>OW203983.1:12816148-14066148 GCA_934047225.1 Ypsolopha sequella
ATTGTGTGTGCCTCGGCTACGTCTACCATAAATGCCTAACTTTCTGGCCGCGCGCAGCAGTGACTTAC
Organism: Ypsolopha sequella; assembly: GCA_934047225.1. Taxonomy (NCBI): domain Eukaryota; kingdom Metazoa; phylum Arthropoda; class Insecta; order Lepidoptera; family Ypsolophidae; genus Ypsolopha; species Ypsolopha sequella. Next base: position 12,816,217 of record OW203983.1, read on the forward strand.
TATTATGTGTGCCTCGGCTACGTCTACCATCAATGACTAACTTGCTGGCCGCGCGCGGCAGTGACTTACTATTGTGTGTGCCTCGGCTACTTCTACCATCAATGCCTAACTTGCTGGCCGCGCGTGGCAGTGACTTACTATTGTGTGTGCCTCGGCTACGTCTACCATCAATGCCTAACTTGCTGGCCGCGCGCAGCAGTGACTTACTATTGTGTGTGCCTCGGCTACGTCTACCATCAATGCCTAACTTGCCGGCCGCGCGCAACAGTGCCTCTGCTACTTCTACCATCAATGCCTAGCTTGCCAGCCGCGCGCGGCAGTTACTTACTATTGTGTGTGCCTCGGCTACTTCTACCATCAATGCCTAACTTGCCAGCCGCGCGCGGCAGTTACTTACTATTGTGTGTGCCTCGGCTACGTCTACCATCAATGCCTAACTTGCTGGCCGCGCGCAGCAGTGACTTACTATTGTGTGTGCCTCGGCTACGTCTACCATCAATGCCTAACTTGCCGGCCGCGCGCAACAGTGCCTCTGCTACTTCTACCATCAATGCCTAGCTTGCCAGCCGCGCGCGGCAGTTACTTACTATTGTGTGTGCCTCGGCTACTTCTACCATCAATGCCTAACTTGCCAGCCGCGCGCGGCAGTTACTTACTATTGTGTGTGCCTCGGCTACTTCTACCATCAATGCCTAACTTGCCGGCCGCGCGCGGCAGTTACTTACTATTGTGTGTGCCTCGGCTACGTCTACCATCAATGCCTAACTTGCCGGCCGCGCGCAACAGTGCCTCTGCTACTTCTACCATCAATGCCTAACTTGCCGGCCGCGCGCAGCAGTGACTTACTATTGTGTGTGCCTCGGCTACGTCTACCATCAATGCCTAACTTGCCGGCCGCGCGCAACAGTGCCTCTGCTACTTCTACCATCAATGCCTAACTTGCCAGCCGCGCGCGGCAGTTACTTACTATTGTGTGTGCCTCGGCTACTTCTACCATCAATGCCTAACTTGCCAGCCGCGCGCGGCAGTTACTTACTATTGTGTGTGCCTCGGCTACTTCTACCATCAATGCCTAACTTGTCGGCCGCGGCAGTGACTTACCATTCCAGAATTGTTAAAAGTATATTCTACTCTAGTAGTTAATTTACTTTAAATTTTTTAGGGTTCCGTGGTACCTAAAAGGTACAAAAGGAACCTTTATGGTGAGACTTCGTTGTCCGTCCGTCCGTATGTCACAGCCTAATAATTTTAGCACACAAATATAATTAATTTGGTCACATAACACGAAGTAAAAAAAAAAAAATTTTGAAATTGTTCAAAATGTTTCCAATACAAAAAAGAGAAAAAAAAATCAAATCCTAAAAATACAATATGGGTATCGAATTGTAGATATTAAAGAACTAATTGGAAATTTATACAGCTTCACTATACTTACTTGCACAGTGTAAAAAAAAATGAAAAATTTGAAATTATTCAAAATGTTTCCTATACAAAAGAGAAAAAAAAATACTAAAAATACAATATGTGTATCAAATTGTAGATATTACAGAACTAATTGGAAATATAAACAGCGTGGCTATATTTACACGTGTTTTGAGAAATCCTCGAAATAACACAAAAATGGATATCCTTACTTGTCTCCAAAACTGGTGGACCAGAGCATAAAAAAAGTCATAATATGTGCTAACGTAAAGATTACAGGAAAAATATAGCGGTTGATAAATTCGTGAAAACAAAAAGACAATATTAAATTTCTCATCTGCGATACGGAAGCCTAGGTACGCGCGTCTGACTCGCACTTGACCGGTTTTTTTTGTTTAGAAGAGCGCTCATAACTCGAGAATGCGGCAATCACTTTAAGTTAGGGTGCTGACTGGATTGATTAGGATGCTACTTAGACATTTTCAATACTCACTTTACCTTTGCTCCATATAAAGAGCCCGTATGCAAAAACTACCCATATTTCACTATTTAACCCGTCAAAACTGAAAATGTGAAATAAAATTAACTTTTCACAAAAAGATTGTAACGTATTCTTAATGTAACAGCAGTCATTTATAAAACAGTATAATAGTAGTTTATGCTACAAGGGCGCAAAGGAATAAATTACGAGGAAGATTAACCGAGTAACGTAACCGAGTAATTTATTGCTCTTACGCCCGTGTATCATACTACGTTTTTCAATGCATAGTGTGAGGAAATAAAACAAATATAATCTTGTGAACTTTAAATTATGTTGGCTCAGAAGGACTGTATCCAGAGCTGTTAAACAGTGGGAAAAAAAAAATATAACATTTATGGTACACAGGAAAGGCTGCAGGGTAGCAAACCATTGTAAATAAATAAAAAAAACTAATAAAGCCCTAGGGCAAAATAATCGACTTTCTGTTCGGTTTTGATGCATAAAAAGTGGGCCTTTACGAGCACTTGCATTGAAAAATAAGTTTACAACGAAATAAAAGAACCAAAGCTTTTGTCGGATTCTTTCTTCAAGAATCATGTTCGTATGCTATCAAGAAGTCGACGTATTTGAAATACGGTATTCCTTACGATACAGCAACACAAAAACGAATATGAAAGCGCACATTTCTAATGAAATATATTTCAGGAAGAAAAAAGTCGACTAAAGCGTTATTTCGGTACCACCGGTCAGTATATAATTATTTTGATATTTTTAGTCAGGCACCGATTCGGTGTAGCACATCTTAATTCATTTGACAGGACTAAACTTAATTTAAGCGTTCTCCTTGTCTTTTCGATAAAGATAGAACAAGACATGACTCTTAAAATAAGGTTAGTCCTGTCAAATAAGTTAAGTCGTGTTATGCCGAATCGATACCATTGACTGCTGATACATTTAAAGTCTGCTACTGTTATTTAAAGTTTATTTTCTTGCTATGGTAACTACTGAGCAGTATATCGCTGGTTACTTTATGAACATTCCTAAAATCCTCCTACATTTTAACGGCTGCCACTAACAGCTCTCTACGGCTTTCGGTGGAAACAAACTTGGCCGTGTTAATAGATATGTTATAAATACCACAGATTAAATAGATAAGTCACTCCATACACTACACAGTGTATAAAAAGTACCATGCGGCCAATAAAGCTTTCAACAGATGTCGAATAACAAACACTGCAAGATGGACAACAGCAAACTCTATAAACTGACATGTAGCAGACGTAATAAAAGTGGTATTTTTATTTTATCCTCACGTCATAACCTAATTTATATTTGAGTGGGAGTGTGGGAGCCCAAGATAAAAATTACCGAATCATAGAGTATATACGAATGCTACAAATGATCGCTCACAAAATAAGTAATTTAGTTTGCTAGCTTAGAAGAAAAAGATTTAAAATTAAGACTAGATCCCACCACCCATAAAAACAGTGGGTTGCAGATAGCAATCTTATAAAAATAATTATGGATTAAATTAAATCATTAATTACAATTATGCAGAATACCAAATTTTGCCTTCGTCTAGCATTCTCTAATAGGTGGGGGCAAGATGTCTTTAGACAATGGGGAAGAAAACGCAAAGCTATTTACGCTAAATAGCTTAAGCAACGAATAATTTGTGGATGGAAAAGTCGAAAGCAGGATCTTTGACTTAGAACTTTGTTTGGACTAGTTAGGAGATAAACATGCTAAAAGTCCTTGCCCCTCCGAGTCGAGCCCGAGGGGGGGGGGGCACAAAGAAGATCCCGTTTTTTGGTTTTTTGCTTACATCTCGAAAACCGTGCATTGTACGAAATTTCGTTTTACTACATAATGAAAGCTGATAAAATTTTCTACAACTTTAGCTTTCACACTTTTTATCTATCTCCAATCTTTGCCTAGCTATGAGCTTCGAAAAATGGTCGAATTTCAAAGCCTTTTTCACGTAAACCACGTTGGATTTTAAAATCGTTGTTGTTTTCGTAATCAGCGACCCGATAAACCATTTAAACGATACCCATGTTGATTTTCAAAATGTTTACCCCATTTCCCCCTTTTAGGGGTTGAATTCTGAAAAAACTTGAAACACATTCATAGATAAGAGTACTCCTGTGAAGTCTCGAATAAAATAGTCTAACTAATCTTGTTTCCCCTTACAAACTTTGGACACCCGTTTCACCCCCTTAAGGGGTGTGTTTTGAAAAATCCTTTCTTAGTGGACGTCTTCACTATATAAGGTATCTATATGCAAAATTTCAAGTCTATAGAACCAGCTGTTGTTGAGATGTAAGCAAAAAACCAAAAAACGGGATCTTCTTTGTGCCCCCCCCCCCCTCGGGCTCGACTCGGAGGGGTTATGACTTTTAGTATGTTTATTTCCTAACTAGTCCAAACAAAGTTCTTAAGTCAAAGACCCTGCTTTCGACTTTTCCATCCACATACCCTTAGAGAGCACTCATTTCTCAGCCTAAAATGCTAAATGGTGAATCCATAGAGGAAAATATGTTATCTATGTGTATTTCACACAAACCCTTGTATTTGGAACACTAACAGCTTACGTCAATTAACCAAATCCAAGAACTTGAAACTTTACTATCTTTTAATAGGAATTCTTAAAATTTAAAAAAGAAAATAACGGAAAACGTATTTAAGGTATAAATGTATTTATTTAAGATAACTACAACATCAAAAGCGGTTTATAAGTTTAGTTTACATTGTTCGACCGAAGTAATAATATTACATTATAACACCGTAATTCTGCCCCGTGATTGGCCAAATTATTAGAACACCGCTAGAGAACAACTCAAAAGCAATAACGGTCTCTGTTAATTGCTTTAACCACGTCTTTTTACTCTTCACGCTTCTGATTGGTCTCAGGTCAGTCAGGGACTAATTCTATCATGACGAGTATCACAATATACATTTATATCATATATTTTTATTATTTCATATTCTCCATATTCTTTTTATATTTTTTCGTGAAATTGTTTTCATGGTCGTAGATCTTATTGCGTGCCTGGACACGTGCAAATTGATTACGAAACTCACTTCGTCCGTTTCGTAAACAAGCACTCGTGTCCCAATCTCTCACATTGCACAAAATACTATTACTTATATCAATTTATTGGTTAGTGTACAAGAAATTCGTGAAAATGTTCTGAAGTTCTTATTCTTTATTGTAAACACACATAAATATAATAACAATGCACTTGGAAATAATATGCACATGGGCGAGCTTTTCTCTTAGTAGAGGTTTCTTCCAGCAACCCCTTTTATAAACAAAAATCATAATAAATAAGTAAACGTACATACGTGTACACTAATCTAAACATCATACTACTAAATTAAATTTAACACATATATATATATATATATATATATATATCTATCATATATGTGTTACATACATACCCAAGTTTACTTAAACAAACATACACAGCATAAATAGATACATATATGAAATTTTTACATAAATTATATACATATTTAAATATAAATTTAAAAATATATTCATTTATATACATCCTACATAAATTTACTTATGAAAGAGAAAGATAATGCTCTTTTATTCGCTTTGTTATATGTTATATGAAAGTTATATGAAATGTTTCAGCTGAAAGGGTCAAGCGGTAGTAGTAGGCGCTACCCTTGGTAAAGTTTGGCAGATTTCTTCCCTATTAAACAAACTTGTCTATCCCCAATTGCCGGCCATTATATAAAACAGCCTGGTGACGGACAGCAGCGTCACTGTTGCGATGGTTTCGGCACCGCGCTCACCAATCCACCTGCCACTAGCGTGTGTGAGTATAGGCATTTCTTTCAGGAGGACTGCCAAGAGTGGAAAAGCCTGTGTCCATAGATATCATAATAATATTCTTTCCAATGCAAGTGCTCGTAAAGGCCCACTTTTTATGCATCAAAACCGAACAGAAAGTCGATTATTTTGCCCTAGGGCTTTATTATTATTATTTTTTTAATTTATTTACAATGGTTGGCTAACCTGCAACCTTTCCTGTGTACCATAAATTTAATACTTTTTTATCCACTGTTTAACGGCTCTGAATACAGTCCTTTTGAGCCAATCATAATTTAAAGTGCAATAGACCCAGCACAATGGGAAACACCGGCAGCAGACAGACCACATTGGAGGCAGGCTGTGAACACTAACGTGTATGCTTTCGAGTCGATTAGACGCGCTGAGCTCGACACAAAACGAGACCAGCTTAAGGCCCGACCACCAGTGGCCATCAATTATAATATAGTTGGAGGGGTGCTGACGTGCAGTGAATGTGGTCGCACGTTCACTGCAAAAATCGGCTACGTCAGCCACGTGATGGCTCATCAGCGCCGCTCTCAGCAGTGACAGTCGAAGAATTGGTGATGATTGATGGGAATTTAAAGTTCACAACATTATGTTTGTTTTATTTCCTCACACTATGCATTGAAAAACGTGGTATGATACACGGGCGTAAGAGCAATAAATTAATCGTCCTCATAATTTATTCCTTTTCGCCCTTGTAGCATAAACTACTATTATATACATATTAGTGCCTAGGTCCAGCAGTGGACAAAGACGGACGTGTAGGGTTATCCCTTAGTTACGTTATTTTCTTATTGGATTTGTATTTTTGGTAATCCAACAATGACTAAGAGCGGATATATCGTATAGAACATACATATCTATGGATTTAGTTCTACTGATAAGGTATTAAGAGCATGATATTAGTATGATAAGATAAAAATTTACATTGCAATTTTGGATATAATCACATAGGTACTACTTTTTTTAAATCTTTGTTTTATCTGTTTCTACAATTTCGTTTTTTAGAGTTGTGTTGTTTATTTTATTATTTAAATTAGGTAAATTCTAATCCTCAAAACATGGTTTAATTTTCATACTGCAACTTTAAAAGAAAATCAATCGACTGAAATTATCTTCAAACAATACAATGTACGGACGCCAGCATCACAGGCTACCAATTGGCAGTTTATAAATAGGGAGCTTGAACTGCAGGCGTCTGTACAATCGACCTCAACAATTTCAAATAAAGTTATCATATCGTAGTAACAAGTGTAAAATGAAATTCTGATGATGCAAAACTCTAGTGAAATTAAGATCGTGAGTGATCCGAAACTCGAGTTGTTGGTGAATCTGACCAGACATTGCTACCTGGATAAAGATAAACGTCATAGCCACGCACTGGATGAAGATAATGGAGAAGGTAAGGAACATTATACTAAGATTATGTTTATTTTGCGAAATATATCGCTATGAATACTCTAAATATTATGAGAGTGCATTACAAACTAGAAAATATCAATCAGAAACAAATCCAAAGACAAGAATTAATTAATAAGGTCTAGTTTCACCCACTTTCGGATGTGCACTTGTGCGAGGGACACACTGTACCTCTATATGACCATAACGTAGAATTGACCATTTCATGATCTGGTTGGCCATATCGTATTTCTGTAAAAAAACGAGTAAAACGTATTTTTAATAAATAAATCAAAAAATAAAAATAAAGCTCAAAAAAGCACAATATAATATTTTTATTAATACTACGTTAAACTGGAATCACCTAAACGGGGGTTGTTCGAAACAATATTAGCAATTTTCATGCAATAAAATTATAGAGTGTGGTAAGTATATCATTTGAAAGGTAATTTTATTGGCTTTCAACCTCTTAATATTATTCAGCTTATGTCATGGAACATAAAAACAAAAGTCACAAATTTTTAAAATAAAACAAAATATGGTTTTAAAGTCCAGAAACCCTATAAAAAATGGCCGTGTGTGAAAAAATTTGTCCAATAATTCACGCCACGCCGCCGCTGGGAACACAGAAAGTAAAGAAAATGGAAACCACACCTGCAGAAGCCGCTCAAATCGTCATCCTAATCCGGCAAGGGATGTCTCAGCGTACTATCGCTCGTCAGCTTCATCTGAGTCAGTCTTGTGTCTCAAAAGTATACAAGAGATTCAGGGAGACTGGAAACTTAGTGCGAAGACCAGGTTCTGGCCGACAGCGATGCACTTCTGTGAGAGATGACCGTTTTATTGGCTCCACTTCGCTCCGGAATCGACACCTGACCAGTGTTGACGTCCAGCAGCGGCTCAGAGAAATTTGAGGGAGGGCTGTCAGGAAGTGGACAGTGAGATAAAGACTTAAAGAAGCAAACTTGACCCCAAAAAGGCCAGCCCCGGGATCCAAATTGACTGCAGCCCACCGACAAGCCCAGCTTCAATTTTCCCATAGATTGGGGTATAGAGCAATGGAACCGAGTCTTGTTCTCTGACGAAACCAGAATGTGTCTGCATGGTAGCGACCATCGAGGAAGGGTTTACAAGAGACCGGGGGAGCGATTTGCACAATGCTGTATGATGTAACCTGTATGATGTGGGCTTGGATTTCTATCGAAGCAAAAACGGAGCTGATATTCGTACCCCTTGGAGGTCAGGGAGGGGGGCTAACCGCAGAAAGATACATCGACAACATTCTGCTAGGCCATGTGCTTCTCTACGCCGGTTTTATTGGCCAAGATTTCCTGTTAATGCACGAAAGTGCTGCCACACCGCTGCAGAGATAAGACAGTACCTGGAAGAAGTCGGGATTCCCACACTAGACTGGCCAGCCCTCAGCCCTGACTTGAATCCAATTGAACATTTGTGGGATGAGTTGAAAAGGCGGGGACGAGGAAGATGGCCAGCTTCAGCGTCCAAAGTTATTTTCTTTACTAGCATCTGAAAGCCAATAAAATTACCTGTCAAATGGCATACCACGTTCTATAATTTTATTGCATGAAAATTGTTAAAATTGTTTTGAACAACCCCCGTTTAGGTGATTCCAATTTAATGCTCGCAAGTGTATATTAGTACATATAGATAAAATACCCAAAGAAGGGTACCGGCGCAGCGGTGACAATAAAGTCTGACACATTATATGCAAAAACTAAAACCAATTTGGCCTCTATAATCACAGCCAGATTATGTCCAAGAAAGAAACTCCATGTCTGTACTTGACATAGCAAATAATAAGCCCCAAAAATGTCATGACTAATATCATAGTAAAACCAGAAAAACTAGATCAGTAGTTTAACTCACGCCCCGTACGAGACTTAAATACCTACTGTTGCAGGGTTGTCCCTTCTTTTAGTTTCGTAGCTAATAAAAAATCAATACTTAAAATGTTTTGAAGCCGATTATGACAAATGAGCTATCAATCGACGACGTAGTGAAACATCCAAACATACATACCTACTACAAACAAACATACATTCATATCATACATCATAAACATATAGACACTATAACTCATAAAGAAATCTTACTTGCTTATCTTAATTATTGTAAGAAAAAATATTGGCTCCTGAACTTAACTTTTAAAACATGGGCATCGTCAAAGGAGGGAAGGGGGTAGCTGTCCCCCCTAGAGATTTAAAAAACTTTTGAGATTTTAATAATAAAGTGGTCGAAAAATTCACGAGACACCCAAGAAGATAATGTTAAAAACTTAAAATTTGTTTATTTTACCTACAATTTATGTCATCTTAAAAATCTTTGTGATTGTTACCTAAATTAATCAGTTAATTTCTACATAATAAAATTTAACTATCTAATCAAACATTGGCTCCTAGTCTAAAATTAAAAAATCTTTGCGATTTCAACCATATCAGCTACACGTTTAAAAACACCTTGAATAATTAACAAACAACATAGCACAGTTATGATCATAGGTACCTATGTTAAATGTGAACAAAGAAAATACGGTTAACATTTCACATTATTATTTATATATACCATCAATTCTTATTCACCTTTCTTGTTGAGTAGGTATTGAGAAGAACGATAATTCTGGATTTGAGGAATTATTATTGAGGCATCCGAAGACAGTACAATATGTTCGATTGCGTGCTGTCGATATATTTGAATTGATCGGAGACGCGCGGTGCGCAGCGTGGCGGCTTGTTCGAGAGACTTGACTGAGCGCAATCGCGGCGTGACCCCGACTAGCGCCTACTGTTACAAATTGGAACGCAACCGAATGTTTTTGAAAAAAATAAATGTCACTCTTGCAAATTGGTTAGAACAGATTGTTTCATTTCACAATTAAATCTATAAATAAAATAATATCCAACACCAATCCCAACTCAAAACATCTGGCGACCGTGACAATAAGATTTTATTATACCTGCGGTGATATTATTTTGGTAAAATATGGAGAAATTGAAAAAGGAGCGAGCTGCGACAAGAAGCCAATTTACAAGGGTCAGCAATGCTCTTGAGAATTCTATGAAAAGTCAGCACTGTCCACATGAAGCGTCGGCTTCCTATGAACTTATGGTCCAATACGCTGAGAAGTTACAGAGATTGGATGAGGATATTCAAAACCTCATGATAGACAGCGATTGTGACACTGAAATCAAAGACAATATAACCACTTCGTTACTGAAATCATAGAAAAAGATATGGAAGAAAGTGGTAACTACTTTTCAAAATGGCGGAAGTTGAAATCAATTATTGAAGCGTCAAAGGTTGCTTCACAACACCAACTGTCAGTAACACAGCCAAGTACGAGCGGAACTAAGAAAAATTTTCATTTGCCTATTCTGGAACTAAAAAGATTTGATGGCAGTCTGAAAAACTGGATTCCATTCTGGGGCCAGTTTACAAAAATCGATAGTGATCCGAACATCGATGATTCAGACAAGTATCAATATCTTATCCAAGCCATGGAGCCAGCAACAGAAGTAAGAACTTTTGTGGAAAGTTTCCCACCTTCACAGAACAGTTATAAGCATTGTCTGACAGACTTGAAGGCTAGATATGCACGAGAGGATCTCCTAATTCCGGTATATGTAAGAGAACTGCTAGCTATCATCCTCGATAGAGAAAACCGAATGAGCCTTACACCTCTTTATGATAAATTGAATGCCCAGTTACGGTCATTAGAGACATTAGGAGTAACTAAAGAGAAGTATTCAGCATTTCTACTACCGATGGTGGAATCTGCAGTACCTGTGGAGATACTGAAAGCCTGGGAGCGAGCCAGACCTACAAAAATGGAAGATGAACTTGGCTCCCTCATAGAATTTCTAAAGCGTGAAGTTGAAAGTGAACAGCGCATACAGATGGCAACTTCAAGTTTCCAGAAAGGAGGTGAAGTAATAATTCCAGAGACAACTGCTGGGTGTTTAGTTTCTGGAGCAAAGAAGATTGATGTGAGACCCGCTTGTATTTGGTGCGATAAAGTGAATCACTCAAGTTTAGAGTGTTACAAGTTATCCAAAATGACTCTAGAGCAAAGAAAAGAGCATCTCAAGAAAAAGAAGGCATGCAATATTTGTCTCAAGCCTGTACATCATGCCAAAGCATGCAAATCATTTGTGAAATGTCTATGCTGTAAGAAAAGACACTCAACAGTATTATGTACTGATAAAGCTGAAGCTGAGAAGTCTGAAGAAAAATCTACAGTTGCTGCCCAGTGTGCTCAAGTTCAGAACGTCACGTTGCTGCAGACTGCAGTGGTCTACGTGGTTCATGGGAACAAGAAGGTGGCCGTTCGAGCGATGGTCGATTCTGGGGCACAACGTTCATATATCAAGTCAGAGATAGCTCACAGTTTAAACCTGCCAGTGGCAGGCAAAGAGGTGGTGAGTCACGAACTATTTGGAGGAGTTCAGGTGGGTGCAAAGACCTATAGTACTTACAACTTAACCCTCAGAAGCTTAGATAATAATTTTGAATTTAATATGTCAGCGATTGAGCAGGGTTGTGTTTGCAATAATGTACCCAAATATGATAACAGTAATAAAGAATTAAATAAATTGTTAGAAAAACATAATATTGTACTAGCAGACAAAGGTGATGTAACGGATGTAGGCCTCTTAATAGGAGCAGATTATTTAGGATTGCTTATGACCAGTACATTTGTCAACTTAGGTCAGCTGATTGCTATCAAGACAAAGGTAGGATGGGTTCTCCAGGGTAAGCATGGTAGTAAGTTAGTAAATAACTTATCAACTGTTTTATTTTGTGCATCTTGTGTAACAGGTTTTTGGTCACTAGAGCTTCTGGGTATTAGAGACCCTGCGGAATCAAAGTCCAAAATTCATGCTGAAGCAGATGCGATGATGACCTTTGAAGAAAATGTGAAGGTGAATCCTGATGGCAGATATGAAGTTCAGCTGCCCCTGATAGTCGGCCGTGAAGAACTTCAGAGCAACCGTGGTCTGGCTGAGAGACGGCTAGAATCAACATCGAAACGCCTTGTGTCTACAGGTAAATTTTATGAATATAATAAAATAATTAAAGAATGGTGTCAAGATGGCATAGTAGAGGTGGTAGCAGAAGATGAGTCTCCACAGAGCAATGTGCACTACTTACCTCATAGAGGTGTGGTGAAAGACTCTAGCTTGACCACCAAACTGAGACCAATATTCGATGCCTCGGCACGTGATAAAAACTCCAGGTCTTTGAATTCATGTATGAATAAAGGTATGAACTTTTTGGATAAAATTCCTCATTTACTTATGGGCTTCAGAAAAGGCAAGATTGGTGTAAGCGGTGATATTGCTAAGGCTTTCCTACAAATATCAGTGAAACCTTCTGACAGGGATTTATTGAGGTTTTTATGGTGGAAAGATGAATCACAGACAGAAATAGTAGAGTATAGACATTGCAGGGTTGTATTTGGTCTAACAGCTAGTCCATTTCTTCTGTCGGCAACAATTTCACACCATCTGAACCAGGTCATAGGTAAGCTAGAAAACACCGCCAAGATTTTAGCTAAGTCTTTCTATGTAGATAACTGCCTAACAAGCTTAGATTCAGAGGAAGATACTTATAAGTTTATTGCTGAGGCAAAGGTAATAATGAGCAGAGCAAAATTTGAGTTAAGGCAGTGGGTTACTTCGCCTATGGAAGTGAATGAGACAGGTAATAATATTGTCTCTGTCCTAGGGCTACTATGGAACACTGTCAGAGATGAGCTAGGCTGTAATTTAAATAACTTACCTGCTTATGAAGCACTCGGTAGGATCACGAAAAAGGACCTTATGTCATTAATATAAAGAATTTTCGATCCAATAGGGTTTACATGTCCCGCTACACTTAGCCCAAGATTGATAATGCAAGAAACATGGCGTCGCGGACTATCATGGGATGATGATATTCCTAGCGACCTAGCAGATGATTTTCGAAAATGGTATGAACATCTTCACTATTTATCAGACTGTATGGTACCACGATGGCTGACAGTCAATTTATTTGACCAAAGCGTTATTAGTTTACACATGTTCTGCGATGCAAGCAAGGTGGCTTATGGAGCCTGTGTTTTACTACGGTCAGAAAAAAATGGTGAGGTGAGTGTTCAGATGATATCTGCAAAAGCTAGGGTAGCACCACCTGGAAAAGTCTCTATCCCACGTCTTGAATTAACGGCAGCACTAATTGGTTCCAGATTACTTTCAGAAGCTAGAAAGAGCCTTAGTATCGAACCAAGTGAAGAATATTGTTGGACAGACTCATGTGTTGCATTCTATTGGATTACAAAAAACTTACCATGGAATGTGTATGTGTACAACAGAGTAAAAGAAATAAGAGAAAATGCTAAACAGTTAAATTGGCATCACATTCCAGGCACGCTCAACTGGGCCGACGTAGCTTCCAGAGGCTGCACCGCTGAACAACTTCTTTCACTTCGGTGGTGGGAAGGACCAGCATGGCTGCGTCTTGGCAAAGAAGAGTGGCCAAAGTCATCGATAAATGTAGACGAGGAAGAAGCTTGTAAAGAATTACGCAAAACCACGTGCAATACTAGTATGTGCACACAAGAAGGTACTGCGCGATTTTGTTATTTCTCTAAATACACGAAGATAATCAGAATGATGGCATGGATACTGCGATTTATACGTAATATGAGACCTGAAACAAAAAGAAATGGTGAAATAACATGTGATGAGTATGACGAAGCGGAAAAGAAAATAATAAAGCTAATACAGCTAGAAGAAAAAGATTTGATTAAAAGAACAACAAATTTGAGTACTTACCTAGATAATAATGGTTTGTTGAGAATAAAAACAAAACTATTACTCTCAGATTTTCCAGAAACGACGAAACTTCCAGTATTGCTACCTGCAAGAAATATAATAGTAAGAAGATTAGTGGAATAGAGACACAGAGTGTTACAGCATGCCGGAACAAATCAACTGACAGCAGACATCAGAACCAGATTCTGGATTATTGGTATAAGACGTCTTGCTAAATCCATAATATCAGCATGCGTAATATGTACCAGATTCAAGGCCAAACCAGTACAAACAACGACTGCCCCATTACCAATAGAAAGATTGACGTGCAGTAGTCCATTTCAAGTATCAGGCGCAGACCTAGCGGGCCCTCTATTTCTTCGTAATGGAGACAAATGCTGGGTGGTACTGTTTACATGTGCAGTGTATCGTTGTGTGCATCTTGAACTGACGAAATCTCTATCAACAGAAGCCTTTATGCTTACGTTGAGAAGATTTATCGCTCGCAGAGGGCGAATCAAACAGCTGATAACAGACAACGGAACGAATTTTACTGGTACGAAGAATCTTCTCTCATCAGTAGACTGGGATGTGGTACAGAAGCATTCGATGATTGATCACATCAAGTGGAAATTTAATGTACCGACAGCATCATGGTGGGGTGGATTTTTTGAACGCCTTATCAGAATCATGAAAGATTTACTGAAAAGAATCCTAGGGAATTCAAGAGTAAAATACGAAGAACTAGAGACAATTATATGTGAATGTGAGGCTGTCATGAATGGACGTCCTCTCACTTATGTACAAGACGACAAAAACGACTCCCTAGAACCGTCGACTCCATCATGTTTCTTACAATGTATTTCTCAGACAGATGTTACCGACTTGGACGTCGTAGATGCTACCAGCTTGAACATACGGCACCGTTACCTGCAAAAACTCAGAGAAGACTTCAAAATGAGATTTAAAGCAGAATATTTGACATCCTTAGTTCAAAAAGGAAAGGAAAAAGAAGACAGATTAAGATTAGGAGACATTGTGCTGATTCAAACGGAAGAAAAACGGATAAAATGGCCACTCGGTCTTATTACAGAAATTCATACAGGTAAAGATGGTGTTATCCGAACGGCACGAGTTAAAACTGCCGTAGGTATTAAACTTCGACCTTTTCAAAAGTTGTATCCATTAGAAGTAAGGTCAGCAGAAGTAAGTATTCTGCTGAAAGGCAGTAGTCACGTGACCACAGATAAGTCACCTAATATTTATTCATTGCCTAAATACACGAAGACAGCTGAGGATAGCGAGGATGTACCGAGCTACAAAGAGACGATGAAAGTCCCCGAAGAGGTCACCAGTGGCAGCTCTTTGGAAAGAACTCGATATGGCAGACTTGTCAGAATGCCAAGTAAGTATGGCTGGTAATTAATTATTACCTTTTTACACAGATGCACATTTTTTGTAGCGAATTTATATTTTACATAAAGAAACATACTATTTTTTTATTTAAGCTGCATTCTCGTTTGTCTGCTAATAAAGTAAAACTATTTAAACGTTTGTCTTTAACGACATTTAATTTTTATTGTTACAACATTGTTAACTATTGCTATAAAATGTATCTTTTAAAATAGATACTTGTCTATTTTGTTTCCATAAAAAACGTACTATCGAAGATGAATTTATTTACTTGATAAAACTTTTCAAGTAGACAATAATTCATAGAAGACAAGTTGAATTTGTAAACATATTATATAAGTTAGATTGTTATTTTGTGCAAAAGTTGTACCTACCTATTTAACTTTAATTGCTATAAGTAAATAGGAGGATCTATTGCTTTAATCTATTAATTATTAGGTACCTCTATCATAATTTTGTAATTTCATTACATGTATACTTTTCTGGGTGTGGAGGATGTTACAAATTGGAACGCAACCGAATGTTTTTGAAAAAAATAAATGTCACTCTTGCAAATTGGTTAGAACAGATTGTTTCATTTCACAATTAAATCTATAAATAAAATAATATCCAACACCAATCCCAACTCAAAACACCTACCTTGTATACTAAGATATTGCTGTTGTGTGCGTACTGTAGTTCGTGCGTACTAGCACGCACACATATTAGCCGCACGATGTACGTTTGCTTGAAGATAAACTACTGTTCTGGTTTTACTTTTACTATGCTAATATCCTCCCACACTCAACAGTAACAGGTGGTAGAGCTGATGCAAGGCTTGACTGTGGAGGTACCACCATCTTGAGACCCCCTCGAAGTAATTCGGGGGAGAGTAAGAGGACTGCTCACAGGCAAAAAACCAGGAGGCCCACCATGCCTGGGACCGATGGATGGCGGTATATCCATCCCTAATAGCCGGTCCTTAAATGGAACAGACTGGTGACGGGCAGCGGCGTCACTGGTGCGAGGGTTCCGGCACCGCGCTCACAAACCGCCTGCCCAGCGTGTGTGAGTATGGGCAATTCTTCCAGGATGACCGCCGGGAGTGGCAAAGTCCTGGAAAGGCTTATGTCCAGCAGTGGACGAACTAGGCTGATGGATGGATGGATGGACTGAACAGTATGTTGCTTGTCTACCAATATACGATCATACATTCGTCAGGGCAAAAAGAAGCAGCCAGATGCCAGTTAAAATCTATTGTAAAACACCATGTTGCTGAAGTAAGTTAAAAGATATTTGCATCGACGCATTGCTTAAGGGTCGAATCTCCGGATTTGTAATAAAATATAAATAAATGATTTTAACGGCTAAAATAAAACTTTTAGCTAAGAGCAAGTATACTAAAAGTTCACTATATGCATGAACGTGTTTTAAATAATATGGTAGCTTCAAAATAATTGCATTTTTCATGAGCTTGATAATAGATTATTTTAGAAATTTACGGCTGGTATCACTACTATAGAAAAGCCAATTGTTTTATAACTATTGTAAAATTATTAAAAATATGTTTATGCATATAGTAAACTATTGGTATACAATACATTGCTCTTAGTTAAAAGTAGTATTTTGTCCGTTATAAATATTTCTTAATATTTTGTTACAAATGCGGAGAATCAACCCTTAAGGGGGAAGGTCGTGTCCTTTACGAAACTCGCAACGTAAGATGGTTCTTCTCATTTTTGAATTACAGATAGAGTCTGTCAAGCGAGTTATGGCAACGCACTTTTGGTGGGGAAAAATGAAATCGACAGTATTGCACCGCTGAAGTATACTCTGTTACCCCAAAATTAACAATCTTGATATTTATGTAAGTTGACTTTACCGATATCCAAATTTATACTGGTGGCTTTGTAGAATGTCGGTATAAAGCGAAGAAGTCGACTCAATGACCCTTTCTGTAAAAACAAAGTATAAAAGTCAAAAGTCTCGAATTTGGCTAGGTAACGGGTCATTGCTGTTTTAAAAAACAAGAGAAAAAAAAACAACACATATTTTATTTTTTAAACAAAAAACAAGTTTCTTTAAGGTTGATGCGACGGATCACGGTGCCAAACGTTTTTCATTTTTCTAAAAAAAAAATTACCTTCTAGAAAATAATAACCAAATATATATATATAATAAAGTATCAAACTTGGTCGGTTGGTGATCATTGAACCTTGTTCCTGGTCCCTGGCCGGGTCTCCGGTATGGGTTCGGGCGGTTGATTGGATTTCACCTTGTATAATAATATTTTACCTATAATTTTAATTGTATATATATTGCTACATAAATTAAATAAACATTTAATCTAAGTAGTTCATGTACATTTATTATTTTATTACATATATTTTTATAAGATTAAAATTTGACTTGTGAAACGTGTATTATATATACCTACTTTGCAAAATAAACTTTTTGAATTTTGAATTTTGGTCAAACCTAACTTATCAACTAACACTGACATCTTTTCCAAAGCTTGCATTTTTTCCATTTCATAACGCTGGAACCTTGATTTCATCGTACGCACTCAACATCTTAAACAACATGCACCTCACATCGCTGGGCACAGTTTTAAGTATGATGGTCAACAAATTCAGTTTAATTCATAAATTTAATTCGTAAATGAAATCAACAAGAGAGCCAAAGACAAGTTTAATGACAAGTGACATTATTTATTTTTTGTTGCTATATGAATATTTTACCACTAAGTTCTTGACAAGATCGGCTTGACAGACTCTATTAAATAAATGTGATTTATGGCATTTCGCGAACATAGTTTAATGTCAGTTGGGCTTTTCCGGCAAAATGTTGTTATTTTATTCATTACGATGTAAATGTATGGGCACGCAAACTTAAAACACGCTTAAAAATCGTTTTACCCGCTTAGTTTCCCTTGGACGTCTTCTAAGTAAAGCACTGCTTCTCCGTACTCTAGAACATTCTACTCAAATGTATTCCGATTCCTTTACTGAGTCAACAATTCGAATTTGGAATAATCTTCGACTTCATCATACGCGATTCAAGGGCGTATGTAGGTTTCACATAGGGGGGGGGGCAGAAACTCAATAATATAGGCATAGGTTCTAAAACGAAAAAGACAAACAAATTATTGAACACTTCGTATGTATTTTCTATATCAAATTTATCTTTAAAAAATTAGTCTCCGGGGATTTTCAGTGGTCCCTATGTAAACAGGGTGTAATCGTTAAGTGTGACCAGTCGATTATTCCGTAACTATTACAGATATCAAAAAAAATTTAAACTGATATCGAAAGTACGTTACCTAATCAGTAAAATGACATCAATATTTTTTTGAAAATCAAACGATAAGTATCCAAAATTTTGACATTAAACATTCCCATACATTTAGTATGAGATATCTGTATTATTGATATCTGTAATAGTTACGGAATAATCGCCTGGTTACACTTAACGATTACACCCTGTATAGCTTACCTACAGTATGTTTTTAAGAAAAAGTTTTCAGTGTAAAGCGAGATATATTAATTTTAATACATAACACTTGCTGGATCGCAATTTTTTTGGAATTTGGAGTAATGTTTATTTTTTATTTTGGTCTAATTAAATTAAGAGATTATTATTAATAAAATAACTGAATTCGATTAGTTGAATGAATGTGATTATGCTTTATTCAATACAAAAAATCGTGGTAAACTGGCGACATTGATCGTCAAAACTTACGGAATTATTATATGTTTCCACAATTAGTGTTATAAAGAATACATATTCTGATACATTACAACAACAAATTGGCAACAAATTTATATTTTAGATGTTTTGGGAATTTTGGGAATAATTTCATTGGTGCATCCCCGACTGGGTTCGGATCGATCGATTCAACCGCCTAAGCTACTGCCGCTTGACATCTAAAAGGCAGCGAAATTGAGGATAATGGATGAACTTCATTGAATAGTGCTATCTTCTAGACTCTAGACTAGTCTAGACATAGTACTTATTGCCAGTCGGATTGTCCATTTGTTTCAGTTGGTGACGAGAGCACGCCGTGGTGTCCTCGGACCTTCGACGGGTTCTCGTGCTGGGACCCAACTCCTGGCGGGGCCACTGCTGTGCAGCCCTGCCCCAACTTTGTTGTTGGCTTCGACCCTCGTCGGTTGGCTTACAAAAGGTATGCCTTAATTGACGAAGTATGCGTTAAAATACTCAATTCATTAATTTACTATAGATCTACCAGAATCTCCACTATGTGACATTGCCACACCATCAGCTATAGACTCACGGTAGTGATGTGAATAATCGTAAAGAAGTTTTTATGAGCACTTTCTGTATAAAAATGTATATCGTTTGAAATATATACCGCTTAGCTGCCATAGAAATTGACTTCTTGGTAGGTTTGATCTCAATGAGATTTTGCTTTGAACTGCAAAAAAACCGGTCAAGTGCGAGTAGGACTCCCGCCCTGAGGGTTCCGTGGCATTTACTTAAATTAATACACTTGAAAATATGAACTTATCATTACCTACAAATTGTATGAAACAAAACTGCAAAATTAAGTTGTTTGAGTATTCGGGGACTGTTCTATTATATAAAATTCATATTTTAAATTTGCTACTAAAAAAAGGTATAATAAAAAAGGCAAAATGCTCTATTTATGTGGTTGAGCTCAAGTGGCTACATTTTTTTCATGTATATATATATATGGCTATAACGGCTGAAGCTATAGACACTGTGACAGACGGACAGACGGACAGACAGCGGAGCCTTAGTAATAGACCCGTTTGACACCCTTCTGAATAGGAACCTAAAAATCAAAACTGCAATTAACCAATAAAATAAAACACTGTTTGTTTTGTAAATACCTTTAACAAGGTGGCATTGTAACAAGAAATAGCCAGAACAGAATTGACCATACACCCTCGTGATGGCCAGATACATAGAGTTCATCGAACCAACATGAAAAATAAGTAGCACTATTAGCACGTATAATAAATCTAACCACTTTCAAAACGTCTAATATTGGGAACACAGTCATAAATTCAGTATTTTATTCACACCAATTTGCGAACTCCTCTACGTTCTATTGCAAAATTTTGGAAGGAAAGACCCTTTACATAAGTATCAATGATCACGATTATTATTCTTGTTGTAATAAAAACCTTCTTAAATTTCTCAAATTATAGATACGAAATAAAAACCGGTCAAGTGCGAGTCAGATTTGCGAACCAAGGCTTCCATATCGCAGATGAAAAATTTAATTTTGTCTTTTTGTTTTCATGAATTTATCAACCGCTATATAGGTATTTTTCCTGTAATCTTTACGTAAGCACATATTACCATGGCTTTTTTTTATTCTTTGGTCCACCAGTTTTGGAGATAAGTAGGAATATCCATTTTCGGGGTTCCGTAGTCAACAACAAGGAACCCTTATAGTTTCGCCATGTCCGTCTTTCTGTCTGTCCGCGGCTTAGCTTAGAGACTATTAGAACTGGAAAGCTGTAATTTGGCATGGGTATACTAATTTATCATGCCAATAAAGTGGTATAGTAAAATTTTGAAAAATATTTTTTTTAGTGTACCTCCCCTCCACGTAAAGTGGGGATGATTTTTTTTTCTCGTCTTTCCCCTAGTGTGTGGTGTCGTTAGATAGGTTATTTAAAAATATTGAGGGTTTGAGCAGACCATTTTTCGATACAGAGTTCCGTTTGCGAAATATTAAGCTTCAAAGTGTTAATTTTATGTTAGAGTCAAGTGTCCCCCCCCCCCCCCCGCCAGTGAAACGGTTGTATTTGGAGACGTGAAAAAAATCACAGCAGTAGTATACATAACGAAATTAAAAGGAAAATTATCACAGCACAGCTTTACAAGTTAACGAGTACAGATCGCGCCAAACTTTTAGTCCCCTCTAAACACGGGGCGATTCGCATCAGCAGGAACAAAATGTATGGGCCGCTCTTGGGAAGAGCAACTTCCGAGCGTTCTAGAAATTTGGCGCGATCTGTATTAGTCTACAAACTTATAAAATGTACTTGGAGAAGTTCGCATATTGTGCAGGGCAACTACGGTTTTTCGACGATTTCTCAAAACACATGTAAATATAGCCACGCTGTATACATTTCCAATTAGTTCTTGAATATCTACAATTCGATACACATGTTGTATTTTAGGTTTTTTGTTTTCTCTTTTGTATAGGAAACATTTTGAATAATTTCAAATTTTTTATTTTTTTTTTGCGTTGTGCAAGTAAATATAGCGAAGCTGTATAAATTTCCAATAAGTTCTTTAATATCTACAATTTGATACCCATATTGTATTTTTAGGATTTGATTTTTTTTTTCTCTCTTGTATTGGAAACACTTTGAACAATTTCAATATTTTTTTTCTCCCTGTTATGTGACCAAATTCATTATATTTGTGTGCTAAAGTTATGAGGCTGTGACATACGGACGGACGGAAAACGGCGTCTCACCATAAGGTTCCTTTAGTACCTTTTAGGTACTACGGAACCCTAACAAATCTTATTTTCAAACTGGTTTCACTGAAAACCGGGTTTTTTGATAGGAAACAGGAAAAAAAAACGGATTTTATTTTTGGTCGGTTTGCATTCCCTAAGTCATAAGTGATATATCATAATATTTCAAAACATTATTTAGTTGAATTTTTGCCATTGGTATTTATGAAAAGTATAATAAAATCTACTACTGTCTTAAATTGACTTACGTATTTTAATAATACAGCATATGGTATTTACTATAGTTTCCAGAAAAAGCTCGATGAAACGTCAGCCCTTTAAAGAGTCCCATTTGGCACCCTTTGGTTATGGAACCCTAACAACTGAAGTTATGGCGTAAAATGATTGTATTCTTTCGGAAATAGATTCATTAGGGCTACAGATAGGGCACCTACGAAGGGTAAGCTGTAATTTCTTTCATTCACTTTAACCTTATCAATGGTGAACAAAAGCTAGCGGTGTTCAAAGGATTTACAAAATTATTTGGAGAATGGGATCACGTTTCCCGACAATGGGCTTTTGTTTAAAAGCATTTTTAGGTGCAGCGAATACAAAACAGAAGGCAGGTAATTTGGTTGACCTGTCCGTTTATTTTCATAGTTTCGCCCTGTAGAACATATAATAATGAATTCCACCTGATAAATTGTTGGTATTTATTTTGTGTCTTTTGTTGGACCGTCCTGTGGCCAAATGGTAGAGTGCTCCGAGCACTCTACTCCGGTTTTTCTATTTTGCAAGGGATAAAAGTTTGTGTGTAGGTAATCCCTTTGAAAATTATTTCACTGTTTTTCCGGTTTTTCTATTTTGCAAGAGATAAAGGTTTGTGTAGGTAATCCCTTTGAAAATTCTTTCACTGTTGTGAGGCAGTTTCAAAATGAAAAAGTTAATTCCAAAGTGGAAAAAACGTATTTTAGCACTTTTGTGTTCGTAGTAAAACGGAGCGTAGTAAAAGCGGACGTGCATTGCTTCATATGTTGTGTATACGGAAGATTTAATTTTGTACAGCCTCGCCATTAACTAAATTAATGAATAAATTAATGCATTTATTTCTTGAGTTATTCTGTCAGTGCGAAAACTCCCAGACCAGAAGATTTTTTGGTTTTTCTTAATAAAATGTCTAACTATAAGTTATAATATTTATAATCGGGTCTACGGCGATCAATTTTTACCTTTTTACGAAAAGAGGACACCCGACGTTTCGAGACAGTTGCATGTCTCGTGGTCTACGGGAAACTGGCAAGTATGGCGAGGCGCAGTGATGAGATGCAGGTGACGACCGAAGTATTTTCCTTGTACCCGCAAAAACACTTTAGTCTTTAAAATTAATTGTTATCTTCTTCACGCACGGCACACAACGCTCACAGTATCCGGAGATGCACTAAGTTAACCGACTATAAGTTATCCGACTTATAGTCGGTTAACTTAGTGCGAGCGTTCATCAAGTCGGTTAACTATAAGTTAACCGACTTGATGAACGCTCGCATTATAGTTATGTTTGAGGATAATAATATGAGCAGACGTGCCATTTCGAGACAGCTCCATTTACCGGTAAGTAAACACTAAATAAATCGCATTTTATGTTATTTATGCATAAAGTTCGTGTTGAGGTAATAAATACTTAAAAAAGCAGTGAATAAATAATTTTTTAAGGCTTTTTTTGGCCTTTTATTGTTTTAGATAGATTATAGTACCTATATAAATAAAAAAGTATTTATTAGTTTCGAAATATATTTCGGCCAACTTGCGGCCGTCGTCAGTTGAATAATTATTAATTATTAATAATATTAATATTCATAATAATTAATAACATTAATAATTATTTGACTGACGACGGCCACAAGTTGGCCGAAATATATTTCGAAACGAAAAAATACTTTTTTATTTATATATTATAATATATCTAAAACAATAAAAAAGAAGTGAAGATTTTACAAATATAATTTTAGCTAAAAGTGTTTTTATTTTGCTTACACAGATTAATACCGTTTGCCGGTGGGTAAAACGGTATGAAGAGACAGGGAATATTCAACGCATTCGACCTGGCCCTGCACCTGTTGTGTATAGAATCTGCATCATCACGCCATCAAACTATAATTGCTACACATACCCAGGATCCATTTGCCAAAACACGTTCAACGGCCATAGAACACGATGTGTCATTATTAACAGTTCACCGAGACTTGCATGCTGATGGCATACATTGCTATAGACCGTCAAAAAAAATTGCAATGTCAGACCACCGGGAACAACAAGTGCGTTTTGCAGAGCAGTTCAAAGGTTTTGATTGGGAAAATAAAGTGGTAATTTTTACCGATGAAAAGACCTGTAAGTCTGATAAAGGACGGCCGAAAAATTTTATGGCGAAGAGGAGGCGAGCGCTATAAAGAGATAAATGTTCTAGCAAACAGAGCGAGTGGTAAAATTATTCTTGGTTACTAGGGGTGGATGTCATCGATGGGCCCCGGCAAACTGATCGAGATTGGTGGCCGGTTAACGGACCAAAAGTAAAGTGGAAATATTGCGTGACTTCATGATGCCATCTGTGCGTGTAGCTTACCCAGACGAACACATTTATTTTGTGCATGACAACTGTGCAATTTATCGCGCCGCCATGGTGAAACAATGGCTAGCTGTACAAAATGACATCACAGTTATTAATTGGCCTTTCAAAAGCCCAGATTTGATTTAACACAATTGAAAATTTATGGGGTCAAATGGTTTTAAATTAGGATCCGTCACAAGTAAGATCAAAAAATAACTTTGATGAACTGGTAACATCAACATGGGAGGCCATCGTGGAAGTAATTTGTGTTGGAACATGGTGTCGGGTATGAATAGCCGACTTCAACAAGTAATCGAAAGTGGAGGTAGCCAACTTTGGTATTAAACTTGTAAACATTGATAATTTCATTGTTTTGTGTTTTTTTTTTATTTGTTTTGTCCATTATGCAAAAATTATAATCTATCTTTAACGTGATCTTAAAATGCATGTGATGTTATTGTTACTTACTTGGTAGCATGGAATTCAAAGCATTTTAAATCATTTTAATAATAGGTCTTTACATATGAAATTGGCGAAATTTTATAACAGATTCATGAGTACAAAAATCCTGTAATTAAATAGCTATTACACTTATTTGTTTTTTGTTTGAAAATTTATTCCAAGGTTTTACATCTACGTATTCAATTTTGTTTTTATTTTCAGATTGATTATAAAAATTAAATCTTCAAAAACAGTTCGTCCTAAATGCCATCCATTTCTATGATAAGATTCGTAATATTTTTTTACAGCTGACACTTTTCAAAAATTGTTTTTAAAAAATTGCTGTTAGCTTAATGTTGTCTCATTCATACACATAAGAAATTGAATAACTTGAATTTGTCATTCCTAAAAAAATTCAAAAATTTTAGTACTGAAAATTTAATTTCCTTCAAATTCTCTGTAGAAAACGGTAATTTCATATGTAAAGACCTAATAATTGAAATAATATGTCTCCTAAGAAATAACTTGCTAGGTTGATGATTATATAATAATAATGTTAAACAGTTTTGTTTATACTAAATATGGATACGATTTTTTTCTGTCAGTAGGTTTTTGAAACCAGAACATTTATTGTTTATATAACAAACATTTATTTGTTTATATAACAATTTGGCTTCAGCCATGCTTCAGCTAATTGATTCGAATCTGCTCCTTAACTGTAAATTATAGGGACTTATTAATGTCCCTAGAAAGATAAAAATTATATAAATTTACGGTGAAATATAATGGGAGTTTTATAATTATAACATAATAAACAATATAAACAAAGATAAATAAATAATATGATAACTGAATTGAGTTTATTTTTATTTATTAGTATATTCATACTTCTCTTTTTATATCAAATACAAACTAAATGTTAATATTTATAATTGATATTTAAAAAAGCAAAAACATGATAAAAACATAGTTTATTGCATAATAAATTAAAAACTTTGCTGACTTAATAAAAATTAGACACAAAAATTACGCCCTTCTGATGAGGATCGAACCAGAGACCCTTCTTAACCACATGGCTACGTTGACCGCAGTGGCGTGCACAGAACTTTTTTCCGGAAAAGCAATCAAAAGGTCAAGATTTTGAAAAAAAAAGTTTGTATGACGCCAGGGTAGGCACTGCCTACCCTAGAGTGCACATTTGCATACAAACTTTTTTTTTCAAAGTGTTATTTAAATTTTTTCATAGTTTTTTATTGTTGTACTTGACCTTCTGATTGCTTTTCCGGAAAAAAGTTATGTACACGCCACTGGTTGACCGACGTATCAAACTTTGTAAAATTTTGAACCATAACATACGAGTATATTGTGTGATTCTACACCAGCTATTTTAGAAAATCAATACATTTAAAATAAGGATAGCTAGTTATGAAGTGAAAGAGAACCGCTGCCATTAGTAGTGGTAGTGGTGTGCGTTGGTGTATGCGACAAATTATGACGAGGGTACTTATGTGTGCATGAAATGAGTATGTGTGGCTGTCTACGATAACTCTGAATCACACTAGCTTCTTTTAGGTTGTCTTTTGTTTGATACATGTCCAGTCCATGTCCAAACACACATCCCATCCTCAAAACCACTTCACACTACAATTTCCAGGTTGGTTCGTGGAAACCGGATAAGATCCTCTGACGAGAATCTTGCGAGATCTGATTTTTTCACGAGGACTCTTTGACATTGTTCCAACGTTTGGGTAGAGATACTTCCCTGGACTTGATTTTTGGGTTCATTTTGGTCTCGTTACCGCCTTTATGGATTAATTTTCATGTAGGTACCTATCAAAATTATATATTTTCACAGATACTGTGCTTCCATTTGTATCACTTTCATCGAAGCGATTTACGTGGATACGTAAATTAATCTCCAAAATGTTTTCGCATTTTTTGGCATTTCCAAGTTATGAATAAACATAAACCTCAAATCTCTGGAATCAATCAATCAATCAATCAATATATTTATTGCATTAAATTACATGTCAGTTGTAGATGTTATAAATATGTACATTATTTTGGCTCAATGTAATTTTACCCATTGGGTGTAACAATATTCTTAATTTTAGTATTAAAATATAACTTTAAGTATAATAATTATTAAATAAGGTATGTACAAATAATCTAATCTTTGCTATATCCATGCATAAAACTTATTCTAATAAGTATATCGTAAATTTTAATTTCTATAGTTAATTAAATTTATTAATTCATGCAGTGGTTAACAATTTTACTTAACTTTTATTTTAACAATTTTACCTTTTTATACATTTTTATGGTGTAGTTTCAAGAAATTCTTTGTAACTGTATGGACAAACCGTGATCAAGTACTGTTTTAATTTAATGAGAAACTTATTTCCCGGTAAGGACTTAATTTCGTCAGGCAAATGATTGTAAGCCTTAATGGCAGCCAGTTTTGTAGTACGAGTATAAGTAACAGTTCTACTAGGAGGCACATTTAAGTCATATTTGAAGCGTTCGTTGAGCCGGTCACTAAAACCTGGAGTTCTCAGTGGGAATTTTTCTGGGTAGCGCCTTACTAATTTACAGAGCTCAATAATGTATAAAGCGGTGATGGTGTGTATTCCGAGTTCAACAAAAGATGTTCGGCAAGTTTCCCTGCTCGATTTATGTCCGTCCAAAATGCGTATACATCTCTTTTGAAGAACAAAGATTTTTTGAATATCTACACTACCACCCCATTCAGCTATTCCATACAAAACTCTCGAATGAAAGAAGGCAAAATATGACTGAAGTGCTGCTTTTTTTGTAGCTAACTTCGACAAACCTCTTAGAGCGTAGCAAAAACTGCTTAGTTTATTCACTAATACCTCTATGTGCTTTTTCCAATTCATGTGATCATCAATATATATACCTAAAAATTTCGCATTTTGCACACATTCAATTTGGCTATCATCGATACACATTTCAAGTTTTAACTCTTCCGTGTTGTAATTTCTGAAGCATATTAATTTAGTTTTAGTGACGTTTGTATTAAGATCGATGTTTTTTAACCAATGAATTAATGATTTGACAGATTCAACAATATTATTAAAATCATGACATCTATCGTGTCTTTTAATTTTAAAAAACACAGATATATCGTCTGCAAACATAATAGTTTTTTCCTTTACTTCACGAGGGAGCTCGTTGACGTACAAAAGGAAAAGTATGGGCCCCAATATACTTCCCTGTGGTACTCCCTTATGTATATTTGAAACATTTGACTCGGCGTTTATTAGGGTATTCGATTTATTGAGAATTGGCAGAATGATACTTTGACTTCTGTCTTCTAAATAAGACCTAAACCAAGCGTTTGCAATCCCTCTGATTCCATACCGCTCCAAAATTTCAAGTAAAATATTATGATTTACGTAATCAAAAGCCTTGGAAAGGTCAAGTAGAACCGTTCCAACAATTTCTTTGTCATCCACAGCCTTTGTCACAAAATCTGTCATATCAAATATAGCGTCTGTTGCAGAGGCTCCTTTTCGGAAACCAAATTGTTCTTTAGACAGTAAGATGTTAGGAATTTACGTAATCTGTTTGCTATTATTTTTTCAAAAATCTTTGACAAGGTTATGAGTAATGATATGGGGCGATAATTGTTAACATTCAATTTGTCGTCTTTTTTATGTATCGGTTTTATGTGAGCCTTCTTTAGTTTAGTCGGAAATATACCTTCAGTAAGAGACAAGTTAATTAAGTAAAGTAAGGGATCAGCGATAGCTTCCATAATAAACTTTAAAACATCTATTGGTATATTATCGTAACCACAACTTTTTTATTTTTTATTGATTTTATGGTTTCATACAACTCGTCCATAGTAACCGGCTTAAGAAACATTGAATGTGGAGCGAAGGGTGGTAAGACATTTTTTTTATTATTATTGATTGGTTTCGTAATATTTTGGATCTTATTGGTGCTTGTAAAAAAATTGTTAAATAAATCAGGAGCTTCAGAGTCAGATTTTATTTTGTTTTTTCCATCTGACAGACCAACGTAGCTGTTTACCTCCAATGAACCTGTACCTTTAATGTTGCTGTTTATTAATTTCCAGGTTGACCTAATTTTATTCTGAGAATTTGTAATTTTCCGTTCGTTGTGAACTTTTTTAGCGTGGGAAATTACCTTACTTAATACACTACAGTATGATTTGTAATTTTCTAGTAGAACATCATTTTTCGATCTCTTAGTCTCCAAAAACATTTCTCTTTTTTTCTTACATGAATTCTTAATTCCTGGCGTGATCCATCCCGAATCGCTTTTAACGTATCTATCATCTCTAACTCTGATCTGGGGACAGTGGTCATCGAACGCCTCAGCAAGAACTTTGTGGAAGCTATTAAATCCGTTTTCGCAATTTGAAGCAGTGTAAACTTCATTCCAAGATTGAGAGAGTAAATAGTTCCTAAGAGATGTAAGATTTTTCTGTTTTAAATTTCTAACTAGTCGAAAAAATACTGTTTTCTTTTATAACGGAAGGTTAAAGGTCGCGCATTGAAGAGTATGATCCGAAAGGCCGACTTCTACTACAAGAGCATCATCAAGTTCAGTATTGGATAATATATTGTCAATACATGTACGACTATGACTTGTTATACGAGTAGGTTCATACTCGTATATGTATCTCTTTATATTGTAGGACTGCAAAAGGGATATGAAATCTTTTGATTCTGAATTGTTAGCCAGTAGGTCTACATTGAAATCGCCACAGATAATAATTTTCCGCTCTTTGTGTTTTTGTACAAAATTTAATGCTAAGTCAAGATTTTTTATAAAATTATCATTTGTTACCTGTTTAGGTCTATAGATACATAGAAAGTAAGTTTCATTGACGTTTAAGGCACAAATTTCAAAAATGTATGGAATCGTAATTTTTTTTATTTTTGGCAAGTCTTTAAACTCAATGTTTTTTCGGACAAAAATACAGACCCCTCCTTTACTATCTCTATTTTTGCGACAGAAACCTGCGGCTAATTTAAAATTTGGTATATTAATACGTACTAGATCCTCTTCAACTCTATGATGTTCGGTTATACATAAAACATCAACGTTCACACCTTCTGGACTATTTAGCCAAACCTCAAGCTGGAGTAACTTAGTTTGGTTAAGACTTTGAATGTTTATATGGCTTACTTTGCTTGTGTTATTCTGACCGCTGTTTACTACGCTTTTGAAATGAATTCTTTCACTTTGTGAAAACCCTGACTGTCATGACCATGATGTACGGATTTTTCTTTTTTTTCTTGTTTGTTAAAATAGTAAGGCAAGGTTCCTTTCTTGGGATTTTTTGTCTCTGTAGGTTTCAGTAAATCTTTGCTTGGGACTGTTACACATTTATTTATTTCTAATTGAAGTTTACGTTGGTTTTGAAATAAGTACGGTATTGTACCTCTTTTGTATGTTTTTGCCGGGGTATTTATTGTTGTTTTTCTTTTACTTAAGATGCGTAAGAACTGTTTCTCGTAATCTATACTATCTATTTCTAAATTTAGTTTATCACATACAGCTTTTTGATCATTCGCATTTGTCTCAATGAATTTCGTATCCTTATAGTAATTACACAACACTCTAGCGTAGCGATTTTGTATGTCCGGATTTGTGTAATAATTATCAGCTACTTTGACGACATATACTTTATAATTCTGAAGTTTGTTTAACGCATTACATAACTCAAACACAAATTGATACGGGTTTCTGTCATTGGAGCCTAGAATGAGGATCACAATATCATTACTGTCTAAATTTTTTATCAAATCATCACAACTGCTTAAGATATCTAAAGAAGTGGCTTCAGTTTTACTATAGCCACTAACAGCGTATTTGTCGTTCCATTTTCCTTTTCTGCTGTCAATCAGTTTTTGTGCTAGCCCTTTACATCTTTGGTCCCCTAGAATATGAATTTTTTGTGATTTCTCGGCTGTTGCACTGTTTGTTTTTACGTATTTCTTGTCTTTTAATGGTGTTTGAAGTGATGCAGTTTTTCGGGATTCTGGTGATTTATGAATCTCTTTGCTTTTCGTCTCAGGATTCGAATTTAGTAGAAGATCACCCACTGAATCTTGGTTATTCGTTGATAATAATTGTTGTTGGTCCCCATTTCCATTGTTACTAGTTTGCACGTTAGTTTCCTTTGTTATCTTCTCTATTCTGGTGATACTACCTCTATTACGACGTTTTGGTGTACAAAAAGTTTTTCTTATTGGGGTAGAGCTGCATGGTGTTTGCTGTTTAGTTAATTTAACGAGGACATCGATTTTTTTGTTCATCTCTATTATTTGTTGTTTTAATTCGAAATTATCGTTGTTGAGGTTGATAATTTCTTCATGAGCGCTTTCTAACTCGTCTTCAACCTTGCTTAATTGATCTCTTAATTCATTAAATGTTGATAAATTTAAGAGTTCTGTGGGGGGCAAGCTTCTAGTTGTTACATCAAGCAAGGAAGAGCTGTTGTCAACATTTAGCTCAGAAAGATTATCAAGTGAATTGGACTTTTGTGTCTTACTATTTTCTTTATTTTGTCTGCGTGAAACATTTTTCGTTGTATTATTAGTATTTATGCTATTAGAAGCTTTAGACTGTGCATTACTAGAAGTATCATAGTTCCGTTGGCCGGTATTTTTTCTCTGTGTTACGTTCACGCACGATGTACATTGCCAGTGCTTTTTCAATTTGAACATGTTGCCCATGTAATGCGCGGTTGTTATATTAGCGCATTTGTAATGATACGTATCTTTACATACCAAGCACTGAACTTTTTCATTTGGCGTAATCGGACTATTACATATTTTGCACTTGCTCGTCATCGTGTGTTTTTATTATACACCCGCGGCTAATATGGACACTAACGTCCTTTCTGAGATAAACTTAATATCCCCAACAATATCCCGCAAATACCAGCTGTGTTCAATTTACATTTGGCGAGTGCTTTTTTTTTATATTTTAATTTGACCGTTTTGATGTCGCTTCACTCTTAACAGTCTTGGTGATAAATTACAAAGATAATAAAATTGGAAAAATTATTTGCCGGACGGGGTTTGAACCTGCGGTTGATGCGGCAGGCGTTTTAATCGGCAAAAGTCTTAACCGCTAAGGCTAAAGAGTTCTTTGAAAGTGTGGCGAAATAGTGATATGTATGCTTTGATATTGTGCGCTCATAAATTGCACGGCAGTTTTTTATGTATTTTGCTAAGCAAGAACACAAAGGAAGTCCAAAGGTCAGCACACTAGGCACACAACTTAACGGTCAAAATTTTGCACTTTTTTGCTAGTTTTTGCACCAATCACTTTCAAATACTGATGAAAATTACGTTACTTTAAAGCTCTTTTTATGAGCTACACACTGTATAAATCTCTTTGTGAAAACAACAGCTTTTAACACTAGTTTGGAATAAAAATGCGGAGAAAATTTGCTACACGTCTGACTAGTACAAGAACGAGTGTTCGATTCAATTGGAATGTCAATTTAAAAGAAAAAAATGACTTGCAAACAAATAACGATGTTGAAATTTTTCATAAACTAATATTTTGGCCCATTTTTGGCCCAATTGCAGCATCTTCGAAATTAAATTAATACCATTGTGTAGCTCTATTACAGGATTTAGGGCTGCATATAAAGTCAGATTGAGCAACTCATTTTGCATCAATCAGAACTGAACTCTTTGAAGAAGTATTTTGACTTTTGCTCTAGGAAGCTTTTGCTGCATGACATTGAGATTTTACGTTTAATTGAGAGACTAACATATTTTTAATATTTTTTATTAAAAACCCACTATTTATGTACCTGTAGATATTTTATTACAAGCTACCGTTTCTGCACATAAGTTCCAAAGTCAATTTATCATTTCCAGTCAAGGTAACTCTGAAGTTTATTTACAAGAAAACTGTTTTTCACAGTATCTTCGAGAAACATGAAACCTTATAGCTGTATAAAGTTATGATATATATCAAATTATAATATTTAAAAGCACTTGCCCCACTCTGTCTGGCTTTATGTAATCAAATGTACAAAAATTTCGATACGATACCTTGAAGAAAAATCTTGGTTTTGTGGAATACTTTTGTAGCTACAGTACGCGCACGAACTAAATTAATTGAAGCGTGGGAGCAACCCCGCGTCGTCGCGTCGCCGCCGCGTCCACATACCTCTCTCGCACGCCTGCCTCCAGTATAGTGCTACGAGTATGTACGTAGAGAGAATGGCTATGTGTGTGTGTACATAACATAACACATTCCTCGCATTCACTTCGTGCGCGTACTGTAGTTACTTTTTTAAAATGTTTCCTTGCTTTTGCCCCACCATAAAGCAAAACCTGGCTACACCCACAAGCTAAGGGGTTATTCCCAGGGCTCCAAAATCCATTGTTCTCAAAAAAATAAAATTTCATATAAAGATTCCCATGACTCCAAAAATTAATTTGTCGAAAATATTCATTTCTCACCGGCGCCAAAAGCTATTATGTACAGTCACATTGTACATAAATAACAATTTCAAGTAGAAGCATATAAATATACTACAGTGCACTACGAAGCGTTTTTTTTCTTGTGGTTTATGAGGAAAAACGCAATGAAGGTGTCAATTACGTCATAGTAAACTGATGCACCGTCTTAAAATATATAAAAGCGTAGATGGATAAATAATTAAAAAATTAAGTGATTTTATATACTCTATATTAAAATATTTATAAAAAAATCACAGCTAAACACAGTTTTTATTGTTAAGGACATGTTTCAAATTAAGGAATCAAATTATGATAATAATAAATATTAAATTGAATTTTTGGAGCCGTGGGAAGAAATTTTTGGAGCTCTGGGAATAACCCAAGCTAAGTATCGTAATTTACATTTTTTTAGATGCACAGAAAATGGAACGTGGTACTTACATCCGGAAGGCAAAAGGGCGTGGACAAATTACACTACCTGTATCGACGTTGAGGATCTTGGAGTAAGTGTTATGTAATATGTAGATGTGAACATTTTATTAGTTTCCTCACGTCACACTCAGATAACTGACGACTAACAGAGCTCGATTTAAACTGGTTTTTTTTTATCAAACAGCAAACAATTCCCATTCATTAAAATGGCTATAAATAACATACCAGTGTAATTACACCCGAGAGTATAAAGTTCTATCACAGTGTAAAAACTGTGGTTCTATTTTGCTAACTACACCAAAAAATTACGTGAGTCAATTGAGCTGGGCTATATTAGCAACATTTTTCACACGCTTTATTTGTTATAGGACTTTGTTTATCGCGTGATAAATGCCGTGTAGTGATAATTCTACTTACTGTAACTTTATAAATCCGGGCAAAAGGTTTATATTTGAAAAGATTAATACGTGTCTGTAGAGCTTCTAAAAATCACCCGATTTCGGCCTTCACAAATTGTCGCATGTGTCAGAAACGCCGTCAAGATGGCTACATGTTGCTAACATAAAACAAGAATGGTTTTTCTTTGTCTATCTAGTTTCGGAGCGTGGTGAACAACATCTACCTGGCTGGGTACTCGGTGTCCGTTGCGGCTTTGCTGCTCTCTATCATCATTTTTGTCTATTTCAAGTATGTTGCCCTTTCATATTTGTACCGCCTATTATAGGTAAAGTTTGACCGGAAGGATGTATGACGGTGACGTTTTGGAAGAAAAGGCTTACGTTTAAAAGATGACACTTAATTGATATTGATCTTTAATCGATGCCTGCCTTGGATCTGAAGACAGGTGATTACCATTACACAAGGTGACATTTATTTATAGAACCATATTCATATTCATACTGCAGACTCGGTGAGTGCTCCGTATTTTTGTGAAATTAGTAAATTATAATTTTTCGTGTTCCTTACAAACGCAAGCCCAGCGCCGAAATTAGCAAAATGTGTTATAATCCGTGATACTAATCACTTACTAAGCCTCCGGTATGAATTTGACTTTATAAATAAATGTCACCTTATATGTAATTTATTCAATCGATACGACGACGTACAGCCATTCTATCTCACGAGGCCGTTTGAATGAATGAAATACATTTTTTGAATGAAATAAATTTATTTAAAAAAACACGAAAGCATATTCTATTTACAAAACATCTGCCAAACCATGCGGTTTGTAGGCAGAATAGCCTCGGTTGACATATACTCGTATAAAACGCGTCTAGCATATGGAAACACAATATGCATTACGCAATACGCAAAACAACCCAGTGAGTAAACAATACTTATGTTTTATACATTTACATTTCTATTAGACAGATAGAACAATTTAACTTTCTTTCTAAACACACATTTGGAGTATGACTCATTTCTTAAGTCAGCTGGCAGTGCATTGAACAGCTTAGGAACAACATGTTGACCAGTTCTTTCACCATAGTAGTTAATTGTTTTACAAATTTCAAGTTTTTTATCAGCAACCTTTCTAGTATACATTTTATTTCTCACTATGAGAGTTTGGCGTTTGGCTATGGTTGTTGTAGATAAAGTGCATACGCATAGTGCATGCGTATGCACTTTATCTAGTGTGCGTAACATCGCACAAGTTACGTAGTAACTACTATATAATCTGTGGCACAAGTCACAACACAACAAAACGCGCTTATCTGTACATGTCACTGCTACAACCATATCTTCTTGGGATAGAATATCTGTACAATCTATTATAATAGGCACTTTGAACGCAGGAATCGCGAAGTTATATTCGGCTGTTCCATATGTAGCTATAGGTAATATAATTTTATTTTATATGTAACAGTTAGTTATTCCACGACTCCAGTGTTGATGGTGTTCCTATCTAAATATAATATAAAAGGTTGTTCGTATGAACGTACATAAACGAGTGTTATATATTGGGCGACAACACCAGTTTTCTTTTCCAAAACTACAAAAGTTGACACGCTCATTACAGGGGCGCATGTACGAATTAAAAAAAAAAACCTTGTCTATTTTTAGGATTTCTTATTCAAAGAGTGTAATTGTAACTATTTCCCATTTTGCCCAGTTCACTAGTGACGCGACCCCGTAAAAATAAAAATATGTGCTCAAAAGAGAACATTAAAGGTACTTTAACCTCGTCGAAGTTTTCCCATAATCATAAGGTGCGACTGCGTTTGAAGTCCTTGAACTGCACTGTTATGCACTTTCTTGATGTTTTTCGAATTCTGCAAAACCTTATTACTGATGATCTGTGATCACATCACTTACCGAGTCTCTATATTAATTTGGCTGTAAAATTAAAATCTCGTTATTTACATGAACTTAAAATAAATAATTTATTTTCCTATAATGAGATAACTACAAATAATACAAATACAAAATTATTTATTGGATCAAAAAATCTTAACCTAAAAATTACAATGTTAAGGCTAAGGTATTCACAAAAATTATGTGTTCAACTGAAACTTAAGTAAGGCAAAGCCTGTCATTTAAGAGTCAGTTGCTTCTGCTCGTAGGGACACAGTTTAGTTAATACAGGTAGCCGAAAAAGAGAAAAGCATGCAATTTATTAAAGCGTATTTAAATTTACAAAATTATATAAAAATTAACATGAGTGTATGTAAGTATGTGTGTGTATATGTGAGAGGGTGTGTAAATGTAAGTACGAGTTTGTGAGAAGAGAAAAGAAACAGGGAGCGTTTACAAAAAAATTATATGTTTTTACGTCATACGTAATTAAAATCTATTCGGAGACTTTTAGAAGATCTTCTGTTTGGTTGTAGGTAAATGTTTTCAGCATACTAATCATACCCCTTTTACATTCCAGCTGTGATAGATCGTAAAGAGATAAAATTTGACTTATATAATACTTAATTAAATACTAACAAACAAGAAAATATTAAATAAAATATCTTTGAGATAATATTACGGTAATTGCACCTTAGGCCCGGCGTCAGTCGAATGAGTAACAAATATTAACAAAAAATGTCATAAAATAAAAATACATACAATTTTACTTATACGAAGTAAAGGTAAAGGCTGACATTGGGCCCTAAAACTGCCTGTGCCCTGCAATACCTATATTTTATGTCCGAAATGTGAAGTCTCCACTCTTTATTGCGTCAAAATGCAAAATCTACGGTGTAATGATTATGTACGGACGTCAGACGCTAGCATGCATTGGCAATTCTTGTTGCGGCGTCATTTTCAAATAGGAAGCTTGAGCTACAGGCGTCTGTACAACTCTGAAACCCCTTACTGTTTTGTTCATCTTCCTCTCATTGCGGGCAGGTCCCTCCACTGCACAAGGATAAGCGTCCACCTGCACCTCTTCACGTCCTTCGCCCTCAACGGGATCCTGTGGATTGTCTGGTACAAGACCGTGGTCAGCTTTGTAAACGTCGTCCAGGAGAACCATGTGAGTCTGTCCAAATATACAAGGTGACTTTTATTTACTACGTAGCCAAATTTGTACTGAAAACTCGGTAACTGCTCAGTATCAAGGTTCGATGACCTTTTTTGTGAAATTTATAAATCAAATTTTTCGTCTGCCCTACAAATGTAAGCCCAGCCCCGAAGTCAACATTTTATTTTGCGAAATCAGCAAAATGGTTTATTGATCAGTTTTTGATGGTAGTGATACCGATCACCAAGCCTCCGGTATGAATTTGGGTGTATAACTCCTATAAATTAATGTCATCTTGAACATTATTGATCCATATTACCGATCACTTACCAAGCTTTGTATACAACGTGTAACAGAAAGGTTTAACCATATTTGAAGAGCTTATTTAGTCAATGGTGTAGAACAACTTTTACTATGGAACAAATCCTGTATATCGAAAAAAAAAATTACTCGCTTCATAGGAAAATGCAATGCCGCTCGGTCGAAATGTATGGAAGGGCAGATTTTTTTTTTTGAGATTTCAGGGTTGACTCCATAGTAAAAGTTGTTCTATACCATTGACTAAATAAGCTCTTCAAATATGGTTACACCTTTCTGTTACACGTTGTATAAGGTGACTTTTTGAACATTGTCCAAATTCTTACCTACCTACTGGCTTGGTAAGTGATCAATAATCAGTATCATGGAACAATAATTATTTTTGTGAAATTCGTAAAATTAAATTTGGACTTCCTATAGTAATTCACTCCCAGTTCCGAAAGTACAAAAAGTCACCTTGTTTTTTTCTCAGTGCCTATCTCCAGAGTTCAGAACCCAGTACAGTAATTTTATATTTAGTTTAATAGAATAAAGAACTAATAATAATAATAATAACAATAAGAGCTCTATGTGTCTTCTTTAAAATAGTACAAACTACATTTAAATACTAGTTAAAATCAAACAGAAGACAAAACGGTCTCAGGCTTTCAAACATGCAAACAGTAGTCGATTTTCAACCCGGGCTTATACATATTTACAATAGCTATATGGAACATTAAATAGAACAAAGTAAATAAAAGTTTAAAATAATACCTATAGTATAAAAAAAACAGGAATAAAAAAATGAGAAAAATTACCTATTAAATAAAATTAAGAAATTAAAATGAAACTAGCAAAAACCAGAAATGTCACTTGAAAAATAATAAAACACATTTCAATTTGTGTATCACAGTAAAATCACTGAACTGTTCATTTATTTATTTGGTTGTTACAAGATTTAAAAAAAAAATTATCTATGATTTTGCTTTTATTATGTCGATGTCAGAATTAATGTAATGTTCTTGTTGTATACGTATTATGGTCTTTTTGTGCTTATTTATTGTGTACTTCTTTCATACAAGTGATGGTCTTGTGAACGATTGTATTCTAATAAAATAAAGAATATAAAATAAAACATCGTTTGGTTACACCAGTTCATTGCTGGACAACAAAGGATAGGCGGGCTGATGATTGTAATGGTGGAGTTTTCGCACTGAACATGTTTTTACCCGTCAACACGATGGTCTGTAGTATTTGATCTACAGTGTAGCTTTTGGCAGACCTATTAGTAGCTACATTGCTAGCAGTCGGTCATCTGGGCCTGCAGTCTCGACAAACATAGTTTTTTGATTTTGTATAGTATCTACCGCCAAACTATCGATTGAAATTGGAAGCGAATTCGCAACATAGATAAAGATATAATAGAACACTCAAAACAATATCAGTACCACCATAAAAACCACAAAAAACCAGCCAAGTACGAGTCGGACTCGTGCACAAATGGTTCCGTACCATTATCTATAAAAACGGCAAAAAAGCATGTCTGTTGTATGGGAGTCCCCTTGAATATTTATTTTATTCTGTTTTTTACTATTTGTTGTTATAGCGGCAACAGAAATACATCATCTGTGAACATTTCAACTGTCTAACTATCACGGTTCACGAGATACAGCCTGGTGACAGACGGACACACAGACGGACAGCGGAGTCTTAGTAATAGGGTCCCGTTGGTTACCCTTTGGGTACGGAACCCTAAAAACGAGAACATAGCACTAATTCCCGCAGTAGTCCGGTCGAGAATTCACATAGATTTTGCTGGACCTTTTCTTGGAAACATGTGGCTAGTAGTAATTGACGCCTACTCAAAATGGTTGGAAATAGTACAAATGGAAAGTACTACAAGTACCTCTGTATCAACAACACTACAGGCCCTGCGGGCCTATTATGTATCTTTAGTTGCCAACTGGACTAAGTGCCTACCATCAAAAACATAAATATACTATCGAATTTCGATTTTCTAAGGATATGTTCGCATTTGAAATGACGTCACAGTTCGTAAATAGTTCAATACCTTCTAAAGGCAATTTTGAAAGTTCAGTTTTTATCTATGTTTTTGACGATAGGCACCCTGTCCAGTTGGCAACCTAAATATCCTTAGACAATCGGAATTCGATATTATATACATATATGTTTTTGATGATAGGCACTCAGTTCAAACGGCAACTAAAGATACGTAATAGGCCCTCTGCCCCCCTATTCTGTATCTTTAGTTGCCAACTGTACTAGGTGCCTATCATCAAAAACATAGATAAAAACTGAAATTTCAAAATTGCCTTTAGTGGGTATTGAACTATTAACGAACTGTGTCGTCACTTCAAGTGCGAACATATCCTTGGGAAATCGGAATTCGATGGTATATCTATGTTTTTGATGATAGGCACCCCGTACAGAAGGCAACTTGAGATACACAATAGGCTCTGGTTAGCTAGTCCCTCACTGAGAGAGATTTCGGAGAGGCTAAAATATTATTTAGCGCAGGCCTAATTACGGCCTTATCCACCGTACTAGTCCGTCAATATTGTGGCTATCAGCCATTATTGTTTTGTATTATTCAAGTTTATCTACTAAAACCAAATTGATCACTATAGCGAAAGTAGAGAAACTAAGAATAGATTAGGTAACTTTAAATTAGAGATTCGACATTTTCGTCAAATTTAAATGGTTTGTAAAGGAGGTATGCATAATACATTTTTACGAGTCAAGTGTCGATGATGAACAAACCATTATTAGGGTTCCGTAGTCAACAACAAGGAACCCTTATAGTTTCGCCATGTCCGTCTGTCTGTCTGTCTGTCTGTCCACGGCTTAGCTTAGAGACTATTAGTACTAGAAAGCTATAATTTGGTATGGGTATACATATTTATTACGCCGATAAAGTGGTACAGTAAAATTTTGAAAAAGATTTTTTTTTAGTGTACCTCCCCTACACGTAAAGTGGAGATGATTTTTGTTTTTCTCGTCTATTCCCTAGTGTAGGGTGTCGTTGGATAGGTAATTTAAAAATATTAGGGATGTAACAAGACTATTTTTCGATCCAGGGTTCCGTTTGCGAAATATTAAACTTAAAAGTGTCAATTTTTGTTAGAGTCAAGTGTCCCCCCCCCCCTGCCAGCGAAACGGTTATATTTGGAGACGTGAAAAAAAATCACGGCAGTAGTATACATAACGAAATTAAAAGGAAAACTATGACAGCTAAGTAGGCTTTACAAGTTAACGAGTACGGACTAGATGTTTGGCGCGATCTGTATTATTATAGATAATGGTACGGAACCCTTCGTGTGCGAGTCCGACTCGCACTTGGCCGGTTTTTTTGTATTTATAATACCATGTAAATTACGCCGTATAGCGGGACTGCGGGCGAGTACATACAAATACGCCTGCCGCGTAAAACATGTATGTACTCGTACAATCATTCACACACAAAAACCTACACCTTTTTACCTTTAGGGGGTCAAATAAGAACTACATTGATGTGTTGGACATTGTATTTTCGGAAAGAGTTCCGTTTACGACACTTCATTCTTATAAAACCGTAAAAAGAAAAAAAAGCGGTCAGCAGATTTTTCCCCGGTAATTTATTATATGAAATCCAAAACTTTGCCAAGTTCACAATATACGAGTAATCCGTGTTCATTCAAATATATTGCTAAGACTCTTAAATGTAAGCACCTCTATAGTGAGGAAAGCTGGGTCTAAGCCTTTTACGAAAGGCTTCGTAGCTGACCTAAAATCTTTATCTGGGGGCACGATAGTGCCCCCGCCAAGACGAGCCAAAGGAAGCGGGGCACTACGTACCTTTTCTCGAAGCGTTTCGTCATATTTTCGAACCCTCATAGCTTTGGTCTGGATAATACTAGAGATACCAAATTCTCAAGATAAGATTTAGGAAGCAGTCTTATTAAACACGGTAAGTTTCATTTGTCTAGCTTTTATACTTTGAATGTTATTAATACCTAAAATACGTCGATTTTGCCACTCACTCACTCACGCACTGATGATCATCAAAACTCTAGGGTACTTTGGTATGCAGGCTAGAACTAGCAAACAAACATCAAGAAAAGTAGGGGGTCTCCATAGTGTAGTTCACATTCCGGGATATCTTTCCTGTCTTTTTCATTCCTTAACATATTTAATGTATGGCAAAATTTATTTTAAGTCGTCGTTGCAAGTTAGGTCTGGCATAGTTTTCTATTTTGTAGAACACTGGGACAAACTGCAACTGTATTCTTGTGCCGAGAACGGAGAGACCTATCGTGATTCCGAGTCTTATTCACAAACTAAAGATGAAAATAAGAGTTATATTTATTTTTAATAACAGTCTTAAACATGAACTTGCGCCTGTAAAAACAAAATTTGAAATAATTTGTACACCGTGAGCAGTGTATCGCGTATGCCATCACTGTCCGTAAAAGCCAAGGGCTAAGTTTAAATAATACTCTTATTGATATCGGGTCATCGACTTTTTCTTGTAGGCATACTTAGTAGCACTTTCGAGGGTGACTGGTTTGATAGGGGTTCATCTTATTAATATTGACTTTGCAGCAGTCAGCCATAGTTGAATATAATCGCTTAATAACTAAGTACCGCCCTGATCTATCGCTTATTGCAAATAATAAGACAACGAGAAAAAGAGGCAAAGATAGGGAGTGGGCTTTAAAAAAGTTATAGCACAGGTGCAAGAAATGCAGCCTGAAAAAATAAAAAGAAGTAGAGCATCTTACAAAATGAAATGAAATCCCATCAAAAACATTTTATGTAAACTAGGTCGCCAAGACTCATAAGCTCATAACGCTTTCACTGTTAAAAAGTTATCAGATCTCATGTAAAGCCAAGTCCTTAACTCTACAAGGCCTAACTCTACAAAACCTAACTCTACAAACCCTAACTCTAAAAACCCTACATCTTGATCAAAAAGTATGGCTTGGCCGTTTCGTGGCCGCCAAACAAACACTCCCATGTAATATAATACTATGTCATGCAATAGTTTCATGAAACCGCCAAGCCATACTTTTTAAGCAAGATATAGGGTTTGTAGAGTTATTGTTTGTAGAGTTAGGCCTTGTAGAGTTAAGGACTTGGCTTTACATGAGATCTGATAACTTTTTAACAGTGAAAGCGTTATCCGTTTTTTGATTCACAAAAAAGAAAAAGCCGGTTGAATCATCTTATTCGATAGGCGATGACGTGCTAGACGAGGTACAGCAAGTTAGAGATCTTGGTAAAATTTTGGACAACAAATTGAATTTCATACCCCATTTCGACCACATCACCAAAAAAGCGGCCAAAATGGTTGGCTTCATTAGAAAAACCACAAAGCCTTTCAAAACCACCGTCACTAAAATCACGTTGTTTAATGCTCTTGTTCGTAGCATACTGTAGTTTGGAAGTGTTATTTAGAATCCTACATATAACAATCACACAACACGTCTTGAATCCATCCAGCGCTCTTTTAGTAGGCATCTTACTTACCTCCCCCGGTATAAGTAATAGAGTGCCATACGATAAAAGGCTCACTTTTCTTAAATTAACTTCTCTTTACAATCGCAGACGTATGCTTGACCTGTCCTTTCTTCACAGTATTATAAGCGGCCGGGCCAGCTGTCAGGAGCTTTTAGATAGAATTGATTTCCTTGTGCCCGAATTAACTCACGTCGTGTCCAACTAGATAGGTTTCAAAATCCAAATTTTAGAACAAACCTCAAGTCTCACTCTTTTATGCCTAGAATACTGCGTACTTACAATAAATATGGCGACCTTACGAACTAGATATTTTTCGAGATAGTCTTAATTCTTTTAAGTCTAAATTATTAACAATATAACCTAATTTAATTTTTTCTTTCTTGCATGCTAGTTTAATTTTGTGTTTTTAAATGTATCAATTAGGTATTAATTGCATGTTAGTTTTAGTTTTCCACTTAGTTTTGTGTTTAATTTAATTTATGTATCACGTTAATTATGAATGCTGTGCATATCTGTTATAGATGTAAACATTAGTTTTAAAATGTTTCATGTGTATTATAAATGTTATGTGTTTACATTGTTGATGTGCCTTTTCTAATAAATAAATAAAAAATGAGCTTATGAGTCTTGGCGACCTAGTTTACATGAAATGTTTTTGATGGGATATGCATTACACGGCACTCCTCAGCTATTTACTTGCCGCAAACAGGAATTTGCTGTGTTGTTTCTCGCTAGATCATAAATAACTGTTTAAACCTTACTGTACTTCGTAAACAAAGTTTATTATTAGACCGAGAGCGGAGGGCAACATTTTTACCACATGATAATTTATAGTATGATAAATAATGCTCACGTATGTGTCGATGACCAGAACTGATTCTATTCTATTTCTGATTGGAAGCTCTTGGAACCTTATACTTAAGTGTTTGTTACAATATTTGATGCACTTATTTTGTAAATTTTGATATTTACTTCACGCCATTCACTTGGAGATAAGAACTATTAGGCATCATAAACCGCTTCATTCCAAAAGCTTCTATCATAATAACATCTTGAAAAAATAATACGTACATATACCTATATATTTGAAATTTTAAAAGCTTGACAATTAGAAATGTCCCAAAAATGTCCAAAGATTTTTTCTTACTGGGCTCCTGTTCTACGTAGAATAGCAAATGATTTACCCTGGACTGAACGGGGCAGGCTTATGCGTTTAGGGTGAGAGAATATTTGGACATTTGTGTGTTTGTGAACATTGTGTAACATTGTGTAACATGTCTAGAAATTATGGAACAATTCCTAGCCGGTCTTTTGAAATCACCACAGGAAAGTCTTAAAGGTAACTTTTACTGTCTATAATCACTGGGTGAC
The DNA here is from genome assembly GCA_934047225.1 of Ypsolopha sequella. Taxonomy (NCBI): domain Eukaryota; kingdom Metazoa; phylum Arthropoda; class Insecta; order Lepidoptera; family Ypsolophidae; genus Ypsolopha; species Ypsolopha sequella. Next base: position 12,860,650 of record OW203983.1, read on the forward strand.
ACTGCAGTGGAACAATAATCGACTCGATATTCATCATTCTTCATTTCATCATATCCGTAACGACGGAAAATTGATATTTAAGGCTAGACAGGAACTTTTGAAGTGGTTACTTCTACGCTCGCATCTCGTATAGGGGTAATATTTGAAGTGGTTACTTCTATGCTCGCATCTTGTATAGGGGTAATATTTGAAGTGGTTACTTCTATGCTTGCATCTTGTATAGGGGTAATATTTGAAGTGGTTACTTCTATGCTCGCATCTTGTATAGGGGTAATATTTGAAGTGGTTACTTCTATGCTCGCATCTCGTATAGGGGTAGTATTTGAAGTGGTTACTTCTATGCTCGCATCTCGTACAGGGGTAATATTTGAAGTGGTTACTTCTATGCTCGCATCTCGTATAGGGGTAATATTTGAAGTGGTTACTTCTATGCTTGCATCTTGTATAGGGGTAATATTTGAAGTGGTTACTTCTATGCTCGCATCTCGTATAGGGGTAATATTTGAAGTGGTTACTTCTATGCTCGCATCTTGTATCATCTGGTAATATTTGAAGTGGTTACTTCTATGCTCTCATCTCGTGTAGAGGTAATATTTGAAGTGGTTACTTCTATGCTCGCATCTTGTATAGGGGTAATATTTGAAGTGGTTACTTCTATGCTCGCATCTCGTATAGGGGTAGTATTTGAAGTGGTTACTTCTATGCTCGCATCTCGTACAGGGGTAATATTTGAAGTGGTTACTTCTATGCTCGCATCTCGTATAGGGGTAATATTTGAAGTGGTTACTTCTATGCTTGCATCTTGTATAGGGGTAATATTTGAAGTGGTTACTTCTATGCTCGCATCTCGTATAGGGGTAATATTTGAAGTGGTTACTTCTATGCTCGCATCTTGTACCATCTGGTAATATTTGAAGTGGTTACTTCTATGCTCTCATCTCGTGTAGGGGTAATATTTGAAGTGGTTACTTCTATGCTCGCATCTCGTATAGGGGTAATATTTGAAGTGGTTACTTCTATGCTCGCATCTCGTATAGGGGTAATATTTGAAGTGGTTACTTCTATGCTCTCATCTTGTATAGGGGTAATATTTGAAGTGGTTACTTCTATGCTCGCATCTTGTATCATCTGGTAATATTTGAAGTGGTTACTTCTATGCTCTCATCTCGTGTAGGGGTAATATTTGAAGTGGTTACTTCTATGCTCGCATCTCGTATAGGGGTAATATTTGAAGTGGTTACTTCTATGCTCGCATCTTGTATAGGGGTAATATTTGAAGTGGTTACTTCTATGCTCGCATCTCGTATATGGGTAATATTTGAAGTGGTTACTTCTATGCTCGCATCTCGTATAGGGGTAATATTTGAAGTGGTTACTTCTATGCTCTCATCTCGTATAGGGGTAATATTTGAAGTGGTTACTTCTATGCTCGCATCTCGTATAGGAGGATATACATATATACCTATATATACAACGTGTAACAGAAAGGTGTAACCATATTTAAAGAGCTTATTCAGTCAATGGTATAGAACAACTTTTACTATGGAACAATCTCGAAAAAAAAAGTAACTGTTTCATAGAAAAATGCAATGCCGCTCGGCTGAAATGTATGGAAGGTTAGTTTTTTTTTTGAGATTTCTGGGTTGGCTATATAGTGAAAGTTGTTCTATACCATTGACTGAATAAGCTCTTTAAATATGCTTACACCCTTCTGATACACCTTGTATATGCTCGTATAGTATTTGAATCCTGCTCAAAACTTGTACGTCGCCTACGTGACGAACTTTTGGGGAAGATAATTTGATTTCTGATTGTAGATTATAATTACGTTTTAAAACCACCTATGTAATAACATAAAAACCGTATCAAAATCGGACTAGTGACTCAGTGACTTTGAACATACGTTCTACTGATCATGCTTAAATAAAAACAGGCCAAGTGCGAGTCGGGCCTCGCTCTTTTAGGGTTCCGTACATATGACCAATTATTTCAAACTAGATATTCATTTAATTTTAGGTAATGCTCTAATTCTCTCAGACATAAATCTGCAAAATTAAGTTGGTTGAGTATTCTGGGACGTAACCCTAAAACTACATTATCAATCAGCGTTTTGTTGTTTCAATTTGTTGTTTAAATACGGCATATGGTACATAATGTACAAAAATTTCAAATTCCTACCTGCTTTGGCCTTTGATATAGACCCCATAACAAAAATGGTCTAAAAATGGCAACTTTGATCTATCAAGTCTATCTATCTATTGTTTCTACACCCATTTCTTTGTTTTTTTAGATAAAAAATAATAAAAATATGTTTATACTCTACTTAATGGGCTCTAGACAATGACGCCCCACACGATCGAGTAAGAAAAAAAAACTTCCGTTTTTATGTATGAGGCTCCCCTGAAAAATAATTTAATTACATTTTAAATTCAAAATTCGGTTTTGGGTTAACATTTTACACAACATGTAAAAATTTCAGGTTTCTATCTTATTCAGTCTAAGAGCTAGAGACCCGTGACATACGGACAGACGGACAGGGGAGTGACATTAATAGGGCTCCGATTTGCCCTTTCGGTGCGGAGTGTCATTGTCCGGAACACTAAAAACTATCGTTGAAGGCCTTTTTAAAATCACCTTCTCGTGTACTTTGAAAATAGGTACTAAAATAAAAATTTGTACGGGGAAGTGTTTTATTGCGCGTAATTTCAAAATTTGTTCAGTGAGTCACAGATCAGTAGATGATATTATGTTGCTCAAGTTTCGGACTACGTCACAGACCAGTAGATGATATTATGTTGCTCAAGTTTCGGACTACGTCACAGACCAGTAGATGATATTATGTTGCTCAAGTTTCGGACTACGTCACAGACCAGTAGATGATATTATGTTGCTCAAGTTTCGGACTACGTCACAGACCAGTAGATGATATTATGTTGCTCAAGTTTCGGACTACGTCACAGACCAGTAGATGATATTATGTTGCTCGAGTTTCGAAGTACGTCACAGATCAGAAGATGATATGTTGCTCAAGTTTCGAAGTACGTCACAGACCAGTAGATGATATTATGTTGCTCAAGTTTCGGACTACGTCACAGACCAGTAGATGATATTATGTTGCTCAAGTTTCGGACTACGTCACAGACCAGTAGATGATATTATGTTGCTCGAGTTTCGAAGTACGTCACAGACCAGTAGATGATATTATGTTGCTCAAGTTTCGGACTACGTCACAGACCAGTAGATGATATTATGTTGCTCAAGTTTCGGACTACGTCACAGACCAGTAGATGATATTATGTTGCTCAAGTTTCGGACTACGTCACAGACCAGTAGATGATATTATGTTGCTCGAGTTTCGAAGTACGTCACAGATCAGAAGATGATATGTTGCTCCAGTTTCGAAGTACGTCACAGACCAGTAGATGATATTATGTTGCTCAAGTTTCGGACTACGTCACAGACCAGTAGATGATATTATGTTGCTCAAGTTTCGGACTACGTCACAGACCAGTAGATGATATTATGTTGCTCGAGTTTCGAAGTACGTCACAGATCAGAAGATGATATGTTGCTCAAGTTTCGAAGTACGTCACAGACCAGTAGATGATATTATGTTGCTCAAGTTTCGGACTACGTCACAGACCAGTAGATGATATTATGTTGCTCAAGTTTCGGACTACGTCACAGACCAGTAGATGATATTATGTTGCTCGAGTTTCGAAGTACGTCACAGATCAGAAGATGATATGTTGCTCAAGTTTCGAAGTACGTCACAGACCAGTAGATGATATTATGTTGCTCAAGTTTCGAAAAAAGTCACAGATCAGTAGATGATATTATACCAAACTATGACAGAAATAAATTTCTATGTTTGAACACTTGGCGATTTATCCATCGAAAGGAGATATAAATTAACATTATATCATTGCAGTATAGAAACGCAGAAATAAAAGTACATCTGGATGTGAGGAGTTCTGAACCGGGAATCGAACCCGAGACCTCTCGCTTGCCGGGCGATTGCTCTTCAATTCCCGGGTATGAATATATGAATATGAATAAACTGCTCGATACAACATGTCTATCCCTCTCGAGGTAGATCAACAGTGTGAGAGAGAGAACTGTATTATGCGCTATCGGGCTCGATATGGGTTGCTATACTTAGTGTCTATAGAGAAGATAGATTATATATTATTTATATTATAGTCCTATCTATAGGACCCTTTATATGTCTTCTATCTATAGTAGTTTCTATGTCTCTTCTATTTTAGTTAAAATACGTAACAAAAAAAATAACAAACTCTCAAGATATATTTCGGGCCCCACTAAGCGTGGCAACAGTTGAGAAGAATCAAATTACAACTATAATTTATTATGTATTTCAACTAAAACTATAAAAATTCTCTCTATAGGTATACATATAATATGTGTATAAAACAGTTCCGTGTATTCTTCTGTCAGCCTTGGCACAGTATACTGTGGCCTTGGCGTCGAAGTTGCTTTTACCCAGCTGGATAACTTGACCCAGGTAAACATATTTTTGAACAACTTTGATGCTGACATTGTCGACGGTTACTGGCCTTTGAACTTAATCTTATCCAAATTCATCTGCAGGCCCACTCGTCCTGAAGAATAATAATAAGCTGTGCAGCATTTCCTCCAGTTTTTTGCAGCGATGCAGCCATTATGACGATGTCATCGGCAAAGCGAAGATGTGAAATGTACTCTCCCCATTCACGTTTATGCCTCGTCCACTCCAGTCTAGTGTTTTAAAGACGTCCTCCAGCGCGGCGGTAAACAGTTTTGGGGAAATAACGTCACTCTGTCTCACGCCCTGCTGAAGGTGTATCGGTCTTGATTGTACACCCTGTACTTGGACGGACATCGTAGTGGAGTCATATAGACATTTCAGCATCTCCGCCTTACGCCAGTCGACTTGGCATCGCTGCAAGGACTGCATAACATACCAAGTTTCGACTTTTTCGTAGTCCACAAACGCAAGACATAAGTGTGCCTTAGCGTGTGGATGTGGTCTACAGTGTTGTAGCCTTTTCGAAACCCAGCCTGCTCCTGAGGTTGGAAGTCGTCGAATCGATGAGCGAGACCATTCGTGAAAACTCTTGAGAACAGCTTGTAGGTGTGCGCGATTGGTCTATAGTTCTTTAGTAGGATTTTGTCCCCGTTCTTGAAGAACATGATTACTAGGCTTTTGTTCCACTCCTTTGGCGTTCCAGTGCGAATAACGGCATTAAAGAGGTCCTGTAGCTGTCTGAGTATAGGTTAACTTCCAGCTTTCTGGAGTTCGGTTGTGATGCCATCTTCGCCCGGCGCCTTGTTATTTTTTAGCTGCTCGAGAACTATTCTAATCTCACTCATTTCAACATCCGTGAGTTCATCGGTGTAATGGCGGATCAAAGGTGCACGTTTATTGTTAGTTTTTTTTTTCATTATAATAGAATATATCTTTTTAATAGATATCATCATAATATTAATAGAGATCTGTGTAGAAAATACGTTTGCAACGGGTACGATGGGCTGTTTATATCTGAAATCCACGCGGGTGAAGTCGTGGGAGTCTGCTGGTTTATAAATATTTGTTTTGGTTATTAGAGCTGGTGCCAGGCCCTGCATGTGGTGATGAACTACTTCATGGTCTGCAGCTACATGTGGATGTTCTGCGAAGGTCTACACCTGCACATTGCCCTCATTGTGGTAATTATTTTTTATAGCCTACTTTTAGTATGTAAGAGATGAGTTTGATTGATACAGCCAAATTTGTAACGGAGACGTGGTAAGAAAACAGTAACGAGGTTACTAAATTCGAAAAGCAAAGGTTTTGCCCTAATTATCTCACAGTTAATTAGTATGGAAAATCAAAATTTGATTTTATAGTCAGTTCGTACCCTCTTATTACTGACGCGTTTAACGTCCTAACTTGATAGGGGGTGACCCTTATCGCCGTACTTTGGGCACACACAACACTCTTTTTAGGGCATACAGGTTTGCCCCACAGTGTTTTCCTTCGTGGCTAGCAAGTGGTATGAATACAAATACTTTTTACTCAAAAATGCTTATAATGTGGTCATTATTTTGACTACCTTCTTGGAGCAAAGTCGACCTTTCTGCGCTACTTGAATAGGCGCCAGAAAAGTTGTATGGAATTTCATTGCTGGTGAGTTTTAGCCAGCAGCAATTTATGTATATTAACTTTGAAATCTTATTGGTACATGCTTGACCAGCATAGTTCGAACTCGGCTCAAAGTACCTCTGCCTTAGGTAATTTTTAGGCCTAAATTTATATTTTTAATAATGGTCGTAGAAAAACAGTTGTTCAGCAGAGAATATTATTTATGTTTCAAAGCAGGTTACAGATCTATCCACGGTTTGTTAAAAGGTCAATGTCTATTACATGAAAATTAAATAGATAACAACTTTACAAAAGATGTTTAACTATGAAAATTATCGCTTTACTTTTCTTTTTTCTTGAAAAATTTTTGCACCAGTTTTGTATTGGGATATTCAATTAGTTTTGCATTTATGCCCGTATATATATAGCATTGGAAAATGGTTTCAGTAGGATCCATCGAAATTGGTAGGATCAGTAAAAATTTGGTTTCGTTTAATATTACCCGCCTATTTACCCTTGAATTAAAATAAATTGTGAAGCCCCATAGGCGTATAAAAGGGGAGACCCTTAAAACCCCAATTCCAAAAAATTCCAATTATTTGATTACTTATATAATATAAATATATCTTTTTCCTTAACAAGCAATATAAATTCACAGCCTGCGGCTAGTCTCTTTTTCATTTTCCATCCAGCGGATTTCCCTACGGCAATTAATTTAACGTGATTTCGACCTTCAACTATGAGAAATTCTGGCTTTTATGACCTTTTATGACTTTTCAAACGAACTATGTAAAAAAAATACATCAACAATGAATTTGGGACTTCGAAATATGAGGTTAAAATAGCATCTTTTTATAGAAATATCCATAGTTTTAAACAAAAATTATCTATTTAATAAGCGAAATATATCTTTATTTTATATACCTATATATTTATGTATGTTACATTTACATGCATGGATTTTGAGAAATGTTCGAAAAACTACAAAATTATTTATTTCCAATTTTCCATCTAAGTATTATCCCAGAAACTAATTATTTCATATTAATTTAAAAAATAATGCGTAGGTACAGACAATTACCTATATTAAAAATTTATAAAAATAAAATAAGTAGGCCTACAATAAACGGGAATATAAGAAAACATAAAAAATGTAAACGCTTTCAAAACTCGAAGACCTGTAAAATAAGTTGTATATTTTGGAAGTAACTGTACCCAACGCCGCGCCATGAGTTCACTTGCCCCCTTTCTTTGCGGTTGTCGTGATTGGTTGTACAGGTATTCGTGAAGGACGAGACGGCGATGCGGTGGTTCGTCGGCTTAGGCTGGGGCCTCCCGGTGCTCCTCATCGGTGTATACGCTTCAGTGCGACTGGCCACTCCTGAGGCCACTGAAAGGTGCGTTAAAAATTATTAATTTCTTTTAATCATGATTTTCAACACAAACACTTGTACGATTTGTTTCATAAATTTATTAATTCACTCTTCACAATCGGGTTCGGACATTAATCCATATTAAGGGGACAACACTAATTATGCGCCTCTCCGCCAGTGCTGAGTCAATTTCATCATGTGTGTCGGTCGTACACAAGGCGTTTTAAACCGGCCACAAAACAACTTTTTTTTGTCACCAGTGTCGTGAACATTACCTACCCAAAGTTGCTGACCAAATCAACGCCCGCATATATTTTTAATATAAATAATTATCTCATATACCGGGTGTAAATAGACTGGTATCTTTACTAGAAACCACATACTCTACTGATCATACTGAACAACTTTCCCATTTAAACTGAACATTTAAAGATATCTGTCCATTTAAAGATACCTGTCCATTTCAAATTCAAAATCAAAATCATTTATTTATACCAGAAATAGCTTAACCTAAAAATGTACAATTAATAGAACATAATTAATAAATACAACTTTCCTTACAGAATATTGGTAGGTATACACAGCAATATACATATATTCACATAGGAGTATAGACATTAGTGTAGTATAGGTACTATACATTTGTAAAAGCCTTTGTAAAAAAGACATGTAGACACCGAGAGCTATAGCCGATAAACTGCTGAGCTGTTTGGCTTAAAAATTGTAATTGTAAAAATATCATGTAATTGTCTTTTGATAAATAAATAATATCTATCGATATCTTTACAGATACCTGTCCATTTAAAGATACCTGTCTATTTAAAGATACCTGTCCATTTAAAGATACATCTTCATTTAAAGATAACTGGATATTTAAAGATACCTGTCCATTTAAATATACCTGTCTATTTAAAGATACTTGTCCAGTTAAAGATACTTGTTCATATAAAGATACCTGTCCATTTAAAGATACTTGTCCATTTAAAGATACATGTTAATTTAAAGATACCTGTTCATTTAAATATACCTGTCTATTTAAAGACACTTGTCCAGTTAAAGATACTTGTTCATTTAAAGATACCTGTCCATTTAAATATACATGTTCATTTAAAGATACCTGTCCATTTAAAGAAACTTGTCCATTTACACACAGCATATGTTTATTTTGTTAATATAATGCTATGCGAAATCAAAGTTACTGCGAAATATTTTAATCTCTTGCGAACTCGATATACCCGCGACTTCGTCCGCGTGGAAGAAGATAATGCAGCCACAGTGAGATTCCCGCAGTAGAAAGTATCCAGTTTATAGTTCGATAATAAAGCCGATTCTGAAGGCTTGAATTTTAGTTTTAGTGCTGTCATAAACTAAATTTTAATTTAAAATTTTAATTAAAATAGTCCTTGAGAGTAAGGATTAGAATGTAAATTTCTTTGGAAAATTTGAGGCTTTGACGGCACTAAAACTAAAATTAAAGCCTTCAGAATTGGCTTTATTAAGTTATTGAACAGTGATTTTCCTTCCTTCTTTAATTGTAATTAATGCCTCACTGCTGAGAAACTCGTTCATTAGTTTTTGCGTGATGCATGAAATACCGACAAAAATACCGTTTTTTTTTTTGTATCAGTATCCTACACCGCAATTTTTTTTTTGGAATATCATCTATGACAGATGACAAGGTTCTATGTGAATAGAACAAGATACAGAATACAAGATGACAGTTTGTAATAATATTTTAAATACTTAACTTTACAATTTTCAGTTATTATAGTGATAAAAAAAAATTATAACTGTTGCCCGCGATTTCATCCGCGTGGAATTTAGTGTTATCTTGCACCACGTAGAATTTTGAATATTGTAATTTGACAGTATGGACAGTCGTAGTAGTTTTCTTATGTTCACAAATGATAACCTTTTCTTCTATTTCAAGCTTTGCTATGAATCTTATGTTTTTTTTTTTATTGCATGGGAACTCTAAAATAGTTATTTAAGATACACGTGCGGAAAGTAAGGTTTTATACGAATAAGTGTTTTCATTGGCACGCATTCGGATAAAAACCTTTTACGCTCAAGTATCTTACAACATTTTTCAATGCATTTTGCGAGGAAATACAACAAAAAAATAAGTATAATAAAGAAAGTAATTTTATTTCACCAAAGCCTATTTACAACAAAATGGCGTGCTTTCTTTGCAGAGAGCGCGTTTCAGTTTTTTCTTTCTTGAGGCAAAGGTACAGTATACATACAGCCAATAATGTGAAAAATATTTTTGTTTGCGGAAACAAAACACTTATTTTTAAATGAGATAATCAAGAATCTTATGTGTTATGGTGTTTATCATCATTCAATTATTGCTAGAGCGCGCATACTTATAAATAATTGTTTTTTTTTGGACAGCAAAACCTCCTTGCATCTTTGTAATTTTTTAAATTTTATGACTTGCACCATGCACCACAGAGTCAAAAACTTAAAAAAATTACTTTATTTCACGCGTGAAATAAAGGATTTCAGTACTGTTTTATTTCACGCGTGAAATAAAGAGTCGGTTTCCGCATAATTTTGTTACACAAAAAGGAAAACTTTACGAGCAACTGCATTGAAAAATATCATACTGGCGCCAATTGCTAAGTAAAATATAGATGAAAGCGTTTTTATGCCCTGTAGCTTGACCGCTGTGACGCTGTGACATAAGGTTGCTAATACCTTTTCGGTTCTTTATCTTTCCTTAGGCTGTTATTACTTGTTTCTGGAATTCACGTCATATATCTTTCCATAAATTTTATTTAAAATTGAACTTAAACATGAAGGCATACGAACGAAATATCAATTAAATTATTAGTATTTTAGTAACGCCTCTTTATTTAGAATGGGTTGGGCCCAATTCTAAAATACTGAAGTTTACATCATAGATGGAGTTACTGGTATAAAATAACGAATAAAAGTAGTACAAAGTAATTTATATATTTCTGTATGAATGAAGAAACTTCAGTCGTTACACTCTGTTCAGCTGATCTTTTCTGTTATTATTTTTTGTTATGTGCTGTAGATTTCTGTGTGAATAATAAAATTAAAATAAACGAAAAAATATATGTTAATAATAATGTACATATTATTATGTGGCTTCTCAGCATTTACTCGATTTTACCATATAGCAAATAAAAACGAATGCGACTTATAATATATGTCTTTTCTTTATATTTGAATAAATATTATTTTAAAGCCTTTTTAGCTTTTAATTATTTTAAAAACAAATTATGAATATAAATAAAAAGTATTACTTGTAATCGATATATATTTCGACCCACTTGTGGTCGTCGTCAGTCGAATTGTAACAATAGATATTTGACATATAATATAAAAAGACAGATTGGTGACATTTACATGAATTCTAAACTATTGGAAAGGGGTGGAGGAATGACAGGAAGATAAGTTGTGAGAAAGAATGTTTGTGAGAAGGGGAGATAGGATTTGTGAGGGGTTGTAAGAGATGACGAGTGTATACTATGTATGTTATGGGGGAATGTGTGTGTTATGTTTGTCTGTTGGTTAGTGTTGTCTATTCAGTCCTGGTCCGTAGTGAGCACCAAGTGACCAGATGTATGAGGACTCCCATGTTCTAAGTTCTATGTCAGTCAGCGGGGGATGAAATGATTTGATGACACGAACGGTGAAGCAGTTGTTGAATGTTTGGTTATGGGATCTGGCGTGTGTGGGAATGGGTAACGTGTTATTGTGTATAGTATCTGTTGTGTGTCGGTGATTATTCATGCGTATGTGTAGTGCAGTTCTTGTTTCGCCTACGTAGAATGCCGGACAGTGCCGGCATTCTAGTAGGTAGATGCAGTTTTCTGTTTTACATGATGAGTTATGTTGTGCTTTGTATGTGTTGGTGGTGTGGTGAGTATTGATTGTTGTGTCTGGTTTAATGAGGTGGCAGGTTTTGCAACGCGGCCGTCGGCATCCTTGTGATGTTATAATAGTTTGGTTGTGTGTGTTATTTGGTTTAGTTTTAGATAATAATGATTTTAGATTTGTGTTTTGTCTGTAAGAGATCTGTGGGTTTGAAGGGAGTAAGTTTTTTGTTTCATCGTTTTGACGGAGTATGGGAATGAAGTCGTTGATGAATTGTGTGAGTTTATGGCTGCCCTGGAAGTATGTGGTGACAAGTCGTGGGTAATTAGATGAATTGTTTTTTCTGTTTTGTGGGTTGTGGAATCTTGGTCTGTTATATATGTGTTTCTGAAGAAAGTGTTCGGGATAGTGTCTGTTACGGAGGCTTTGGTGTATTTTGTTGTGATAATTATTAAGGGTGGCTTGGTTGCTGCATATCCGACGGCCGCGAAGAGTAGAAATGAAGAAAGTAGAAACTTAGAACATGGGAGTCCTCATACATCTGGTCACTTGGTGCTCACTACGGACCAGGACTGAATAGACAACACTAACCAACAGACAAACATAACACACACATTCCCCCATAACATACATAGTATACACTCGTCATCTCTTACAACCCCTCACAAATCCTATCTCCCCTTCTCACAAACATTCTTTCTCACAACTTTTCTTTATATTAAGATAGATGCTGCCACCGTCTCGGCTTTCGATACAAAAGGAGCCACCTCTGATTTCTCTTCACCTGACCCTCGTACCATGATAATCATGTGTAGTTGGATTTTATAACAGAAGTCATACATGTCGGAAGTATCGATTTCCAAATTTAAGTATCATAATACCATAGACAAAGTATTACAACACTTTGTCAATGATGATACTGAGGGGTGAATGAACCACTTTGCATCGTCTCGCTAAATACAGTATAGCTTTCGTGATTTGGGTTTTCAGACCAACCCATTAGTTGAAATCCCTAAGGAAGAAAACGAGTAAACAGATCACGGAAACCATAACGTGATATACGTTGACAGTTTTCATGGAGTAACTTCAAAGTTGTTTTACGTTTAAATTATTTCTTTGGGGAATTCAAATGATGTATTTGTCATAATTAGTTATAAGATTGCTCATTCAAATGCAAATACCAATTAAGTCCCGCAATAACAAATGTACAGGCTTTTAATTTGATAATTAACCTTTTTCCTTCAAACAGAGTGGTCTACCCATTAAGAGCGGTTTCGCAGCCGGATTGTGAAAAAGCCGCCTTTTTCTAATTAATCGAAACAGAACACTTTAGTTCAAAATTTACTCAATAGTTATTCAACAAAACCTAATTACCTATGTATTGTGTATGCTGCCATCGCAAAGTTTCCATTGGTACCAGTAAACCAAAATTTCATAACTTTTAACGTAAAAAAAAATCTAATTAAGATGGGAAAACCAATGGAAACATTGTGATGGCAACATATGCAATACATAGTTAGTGAGGTTTTTTTGAATAACTATTGAGAGAATTTTGAATTTAAGTGTTCTGTTTTGATTAATCAGAAAAAGGCGGGTTTTTCACAATCCGGCTGCGAAACCACTCTTAAAGGCCCCTTTTTCAACGACATTAGAAAATCACTCTTACTGATAACGATATTTCTCTTAAATGAGATGTTTCAAAACCGTGAATAAAATATAATAGTGTTATTTAAAGTATAAGAAAAAAAAATTTTGTTGATTCGATTCCTGGGTGAGACAAGCGAATTTTAGAAGATCTTGGAATGCAGTTTTGTTTCTTTTAAAAAATAAAGAAATGTTTCATTTCAGTAAAATGAGCTAACTAAAGGATTTAAGGTAGCTCCCCTCCAGGGCCCTTAAATTTTTTCCACCCTGTATATGTATATGAAACGTGTCTATTTTGACTTGAGCGTTATTTGCGAATATCCAAAATTTGCAAAAAATTATAAAAAAGTGAAATTGATGCTTTTGACTTCAATTTTAAAAAGTAGCAAAACGTTATAATTTTTGTCGAAAATTATATAAGGTGTGTACTTTTTCCTATACATAAATAATTCATAATTTGGTTTTTCACGAAAAAACAGCTTTTGCGCGAAAAATCTGTTTACGCCATTATACGGCGACATATTATATGTGTATATAATAACTACTAAAAAAACTTGATAAGACAAAAGACATTTACTTTCATTATTATTATTACATGTCACTTTAGCACAATATAACATAGGAAATAAATAAAATTTCATATAAATAATAGTCAAAACAAATCAGAAATTAAATTACAGTTGTAATATATCTGTTTTTAGGAGTTTGGTTTGTATAAGTTTTTAATATTTTATAGGATTAGTTAGTTTGAAATTTAAGTTACTATATTATATATATTATATTATATTATATTATATTACTATATTATATATACTATTACTATACTACTGCGGCGGCAGCAACGGCTGAATTAGCTAAGCGGCGCAACTATGCAGCCCTGGGAGCGGGTTACATATTTGCGCCGTTTGCCGTCGAAACACTGGGGCCGTGGGGGCCAGAGGCGCGTCGACTGTTCCACGAAATATCGTCGCGCCTGGTCGATGCCTCGGGTGACCCGAGGGCTGGCGCGTACCTCGGACAACGGATAAGCTTAGCCATCCAACGAGGTAACGCTGCCAGTGTCTTGGGTGCCCTCCCATCTGGCAGCGATTTGGAAAAAGTTTTTTATTTAATTTAATTTGTTTTAGGTAATTTATTTATTTTTACTTAGTTTAGATCTAAATTATTTTTTCTTAAAAGTTTGTATGAATAAATAAATTGTACAGTTACTATATTGTTACTTAAATTTTAGTAAATTAATTAAAACAGCATCTAATTAAATAAGTGGAAAAATTATCAATAAAAATTAAATGAATAAACCCCTTCGGCCGTTCAGGAAACCAGAGTTTGGAAACCAGTTTCCTAAAAGGATTTTTTTATCCTTTTACGTAACTGGTTTTCTATAAAGACTTTTTTATCCTTCTACGTAACTGGTTTCCTAAAAGATTTATTTCTACTCAGTAACGATACACATGCACTTTCATTTTGAAAGTGATCGTGCAATATCATCAAATTTATAGAGAACTTGCTCGATAAGATAGCGTTTCAACTTGGATCTGAAGCTATTTAGGCTAGGTAACTTTAAAATGTGTTCAATTATATTATTGTACACGCTTGGACCCATTATTTCAGGCCAAGAACATCACAATCAATCGGTTGATGTATCACTTGAGCAGATCACCTTCTCACACAGTTGGAAATCAACGTTGTGCTCGTATAACACTTATGTACTATCAGCGAGCGGAAGGTTATTTAATTTTAAGGTTTCTACATTGACCTATGTATTAAAATAATACTTATTTATTATTATGATGTCGATGGATTACTAATTTCATGTCGTTAATGATTTAGATAGTAATCTTTTTAATTATGTTTCGTTTGATAGTTCAAATATTCAACATTTGAATATACTTACAAGACCTTGAGGTGAAGACGTAACCGTTCTTGAGCTATGCTACAGACAGCAGATACACGCTTCACTAAGACGTTAGTTTTCTAACGCATATTTTATCATGTTGTATATTATAGTATATGATATACTAGTATATCAACCTACCCAAAGCCCAAAATAATTGGTTGATCAAAGCTTGTTACTCTATTTTATGCTTTTTATGTTTTAAAATCGTATAATTGCATAGTATCATAAAATATGCATTTTAAATCATATAATTTGAAACTTTGTGTGATTTTAACCATTATTACAGCGTCATAAGAACTGCCATCTATTTGTGATGAATGAGTGATGGATTAGGTGAGGTATGATCAGTGAAATGGTTGGTCTGTGCAGGTGCTGGATGGATCACAGCGACTCTTTCTGGATCATCATAGTGCCGGTACTGGTCTCGCTCGTCGCCTCCTTTGGTAAGTCTCGCTCAATCCTACCCTACCTCACTTGATCTTACCTACCATACCTCACTCAATACCGAGTGTTAATATAAATACCTCATATCATCATACTTGCCTAAGAAACAAACCCGCGCAAATATTTTATTACTTTTAGACTTAGAATTTTGTATTGACTAGTCAAAAAATATGTATTATTTGCGCAGCTATTTATCTTAAGAATGGTTTCGCACCCGGATTGTAAAATACCCACCTTTTTCTAATTAATCGAAACAGAACACTTTAATTCAAAATTCACTCAATAGTTATTCAACAAACCCTTATTACCTATGTATTGTGTATGCTGCCATCGCAAAGTTTCCATTGGTTTCAAATTTTTGAATGTCTATTTACAGACCCCAATGGAAACTTTGCGATAGCAGCATACACAATACATAGGTAATAAGGTTTTGTTGAATAACTATTGAGTGAATTTACACTGAGAAAAAAATCTGGTTCCGTTAACCTGAATATAGCTCATTTAAACAGAAAACATTGTACTATATGTGACGTCTATATTTATTGTTCAGTTTACTTATTTATTGTTTAGTTTACTTGAACAATCTAATGTAGACAATAATTCAAGTAAATATAAAACAATTCTGTTTTTGTTTAGAAGGTTTTTGTCACAAAATGATCTGGTAGTATTGTTAAAATATTTTTTCTCCGTGTAGAATGTATGTGTTCTATTTCGAGCGCAATTATGCATCAACTCGGGAATGCCCACCGCATTTGAGCGACATAATTTTTTTCCAAGTAATGTCATCAATTTTACACTGTCAAATAAACTTTTTATGAAAACAGGGCTCTTATATTTTCATTTATAACAAAATGGCAACCAATTCAAATAATGACATTACTTTTGCGCCACCCATTATAAATACATGCCTACCTCCGCCCATTCAATTAGTTTTGCTAAGAAGAAGGGCAAGAAACTTAGCAAGATCATGTCTTTTTTTTAGCGTATCAGTTACCATTGACATAGTACGTCAATGTCAGTTACATACTCGTACTAAAACTTATACTATACAAATAAAATAAAATGATAAGTAATCTAGCGAATGCTGAACCCTGTCAACGTTAATAAAACAGTCCACAATTGACGTTTTGTTTAAGGGGCTCCATAATGCTAAACATCAATTTTGCATTTGATTCAGTTCCAAAATAACTGAAGGTTTCCGTGCGTGGCATCTGATTAGAGCAGGATAGACAGTTAAAACACAAAAGCATAAGAGCAGAACTGAATTTTAGCCTTTTGCAACCCCTTACGCTTCTGTAATGGACCAAGAGCAGGCAGCATAAATCTCACGTAATTTTATACAAAAATAGTCTACTCTAGCTGCTTTAAAAAACAGCTTTAGGAGACTAACCCTAACTTTTGGAGCATTTTACTTCTGCATTTACAGATTTTGGAAAAAATTAACAACCATCGATAAAAACGGCAATTATCAAAAAAAAAACTGCTTCCCCCAACGCAACAATTCACCTGCCAGAATTGCATATTATCTAAATTTCTAACACAAGCAAAAACGCAGCTAGAGAAGACTTTTGGTAAAATATGACGTGAGATTTATGCTGCCTGCTCTTGGTCCACTATGAAAGCTTGTCACAACTTATACTCATAGCTAGAGATTTATGCTGCCTGCTCTCAGACTATAAGAAGGGATCAACAGAAATAAATTTCTGGAACTGTACCTATATTTGCGCTTGAGTACTGCGTGCCGAATCCAAATTTTCTAGGATGAGTTGTGGGATATAGCCGCGGATACAGACGCAGTCTTTGTTTTGCAGAAGAGAGCAATTCGGGCCATTTATTATATGAAGCACCGGGATTCGTTAAGATTAAGATAAAGAATTAAAAAATTCAAAGAAATTCATATGTTAACTGTTCCTTGTGAATTTATTAACCAAGTTCTTAGATATGTCAGAAAAAATATTGAGTCTTTCCTAAGGATTGGCGAGCAACATTGTAAAGAAACCAGAAATAAACATAAACTGGCTATTCCAAAAATCAGACTTGCCAAGGTGAGTACCTCTTTCGTAGGACATGGTATAATATTTTACGAGGTCCTTAACTCCTTCTTTGTCAGAAAGGCATATTATAAAATAAATGAATATTTGGATGACGGTGAAGCATGGTGTTACAGTGATCTTGATAGTAGTTTATAATTTAATTAAGTACCTAGTCTAATTTCCTAATTTATGATTCCTCTAAGGAGTTAACATTAATTAATTACAGACTGTAAAAGGAAATAGACTATATGAGACAGGTAGACAAAGATGTATATGTTTTTCTTTTTTTTCATTAACCTGAATTCCTGCTGTCTTGTATTTTCTTATCCCTTAGTTAAAGTATATATAAGTCTAAATATTATTAGAGTGCAATACAAACTAGAAAATATCAATCAGAAACAAACCCAAAGACAAGAATATGAAAAAATTCCCCGGGCCAGGATTCGAACCTGCGACCTCTTGTTATCAAGACAAGCGCGCTACCAATTGCGCCACCGAGGTTCCTACCCGGACCGGTGAATTCTTCCATCATACTTGTCCACTGTTATTTTTGCTTCTGCTTGATATACTAGCTTGTACAACACATATAGAACGCTCACGAGGGCGTTATGTGATTTCACGCCTTGTTCTTAGAAACAGATGGCGCTGTCGTCGCTACAATATTGTTGCTTCAGACAGTTAAGAAATTCACAGTTCTCATTAACTAAGATTATGTTTATTTTGCGAAATCCATCGCTATGAATACTCTAAATATTATTAGAGTGCAATACAAACTAGAAAATATCAATCAGAAACAAACCCAAAGACAAGAATATGAAAAAATTCCCCGGGCCAGGATTCGAACCTGCGACCTCTTGTTATCAAGACAAGCGCGCTACCAATTGCGCCACCGAGGTTCCTACCCGGACCGGTGAATTCTTCCATCATACTTGTCCACTGTTATTTTTGCTTCTGCTTGATATACTAGCTTGTACAACACATATAGAACGCTCACGAGGGCGTTATGTAATCACATATATATGTAATCACATAACGCCCTCGTGAGCGTTCTATATGTGTTGTACAAGCTAGTATATCAAGCAGAAGCAAAAATAACAGTGGACAAGTATGATGGAAGAATTCACCGGTCCGGGTAGGAACCTCGGTGGCGCAATTGGTAGCGCGCTTGTCTTGATAACAAGAGGTCGCAGGTTCGAATCCTGGCCCGGGGAATTTTTTCATATTCTTGTCTTTGGGTTTGTTTCTGATTGATATTTTCTAGTTTGTATTGCACTCTAATAATATTTAGAGTATTCATAGCGATGGATTTCGCAAAATAAACATAATCTTAGTTAATGAGAACTGTGAATTTCTTAACTGTCTGAAGCAACAATATTGTAGCGACGACAGCGCCATCTGTTTCTAAGAACAAGGCGTGAAATCACATAACGCCCTCGTGAGCGTTCTATATGTGTTGTACAAGCTAGTATATCAAGCAGAAGCAAAAATAACAGTGGACAAGTATGATGGAAGAATTCACCGGTCCGGGTAGGAACCTCGGTGGCGCAATTGGTAGCGCGCTTGTCTTGATAACAAGAGGTCGCAGGTTCGAATCCTGGCCCGGGGAATTTTTTCATATTCTTGTCTTTGGGTTTGTTTCTGATTGATATTTTCTAGTTTGTATTGCACTCTAATAATATTTAGAGTATTCATAGCGATGGATTTCGCAAAATAAACATAATCTTAGTTAATGAGAACTGTGAATTTCTTAACTGTCTGAAGCAACAATATTGTAGCGACGACAGCGCCATCTGTTTCTAAGAACAAGGCGTGAAATCACATAACGCCCTCGTGAGCGTTCTATATGTGTTGTACAAGCTAGTATATCAAGCAGAAGCAAAAATAACAGTGGACAAGTATGATGGAAGAATTCACCGGTCCGGGTAGGAACCTCGGTGGCGCAATTGGTAGCGCGCTTGTCTTGATAACAAGAGGTCGCAGGTTCGAATCCTGGCCCGGGGAATTTTTTCATATTCTTGTCTTTGGGTTTGTTTCTGATTGATATTTTCTAGTTTGTATTGCACTCTAATAATATTTAGAGTATTCATAGCGATGGATTTCGCAAAATAAACATAATCCTATATATAAGTCATTTGTATAGTATAAGATTTATGTTAAAAAAGACATGATCTTGCTAAGTTTCTTGCCCTTCTTCTTAGTAAGACTAATCCTATTAGTAACCTATTAGTAAGCAGTATATAGGATGGATTTGGTCGGCCGGTCGCCTGGATTCGTGCTGGGGGCTCGGTTGGTGATCATTGAACCTTGTTCCTGGTCCCTGGCCGGGTCTCCGGTATGGGTTCGGGCGGTTGATTGGATTTCACCTTTTAATATATATATTTTACCTATTATTTTAATCTTATATATATATATATCTTATATATATATATATAGACAAGCCTGAGTTCACGACTCTTCGTCAAATAGTAGAATTCGGCATTTTCCAATTTGAATCAAATTCAAATTCAAATTCAAATAGTTTATTTTGCAAAGTAGGTATATATAATACACGTAATATATATTGCTATATATATATATTGCTACATAAATTAAATAAACCTTTAATCTAGTTCATGTACATTTACTATTTTGTTACATATATTTTTATCAGATTCATTTTTGACTTACGAAACGTGTATTATATATACCTACTTTGCAAAATAAACTATTTGAATTTGATTCAAATTGGAAAATGCCGAATTCTACTATTTCACGAAGATTCGTAAACTCACGCTTGTCTTCCAAAGGGGAATGCAGAGGTCACTGACCGCCACTATCAACAATATTGATACATCTTTATCACTTCTCTTCCTTCCATGCTTTATAATCGTTATAAACAAAAACGTGCTGGCTAGCTATTTAGTGGAGCGCCTGGAGCGTCAAAATCATAGAAACCTCAGACTTCCGTTACAGTGGACGAATAAAAAAAAAAAAAAATGGAATGTTTAGCTAATAACATAAATAAAAAAGTTTACCTATTGAAAATTTGTGCTTTTGATTTTAAAATAAAAAAAATGGATAATTATAATAATTCAAATAGTATGAGGCATATTATTCTGTAAAATGATGTTGTATATGAAAATTAAGTTGAGGTATATTTTTATATATGCATAATAAGTGGGTAAATGTAGTAATTCAAGGAAAATCGAAAAAAAAGGTAACATTTAAAATAAAATTTTTGTTTATTAAGGCATTTTACATTATTGATCTATATCAAATATTCTCTTCCACTTCAGTCATTTTAATGGTAGGTAAAGTATTAAGGCAGCTATTTCCGTTACACTGTAAACATGCTACACTACAATATAAACCACTCTTCCGACATCCACAAGCAGCTCCACACCAATTTTTGCAATTGCAAAATAACATTTGCAGTAGATTATCCGGTGCTGGTAATTGGTTCATGGTTATTGGGATGAACATGTTATTGAGATACTTCCACCCCCAATCTCCAATATTTATGTCGTTTCCTAACCATATCTGGGTTTGCAGGTACACTCTTTTCAGGTGGTCAATTGCGGCATCAGTTGTAGGTGGTAATGATGACAGAATAACACTTGTATTTTTGGTTGTAGCTTTAATGAAAAAATTGTATCTCAATGTATTCAAGTCTTTGATTTTTGCCGGAGCTCCATATAAAGCCAAAATACATGCTACACCTGCTTGAAATATATTACTGAAGTCTTCATTTATGTTTTTAAATATTTAATATGCAAAGGTGATAGAAATGATCATGGTCGTACAGCAGATATTATAGCATGCGCGATAGATTTACATTTTTTTTCATAAGCAGGAATTGTGTCTACCTTATTTTTTTATTTTTTATAATTATTTCTGACAATAAAAACTTTAAAGATTGCGGAATTGTCTCATCAATATCTTCAAGCATTTTGTCACTTGCTGTGTAATTTTCATTATCGTAAACTTGAGCTCTTATGTCCCTTCTAATAATTTCGCTGGCCGCTTTTAATATGTGAAATTCCTCTTCTTTTTTATTATTGTGTTTTTGATTGTACCAATTTTCTGTTAATATATCGTGGTCAATATTTTTAAAACATATGATGGTATTAGATCCAAATTTAGGCGAAATGACAATGTCATCGTGATAGCGGTCTACAAGTCGTTTTTTAATAGTCTTTTCATCCGGGATATGATCTGTAGTTATAACATTTTTTAACTCTTGCATGGTGAATTGGCAGTCGTCATTCTCTTCTATGTATTTATATATTTGCTCCATTGCAGTATCGATCATCACAATTCTCGGACTAATTTTCTTTTCAATGTTAATCAGGTGCATAGAATTTTTAATCGAATTATAACAATCTACATGATATTTTGCTTCGAGTGCCTGTAAATCTGTTATGCTAGCAATTCTTTTATGGATTTCGCGATAATAGTCATTTTTTTGTACGGCTATAAAATTCAGAATGGAGTCACTCAAAGTTGCAGTATTGATGTGTGAAATTTGTCTTCGCCGATGTTTATTCAATTTTGCTTCTTTTGCTTTATTAGCTTCTTGGCCACAAAATATACAATTTGTTTCCCAATCAAAGTTCAATACATCAGTGCTACTTCGAAGCTTTTTTTTCGGAGGTGAACATGAAGTTTCATTTTGCTCCTTCTTCTTATAAATTTCAATATATTTTTTATTAATATATTTTTGACGACAACTTGTATGAGCATAAACGAATTCAGTTTGCAGGTGAGGTAACAATCCATCCTGTCGTTCGCTCGATGCAGCTCTCAAAGTGGTTATTCCTCTGCTTATTTTTATAATTTCACCTAAATCTGAGTTCAGTTCGGATGATGAACCTAATTTTTCACATAGTATGCAACTATGCTCATCAGCCATGATACTGGTACATGGTTCATCCATTTTTTTTAAACTGTAATAAAAAAAAGTAACAAAATTGATTGCGTTTTATTCATTTTTATAATTTTTTATTTAACTTTAATTTACATTCAATCATTTGCTAATTATTCAATTCTTTATCTACTAATTCATTGCAGTTTTTAAATCAAATTACCTTTTTACACGAAAAAATGAAAAGTCTTGAGCAGAAGTTCAACAGCAAAAAATAGTCTCCAATAAAACTGCCGTTATTAACATATAGCAAATTTTCAAATCACACAATTTTCACTTTTAAATACACAACATATACAGGACACGTGTCATTTATAACTAAACTATCCAGAAAACTGGAAATTTAGTTGTACGTTACAGCTGCTGTCCCTTCAACCTTCCCTCTCTTCTTCTCGTTCACTTCTCGGTCACCTGTCCAAGGTCTCTACGACCCTTCATAAACATAGGTATCTCTAAAAGATGATATTCTATACCTATTCGAGACAAATTCTACGTGTACATAAAAAAAAATGCTATCTGAAATTAAATTATATGCTGGAATATTAATTTTTTTATCTTTTTTCAATTAAAAAGTGAAAAAATTGAAAGCACAAAAAAATTTTTGGTAAACTTTGCAAGATATAGTATAAGAAAGAAAATGCCACCTCAACCAAAAAAATTCATTCACTGTAGCAATTTTCCGAGGTCAAAACCCCCAGGCGCTCCACTAATTACAATTAACTAACTTTTTGCCCACGGCTTCACCCGCGCTATAGGTGTAACTTTTAATCAGAGACATATTATAATTTCGAAAAGTTCTTTCTTACCGAGAACCTACCTGCCAAATTTTGAAGGCGCTGATGAATATATTATCTGATGATGAGAGGCACTGAGAGGTATTTCGCTTTTATGCTTATAGATTCACAAAATGCATTCTGATCACAACAAATCACAAAATGCCTGAGGGTAAATTTTCACCGGATCATTTTCCTGCTCCTTAGTTAAGGAAAACACGTGACTGTAAGACACGTAATGTATGGAGGCACCTGACACCGAAACTGACTCGCCGAGGAGGTGGCTGGGGGACACATACGTGAGCAGCTCAGGGCCATCATAAACGTGACATCTTCGTCACTTCCACCCCTAAAGTTTTCATTCGACTTATACTTTGTCACAATTTTCGGATATTTCAGTAGCTCAGGCGGTAGAATGCTGGCGGTAGAAAGCAATGTTATGTATGATTTATAATTATTATAATTAATGGTTTGTTCTCTTATTTACCGATCATTTGTAAGTGTAATTAAATGTTATTCAAATAGTAACTATATGTAGTACTATTTATTTTCTCGCAGCCAATGGTAAAAAAAGAGTATAAAGAAAAAAATTCATCTAAAATTAAATAAAATAAAACATATATTATTTGTCTTTACAAACGTGCTAACATACAAAATACAAATTATACATAAGTGAAAAACAAAAAGTTCTAAGCTTGGCATACATTTAGCTGATACATGCGGTCAGCCGCCGATTTTCAGCTCAGCCTTGTAATAAATACTATGATGAAACACTTATTTGATTAAAGTAACTACAATAAATATTAACTTAATCTCGGCTATGTATCCCTCGCTTCGGTCAGGATTCTAGAATCCTCGAAGGAAATTCTTATTTTTTTTCACTTGCTGTGTAATCTACTATTGCTCTCTTATCGCACAAATAACTGTATTATTTAATCTGCCCGCAGCTTCCCAGCGTCATCCGAAAATAATCCCTATTATAAAGTATTCCTCATGTTCTTTTTTTATATTTCTTATTTATATTCATTTTTTTTTAATGGCTATAGTTTTCCTGTAATTGGCAAGTTATGACCTATAATTATCTTCTTTTTTTGTCACATTTTTGGGTTTACCGGTTTTGGAGATAAGAGAGGGACATGCATTTTTTGTGGTTTTTCAAAGTTATCTCGAAATCAGTGCCATTTCCCAATTAATCGAAACCAACACTTAAATTCAAAATTCACTCAATAGTTACTCAACAAAAACCTATGTATTGTGTATGCTGCCATCGCAAAGTTTCCATTGGTTTCTGTAAATTAGAATTTCAAAATATTTTACATTCAAAATTTTTAATGCTCTATCTGGCTCATGTACAGTCTTAACTATGAATAAACTATAAATAAACCTTTAATTTAGTCTTAACTATAAATAAACCTTTAATTTAGTTCATGTACATTTATTATTTTATTACATATATTTTCTTTATTAGATTAAATTTGACGTGTAAAAAGTGTAAAAAGTAAAAAGTGTATACCTGCTTTGCAAAATAAACTATTTGAATTTGAATTTGCATTATGCTGATCATGATAAACAAGCGTTTTCGTCTGATAAGTATCTTTATATATTTCTTTCTTTCTTTGAAGTACTCTCCACATCGAGCAATTAGTTTCTTTATACGATATTTTCTTTCTCGTAACTCTCGCCAAGAAGAAAGCAAGTAACAATGATTTGCTTGGGATAATTTAAATTACTGACTTATGAATAAATTTGTTTTAGTAAGTTGTTTTAGGCCTTATAAATACGGACCTAATAAATTCGGTAATAACAACACGTAGAACTTTACAAACATGTGAGTACGTATCATAAAGGGAACCAGGGATTTGTAAATACTGGACCACTCATGTTTTGATACTAAGACAAAACCAATATAGAAAAAGATCGAGGCCGTAGACCTTAGAGTATACATAATACACTAAGGTTGAGGCGAACAAGTTTCAATGTTCTCTGAGAATGTGAACTCGATTCGCATGTAGTTTATTTTACAACCTCATAATCAACTTTCTAATAGGCTATTTTCTCTGCTATTTAACACGTTTACAGTTCTTTTTTCCATTGCAACTCCAGGAATTGCCATGAATACAACAGGGCCTCAAACGACCGAACTCCTGCTAATCACTCATGGAACCGCCGTGTATTAATTGTTGTATTGTGCATTACTTTAATTTGTGCATGATTGAAATGTATATTAAATAATAAAAATCTTTGTTATGCTTCGAAAAATGCCTTCAAAATATTAGGTCCTTACATATGAAATTGGCGTTTTGTATGGAAAATTGGAAGGAAACTCAATTTTCAATAGAAACATTTTTGCATTTTTTTTTAGAAATGACAAATCCTAATTATTTTATTTCTTTTGTGTATGAATGAGAGAATAATAAGCTAACAGCAACATTAATTTAATTTTTGAACAGTATCAGCTGTTAAAAATTATTACGAATCATATCATGGAAATGGATGGCATTTAGGACAAACTGTTTTTGAAGATTTAATTTTTATAATCAAACACAAAATAAAAACAAAATTTTATACGTAGATGTAAAACTTTGAAATCAACTTTCAAACAAAAAACTAATAATGGAACTATTGAATTACAGGAATTATGAACTCATGAATCTGTAAGATAATTTCGCCAATTTCTTAGGTAAGCACCCAATATCTACATACCTGTAAACCGAATGCTTCTAACATCCGAAAAGGGGACTTTGGGTATCCGGAATAGTCCGGATTATCGAGGCCTTACAGAAATTTTACCTTGTTTCTGATCACTTACAAACTCTCCACTATGAATTTGACTATATCATTCAAAGGCACCTTGTTGAACTTGTGTTTCAACATCGTATGTTTTCAGTATTCCTCGTGAACATCGTGCGAGTCCTTTTGACCAAGTTGCCAGCGTCGAACCACCAGTCTCCAGCTGCCGCCAAGAAAGCTGTCAGGGCTGCTCTCATTCTGGTAAAGGGACTCTTTCGTATGTTGCTACAAACAACTGCTTAAAATATCTGTTCTTAAAAAGCACCTTGTTCGAGTAGAGGTAGCGGCACGGTTTTTGACGTCTGACCTTTTTGTGCGCGAATGAACACATGCGCTAGTCTCCCACCACTTTCGTCAAGCGGTCAAAAATCGTGCCGTGACCTGGGCCCGTAGCATAAGGTTTAATCGAGCGCGACGCCACTAGTTGATCACAAGCGCTAGGCTCCTCGCACTTGTGATACAACTAAGTTGCGTCGCACGCAATTAAACCTTATACCACGGGTGCGACTGCAACTGCCTAAACTTATCTATGTAAGCGTCAATAGGGGCAAAACCTAGCAAACACGGATTTCGGAGATATGGTGAGGGGCATAGGTCTTATGCGAGACCCAATGTCAATGCCAATAGAGATGTGATTTATTGTGTTGTCCTTGGCAGGGACTCTTTTCGGTACGAATTCTATTTCGGTAAAGGGTAATACAACCGAAATCTTTCTAACCCTTATTTAACCGGTTATTATTTGGGGAGCCGAAATCTGGCAACTGCATCGTGGGTGCGGGGCTAGCGGGGCGAAGAGTACTTTGATTCGCCGCTACCGCCGCCGGGCCCACCGCGTCTTGCCGCCTGCCATCACACCTCACACACCGCGTCTCTGGCCGCAGCCATGCAGTGCGCAGTTGGCACACACATAACTCTCATTGATTCGCGCCGCTCGGGATGTATACGTGTTAAAAGTAAAAAAACGTAAGAATTGATTTATGGGGAGAAGAAAAAATGCCGTACATGGCTTTTACACTTACGACAATCAAATAACGACTTGTCGTGTTTGATACAAGGCTGTTTATTTTTATTTTATTTTTTATTTTGCTAATGAGTAATCGAAATAAATTGTAAGAAAGTTAGCAATCATTATAATGAGATTATTATTATATTTTTATACAGTCGATACATTGACGCAAAAAAGGTGGGTAGAGCTTTGGCGGATAGG
This sequence comes from Ypsolopha sequella, assembly GCA_934047225.1. NCBI lineage: Eukaryota > Metazoa > Arthropoda > Insecta > Lepidoptera > Ypsolophidae > Ypsolopha > Ypsolopha sequella. The sequence goes on from OW203983.1 coordinate 12,887,690, forward strand.
ATTGAAATGCTATAAAAATAAAAACTGGCCAAGTGCAAGTCGGACTCGCGCACGAAGGGTTCCGTACCATTATCTATAAAAACGGCAAAAAATCATGTCAGTTGCATGGGAGCCCCCTCAAATATTTATTTTATTCTGTTTTTTAGTATTTGTTTTTATAGTGGCAACAGAAATACTTACATCGTCTGTGAAAATTTCAACTATCTAACTATCATGGTTCTAGAGATACAGCCTGGTGACAGACGGACGGACATAACCCAATGTTCCTGTTTCCAGGAACAACCACCATCCCATCCCCGTTTCCACCAATCTTTGGTATAAAGGGGGAAGCCGGGGGAACATGCGCAGAGGGCGGGCCTTATTTCTTCTTTTGCCCTCCGGCACTTCTTGAGTCCCCCTACACCGGATACTCTTTTGTGGCCCAAGTCCCAGCCACCTCTCCCCCTTTCAGGGGGCGTGGCCTACTACTAGCGGTCCTTAATAGGACAGACCTTCACAATTACGACTTCGGCGCCGAGTTGCCCTTCTGATTGTTTAAGAGAAATTTGAGGCAGGCATCAGCCCACCTCCCACAGCTTGCGTTTATTGTGCCAGGCACGCGCGAAATCCCGCAGCCGTCCGAAGTTCGCCTCCGAGGAGACGAGGTCGCCATGACCAGACGGACGGACGGCGGAGTCTTAGTAATATTTTTTACCCTTTCGGTACGGAACCCTAAAAACTGAAGCAACCATAGTATGCCAATCCGCTTGTACGCCCGAGCCCGGCACGCACTCATTCACATCATAGTAAGCCGATTTCCATAGTAAGTTCACTCACACGCTTACTAACCGCCGACATTGTGATACTTCAGTAGTTGCTTAGCAGCGACTCTGTCCGCCTTTTTTTTACGTCAATCAGTTTATACCGTGCCGCAGTCTATCCTTTTGGAACCGCTTGCAGTTCAATAGGGCTGCCAGCCAAGTTATCATGAATTTAATTATAAAATGTAATATAAAAGTAATAAATTTCACAAAACTACCAAAAGTAATAGGTAAAATTTTCTCAATACTCAAGAATTTTCTCAATTTTCTCAATAATTCAGAATTTATTGCGATTTGTAGCTTCCGTCGGCCGACTGTTTGGTCTACCTACCAAAAGCTAATAGAATATAGAACTTTGTTATTGATAATTCAATTCAATTCAAAATCTTTTATTGCACACAAGAATAAAACTAGCCTTCTTACAGTTTAAGCAAAAGGAGAGCTTATCTCTGAAAGTGATTTCTACCAGCAAACCCGGTAGAAACGATTAAACAAAAAGTGAGTATTTCATAAGTGCACAAACAAAGATAAACAACTGTTTAAAACCCATGAGTTAAAAAAATATAACAATTAAATACTAGTCTAATGAATTGAAATGAAATGAAATATATTTGTAATATGAAATGAAATGAAATTAAATATGAAATGAAATATATTTATTTATGTAATGTAGGTATAACAGATACACTTATTACAGGTCGGTTTTAATGAAATATAAGTAATTAAATATAAATTAAATTAAATTAAATAATTTATGTGTATAGGTTTTATGTCTAAAATAATAATATGGGGAAATACGCAGGGGAATAATAAAGGTTGGGTTTACTTGAGTTAAAAAAAATACACTTGAATAAAATAAACATATATGAATAAGGAATAAATAATATTATAAATATACGCAATACATATAATAAATATATGCCCAACTCCGCCCATTCGATTAGTCTTCCCAACAAGAAGGGCAAGAAACTTAGCAAGATCATGTCTATCTTTTTAATAGTTAACTGTAATAGTCAAATTAAATATATAAATAACCATAAAAGTTATATAAAATGTTTATATGTACATATACAGCTATACACTAAATATTAATAAAAATAATAAATATTATTACAAAACAAAATATTTATGAATAGCATAATTATTGTCATAAGTATCATAATTGTACATTACAGGTCATAGGTACTTAGTAAACATTATCACTTATATAGAATTCAATTTGAAATTATTACAAAGAATTAAATAAATGTCATTAAGAAAAGAAAAATTTTAATTAGCATTAGCAAAAGTATCTTAAAATTATAAATAATTGAGCAATAAAATAAAATAATTGTTAAACAAAATTACAATAAAAATTGTCAAATCTACCTCTCAAAGAATTCCTCCACACTGGTAGAGGTTCCGCTCAATAAACCAATGCTTCAACCTAGCCTTGAACGAGTTGGCAAAGTTAGCGGCTGTTAGGTGTGCGGAAAGATGGTTATGGATCTTGGGGCACATTATGTTAGTCGCTTTCGAAGACTTCATAAGCCTGTGGTTCAGTGAAACAAGTTTGTCGACTCTCCGAATTCTGTAATGTTCCAGAGCATACTGTGTTTATCTGATCAATGAATTCCACGGCTCCCAGGCTCAGAACATCCATATTCATTTCTCTATTCCCAACAGTCTTTAGGTAAACAGAATCAATACTTCTTACTCTTAGGTTATGAACTCTCAAGGCCTGACGTATGGAGATTTTTGGCAAAATGCCAATGCTATGGATTTCGTTCCCAAACGCACAACGTATGATTGTTAACGTGATTTATGGCATTACGCGACTGTGTGTGACAGGTCATAATGGGGTTCTTTCATTGGATATCACTAAAATGGACAATAGAAATGATTTTGTCAATTACTAATTAGACGATTATTAATTAAATGCAAATTTAAATAATTTGGGTTGCTGAATTATTTTATAAAAATATAAACAGTGACATCTGTGAGTTCAACTTAGAACACTTGGGAATTGGGAAGTAATAACAGAATGATCAATTAGATGGCATTACTTGAAATTGATGTTTTAACAGACAACAGCGACATCTGTGCATTCAACTTTGAACACTTGGGAATTAGAAAATAATGACTGAACAACGGACAGTCCCCCACAGCCGCCAAACCACTGCCAGGGAGGAAGTGACTTGGAGGCTGGAGCGGGCCATGAGGATGGGATGCCAAATAGGCCAAATAACAGGGCCATGGAGTGACGTCCACAACGAACATCTGCCTCAAAAATCTGTCACAAATCCAAGTATGGCAGACGGTGACCTGCCGCCTGACAACTAACAGCACGACAGGACAGCCGTTGTGGGCCCCCTATCTAGTTATTATATTTTATGTAAATATATCTGTATCCAATATATGCTTTAACCAATGACCAATACTTTTATTCCTCACTGACCATCACCACTCGGAAGTTTCTCAATAGTATTTGTTATATTACAAAAGATGAGTCAGCCATTAAAAAGTTAACTTGAAATTACTTGTTGAAAATGTACCGGAGGGGCCAAAAGTATAACTTCATCAACAAATAAAAGGTTTAGTAAGCTCAAGTAGCCAGAATAATAATAATAATAAAGGCGTAGGGATGTGACGACCCCATCGCCCTCTGGTATATACGTCCAGTACGTCCAGTGCAATCAGTCACCGCAGAGCGGCTTGTGGCGAGCCGATGGTGAGTGGCAACACCACGGACCCTACCCCCAGGGGACACTATCACACATGCGCTTACACACACACATACACACAGCATCACACACCCCGCCTCTGCTGGCAAGAGCGGAACCTATGCTCCAGGTTGGAAGTGTAAAATGTCATAACGCCGGGGGCACTGGACTGTATAAGGATCTTGCGCCCCGCAGACTCACCTCTCGACAACCTTAGCTGCTTATATAGTGTTGCCCCCTGGCCGCCCCATGGTGGCTAGATAGAGGGCCCACAACGGCTATCCTGTTGGATAGTTATCAAGCAGCAAGTCACCATCTGCCATACTTAAATGTGTGAGAGATTTTCGAGGCAGATGTCCCTTATCTCACTCCATAACCCTGTTATCCGGCCCATTTAGCATCCCATCCTCATATCCCACTCCAAGTTGCATCCTTCCTGGCAATAGTTTGGCAACTGTGGGGGGCTGTCCGTTAGTGTATCTCAATGATACATTGAGGGAGAGGCCTCCATGGATGCAGCCATCTCACATTTAGATTAAATGGTGCCAAAGACCTCTTCAATGTTGGCTTCGGCTGAGTTCGGCCCCATGAATGCCTTTCAAATGACCGGGTCCCTATGGGCCCGTGGCTGAAAAGTGTACCTACATAATAATAATAATAAAGAATGATATTACCTCACCCTTCCTTGTGCATTTGGACACATTAAGTAAAGGAAATATAAACAATACTTCTAAGCAGTATTTAGTATATATTTCCTCCAATCAACGAATCAACGAATTTGTACGCTGATGTTGTGCCATACTAAATGATAGTTCTTTTTTGTGCCGATTCAAAGCGCCTCTACCGACCGTACCGGGAACTAAAATTGACACTTGTTGTATAAAGATAACGTAATTGTCTCATCTTTATCATTAGTTCCGAGTATACTCACGTCGCTCACTGCAGCGATCAGCGCCAAAATAGCGATAATCTCATTGCTTCATTATCAGGACGTCAATAGCCAGTGCTACTTGTATTAACACTTGTATTATACCACTTGTATTATTAGATTATTAGAGGGCAGTGTGCAGTGGTTCTAATCTAAGTGATTTTCTTTCTTTCGATGCAGATACCTCTATTCGGGCTGCACTTCGTACTGATCCCACTGCGACCGTTACCCGACGCACCAGGAGAGAAGACTTATCAAGTGGTATCAGCACTACTAACGAGTTTACAAGTAAGTCTATGTATGTCTGTGTACTGTACTGAAAAGCAACTTAAGAGGCTATGCGAATTTTATTTTTGTCACTGTCACTCCAAGCGAAAAATCGCGCAGTGCGAGAGGGGCGGATTCAGGGCAAAAGGGAAAAAAGTTGGTTTTATATTTTTATTAAAAAAACTAAAATAGCTAGCAAAATTTCAAATATCAAATCTCTAGATATTGTTGAAACACACCTAATAAAATATGTTTGAGTTCTGTATATGGTTCCTATTCGCAAACGAGGAGATAAAGTGTGTTTGAAGACCTCATTTTTATCAAGACAATTATTTCTATCAAGATAGACAATTATTTCTATCAAGGAAAATTTATCCAAACATGTTTTCCAATTTCAAAACCCTAGATTATATAGGTATAGTCAAAATGCATATAACAGAAATTGATTATAATTTTCCGTGTATTTCATGAAATACACAGAAAAGAAACACCCGTATTTTTTTCGCATATCGCCTTAATTAGAACTGCTCTGTTCTGTATAGGGTGATCCGATCAACGATCCTGACAATTCACATAAATCTTATAGACTTATAAAAAATGTAAATACAAGGTGACTTTTTGATCATCGTCCAAATTCATACTGGAGGCTTGATAAGTGATCAGTATCTTGTATCAGTAACAATTTTTGTGAAATTCGTATAATGAAATTTTGGCTTCCCATATAAATTCAGTTCCAGTCCCAAGTGAATCACTATGGGGAGTCGTAATTTCATTTGTATATAAGGTGAAATTTAATCAACCGCCTGAATTCATACTGGAGACTCGGTTAGTGATCAGGAACAATGTTTAACGACCAGTAAGGCGAAATTCGAAAAAAATATTTTTTGCTCCTATAGGCAGCTGTACTAGGATTTGTAATTGAACTATTCCAGTGCGAATGGTTTTTTTTTTACGGTTTCTAAGAAAGTGGTAATTGAACCTCATTCTTGATCACTAGCCGAGTATCCAGTATGAATTCAGGCGGTTGATTAAATTTCACCTTGTATATAGGTACTGCTGCAATAATTTTATCATGCGCTTTCTAATAACTTTGAAAATTTCTCCTTCGTAAATGGGACTTAAAATTTCGAAATGTTTAACAAATCGACTGAGCTTCTACCAGAAACGAGACCAGGTACGAACAAATTAAGTTCAAAAAAATCAAAATAGCTCCGTTGGTGCCCTAAAATAATGTTTTTTCCCGCATTCTTTCTCTGTTTAAGCCAAAGATTAAGAGATTGTAAGATTTAAAGAACGATATGTTTTTTTTTTCTTACCTGGGCTACGAAACCTTAAAAACGAATAGCTAAATGATTTCAATAAAGCTAAGAATACTAGCCTTAGGGTTTGACAAAGGTCACCTACGTAGGTCGAGGAAATTGTATCGGCAACTAAATTGTACCACTTTAATATTTTCTACCAAAACATGTATTTTTTGAGCTAGCACCTTTAAATGGTGCGTTACTAGCGCTATTGACGGCTCATCGCCTTTCATTGACTACGGAACCCATACGAAAAAAGGGTGAAAATATAAAATTACGCGAATTACGTGTTGCTTGTATTCGTGGGAATAAAGAAGGAAAATTATGTAAGATTTATTTGTCAGTAATTAATTCCAAAGTTTTGTCGCTTTTCATTAAAAAATCCATCCATCCATCCATCTGGATGTATTTTAGGATATGCTTATTCTATGATTTATTTTGTTCGTTATGATCGAGTTCTGTTAATTGTACCACCTGCAGTTCAGTAAATTGTACTAGAACATTGATGACGAAACAAACGATTAAAATGACGAAAATATATGCGCTTTATGCAATGGACACTTTTTTGACAAACCTGCCCCCCTATTCTGTATCTTTGGTTACCAACTAAACTGGGTGCCTATCATCAAAAACATAGGTAAAAACTGAAATTTCAAAATTGCCTTTAGTGGGTATTGAACTATTTACGAACTGTGACGTCACTTCAAGTGCGAAAATATCCTTAGGAAATCGGAATTCTATAGTATATCTATGTTTTTGATGATAGGAACCCAGTCGAGAAGGCAACTAGAGATACATAATAGGCCCGCTGGACCCAAGGTGAATTTGATACGTGTTTTCGGTGCCGCAAATATTCCATGAAACATACACAAGCAGACCGGATATTTGCGACACTTGTCTTAACTAAAACCAATTATGAATAAATCAAGTCTATAGTTAATTACATAAAAACTGTTCAAAACATATAAAAATATTTATTTTATTTTCGGTACCATGCACATGTATGTATGTGGCAGACAACTGGTAAAATTTAACCATTTACAAACGCCATCGTCAGATTCTAAACGCTCGGCAAATTGAAAAATGTAAGTAAGAGAAACGATTCATTAAAACATACATTTGCATTTTTTTACACAGAACACTGCATTCATGTAATAATATATACAATAATATACATACGTATCGCTTTTAGTTTTACGGTTTGTTTTTTTAAGCATAGATACTTCTAGGAAAACAATAAAATGGGAAGTAGTAACTCGTTGCTCATGATGAGTGAAATAGCGATAAAATAAAACCATGCAATATTCGCATGTTATTTCGTATATTGTAGTCAAAAATAAAATACAAAAAATGTTGATAACAATATTATTTACGTAATAAAAAAAAACAACATAAAAAATATATGTGAGTGGTCATGCGATATGCAGATTTTTCAGTGTGCTGCAATACAAACGTTTTTTATTTTAAAAGTAAGATAATGTACCTTCTTTTTAGTTAGAAAAGTGACTTTATCGTTAATAAGTATAAGGTGCAGTTTGTTAAGGTTAAACTTCAGTAGCTTAGCACAAAATGCATAACTCAATTTAACTCAAACTCAAACTCAATTTATTGATAAATAAAAGTATTTACACGTCAATAGTAGTTTTCATTAATAGTCACACTACATCTTATATTTGTTATGAATTTATGATATATGTTAAAGGTTAGGTTTACAGTAAAAATAGTTTACTTAACATTAAAACATTCTACTTAATATTAAAATATTTTTATGAATAACATTCGTTAGGTAATTATAGTATTTTACATTATTTTCTTATTATCTAAGTATTTAATTTTTGGTTTATTTTGTATTTGTTGAAGTGTAATATTCCTTAATACCATAGAACGCTTTTTTAAGTAGCCATGCTCTTAGTTTAGTTAGGAATGTTGTGTTTTCTTTGCAAGATTTGATTTCATTAGGAAGTGCATTGTATATTTTAGATCCTGCTGGACTTGGTGGATTTAGATAAATTATGTTTCGGTATATGGAGTTTATTAGAATGGCGGGAATTCTACCTGAATTGGAAAGTTGCCTTTGTTGGAAATGTATCTGGGTTTTCTCTGACAAACTTTGAAACGTTGTAGATGTATTGTGAAGTGATGGTTAAAATTTAGAAAAATTTGTTTTACTTGTTTATAAATTTAAATTTTAAAAGCGTTCAATACTTAGTAACGTATCGGCACCGTTGTCCGACTAGGCTCCTGTATGCGACCGCCCAGTATTTTTGAAATTTGTAACAATATCCCGCGTCAAATAAGTGAACAATTGCTCGTCTCTTATAGGCCAATTCTTAAATTACCGATGAATCATGATTGGTTCTAATTTCCGCTACGTTTAATTTTGTTATTAATTTTATTGTCACTGAGCATCGGTTTAGTTCGAAGTCGAGCTTTGCGGAACGTAAAAAGTTTGTGGAGGTTGTTTTTAATTTTTTGTTCGATTCTGCATATTTTGGTAAAACTGACATATTTTTTTATCTAATTTAGGGTTCCGTTCATATATAAATGCAAGTTTTTTCAGGATTGATAAAATATTAATAGTCTTATCATCTTTTCTATTTCGGTCGGAATCAGGAGATCCAGTAAAACGATTGTTTCCAGATACCGTACAGTGGACGGTATCAGGTGTTTTATAGACTTTCAGACTTTTGTTAATTTTCATTATAAATTGTGGATAAAAACTATAATTTGAATATACACATATTTTTGTGACAAATACATTTGCTTAATATCCTGATTCCGTCCTAAGTTTAGACTTAGATTGAGTCATAATTTACTTAAAACATTCCGTTCTTTCTCAAATTTATTGGGATATTAAATGTACGTTAATGGTTTTAAAAAGTTATTTTATATTAAAAATTGACATCTGAGATATTATTATAAAATTTTTAATGACTATATAAGTCTTTAAATTTCTATAAAGCTCACTCTTTTTTTTCATCACATTGGATAAATAATTAAAACACATAATTATTGTAATTGGACGGTAATGAGTGGTGATAAATTCAGTTTTGCTTGTTACCGACCACAATAAATATACCATAAACCGGAGTCTGGTCATCCGTTTGTGTATCAAGACAAAATTTTAAAGTACTTGCAAAAAATGTACGGTGCTCAAAAAGAGTGTGTTTGTATAGAAAAATACAAATAATGAGCAACAAAGTAACACCTGTCATGAATTTATTTTAGTATGGCCTCAGGAACAAGTGTCACAAAAAAAAAATTAAACTGGAATTGAAATAAAACAACACATTACACAACAAGAACCAAACTGCTATGAAAATAGCAGTTTATAAAAACAATTGTGGAATCTTTTCAGTTTCAGTTTAAAGGAAAATCGAAAAACCTCACCAAACGAAAGAAAAGAATGTCAAGTTAAATATGGAATTAATTATTCAGTAATTTTAAAGCTCGACCACAATTATAAAGTTGGCAGAATAGTTCCTAAAAATGAAACAATTTATTCCATGTATTCTGTAACATTATAGAAACAAGATAGATAAACCTAAACCTAAGAAAAAAATTGCCACAGAAATTGAAAAAAAAAAATTGTAAAGCAAGTTAAACTTATTGAAAATGAAGACGATGTTTTCAAACTTCTTATTAGCAAGGACTGTAATTATTTTAATTTCAAAATTTTATAAATAAAGTACAAGCTCTTAACCTTTTCTTTATCTTTGAATTCTTAGAAGTTACGAATTTCATTCATGAATTACTCAAAAAGAAAAAAAATCACCATTATATCTAATCACAGTTTAAAAATAAAGAAAAAATCGAAAAAATTAGTAAAATAACATAAAAACTTGATTGAATAGTTATAGACGAAAAGAAAAATATCATACGACATATATAGGCGTTTGAAGTTAGAAAACTGCTGGCATCTATTGACATAAAAATATAAAAAAGTATATTTTAAATCATGGTTTTTAAAATCCTGATGACAACCCCACTGAGGGGTCAAATATAGCACCTATAACTATTTAATGAAGTGTTTATATATATGTAAAATACAACATACAAATAATAAAAAAGCCGTTAAACGGTGTTATACAAACAATATTTTACTAACATATTGAAATAAGATAAAATACATTTGGCCAAACATATGAAGTTTATATTGATAGCGACGAACATGAAAAAATGTAAAATATATACTTTAATAAAAGTTAATTAAAGCCTAAATTAACAAAAATGATTAATTGAAAAAAAACCATCTATACATTTTGATATCTCCAGTAACTTTTGACCACATTTTTATGAGATAATGGCATTTTTGGCAATTTTTTGAATGGTGGTCGGAAACGGGTTACTTGCTGGACGGTATCAGGAAAACTTCAACTAAGCGGTCGGTAACTGGAGCTTTTAAGAAGGACAGTCAAACATATTAATAATATTTTTTTTTGTATACTCTGACAACATAAATATTGATAATTATACTTTATAATGAAAGTCTCAACAATAAGGTTTAAAGTAAGCTATATATATAGTTTATAAATCAGTTTACGTTTATGTTTGGACGGTTTATTTGAAAAAAGGGCGTGAGTGGTCGGACTTGGGCGCATTTACGTTAATACTTTATATTCTCTGCTTCAGGTGAGGTTTATAAAGCAAGAGTTTGAAATTGAGTTCACAATTAGTCTTGATCTTCTCAAAACCAATTTAAAATGCTGTTTAAACTTAGTTTGGACAAGTTCATGACTACTTGTGCATTAAATTTTAAACTTATGCCTTTAAAGCTCACTAATACTGAACTATTAGCGCCAATTGCTACATACCAAATTTTTTTTTTAATTTAAACTTCTAAACAAGAAATACAAAGTTAAGTTGTGCACTTTGCGCTATGCGACTGACATTTAACCTTAAGGTAGCGTTCCGTAACGCCTGGGTAAAATACAAACTGTCAAAGTGAATTTACATTTCTGACGAGATTTATGAACTCAATGAACTGTTCGTTGTCACTCGGGTGGTTGTGGAACGGGTGACAGTTACCGCGGCGTTTAGGAACGCTACCTTAAGGTGGCTCCGTCGAAATAATTAGCAACTCGATTCATGGTGGTTGAAATTTCGAACAAAACCATATTAAAATAAAGTCTGCAACATGGCTGTTACGTCAGTCGCTGCGGCTTATAAGTGCGAAAATAGTGTGTTTTTAAGTTATTTTATCCAAAATAAAATTAATTTCCAAGAACTGAGAAAACCAAATCATTTTATATTATTTTGTCTACAAGTTTATAAATTTTCATACTGTTTCGATAAAAACTGCAGCAGTTATATTGTTACAAGTGAACAAAAAATCGAGAAATAAGGGTAAACTTAGAATTTTTTGCTTTACTTCTGTATGTTATAATGAAATTCAGGAAAAACCACATCACTATTTTTATCATGCAGATAACTATGTATTTTTCTTCTATTGAAAAATGCTATAGTTACCGTATAAAACGGTTACAAAGTTACTTAGTTCAAGGTCGTTGGCGTTGGTAGAAACCTTAAATAAAATATATTTTCGTACGTATGAATGAGTTCGTCTCCTACATGGAGATTTAATGGAAATCAATTACGTTTAGAAAGCTAAAATAATAAAATTGAAAAAAATGTAATTTAAAGTGAGCTTAAGAATTCGTATAAGGTCAGATGCACAACTTCAAATTACCATTTCACATTGTGTAACTTGGTCAGTCGGTATAGATAGTAGACTATATACAAGGTGACTTTTCCATCATCGTCCAAATTTATACTGGAGGCTTGGTAAGTGATAACAATTTCTGTGAAATTCGTATAATGAAATTTCGACTTCCCATAGTAATTCACTCCCAGTCCTGAGTGAATCACTATGGGGAGTTGAAATTTAATTTTATGAATTTTACAAAAATCTTTATTGGTTCATGATGCTGATCACTTACCAAGGCTCAAGTATGAATTTGGACGATGTTCACAAATTCACCTTGTATAGGATAGGCATGATCTAAACATCTTGAAAAAAACGTAATAGCTTTAAGTTCGCTTGATAGAAACAAAACACGAAGTTGTCTCTTTTCATGTTTTCCGAGTGCTAAGGAATTATAATTGCTTTGAAATTTGTATTAAAAATATGTGACTATTAACCCCGTCTAAACATTTAAGAATATTTTAATAATTTTATTACTTTAAGCAAAACCGAGGACTTTTTGTTTCAGGAAATTAAAGTAACAGAATGTAATTATGATCTACGTGATGACTTTGTCTTATTGCCTCCAGCGTTTATTGGTTACGATGATTCGAAGTCACTTGAAAGTTCTATATCTGCTCGCAACGTCAGGACAAAAAATAAAAGAATATTGAGGACTCTTCGTAAGAAGGTTCGTGGAAATGATTTTGTCGAACTAAGAGGAAAATTTAAATTCCCAAAGAGGCTTAAGATAAAGCAAAGACTTAGTGAAAAATTAAAACATGATTAAACTTACCCGTGTGTGTTAATCTCTGTGATATTTTTAAATGTATACTAATATAGCTAAAGGCTTACAGAAAGGTTTACAACCAGTGCGACCTTCCTGTAATGACGTACGGCGCCGAGACGTGGTCTCTTACCAAAGGCTTTGTCCGCCGATCAACGAGCTATGGAGCGGGCTATGCTTGGGATATCTCTGATGGATAAAATCCAAAACGAAGATATCCGTCAGAGATCGAAGGTGACCGACATAGCCTGCCGAATCAGTAAGTTGAAGTGGCAGTGGACTGGCCATATTTGTCGCCGCCATATTTGTCAGCATCATGAACCAATAACGATTTTTGTAAAATTGTTAAAATGAAATTTCGACTTCCATAGTGATTCACTCAGGACTGGGAGTGAATTACTATGGGAAGTCGAAATCTCGTTATACGAATTTTACAAAAATTGTTATTGATTCATGATGCTGATCACTTACCAAGCTTCCCGTATGAATTTGGACGATGATCAAAAAATCACCTAAGGTTAAATAATATTAGTTGGCGAAACTCCAAACATAGGTAGTACTAGTCTATATGAACAATTGTTTGTATGGAATCTAAGCGAAATTCCTAAAAGTTTATTTCACCTTTCCATACTGGACCAGTCGGCTGATCGGGGCAATTTGTATGGGAGGAAGAGAAAAAAAGTTGCGAATTTCGCTTAGCTCCCATACAAACAGTTGTTTATATAGACTAGTACTATCTATGTTTTGAGTTTCGCCATAGACGAATAAATCGCCAACTAATATTATTTAACCTTATATATAATATATAAGGCCTTTCAATTTAAATGGGAAGTAATTTAGGGGGTGATTCAGTATCGTTAATGCATCACATTCCACTGCAAAGCACTTTTCTACGCGAACTTTTTTTTCACTTCTCAGTACAAAGTGGTCCGATCAGCTGACTCAGTTTGTATGTACAAGAGCAAAAAAATTCGCGCAAAAAAAAGTACTTTGGAATGGAATGTGATCACCTTCTTAATTACTTTCCATTTAAATTGAAAGGCCTTTTATAAAGAGAAAAGATTTGATTGTTTGTTTGTCTGCATTGAATAGGCTCCGAAACTACTACACCGATTTGAAAAATTCTTTTACCATTAGAATCCTACATTATGACTGATGAACATAGGCAATATAATATTTTCAAAAACGTTAGGGATCCGTATGAAAAATTCAAAAGTGTGAAAAAAATCCTTATATTGCGTACGCTGCGGAAATTATTGACAATAAATCAAAGTAATGTACTACAGTTTTACAGAGGACATCAATTCTACAAAAAACCAGCCAAGTGTGAATCGGACTCGCGCACGAAGGGTTCCGTACCATTATCTATGAAAACGGAAAAAAAACTTGTCTGTTGTATGGGAGCCTCCTTAAATATTTATTTTCATTTGTTTTTATAGCGGCAACAGAAATACATCATATGTGAAAATTTAAACTGTCTAACTATCACGGTTCATGAGACAGACGCCTGGTGACAGACGGACAGACGGACAGACAGACGGAGCTTCCGTTATTTAAATTTATTTTATTTGCCTGATTGAATTTCGTGTAATCGCACACTAGGATTTTGTGTCGAAGCAATTCAATAGATTAAAAGGAGATAACATTTTGAATTCATTACGTATTGGGCGCATTTTAAAAAGATTGTGCAACTGTGAAGTTACAAATCATTTTATCTAACTAATCATGCGTCACGCCTGTAGCTATCTTTACTGCGGGATCTTAGATTTGAACATTCCTATTGATCCCTTCCGTCCGGTGTAAGCACAGATACTGTATGTCTGAGTGTAAGCCACAGAACTATTAATAGGAATAGAAAGGCCATGAAAGCCGTGACTGCGACGCATCGATATGATCAATACGTCAAGACATAACCCACGGGCTTCTCATTTCTCAACCGAACGCGTTAGAACAAACATATTGTTCAGAATAAAATGTATATTTCGGAACGCATCCATCAATGGTCTATATAATTTGTCTATGGACTTGGAGCTGTAAAAAACGAGGGACGTGGAATTTGCTTGGTATGGATCGTGGCCGATTTCATAAAATGTATTATTAAGGGCTTAATAGAGGGGAAATCGGTGCGGACACCGTAAAGAACATAAGTGAATCAATGGCTGACGTTATTTTGGCGTGAAGGCCACTTTTTGGTGAATTTCCTGTGTGTGTGTGACATAACCTGTGTCCACGCGGCTTCCGACAAGTGGACTTGTTAATTACTATTTCTGGGTTCGGATGCATCCTGGGGTAGGAGGTTTGTGTTTAGATTCATCGTGGAAGGTGATCTACGTATCACGGCACCGGAACACTTTGGACTCCGCAGCGAAAGGTCTTCGTGCGTGGACCAGCAGATGACGTCATCATACAACTGTCTGGTAGGACATTTTATATTAAATATTAGAATATAAGATACTTGTATACTATAAATCTGGGACAGCTATGGGCCCCTGCTCCAGCTGCAAGTATCACCCTTTAGCATACAATTAGTGGTGTCTGAGCGTGGTTATGGAATCCTCGCATCAGTGACGCCGATGCCCGTCACTAGTCAGTATTACTACTTTTTATATGCTACAATTTCTGGTAGCAACGAGCGTTTATATCAATCAAGTTTTGGTAGCCAGATCGTGGTTGTAGCCCACCTTTGGATTATATTCATTTAAACAGTGGAACTGGGCGGCCCCAGTGTCATTGAACTGTTAACATAGCTAGGCTTTACATGGTTGTAATGTACATGTAGCAATTACAAATTGGATTTGTTTAGTGCTTTGAGTAGATAATTGATTACCGGAGGGTACCACATTGATGTGGTTCAGTAATATCAGTATAAATTGTTAATTTAGTACATATCAAGTGTTCTTGTATTACAATAACATAATCATATAACGGTTTATATTATAGATTGGAAATCAACTTGTTAGCTAATATACGGTTATCTTGGCTTGAATTTATGTACTTACAAGCATGTATACAAGTGCATAGTGGAATGTGCATTCGGGTTTGTGTGTATTGTATACACCAAATATAATTTAAATTTGGTAATATAGAATTAGGTAGGAACCTATTTGTTTGTTTAGTATTGACGGACAGTACATACATTGGTAATTGGGAATTAATTTTGCTAATTAAATTCTATTTATAGGTAGGGTACCTATTGAGCAGTGCTTCTGTATTTTGTGCCGTGTCAGGGTGTTTGCTAAATAGTTTTTATTTATACATTTCCCGGTTCATTGCGGCATGATGTCCAAGTCTCACAAGGCTGCGTTGGCGAAAGAGCTCCGCTGGTTTACAACCGTCCAGGGATTGCTTTCTCGTTCGGATCGCGACAATGCAATCCTGGAGAGAGCCGAGCGGATGCATCAGCGGCTGGCTGATGCAGAGGCGGCTGTGGCAGCACTGCAGGAAAGTGACGAGCCTTTGAAGAGGTATGTTACGGATTTAGCTCAGATAAAGGGGATTTATGATGATGTAACTGAGGCGGCCTCCATGATCAAAAAGCGACAATCGGGCAGCCCGGTTGTTAGCACACCAAGACCAATAGATGGCGCCACTGGTAAGACGCTGGTTATAACGTCGAATAATGTTGCTGATATAAAGAGGCAAAATTCAGGAGGTCCTGTAGTTGTCACGCCTCAACCGGTAGATGGCGTGTCTGGTAGTTTGGCTAGTTTAGAACTAAATAAATTTAATGGGAAAATTCAAGAATGGGTTTCTTTTAAAAATATGTTTACGTCATTAATAAATTCTAGGGTAGATTTATCAAAGGGGCAAAAGATGGCATATTTGATGTCAACATTGGAGGGCGAAGCAAGGTCGCTCATCCAGCACCTCAGGGTAGAGGATGATCATTATGATATAGCGTGGGGCTTATTAAATGATAGGTATCAGAACATGCGCTTACTGGCTGATGCGCATGCGTCTCAATTGTTGACGTTACCTAGGGTAACCGACTGGGCACAGCTGAGGCAGCAATTACTGACTCCGGTTACTGTCGCATGTAATGCCCTTAGAACATTAGGTTTACCGGTGGACGAGTGGTCGTTTTTACTCGTTCACATTATTTTAGGTAGGTTGCCTAATGATGTGAGGTCACGTTTTGAGCGGGTGTCCGCAGAAAAAGATGGCAGCACTGTGCCAAAATTTACGGACTTATTAACGTTTCTTGAATATGAAGCTAGGGTAGCAGAAACATCACAACCGGACTTGGCGCCATCTGGGGCGCAATCATTTTCGTCTGCTGGCTCATCGGAATGTGGGGAGCCCAGACAACCGCAGCAGTCGCGGGGACGCGATATGACACGTTTGGCGGCGGTAGCCGTGATCAAGAGGTCATCGACCTGTTTGCAGTGTGGCCATACGGGGCATGACCTGCTGAGATGTCAGCAGTGGCGAAACCTGCACGTCACCGAGCGGCGACGCATAGTGAAGCGTAAGGGCCTGTGTTTCGGTTGCTTGGGCAATCATTTTGAACGTAATTGTCCCGAGCCAAGACGTTGCAGTGTTTGTGAGGGGCCTCACCATTTATTGTTGTGTGCCAACAGATCTGAAGCGGCTTCACCGGTCCCGCAGCGACGGAGCCCTACGGGCGGGGGTGCTTCAGGGAGAACTCCCCCCCCCTTGGACAACGGGGGTGCGTCAGGGAGAACTTTTTCCCCCTCGGTCCAGGGAAGGCATGCTGTCGGGCAGAGCTCCCCTCCGTCGGAACGGAGGACTGCGGCGCGAGGCGCACCCCCTCACCGGGAGGTGAGTTATGTATTTGCGCGTGGACCCGTAGGGGGCTTGCCTACGGGCTATCACACATATGGCCATGTAGTGAATTGGGCCCCTACGGGCGGGGGCCAATTGGAGATGGCAAGGGCTAGGCCCCCCCTCCCCGCGCCGGTTATGGTGCCAGCTGGCATGGAGCACCGTGTTAAGACGGAGTCACGGGGTTACTCACCGCCGTACCGTGAGTACCCGCGGTTAGAGTACCCCCCGCCGTACTCAGGGAGAGTTGGAGGCTACGCTCCCCCCATGGTTGGGATGTGCACGCGCCAGCCGTATTATTACCAGTGGACTGGTCCTGCACTCCACAGGTGGGGTAGCCTGTAACTAGCTTGTTCAAGCCATGAGTACGGAACCGCGGACGGTTCTGTTGCCTACCGCGATGGCTCGCGTCTAGGGCCCCAGGGGGGATTGAGTTAGGGTAAGGGCCCTCCTCGACTTGGAAAGTCAAGTGGCGCACCGATTAGTTTTGAACCTGGAGGTTTCGTCGGTGCCGCTCCTAGGTATTGATGGACTGGAGTTGAATCAGCGGCTGCAGCCATGGTTATAGACAATATTGTCGGCTGGCAGCCTTCTTTGGACCTTCCTCCGTCCATACTCTCATGCACGTCAGGTCTGCATCTGGCAGACCCATGTTTTGTCATCCGGCCCCAGTCGATGTTTTCCTGGGCGCGGATTTGTTAGGATGGATCCTATTTGGTTTTTAAAAGACTCTGGGTTCTTCTTCATTGGTGGAGGTATCCACAATTTTGGATATTCGATATTTGATTCGATACTTGGATTATTATGTTCGAACTTAGGAAATGGCTTTCAAATGAATGATGGTGGTATTATGTTGAAATACCAACCAGTCAATGAAATTAATATATTTTGTCCCCAGCCGTGAGTGCAGAGGAGCGTTGGAGCGCATTGGTACACGGTACGTGTACTTCAGGCGGACCTCATCAAGTTTAGACTTCGAGTTCTGCGCGAGGATCACGCCAGGCTGAAGTGAGCGGTTGCTCGTTGAATCCTTTCACGGATTATGAAGGACTTCTGCGTTTCGGAGGCTGATTTCGGAGAGCTGACCTGCCATACGGAAGTCTTCATTCTTTGCTTCTACCCAAGACGGACCTTTGGTAAATCTGTTGGTGTCGGATTGACACGTAATGCGCACGGGGGTTTTCAGCAATCGCAACGCTCGGGTTGTAAAAGCATACCTTGTGTATTTGTGTGCTTGGCCACCAAGGCCGTTCACTTGGCAGTGGTATCAGCTTTGACTACGGAGGCCTTCGTCGCCGCGTTGGATCGTTTCGTGTCGCGTAAGGATTTACCTTCACTTATTCGCTCCGACAATGGCACAAACTACAAAGGTACTGCTAACTATCTAAAAGATATTGATAATTTTTTGTTTTGTAAATAACTATGCTAGCTTAAGTTAAATCTTCGCCCGGAACGGGGTAACTTGGCGGTACAGTCCCCCAAATTGCCCTCACTGGGGAGGGAATTTTTTTGAAGCTGCCGTCAAGTCGGCGAAGACCCACCTCCGCTGCGTTATTTGGGAAACTGTCCTAATTTTTGAGGAGCTTGCCACTGTATATTGTTAAGTGGAAGCGGTCCTCAACTCTCGTCCTCTCTGTGGTCAGACAGGACTGAGCATCCTAGGGAAGGAAATTTAATTCTTTGGAAGGATATGAACTTGCTATCCTTGTTTGGCGCCGGGGCCGTATATTAAAGTTGTTTTGGCGGAGACGGAACTCCACGCGTCGCAGAGGTGTTGGTCGAAGGTTCGATTTTGTGACGAGCCATGACAACTCTCTCCCGTCTCCCGGTTGTATGAGCTAGTGGACTGATTGCTCAGCCCAGAGCGGGGGACTGTTCAGAATAAAATGTATATTTCGGAACGCATCCATCAATGGTCTATATAATTTGTCTATGGACTTGGAGCTGTAAAAAACGAGGGACGTGGAATTTGCTTGGTATGGATCGTGGCCGATTTCATAAAATGTATTATTAAGGGCTTAATAGAGGGGAAATCGGTGCGGACACCGTAAAGAACATAAGTGAATCAATGGCTGACGTTATTTTGGCGTGAAGGCCACTTTTTGGTGAATTTCCTGTGTGTGTGTGACATAACCTGTGTCCACGCGGCTTCCGACAAGTGGACTTGTTAATTACTATTTCTGGGTTCGGATGCATCCTGGGGTAGGAGGTTTGTGTTTAGATTCATCGTGGAAGGTGATCTACGTGTCACGGCACCGGAACACTTTGGACTCCGCAGTGAAAGGTCTTCGTGCGTGGACCAGCAGATGACGTCATCATACAACTGTCTGGTAGGACATTTTATATTAAATATTAGAATATAAGATACTTGTATACTATAAATCTGGGACAGCTATGGGCCCCTGCTCCAGCTGCAAGTATCACCCTTTAGCATACAATTAGTGGTGTCTGAGCGTGGTTATGGAATCCTCGCATCAGTGACGCCGATGCCCGTCACTAGTCAGTATTACTACTTTTTATATGCTACAATTTCTGGTAGCAACGAGCGTTTATATCAATCACATATTTTAAAAATGGTGTATTGCAGCGTGACAAATTGTTCTAATTCTTCAAATAACGCAAATAAGACATCCAAAGGAATTTCATTTCACTCGTAAGTAATTTAAACATGGATATACTGTGATATTTACAGAATAAACCTCGCGGTAAATAAAATCTCAACCTTACCATAAAATATTTAGCGTTGTAGCGAGTAGCGTTGAAATTAGACAATATTTTGTCCATTATATAGGTTATAAAGAGTGTCACACATTGAGTTAGAATATTAACGCCGCAATGTATATTTTTTCAAACATTATCAACACGGACCTAATTGTGTCATAGTGCGGCCGCTGGTCATGGCTCTTTACACACATTGGCACAGTGCCATGACGTGTTTGGTATTTTACATCTAAGCTTCATAGAAATACGGTGTTATTTTGGCTGTATGAAGACGGGTGAATATATGTGTGCGCCGCGTATGTTTACTAACTAAGTAAATACGACGTTATTCCAAAAAGTGGCGACAGAGGGTCTCAAATAAAATTTGTGTCACGCCATCCCCGTGGTGTTATCGAATTTTTTTAGCGCAATCCCGGATTTTCGGGTCTTTTGCCATCCACTATTGCCCAATGAACCCAAGATAATTTGCAAAATAAACGATAAATACCTTCAATGTATGTTTTACGCGTTTGTATAAGTTGTACCAGCTAAAGCAGTGATTTGGAAATGTCATAATAGTTACCTACGCTGAAATATTTTGATATTATTATTATAAAATATGTAGGAGCACGATCAGAGAATTGGCCATATCGAATCAACTTTACGAAAAACTTTAAGGCCTAAGATTTTTATTGCTGCCTGTTAAGAGCGGTTTTGCTGCCGGATTTTGAAAATCCCGCCTTTTTCGAATTAATCGAAACAGATTCAAAATTCACTCAATAGTTTTGCAACAAAACATTTACCTTTGTATAATATAATAGACACAAAAATATGAAAAAAAATGTCAATCATAGATCATAACTGGCCAATTATAGTGATAAAAAATTTGAAAAAATATTTTATAAAAATACAATATGGAAATTAAATTGTAGGTATTAAAAAGCTGATTGTAATAATATATAATTTTACTATATTTACTGACACTGGTTTCGAGATATCTTTAAAAAAAACAAAAATATGTATGTCCCCCCCCCCCCCCTTATCTCCAAAACTGGTGGAACAAAAGATATGAAATAAATCATGGTAATATGTGTTTAAGTAAAGATTGCAGGAAAAATAAAGCAGTTGAGAAGTTCGCAAAAAAAATGCCAAAATTAAATTTATCATCCACAATACAGAACCCTAGGTACGCGAGTCTGACTCGCACTTGGCCAGTTTTTATTTAAAGTAGGCTTATGTACTTTCTTTTAGTTAAAACAAAGTGAATTAAAGTGTAAATAATAGTAAGTATAAGCTCCGCTTTACATTTAATAACATCCTCGTACGTATTAATTGAATGAATCAATCAATTCTAAACCTCAACTTATAGAAAAATCGACATTTATATATTTATCTTATTACCATATTCTGCTGGTAATGAGGGGAGAAAAAGAAAATGGTAATTGTGGAACCTTAACCTTAACAACTCCAAGACTATGGCCACTGAGTGTCTTCATTCATCCAGTGGCGGCGTTAGGGTAGGGCGTGGTTGGGCGACCGCCCAGGGCGCCAGCGCCCCCTCGTCAGTATGGATCACGGGATGGCGCGGTAAAATTTTGTTAAATTATGTTAAAATAATTGGTCATGATTGAAGATTGAAATAATCTTTCCCATGTTTTTTTTTTCCTTTTTTGCACATGAATAATTTAGGAAACAGATAGGGGGCGCCGTAGAATTCTCGCCCAGGGCGCCGTTAATGCTAAAACCGGCACTGCATTCATCCGGCCGGAACCTTGTGCGAGGGATCTGTTCATCAAACTGCGGTTAGATTTCCTCGACAAAACAACAACTCACAAATACCTACTCTGCGTATCTTACGTACGCCTCATTTTCCACCTCCCGTTCCACAACCAACCGAGTGAAAACGAACAGCACGAAGTCGTTCAATAAACCTTGTCAGAAATGTAAAACTCCATTCCGGACCCATGGCACCCCTGGATGACACCCCTGGGGGTGTCATGGGAACTTGTATTCGGACCCGTAGCACCCCCAGGTCTGCAAAACCATACAATAGTGTACCAGGGGTATCAAGAGTTCTATTTACCCAATGGAATAGTGATGGGCAGATGGACAATATTGGACAACACTGACAAAATAATTTCAATAGTTTAATTTTAATATTTATTTCACGCAATTTCTAGTGTTATTTCTCCGTTCAATTGCAATTGAATGTCCACTAATAAATCATCATTATTGATGTCTGTTTTTTTTTTTTCGTTTTTTAGGCACTGTATTCAAATATATATTATAAATAATAATCGCATCACATTCTATTTGACAGTTAATTTTTACATTTACCCGGATGTTAATAAATGCAATGCATATTAGATATAACAGTCTACATATTAGATATAACAGTCTACATATTAGATATAACAGTCTACATATTAGATATAACAGTCTACATATTAGATATAACAGTCTACATATTAGATATAACAGTCTACATATTAGATATAACAGTCTACATTTTTAAAATCTCAAATTCCATGTGGTGCAAGGTTGGTAAGAGAGTTCATTAAGGCGATATATAAAAGTTTTAGCGTCCCTGTTACTCCATATGCGAAAAAACTCTCAGTGCGAGAGGGACGGATTCGTGGAAAAATAGCGAAAAGTCGGTTTTTTATTAATATAAAATGTACTAAAGATGCTATCAAAATTTCGTTTAACCAGGTCCTAGAAACCGTTAAAACCCATCTAATAAAATATAATTGCAGTCCATATGTCATTCTAAATTGTCATACCAGGAGAATTGGTGTCGAAAAGGACCTCATTTCAATAAATATTTCTATCGAGCCGAATTTCTCCAATTGCGTTTCTGTTTTAACAGGTCCCTAGAAAAAGAATCCAAAAATAATGTACTATTTTATCAAAATAATACATTATTTACTGAAGTAGATGTACAAGTTCTTAAAGTGTCGATTTTTTTTCGTAGCGCCTTAAGAACACGTGTTTTAGCTATTAAAAACTTATAAAATATTGAAAATTTGTTTCTCCATATTTCATTAGCTGTCTGAGATATTGTTTGTTTATTGTAAATGTTGATATTTCATAGGAGAACATTTGTAACATTTGTAATATATACTTATTGTTTTAATTTGACATACATTTTTACATCTTTTTCTAAATGAGAAGAATAGAAAACGTCTAATTTTGAAACAATAATATTTGTAATAATTAATATTTGTCTCAATATACATCATATCATATATATATTCCTTTTCAACATTCACTTTTTTAGGATATGGTACCATTACAGGAGTAATTTCGGAGTTTCTTGCAACATGTGGACTTTTCACTTCAGTGACTTGTTGGTTCACCAGCAGGCCATCAGGAGAATCACTCATTAGCAGCCCTTATTTGTCTCGATGATAGTGCAGTATCTGGTGTTTATGTAGGCGTCACCGTTTTTTTCAAGAAATCTGAAAGTCATCTTCGCTATGTTTCATGCAAAAGCATGACTTGAATTGTAATTCTACTCTGCTTCGGTTATTTATTTCATAAGGGGTGGTAGCAGCAGGTACCTCTTTTCTCCTGGAATAAGTATTTTGAAAATAAGTTTACAAACGCAGCTTTATTCGATGAAGATCTAAATGAATCTGTATTAAGTAGCTGCCACAAATATATAACTATAGGAAACAAT
The DNA here is from genome assembly GCA_934047225.1 of Ypsolopha sequella. Taxonomy (NCBI): domain Eukaryota; kingdom Metazoa; phylum Arthropoda; class Insecta; order Lepidoptera; family Ypsolophidae; genus Ypsolopha; species Ypsolopha sequella. The sequence goes on from OW203983.1 coordinate 12,911,325, forward strand.
TTAATCAGAGTAAGTATCTTGATTTATTTGGGAAAAATAGATTGGGGTGTACAAACAGTACAAAGGCACTTGGAAAAAACAAGACAAGACATATAATTTTTAGAGCCGCCTTTGGTAAACTCTGGGCGGAAAATGCTAGTTTTAAAAGTATCATTTACCTTTTTTCTGCTAAGGCCAACACGACATATTCCTCCATTCTTACCTCAAAAACGATCAGAAAACATTCTGAATGAACTTGTTAAAATTTAATCGTCACGAAATATGTCTCGACTCGATCAAGGAATATAATACTCCCGGACTCGATATTTGTCCAATTTTAGTTTGACGTTTCTAAAATTTGAAAGTTAGGTGGTCACTCCGAATTGCAAAATTGTGTTTTGGTCTTAATTTAATTCAAACTAACTAAAATTAGTTTGCTCTGTCAAAATAGGTTAGGTTGTGTTTTCCCGAATAGCAAAAGTAATTTGACACATCTTTACTTAATTTTAGTTAAGTCGTATTTGTGCACATTCGAATCTATACCAATATGGCCAGGGGCACCAACGATTCTTTAGAAATAAAACCACACTAATAAACCTTCCAAAGTAAACAATTCTTCATTATTTAATGTTTATGAAACTTGAGAGCTACTTGCGATGGCCACCCACGAGGCATGGGTTGCAGAGACGCGGGGGAGGGGTATAACTGTGTATAAAAGGTTTTTTTTGCACAACTTTCCGTGCATGAAATGCGTCGATACAGTTTGACAAAGCAGAACTATCAGATAACATAAACATGCATTTAACACACAAAACAGAATTCACTCATTCCTGTCGACATTACGAATTAACACCAAGATGTTTATTGTAAGTCTAAATAACCCAATATTTTCAACTGTGCACTTCGAGCTGTCAAAATTTGTATTGAATTCGGGTGAATTCCATACAAATTTTGACAGATTGAAGTACACAGTTAAAAATATTGGGTTATAATATTGGTTAAGAATGGGTAACAGTGAATGAAAAAACACAATGAGAATCAAATAAGACTTGAGGATAATTCATGATTTATATAAAAAAGACTTGAGGATAATTCATGATTTATATAAAAACGGCTCACCTTTCCCAATCATAACACGTATTGAGGTGAGCCATTTTTATATAAATCATAATAACATGATAATCAAAATAACATTCAAGTCATAAGAGAGTAAAATAAGAGTGAAAGTATTTAACGAAGTGGAGGTTTTCTAAATATATTCCCCCAAATAATCATAACTTATTGTCATGTCCAAAACAATAATCCTGTACCATAACGCTAAAATAATATAGTAATCACAGATTTTCACCTATTCCCTCATGACTGTATAGGTGAAAATCTGTGATTACTATATTATTTTAGCGTTATGGTACAGGGTTATTGTTTTGGACATGAGAATAAGTTATGATTATTTGGGGGAATATATTTAGAAAACCTCCACTTCGTTAAATACTTTCACAATGAGAATCAATGATTTTTATTTTTCCCTTTATAATATCACACGCTTGTTTTTTTATATCATCTTTAGTATTATATTCCGCTTTGGTGTCATTCAATATTTTGTTGACGTCACGGGACCAGATACACAAAATGTTTGTTCAAAATGTTTGTGGCACACTCTGCGATGTTTGTAAATAAAATGGTTCTCCAACGTCAATATGTCTCCTCCAATGTTATAGAGCCAAGATCGAAATAGGTCTGGTTCCTTATCAGGATTCAAGCTGTGCAACGGAACTTTACCACCACCTAGAAGCAAAAATAAAATGAAACAACAGTGATTGAACTTGATGATGTGGTCAGTGTCAATAAGGAGGCACGGCACCCAAGCAAAAAATTTCAATATCTTTTTCCTATAGTGCCTCCTTATCTATACCCAAACCGGTTTTTCGGTTATAAGTAGTTCGATTTCATGTACAGAAACCATCACCCCTTTCGCAGTATGTGGTTGATAAAAGTAATGAAAATTATGTGTAAAAATTACAGTGTTTCTCTTTAAACATCAATGGTTTCTCTGCTAAATAATTTCCTAATTTAAGTCTACTCACTCTACAAAACTCTTGTGTAACCAGCATAGTTTCTCTCAATTGTTGCTACACGGAACTAATCGGAAAGTACATCAAGATCCAAAAAACGGCGCAGGAGTTGGAATGTGAGAGCGAGTTTCGGAGCCCAAAAATGTGCAGGGGTCGGTCAGTTCAACTAGGCAGATCTAAGTTCAAAAACAGGTGCAGGGTCGATATGGGAAGCAGCAAAGTAGAAACTCTAAAAACCACGAAAATGCAAAAAAAATACGTTCACATCACGACGGATCGAAAACGGAAAGTGAGTAGGGATGTAAACGATACATCGCAGTTTGCAAAACATCGATATATGCAGTGCCTACCTCCGCCCATTCGATTAGTCTTGCTAAGAAGAACGGGCAAAAAACTTAGCAAGATCATGTCTTTTTTTACATAAAACTTATACTATACAAATGACTTATATCTGCTTTAACTAAGGGATAAGAAAATACAAGACAGCAGGAATTCAAGTTAATGAAAAATAGAAAAACATATATATCTTTGTCTACTTGTTTCATATTGTCTATTTCCTTTTACAGTCTGTAATTAATTAATTTTAACTCCTTAGAGGAATCATAAATTAGGAAATTATACTAGGTACTTAACTAAATTATAAACTACTGTCATGACAAATATCGATGTAATAAATGTTATAAAATCACTGTAACACCATGCTTCACCGTCATCCAAATATTAATTTATTTTATAACTAGCTTTTGCCCGCGGCTTCGCCCGCGTGGCCTACAGGAAACAAATTATTTTTTTTTCAGAAACAAACATAAGTGCTCTCACTCCCTCTGGGAGTCAAGGTGTAATGCTCGGTCGAAAAACTCGTATGCTTGTTTTTCGGCCTCGTGGAACTTGGCTCGGCCTGTGGCCTCGCTCACCGATCAAAGTTTTTCCGAAAAAGTGTCAAAATCCCTATCAGTTGTCAAAAAATGTCAAATTTAAATACGGCAACGTAATCGGCGACCCCGAATACCCCTTGGTATCAAGTTGAGTTTCATGCCAATCGGAATACTTTTTTGGACCTGTCAAAAAACTGTCAAAACCTGTTATAGCTGGGTCCGTTAGCTCATCCAGTTTAGTTTTTCGGAAGAAAGGATGCCACTTGCCACAATTGTTTATTGGACCAATATCTACCGATTGAGATCGATTAATTTTGTTTAAAGGTCCTGAAAGAGCGGAGCATGGAATTCATTCTCTTGCCACTAAACGGTTTAAGGATCTTAAAGATGGCAATATAAAGGAGGCAGAGATTGTGCTACATAAGTTTGTCATAGCCATGTATGATAGATATGCTATCCAATTACTGAGTACTAACTAAAACATTAATATAAAGTTAAATTCATCGTAGCGAAAAGTCATATTAAATGAACTTTTTCAGATCAAGTCCCTGTCCCTGCATGACCATCAATCATTGCCGTAAATATCTTTTTACAAAAACAGTCCGGCAAATTGAAAACTTACCACCAACAGAAGCGGCCCTTTGTCAGCATATTTTACGCGCAGCTTGCCAGGGAGTTCATGAGTGGGCCAGGCTTTAGTGCTACAACAAATTCTGCCTAGTCCCCCCGGTTGGGGCTGGAAGCAGAAAAATAGCCAATAGATACCCCAACCAACCTGACAAACCAGTCAGGTCTGACAACCCAGCTGCGGACAGTATTTGCCTCGAGATAACAAGGTGTCAATGCAAAGTAGGATGCAAAAAAGATGCAACTGTGTTAAAATAAATTTAACATGTACCGAATTGTACCACTGCGGTAGAAGCTGCAAACAATGAAAATGATAATTAAATAGTTAATACTCTTTTAGAACCATAGAAAAGCATTTTTTAAGTGTTTATAATTTTTATGCATATATACTTTTATAAATACACTATACATAAATATACTTTTATCAGGTTAGTTAATAAGTAGTAGTAAAATAAGAGCTCCCCGACATTGTTTTATTTTTTTTATCGTTTTTTCCTTTAAAAATCCAATAAAACTTATATTTTTATTTATCTGCATAAAATAGGCTTTCGTTACTTAAAAAAACCAGCGTAATTCTCATTTGTATCAACTTCAAGCAAATGCATGCGAAATTCACTGTTGCACTAATTCCTAAAATTTAAGTAGGAAATAAAAAACAGAATTATTTTCTTTACTAACATTCGAAAGCCAATAAAATTACCTTTCAGATGACATACCACATTCTATAATTTAATTGCATGAAAATTGTTAAAATTGTTTTGATCAACCCCCGTTTAGGTGATTCCAATTTAAAGCTCGCAAGTGTAATTGCCTCTATCAAAAGCTAATAAAGTCTTTGCCATTGGACTTATTGCTGATGGATAAGTATTTAAAATAGATGCTTGGGTATGCCATACTCTTAATTCTCGATGTAATAAATAATCCACTAATAATTAATAATGTAGGGTCTCTGCGTGGCGGTTCTCTTCTGCTTCACTAACCAGGAGGTGATGGCAGCAGCTCGGAGTCACTTTGCGCGATACCGCCTCCGGACGAATGATGGACTCGCTATGACCGGTAAGTTCCTATAACTTGGATCTTGGCCGATAGACCCTTAAAAAATTAAATTTTCCCAATGAATATAGGAATCATTGTCATTCAGTTATTTGTGTCTCTTTCTGAAACCCCCTTAGGAACTTGAGAGAAACATTCCTATTTCCACTCCATAAAGATCCCTTAACAGCCATTAAGAGCCACCGTACAATGAATACTAAATTTTCTTATTATTCTGAAATTTCTTAATTAATTCTGACTGCATCCCACTGCCATTGGTTTATTTGTTAAGCTTAAAGGCGAAATATTGCTATACATATTATACAGGGTATTAAGATGAAGTTGCAGAAGCCCAAAACTGGCGACAGTACGAACAACTCTTCGTGAAAAAAAATTGAGAAATCGATAAATAAAAATATGTTCTTTCATATATTTTGGTCGGGTATACAATGTGTAACAGAAAGATGTAACCATATTTGAAGAGCTTATTCAGTCAATGGTGTAGACCAACTTTTACTATGGAGCCAACCTCAGAACATTTAAGAGCCAACCCTGAAATCTCAAAAGAAATATCTGCCCTTCCATAAATTTTTCTATGAAACAGCTAATATTTTTTTTCGAGATACAGTGTTTGTTCCATAGTAAAAGTTGTTCTATACCATTGACTGAATAAGTACCTCAAATATGGTTACACCTTTCTGTTACACGTTGTATAATTATTGCGCTGTCGGACATAGCCATTCAAATTAGCGTTAATGCAGGTCGGCTGTGCAATTTCAAAATCTAGCAATGGTGATTATTCGTAAAAAAACTTTTTTTTTCCTTTTTGTGCTAGCTAGGTTTGTGATTCTACATCGCCCTAAAATACATAATAGAAAGAAATAACAATAAAGATTATAAAATCTTAGTTAACCTAGATAAGTTTTATATTGGTATCGATTCGGCGCTACACAACTTAACCTATTTGACAGAACTAACCTTATTTTGAGCGTTCTGTCTTTGTCTTCTCGATATAGAAAGTCAAAGACAGAACGCTCAAATTAAGTTTAGTCTTGTCAAATAAGTTATGTCGTGTTGCGCTGAATCGACACAATTGGCATGCACTTTAAGTGTAAACAGTAGTTTTTGCTGTTTCCTGTAACTTTTACACCAAATCCCTTGCTAGGTTGTGTAATTGCACAGCCGAGGTGGCGCCCCGTGGCTTAATAGACAGTCAGTGCACAGACGGTAGCCCTATGAAATGTAGTAACAAGATGTGATAACATTTTTTATAAAAATCAGACTGTCTCACGTTTGGTACCAACATTAGACGCGCAAACCTTATTTTACTTAGCACATTTTGATACGCTCTATCGAAAATAGTATTAAATAGTAGTAAATAGTAGTAAGTAGTAATGTTACTTATTAACGTGATTTTTTAATCAGAAAAAGTGAGATGGATAGTACAAAACGTATTTATTTTGATACTTTTTTTCTGTTCTGTTTATGCAATATATATGTATGGTAGCTTCAATTAAATTTATTACTTTCTTACTACATAGTTGAATAGTCCGTGCCTGTTTTTTCTCATACTTATTTTATTTGAATGGGTACTAGTTAAACAGTTAAAATCGCACATATTGGTACTGATTCGGTGTAGCACATCTTAACATCTTAACTTATTTGACAGGACTAAACTTAATTTAAGCGTTCTATCCTTGTCTTTTCGATAAAGAAAGAAAAAGACGGGACGCTTAAAATAAGGTTAGTCCTGTCAAATAAGTTAAGTCGTGTTATGCCAAATCGATACCATTGTATACAGATATTCATATAAGTTCTGTTCCACATGTTATTACTCGACGACATAGGGTAACTGACTGTGCGCCGACAGCCTATAAGGACGAGCTATGCCGCAACATGCATTGCTACGTCGTTCGTAGTATGCACCTGCTACGTCAATTTAGCGTTGTTACTCGTATAAATTAATCTTTCCGCGTTTCCTATTTATTTATTATGTACTATAGGTGTATTAATGACGTGCTCAGAAAATTAAACTACCTGCTGTACTGATCATACCGAACCACTTCCATAGAAGAACGTTTGAACAAATCGTATAAAAAGGTTCACTTCCCCATATAAATTGTTAATACCTACTCGTTATTTTCTTCGGGACAGCAATTGTTTTTGAATGTATGTTTTAGTGTTTTTATAAATCAAGAACCAAGAGTTGATCTGTACGATCAGTAGAGCGTGTAGTAATTATAGTTTTGTGAGTACATCATTAATACACCCTGTATTTATGCACCTCTGGTTTATTGTTGTGTGATTATTATATTACTATTGACTTTTCAGGTGTAACTGGAGGAGAGAGTTTAGTCCACACGCGAGAAAACGTAGTTTAAGTTACATAAATAATAGGTACTTATCAGTAGGTATTCGGTGGTTCTGTTCTTCCAATTTTACCCACAACAATAGACTTTACCTACTTCCTGTCTTACCCGCAACAATAGACTTTATCTACTTCCTGTTTTACCCACAACAATAAACTTTATCTACTTCTTGTTTTACCCGCAACAATAGACTTTATCTACTTCCTGTTTTACTCACAGCAATAGACTTTATATACTCCTTGTTTTACTCACAACAATAGACTTTGCTTATGCACTTCCTGTTTTACCCACAACAATAGACTTTATCTACTTCCTGTTTTACTCACAGCAATAGGCTTTATACACTCCTTGTTTTACTCACAACAATAGACTTTGCTTATGTACTTCCTGTTTTACCCACAACAATAGACTTTATATACTTCCTGTGTTTAAGCCAAACCCAAGCATACGTGGTCCACATCATTTCTTTCACATTTCACCTCATTTTGGCACTCATCTTCGCCTCGCAAATATCTATGGAAGCATGAAAAAAGAAACATGAAAATTAAAAAACACAGAAAGTCATTGACAAGGAAAAACAAAACAAAAAGAGATCTTTTCAAGACCAAAAATAAAATTATAAAATAAAGGCGTTTTAAAGGAATAAAATCGGAAAAGACACAAAAAATATTAAAAAGGGAGAATTTGCGAAGACCACAAGAGGGTCATACCATGCATATCGGTCCGAGGTCTTTTCTATGCTTTAATTTACATTAGCTGGTAATTAGTTAAGGGTTCTTGATTTTTTTGGGGATAGACATGCTTAATAGAAGATAGTCTCTCGAGGTCGCGAGTTGCGGAAACGATTAGATTTTGAGATGTGATTTTTTGAAAAACCATTATTTTTCGTTCTGGTCTGATGCCGACACGCGATTTTGTGATTGTTTACGTTCCGTTTCGCAAAACAAAAAAAGAGTTGGTACGTAAAATGAGGCGTCCCCCGAAGTCTGATGCAAAACAAGGTGTCTAATGTATATGTCGAAATATATTTAAAAACTAGGTTAGGTTAGGTTTCAACATAATAAAACCATTTAGAGCCGTGCGAAGCGGAGCGGAGCGGAGCGGAGCGAGGCGTCCCTGAAGTCGGATGTAAAAAAGATGTCTAATGTCTGGTCGAAATATATTTAAAAAAAACTAGGTTAGGTTAGGTTAGGTTTCAACATTATGAAACTATTCAGAGCCGACCGAAGCGGAGCGGAGCGGGGCGTCCCCAAAGGCGGATGCAAAAAAGGTGTCTAATGTATAGGTCGAAATATATTTAAAAAAACTAGGTTAGGTTAGGTTCCAACATTATGACCCTATTCAAAGCCAAGCGAAGCGGAGCGGAGCGAGGCGTCCCCGAAGTCAGATGCAAAAAAGGTGTCTAATGTATAAGCCCTTCCAAAATGCATAAATTATAAAGTTACGATCAACATAACCACAAAAAAAAAGTTTTTTTTATAAAAAAAAGAGGTGTGGTTTCCGCACCCCCCCTTAAGGGAGGGGGACTATGCCCCCCACTCCCTCCCCTCCCAACTACAGCCTTGATCTATTTTAAAGCTAATCTAAATTCCTTCCCTTTCCTATCCTTGTCCCCAAGACTCGTATGCTCAGGGTAGTTTTTTCAAAACTAATAAAGAATTTTACAAAAAGAAATCAAAACCGCTAAAGCATCCTGTTTTACCCACAAGTTTGGGTAGTAAGCAGGAACAATAACTGGATAGCATCAGTATAATGATGCTATCCAGTTATTTTTTGTTTGACGAATTATTATCTGATTAAGGTTAAAGGCTGGATTTTTCAATAATCAGATACATTTCCATACAATGATCTCGTTGAAACTTTGGGAGAGCGTTTATCACAAGCTCGATTAGCAGGTCTTGAAAATACACGCACAGATAAAGAGGGGAACGCAAGAAAATGGTCGATTCAAGATTTTTGTGACTTAGCAATTTTATTACTGGGTACTACCATTTTATGTTTTTTTTTTTTACTATCTTTATGTAATATTTGGTTTGAATTAGTTCATCAGGTAAAAATAAATGCTTGTGAAACACAGATGCACGAGTATTCACTATTTAAAAGTGAATCACACACGATTTAAAAATGCACCAGAATTACTACTAGATAGGACAGAAAAATTAACAACGCCGGACTTTCGAGGATTCTTTTGAAAAAATTCGGACTCTCCTTGTATTGAAAAATATATATTTGATTTATTGATCTTTTATCTAAGGATTCTACTTATAAACAAAGTATTAATATTTAGGATTAGTCGAAAAAAAAAAAAAATATTTTTCTTAAAATAAGTAACAGAAATATGAAGGGATCCTACATAGATCCAATATTTTTTTGCCTACTTAGCTAAAGACACACCAATTTGTTGTTTCACTGTTGTATTACGCGTCCAAGAAAAATACGCCAATGAGCCAACATATAATCGCCTCTACCGAAAGCAATTAAGGTCTTTGCCATTGAACTTACTGTGCTGGACGGGTAATAAAAAATTTTGCTAGGGTAGGCCATCCTCTTAAGCCCTTAGTGAAAACTTAGAACAATAATATTGTTAACAAATTTAAATTTTAATAAAATCAACTAAAAATCTATATAATTGAAACTTCAGAAAATATGCTGGCACTACTTTTTTTACAAAGACAACACATCTTTCTGTCCTCCTTCATCTTTCTGTCTATCCTATTACCAAGTACAAATGTAAAATGGCAGTTTTTGTTAGAATTAGATTATCAGAAAACCGAAAATCTTCTGACTATCCCTAAGTAGACCTATCCCATAAGTGTCCCATTCACATATTAACCATCTTGTATCTATATTCTACATATTGTTATCAATTGTCATTGCTAAAACATCAATTGTCTCCAAAGAAAACCTCCACAACATCTAGAATTAAAAGCAGTGACCTACATAAACATATTCTTATACACGACACACCCGTAAATCACCTGCTGGGCATAACTGAACAAAAATTCCACTTGTTTTTATAATTTGTTTTATATATAATCTAGTCAAAACAAAATATTGGTCACTAAGTATTTTTGATGTAGCATAAAAACAATACAATTAATGGCAAAGTATGTAATTTTTATGAAAAACAAACAATGGAAAGTGACTGTTTTTTTTTTTAATCTGCACTTATCATAACTTTTACTAATGGGTATGCCCTCCTCTCTTTGCTATGCACTCCCGAAGCCTGGATTGCATGCTCTCGATCAAATGTCTCACGTTTTCAGCTGGAATCTCTTCCCAGGCAGTTTTTAATGCAATAATCAGCTGCTGCTGGTTGTGGATCTCTTGCTCACTCTCTCTGACCTTTCGTTTCAATTGATCCCACATATGCTCTATCGGATTTAAGTCCGGACTGTTCGCTGGCCACGGTAACACTTGAATATGACAGTCTTCCAGTACAGACTGGGTTGCTCGAGCTGTGTGTGCACGGGCATTGTCTTGCATCAGGATGAACCCAGGACCCACTCGCTGTGCAAATGGGATCACATGGGGTCTGATGACATCCTCGATGTAACTCTGTGCAGTTACGCTACCTTCATTCAGAATGGCGAGCTCAGTTTTGCCGTGTAAGCTAATCCCACCCCAAATCATCGAGTTGGGACCACCGAAACGGTCAACTTCGTGGATAAAGTCATCCGTAAATCGCTCGCCAGATCGTCTCCACACCCTAATACGCCGATCGTCACTAAGTAATTTCATTTTGCACTCGTCCGTGAAGAGCACCATGCCCCACTGGTTTATACCCCAGTCCAAATGTTGACGAGAGAACCTTAAACGGTTTGCACGTTGAGCCCTGGTCAAAGGGATTCGAACTACTCGTCGTCTTGATCTTTGCTGATCTTCATGCAACCGATTTCGGATTGTTTGGTCACTGACACGGGTACTCGTTGTCAGCTGAAGACGAGTTTGTAATTTCCGAGCCGTCATTGTTCGAGTTCGACGGGCACTCAAGCGTATGTATCGGTCCTCTGAAGCAGTTTTAGCCCGAAGTCTCCCCGAACCAGGTCTTCTGGCAACAGTGCCTGTCTCTTGGAAACGATTCCAAGCATTTTGGATAGCTCTGCGAGAAAAACCCAGCTGCAACCCCACTGAACGCTCTGAATGTCCTTCTTGAATCAATGTAATGGCTCTGGTTGCAGTAATCGTTTCCAAATGCCTTCGTACTCTTAGCATTGTTCACTTGAAAAGATAATTGCACAAAAAAATTACGATTCCTTTCTGAAAATCAACGCTAAAATGATTCCAAGCTAAAACAAAAATCCATACAAAACGCCATAAAGAATTCAAATTTAAAGTTTACTGAAAATTATGGCCAGCATCTGGTTTCAAATACCACAAGCAAAGAGTTCAGATAATAAAGAGTTCGTAACATCAATATGTTAAATAAAATACGTATAAGTTATAAATTTATTAGTGGCCCCTATTTCGTTTTGATTAGTAAAGTCGCCGTCAATAGAAATTGTGGACTATGTAAACAAACCGTTTTCTCAATTTTTCTCAAGGTTCTGTCACGGAGTCTCACTGAACATTATTCCAAATCACGAAGCATCAAGTCTTACCAGACATTCACTGTATTTCATCATGAAATATTCAATAATCACCAGTTAATTACGGAAAATCATAGAATCGATAGTCAATTCTGTACTGCGTCGAGATTGCTGTCATATTTTTTTCTCATCGAATCTGTATTGTCATTGAAAATTAGTGATGTACGAATATATTTGAATATAAATCTATTTTATTCGTGATGCTATTTTATTCCGTCATTTTTTTTTGACAGCGTTACTTCATAATCTTTGACATAAACGTGTGTGTGATTCTATCGAGAGCTTTGTGATCGATTTGACCAGCGATTCATCAGAATATTTTAGCGATAAATCAAATAAAGAAAATTAATTAAGCACCTAACATATTTTAATCACATACTTACCCATCTCTAGATAGTTCACCTATTCATAGACAAAGACAACATGGCGCTTTGTTTACATAGTCCACAATTTCTATTGACGGCTACTTTATATATGTTTATTATTGATTTGTCTATGTCAAAATTGTTTATTGTCTGTTTTCTTTAGTTTTATTTTGGTTTGTATTATCATTGTTTTATTGCTGTGTTCTTAAGAGCGCACCGAGCTTCTTTCACAGTTAAACACATTTTTATAACCCTTGTTTGAAGTAGTAAACAATTAAATTAAAATCTAGGGAAATATATTGGATCTATTGGGTATATATACTAGACTGTATACGCGATGGAAACACGATTTGATAAAGTTATTATAAAAAGGTATTTATATATATAAGTTATTATAAATTATGAATTCGCAAAGTTACCTCTTTTCGAGTAATTTTTTCTTCTATTTCCCTACTTTTTTATATAAATAAGTAATTTGATATTATGATTTATTTACAAAAATAAAGTTCATATATGGCTGGAGCGTTTATACACGATGGTTTTTATTTAAGAACAATATAATGAAAATAACAACGAAAAACGTTGAAAAAGTGCAAAAGTTTGGTTATTATCTTTACGCTTTACACGTAAAGAGAAAGACACAGACAAAAGCAAACGCTCGGTGCGCCCTTAATATTAGGTCAAAACGTTTTATAATTAAATTTGTCTGCTATCTTTAAATGTAACTTAATATTTTTGTAACGTTTTTGTATAAGGTAAAAATAAATTAAAACATGTTCCGGAGGAAGGCGCTGGAGGTCATAACTCAGGTTTCGATGCCTACCATGACTTCCAACGTTTCCCATTATAATAATTTGTACCTATAACATTGTACATTTTGTCTGTTATGAATAAATTTCATTTTCATTTTCAGAAACTATTGAGGAAATGTTGCCCATTACTCGGTTATTATTTGTATATAAGTAATGTATGAGTCCAAAACAGTTAGCAAAAATATTACTTTTGGAAAGCTTAAGGGGCTGCACAATCCTAAAATTCAGTCCTGCTCTAACGCTTCTGTGTTTTAACTGTCTATCCTGCTCTAATCAGATGCCGAGCATGCAAAACTTCAGTTATTTTGAAATTGCGGCCACATTAGGACATTAAATATCATTTATTTATGTAATAAAGATGGTAAAATTCATGGTTTTTTAAAAGTAATATAATTAAAAGAATACTGCAAGTACCTATGTTTATTTATAAAGTGTAACTTGAGTCGAAAAACACGTCATATTTTTTTCGAATTTTTACCATCTACATTGATGGAACTGAATCCAATACAAAACTGGTGTTTAGCATTGTGGAGCCCCTTAATGCAAAAATCAACATAATACTAAAAAAAAGGGTCATGAAAAATGTAAGTAAGTTCACCATTTTTTTGCATTCCTCTAATTATGTCCATGAGTTTTTAATTCCGATTACATGTACGAGCTTATACTTGTGTTATTCTATTTGTAATTGTGATTATTAATAATGTTTCAAAACTATTTCTTAATGTTAAGCGCTAATTATAGTGTACCTATCATATTTATATGTATTATACATATTTACGTATTGTAATCATTGAATAAATTCCTATTGTGGCGATACAGGTACATAGTGTATGTTATTTACTTCTTAAACAACGGTGCTGAGCAATTATAAAAAATCTCATTCTAATATAGAAATATCCACGTGTATCTCTTGTTTTTAGGCCCAAAAGTTTTCTGTTTACACTGTCTCGTCGAAAAAAACCCTCTGTATATCCCATCCCTCCATTTTATTTGGCAGTTTAATAGCACATTATACGGGTATGTACCAAATACACTCCATCAAATTGTATGAATTTCTCATGTTCAGTTGCACACAATACTTTATCTGCGACCATCAAAAATATCGTCTTCGCGTGATATTATTTATAATATTTTCACCTAAATTTGTCTCGAAAAATAAACTTTTAACAAAAAAATAGCAACCGACTTCAATAGTAACAGCAGTCATTCACTAAAGTCATTTTGCTAACTTCTTTCTTCCTGAAACATTATGTTATCTAGAAGTCGGCGCTCTTATATTGGTTTTTATGTTGCTATATCGTAGGAAATACGCCGACTTCTAGATAACATATTGTTTCAGGAAGAAAGAAGTCAGCAAAAGTGTTGCTTCGGTACCATCGGTCTTTATAGAATTATTGTTAACTTTTTAGTGAATACTTTTTATTCACTAAAAAGTTAATTTTAATTTTTAGTGTTACTATTGAAGTCGGTTGCAATTTTTTTGTTAAAAGTTTATTTTATTCCACATTTTTTAGTGTTGCTGGGTTAAATTGTGAAGTATGGGTAGTTCTTGCAAACGTGGTGTTAATATGAAACGAAGTTCAAGTGAGTATAAGTGATTGATCACAACATGATTACCGCAATCTCGAGTTATGAGCTGTCATTCGTTAAAGAGGTCTACGGTAAAAAAAAAAAAAAAACATACAGTCGAATTGAGAACCGCCTCCTTTTTGAAGTCGGTTAAAAATGAGAAATGATCACCTGTTCATAAATTCCAAGTGCGGTATTGCCGCTATAGACTGTCGTCTCAGCATACCGAAAATAGGCCGAGTTGAGTCTGAATTCAGACCTTTATGGTGAGGTTCACATTTTGTAGGAGATGTCAAATATGTAACCCTTGGTTGCGAAGCAAAAAACGTCTCGCAGTTATACCACTCTGAGGATGGCTATAGATCACAAAAAATATCCATCTGTCTCTGGTAAACTGACTATGTAAGAGCGTCCGCATTACCTTCTATTTTCGAATACATTTGACCCAAGGCCAGCCATTTTTCAGGAAGCTTTCTAAATAAGCAGACGCTTTGAAAATACCAGTTTTACTAAAAAAAATATCCAAGTATGACCAGAGGTAGAGGCATTCTCGAATCAAACGAGTAGTACATTACACCTCCAAGTTTCGCCATGGATGTCAAGAAGTGTAAGTATATATTCGCAAACTTTTTTGCCTTTTAAATAATATTGTTTTACAAATCCAGATAGTCATTTTGTTAGGAAATTTTTGTTCCCATTCACACTGGGCTAGTTCAAATACAAATGATAGCACAGCAAAATAAAAAATTTTCGAAAAAATTTTTTTTCTTATTTTGCCTGGCTGGTCATTAACAAAGATTTCAAAGGTAAAGATAAGCCCTTACCGTAGTTTGGAATCAGTGCTCATCTGAATACAGTGATAGTTGGACGCCTTTAGTCATTTCAATTCAATTTATTATCTGCTATTAATTACATTTCATTACATTATACATAACATAGATGGTAACAATAATAATTATGAGTTCCAATGTAATTCTACCCACAGGGTGTAGCATCAATATTAATTACTTATACAATTACATGCAATTTTTAAATATGTAAACTAAAAAAAGAAAAACAACAAATTACAATTTAATATTTACAAATGTTATGTCAAATTCAGCAATATTACAATAAATGTCAAAAAAATAGAAATATAGTTATTGCTCAAATTTATAAAATTCTTTGAGGTCATAAGGGGAGATCATCAACAAATACCTTTTAAGTCCACTTAAAGTTTTGAATTTTTAAGACTTTAGTAGTCTCAGTTTGCTGACCGTAGGTACACAGATTGCGCACTCATAAGTGTGCGCGCGTCGGCATTATGTTAACGCACGCATTCAAAAACATTGCAATAGATTTTAGGTGCCAGGGCTCATCTAAACTTTTGAAATCTTTGGTCATTAAACGTTGTTCCTGATCACTAACCGAGTCTCCAGTATGAATTCAAGCGGTTGATTAAATTTCACCTTATATGTGGCAGGCAAATAGTAAAATTTGGCATCTTACAAACGGCGTCGTCGCTAACTTTTTTGCAATCTGCCGTTCGGCAAATTTAAAAATGGCAAATGGTTCTAACTCTTCAAATAACGCAAATAAGACATCCAAAGGAATTTCATTTCACTCGTAACTAATTTAAACATGTATTTACTGTGATATTTACAGAGTAAACCTCGCGGTAAATAAAATTTCAACCTTACCATGAAATATTTAGCATTGTAGCGAGTAGCGTTGAAATTAGACAATATTTTGTCCATTGCAGGTTATAAAGAGTGTCACATATTGAGTTAAAATATTAACGCCGCAATGTATATTTTATCAAACATTATCAACACGGACCTAATTGTGTCATAGTGCGGCCGCTGGTCATGGTTCTTTACACACATTGGCACAGTTCCATGACGTGTTTGGTATTTTACATCTAAGCTTCATAGAAATACGGTGTTATTTTTGCTTTATGAAAACGGCTGAATCTATGTGTGCGCCGCGTATGTTTACTAACTAGGTAATACTACGTTATTCCAAAAAGTGGCGGCGACAGAGGTACTCGAATAAAATTTGTGTCACGCCATCCCCGTGGAGGCGACCCTCAATAGTTCTAACAGAATTAATATATCCCGAGGCAAATTAGAAAATTCCGAATTCTACTACATATAGTAGTATAGTATATTCAACTACTACATCTACTAGGTCATAACGAAGATTCGTAAAATAGCAAAGTAGCGAGCGTTCATAAACTGAAGACGCCGTTTGTAAAATGCGGAATTTTACTATTTGCCTACGACATATACATTTATTTATGTAGCGGATCGACACTTAGGCACAGAGGCTTCGCTGGGTTTACTTTTCAGCCAGCCAGATCAATAAAATTATGATTATAATTTCCTCTAAGACAATGAACGCAAAAATTTTAAATTTCATATAAAAGTATCAATAGCAACTCATAATTTTATTGATAAAGAAAAGTCAATTGCAAAATTATCGTTTTATTTTATTTTATTGCACAATGCCTGATTTGATTATCGTTCGATGAACTTGTCACAACATTTTTCTAGCACTTATTTTTAATTATTAATATTTGTGCATTTGTGATACTGATTAAGGGTTTGGACATCAGATTAAACAAAATAAACACACTCAGCTATCGCGGGTAAGTCAGTTATGCAAATAAACCTACCACCATACTACAAATACCATGGTGGCTTATAGTGTCCTGAAGTTAGCTGCACAATCACGTTTGACAGCCAATTTTCCCCACGATTTTTAACGTTTGTTGAGGGTTATGACCGAATCGTGGGTATTTATAGTGGAAAATAGCAGTTTATTGTGATCTGATGACCGTACCCTATGTGATAGGCCAAAATACATAGTGCGCATGATCAGGCACGGCTGTTTGACACTGCTTAAGACAAAGCGAGCATTGCGAAATCCAACGTTGAATTTTTTTTTTCAAGTATCCCTGAAAAGTATGCGTAATAAAAAACATTATTCAAAACATTCACTTAATGGAAAAATAAACCTAAAGAGACTTGTGAAATTTTTATTTATCACATTTTACGTCTGTAATATAGGTCGTATCATTACAAAACTTAATACCTATCTTGTGAACGCGAGTTTATTTTTCTGTATTGTGTAACATTTTATTATTACGTTTCAGCCAGGATTATCGTGTACGTTGAACTTGATAAGGTTTATCTTTTCATTTGACTATATCTTGCTCATTTGAGCTCGACTTTAGATAAGTTCGTTCTTCACTATCACAGCAGAATCAGACGCGCTGTCCCAATGCCCACTTCCCCTTAAATTACTATACAAAGCTCTATACATATACAATGTTCGACTTCAATATCCACAAACAACATGTACCTATGTATGTATACTAGTGATGCCAGTAAATCTTTTGACTGTTAAATAAATAAATGAAAAAATAGTGGGTTGTGTCAAGAATACAACCGTAAATTAAGTAAGTGGTTACTTCAAATTCCGCCTCTTTACGCTCTTGCATTTGCTCCGGGCCCCGGCAAGTCGAAAAACAAAAATCTGGGGGCACTTCAGTGCCCCCATATTGATATTTTCATGAGGTAATTTATTTTAAAAAGAGGTCATATCCCTAATTAGGTTGTAAACTTCTTGGCATGATTTTTTATAAACTTCTTAGTATTTTTACTAAACTTCAAAATTCAAATACAATTCTTAACAGGTCTCCCCATACGAGGCGCGAACATTCAAGTATCCACTTCAAAAATGCTTTTGACTGTTACGTTCCAATATTTGTCCGACCCGTTTTATGATTGAATGAATCCAATGACACATACTGAAGTGATATCTATTATTTTCAGATTCATAATGAAATTAGAGAATTTTTCTAAGATAATAAATAAGTAACCATTTTACTTTTCTGCCCATACATTAAACGTTATATTCCGCCAACGAATTTTGGGGATTCATTCAAAATTGAATTAGTGTAGCATTCTGCAGGTCAGACCAAAATAATACACTGACGTATGTTGTTTTAATGATATTTTTGTTAGGATAGTGATAAAATTATCACAGTCAC
Organism: Ypsolopha sequella; assembly: GCA_934047225.1. Taxonomy (NCBI): domain Eukaryota; kingdom Metazoa; phylum Arthropoda; class Insecta; order Lepidoptera; family Ypsolophidae; genus Ypsolopha; species Ypsolopha sequella. Next base: position 12,929,650 of record OW203983.1, read on the forward strand.
ATTAAACATTATACAAAAAGCCCAAGATAGCACCGGCATCGGCATTTTTCAAAGGTTATCACAACGATTGTTTTATCGTATCGTGATCAGATATTATCTGCTAATTATCTGTTTTCCGGGTTTAAGAGAATAATTAAAAATATGTTGTTTTACGAGGATACAAAATGAAGGGAAGAAATCTCAAATGGGGACATAAATAGGCACCTGTACAAAGTACATATTTCTATCATTATACGAAAATTAAAAAATCTAATTCACAAAAACATAATTGACTACCAAATCTAACAATAATAAAATCATTACTTCTCACTTTTTACTTATTGCTACTAAATTGCTATACTAAGCGTCACTATAAAGCTGTTCCTTCAGCACTTTTATTTAAACATCCTGAGATAATCCCATCCAAAACCAACGTATTCATCATCATCAGCACAATGGAATAGCTCTGTCCAAAAGTATTCCCATTTCAACGAGCAACGCGAATGTCACAAATATCACGTACAAACACGCCAGAACGCCGCCGACAATCTTCTTCAGTGTGAACTTGCCAAAGAAGAGCGTGATCCAGAGGCAAGCGACGGCGACGAAAATAGAGCTGACGATGAACTCGATCCCGCTGGAGTTGATGTGGACGACCGCGACCTCGGCTCCTTGATTGAGGAGTGACAGGGTCCGGATCAGCCACGGTAGGCCGAGGGCAAACAGGATGGCCAGCGAGTTGGCGCCCAATGCGTTTGATACGCCAATACCACCCTCACCTGCGGGCGAGGATAACTAGGTAAAGGAAATCCTAACATTAGTTATTAGCCTAGTATTTTCCAAGGTATTTGTTTACAATTGAAGTCCAATATTTAGGGATAGCAAAGAGGAACAATATCTTTAATAAAACTCACTTGTACACTTTTTCACACATTTAATTAATAGTTATACACCCAACCGGTTTGTGACTACAAAATAATATTGGTTTTTACAGCACGTAGTTGCAGTAGTTCGGAAATAAATAAATAAAACCCCTTGAAAATGATGTTATTATTCGAAACCGGTTGGGTGTATAACTATTAATTAAATGTGTGAAATAGTGTACAAGTGAGTTTTATTAAAGATGCTTTCCAAGTTTCACCAAGTGCCGACAATCGCAAGTATAAATTGTGAAAGAGGAACAATAATTTGCTGGGGAGTGGGGAGACAAAAATAGAAACTGGTTAGCTACATGATAATTGGTCACAAGGTAACAACAAGTAAACGTTGCTCTCATAATACGATATAACAGTTAAATCATACCCTAAAAAAGGTATACCAAATAAACCAAAAATATAATTATTTAATGAATGTCCGAAGAGCCCGTAAATAAAATTGTTTAAACTATATGAGCAATCACACAAAATTATTTTATTTACTCTTTGTTTTGAAAACCCGAGCACCTGATGGGGGGGCAGCAACCCTCCCAACCCGTTATTGGCTACGCACATGCATGTACCCAAACCAAAGCATTCAAAGACCGTCAAGACTGGTTACGCTAATTATTCATGCAGATGTGATATATCGTCACGACATGAATCCCCGAGGGGGTGTCAGAAATGTTCCAAGTGTGAACTGTAAAATGCAAGTTACAGTCCACACTCGGCGTTATCATTACTACGTTCCAACGTGATGGGTTTTGAGCCCTTCGCCGTTCTTCGGGCACTACTACACACTTTTTAGGACATGCAGGTTTCCTCACGATGTTTTCCTTCACCGTTCAGCAAGTGGTAAGTATTAGGTACTACAAAATACTATGCACATAAATTCTGAAAAACTGATTGGTGCTTGCCCTACTGGGGATCGAATTTGGGCCTCAAGATTGAGAGGCCAGCGTTCTACCGCTTCAACATATCTGAGTGATCTGTTTAAAAATACGCTTCAACATAACGTGGAGTAAAACTTACATATGTAACCGGACAAACCCGATTTTAGGATAAACTAGTTTGGCCTGGGCCAAACAAAGTGGTTTTGGGTTGTCGTAAAAATTAACTACGAAGGTTATTTATGGCATTCTAACCTAACCTACCGGCTCACTTCTGCAATGCAGGACTTCCGAAAAACTAGTTTGGCCTATTTTACATAAATAATAGGTCTTTACCTATGAAATTGCCGAAATTTTCGTACATATTCATGCTAGCTATTTCAATTATTTGTTTTTGTTTGAAAGTTGATTTAAAGATTTAGATCTACTATTAAATTTAGTTTTTATTTTCAGTTTGATTATAAAAATTAAATCTTCAAAAACAGTTCGTCCTAAATGCCATCCATTTCCATGATAAGATTCGTAATAATTTTTACAGCTGACACTTTTGATTAATGTTGCTGTTAGCTTAATGTTGTCTCATTCATACACAGTAATAATTCATAAGAAACGACATCATTTGGATTTATCATTCCTAAAAAAATGCAAAAACGTTAGTACTGAAAATTGAGTTTCCTTCAAATTCTCTATAGAAAACAGCAATTTCATATGTAAAGACATAATATAAGAGTTGAAATACATAAGTATCAAATACGCACATGGTTTACTCCTTTTTTATCAAGCTACAAGGTGCTTTTGCTTTCTCATCCCACACATTTAACAAAGAAATATTTTGTTGAATGTATGAAACGTGTAAATATTTTCTTGCAGTTTTTGGAATAAGCCCCACAGCTCGTATAGGGAAGTTGCGTACTAACATCATTTACCAGTCATTCAGCGGCAGAAGTTGTAGGCACTTCACGTTGTACCAATTCTTATTTCGTAATAACATAAGGATTGTAATGCAACAAATCATGAAACATCGCCCTTTCACACCAACTTTTACATTTCGCGAGTAAGTAACCGCAGGGATTTGGAAATCTTTTTCACGAAACCTTTTCGGACTGGCATCCATCACGAAATCAAAACATCAATAGTTGGAAACTTGTACAAGTTCATGAATAGTCTTGATTGCAATTTTTAGAGAACTGTATAAAAAAAACATTATTACTAAACATCTTGTAAATAAAACACATTCTTGGTAACTGTTCCGTTCCATGGATTCCATCTCATGATTCGTAGGCATATCTAAAAGCCTGACGATGTTATTATAACGAAACCGGTCGCTAGTGTAATATAATATAAAAGTGGAACAGTTTCCAAGAATGTGTTTTATTTACAAGATGTTTCAAATGTTCCATCAAGAACCAACAACGACAAGTATCAATTATTACAATCGTATAAAATATGTATATCGCAAAGATATATCATAACAATAATCGGCCAAGCGCAGGTCTAACAGGCATGAGTTTGGGGTTTGTAGCTTTTATACAGTGCGCGCCAATCTTTTAGTCGCCTCTGAAGATAGACGCAAGAAGCGACGCAATAGCCGTTTTACGGTGTCAGGGGGACGTTACAGGAGCGAGGGCGCGGAGCACACCCGCCTGCGTGCCGCACTACACCCCCCGCTCGCCATTTAGCCAGTGTTGCCACCTTAGCTCTTTTCGGGCTAGATCTAGCACTTTTTAGTGTAGTTGAACTCGTTTTTTGATGATTTAGCCCGAAAAGAGCAATCTAGCCCTTTTCCTTATGTGTATATTTATAGTTCTGTGAACCTTATTAAAACTAAAACCAGAAACAAAATAGGGCTAAAAACAATGATATCCATACTACGTTTACGATGGGGTTTAAAACGACTGAGAGAGTCTTGCTGTTCACACAAGATGTCAACTGAAATAATAAAAAACTGTAGGATTCATTTAAAATTTTCGTTCAAATCCGCAAAAAACGCAGATGTCAATCAGCCATCAACTTTTTCTGCTTCAGCAGGTACGATTTTTAACAATTCAATAACTTAGTTTTAATTACTCTGTTGCATTTTCTGAAATTACTTACTACATTTCAAATAAACAATTTTTAGCACTTTTGATGGCAAAATTTGCTAAATCTAGCCCTTTCTAGCTTGTCCAACTGTTCTTTTTCAAAAACCAAGGTGGCAACACTGCATTTAGCAGGCGTTAGTGTTAGTGCTACGTCCGTACACTACACACGCGCGCGTTGCATGAAAAGTACGTTCGTGGAAAAAATTCTATGATTCGTTAAGTTAATCGTTGAATCTGTTTGTGTTGCCTTTATTTGTTGGTTTAGTTTGTTAAAGTTTATTGTTGTTGTTATGCCTCGCGGTCGTTATAGCGTTTTAAGGCGACAATGTAGGAAAATGGTGTTTATATTAATTTGTTTTATTTAAACAGTTAAGATTGCACTAAAATAATAAATATATATCAAATAGGAGGTACAACAAGTACACCTTCCCACTTATAGTAAACATTTAATAATCAACCGTTCGTATTATTGTTTCCTTAACTGTACCTGCGCAAGCTTGCACTCGTAACTCAATCAGAGGCGACTAAAAGATTGGCGCGCACTATACAAGAAATAAACAAAAACTGTACTCTTATTCGTGTTCAATAGGTCCAGTTTAATAAAAAAAGCACATTTGGCCAAATGCTATCCTCCATGCAAAAAGTAAACTAGTCTATTATGCTGCAATGGTACCACGATATTTTTTAGATTTTCATAGCAGTCTGAAAAAGCGAGCCATGCGCTTTTCAAAACTTTCAAAATACAGACATAAATAAATTTATTTCTTGGAATTTCTGAGAACTTATAAATACAAAAGACACGTTCCATGTATTGCTTTTTTTTCGTAATTATTAAAACTTTCCCCTTTTAAAAATGTATTAATTTTGACCGCCCTCTGTGGTCGAGTGGTAGAGCGCTCGCCTGCTAACCCAGAGGTCGTGGGTTCAATCCCCGCGGTGCACATTAATTTGTCTTTAGTCTGCGTGCTTCGGAAGGCATGTTAAGGGGCTCCACAATGCTAAACATCAGTTATGCAGTTCCATCAATGTAAATGGCATAAATTTGAAAAACATATGGTGTGTTTTGACTCAATACAGTTATTAATTACACTTTTTAAATAAACATACTTTCAATCTTCTTCTAATTATATTACTTTAAAAAAACATGATTTTCACGAAAAAAAAAACGATTCAGTTTCCATATTTATAAAACCGATTGAAAGGAAACCGACACACCCAGATACTAACTAGACATTACCATCTTTATTACATAAAAAAATTATAGTTAATATCCTAATGTAGCCGTGATTTCAAAATAACTGAAGTTTTGCGTGCGTGGCATCTGATTAGAGCAGGATAGACAGTTAAAAAATAAAAGCGTTAGAGTAGGATGGAATTTTAGCATTGTGCAGCCCCTTAAGCTGTTGGTCCATTTGGCCTAAAGTATGGCGATAGGCCTCACCACCGATCACGTTTGGGACGTAATAATCGTCGGTGAAAAGCGGGTATACCAAGTACACATGCATTTCGCAGTTCACACTTCGGAATACCAATGACACGCCCTCGCGGATTCATGTTGTGTATAGGTAAGTTTTTGTATTAATATTTTTTCAGCTGAGATTTTTTTTTCTTTATTGTACACAGATACTTATTTACAATACAAGAACATGCACAGAGGCGAGCTTATCTCTGAAATGAGATTTCTTCCAAAAACCTTAGTGGGAGAGAGGACACTATAATAATAAAAATAAGTAATCATAATCATACATACATGTACTACATAGAGTCATAAAATTATTGAAAATATAACAAAATATTAACATACAAATAAAATAAATATATGTATAAATGTCAGCGAGAGGTAGTACTCTTTTAGCGACTAATCATAGTGGGACAGTTACGAATACCGTGCGGATATGAGTTCCGTGTGGCACACAGACATGACAAAAAACAATGAGGGTTTCTTTTTACTAAACCCTAAAAATTATAGGAGTTGATCAAATTCGTCTAAGACAGTCTAGGGTGACATGATCACATCGTGACCAAACCCACCAATAGAAAAAAGACAGCCGTTTAGCATTTCGCTGACAAGTAAAAACATTCGCAAAGCACGATAATAAAAAAAAATTTAATACTCGTATCAATTCGCTGTGCAATCTTTCGAATCAATTACTAACCATTAATATAGTAGAGTTCTGTAGATATTTCACTTTAATTCATGATACCATCTAGTATGTAAATTAAATATCTCTAAAATTCACGTGAAATAATTAATTTAATCCATTACCTATCGGATTTTGATAACTTTCATCTATTCGTTCAAATTCGTACTGCAAACTCGGATAAAAAATAAATTTAAATTATAAACAATTATATTACTATTTACCTACTAAAACCACTCCAAAAAATCCTCTAATACTATATTTTTCGAGATTTGATAATGAGAATATACGCCATTTTAGGACATAGTTTTTCATTATTTTGGTATACAAACTAACCATTATTTTTTATGATTTTTTAAAGAAATGTCGGTTTTGACCTGTCGAATCAGTCGGCAGCAAATTTTATAAATTGGTCTTGATAATTAATTTATATTTCTAAACAGCCATTTTTCAAGTGACGTCACACAGAGGTAAATGAAAGTTGCGGCTTTTTCGTAAAAATATTCATCATCATGAGATTTTTTAAACCACAAGGTCGAAAATACGGCTCATTACGGCTTTACGGAAAAAAAATCGACACTTTTAGAACGTGCATATCTACTTCAGTAAAGAAGGTATTATTTTGATAAAATGGTATATTATTTTTGGAATCTTTTTCTAAGAACCTGTTAAAACAGAAACGCGATTGGAGCAATTCGGCTCGATACAAATATTTATGGAAATAAAATTTGGAATGGCATATGGACTGGAATTATATTTTATTTGATGGGTTTTAACAGTATCTAGGACCTGGTTAAACGAAATTTTGATAGCAACTTTATTAATATTATTAAATTATAAATTTATAAATATTAAATTAAATTAAATATATTAATAAAAAACTGACTTTTTTGCTACTTTTCCACGAATCCGTCACTGATGGTTTTTTCGCATATGGAGTAACAGGGACGCTAAAACTTTTACATATCGCCTTAAACCTAAATCTCGAAATGGTTTTCGATTTAACACACCTTAACATAATTTAATCTAAGCGAATTAAAGACCTCCCGAAATATTCCTAAGGGCTTACACTTTTCTTTTATACCACTAGGTATATGAATTCCTACTTAAGTTGTACAATATTATAGGATATGGTATTTACTATGATTTCCTGAAAAGCTCGATGAAACCTACCATCCACCCCCCACAAACTGTTTCTGGATCTGCCACTGTCGCTCAGTAATTATTAAAATATGTGGGTCCCATAATTCAGTGAACCTAGGCCCTGGTTATACCATCTCACCTCGTCTGGACATTATGAAGATAGCGCAGGCTTCAGGCAAGCACCCGCCTAACGCCAGGAAGGTCATGCCCATCACTGAGTCAGGAATCAGGAAGACATGCCCTGGAGACGACAAATGTCTAGTTAGTTAGGTATCACAGTCACAGCGACAAGAGAGAACAGGCGAAAGAAAATACAATGGTATCGATTCGGCATAACACGTCTTAACTTATTTGACAGGACTAACCTTATTTTAAGCGTCCTGTCTTTTTGTTTCTTTATCGCTATCTTAGATCTTTATCGAAGGACAGAACGCTTAAATTAAGTTTAGTCCTGTCAAATAAGTTAAGATGCGCTTCACCGAATCGGTACCAATATAAGGAGGATTTGACATTGAGTGTACAAACGCAGTGCGAATTACAAATTTTATCACGTCACGCAAGGTTAATAATTTGGTTTTCTTTTAACTACACTAAGGGTAAATTAAGAGTGTACTTAGGTTATTTAGGTTATTAATTATGATGACTAAAATATAGTTATTAAGAGACAACTTAATCAGGTATGTATGTACTTCCTTCCAAGAAAAACTGAGTTTTTATTTAATAACTTGTCCTATGAAGTCATTTATTGACTTAATTTGAATGCAAATTACAATTTGTATGATTTAAAGAAAGCCCTTAAATAATTAAAAATATATATTAAATGGCACTGAACAAACAACACTGACTGACTGACACGACCTGACCTGACTCATAATAATATGATTATTTAACAAATTACTTAAACATAAATTAGTAATCAAATCCAAATTTACAGTTATACAACGTGTAACAGAAAGGTGTAACCATATTTGAAGAGCTTATTCAGTCAATGGTATAAAACAACTTTTACTATGGAGCCAAACCAGAAATCTCGAAAAAAAAAATCTATACACTTCGGCCGAGCGGCATTGCATTTTTCAATGAAACAGTCGATTTTTTTTTTTTCGAGATGCAGGGTTTTTCTATAGTAAACGTTGTTCTATACCATTGACTGAAGAAGCTCTTCAAATATGGTTACACCTTTATGTTACACATTGTATGTAACAAAATATTCAGGATCGGAGCACTCTGCATGATAACACCACCTAGCGCCGGCTGACTAAATCCTCCCTTAAAAAAGTCTGGTTCATGATTTAAAATATACCTTTTATACTTTTTCAATGCAGTTGCTCGTAAAGTTTTCTTTTTTGTGTAACAAAATTATGCGGAAACAGACTCTTTATTTCACGCGTGAAATAAAACAGTACTGAAATCCTTTATTTCACGCGTGAAATAAAGTAATTTTTTAAAGTTTTTAACTCTGTGGTGCATGGTGCTAGTCATAAAATTTAAAAAATTACAAAGATGCAAGGAGGTTTTGCTGTCCAAAAAAAAACAATTATTTATAAGTATGCGCGCTCTAGCAATAATTGAATGATGATAAACACCATAACACATAAGATTCTTGATTATCTCATTTAAAAATATGTGTTTTGTTTCCGCAAACAAAAATATTTTTCACATTATTGGCTGTATGTATACTGTACCTTTGCCTCAAGAAAGAAAAAACTGTATGAAACGCGCGCTCTGCAAAGAAAGCACGCCATTTTGTTGTAAATAGGCTTTGGTGAAATAAAATTACTTTCTTTGTTATACTTGTTTTTTTGTATTTCTTATTTCCTAGCAAAACGCATTGAAAAATGTTGTAAGATACTTGAGCGTAAAAGGTTTTTATCCGAATGCGTGCCATGTGACGTTACAAGATCAGAGAGAGCGGAAGGAAGAATAACTAAATATGAAAAGAATGCTCGAAAGGAATTCCTAATGTAAAATGTGACTGCCAAGTGCCAAGGCACGATTGGCGGTTCTTAATGGAGTGTTGGCTCCTACACTTATGTATAGTGAGTTTTTGGGTATGGCAAGATAAATTATATAAATAAATCAAAGAAGTGTGAATGCATTGAAAAATATCGACATACGGGAAACTGCTTCAGAAGATTTAATTTTAGTTATAAAACTGACAATAAAAACAAAACTTAAAACCAAGGTCAATGCTTAAAACGTAGATGACAATCTTGAAATCAACTTTCAAACAAAAAACAAATAATGGAAATAGCTATTGAATTACAGGAATTATGGACCGTGAATCTGTAAGAAAATTTCGGCAATTTATTTATTAGGTAATAATTATTTATTAATTTATTAACTTTATTTATTTATTATTAAATATTACAGTGCAAAGTGAAGCCTGTTATTCTTATTCATCGGAGCCAGTCGTAATGTGAGCCAATTTGATTTTTCTCTGTGTGTTCGTTTTAGCTCGCTTCTTACCTATATGTATATTAAAATGCAATATTTTTTTTCATTTAGTACTTTAATTGTCATATTTAAATTTAAGTTGTTATTTTTTAAATATGTTCCTTTTACTGTGGACCTAATAAATGTTTAAAATTTAAAAAAATGGCCAATGATTGACAATAATGCTACTTTTCCTTCGTAGGAGCCAATGTAATGACGAGGCAAAAATCTCTTACCAATGACGGTCATAGACCACGTGATGAAATAAGAGTTGACTCCAATCCAGACTATGCACATAAAGAAGGTGACCGGGTAGAACCTCTTGCAGGTCACCGGCGAAGGGATGGTCATGCCGAGAATGAAGTTGAGAGGCCAGCAGTAAGACCACCACAGCTTTTGCAGGAACGTCTTGTCTGAGGGGAACTTCCATAGAGACATGGGAGGGTCCTGAACTTCATCTTCCTCGGCTAAAATAAATAAGCATAACACGGACTCATAACTTATCGTTAACCAAATGCTCTAACACGGCTCTTGAGCATAAAAGAAGAGAAACTTTCAACTAAAAGAAAGTGACAAAATAGAGTAAACGAAATACGCTACCTCGTTTCTCGCTTACTCGTTCTGTTAGTTTCACAAACGCTTTGTTTTCGTCATGTCAGCTACCTATCTATTTACCAATAATAAAGTAGTATAAAAGTCATGTCTGCACATTGAATATTCTTCGAAATATCAAATGAAATGGGTTAACTATATTAGTGTTGTACTGAAAATAAAACTGTAATTTTCTCTGTCTGTTCCGTTTTAACTCGAGAACCGCGCTAACGGGTTGTGGTGCGGTTTTCTTTATTGTCATTGTAGTGACCTGCCCCCCTATTCTGTATCTTAAGTTGCCAACTGGACAGGGTGCCTATCGTCAAAAACATAGATAAAAACTAAACTTTCAAAATTGCTTTTAGTGGGTATTGAACTATTTACGAACTGTGTCGTCACTTCAAGTGCGAACATATCCATAGACAATCAGAATTCGATAGTATAAAGTCGCCGTCAATAGAAATTGTGGACTATGTAAACAAACCGTTTTCTCAATTTTTCTCAAGGTTCTGTCACGGAGTCTCATTTAACATTATTCCAAATCATGAAGCATCAAGTCTTACCAGTCATTCACTGTATTTCATCATGAAATATTCAATAATCACCAGTTAATTACAGAAAATCATAGAATCAATAATCAATTCTGTACTGCGTCGAGATTGCTGTCATATTTTTTTCTCATCGAATCTGTATTGTCTTTGAAAATTGGTGATGTACCAATCTATTTGAATATAAACCTATTTTATTCGTGATGTTATTTTATTCCGTCATTCTTTTTTAACAGCATTACTTCATAATCTTTGACATAAACGTGTGTGTGATTCTATTGAGAGCTGTGTGATCTTCCAGCGTTGCTCTAAAATGTGTAGCTCATGTCCTAAAAGTAGAAGAAAAAATGAAAGAACTGGATGGGATAATAGATACGGCCAACGACGCTGTGACGGAACCATTTTTAATTAACGTGGGCGATTTGACTAGCGATTCATCAGAATATTTTAGCGATGAATCAAATAAAGAAAACTAATTAAGCACCTAACATATTTTAATCACATACTTACCCATCTCTAGATAGTTCACCTATTCATAGACAAAGACAACATGGCGCTTTGTTTACATTGTCCACAATTTCTATTGACGGCTACTGTATCTATGTTTTTGATGATGACACCCCATCCAGAAGGCAACTAGAGATACATAATAGGCCCGCAGGAGCCGTATTTTTGAATCGTTCTTTTCCAGTTCGCGTGCGAAAATGTATACCTGTCTCATCTTGCAAATGACAAGTTCTGATGTACTACGTGAGATGGATATATACTTTGGCACGTAAATTGAAAACGAACGATTCAAAAATACGGCTCCTGGTCAATATATAAGCTATAACGGGTGTTGATAAAATAACTATGAATTCACCAATTTAATAATCAACGACAGAAAACAAAATAATTCCTTATAGCCTTATTTAGTGACATTTAGCGACGGCGACGACTTGGCATGATCAACGGCAAAAAAAACTCATTTACATCTGCTTAGGCTAACGCCAGAATCCTTCTAACTGTTATTAAAAAATGATACGTCAGCAATAATATTTAAATAAAACTAACACGAAAAAAAAAATAGAAGATTAAAAATTTCGATAGGTTAGTGTTACTACCTACACCACCTATATCACACACTACAAATTAAATGTTTGGTTTTCGTCGTTCCTGTACTGAGAATGCGGTCCCGGGGAAGGATTCTGAATTATTTTTATGCATCAAAACAAAAATAGGTCGACTATGAGTTATTGGCTGCTATCGAATGTTAGTTGAAGAGTGGATGAATTTCAGAGGAAGACTAAAAATACAATATGGTTATCAAATTATAGGTATTAAAATTTTGGTTCTATAAATACTCGTATATCCTTTTACTATATTTACTGGCACTGGTATCGAGAAATCTTTAAAAAAATCAAAAATATGTATGTCCCCCCCCCCCCCCTTATCTCAGAACCTAGTGGACCGAAAAATACGAAAAAAATGACGATTATAGATCATAATTGATTAGAATAGATTTAAAAAAATTGAGTGCAAATGAGATATATAAAAGAAGTAAAATAAGTGAAAAAAATATTTTATAAAAATACAATATGGGTATTCAATTGTAGGTATTCAAAAGTTGATAGTAAAAATATATAGTTTGGCTAAATTTAAACCCTTAAAAAACCATAAAACTATGTACATCCCCCCCCCTCCTTATCTCCAAAACTGGTGGACCGAAAAATACGAAAATATATTGGTAATATGTGTTATATTTACTAACACTGGTTTCGAGAAATCTTTAAAAAACCCCAAAAATATGTATGTCGCCGCCCCTTATCTCCGAAAAAATGACAATTATAGATCATACCTGGCCAATTACAGAAATACTATAGCAATTTAAAAAAAATTTGCACAAGTGAGAAATATAACAAAGAAGTAAAATGAATAAAAAAACATTATATAAAAATACAGTATGGGTATCAAATTGTAGGTATTAAAGAGCTAATTGTAAAAGTAGTATATAGTTTAACATACATAGCATACATTTAGTTGCATCTATCTCGAGAAATCGTCGAAAAACCACAAAAAAATGTATGTCCCCTCCCCATTATCTGCAAAACTGGTGGACTGGAAAATATTAACAAAATCATGGTAATATGTGTTTACGTAAAGATAACAGGAAAAATAAAGCGGTTGAGAAATTCACGAAAAATAATTACCAAATTAAATTTATCGTCCACGATACGGACCCCGAGTCTGACTCGCACTTGGCCGGTTTTTTTTGTCTGTAGTCGGTCGGCAGTGGTGTTTAAAAATCCGGCATCCAGCAAAAAATTATTGCTACGCCCTTGAATTACATCCGGTATCAAGGGCGGATCCAGCCTGCGAGCCAGGGGGTGTCACAGGCTCCGAATTAGTCCAAATATAATACAGTTTTGTATAATTATAGGTAAATTTTGCGTGTCTGTATAGAAAAAGCTAGGCCCAGGCTAGGCTAGGAGCCGCCGTTGTCCGGTATATTGATTGAGTACAACACCCATATACACTCATACACCGTGAAATTTTAGATATTAGGCCAACTAGTATTTCAAGTGTAAAATATAATTAAAGTAAAAAACATTGAAAAACATCATACCTTTGCCGACAACGTTGACCTTGTCAGAATGTAGACTAGAACCTTCGAGCGCGTCGTTGTCTACAACATCTACCACTTTGCCATTCTCTGATGTCACTAGCAAACAAAAGAACCATCTCTTAGTAATTCAAAATCATAAATTATCTTATACGAGATATATAATACAAATGTAAGTTCCTACTTAATAAAATACATTAGTATTGACACGAACTTTAGTAATTATACTAATACAACGACGACTCTGCTGACGACGAGTCGTCATAGTCTAATATAATTATGAGACGTTTGTACGGTTAGTATTAAACTTAAAAGCTAACTAACTGAAAAGCAAATTACGAGGCCTTGATATTACATAGATAGTAAAGCCGATTCTGAAGGCTTTAATTTTAGTTTTAGTGCTGTCAAAACTTAATTTTCTTGATTACAAAATAGTCTTTAAATGTAAGAAACAGAAACTAAGTTCCTTTGAAAAAGTTTTAGTTTTGACAGCACTAAAACTTAAATTAAAGCCTTCAGAATCGGCTACAATCTATACATATAGTATTTTTCAAGTATTGGTTGTTTATTTATTTCATATTTACTTATCAATTAATTTTTTTTTTATTATTATTATTTGTTTGTATTAGTACGCTATACGCTTTATAATTTACTTAAGTTCGATTTTGTTATATTTAGATTAGTTATTAGTTTTATTTTAGTAAGATCCAGCAGAATACCAGCGCTGTAGCTTTGCCTGTGACATTAAGCTGAGCTGGACTCCTATTTTAGAAACACAGAATTATGTCTAATTCGTTTATAATGTAATCTTTTTATACTCTGTTATTTTTTTTAAATAAGTCGCTTTTCTTTCCGTTTTTTTATGCTAAAGAAACATACCATTAATAAGCTCTGGTATGATCAGTACCGAGTGCACTGCTCTGCTCGCATTGTATTCGAGTTATCGAGTGTCATATTTCATCATTTCATTATTATTAGAACCAATACTAGTATGCGTGCGATTAATACTCGTACCTAGTGCGACGCATAGTTAGAGGTACTAGTAGAGAAAGCTATTGTGTGTTACTATTTTTTATGCAATAAAGTATTTACGGAGATTACAACCGGTGATGACGTTTACCCACTTACCAAAAGCGTCCGACTTCTTATTGCAGCAGGATGCAATCAGCTTGTCAATGAGCCTGAAGATTCTGACACTATTGAACATTAGCAGGAAGTAGCAGATGTACAAGAATCCGAGGACCGTGGCCTCGTACCAAGCTATCTGCCCATCCCATACAAACGCGACCAACACTGCTACGTTCACCATGTAGATCAGAACGTCTCTCGTCACTGCACGTTTATCTATTTTGATTGGCTGAAATATTTCAACATGAGATTTTATGATTTACGTATGCTCAATTCAAATTAAAAAACGGGTCGATCGTATTCATTTTAACCTTATTGGTTGTAACACTATTATGTACTATCGTGTCTACTGCAACTGATACATTGTGTGTTATTATGTCGTGGGCAGGTCGTAGAATCGGGCAGATTGTTAAGTATGAAATCGAAACATGTGCGATGACGACCGGAGTGAAGTTTAGCGAGGAAAAGCGTGTTTGGTTTACATATAAATAAATTTAACCTAGTTTTAACAGAAATATATGCCTAGGTAGATGATATGCCCAATTCTACGACGTGCTACAATAGAATCTGCGCTACAATAGAGCTTTGCCGGTGTGAACGAACCCTGGTCCCTGATGAGTTTCGCATATTAAGCAGGCTGTATTTTTTGTCGCTGAGAAGCCGTTTTTATGACTATTCATTGTAGCAAGTGCATTGCTCGTATCATCTTTTCTCTATGCATATAATCATGCTTACTCTTATAGCAGCGAGGCCTCCGAGAGCCGCGACACCAAGAGCGTTGAAGATGGCCGAGCCCACAATAGTACCGATACCCATATCCGATTCCGTCAGGAATGTCGATATCGTGTTCACGAAAAATTCCGGACACGAAGTTGCAACAGACATGAATGTGGCTGCGGCTACATCCTGCAACAAACGGTAGGGTTCAGATTGTCAATAAAGTCGTAAAATAAATAGGGGCGCCACTTTCTTTGCCAAAACAGAACTAATATGGCAACACCTGAGATCTTTTGTATGGGGAAATCAGGTGTTACCAGTAAAAACAATTTTAGTTCCATTTCATGACTTTTTAGACAAGTTGTAGATGCGTACGAAAACAGGTTGTTAAATTTAGATATGTTGGTTCTGGTAAGTCTTATATGTTTTGTTTCTCAATAAAAGTTTTCTTATTCGGCGTTGGAAATCTCAATTGACGTAAGACACAAAATGCGAAAATAGGGTTTTTTTTTTGTTCCTTGCGCCAATTTTGCCACGATGAATATAATTTTTGGTTTCTGTAACCAAAGGGTTCCATTTAGGTGAGACCACAGAACATTTAAAATGTTCTGAGGGTGAGACTTCGTTGTCAAAATATGATCCTGGAGCCGCACTTGCCCATAACGTAGAAAATTATAAGCATCAACAGTAAAAAAACTTTTTTTTATATAAACAGGACATAGTAAGTCACTGAAGTCAGTTTGTAAATTGTTTTTCTTTTTTAATCCTGTTTGGATGAAAGAAAGATGATCTTTTTTTTTTAAAGAATTTTATCTATAATAGGATCATTAGATTTGGAATGACCAAAGAAAATGTAAAGAGAAAAATTTAATTTCACCTTGCTATCAATGTACTCGTATAACAATTATGTTGTACAGCTAATTTACTTCCACAAACGTGTGCATTAATTTAATACACGTGACCGAAAGCGTAAATCAAGGGCATCGATAATCATATATCGATCTAAATATTTTTGATAAAAACCCGATTAAATCGCAATACTTTGTTTACTTCACTCACCTGGGGTATTTGCAGATTTTCACAGATTGTTTCGACAGACGGAATAAAGTAATCATTGCAAACAAAAGCAAGTAATGTAAACGAGTATATTCCGAAAAGTACGTAAAGAAGAAACCCGCCGACCTTGAGCTGGTCATCTGCAAAGATATACCTACTTATATTAAATACAGCTATAACTTTACAACGTGAAATTCTAGTAGTTTTGGAAACGTTAACTGGAGATAGTTCTCGTCTATTTGAAGAACTTTTGCCACGAGGTCAACCCTGAAAATAATTAGCTGCTTCATACATTTAAGGCTGCACCTGAGCCTGAAAACTTGAACAACGCCATCCTTTCGAGGGTACGTTTGATGAAATTAGGACTCTCCTTATATTAATTAACTTTAAATTCTCCTTAAATTTAAATTTAAGTATACCCAACCTTTATTATTCCATAAATTATGACATAAATCTATTGGTTCTCACGCATTATGACATATCTCCGCAGATTGACACATACGCGAAATGTCACTTTCGTGAAATGCCATATACTCCATATTATACACATAGACGCAGTATAAGGAAAAGGAAACAGTATTACGACTGGGGAGTGTCCTTGAAATAAATACCTACGGCAGCTCGATACGCAAACACGCACTAGGGCTGCCCCGTGGCCAGTGACAGTTTGTTGCGTTACGTTTTTTTCAGGATTTAACCATTTCACCACAATTTGTCAAGGTTGATTTCAGTGCATAAATAATACGAAAGAGGTAGTTTACAATTCCTTCAAGACTTTTAGGAATTTTCCAGATATTTATTCAGTAGTTGAGCCGATTAAAATT
Organism: Ypsolopha sequella; assembly: GCA_934047225.1. Classification (NCBI taxonomy): domain Eukaryota; kingdom Metazoa; phylum Arthropoda; class Insecta; order Lepidoptera; family Ypsolophidae; genus Ypsolopha; species Ypsolopha sequella. The sequence continues at coordinate 12,946,700 of OW203983.1, forward strand.
TTAAATGCAACATAAATAAAATGAAAGAGGTGTGTTCGGATCGTAGCAGATGGTAGCTTACAATCCTTTTAAGGCTTCCTAGAATAGTTTTACCTTGCCGGCTGAGTTGGTCATTTAAAACACGTTTATCCTGGTTCCGATAGAGGTGTATTGAAACATCCGTACACTGAACAATTAGCATGATAGCTACGTGCAATAATTTACGTAAAAAACTCGTAAATGCGCGGGAGCGTCTTAAAGTTTTAGAGTCCGTACGTGGCTGAGGCACAACTACGACTGCCCCCCCCGAAGCCCCCGAGATTTCGAAGCGCGTCGTTTCGTCTATGAAGACATGATACTGCTTCCTTTTCCTTATACTGTGACAATGTGACATAGATTATTTATTTATTATAACATTAAAACTGACCTGTTATAAGTGTATCTGTTAGACCTACATTACATAAATAAATATATTTCATTTCATTTAAAAAAGGTATTTGATTTATTGGTATTTTATTAAAGGGACGTACTAATAAAAAAATAAGTTTTGCTTGAAAAAATATTTCGACCCTATTCTGTTTTTGTTTTAAAGTGTTCCGTACAAGAACTTGTTTTTTTTTCTTTTATAAAGAAGGTAATATGCGAAAATGTTCGAAATCCACTAATATCCAAATTTTTTACCCTATAAAATGTTTTAGTATAAGCTTAAAACCCTCCAATCTGTTAATTACTTACCTGCCCAAGACAAATAGGCCAATGTGCTAACCAATAATCGCCTGTATCAAAAGCTATAGTCTATTCCATTTACGAAGTTATATTTGGCACTTCTGAGAACGTAACTCTGCACGTTTCACATAAATTGAAAAAATAAATAGTCTTTGTTTATGATAGTAAATCACCGTTTGAAAAAACTACAATTAATCCAAAACATTATACAATTAATTCACAAACATAATCAACGTATTCTTTTTAAATATCGTGCTCAGAATAATTATAACTTAAAAATAAAATAATATTTTACTGCAAATTCGCGTTTACGTTCTATGGTTTATTTTTTACTTTTAAACATAGCGACGTAACTCAAAAAATCTCATAAAATCAGTTAGTTAGATCGATTATTCTCTTGTGTACCGAGGTCGTAGGAAAGAAAAATCTACTAAAAATATGGTCTACCTCTCAATCACCATGGTTACCATGGCAATCACGATCAGGCATATTGTTTGTCTGTTCAGTACGGTACGTTGCGTGCGTGTGTTCAGTTTCGTTGATTTTGTGTTGAGTTTTTTTTTTGTTCTTGCTAGTTATGACCGTCTGTTATTTCTTGTTTTGTTTATTTTAATGAACACTATGTGAATTTGTGAACATCGTCTAAATTCATACTTGAGCCTTGGTAAGTGATCAGCGTCATGAACCAATAACGATTTTTGTAAAATTCACAAAATGAAATTTCGACTCCCCATAGTAATTCACTCAGGACTGGGAGTAAATTACTAAGGGAAGTCGAAATTTCATTGTACGAATTATACAGTCATTGTTATCGATTCATGATGCTGATCACTTACCAAGCGTCCAGTATGAATTTGGACGATGATCAAAAAGTCACCTTGTATAATGGCCGAGACCACTAAAAGCGCGGGAATCTGTGGTACTTTGAATGTGAGTTTCAGAATGGTAATCCACTCTTGCCACTTTCACAAGTGACTAACCGAGTAGCTGCAGCTCTCAGTATCAGTCGAAAAACTGTTTCCCAAATAAGTAAGGAAAAGCATGGTAAAGATATACCAGAAGATAATGAATTAAAATTATAATAAATACGGGGGATTCTACAGACGATGATGAGGCTGATAACGACGATTGTGACAATAAATATGATGCAACGATTTTGAATAGCGATGACACATAAGTCGCATGCTGATAAAATTGAAAAATGCAATTAAATAAAAAAAATTGACTAAGTAACTTTTGTTAATTATATTAATCTACTGCAAATCTTTTACGTTTCGATTCTGTCAACTCGATTTAAATTTGTTGGTAATAGTAATCGAAATTCGATGTCGTTGTGTATGGACTATAATGGTACTTCGCTAGTAAGTAGTACTCTGCATAAACAAATCATTCTGTCAAATGTAACCTCGTAAATGGAATAGACTGTAATGAAGTTTTTGACATTAGCCTTACTGTGTTGGACGGGTAGTCAAATTTTTGGCCAGCCTATTCCATACTCTTAAGTCGAGTGGGTAATAGTACACTTCCCAGTTAGACCACATAGCAAAGTTTATACATATTTATATATAGTTTACGTTTCCAATACCACTATTAGCTTATATACAAGTATCTAATAATACGCTGACAATAGGAATTGGGACAATCAGACCAAAAGTTTATTGAAATATACAAAAGTAACAAAAATAAATAAAATATTTGTCCTCCTATCTCGCCTTTCAATTTGTACAGTCAGTACTAAAAAAGTTACTTAATTAAAAGAAAATTTAAAACTTGAAATATATTTCGGCCCTTAGTTGACCGCCATGTCAAGTCTATTTTGTAGTATTTTTCTTTTATTTATGCATATTTAAAGTCAATATATCTTTATTATATCCTACTTAAATAAAACCTAATAAAAGCGTATTACATATTCATTAAAGTACTAAAAAAGTAATTCTGCGAAGCTCCCAAACAAATTATTGATAATATTTTCTAGTGGAAACGTAAATATTGAGTAGTCAAATATTATAATCTGGTTTATTCGTCCAAGATTATAATGTGAAAAAATGACTACGTCTCACCATTAAGTAATCCAGCGGGAAAACTATCAATAGAGTTTCCATCGACACACTCCAATTCTATGAGAACGTTGCCTTCAAGGTGTGTGCGGGTCTTCATCCAGGGTGTCCAGTGCCAGGTGCTGGCTTCCGTCTCCAGCTTCCGCTCGAGGTCCGCTGATATGCAAACCTGTCTTCCATTCCACAATACCGATTTGTAAGCGTCCGCGGACACATCTAAAAAAATTATGTTTATGTAAAGTTGTTGTTAAATATGTAAACCGATAGCTAACATATTTACTGAAATCACACCATATCAACTTTTCTAAAATAAAATGCAATTCGTTCAAATTAAAATTGTAATGGTTATTTTAGATTCATAAATTAATTTAATAAATGGCCACTCACGATAAGTATCTAATATTCAGATTTCGCCTGACTAGTTTTCAAAGTACAAAACGGAGAACCGTCGCGTAATCCTGTTTGCCTCCGAAGAAACTGTATACGTTTAAAATGAAATTATTCGGTCGAAATCAGACTATTATACCAGAATATCGTGCGTAGCTCTTTATAATTAATTATAACGGTCATTACAAAAGTTAATATTTTAAGTTTGTAAGGAAAACTAAAGCATTATTCCAATTGTGTGGCTGGGTACAAGTTTTTGTTCAGTATAATTACTGAAGTGTATACGTATATACAATCAATGTATATGTGTGTATATTATATCAATGCTACACGTGTCGTGGTGAGGAAGACCTGATTTCAGCATCGCTCGGTACAAAGTGCACAACTTAACATTGCTTTTCTCGTTAAGAAGTTAAAAGTGAAAAAGATATTGGATCTATAGCAATGCACGCCAATAGTTTAGTATATGTTAGGTTTATGAATCAACAGCTTGAAATTTAATGCACAGTTAGCTATTTTATTTATTTATTTTTATTTATTTATTTAATAATTATACAGCATTACAGATATCCATTGCACTGTATAATTAAGTTTTTACAAATGCAAATAAAAACATTCACAAACATATAGTTTACACATAACATTAAAATAACATTAAAATTCGACATTAAAATAACATTAAAATTCGACAAAATAATTAATCTAACAGTTTAAATGTAGGGACATAGTCAGAGAAGCCTCTTTCTCACAGAACCTGTCAAATTCATTTTGGAGTACTAAGTATTATTTCTTCTGTGCTAGAAATTCCATAAGTGGTAGATAAATCATGGATGGTTTAAACTAATACAGGGCAAGGAAATATTTATTTAGAAGAAGAATAAAATCTTAATTACGTAATAATAAACCAAACTTACTGCAATTAGCTTGGTCCTCGCTGAGCGCGATACAAACTGAGTAGAACAATGTCCAAATAAATATACTTCGTAAGGACATTATTATTTATGAGTATGCACTATGCCGTGCACACATATACCCTGAAAATATGAATAAATTTATTTTATGAATGAATGAATCAATGAATGAATACACACTTTATTGTACACGGTCAAATAAAAAATTGAGCACAGAGTTTTCATCATATCCATATATATTGTTTTACTTTTACAACTATATGAATTAGGTTTACGAGGCTCAACGTGTGCATTTTTTTTTTAAACATAGCCTGCTGGTATTTTCATGGGATGCCTGATCTGATCACAGTATCCTGCCGTTAATTTTTCATTATCACTAAAACAATAGATCAGAGTCCAGGAGGATAATTCTCAGTCTGTCGAATTAGCCTTCTCGACCGTAAAAACCCGTTTTAGCTGTCAAACTTCACACATTTTTAGGTCGAGTTTCATAAATCTTGCTTCGACTGTTTCTCCGGTATACACGATAGCTGATTGCGACTGGAATCCTAAGGATTAAAAAACCTTTTCTCTTTTACTAAAAAATGAATTGTTTTTTTAAGTGTATGTTTAGAAGACCTAAAAGTAGGTCTAATACTTTCTCCATAGTAGGTACATTGGGCATAATATCTACTCCACTATGACTCCACTACCTATACACTTACCTATAGTGTCATATCAACCAATAGCCCAAAAACTAAGAATCTCAAAATCAATTAACAAATTTAGTTTGTAAAACGAGTATGTATATTTATTTTAGGACTGTAGTTTGCTTAAGTTTTTTGTATTTTGTAGGATTATTTAGTTTTAAATTTGAGTTACCTTTTCATAAACATATTTTTTTACATACACAGTTAAAAAACAAAAGCGTTAGAGCCGGACTGAATGTTTGCATTGTGCAGCCCCTTAAGAACAAAGGCAGTGCAGGACTATCGGTTTAGCCGAAAAAATAATTGAGATCAAATTGGGTGCCGAGGTGTAGGTATAATGAGGTTGCTTTAGTCGTACATAACTGATAATGTACAACATTCTTCACTTGTTTTAAAAGAAAGTTTGTTAGGGTCCTTACTACTGAATAAATATAAATTTTCATAGTCAATTATTTGCATGTATGATGTTAACGTTTAAACATTTGCCGTGAAAACTTGCCAAGTTCTACATATTCAGTAGCAAGGATCCTAACAAGCAAGGATTTTAAAACAAGTGAAGTAATTTGTATTGTCAGTTATGTACTGGCTCATTCGTCCGAGGTTATGTACTTGTTCATAAACTTCGGCACCCAATTTGATCTCAACTAATTTTTCGGCTAAGACGACAATCGTGCACTGCCTTTGTACTCGGCCCCTTTATCAGATTTTTGTTTTTGGTTAGTTCTGTTTACTTGTACTTGCAACTTTTCTGCACTTCGCCCAAATGAACATTCAAAAAAGCAGCGTGTTGTGTCGGAAATACAATCCTAAATTATTAAAATGGATACTTTTTACACTGCCTCTTTACACAATCACAGAGGAAGGAATCAATGGCGACCATAGACATATAGATCTGTGATGGCCACGCATTCGCTTACAAGGTCGTTTAATTTTTTTTAGTATTACCATGAAATAGGCATTAACTTATCAAAGATTGATATGAATAATGAATTAATAACTAATGGCATATAATGAACGATTACAAAACGTTGTAATCTATAATCAGAAATCAAATTGTCCTTTTATATTTAGTATCCACTTCAAAAAAACCGGCCAAGTGCCTGTCAGACCCGCGTACCTCCGTATTGTGGATGATAAATTTAATTTTGTCATTTTTTTTCGTGAACTTCTCAACTGCTTTATTTTTCCTGTAATCTTTACGTAAACACATATTACCATGATTTATTTCATATTTTTTGGTCCACCGGTTTTGGAGATAATTGTTTATGATTTTTCAAGGATTTCTCGAAGTAGATGCACATAAATATAGCCAAACTATATATTTTTACAATCAACTTTTTAATACCTATAATTTAATACCCATGTTGTATTTTTATAAAATATTTTTTTATATATATTTTATTTATTTTTATATGTGCTCAACTTTTTTTTTATATTTCTATAGTTTACCTGTAATTGGCCAGTTATGATCTATAATCGTCATTTTTTTTCGTATTTTTAGGTCTACCAGTTTCGGATATATAAGGGGGGGTACATACAATTGTTTACGGTTTTTCAAGGATTTCTCGAAATAAATGCACATAAATATAGCCAAACTATATATTTTTACAATCAACTTTTTAATACCTATAATTTGATACCCATACTGTATTTTTATTAACAATTTTTTTTTATTTTTGATCCCTATAGTTTTCCTGTAATTGGCCAGTTATTATCTATAATCGCCTTTTTTTTCATATTTTTTGGTCTACCAGCTTCAAAGATAATACACATACTTTACATACATATTTTTGTGTTTTAGTGCGAGTAAATATAGTAAAAGTATATATTTTTACAATCAACCTTTTAATATGTACAATTTGATACCCATATTGTATTTGCAGGATAATATTTTTTATTTTTCTCACTTTTGTTTTAAAAATATTTTGAACAATTTAAAATTTTTCATATTTTTTACAGCGTAATATGTGGGCAAATCAATGCTATTTTTGTGCCAAATTTCATGGCGTTATCTTTAACGGCGCTAAATTTATAAGGCTCTCACGGAGTCTTACCATAAAGGTTCCTTTTGACCTTTTAGGTACGGAACCCTAAAAACGCAAAATGCGCTCTACCCTGTATGCTCTGTGACTGATCTGAACGGCCAACAAACGCTAATCTATTAAATTTTGCTAATTTCACCATAAGCGACTTGAGTAAATTGTACGGCTATATTGTATCACTCGTTTTAACAAAGTTTAGTACGTACCAATAGCATTAGATACTACAATAGAACCTGAACCATGTGCAGATTCTGATAATTCTGAGTAATTTAGCTTCTGTTTCTGACAGTTAAGGACTATTTTGCAATGAAGAAAATTTAGTTTTGGCAGCACTTAAACTAAAATTAAAGCCTTCAGAATATACTTTAATGTTTAAATTAGCACGAAAGTGATTAATTTTAACCAAGACGATTTTTCAGTATATCTACATGCTTTTCGACGAAAGATAAAACCACCCCGCCATTAGATACCCCAAAATTGGGTTTTCTGCAAGTACGAAAACTCAATATTAATCATATTTAATCTAATAAATCAATTCTAATTACAGTATGATAAATAACAGCTTGTCACACTACTCTCTTAAAGGATAATCAGTAAGATTATTAATTTTCTTTAACTGATAATAATCAGCTATTGTTAGACATTGTTAGATTACTCTGTGATAATTATAAAGATTTTTACCGACCCTGATTTGTTGAAAAGATATATTTCCAATAACAGCGAATAAATAATAATACAATTGGCTATAATATATGTAGTTTATTTCCTGATCAATATTTTTATGCTTGTATCCCTCTGGGCCTGGCTAGAAAAAATTATACCTACTTGAAGAAGAAAATGCCTATACCATTACAAGAAAAAACAAACTGTATTTAAACGAAATATCTTTATAGCTAATACTCACTTCGATTTTTGCGAGAAAAACTCGACTTCTGTCAACTTAAGGCTCTACTTCCCAGCGTCATCCGAAAATAACTCTAATGATTAAGTTATTTCTCTTAAACAGTATGATTAAAAATTTAAAGAACAACTTTATTTTAGGAAATCGCGTATAAGAAACAGCATAAAAATTCATTCAAAAAATGTTCAAAAGTCAAGCTATTTTTAGACTAAAAGTAAGTAAAATTGGTTATTTCTGTTTTTTATTTTGAAATCACTAAAGGCATTTGTATGGTTCTTGCACTAACATACAAGGATAATATTGCTTAGAAAAATTATATATGGACATATTTTTTCGTCCATAACGTCCATGTGAAAAATATAATTTTCTCCTATTTTGCGCTCTCCGGAGACCCAGCGACGTCGTAACTACACGCGTACGAAGTCGTGGGCAACAGCTAGCAAATTGTAACCTCTCCGGTATTAACTATTTAAACCATTGACGTAGGTCAGTGATTTAAACTATCTTATCAGTCGCTCGCTTGACGTTTTATGCCGCCAATACAGAACAAGTATTAACGTATTAACATTTTCGTATTTTGTACCTGACAATAAATGTACTTTGACAGGGGAGTTATTTCGTGAAAAGATCTTTAGCATTAAGCTTATTGACTTGAACAGCGCATTTGTTGACATATACAACGTGTAACAGAAAGGTGTAACCATATTTGAAGAGCTTATTCAGTCAATTTTGGTTTATTAAAAACTAATAATAAAAAGGTAAAAATAATAATTGCACACAAGATATATTTCGGGCCCCACTGGGCCCGGCATCAGTTGAGAATCTGACAATGAATTAAATATGACATATAAGTTATTTACAAAAAAGAAAAAGTAAAAAAGGTTTATTTCCAATTTATCTAAATTTAATTTTCATTCAAATTCATTCATTCGATCATTCATTAATTCATTATAATTTATTTAAAAAATTATTATTATTAGACAGTGGTACCACCCAGCAGCCGCGATAGGTATGTGTATTGCGTTGATTCCTGCGGTTGCTAGATGGCAACATACATAGACATACATAGACAATGTCTACCCTAGAGTGAAAATTTCCTTTACAAACTTTTTTTTTCAAAGTGATATTTAAATTTTTTCATATTTTTTTTATTGTTATTCTTGACCAATTGCTTGCTTCTCCAGCAAAAAGTTCTGTGCACGCCACTGTGGTGAAGCATGGTGTTACAGTGATAGTGATATTTGTCATGATAGTGGTTTATAATATAAGTAAATAGTATAATTTCCTAACTTATGATTCCTCTAAGGAATAAAATAACAATGAATAATAACAATGACTTTTTTTTTCCTTACCCTAAATTCCTGCTGTCTTGTATTTTCTTATCCCTTAACTAAAGTAATTTGTATAGTATAAGTTAAAAAAGGGAAATATGCTAAAAATAAAACAAGATCTTGCTCAGTTTCTTGCCTTTCTTTTTAGCAAGACTAGTCGAATGGGCGAAGGTAGGCATGTTTTTATATAATTATGAAACCTATTAGTACATTGTATATAAGGTGTGATTTGGTCGGCCGCCTGGATTCGTGCTGGGGGCTCGGTTGGTGATCGGAAGCGGTGTTTAATTACCATATATACCTAAAGTTGGAAAAACTGAGAAAGTTTGTAGGTGTGGAGTCGACTTCTTATAATATTATTTTGATAGTAAAAATCCCGGAATTACGGAATTACTTAAAGCGTTACGATAATTTAATATATATGATAATAGATATGTATAGATATGTTACCGGCAATCTAAATAAATAAATAAATGAAACGAAAAAAAATTTAATTCAATACAATTCTTAGGAAATTTATAAAATGCCAAGCTTATTTAGGCCGAGCAGAGCAAAGACAAAACAGAAGGCCGATCAAAAATAAAATAAAATAAGCAAGTAGATAAATCAGCTCGGCATTTTATTAATTTCCTAGGAATTGTATACAATTTCTAAACAATATAAATTCACGGTAACATCTATTAAGTATTATGTACATCAACGTATCGTTTTAAGCAATGCCGTAATTTCCGGAATAGTAATTTTCATTATCAAAATAAATAATATTTTAAGATACCACACCTACTCTACACCTACAAACTTTTTCAAGGATTTTTCCAACTTTAGGTATATATATCGATCCGATTATCCTATCCCCGTTAATGACCCGTCACGTGAAACTCAAAACGTTTTTTTTTTCGTGCTCTTTTGCTCCCTATACTAGGATTTGTATTTGAACTAGTCCGGTGCTGTGCATGGGAGCAGATTTTTTTTTTATGAGTTCATGAACAGCGGTCATTGAACCTTGTTCCTGGTCGCTGGCCGGGTCTCCGCTATGGGTTCGGGCGGTTGATTAGATTTCACCTTGTGTAATTATTGATTTTACTTATCATTTGAATCGTATATACATATATTCTTCATAAATTAAATAAACCTTCAATTTAGTTCATGTACGTTTATTATTTCATTAAATATATTTTATAAGATTAGATTTGTTTGACTCGTAAAAAGTGTATTATATGTACCTACTTTACAAAATAAACTATTTGAATTTAAAAATTTAAATTTAATAAAAATAATTTAAATTACCTCGGTCGTGAGCACAGAACATAATATTAATATTATAAAGTCGTGAGCGATTGCGCTGCCATGCATGACTGACATTATGATATCTATGGCCGTTTACCTATATTCGTTCACCTTTGACTGAGTGAGTAGGCGATTTAAGAAGTATCCACTTAAATCATTTACGTTTGTATCTCTGACAAAGCCGGTTTTTTTATTGGAATCATGTACAAGGAAATAAGCCATACAATCTATAATTATTTTTTTTACCTCGCTTATTTAACTTATGAAAGTAGGCACAGAAGAAAAGTGAGAAAAGATAATTGGTACAAAACACATTATTTTTATCAATACTAATCGCAATCGCTAAGCAGGCTTTCACACAATAACCCCAATGATGATGATGATGATGATGAAGATGGCATATTTTTCCTGTAATCTTTACGTAAACACATTACCATCATTTAATTCATATTTTTCGGTCCCCCAGCTTTGGAGGGGACATATATTTATGGTTTTTAAAGGATTTCTCGAAACAGATGCAAGTAAATATAGCCAAGCTATATAATTTTACAGTCAGCTTTTTAATACCTACAATTTGATTTCCATAGTTATTATATTTTTATTAAAAAAAACGGTTACTTATCTTTTTTGTATATTTTTCATTTGTGTTCAACTTTTTTTTAATCGCTGTAGTTGTCGCTATAATCGAAGTTTTTTTCATATTTTTTCGGTCCACTAGTTTTAGAGATAAGGGGGGAGACATACATTTTTTTGTGGATTTTCAAAGCTTTTTCGAAATGAGTGACAGTAAATAAAGTTAGGATATAAGTTAGGACATATATTTTTACAATTAGTTCTTTAATATATAAAATTTGATATTCATAGTGTATTTTAGGAATTTTATTTTTTTTTTCTCTTTTTATTACATAAGACGATGTTAAAATAAAATCCTTAACTATGACAGAAATAAATTTCTATGTTTGAACACTTGGCGATTTGTCCATCGCAAGGAGATATAAATTAACATTATATCATTGCAGTATAGAAACGCAGAAAGAAAAGTAAAATCTGGATGTGAGGAGCCCTGGACCGGGAATAGTACAAAAAGGGCTAAATTTTTAAGGGGCTTCAGAAGCTAAACTACGTTTAAGGTAAACACAAAACAAAATATTGGCATCCTTTATGTAGTAATAGACTAGGGGATGTGCTTGCATTTGTAAAGTGCATAACGTAACTTTGTATGTCTTGGTTAGAAGTTAAAAATTAAAAAACATTTTGGTAGTGGCAGTTGACGCCATATTGAAAATATATAAACTAACGAACATTTATCATTTACGAAAATATTATTTTCTCCATTTTGCGCTATCCTGCGCAGCGACGACGACGCAGTGATCGTCGTAACAGCCACTTGCATTGCGCGCTGATATGAACCTTATTTCAAAATCGTAGTACAAATATTTGTACCGGCACACATCGAGCTGCTAACTTGGCTTTCTGAAGCCCCTTGAGTTTTTTTCGTGGTATAATCTTGGACGAAGTCCAAGGGTATAATTATAAATATTCTAAAAATACTAATAGTCACAAGAAAAAGTAGATAATCCCAAAAAAATTACATTTAAAATTATGTTTTTAAAGTTATATTGGAAGGTACTTACCGTCAAATGTAGGAATATTGGAACAGATAAGCTTTCAAAAACAAATTATACTTCATAAAATCCATATAAAAAAACACAAGCTCCGTAATGTTGAAATGAAATAATAAATAAATAAATATTAAATGAAATTAATACATAAATAAATACAGTATATGAGCACTCATAAACTGTCGATATGTAAGTACTGATTGCAAGACATGAATGCGGGTTTTTAAGTAGATAATCTTATTTTGATAAGGTCTATAATAGCTCTGATTGGAAGATCCTCAGTATCAGCAACGACTGTGTCATAATTGGAATCAAATCAAAATAACTAAGAATTCCTGTAACATATCTATAATGACACATTAGTATATTATAATGGCACACTAGCCTTTCGCCCGCGGCTCCGCCCGCGTTTATTCAATTTTTGCCCCGTTTTCGGCTTGGCGATTAATGTATCAACATTCCATATAGCGTATATATTAACCACGGTCACTAAGGTGATAATGATAATAAAGAAAACCGCTCTCGAAAAGTATCAAACTTGCACATCCTGTAACACAAAACACCTTTCTCATGCAGTGGCGTGCACAGAACTTTTTGCTGGAAAAGCAATAAGAAGGTCAAGTTCAACAATAAAAAAACACGAAAAAATTTAAATATCACTTGGAAAAAAAAATTTACTTGACCTTCTCGTTGCTTTTCCGGAAGAAAGTTCTTTGCACGCCACTGTTCTCATGTAAATTTCATAAAATCTTTCCTTCGGGCCTATTATGTATCTCTAGTTGCCTTCTGTACGAGGTGCCTATCATCAAAACATAGATATACTATCGAATTCCGATTTCCCAAGGATATGTTCGCACTTGAAGTGACGACACAGTTCGTTAATAGTTCAATACCCACTAAAGGCAATTTTGAAATTTCAGTTTTTATCTATGTTTTTGATGATAGGCACCTAGTACAGTTGGCAACTAAAGATACAGAATAGGGGGGCTTGACGGGTAGGTTTGTAGGTTCTATACCCCCAGAGATTCCGTGATGATTGAGTGAGTGAGTCAGTGGTATTTCGCTTTTATATACAGGGTCAGTATGGGGACAGTACAAAGGATAGGGAAATTTGCTCACAGGGCTCTTGTCATCGATTTTGGAGAAAAAGAAAATTGGATTCAAGAATTTTTGAAAAATGACTTTCCCTAGCCGGGAATCGAAACTGCTCATTTTGCAAAGAATAAACAAACTGTATTATGGCATCATTCAATAATGTTGCTAGTAAGCACCAAGTCTTGCAAAGAAAAATTCTGTGTCAAATCAATGGAAATGGCTTATTTTTGTATTTTGTTGAAATCTGTAAGTAAGTATCACTTGTAAAATTTGTGCAAAGGAGGTGCAGAATGAGATAAGTATTCCGGAAAAAATTGCCTTTCAAAGAAACCCGTACAAAGGTGTCCATTTGAATTGTCATTCATTCGATAAAACCCCAATATAAAATAATTGTTATAAGCTACATAATTCATTATAAACTGTATTTTACAAATAAAAACTAGTACGAATTGAAATGAAAGTGACAGTGGGGCGCAGCTGTGAAACAAGGAGTATGGTAGCGGCATTACACAACCAAACCACGCGCCATAACTTAGACCATTACGATCCTTGTTTCTTTGCAAGACTTGGATCTTTCTTTCTAGCAACACTATCGAATGATGTCATAATACAGAATGTCTTTTTTTTGCAAAATGAGCAATTTCGATTCCCGGCTAAAGTAAGTCACTCATTATTCAAAAATCTTTGTCCGCAGTTTTTATTTTCTCCTCTGAGCACGTGTGAACTGGAAATTTTCGGGCTTTAACTATGTGACTACTTAATTAATAAGTACTTTTTTCTATCTACGGTTATATTCTACCAAACAAATTATAAATCGCAAGTGCCTTTTTAAATTGATTGTTTAATAATGGAAAGATCTCGTTCATTGAGAATAACATGAACGTAGTGGAGAATAATCGATTATTTATTCGACGAAATTTCGACTTCCCATAGTAAGTAATCTGTAATTCATTCCGAGTCCTGAGTGAATCACTATGGGGAGTCGAAATTTCATTTTATGAATTTTGCATAAATGGATGGCTTACCAAGGCTCAAGTATGAATTTGGACGATGTTCAAAAATTCACCTTGTATAGCAATAAAAACAATAGTAGTCTACAGGCACGTATCCAAGGGGGGTATACGTATAGTTGGGATGTATCCCCCCCCCGAAATGTAGGTAACATACACGGGACTGGACAGATTAAAATCTGGCAGCATGATGGGGACGAAAACATTGTCGAAACAACAATGAAATCGGTGATGAGTGGAAGAATATAGAAAAGAAAATAGCATTCAGCATTGACGCCACATCCTCATATACTATACATAATATACTTGATGCAATGGCTGCCAGCGGGAACAGCAAAACTTATAAAGTAAAGAACTCAGGTATCTATACAAAATTAATGTTTCAGCTATTTCTTTCACATTGTTTTTTTTTTTAATAATAATAATAATAAGTTTATTTAAATCAAATTATCATATAACTGATGACGGCCCCATACCGAGGGCCGAAATATATCGAGTTATAATTTTTTTAAATTTTTTTAATTGTTTTAATAATACATTTAATAATCAAAAGCTCGTAAAAGTTAAATATAATATATTTATAAACATTATCATATAACAGTGTTTGATTGTACATGATTACTTAAAAAACAAGTTACATTAACCAAGTTGCCAGTAAGTACGTCTGTGCCCGAACTAGGTGCTAGAGTACTCCAGACCGGTGTTTCAGGCAGCAGCGCTCTTCCAATATTCAGTAAATATTCAATAAATGTCCCCTCCCCCCGAACCAAGTCTGGATACGTGCTTGGTAGTTTAGGTACCTCAATCAATACAGCTGTTGCTACAAAACAGACCATACTATCGGCATATTATTAACCGTTCTACACCGTGATTATATTGATATCAGTAAATAATCACAGCAGATAAGCCACTGCGGATATCACTCGGGTTCACAGTGTTTTCGGTGCCCCGGCATCGTCCCACTTTTCCAGATTCCTATTTTATGAGAACTGATATAACCATCAACATGTGTAAGGGATCATAACAAGCATCTCTCACTTTCAGCAGTTAGTGTACGAACCAGTGTTGCCACCTTAGCCCTTTTCGGGCTAGATCTAGCACTTTTTACTGTAGTTGAACTCGTTTTTTGATGATTTAGCCCGAAAAGAGCAATCTAGCCCTTTTCGTTATGTGTATATTTATAGTTCTGTGAACCTAATGAAAACAAAAACAGAAACAAAATGGGGCTAAAAACAATGATATCCACACTACGTATACGATGGGGTTTAAAACGACTGAGAGAGTCTTGCTGTTCACACAAGGTGTCAACTGAAATAATAAAAAACTGTAGGATTCATTTGAAATTTTCGTTCAAATCCGCAAAAAACGCAGATGTCAATCAGCCATCAACTTTTTCTGCTTCAGCAGGTACGATTTTTACTAATTCTATAACTTAGTTTTAATTACTCTGTTGCATTTTCTGAAATTACTTACTACATTTCAAATAAACAATTTTTAGCACTTTTGATGGCAAAATTTGCTAAATGTAGCCCTTTCTAGCTTGTCCAACTGCTCTTTTTCAAAAAACAAAGTGGCAACACTGGTACGAACGCTACCATAGCAGACTTCCTATTGGCAGTTCTTATTGAAGCGTTGTAGTCGTTTACAAAAATAGGGAATTTGAAATAACGTAAAATAAATAAAATTCACATCACTATCAATTTATTAGCCTCATTTAAACAGTTATCGAATTTAATATTAAACGGCACACCTCAATAGTTATTGAGGTGAGCCTTTTTGCAATAATCATTTACACAGCATAAAATAAACATCAAATCGGCAAGAATATCGGAATCACAAATATTTATTTAACTTTTTCTGTTAAGTAGATACACACCTATCTCAGTTTTTAGGCATAAAGTAATCGTTGCTTTTTAGATAAGGGCGATCACTCTTTATCGTCGGTTAGATGTGCCGTCGTGTGAGTTGACTGGAAAGTGGAGTGGAAGTGCGTGTGGATATACTTTTGCTTGTGCCACTTTTCACCGCAGTTGCAAAAAGCCGTATCTCTTTATATTCAGGGTATTTTACAGAGAGATACTTTCAATTTGGACTTTTTAGAAAATGACAATCATATTACAATTTGCCTTCGTCAAATCACAAAACAACGGGACTTTTACAATTTGCCGAAAACTAAAGACCACGCCTTTTGTAAAATGCCGAATTTTCCTATTTGCCTGCCACAAATATACCGCCATCAATCGGTCCCAGGCATGGTGGGCTACCTGCGGGTCTACCGCGTAATTCTCATTTTCATCAACATCAACTTGAGATTGAAATTTGACGTGCGTGCGACGACGCCCGCCTAACATGCTATCTCTTTTGCACGCGTTGAATTTCGCATGCATTTGCTTGAAGTTGATACAAATGAGAATTACGCGGTAGAGCCCCTGGTTGTTCAGGTTCGAGAGGTGTCCTCTTACTCTCCCCTCCCCCGAATAACTTCTAGGGGGTTGAGAGTAGGCGGTACCTCCACAGTGGAACCTGGCTCAGCTCTACCACCTACGTACATTCAGGAAGTTTAGTTAGGTACTTACAGTTAGAAAATGCGTTATTTATGATCCATAAAATATGAGCATAGAACTGTAAATGAAAGGATAAATGGAAATGCAGCACTTATTCTTCACTGTTCAATATTCTCAAATACTAAAAGCAAATACAGAACATTAAGATCCTTCCCTAAGGTATCATTCGGACTGTATAAGTAATGCAGTATAGTTATCAAGGTTCTATCAAGAGCGTGTATAGTACTACCACTATTATAAGTTACATCGACAATATTCTATAATGTATCAAAATAGATAGCTATTGTTGCGTAACTATTAATTCGACTTTTTATCGCTTTTGGCTTTTAACCATCTACATAGGTACAGTACTGCCACTTTTATAAGTTACATCGACAATATTCTATAACATAGACTTAGGCTAGTATATCCTTAGTCTATGTTCCATAATGCACCAAGGCCTCATCTTACGGACTGTCGATGTAACTTATAAATGTGGTATAATAGTACTGTAACTAGAGTTGCCAGATGTCCGGCTTTGGACCGGACAGTCCGGTTTTATTTATATCTGTCCGGTAAGGAAAATATTGGTTAACCGGACAACAGATTCCGGTTTTAACGAAGATTCGTGTATACCTGAAAAACTAGCTGCACTTTGTGACTTTCAGTAAATTAATAATTTCATAAAAAATGTAAAAAAGCTTGTCCGGTTTTTTTGCCTACACATGTGGCAACCCTAACTGTAACCCTAATAAATAATCTTCACCTATATTTTCTCTACATGTAAGTATCTAAAGAGTTCACACGTGGTTTACGTTAAAGTTTTTTTTAAAGCAACCTTAAATTTTATCGAGTTGTAATGCTTCTATAGAGCGCATGTTATGAGTATAAATATAAATAATTTGGCCAAGTGCGAGTCGAACTCGAGCGCAAAGAGTTCCGTACCACCATACAATACGGGTACGGAACCCTAAAAACATAGTAAATAACAATAATATATAATAATATGGCATAGCAACATCAAGTCTTATTTTGCAGACAAAAATACGAGAAATAATGTTTACTCACAATGTTTTATTAATAATATGTAATAATGTTTGTTAACGTGTTGTTATGAATCTGAAATATGTTTTGTCTTTAATTTAATCCCAATACCTATAACGCCGCAATGATATTTGAGAAATTTTTTGGAGATTCCTGTTTTTTTTCTGAAGTAACTATACATTAGAGCCGCGATTTTTTTCAAAGAACCAGTACTTCATCTTGTAAGGTAGTAAGTGGTATTTATTTTGTATAGAAATTTAAATTTTTACTCTCTTAAATAGGCCATAACCCCGAACCCTGTTTTGCACATTCGTGGAACTTCGTCCCTTAAGACGGGTTCTGGGTAGTCAATACCAGTGCAAGAGAATGGAGCTGTGTAGTTTACTCTTTCTGGTGGTAACGCAGGTGCCGGTGGTAGCTTAAATGGTCCGCCTCCATGTTTGATACATCTTGATAACTCGTTGGACTTTGCTTTTGCCTTGAGGAATCCAAAAGGATTGACGAATAATGCTAAGTGTGTGGTTGGCTCCTACACGATAGTTATCTCCATGTACTTACTTACATGATGATTTCGTTTGTGTAGTCACTGTCTTTTGGAATGAGTATGGGATATCTCTTATTAGTGCGCCTGCAAGTGTACAAATACTATGTCCCGTGGGATTCTTGATGATACAAGTATGGGAGGGGTATCAATCTCTTCGTGATGACATGGAGAATCAGTAATTGGATGGTGGATAATGACCACTCGTGTCAGATTGAAGTTATAAGCAAAAAACAAAATGGCCGCCACTCTGCCTTAGATGATACTGATTTTTCATGTTTATCTCGTAAAATACAGTATTTACGACAAAGTGATCTATGATAAAAATATTCAGTATTAAATTCTACACAAAACATGTCCTTACAATATTTTGTGTGCGGCTGACCCTTAACATAGAAATTCTGTTTTTAAGATTCAATTCTCTGAATTAGTACCAAGATATTAAGAAATAACTATAACGGCCATGTTTCAACTTTTAGTTATGAGGAATGTACACTAATAGTTTATTATATGCATAAACGTATTCTGAAAGACATTATGATACCTTCAAAATAATTGGATTTTCAATAAGAGTGAAGTTACTTAGAATTTTTTAATTAGATTTTTCTAACTTCACTTTATGGAAAATACAGTTATTTTTAAGCTACCATAATGTCATTAACAATACGCTTATGCATTAAGTAAACTTTTCGTAGTCATTGTTCTTTGCTAAATGTTGTCTATTGGCCGTTATAATATTACAATTTCGGAGAATCGACCTTTAAATAAGGAATTTATGATTTATTTTCCGAAAAGTGCAAAGAATGTTGTTTGTATTTTTTATTTGTTAATAGATAAATGCTAAGTTTTCAATTGTATCACATTATCCAAGACATTATTAGACTTCAAAGTAACAAATACCAAATATAGTTCATCAATTACTATCTCCATCATCATAAACCTCGTCTTCACTTTCTATAGCTGATTCATTGCATTCATCTATGTCTTCTGTATCCTTAGAGTTTTCACATACTTCTGGATCACCTTCACATCTACACATTTCTGTGCACTTTAGTCCATACATAAGACAGGTGCATGGTGGACAACAGCGACGTAGGGAACACGTGCAACCACAAAGCTCTGCCATAAGATCTGGAACACATGGTGAGGTGCACGCGATTGGTTCAAATGTTCCTCCAACGTAAGTCCATCCGAAACTGAGTGGTGATGGTATGACCGGGTTTGGTTGGGTATCTTGTTTCCACTCAAGGACCTGAAGATGAGCTCTCAACAGTGCAGGAGTTAGAGCAGCTTTTGTTGGTGGAAGATTTTCATCTTGACATTGTTTTTTTGTGAAAAGCCACCATCGCACATCTCCAATCTCAGTCATTGTAGTTTTTGGAATATATAATTGACAAACAAAAGACTCCAAAGCATTTCTGACATCATCTGGAAGAGTGGGTGTTGTACCAAGCTGTGCTAAGGTCTCTAGTAAATCATCATTGACGGAATTGAATGTTTTCCACCACTTGAGCTTCCCTTTACTGGCAAATGACCCAGTGACATCATCAATCATCAAGAATCCCACGGATGTACACTTGCAAGCCGACTATATCGTATGGCCAATATTTGCAACTATCAAACGGTTATCAAACAGTTGGTAAGAATTTCAACATTAAGTTGAAATTTTAAAAATCGAATGTTTTTGTATGACCTTTCGAGCTGAGCAAATTTCAACATGTCCTAAAAAATGTGTATTTGTGCCCGAAGTATGGCGACAGGGCTCACCACCCATCACGTTGGGACGTAATATTTGTAGGTGAAACGCGGGTGTACCGAGTGTGGAATGTGACTTGCATTTCAATGTTCACACTCGGAACACCTCTAACACCCCCTCGAGCATTTGATTCAAGTCGTGACGATGTATTATATATTTTTAATACAAAAATAATGCATAGGGAATCAGAACTAGGACCTAGGGATTAACCACGCTAAAATTTAGGAAGATAATCATATAAGTTGCTGAATTATAATGTTATCCCTCTCGATCGACGACGCTCACACGCTTGCTGTCAGCCCTAGACTAGCTCACGCACACACACAAGCATGTGCGGACAAGCCAGTGCGCGCGTGAGAGTGTAGGTAAATAACTTGAGCACTCAGTATGGAGTGTCGGGGGTGTGCTAGTATTATCCAGACCGAAGCTATGAGGGTCCGAAAATAAAACGAAATGCATCGGAAAAGGTACCTAATGCCCTTCTTTTGGCTCGTCTTGGCGGGGGCACTACTGTGACCCCAGATAAAATTCGCATACATTGAGTATTTTGCTTATGTTATGCGTATTTGGAATATATACTTCACTTCATGTTGCTCTATATTAAGGAAAGCCTTTTTCAATAAACTTTACATAACATTATTACTTTACAATGTTATATTAAAAAAGTTCTATTAAGGGAGAAGCTCTATTTTGTAAATAAAAAGATGATCCCATACTGACACAATCTTTTAATTGCCATTTTCTAAAAAAACATAATCCTTTATTAATGGGGTATATATTGTTACTTATACTTGTGATTACTTACAACTATTTATGGTATAGTTTGAGTAATAGCACCTTCACGTCAAACACCTTAACCTATGTACATTGATCACAATCGTAACACATCAGTCTTGCAAAATTCTTCAAAAACTTTCAATGAGCAAATGTTTCAGCTAAATCACTCGGGTCCTTAACAAAATGCGGCCATTCTCTGATAATGTTAAATAGCTTTTGCCCAGGGCTTGCGGTGGACATAAGCTGACTGTGAGCTAGCAGCTTATAGTTCTTAGACAGCTTGCCCAAAGACACTCCAATGTTAATAAGCTTCTTACAGGCGTCAAGCTGCTGCTTTGGCGGGGCTTCGAGGACGAATGTACCTATGAACGCTATAGCGATGCTATATTTGTTGTAGCCTTTGGTGTGGGCTCCGATGTAGTCCCACCCCCGGCCGTAGTAGGCGGAACCGTCACCTCCGACTAGGAAGTTGTATCCGATGTCGTCCCAGCCCCGCGAATCTACGTGGAAACTCTGGATGAGCCGGACTCGGAGCACGCACTCGCTCTGAAAATATTTGTACTTAAATTATTACTTACAAACATGTATGTATTGTTAGAATTATAGACTGACTGTGGAAGGTCAACCGCGTTTCAACCTCAGAAAGTAGTTTATAAATCATCATCTTGAGAGATTCTTTCAATCTTACGAAGGAAGCTAAACGCTGGGACGAGAATGGAAGATATTTTTTGCTGATTACAACAATATAACAAATATATAGATAATACAATACAAATATAAAAATTACTCAATTCACCAGGAAGTGGCGTATAATACATTTTACCTTTCCACCGTTGAAGTTATAAGTTTATTACGTAACAACTCTCTCGGGACGTTTCCTCAACTTCGAGAAGCAGCTCAAGGCTTATAATTATAAGTTATTGGTTCATAACGCAACAACTCTCTTGGAACTCTTCCTCTTTTTACTATTCTTCCTATTTTAAAGCAACGTAAATTATACATAAAGATGTATCGGAAACACTTTGAGCTTATTATGTACACCCAGTTCCAAGACTTGTCTAAAACATTTATATGACAGGACTAACCTCATTTCATTTAATTTTTTTCTTTCTTTATCGATAAGACAAGGCAGAACGCTTACATTAAGTTTAGTGCTACACCGAATCGACACTATTATTTCAACTGTCTGTCTCCTCACTACTTAAATAACATTGATGTTCATGTAAAACAAAAACAAAATCGAGGGTCGAACTACTAACTAACCACTCAGTAGCACAGTCGCACTGGAATGCAGAATAACAAAATAAAGTAAGTTTTAAAAAGTAAACAGTACTGAACTTACCTGATTATGGCAACTTTCAGTTGCAGTGTGGGTGATAACCACCCAGGGCACTGGCTGGTTGATCTTATCCAGTTCTTTAGCCTCGGGCTGGGCCAACCAGTCCGACCGAGATACAATCCTAAGGTGAAATGGGGCAATTATCAATGGGTTACCTGAAATATTTCAAAAGGTTATTAAAAGTGTCGTAGTGTGGTACCATAATAATTTGATTTGGTAATAGATGTATAGATTTTGCTAAGCAGTGTTTTAACATAATTTTCTATTGGATAAAAAATATTATTTTTAACATCAAGCTTGAGTTGTTGACCAAGGATACTCTTCCGAATATAGTCCAGTGGCGAAGCGTCCATATAACACGATTCCCATCGACTCTTTTAAAATCAGGCAAAAACTATTATATTACGAAATTAACCTATCCTCTCGATGATTACTACATTGCAGGTACAAAAAAAAAATTGTCTAATATGAAAGTAATAAAAACGCCTGCGCAACAAATGATAGCAAAAATCTCTACATGCATTTCAATACAGGCGTTTCGCGAGCTAACACGATCATAACTCGCAGTAAGACGGCTTGAATTTTGTTATTATCGCTGGAGAGAGTGCCCGAGATAGTCTGTCTCACTCTATCACTATCATACAATATTCGCGCACTATCACCACAGAATATAAAGTATTATTATATCACAGTCGAAACAGCCCATTCAGAAGGTGAAGATTCGGAGTGCGTTACGCCAGCGGCATGTTGTCGCTTTTCAGGATTTCGGCTTGACAGATAATTAGTACCTCAGGTCGTGTAATTGTGCCCGAAATTTAAAATTAGTGCCTCCAGTCGATCCAAAAATATTCACGAAAACCAGATTCCGCTGGAGTAACGGAAAACAAGATTTATTTTTTCAAAAACCCTAAAGTCGATCTTTGCGCTTCAATGAGAAAACGTAGAAAATTAGCAATTATACTGTTGTGAACCTTTTATAAACTCAAAGCATCTTGTGAAATTTAATGTGTCTATTACCACTCCATAAATAATTATTCAATTTTAATTTAAATCTGGTTACGATAATATGTAACGCTCCAATACATGAGTTATTATTAACTGACGATATAAATTATCAAACTAGGAATTAGTTCCTTTATTAAATTGTCTATCCTCAGATATGGAATCGCTGCAATCACTGATTTGTTTATAAACAACGTTTTTTAAAACAAAAGAAAAGGTAAATTTTGAAAGCTTAGAAGTTAACTTTTAGTTAGGTAGGTAACCTTTTTATTAAAATGGATTCAGCAGTTGTAAGGAAATTGAGCTGGATATGTGAAAGATGGGGAAAAATGAAAAGGATTGTCGACTGGAAAATAATTTAATAAAAACCAAATTAAATTAATCAACATCAAATTTCATAAGATGCTTTGGGTTCATAAAAGGTACAAAACACCATATTGCTAAGTTTCTAGGTTTTCTCATTGAAACGCAAGAATCGATTTGAGGGTTGTTGAAAAAAAAACTAATTTCCAACGGTATCGATTTATAGAAAAAATAAATTTGCACTAATTGTACCTTTTAGGTACTACGGAACCCTAACAATGAAGAGGAACCGCCACCATCAGATTAGTAAACAATATAAGTTAAAAATGTATGAAATTAAAGATATATGTTTGATCATGCCATGTTTTAAGGAGTATTTTGAAGTTCCTACTTGTGGAATCATTTCCTTGGTATAATCCATTGCCAACAGGTGAATAACTGTCAGAATTTTCATGGCTGCTACGACTAAACACTATTGAACACACGGCAACCACAGTGATAACCAAACCAAAGATGACAATAATTAGAAGATGCCACCTTTTAAAGCCAGACACTTTCCCTGCTGCAACAAGAGAATGTTATTTAGGTTTTTTTTCTAGAATATTATTTTTAAAATGATTAGAACTATACGTAGGTAAGTTAAATTTCTAACGGTTTTAAGCAATGACTGGAAGCACATTGAACAGAAATATTTTACTAAATATTTTGTTATAATACCACATGTAAGAAGTTATTATTTTGCTTTCATCTGAGAATAAAGGAGTAATCAATCAATCAATTAGCCCTTTATCTTCATAGTTGTAACTTGTGGGTATCTTTCTGTACTTAGAGAATATCTCTTAGTTCAGTCATCGTATTTTACTATGGTTCAGTGTGCCTCTTGGCAAAGGCCTCCACTAAGATCTTTCATTGTTTTCTGTCACAAACAACTTTTCTCCAGTAACGACCTGCCGTCAGTTTTAGCTCGTCTTCCCATCTTTTTTGCTGCCTTCCTCTTAGTCTAGGAGGAGACGAAGGAAAAATTATCTCATTTTATTATGAAAACGTTGTGCTTTCCGTTATGAAAATCCAATTCTAATTTTAGTTACAAAAGTCAACGTGTGGCTAGCGAGAGCGGTTACGTTTATGGGGGGGGGGGGTCAACTAAATAGCCAAAAATCAATTGGTAAATCCCATCAAAAACATAAATGTGAAATGAGAGCTAAATTCAAAATTATGATAATATATGCCTATGTTGTTGACTTCAACGACAAAAGAATTGAGATCTCTAAATTTGTGCCTCGGTCCTGAAATTTATTTATAACAACATAAAATAATTTATAACAACTTAAAATATAATTTCTTCTTATAACTTAGGATAATATATTGAAGCCTAAGGTCTGACTTATAAAATAAACTTATATTGTTTTTAATCCAAATTCATTCTGGATAGTCGGTAAGTGTTCAGTATCAAGGTTCGATTACCCTTTTTGTTAAATTCGTATTATTTTTTGTTTTCCTTGCAAAAGCAAGCCCAACACGAGTCAATTACTAATCTGGCTAGGGAAACGTGTCACAACAAAGCGCGGCAAATTTAAAAATTAATCCTTAGGAAAACTTTCGAAAAATAGCTGAGATAGTATGAATTAGGCTATATCAACAAAAGGTACCTCCATCCATCCATCAGCTTCTATTCGTCCACTGCTGGACATAGGCCTCCCCAATATTACGCCACTCTTGGCGGTCCTCAGTCATCCTCAACAAGCCGCTACCCATAACGTATTTCAGATTGTCAGTCCAGCGGGCACGAGGGCGGCCTACGCTACGCTTTGCTGTTCGTGGTCTCCATTCCAAAGCCTTTCGGCACCAACGGTTATCATGTCGGCGGCTATGTATAAGGTACTTTGTACAGTTTAAAATTGAATACTATACAGATACCAAATATCGTCGCTTTATGAAATGGAACCAGTGTCAAAGGTGATTCTGATTGTTGACTGTAAGTGCAACACTCCACACTCGTGCACCTACTTTTCCAGAGGTTTATTACGCCCTAAGGTGATACTCATACTCATCATCACCATCCGTTGAGCGCTATCGCCGTACTTCGAGCCCAAATTTAATCAAAAACTAAAACTTTTCGTTTTAATTGTTTGAATATTTAATTTAAAAAATGCAACGGTGTGTAATTCCCTACGTAAGACCACCAAAGTGCGGACGGAGCGTATAATTTAGTACGGTATTTCATCAAAATGCGGTTATTACCAGGGGTCTTGTCAAAAGTAAAAAAAACCTTAGAATAATATTCTAAGAAAAAGACATTGTTTAAACAACAATATTGATTTTTTAATACAAACAACATTGGATTAATGACGATAGGATGACTGTAGGGGGGGGGGGGTCGAATATCGGCAAAAATAGATGGCATAATATATGGACAGCCCCCTTGTAGGTGTATATAACACTATTTTTTTTTTATATAGAATCCTTTGTGTTCGATTTTTTAAATATATATTTACAGTCCAGATTTTTTTGATGCATGTTGTGGGTATTCCCTGTTTTTCTAGACTTTCCCATATAGCCTTATGGCTTACCTATACTATTGGGGACCTATTGATGTTGTCCATGAAAGCCATGATATGTATAGAGTCTTGTTAAACTCATTGTCGGTATTTCTCCATAATTTGTTCCACGGTGTGTACATATGAGATCTATTGTAGCAAGTTTTTAAAGAAGCAGGCTTTAACCATTGGTTGGTTTTCACCTAATCTGCTGTGCGAGTATGTACACATCGATTAGAGAAATTTGTCACATAAAATCAATAAATTCCAAACGATAACCCTTATTGCAATGAAATAATAATTAAATTTTTATTTATCGAATCGATGTTGAGTCGATAGTAAGTTCATGCTAGCACCCCTGGTACTAATCTAGGATGATCTTGGAGAATACTTTATAAATATGAGATATCAAACTTATTGGTCTCTAGTTTCCTGTCTTCTTTTGCACCTTTATAGGTTTCCGTAGACAACAAGGAACCCTAATAGTTTTGCCATGTCCATCCGTACATAATGAAATTAAAAGGAAAACTATCACAGCAAAGTAGGTTTTACAAGTTAATGAGCAATATGACCAACTTAAATGAAAGTTTAGTACAAATTCCATTGAAATTTGCCACACTCCCTCCTCCTGCCTGCCCCCCTAAAATCGAGAGGAAATGTTGGAATACTTCCATAAAAGAAGTGGAGCTATGATGAGATAATAAAGCTGATTCTGTAGGCTTTAATTTAAGTGCTGTCTAGACTTGAATTTGAATTTTTCCTAAGTTTGCTTGTGTTCTTAATACTTGTGAATTATTTTGCAATGAAGAAAATTTAGTTTTGACAGCACTAAAACTAAAATTAAAGCCTTCATAATCGGCTTTATAGGTAACTAATAAAGACGATTCTAAAGTCCTTAAGTGTTACGATTAGAAGCTAAATTACTTTGGACAAGTTTAGCTTTGACAACACTAAAAGTAAAACTAAAGCCTTCAGAATTGGCTTTATTAACTATATAAAACTTACATGAATCATCACTTTTAGAAATGCCATTTTGGTAAACTTTATCTTGCACACCCTCATGATCTGATTTAACATATGAAGGATTCCCAATTCCGGTGTTTGACTGAATTACTTGTTTTATAGTTACTGGTCCATTGAAATAAGTGTTATTTCCAAATTGTACATTCTCTGAGCGAGATATGGCAACATGACCAAAAACAGGCGGCTTGCTTTTCTGAAGCTCGCTGGCAACTATGCATAATGTCTGTGAGTTGTTTTGGTAACTGTCACTGCTACTTTCAGTATAATCCGCTTCAGCAATTTCCCCATTTTTACTACCTTGTTCTGCTTTTATCTCTAAATTATCAAGGTCATCCTGAATGTCTTTTGTTACATCCATTATAAACTGCTCTTCTGATAAAACTACTTCACAACTTGTTTATTTTGTCTAGCTAGAAAGAACACAACAAATGATGTTTGTTTCTACAAGAATTTGTCACAACTATCCTATAAATAAATAATACTTATAACTTTTAATTAAAAGAAGACTTAGGTAGTCTTTGCATGATTTATTATTGTATTCTTTTAACTTTCAGTGTAAAGTATTCTATCTATTTACGTAGTATTTTCCACAGAGCACAAAGTATTTTCCTCCCCGCGATCCTTGAGGGAACCAATATTGTACGGCCATGATAATACGCGACCCGATAAAGTACAGCCAATAATACGCGACCCGAGCTTACGATCCATGTACATGTAATATCAGGGTGTGCAATATTGGCCGTACAATATTGCGCGAGTAATATTTGTCCGTGCTGATATTGTACGACACTATTAATATTGTACACCCCAATATTACGTGTACATGGATCGTAAGCTCGGGTCGCGTAATATTGGCTGTACATTATCGGGTCGCGTATTATCGGCTCGTACCATGGACCTATACCCTAACAGGACTGAGTACTTGTTTCAAAAAACGTGAAGAACGAGAAGTCATACTAGATTATTTCATCTCTGTCTAAGTACCTAGAGTAACCATATTTAAAAATAATTGATCGAGGCCACGTAGGTAGTAAAAACTGTATTCAAAACATTCATTTTATTGGTTTAAAGTCTTCTGCTTTAAAATGGCGGCTACGGACTACTGGATTTTGCACGTTACTTCGTTTCCTAAAACTTCTAACCATTTTCTTCCGATATTTTCAGTTTTTGGAAGACTGTAATGTAAAACCCAATATCATGGTTACTCTAGCGGTATCAAAGTAAACATGTATCATTTCTCCGAGAAAACGTTGTAGTTATGCCTTACCTATGAAACGATATCCCACAATTTCCAAAACTTTCGCTTCCTTCACGCTGCATGCTTTAACAATTTTTGCAAAAAATTATTAATTTTACAATTTTGTTTTCAAATGTCACGGCCGTGGCGCCATTTTTAGATAAAAGGGTTACCAGTTTGAAAGCATAAGAATAATCCCAACTTTATTAAGGAATGATTGATCTTACATTTACGGATAAAACTAAATGTAAAACATAAATAATCCTAACAAAAACATAGTAACGGACTTCAAATGTAACTGCAACCATTTGCTAAAAAGTTAAAAATAATTATAAAATGACCGATGGTATCGAAATAACACTTTTTCCGCCTTCTTTCTTCCTGAAAAATATGTTCTCTAGAAGTCGGCCCTCTTATATTGGTTTCTGTGTTGCTATAACCAAGGGAACGCGGTGACTTTTAAAGAACATATTTTTCAGGAACAAAGAACTCGGAAAAAGTGTTATTTCAGTATTATCGGTCATTTTATAATTATTTTTAATTTTTCTGCGAATGACTGCAGTTACATTTAAAGTCGGTTACTATTTTTTGTTAAAAGTTTATTGTATTACATTTTTTAGTGTTGACGGGTCAAATTGTGTAATGTGGATAGTTCTTGTAAACGCGCTGTTGATATAGAACGAAGGACAAGTAATAATTGATTATATTTAATAAATACCCTGTAATCAGCACCCTAATACAAACTGATTGCCGTAATCTCAAGTTATGTGCTGTCACCCGTTAAGGAGTTCTATGGTAATGAGGCCAAGATCAAAGATCAGGTGGAGAAATTACAATTTACAAGTAGTACTCGGCAATCACCATCCTAATACAAAGCGATTGCCTTAATCTTGAGTGGTATGCTGACGTCCGTTAAGGAGTTCTACGGTGGTGAAGACAGGATGGAAGGTCAGGAGGGTATTCTGATAATTTCCAAGAAATTCCCGACAATCAGCACCCTACCAAAGTGATTTCCGCAATCTCGAGTTAAGTGCTCTCATTCGTTAAGGAGTTCTATGGTAATGACTTAATAAGACCAGGATCGAAGGTCAGGTGGAAGATTGACAATTTCCAAGTAATACTCTGCGATCAACATCGTAGTACAAAGCGATTTCCTTAATATCAAGTGGTACGCTGTTACTTTCTGAGGCGTTCCACTGCCTATCTCTGAAAACTTTCATCAGGTCATGGTCAATCTTAAAACGGGACCTACCTTGAAGGAAATTCTTCCAAACAAAAAAAGAATCATTCAATTCAGTTCAGAAATGACGGAGATAAGGAATAACATACCCAAAAAAAAATACAGTCGAATTGAGATCCTCCTCTTTTTTTCAAGTCGGTTAAAAAAAAGAAATGTCGTGAACAAGTATTTACTAAAAGCTAAATACTATAGTCGTTGAAAAACTAAATCGTGAAAAACTCAAGCCTACCATCGCAATTTGTTTTTTTTGTGATGGCAACTGTGCGAGTAGGACACAGGGATCAACTGTTTGTTGTCCCGCTCGGCACGTTTTCTCTAGTTGGTTATGTCATAATAAAATAACTTTTAAGTGTATGGAATAGAGTCTATTTTTCTACGCGTAACATCCTTCAGTGCACAATCCAGTTTAGGTATACATCCATGGCTCGTACCGATATTGTACGGGATGATAATGTACAGCCAATATTACGAAGCCAATATGGCAGTCATTCAACATGTCAGAATTCCACCAGCCGGTAAAACGGTGCTTCGTTTTAACCACTTGCACGAGTTCGCGTCATCGTGGGAGTGCTTTTAGACTTATTTTATTTATATGTATGTTCTCAATTATTCCAGAAGAATGATTCAACAATAGTCCCTGGAGCAGCAGAGTGACCTGAGGATGATGGTCCAGGACACCAAGGTGCGTGTGGTTTTGCGACCAGCTGTTGGACAAGATATCCACGAAATGTTTGTATTTGGTACATTATTACGAGTTCATTCAATGAGGTAATTTCTTTTCGCCGAGACTATGTAGTGCTTTTCTCAAAAAAATGCAAGGTAGTAATTTATTAAGTAAGTAAGTAGGCAGGTAAATCAAACACGCAAGCAAAGTTTTACTAATCTCTTTCACCAATCACTTTTATTAGTACCATTTTGACACAAAATAGTTGTTGGGTTTTTGTTAGTTAATTACTTCTACTGATGTTGATGTCAGTAATAAAGCCTATAGTAGTTAGGGTTTCTGCACTTGGTAGTGAGACCATTGTGCGTGGGCCCTCACTCAAGCCACCCCAGCTCCCTTCAGAACCTCACCAGCCTATAGTTTCTGTAGGGTGGCCTCTAAACTTTCCGATGTTCCGATTCTTTGTCTTCTGATGCTGGTGATTTAATTGCATTCTAAGAGCGTATTTCTCACTGCCTCTTCTGTTTCCATGCAGGCCCTGCACAGGGGACTATCTGTAATACCAATTGTGTGGTAGTGTTTGTATAATGAACAGTGTCCTACCTATTATTGTTCCTCTGATCTTTCTAAGGCTTCTCCTGTATAGCCTTAGGAGCCGTTTGGTTAGTCTTCTGTCTAAAGCCTGTAGTGTCCCAACGAACCCTGAGTTGCGTGGGTGTGGATGACCTGTCCCGGCGCGTGTGGCTGCTGTGACAGATGGCTCTCTAACTAAACTGACTAAACAATATCATGTTTATATATAATTAATCATAATTTTTTATAAATTTATTTAAATAATAATATTTAAATAAAAGACAAATAAGTCATAAGTAAGTTATGAAATTGAGCATCAAGCCTTATTTACGGCTAGAAAAGTGGAATTATATTAGGACCTAATTTTGATCTGAAGATTTAGTGAAAATATATCTAGTAAAAAATAGATGAGTGGAACTTAATTCTTAAATAAGTACAGAAGTAAGAAAGTTGTTTGGTAGTTTGTGAAGGACTACTAAATTTTAGTGTGCAATAAAATTTGAGCTGAATAGTTTGGAGTCAATGATCATCATAATTTCAAGAGAATAATTTCAATTTATATTACCTTCTTAAATAATTGAAGGATGTATTCGTTTGTACTATAAAGGGAAAATTCACCCCATAGAATGGCAAAATCTAGCCACTAGTTGATTCTATATACCATATGGAGTAGAACAACTGAACTTCAAACTAGTACTAAATAGATACAACTTCTTGGACTAAAAATCAAGTTCTATTATACCTAAAAGAGGTTTCTTTAGAAGTACTTATTGAAATTATTCAACTATGAGTTTTATGGAAAAGAAAGACCAAAGACTCGGTGTGAATAGCTGTGATTTATAAATAATTGAGTGAAACTCTTTCCCCATTATTTACAAGTATACCAAATTAATTAGTTTAAAATAACTACGGTTATTTTATTAAATAAACTTATATAAAGTAATTTATCTTGGTTTTTCCAGCGGTATATTTTGGTATAGAAGGGATTATTATAAAATAAATCCTTGGTATTTTATATGTTTGAAGGTACGGTAATAAAAGTACTTGGTAGAGAGTCTGGTAATGGTATAAAAAGATTTCCACATGATGAATTGTGTCTTTGGTATGATTAAGACACGTGCTGATGGATCCAAATCTTTACTATATATTACAATATATTATTTAACTTCTAAATTTCTAAAACAAGTTACCTTCTCTTATTGAACTGGATTCCTCTTATAAAATAAAGCAACAACTCTTTCAAATAATATAATTCTTCATAATTTGCAGTTAAGGGTCAGAGTTCCACGATTGTGCAAAACAGGGTTCGGGGTTATGGCCTATTTAAGAGAGAAAAAATTAAATTTTCTAAACAAAATAAAAACCACTTACAACCTTGCAAGATGAAGTACTGGTTCTTTGAAAAAAATCGCGGCTTTAATTTATAGTTACTGCAGAAAAAAACAGGAATCTCCAGAAAATCTCTCAAATAGCATTGCGGCGTTATAGGTATTGGGATTAAATTAAAGACAAAACAACGACAAAACATAATTCAGATTCATAACAACACGTTAACAAACATTATTACATAAAAAGTTTTCCGATACTATTCATAGTTTTTCCGCAAGACGTTACCAAATATTCCAGTATTTTAGGGATTAACCCGCCATACAATTTACTATGGGCGCGCGCGCTCAAATTACTTGAATAAAATAACGTGCGCAAGGCTGCCCCATTCAGTGAATCACGAGCTGTCAAGGTGGGAGGTTACGTCTTTTCGATAAGAAAATTCCGTGATGTCAGCTCGTGTACACACACAAAAATATACTGCAGTGGCACCAATTTGACAAAAGTAAGTATGTACATCGCTTTGATTTTATTGAATGATGCAAGATGGTGCCAACCAAAACGCCGCGAATGTTATCGTATGCGAAGATGGATAGCATTTTGTAAGATTTAGAGTTTGACGTTTATTCTGGATTCGAAGTGAAGACGTATTTTTTTTTATTTTATATTATAAATATATATATATATATATATATACAAGGTGACTTTTTGATCATCGTCCAAACTCATACTAGAGACTTGGTAAGTGATCAGCATCATGAAACGATAACAATTTTTGTGAAATTCGTATAATGAAATTGGTTCATGATGCTGATCACTTACCAAGGCTCAAGTAAGAATTTGGACGATGTTCACAAATTGGCCTCGTATAATATTTATTATTTATTCTATCCTATATACAAGATGACTTTTTGATCATCGTCCAAATTCACCCCCTAGGCTTGGTAAGTGATCAGTATAATGAAATTTCGACTTCCCATAGTAATTAACTCCCAGTCCTGAGTGAATCACTATGGGGAGTCGAAATTTCATGATGCTGATCACTTACCAAGGCTCGAGTATGAATGTGGACGATGTTCACAAATTTACCTTGTATATAAAATTACATAACAGTCACTCATTGACTAACTCATTGCATTGTAGTTTAGTTGGAAGGACAGTTCTGACATGATAGTGATGTATGCGTATTTTTGTTGACTTTGACCCTAGGGATGGGAAAAATTGACACCTCACCCAGGAACTAAGCATGCGAGCGCGAAGCGCGAGCGTTCGCTGTTCCCAGGGATGTCCCAAAAAAAAAATTGTTTCGACCATATCTTCGGAACGGAAGGAGGTACATCCCTAGGGGTTGGACTAATGGGTGTAAAATACATATTTAAACGGCTGGAGTTAGACCCATGTTGATGGGTGTCTAGGAAAAGGTCTCGCCGAGATCTACCCCCTTCCCCATATCAAAACTTTGACGGCCCGTATCTCCCAAACGATAGAAAATAGACTCATGGTACTCTAAGAAAAGGGCTTGACAAGATCTATTCAAAAATACACGTTTTTGATACTAGGGATGGGAAAAATGTACATCCTAGCGATGTCCCCCGCCCCGTACTTGTTGACTTTTACACTAGGGATGTCCCAAAATTGTTCATGCTTGTTCGTGATCGTTCGTGCTTGTTCGTGCTCGTTCGTGCTTGTCCGTGCTCATCCGTGCTCGTTCGTGCCCGTCCGTGCTCGTTCATGCTCGTTCGTGCTCGTTCATGCTCCTTCGTGCTCGTCCGTGCTCGTTCGTACTCGTCCGTGCTCGTCCGTGCTCGTTCGTGCTCGTTCGTGCTCGTACATGCTTGTTCGTGCTCCTTCGCGCTCGTTAGGCCTCGTCCGTGCTCGTTGCAGCATTGCAGCTTGTAATTCCAAAAGGAGTTGACTTTCTTATTTAGTACAATTTCTAATACATAAAGTAAAGTTGTGGGGTGCTCTACGCTCTCACAGATCCTTAAGTCAGACTCACTAATTTATGAGTAGTTATTATTCTTGATTGATTACATATTGCACAAACTAAGATAGACTCGCTCATTCTTTCAAATTTAATTAGGCTAATTTGATTGGTAAACCTAGAACTTAGATTTAAATTAAAGTGGGGTGTACGATAGTAATTTAATCTAGGATATTTGTCAGGGACATGTTAGGTTAGTCTCATTCCTTATTATTCTAAAAGAATTTGGTATACTACAGTTGGTTCATAAGGTTAAGTCCTACCACCAGTTATTAGACGATCATTTTGGCAAAATACTAAATCAAAACATTTCTGTTAGCTAAATAAGATACCTATGTATGTATGTGAGTAGGTAGAACTGCATTAGGTTCGGTTAAATTCAGTAAGACGATAATTAAATAGGGCAGTAGTGTAGGGTAGATTAGAGGGATTGCGACAAGTGCCAAAAATCAATATACGTAATGGAACTAGCGCGAATAAAATTATTTAAAAATTCGCAGTAGTTCCATTCATCATGGACTATTTTACTCCGTTTCGGTCAACTATTTCCCACTCATTACCCTTTCGCAGTTGGAGGTGGGCTAAAAAATGTATCTTAATTGAGGTTAGACTATGAACGTTTCGAATTTCAAGAGAAATAAATATAAAAACTAACATCTTGCCTCCTTTTCGATACTCTGACCCAAAGTCTGGATTGTAATCTACTTATAAATTTAAATTTCGACTGAATTTCGTACCTTTTAGAGAAACACTTGTAATTCCAACAACTTTTTCTGCAATGTTTACATTGTTTCCTTACTTTAACAGGATACAAAATGGTGGATGATAATACTCATATTTTTAGTGCCTTATCTAAACGAGGCTCAGACCATAAATACAGAACAATCTATTGACCAATAGGAGGCGAGATGTGTTAACCAATAGGAGTGAAGTGTCTTTTGATGTACACGTAATATCTGGCTGTACATTATCACCTTGTACCTCAGAATAAGGAATACAAATAGAAGCCTGGCTAAAATAAGAACTGGGCATTAGTCATTGTACTCATCTTACGTAAATTACTCCTGTGTACGAGTGAATGAAACGACGGACCGCACTTACTTTATATTTTTTCCTGGTGTGTCACTAGATTGAACCAAACAAATGTCAGATGGATGTAATTTGGATGTATTTAAAAAATTATAATACCATCAAATTAAATATGTCTCATCATTGTATCGTTGTGTTGTAATATCGTTCGTTGCGTGCATCACATCTTAATTTGGTGGCATCGAAATGTCTAATGCATTTTGCGAAAGTTTACAGCTTCACCGAGAGAAATTAAATATTTTTGTGCTCTTCCTCTCATAATTCGTGAAAGTGTGATTTATTATTGTTTGTGTTGATTGTTTTTTTAACATTGTAATAAAATGTCTTGTGCGATTGATGGCTGTAAATCGCATACAGGAAGAAAAGAAAACAACAATGAAGCAATATCATTTCATCGGTGAGTTCTGATAGTTTTTATGTTAATAAGTTGCAGGATCATACCTAAAACTCAGTAACAATAATAGTAGTTCTTGTAAATCATACTCGTGTTCAATTCTACACCGATATTTGCCTGTTTTATATAGATTTTCTGCCGACTATGAGAGGTTATGTTTTTTCGCATAGTGGTGTACTAAAGTCTGTGTGACAAACTATCGAACATTGGTTCCCGAGGCAGCCGTGCATAAAGGATAATACCGCAGATTAATTGCAGCGCGAGTTAAAAGAAAAATAATGCCGAATAAATATCGCTATATTTTTTTGTTACAGATTTCCAAAAAGGGAAGAATTAAAAAGTGAATGGCTTTGACGAATAATTAGACCAAATTGGGCAATTAAAAAAAGCATATTTCATATTTGTTCGAAACACTTTACGCCGGATTCTTTTGGACCAAACGAAAATTTAAAATGGAGACGGTTAAAAGCAGATGCTTTACCGACGTTATATTTATCAGATACAGACACATTGGTAACCTTTAAATAATTATGTATAATTGCAATCTTGTTTGTAGGTACGTGCTTGTACTATACTATAGTATATTAACTCGATAATTTTTCAATTTTAGGCAACAGAACCAGTACCTATGGATGTCTGTGGTGTAGAAAAGTGCATACTTCTATGTTCGCAAATCGTTCTGAAAGGCCTGTTCAGAACTTGTACGTTACTTCCGTGATCGACTTCACGAAGAAATTCCGCAGATCAAGACATTTTCGTACTTAGTGGTTGACAATAAAAGTACTTTGACAGGGTAGTTCTATCGTGAAATGAATTTTGGGAATGATTATTGACTTGAACTGCGCATAATTTGATTTCTTATTACAGGTTATTAGGTATTTTAATCGTTCATTATTTGTTATTAGTTATTATTCAAGATAAGTTGATTTTTATTTAATAGAAATAATAAAAAAAATTAAATAACCTCTGTAGTAATTGCGCTGTCATCGCTCATCATTGACATAATATTATTATTACGAATCCTATAAGTCTATGATTATTATGATTTCTATTGTTGCGATTAATTCCTTCCTCCTTGATTGAAAGACGCGACATCAACGAAAATCTATTTGATTGAGTTAAGAGGCGACTTAAAAAGTATCCACTTAAATAGTTTACGGTTGTATCGTATAAAATGTAAACAAGCACAATTTTGGACTTAACTTATGTACCTACCTGCCTACGATATAGTATTTTGTACTTAATAAAAAATATTATGCTAAACGAAAGATATCCTTTTATTAATTCCTTTTTTACACAATATAACATGTGTCCCACTGGGGTAGACTCTTGTAATTCTCTTGGCCTCCTTCCAAAGCCAGAGGATGTCACCAGAAAGGTCAGTGCCTCCTGCATTCTCTTTTTTCACACTTTGATACGATATAATGCGTGGTAAGCAGATTGGTCGTGGTTTATTTCGATTTGGTTTATTTATCGTAGTCAAAAATCGACATTGTTACATCACTAGCAAAGCAACGAACTAGTGACAACCTACCTAATTAAGAAAAAACTAATAAATATCCATCTCTCTCTAACGCACTAGAATGTCGTAAGAAAATCAAGGATAGGTGTCTTTCTCCGCGTATTATTTTAGCCAGGCTTCTATTTGTATTCCTTATTCTGAGCCTTGTACTGATAATGTACGGTAAATAATTGGAAGCCAAATAATGCACGGACTGATATTACGTGTACAAGTACATGAATTATTGGCTGTTCATTCGGACCGATGTTACGACGCCAGATATTGTACGGCGTAGACAGAGTATAGATAGACGAGTCACTTGCGTATACGTTTGAGATGGAGATATGCAGTAAGTACTTACCCTGGGTAAGCCAACATGAAACCTAAACTCCCCAAATGTTTTTTTATTTGACAAATAAAAGTACCTCGTATAAATAATGCGCATAGAAATCTACAGCCGACCGACTGGACACGCAATAACTGCCATGATCAAAACATGTAAACCGAAATAAAAAAAAAGATATTTTCATAACATGCTTTATTTACTGCTATTTATGTTTACTAGGAACAATGTATGTATGCAATTTTTCCAATATTGTTTAATTTTCCATTCATTGGCACTACTTAGGAGCTTTAAGGCCAACAACAATACCATAGGTGGCGATGAACAGCTACCGTCAGCTTGTTTGCTAACCACTACACCATAGGTGGCGATGAACAGCTACCGTCAGCCTGTTTGCCAACCACTACACATGACAAAAAATCATTGCCCTTTGAATAAAACCCCTTTAAAAACATCATTGCCCTTTGTGTAAAAGTTTCTTTTTTTCCCCACTATCACCAATTTTTTTTGACGCATGATATATTCTCGTGTTAAGATATTCTTTATATATACATTTTATCAAAAGCGGATAGTGGCTATCATTAATAGATTGCTCAGCGAAGTGGTCTGACAACTCCGAAAATAAATTTAAATACTTTTTCAAGCACTCTTGCAAAAGATTATGTAGAAGTTTTTTTGGCCAAAAGTCTTGGTCTTTCTTTCGTCCGGCAGTTTGTTATTCTAAAACGATGCCTCTCAAAGTGCTTGGAACAAACACGGGAATATTTTGTAGGTTGCCAATCCGTACGACCCGCAGCTCTCGTCCACACGTTCCTTAGAGTCAGATCAGCCGGATATCTGTAAGAATATAGGTTTGCCATTTGATAAACAAACACGTGAAAAAAATTGCACTGACTTTGTTGAATGTCTATAACATCGTCTTTTTGCTGGCAACACTGGCAACAGGACTAAAGAAATATTTAAAATTTCTATTTATTTATTATTACTATTGAAAAATATTAATATCTGGGATATTAAGTAAGGCTGTATATTATTTACCCAAATTAATGGGTAAATACTTTTTTCTCTCATGGAAGTACTGAAGTCACTATAACCCGACTAAATTGAATTTTCACAACAATTTTCACAATTTTCCATAGTGCAGATGTATGCTTTAGCGTGCCCTTCATAATTTGATACGGTTAATACGAAAAATAAATAAAAGGTTTTTATAAATTACTCTAATATTTCCAGTGGAAAGGTAACTAAAAGATGTGCCAAATAGTAAAATTGTGATTTCATTTGCTACCATAGATTTGAACATCATAAAATCGCAAAACATAAACAGTTACGAATGAAAGGTTATGTTGCTCTCTTTTCGCTCACTCTGGCTTTTACAGCTTAAAATACTGCAATTCACCATCTTGCTACAGTTATTTGTATTCACAGCACTTCACAGAAACACGAGTATTGAACACATAAAGCACGGAAGCACAAAAAGTCTCACTCAAATTGCTGGTTCAACCGTTTGTCTGCCACAACTTGTGGCAAACAAACAAAATCGTAAACGCGTGAAAGGGACAAAATTTGAAGATACCACTTGCTTACGCATAAGTGATTTCATATGACTGCATCTCTTTACCTTTTAGGCTCGTCTCTTATAAGAGTATACGTACAAAGTTACCTTGTTTTTTTTTCCAGAATAGCTATTGTTATTGTTATTAATCTCACGAAATTTCAGTTACCGGAAATCAATAATTTTCCCAAAAAAAATTTTTCATGTTTCGTAAAATAACCTCAAAAATTGTCTTAAGGTGTAATTTTAATTGATTTTATGACTTTTTTTTTCATTATGTTCCGAAACTGCTGTGAGTCACGCATTAAAATTGACGTTTTTGATTTTTTTTTTGTTGTTTATCGCTAAAAATTGGCTCAAAGGACTAGTATCCAGAATATAAAAAAAACAATGCAAGCATTTTCTTTTATTTGTGATTTCATTCAAAGTTTATAATAAAAAAAAATAATAAAGTTTATGCATATCTTTTATTTAGCTTACCAAAAAACCGAATCAAAGCACGCGACTCCATGCAAAAAATAGGTTGAATATGTTCCAAAACCGATTCAGAGCACCCCGACTCTATACAGTCTTGTATAGAGTGTATATAAAAAGCCATAGGCGTGGAGGAAGGGCAGCCCTCGCCTGCCGTAACAAAGCATAGACACCTGTGCGAGCCGTAGCGGCTGAGGCTGGTCGCCGAAGCTGCGAAGGTGA
Source organism: Ypsolopha sequella (assembly GCA_934047225.1). NCBI lineage: Eukaryota > Metazoa > Arthropoda > Insecta > Lepidoptera > Ypsolophidae > Ypsolopha > Ypsolopha sequella. The sequence goes on from OW203983.1 coordinate 12,986,204, forward strand.
GCATGGGTGACTGTGCTTTGTTACGCAAGGGCAAAGGGGCTGCACTTTCCGCAACGCCGAAGCGATTGCAGAAGTAATTTTGGGTCTTTAAAGTTATAGAGACAAAAAAAGTGAGGAGTCCCCCCCCCCTAAACATATACATAGGTACCTACATATACTTATATAAGAGTCCTTCCCTCTTTTATTATTATTTCAATGTCAGATCTATTCTATGCTCCATCTACGTTGTACGGCCATGGATTGTACGCCCCGTATTACGTGTACATAACATTGGCTTCGTAATATCAGGCCGTGTAACGTGGATGTACAATAACCGGACTCATATCTTATTATCTTCTACTTCATCGGACAACCTAAGGTGTTTCGGTTTCGGAACGCTCTTTGTTGTTTTTCTGTATTTGGAGTATTTGAACCCTTAGAATAAGGTATTCTAAGTTTAAACCCCGTATTTGTGTCTTTTTCGTGAAGTCTAGAATGCATTCTTACGCTAATGAAATAGTACTGAGAGAAAAATATGGTTCTTCAAAAGAAATATGCTACGTAAAGCCTTCCTGTAAGTGTTATCTATTTTGGTATTTTCACTTTACACCCAACAATAAGGCGAGGTTTTGGTAAACAAACTTTTAATCTCAAATCGGCGCGGCGCCCTAAGAGAGTGTACAGAGCGTACTGACTCCATACAAATATACGGTCACGAACTAGCTTACGCCGCAATGTCATATGCGCCAAAACAGTATTTCTCGTTTAAATTAACTATTGCTAATGTAACAAAATCTAATTACCATTTTGAAACCATAGGGGTTTCAGGCTTAAATTGGTCTTGCGCCCAAAGATTTCAAAAGTTTAGATGAGCCCTGGCACCTAAAAATCTATTGCATTGTTTTTGAATGTGTGCGTTAACATAATGCCGACTTATGAGTGAGTGTTGCCAATTTAGCATATTATATGCTGAATTTGGCATATATTCTTCTTGTTTAGCATATCTTTTTAGCAAATAGCATATTTACTTAGCATGTTTTTATGAAACATGAAAATAATATAAATCACAATATTTCTTCTAATAAAAATCGATATTGATAACTCCATCAATTTCCCCACCTCACTAGCATGTTCTAGAATGAAGTCATGCAATATAGTAAAGATGCAGCTGATAATAACCCCTTCGCAGCTTTATGTTTTTTTTTTGCAATATCTCTTTTAACATTGCCGCATTGAAACGTGGATACTGAACGTGTATTTAGCCAAATGAGTCTGGTCAAACAAAACTTCGAAATCGTTTGGTGTTGAGAACCCTGAATGCCATTTTATACGTTAGATTTAGCCTCAAGAGAGCAGGAAAGTGCTGTTATTCTTATACTGTAGCAGACAATGTTGTACTACGCTGTGTCGGTGCCAAAGAAAGTTACGTCTCTGGCTTGTAGCCTTTCACATCAGCTGTTGGTGATGAAGATATGACATTTTATTTCGCTGATTTTATTTTTTAGTAAATACTAACAACTCAAAATTATTAGGCATATTTTTTGACATTTTAAAAAGAAAGTTAGCATATTTCTGGCATATTTTTTACATCACTCTAGCATATTCTGTGGTATTTGAGTTGGCAACACTGCAATCTGTCTACCTACGATCAGCAAACTGATCAGACTACTAAAGTTGTTAAAATGAAGAACTTTAAGTGCACTTAAGGCGTCCGACTATCACTGTGTTCAGATGAGCACTGATTCCAAACATGTGAGCGTCACCCATCTAAAGGTGGAAACATTTTTGTGCTGTCATAGTATGGTAAGGGCTTATCTTTACTTTTGAAATCTTTGCTTGCGCTTCTGTAAAATAAAAATCTCAGGTTTTAAAGAGCAGTTTTTGACAAATCTTTGGTTTTTGACAGTTTTTTCTCTGCTGTAAAAGTTAACCGATCATGAAAAGCAATTACCAAAATGATGTCAAAGACATGATAAATGAAATGCATAAATATCCGTTACAAGTTTTTAGTAATGGCTGAGAAACATTTTCAATGCGTTGCCTTGATTAAAATGTATATAACTAATTGGTCAGAGTGTTCGATGAGGGGATAGGATCCAGGACCTAAAGATTATTCACTTTTCGCTGCTGTCATAGGGCCCCCTTATCTACACCCCCGACTAACTATTTTCTGCATTTTACAGCTCAGCAAAACTTAGTTATAGTTGAAGAGAAACAAAGAAATATGACTGGATGGTTCGCGAGGATATTTCTGCCTCAAGGTTTTCCGGACAGTGTCAGTGGTGACTATATAGCATACCAAATTTGGGATACAGCCCAGGCGTTCTGCAGTACCATTACAGGTAATTCTTTTAGCCCATTTTTTAGGCACATGACTTCTTCTGACTGAAGACCTATAACATTGTTCATCATATTATCAGATATAACAAGTTTGTGAATGAGCCCACTGCAATGCATATATTTAAGTATTGTTTTAACTGGTAGAATTTCAAATCAATTGTTGGTAAATATTCTTTATCATTCAATACCAGATGTGTTTCCAACCGGGTAAATTCCTGCTTTTGTATAAATTTCCAATTTCAGGTCAATTAAACACCCATATAATCTACTTGATGGGTATTTATGTTTTTCACTATTTTCATGTGGTATCTTACGGTTTTTATATTGTTTCCTAAGTTGGTTGTTTCTAAATATTTAGAGTATATTACATATCAAAAACTAATTTTTTCACTCGTTTTGTTACTCCACTAATGAAGTGAGTCCACCCGCATAAATACCTATTGTATTTACCGGGTTAATTCCCACCGGGGATCTTTCCGCTGCCCATCTCTAGTCAATACTATCTGTATGATCTGATTTTCAGACAGAAATACTTTCTGCCCCCTCGTCCATAATCTTAATTTCAAATTTATCCATGTTTAAGGTACATTAGCTACGCAGGAAGTGTTGAGAGGTGTAGGAGTTGGGAGCTCTAGTGCTACTCCACTGGCAGCCACTATCACTTGGGTGATAAAAGATGGATGTGGCCATTTGGGAAAAATTGTTTTTGCCTACACTCATGGGTAAGTACCTAAGATTTTGCAGAATAACCTTAAATGTGCTTTATACGGGCCAAATTTTACAGTGAGCAATTTTGCGTCCACCCAATCTTATTCCAAGAATGTTTCTTCTGCATGCATTGGTACTTAAATCATATAAAATAGGTGATGGTGCTATATGAATAAAACAAAAATATTATTAAATCTATTTCTTAATCATTTATTTATTTAACATATTTGTATTTATTTTATTGCATATCATTATTTAGGGGCCATTTATAAATTACGTCGCACGAATTTTATGATTTTTGGACCCCCGCCCATCCTTGTCAGAGGTGGTCACATTTGTGACCCCTCCCCTTTAGTGACGTCACATATTTTGCAATTTTAATTTAGTAATTATAAAATTAAAACTGTACTTTCAAAATTATATATTTCTTTTTACTTTTTTAGAATCTTTTCCCTAAAATCAACGATAAACCAAACATTTTAGAAAGAGTTTTAGAAAATTTAATTATAATTAAAATTAAAGCCATAGGTTTTAATGTTATTTAAGTTTTATTTTGTTTCGATAAATAATTAATTTAATTTAATGAAACATTTATTAAATTAAATTAGAAAATCGTTAAGAGTTGACGTTTGTAACGTCACGAAACAAATTTAAATTCAAATAGTTTCTTTTGTAAAGTAGGTACACAATAGTACACATAATACACTTTGTACAAGTCAAATTGAATTTGTGGAAATATTAACAATTTGCAATATTCCGCTACTCTTACCATGCTATTCAAAATGCAAACTCAAGCACCTCCCGCCCTCCCACATAAAACATGCACAAGCAAAGCAAGCAGTACGAGCACAAAATAAAGCAATCTTAAATAACAAGCAAGAAAACTTATCGACACGTGTGTCGCCTCTAAACGAGGCATCCTCGGGATGTGTAGTCCGCCCGACCGCTCGACAGCAAATGACGAGCTGGAGGCCGGAACTCACCTTTTATACACCGGCCTGACTAGTTGTTTGGTGGGGATAATTGGATGACGAAAACATGCGTAACAAATAATAAGATTAAGCGTTTTTGTAATGGAAAGTATAAATTAGATAAAAAACAACAGTCGGGTATATACAAATTGTGTTGCAGTGAATGTAACGGTGTTTACATCGGTCAAACGGGTCGTAGCTTTGAAACAAGGTATAAAGAACACATCTCAGCCTATAGAAATAATCATCCCGAAAAATCGCGTTTTGCAAAACATATTTTAGAGTGCGGTCATAGTTTGCCTAACAATCATTCATTTGATATAAAACATATTTGTAAGAAAGGTTTAAGAATGTGTGTGCTAGGACAGTTAGAGATATTGAAAAACAAGAATAACTCTGATTTACTGAACGAACAAACTAGTTTTGTAAGTACCCCCCTGTTACGCATGTTTTCGTCATCCAATCATCCCCACCAAACAACTAGTCAGGCCGGTGTATAAAAGGTGAGTTCCGGGGTCCAGCTCGTCATTTGCTGTCGAGCGGTCGGGCGGACTACACATCCTGAGGATGCCTCGTTTAGAGGCGACACACGTGTCGATAAGTTTTCTTGCTTGTTATTTAAGATTGCTTTATTTTGTGCTCGTACTGCTTGCTTTGCTTGTGCATGTTTTATGCGGGAGGGCGGGCGGTGCTTGAGTCTGCATTTTGAATAGCATGGTAACAGTAGCGGAATATTGCAAATTGTTAATATATCCACAAATTCATGATGGACTTCCGCTAAGTAACGCCTTTTTCAATAAATTTTAAGTCAAATTGAATCTTATGAAAATATATTGAATAAAATAATAAACGTACAGGAACTAAATTAAAGGTAAATATCTAATTTAATTTATATTTTATTTATAAAATCTGTAATTATATATAGGTATAATGAGGAAGAGTCACGATTTTTGTTAAGTATGTAGATCGATGACAGTAAAAAAAACATGACTTATGGTGAAAAAAATATCCAAATCGGACAAGAAATGTCGAAAGTACAGCAATTTTACTGTAGCAGTTCAAATAACGCCCGCCAGTACCAGCCGCGAGCGCGTGACGTCATCCCACACATACCCGGGGCGCGACCCCGCACGCGCTCTTCAGTTCTGTAGGTGTACTCTGTTTCCCGCGCAGTTCTTGAGCTGTGCTTGTCACGGTCGCTTTGTTATAGATTTATTGTTGTGTATCAATATCCTTAAAAATGTCTTACAAATATTGTGTCGTGCCAAAGTGCAAGAGTACAAGTAGTAGTACGCCCGACAAACTATTTTTTCATGTTCCAACAGACAAAAAAGCTAGAAAAAAGTGGTGTAGTGTTATGAAGAGAGATCCTTTATCAAGCAAAAGTACTCATTACTGTTGCGAAGATCATTTCGACGTAAGTACCTTTCCTACGTTATACCTTATACTTGACGTATACCTATTTCCTCGTATTATTGAGTAAATGTCACCTATTTTATCGATCAATGGAATCAAAAACCTTAAAACTTAATCCTTTTATGTCATATTGTCTCAACCTTAACACAATCGTATGAGGTAATAACAATAAACAATAATCAACGTAGGTATGATATTTGTAGTCCGGGAAACTACCGCATTTTTATCTACGATAATGAATACCTATCAACAATAGGTAATGATTCGAATTTTAATTTCTTTGCTGTAGGACCTATTTTTTGGATCTGCTTTTCTCAGTAAGTAAAGTATTATTTAAAAATAAAATAAAGAATCTTTAATCTGTTTTTACTTTTTACAGGTCGAAAATGACATGGAAAATTATATAAGGTACCGATTGATGGGTGGTCAACTAAGACTAAAAAAAGGAGTTCTGCCGCATAAATTTGACTGCCAAAGAAAGGATAACGCCGTTGTAGAACGGACTGGATATAAAAAAAGACAGCAGATTGAGTACTTTGAAAGAGTGCTTAATCCGGAAGTTGGTCATGAAAACCTAATAACACAAGAAGAGTTCGTGGCGTGTGAAACGATTGATTTTAATTCAAATGATACAGAGGCTATAAACCCGCTTGAAGAAGATAATGCGGCAAATCTACACAATGATCCTAAATATAAATCACTCGCAGTGCAAGTTAATATAAAGCCAAAAGTTCGAAGCAAGGGCATTAATACTGACGCCGGTTTTGACCGGGTTGAAGAGTTTGCTCTTAAAATAAAAACGGTGAAACCAAAAGAACATCGTCGGGATCATCATCGGGAACCAATGCATGATAGCTTCACATCTTACTCTAATACCTCATCAGTTTCTGCGAGCCTAAGTGGATTCAGTGTAAATACTGACGCCTGTGAAATGAAACGACAAGTAGATACTGAGTTATTTAAGGAACACATGCAAAAAGGAACTTTAATGTCTATATCTAGAGAACCTAAGCTTTTTCTCGGATTACCATCGCAAGTGTATTTCTGTTTAGAATATTTGAGTGAATCTACTGAGAGACCTCTGATGGATGTATTATTGAGCTTGAAAAAACTGAGATGGCGTGAACCGAATTCCGTGCTTGCTGTTCAATTTGGAGTTTCGGAATCTACAGTCGCCAGACATTTCAAAGAAACAATATTAGGTTGCTCAATGCATGGAGAAACTGATTTTTATTCCTCCTCGCGACGATATTCGCTCAAATCTTCCGATACCTTTTAGGAGGCGTTATTCAACAGTCGTCAGCATCATAGATTGTTTAGAAATTCAAATCGAGAAACCTAGCTCAGCAGTACATCAGGCGCTGACGTGGTCACAATATAAAAATGCGAATACTATAAAATATCTAATATCGATAACACCTAATGGACTTATAAACTTCATATCCGAAGGTTATGGAGGAAGGACATCGGACGCCCTTATCTTTGAAGACTGCGGTTTTCTTCAGATGTCATCCCCCGGTGACGTAGTGATGGCTGATAGGGGATTTAAGAATATAGCTCATTTACTTGAACGTCAAGGTTGCAAACTTTTAAGGCCTCCTAGCGTTGATTCGGGATCAAAACTAAGTAAAGAAGAAGTTTTAGAAACTAAAAGAATAGCGGCCCTTCGAGTACACGTCGAGAGAAGTATAGGGCGTTTAAGGGAGTTTGAAATGATTGCACCTCATGCATGTGTTGACATTGATTATGTTAGAATATTAGACTATGTTGTGACATCTGCTTGTGGAGTAGTTAATCTTCAAGAATGCTTATTTAGAAACCAAGTTTAAAATAAAACAATATTTATATCTTAAGCCATCTGTTTATTTTTATACCTTAACCTAAGTTTTGACCAATTTAGGAAAGACTGAGTGTTTCCAAAAACTTGTTGACTTTTCCAAAAGATCTTTGCAGTAAATTTCATCAAAATCTTCTTCAAAGATTTCTACTTCTTTGTTAGCTTCAAAATTCTTATCAGCAACACAAAAAAGCCCTTTAGTTTTGTTGCAAAAAAACATTTGCAGCTGGATTTGACCTTTTGATTTGTTTGTGAGACGATTATTTTTAATAAAGCTTTCTTTGCCTTGTGTGGTCATGGGACATTTTATTTCTATGACATATTCTTGTGTTAAGCCATCAGGAGATGCACCTAAAATAGGCCAATCACTTTTCAAAAACAGCCCACCATTTTCGATTACAAATTTTCTCAATTTTGCTACTTTTGCCCTAACATCAGGTTCCAGTACTTTGCCTCTTCGCATTGCAGGAGTTTCTGGTATGGTTGCACCGAATATTTGCTCAACTAATGAACCATCAGGGGTTTTGCAATGGGCGGCGTCGTGTATTTTTGACGCGGTTATTCTGCAATATCGCATCTCATGCCATAAAGGAGACTGAGCTTGAGATAGAGTTTCTTGTTCTATTTTTGAACACTTTTCTGGTGTTTGTTTTGTTGTACAATAATCGATGAAGCCTTGTGCACTGTTCGTGTCGTTACCTTCTTTTTTATAATCATTTATCAAGTTATGCAATGATAATTTCGTAAGTTCATTCTGTGTAACGTAACTTGTTAACTGAATCCTAATAGAATTTAACTGTATATTGTGCACCAGTTTGTTAAAAAATTGTTCACTTCTTACATTAGCGTTATCGTCAATATCTCCAGCGCTGGAACCGATATCTTTGGCTTTTATAAATTTCAAGGTTGTGCCCACTGTGGCCAGTTTTGGTTTGGCCCAATAACATTTTTTTTCAGTTGGAGAAGGCTCTTCACTGCGTCTGTGTATCCACATAAGAAATGCTACACTATGTTTGCAACCTCCTTTTTGTGCAGCACAATCATGACAAGTAACATCAATAATAGTTTTATCATTTTCTTCACATTTGAGAGTGCAGCTATAACCTTTAGTTTTTACTTTATGCTCCGGTGTTATTCTTGCCTTTACTGTGCACACATTTCCATTTCTTTGGACTTGGACATACCCTACGGCATCGTCGCCATATGACTCTCGTACAGACCTGTAATAATCATACAGCATTAAATACCTACATCACATTACCTGATGCGGTTGCACCATTTAAGTGCATCGAAACAAAAAACATGGTAGGTATCCGCTAATGTTAGTTAATCTACGGCGCGCTCCCGGTCTATAATGTTTAGGTGAACTTGAAACCGGCACTTACTAAATCGCAATGAATCATGCCTGCAGTTGCCTGCTTACAAAAACATCAACTCGAACTCCGTAGGAAGAAATAATGTAGGTACTTGACTTGACTAACGTTTTTATGATGGAGTGTGTTATGCTGTCCATGTACCTTTTTACCCAGGTTATTTTATTATTTTCACATTACCTACCGCAACAGCCATGGGAAAAAGTACCTAGGCCTAAACTCACTAACTAACACATTAAATTTGGTAGGTACTTACCGTTGAAGCTTCCAACCTCGGATTTCAGCGCTGGTATACTTCACATGATTGTTTAAGTATTCAAAAACCATGAAAGAATCCACTTTAGGTAGATTATCTGACTGTCCTTTTTCGAATCCATCTTCCAATTTGTTGCTCATTATTACAGAACACCGAAACAATAAACCGATAATGCATAAAACTCGAAAAAAAACCGAGTGTTCGCTACTAATCACGAATGTGCGTACTGGACGACTGCGATCGCGCGGGGTCTGTGTGTGATGACGACATCGGTATCCACGGGCGGGAGGCGCGCGTTTTAAAATCAAGCCCGATAAAATATTAAATAACTTTGCCATTTATGGACGGATTTCAAAAAATCAAAAAGTAGTGTACTCAGAAAATCATAACACATGCAATGTAATAGTCAAAATTGGATTCTCCCGTTATGTCCCAACAAACATTTTAGCGATAATTAGATCTTTTTTAAATCTTAAGGATGTAAAAAGTTGTTAGAATAGCGATATTTATGGCTTCAGGTGATAAACTTGCGATATTTAAACAACATTAGCACTCAGCGCGATATAATAGGTTTAAAGGAACGTTAAAATAAGGTTAAAGTTGTATTGTAGCGATTCCAATTACCATAATGCAAGCAAAGCATCTTGTATTATAGCTTCAACCTAAACTTACAAATGTAAGATCTATAAAGGAGATAATAGACGCGTAATTCCTCCTCAAGATTTATATTGACGCTAAAAATCACTCCTTAAACACCCAAGAGTCTACAACAGCGTCTGTTAGAATCATTAGTTCTTGAATAGCGCTCATTAAACCTCTTCTAACACTAGATTCTATAGTTTGTCATTACAGTTCTTTTAAATGTCAAAGTTGTATCAAACTCTTTTTAAACACTACCATACATGTATGGGTTCTAAAGAAGCGCTAATCATGACCACAGTACACCCTAAGAAGCTATATCGCACTTATTCGTGGGCTTAAGCTACACCGCCATTATACGTGAATAATTTAAAAATTAAAATTGAGTAATTCATTGTAATTTGGATGTTATTTGCTTAGAAAGTTCCTTAGCCGATATGCTGTAACGCATAGAATCGAAGATAGAAACAAACATGAATTAATTCCATAAAAACCATGGATTACACCTATATAATACGTGTTACACTTTAGTAAATAGAGATTATTCCATATGCGCTTTAATTTTGAGATGAAAATGTATATGTATATTCACAGTAAACTTACCTTCGCAATGATAGTTAAATCCTTAACACGTGCACTAGTATAAATATGATATTTTGAGAGTGCTTCCATTCCACCATTAAAAATAACACTTTATCAACTTGTTTGAGTCACTCTGTTTACCTGTGTGTAAAAAGTACAGAGAAAAATACGTTTTACAACCTAAGGAGTTCCTATTCAAATAAATATTGTGTTTGCTACAACCCAGAGAGCTAAAATTGATACTAATATACCTGCAATATAACTTAAAGTCATTTTCATCGCCGTTGTGGACCTTGGATAGCACTTTCGGTCTCCACTAGCGCTGTAATAACACCGGAAGAAATAACCTAAAATGATGAGAGTTAGGCATGGCTATAGTACGACTCTTGTATCGCTATGAGACGTATTTACGAGTATCACCCCTTTAGCACTTCCATAGCCCTCTCGTACAACTTAATTCCATATCTTACCACCTTCATATCGCCGTTGAAGGACCTAAGCCTGTAAAAAGTTATGCCTAATCCGGGGGTATATCGGGGTTAGAGCACGCTCTAACTCTAGTTTAATCGCTTATTTACATCTGAAAGACTTTAGGAGCGCTTTAATAGATCTTTTATAGCCCTCGCAGTAGCGCCTAAATGTTTGTTGGGGTGACTTATCCTCATTAACTACATACTAATATGTTACGTATATAAATATATGCCCAACCCCGCCCGTTTGATTAGTCTTGCTAAGAAGAAGGGCAAGAAACTTAGCAAGTTCATGTCTCATTTTTAGATTTTTTCCTTTTTTTTATCAATTCTGTTACATAATAAATTTTTCGTATGCGAATCCGGCTGCGAAACTGGACCGGTTCTACATCCTCCATCAAGCATGGTAAGTTTCTAACTGTCAAGTAAAAATAAGCATTTTTTTTTAGGTCATACCTTGATGCATACAGCAAAAAGTGGCGTCTCTATGCAGACACACTCAACGATGCCGCGATGTGCATGGAAATAGCTCTACCGTTGTTCAACAGCTACACGACATTCGCCCTCTGCATGAGTACCGCTATGAAAGCAATTGTTGGCGTCGCTGGTACGTTGAAAATAACCAACAATATGTCAGTGGAAAGATTATGATCCAAATTGTCTCCACCTGATTCAGCATCTAGATACTACTGAAGCAAAATCAGTATGGTTCCACAACAAAACTGACTGTTGGCAGTATAGCCACCGATACCAATAAAACTGACCGTCGGCACTTTGCCGATATAGCCACCAATACCTACAGCTTGACGACAATGCCACATATCATAGACAGGCGACATCTTCCATGCAAAAAAGTTTAGCATCGAGATCACTAAACTGCCTGCCCACAGCCTGATGGTTAGGGCAAACCCCTAGTACGCCTTAACGCCTTGGCCACACACAACCCCACGCCTGCGTCTTGCGTCTGCTACTGGGGAGATAACAAAGGAAGTTGTTTCGAACGGGCGACAAGTCGCCGCGGAGCGTCCTTTGGAGAGGCGGGCTGCGGAAATACTCGACCAACCGCGGCCGGCGCGGCGGTATTTCGGGTGGCGTGCGTATTAAACGTAATTTAAAACTTTTTACTGACTTAAATTCAAAATATCTTCATGAATGAGTGCCCGAGTCGTAGCATTGCGACGCCAGTTGCAAAAAGTGATATGCGCCGTAAGATGCACCGCATAAAACTTGTAGTCAGCATTAGATCCATAGATATCATAATACTATTGTTATTGGGCCCCACTGCAATATTAGGTTCCGTTTCGGAACGTGCGATCGTCGTGCGAAATTTCACTCCTTTATAAGAAAGAGTCATAAAAATATAGTAGAAAGAGAAAGAAAAATCTGGTTTTGAAACGCTTGCGAGTGATTTCCGTGAAACGTCAAAGTCAAAATAACCTCAAATGAAATTCAAGAGCGGAAAACCGAAAATGTTTTTTGTAGTCGCTAGGAAAGGAAAATAGGTGCTTTAAACTAAAAATATGACATTGCAGCCCTAGGGAAATGTATAATGAATTTTTCAAAGTTTTGAATTTAGTCGAAAAACCGGGAAAGCACCTGTGTTTCGACAGTCAGGCGAATTTTAACGGTACCTAGACAGCGTTAGAAATCACACTTATCAGTGCGATATTCCCATTTCGTCCAACTGTCGGGTAATACAGTGCGCGCTAATCTTTTAGTCGCCTCTGAAGATAGCCGCACGAGGCGACGCAATAGCCGTTTTACGGTGTCAGGGGGACGTTACAGGAGCGAGAGCGCGGAGCACACCCGCCTGCGTGCCGCACCAAACCCCCCGATCGCCATTTAGCAGGTGTCAACACTATGCGTTAGTGTTAGTGCTACGTCCGTACACTACACACGCGCGCGTTCCATGAAAAGTACATTGGAGGAAAAAATTCCATGATTCGTTAAGTTTATCGTTGAATCTGTTTGTTATTGTTTTTGTTGCCTTTATTTGTTGTTTTGTTGATTTAGTTTGTTAAAATTTATAGCTGTTGTTATGCCTCGCGGACGTTATAGCGTTTTAAGGCGACAATGTAGGAAAATGGTGTTTATATTAATACGTTTTATTTATATAGTTAAGATCGCACTAAAATAATAAATAAATAATGAAATAGGTAGGTACAACAAGTACACCTTCCCACTTATAGTAAACATTTAATAATCAACCGTTAATATTACTGTTTCCTTGACTGTACCTGCGCAAGCTCGCGCTCGTAACTCAATCAGAGGCGACTAAAAGATTGGCGCGCACTATAGCTCGTTTATCCTCGGATTCACTCATGCTGATTTCTGAATGCTGTATGGTGAAATTCGCATTACTCCGATTGAAAAGCCTCGTTTTGAAACGAAACCCTATTGTGCAAAATTTATATGCGCAATACATGATAATGGTGTCAATTCGTTGTAACACGACTTAACTTATTTGACAGGACTAACCTTATTTTAAGCGTCCTGTATTTTCTTTTCTTTATCGAAAAGACAAGGACAGAACGCTTAAATTAAGTTAACTCCTGTCAAATAAGTTAAGTCGTTACACCTAATCGACAACACTGTGCAATAAAATTGAAGTCTGTGGATCCTTTAAGGCTGCGGATGTCAATATTACTTGCAATATCTTAGGTGGCGCGACCAGAGCTGCGATGACCCAGCACCACGCAGTACGGGGGAACCTGGCCGATGTATCGGCGAAGGATTCCGCGCAAGAGACAGCCGTCAACCTTATAGCTTCCTTCACTGCACTGCTGATCATTACAGCATTCAAGTAAGCTGCATTATTCTTACATAATGGGGATACACAGGTAAAGCAAAGCTAATTGCAGATGGCGCTAGCATAGGTCCGGCCAAATTTGTCATATACATGCTATATGTCATGTCCGGCTATGTCAAACTTTGTTGCTGTGTGTGCTTCGGTTTTCTAAGCGCTTTTCTCCAATATCCCGCGTTTTTAAATAAAATCACCTGTACTTGGCCTTGGACACACTGCCGTCCCAACTAGCAAAAAACCCTTGTAAGTGATGAACTATGTAATGGGTGGCGCAAAAGTAATGTCATAATTTGAATTGGCTGCCATTTTGTTATAATGAAAAAAAGAGCTCTGTTTTCATAAAAAGTTTATTCGAAAGTGTATCGCTCAAATGGCCACCTCCCGGGTTGATGCATAATTGCGCTCGTTTTACAGCATTTTGAATTGTTGCTCGCAAAACATCTGGCTATCTGGCACCAAATTGGCGATTTCTTCTTCAACATTATCTTTCAAGACTTGTAAGGTTCGTGGTCTGTTGTGGTAAACGCGAGATTTTAAAAAACCTCAAATGAAAAAGTCTGGTGCTGTTAGATCTGGCTATCTGGACGGCCAGTTCAAATATCCAAAACGAGAGATCAAAATTTGTCAAATAAGCAGTAACAATAATTCCACGTTCTTGAGGTGTGTAATTGTGTATCGCTCCATGGCTTGTTCACAACTAATTCTCTATATATCTACATCATGGCCGAATAAAACATGGTCTGTTCCTTCGGTTTCCATTCCAAAACAAGCTTGCTACAATTCGAACACTGACAACAGGATAGCATATAAATTTTTGTATGAGTGCGAATGAATAAGCACGAGAGCTCGTACGGCGACACTGATATTATTAAATATTTGGAATGCGCCGGCCCAAGGTGACGTCATCTTACGTGCTTGCCATTAAGTGAGTGAAGTGAGGTTTAGTTTGAAATTTAATGCACAGTTAGTCATGATCTGGTCCAAAAAAAGTTAAAACAGCATTTTAAGTTGGTTTTGAGAAGATCATGACTATTTGCGTTTATAATTTCAAATTCTTGCTTTATAAACCTCACTAATACTTAACAATTGGTGTCAAATGGCACATATCAAAATGTTTTTCAATTTTAAATTTCTAAACAAGAAAAACAAAGTTAAGTTATTCACTTTACGCTAAGCTAGCTGACGTTTAACCTTAAAAAAGAACCATTACCTACGTTTTATTTAGTTTAGCTTACGAAATATTTTAATTATGTATAATATAATTTATTAATAATAAATTAATAAAATATTTTAATATGATGAGTTTTTTTATCTTTACTAGTCAAGGCTGATGTTTATTTCCTACTACCAATTTAGTATATTTTTCTTACATTAAAGGAGACTGTACTTTTTTGTATGGAAAGTGGTCTATTAAGATATAATATTGTGGTTTTTACATTAGGTAACCCCAACTACACCTCTGTGCGAAAGGGCATCAAAATCTGACCCGACAGTTTTTTCGGTACTTTTCGGACAGAAAGAGGCGGCGTCAGCGCCTTCAAAGACACGGCATGTAGTTAACCAACGCTAGTATAACAGGAAACTTATTTATAGTTCTTAGTTCGGCATCATTGCAGTCAAAAATGTAATAAATGTAGCTCATTGCAAAATCGGAGTTCTTATAAGTTCCTTACTTTATAACATTATTGTAATAAAAATACTTAATTAAAGTAAAATAATACTAATATATTTGACTTGAAATATCTCAAAACTGTCGGGTCGGATTTTGATGACGTCGCAAATCTTGGTAATAGTTCTGTGGAGTTCATTAAAAATTATACTTTGATTTTTTTGCTACTCTATAGAAAGCTACACAAATAGCCAGTTGCAGAAAGGGTTTTTAAGTATAATGAACCTTTAAAGTTGATGCCATCCCTGACATTGTTCTTGACAAAGACAGTGACAGCATTCATTTTAAAGTTTCATTAAACTTAAAAACCCTTTCTGCAACTGGCCGAAAGTGACGCATCGCAAGGTGTCGGCAGCACATAAGTTCATTCACTCCATAGAGCCTCTTCAATGTAATGAAACTACTTTATGTAGCCAATTTGTTTCAGGAACACCTTGCCCGTGTTCGTCCTGATGATAATCCTGCACATAGTGTGCAACTACCTGGCTGTGCGCGCTGTCTGCCTGCGGACCATCAACGAGCCGCGGTACTTACAGCTCATCGACACCTACTTAAAGCAGGAGTGTGTGGCCGCGCCTTGCACCGTCAACGGCAGCGAGCCGATTATATTCTATCATTTTGGACCTAATGTTCTAGGTGAATAAGTTTGGTTTTCCATTAACAATTATATAAAGTAAGAGTTCGTCCCCGCGTCTCGCAATAGCAACGAACTAATCATCGCCTCGAACTGTGAACTCGCGGACCCCTCCCCCATATCTCGGCAAACCCTTGACCGATTTGGCTCATGCTCGAACTTAAAAATTATTTTTGTCTCATTTATTCGCCTACCAAATTTCATGACGTTCCGATCAACGATACTAGAGTTTTCAATGTTATCATTGGACAAACATTCATACATACACACAAACGCCAGATTGTTCAAATAGACTCAACTTCGCTCGCTCGTTCAAAAATATGTAAAATTTTCAGTAAACGATTTTGATTTTTTTTTCATTGTTGTAATAATAAAACTCTTCACTTGGACATTGGCTATAGTTTGTTCCCTTTGGACATAATCATCACTTACATTCGCTCGGGTAATCACAGGAACCTTCTTTGTTAAAATGGTTAGTCTCTGGGTGTATAGGCATTGGTTTATGCCCTGGAGACGGGATTAATTAAATTCGCGCGGTTGAAACCGTGGGCAAAAAGCTAATATATTATTATTTTGTACATAATATTATTATTTATAAATTTTCTTTGCAGATCTGAAACTATGCGGGTTTAAAATTCAACTAGGATGTTCGATAAAGGATCTGATCAAGAAACACCCTAAAGCTGAGCACCTTAAAGGCATAACCGAAGTTTACGAAGAACGACAGTATCTACTTTTCCCGAACGTTCAGAAGAGAAAGATGTATGTGTTGCTGAAACAAAACGCAAACACATACGACGTCCTGCTTGCTTACTTCCATGCTGTTTTGTTGTCAATAATCATCTGTTCGCTGAATGATGAAAAACTTGTAAGTATTGCCGCAGAGACCTATTATATACGTATATCATAGTAAAACCAGAACAGTAGTTTATCTTCAAGCAAAGGTACATCGCGCGGCTAATATGTGTGCGTGCTAGTACGCACGAACTACAGTACGCACACAACAGCAATATCTTAGTATACAAGGTAGGCACTAGTCGGAGTCAGTCACGCTGCGGTCGCGCTCAGTCGAGTCTTTCGAACAAGCCGCCACGCCGCGCGGCACCGACCACTTCAAATATGTCGACAGCACGCAATCGAACATATTGTACTGTCTTCGGATGCCTCAATAATAATTCCTCAAATCCAGAATTATCGTTCTTCTCAATAAGTACATACTCAGCAAGAAAGGTGAGTAAATAATTTATGGTGCCTTTATATATAAATAATAATGTGAAATGTAAACCGTATTTTCTTTGTTCACATTTAACATAGGTACCTATGATCATAACTGTGCTATGGTTGTCAATTAGTCAAGGTGTTTTTAAACGTGGAGCTGATATGGTTGAAATCGCAAAGATTTTTTAATTTTAGACTAGGAGCCAATGTTTGATTAGAGACATGTTTGATTAGATAGATTCTGACTACACACAATTTGATATTCCAAAAAAAAATGCCTTTTTTTATGTTTGCGGAGCTTTGTTGAAGAAATGTGTAGTTTATCATAAAGATTGTGAACTACTAAAATTGTGCATGGATGCTGATCAGCGAGCAATATAAGTGCGGAGTCTAGGTACCTTAATTATAGAAACTATACGGCCGAACGAAATTTGTAAGTAGTCCTTAAATTGTAAGATTGGCATGTCAGTTTATGAACAAACTAAATGACATAGAATTCTTATCGCCCTGATCGTGCTTTCCAAAAATTTTTTTGCAGAAGTTGTATATTAAGATGAGGATATACTTCACTTTAAGTAGTAATAATAAGGCATATCGAACTGGACATAATCGACGTAAATATTTTTCTGTCACAAATTTGAAAGCATTTTAGATTAAAGAAGTCGTGTTTAAATAAATGAGCTTTTTATTAATACCTACCTCGTATAAAGTTAAAATGCGGTACTGAGCTCCCGGTCTACACAAAGGTCAATTCGGGGCTCTACGGCGCGGCGGTGGCGTCTTTGTAGATCAAACGTGCCACCAAAGGGGGCCGCCTTGAGAACAGTTCAGCACCACAAACATATCTATTCCGGCGACTTGCGGCAACGAAGACTGTCACGAATGAATATAGAAGTCATTTTAGTTTGGCCTACGGCAACAGATAAGTTGGTAACGCGTGCATTTAACGTATTGCTATTCGCACCGCTGTCGCTGCTGCTGCCATCGAGTTGAAGGCCCAATGTAAATAAATTGAATTTATACAAACATGATATATACCTACGTAATATGTGTATAATATCTGTATTTAAGTATTGATTTTTTATTAGCTACGAAACTAAAAAAAGAGACAACCCTGCAAGAGTCGGTATTTAAGTCTCGTACGGGGCGTGAGTTATGTTCTGGTTTTACTATGCGTATATGCTGCATTTTTTTTTTCATTATTTCTTGCAAATATTTAACTAGCTTTTGTTTGTGTATTATGAAAATGCTGTGAGCACAAGGCTCCATCCGTTAGCCTGTCCTCGTCCACTGCTGGATTTCAAAATTTCCCCACTCTTGGACCACCAAGGTCTGTTTCCACACGCATAAAATTTTCACCTTTCAAAACTCTGCAACCGTCATTCATGCCAGATTTTTTACAGACAACCCTATATCATCGTATTCGCAATTAAATTGCGCTCATTTTGATATAAGATTTATTTATTAAACAGATAGGTGAAAATAACTATATCGATTTACCTGTTTATACCTGGCAACCCAGTAGTTATACCAGGAAAAAAATAGACAACTCAACATTTGTATATTCTATAGGCCTCATACTTTCGGTTGGTATTAAATTTATTCGTTAAACTCATGAGTGCAATATTTAATAAAGTCATTTTTCAATTTTTAATTAATCATAGTCTTGCCAGGAATTTTTTAGACAACCCACTCGAGATATATTTTCTAATATATTCAATTTGATACAAAATACTTTTCATCCATTAAACGGATGAGTGAAGGTCGCTTCTAGTGCGGATCCTCTACTATAAGTGTGAAAGAGAAAGAATGCTTCGGAACATGTCATTTGACCACTTTAAAACCGCATGTCGATTTACTGCGTCATCGACGGGACCCGTCCACTAGCGCTTGTTGCACTATTAGTCAGAGACGGGACCCGTCTACTATACCTTGACCGCCGTAAAGTTGGCCTTTCCTAGGTTCGCAGGACGTAGGAGGAGGAACACGCTGGGTGCTTCCAAACTCGATCCACGACTTTCAAACCTCGAAAATTTCGTGGCGTGTTCATTTTATTGCCTAACATTATTGAGTAATTTATCCAGACTGCAATATTGGTAACAGATACTTGTATGTATTCTTGAATTTTTTTTGTGATTCCCATACTAAGTTTAATAAGAAAACACAAAAATAAATAATTGATAAATATTTTAGTTTTTTTTTTGCTATCATTACTATCTCAATCAGCCGAAATGTGTAGAGATCGGAACGAATTTAGTCGAAGTTAGAAACAGAATAATTATTTTTGGTTGTGAGTACTTATGAGTCATGGGTTGAACATTTTGTTACGAGTTCGGAAGTACCCAGCGCGTTTGCACGCGCATGTGCGCACGGATACACAAGGCATTTCAGTATCCGTTTCGTTGCTAAGCAACGCTTTGTTTTTAAATAAAGCTATGTGCCTGCCACACATTTTGTAAACATGGATTTACTGACTCTGCGTAATAAAAAGTTAAACCATCAAGCAAAAATAATGTTATTAAATGTAGCAAACTATTTTAAAAAGAAAAAAGAAGGAGGAGATGGCAAGTAATAATTTATGGGACATGGGCAAAAAATAGTACCTTGTAATTTTATTTGTGTGACCTTTTTTAGTGTTCCGTACCCATAGGGTAACCAACGGGACCCTATTACTAAGACTCTGCTGTCCGTCTGTCTGTCCGTCTGTCCATCTGTCACCAGGCTGTATCTTATGAACCGTGATAGTTAGACAGTTGAAATTTTCACAGATGATGTATTTCTGTTGTTGCTATAACAAATACTAAAAAACACAATAAAATAAATATTTAAGGGGGCTCCCATACAACAGACATGTTTTTAACGTTTTTATAGATAATGAATTTTATAGAACCCTTCGTGCGCGAGTCCGACTCGCACTTGGCCGATCTTTTTTATTTTTTACCTCCTTGGAAGATGATTTTCTGAAACAAATCATTCTTAATGTCTTACCAAAAGGTTCAATACCAATTTCCATTGTTCTTTTTATCGTGTATATTTAAAAATATAATGGGTATATATTGTGTTTCAGTGTATGTATACGTTTACTATTTATTATCAAACTCTCACACCGTAGTCATATTTCTTAAATTGGTCTTTATACACATCATGACGTGGAAATACCGTGTGTAACCGCGCGCACCCGCACCCTTGCGTCACGCAAAACTAGGAAAGGCCAACTTTAGGACGGTCAAGCTATAGTACGTGAAGAGATAAAGGTGCCTTTTTCTTAGAGCATTGCTTCAGAGTCGCTAATGATGATAGCTTTTTCTTTATTGTTTTATTGCCCATTATTTATACGAATATGTTTCAATTTACCATAATTGCGTCTAGTCACAAAAAACCTACTAGGAAATAATCAGATATAAAATGCGACCGTTCGTTGCATAAAATCGTGTGCTGAGTGAGCGCAAGCGACGCAGTGTTCCCGTACGAAAGTCGAAGCGTGACTGAATCGGCGGTCTGGCTGGCGGCAGGTCCAGGTTAGGCTGACTACAACTCGCGATCATTCAGGTATTTTCTTTTTACGGTGAAAATAATGGTTTATTCATTTTTATTTTACAGCTTTCAGCTGCTTTATACTAATATCAGTTATATTATGCAAAGTTTCAGATCTAATTACGTGTATTCATTGAATGCTATCGGCTTATTGAACGGTTTGGAGGAAACTTTGTAATTTTTTTCTATCAAGAAAATTTAATGGTGTCAAGTTTTCACCATAGGTTTGACATAGCCTTAGTCCTCAACTTCACCATATATTTATTTCAAAGTGATTGTTGCAGTGCTTGTTAGTATAAAGCAGGATCATGCAAAGCGAAGTGAGGTATCATACAGCTTTAAAAATAGATCTAGATAATGTTAATGGATTCAGCCTAAAATATTATAACATTCCGTACACACCCCACAATGTCATGGCAGCGTTTATATGTATGTTTGCTCGTAACGACGCGACGCCTCTTAAAACGCATTGATTGCTTACTTTTGACAATATTAATGTGCGTTTTGTACCGTTATTCTGTTTTACCCCCTTATGGTTATGATTGTAGAGTAATATTTATTATTTATCGTTTTCTATTTTAGCCGGTTTACCACAAGGAGTCACACTTGCGCCCGTTCGCTCAGGTATGCCACGTTCTGCAAGCGGCGGAATGGACACGAGAGCCTGTACCAAAGACGCCCAGTTACCGTGGCCTTCAATATGCCGCCTCGCTAGACCTGCTCAAGTACGTCGACAGAATAGTGCAGAATGAATATCCTAGGGTCAGAAGTGGGCTGCTGCAAACTGGTGAGTGGTTTACTATCTGAGTAATTATGAAAAACCTAATTTCATGAAGTTTTGACTATGTTTGCTTAAAAATTAACTGGGTGTACAACTTTAGGGACGTGGAGTTTTAGTTGGGAACACAAAACTGTCATTTTTTGATCGGCTTAGAAAACATATACTATAAATCGGTGAATTATTATTATCACCCTCTTTACAAAAATATACCTTATGAATAAGAAGAACGAGAAAAGAAAAAAGAGAAATCAAGAAAAATAAATCAATTGTTTCATACATTTTGGTTGGGTAGCTATGTATGTAACTTTTCTATGGAACAACTGATTTTTTTCGCGTTTCGAGGGTTGTCTCCATAGTAAAATTCGTTCAAAATGTTTCTGGCTTCCGCAACTTCATCTTGACACCACAGTATACACATTTACGTATTTGTAGCGAATGTATTACGAGTATAGTACTTTTCTGAGTACTTGATTTTTTTCAGTAATATAGAATTCCTCAAACATAAAAATAAAACTGTGCAAGTCATAGTTATTATACCTATTATAGTTCATCTGACACTGTCGACTATATCGACTCCACAGTTTGTGGCAGCAGAGAATTTCTTTCATTCCTTTGGGCGCAGATATCGGGACATTTGAGCGTTTGTCGGTACGTCTAATTGCATAAATTTGCTTATTAACAAAGAACTGTATTCCTTGGACGAATTTTAATTTAACTAATGGATTGTGACATTTTTAATTATTTATTAGGTTATCTTAGCTGATGATATTTTAGCTATTTGTTTACTGTTATTTGTCCTATGATTATTTAATTTATCTTATGCAGATATAGTATTTCATTTCAATAAATAATACTTATTGTGGCTTCATATTCATTTATTACAAGTAAGAACTTATGTTATTTTATGGAATTTATTATAATATACGGATAATATAATATAAATGTAAGTTTATGACATAATATTATAGATAAATTAATTTTCGTACCTAAATTGATGACTTGACACCGTGCAGGAGCATTTCTTGGTTTTGTCTTGAAGAGATTTTAAGATTTTAAATTGTTAGATTTTACACATTTTCAATTTTTATGTTTTAAATTGATTTTAGTTCTGTATATTGACTTATCTAAGTGTGCTTTATGCTCCTACAGAGGAATAAATAAATGAATGAACCTCGGGACAGAGGACTCAATAACGGTGACAGTCTCGATATATAAAAATCCTCACCTTAAAGGCCTGGTACGCAGTTGCCAAGGTCGCATTATTTTTTACCGCTGCGGACACCTTATAAGATAATTTACTCGACCTCTTTTACAGAAGATAATTAAATTATCCATTCTTTCTTAATGAAGCTACATTTGTCTCTACCAACAATAATGATTTTTTGTTTCAAATCCTTGTAAATAATAAATAATAAATAAATTTCATTTATTTCGGATAACAAAGATCCATAATTTTGTTTACATGCCATTTGTTTTTACAAATTACAAAACACAATTAATTCATAATAATGGGAAATAAAAATAAAAAAAATAATAAAAATTAAAGATTAGAAATTACAAAAGTTTAATACCTTCTCACCGGCACAGCTAATGCGGTAAAAAACAGAACCCATGTCCCAAAAACAAAATTCGATGAACTCTCGCTTTCGCGTTCATTGGTTGCGGGAAGTGGTCATATCGGGAAGTGATTATATCGGGAAGTGGTCATATTGGGAATTGACATACAGGGAATTGGTCATATAGAGAAGTGGTCATCTCGAACCGAAACGTTGACGTCTACAAATCGGCGCGGTGGCAGTTGCCAAAGCGCAAGAAATTTATAACTAAACCGGAGTGCTTACCTTTATTGAAACACGCCCGCTAATATACATAACGCCCATTGTCTTGTTGGGCGTTTATTTCTCTTTAAACTTTATTCTCTTCGAATGAGCTATCTCTGTTACTCGTGAAGGATAAAGAATTCTATCTTTAAGGGGCTCCACAATACTAAACATCAGTTTTGTATTGGATTCAGTTCCGTCAATGTAGATGGTAAAAATTTGAAAAAAATATGGCGTGTTTTGTGACTCAAGGCAATTATTAATTACACTTTATAAATACTCATACTTTAAATCTTCTGTTAATTATGTAACTTTTAATAATGCATGAATTTCACAAAAAAAAGCGATTCAGTTTCCATGTTTCAAAACTGATTGAAACGAAACCAACACACGCAGATACTAACTAAAAAAAAGCATCTTTATTACATAAAGAAATTATGGTTAATATCCTAATGGAGCCACGATTTCAAAATAACTGAAGTTTTAAAACGCGCGGCATCTGATTAAAGCAGGATAACGAGTTAAAAAACAAACGCGTTAGAGCAGCACTGAATTTTAGCATAGTGCAGCCCCTTAACTCATGAAGGTTAATACATTTCAAGGTAATCTTTTACGTGGCCTTGTTATATGAAGGAGAGCCGTTCATAAATTAACAATTTCGTCAGGAAGTGTAGGAAACACGGACACCAGGGTAGCATAATGTTTAATCGCGCGTGATGCGACTTAGTTGAATCACAAGTGCAAGGAGCGTGACCTACTGCTTAATTGCAAAAACATCGTTTTGCACTTGTGATTCAACTAGTGTCATTTAAACACTATGCTACGGGCCCAGGATAGCGTATACAATTTAATGCTTGCTACAGAGATGGCATTAGAACTATTTAGGTATAATGACCCGTAGTTTATGAACCCAGCCCAGTATGGTTATTTATAATACCTATATAAGCTTCTTGTACATACTTGTGTTTGTTCATTAACAACGCCCGCACTACAAAAATAAATAAGCTTGGCTGAGCGCAACCTGGAGCGTTTTGTTTTTGCTGACTGTGCATAATGCTACAGGTTGCGCGCAGGCAACCTTGTTTATTTTGATGTAGGTTTCGTTTCTACACAACTACAAATTGATAACATCTCGTTATTCGATACAAATTGTACGCCCTTAGTTAACTGTCCTTAGTTGCCAGTGCAGCACCGACTACAGGCACAAAATAACCACTAACGGAAGGCCTACTCCGGGTGACCTTGATTTTAATTACCTACGCTCGACCGTTACGCTAGTGCTGTCATCTATCTACTAATAATAAAGTAAAAATTTCGTACTCTGTACACCAATATTTTTTCAAAATTTTACTGACTTGGGTTTTTAATGTTTTACTGAAGCCAAAACTACCATTTGCAGAATGTTTGTCTGTCTGTATGTATGTTCCGTTTTAACTTGAGAACCACTTGACGGATTTTGATACGGTTTTTTTTATTGTCATTGTAGTAAAAAATTCGTGTTGGGAGTTATTTAAATAAAAAAGTTTAAACGTATAAACGTCGTCATGGAGGTCGACTTTTGGCCGCAAGGCATGGTGTTCCGTCGCTTCCAAAAGACATAGTGCATAAGTGAAGTGACACTAACATAGCATTAATCTTTATTACTAACACGTTTCTGTAAAATAATATATATTTTAGTTCTTAGGTATTTATCTATGGGCCCTAGTTGCCTGAAATAAATGGATTATTATTATATTATATATTATTTAAACGTATTTATTTATTATAATTAATTACTAAATCTATAAATTCGTTACTGAAAAGTACTTTCGTCGGTTACGGCACGTTCGAAGTAGATTGTAGATTGGTATTCTAACGATTTCGTAGCTACTACTTTCGCGCGATACAACAGCAAAGCAAACACAAATTAAATTAGTTACCTACAATAGAGATAGGAAATCATTTTCATTCTTACGTTTCTGCAATGACGGGTAATTTAAAAAAAGTCAACTCCCTTCGATTTAATTTTGTATTCATTCAAACAACCATATACACAACAATTTCGATATGCTTTACTCATTTTTTAAACAACAAAATACGTCAATCAAAACAATAATCAGGGGTATCGTCAAAGCGCGTGCACTCCTGACTGGCATTCATCTGAATATCTTCGAGGTCGTCGTAAGTACGCGTCTATGTGTGCGTGCGCCTGTTTTCGCTAGTTATAGGGAGAGAGCCTTCTGTTAGTGGTTATTTTGTGCTACGGGGGTCGTTGGAAAACAAAAGGATTAGTAACCGCCGCGCCGTCGTCCACATGATCCGAACCGACTATGGTCGGGCGCTTGTTCTCGACAGGCCTTTAGAGAAATTATTGCAAATTCAAATTTCAAATTCAAATTCACAATTCAAATAGTTTATTTTGCAAAGTAGGTATATAAAATACACGTTTCACAAGTCAAAATTTAAACTTATATAAAAAAAAAGTAATAAAATAATAAATGTACATGAACTAGATTAAAAGTTTATTTAATTTATGTAGCAATGTATATACGATTAAAATTATGGGTAAAATATATATTATACAAGGTGAAATCCAATCAACCGCCCGAACCCACACCGGAGACCCGGCCAGGGACCAGGAACAAGGTTCAATGATTACCAACCGAGCCCCCAGCACGAATCCAGGCGGCCGACCAAATCCCATCCTATATACTACATACTAATAGGTTACATATATAAATACATGCCTACCTCCGGCCTCCGCCCATTCGATTAGTCTTGCTAAGAAGAACGCTTTGATGAACTTCAAAACGTTCTTAAGTATTGATAACCATGGTGGTATAGGGCGACTGCATCGTAACAACTTGGTTTCAGCTTTAGACCTCAAAAAGGGAGATATCACTTAAAAATACGTCTTGTTTCCAGGTTGGGATCTAAGTAAACACTTATTAGTGGTGGACGAATGGCGAGTAAGCAGTAACACTGAAGAAAACAGAAGTTCGCAAAATGACGGGACCAAAATTGCTCTTGCAGCTCCAATTGTACCATTCGAAGGAATCAACCTAAAAAAAGCTATGATATCTGATCGATACATAAATATATAGGTCTTTACATACGAAATTGCCAATTTTTTTTTACAGATTCATGAGTTCATAATTCCTGTAATTATATAGCTATTTCAATTATTTGTTTTTTGTTTGAAGTTTGACATCTACGTATTAAATTTTGTTTTTATTTTCAGTTTGATTATAAAAATTAAATCTTCAAAAACAGTTCGTTCTAAATGCCATCCATTTGTATGATAAGATTCGTAATAATTTTTACAGCTGACACTTCTCAAAAATTAAATTAATGTTGTCTCATTCATACACATAAGAAATAACATAATTTGGATTTGTCATTCCTGAAAAATATGCAAAAATGTTTGTACTGAAAATAGAGTATCCTTCAGATTATCTATAGAAAAGGGCAGTTACATATGTAAAGACCTAATATATTAACTAAGAAAAGTAGTGTGAAATTATATAAATTTATTATGTACCTACTTTTGTTTGATCATTATGAGTAAATCCTTTGGTCCCAACGAGTTACACCGAACCCAGTCACAATGTAACTCTTTGGGACAAAAAATTATAAAATGTCCCAACAAAATGTTACTCGATGGGTCAACTTTTTATTTTTCGTCCCAACGAGTCTCACCCCCAAAACAAGAGTTACTCGTTGGGATTAAAATCTGTTACACATTGACAGCTTTTTTCTTCCCAACGAGTAACACTGTTACCTGAAGCAAGTAGGAAATAACGATCTAAGGCGGAGTAATATTTTCCGATCAAATTTACCGAAAGCGTAAACATAGTGTGTTGAGTGAGTTGGGAAGAAAAAATCTGTCAACGTGTAACAAATTTTAATCCCAACGAGTTACACCGAAACCAGTCACAGTGTAACTCGTTGGGACAAAAAATAATAAAATGTCCCAACCAGTTACACTGTTACTCGATGGGACGTAAGCATCTCAGTTAACAAAATGGGCTTTTGATTTTACTACGATACAAAATATGACCTAGCTAGTAATTCTGTCAATGAACGCTCTAGGGGGGGTCTAGATGGATGGAAATGTTTGAATAGAGATTTTTGACTTCAGGGCCTCAATTCTGGGGGTATGGAGATTATCTCCATGGTCGAAATATTCCGTTTTATCTGTCAAACTCCATACGTTTTAGGGCCGAGATTTAATAATCTCGGTTCCAGCCAATGTCCAGCGTTGCTCGAGAATAGGCCTGCAGGGTCGTATTTAAAAGTAATAAGGAGGTAAACATACTCAAAGTCCTTGGACCGGGATGTGCTGGAAGGTGGGGGGGATTACGGTCCTGATTTTCTGTTTTTCGGTTCTAGCTCGAAAGCGGTGCTCTGCAGCTAAAAAGTGAGCGAGTAAAAATAAGCTTGTAAAATTTCCTACAAGATTGTTCTCATACATTATCCCGCATATCTTTTAGTTTTAGATTTAACCACGGCAAGGCTTTTTTTTGGAAGTGTGTAACATTCTCTAACATCGACGTTTGGTCATGTTTCACGTTTTTCTTGCACAATACTTATATTATAACCAAACCAAACAGATTGTACATAAGTACCTAAAATCAATAAATATAAATAAAGGTGCCGGTCCTGATTGCATCCACCCTAATTAATAAATGTTCATCTAGTCTAGCTATTCCTTATTTGTTGCTGTTTGAGAAGTCCTTAAGAGAAGGATGTGTGCCCTCTATATGGAAACGCGCACTGGTCACTCCGATACCAAAAGGAGAGGTTAGCCCCAACATTGAGAAGTACCGGCCCATCTCAAAGTTATGCCAGTTTGGTAAGATTCTTGAGAAAATTGTTACCGACCAGCTGTCCCTTGCCGTACGTCGTCATATAACTCCAAACCAACATGGTTTTCTCAGGGGCCGGAGCGTTGATACAAATTTGATATCATATACCGAAGAAATTCTTGATGCCTTAGATAAAATCCATGAGGTGGATGCCGTGTATACCGACTTTGCAAAGGCATTTGATAAAATTTTTCATGAACGTTTACTTTTTAAGCTTTGGCAGCTCGGTATATCCTATATCGAAAATCGGTTGCAGGCTGCGGCGGTGGGAGGTTATATTTCTCAGTATAAACCTATTACTTCTGGCGTTCCACAAGGGTCACATTTAGGGTCATTATTATTTATTTTGTATATTAATGACATTACTCAATGCGTAATTAGCTCAAATTTACTATTATATGCCGACGACACAAAATTTTTTAGAGTTATTCGTAATACGGATGATTGCAATATCTTGCAAAATGATTTAAATAACTTTGCGTCTTTTTGTAAATCAAACAACTTACTTTTAAATCCTGACAAATGTTTTGTAATAAAATGAGCTTTAGCAGAAAGAGAACTCATGTCAATTTTAACTATAAACTCTGTCAAAAAGAACTGACCCGCGTAAATCAAATTCGTGATCTTGGTGTTCTAATGAACTCAAAACTTACCTTTTTACCTCACATAGATAACATATTAAATAAAACTTTCAACAATTAGGCTTCATATTACGTGTAGGAAAGTCCTTTAAGAATCTTTTAACATACAAGATAACAGTTATGTTCGCAGTCGCTTAGAATTTTCTAGTTTTGTTTGGAATCCATTTTATAAAATCCATATTGAAAGGATAGAAAAAGTACAGAAAAAAATTGTAAAAGCTATTGAGTACCGTACTGGACACACATGTGTAGATTATGTCAGGTTTATGAAAAGATAAAAGATTGTTTCTCTAAGTTGTCGTGCTTGTATTGATGTGTCAATTATTTATAAACTTATTAACAATTATATTGATGCTCCCACATTGTTGCACTCGTTAGCTTTCAGAGTACCTCGACGTCGGGAACGAAGTTGCCGAAATAAACCACTTTTTAATATTTCGCGTAGTCGCACATGTTATGCAAATAATAGTTTCAGAAGACGGGCTTGCAGGTTGTATAACGATAAGTTTGTTAACGTGGATATATTTAGTGAGTATTTAATTAGTTTTAAAAGATTATTATTCTCTGAACGTATAGCTTACGTTAAAAAGCTTTTTTGTAAATCTAAAGTCCATTACATGGACAAAACAGTTTTATTTAATATATTTAGAATGTTTTATAACAAGTAAGGAAACTGTAGGTCTACATTATAAGAATATTTTTTGTTATGTATAAATATATAACTGTTTGTTTCTTGGAAAAAAAAAACTGTACATGGATAAAGAAAACTAGTTTTATTTTATCTAGTGTTCGGGCATAGTTCGGGCTATAAAGTTATTGGGAGTGGGTGAAGGTTAAAATAATACAAAATTGGTAATTCTACACCATACCAATTTATTTTTTGTATTGTCAAATATCTTATTGAACCGTGGCTCGGCCACGCGCTTCTAAACATATCCATGCATAAAATGATTATTTAAATAAATAATTTAAAAGACGAGCTTCAATGTAACTAAAAGATGAACAAACCACAGATTTGGAGCTACAGAATACTACAGAAACTGCCCACAAAGCCTGATTTCGGATAGAGTAGCCATCTGTATCAGATTTATTTTGGTGATGACTATTTGTATGTATTATTTGGCACTGCTAAGTCTATCCAAATCCAGTCTATAACAATAAAAACTGAAAATATACGTTATACACTTTGGTAACTCGATTCTATCTACTTAGAGTACAGCTATGAAGAAAAGCGAAAAATATGACGATCACACGAGAGAAGAGAACTAGGAAGGAAATAGCGGTGTTGCGATCTTGGCAGAAAGAGTTTGCCATTCGAATATGATTCATTGATGTAGCACTAAATCTGCTAACCTTTTCTAAGTACATAGAAGACCGCTCACTTGTTATGAACAAAAGTAAGCCTCTTGACAAGTACAGCGGTTAGTTAAGTCACTTTAGAGCACAAACGACTTACTTTTAGCATTCTTACTAAATCTGAAAATATGCTGTTCGTATTCTGAGGTATTCGCACCCGCCGCTGTACTTACCCGATGTAAACAAGGCTCAACAGAAGGTACATAAGTACAGAATGCAGAATACTGAGTAAGCGGACATTAGCAAAGTGACGCTCAGCTAATGAAATAATGTAAATATGTTTATCAAGATTATTCTAACAAAACAGTATGCATAGCATACCGCGTTTCCATTTCACTATGACATTGTAACTACTCTATGACCTAAATGAATCCCATCATCACTATATGCAAAGTCAAGTGTTACTGACTCTGAAGAGGGTAACAGGTTTATCACACCACCAACATTTCTGGGGGCATACATGATTTTCAGTTTCCACATTATAAATATCAATAAATTATGTTAACGTTAATCACAGAAACGAATAAGTACATACATCGAAATAAATATTACAATTCAACAATGCTTTTTAACTAAACATAAGTATTACAAATGCAACGACTTATTCTTATTAAGGACAAACGGAATAAAAATACAACAAAATATAATTCTAACATAGAAGGGGATCGTGGTGTTGTGTGACAAACTGATAATGTTGTGTCGAGCTGCCTCCACACTACCCGACACGAATGTTGGATGTTTAGCCGAGCTGTTTGATAAGCATGTCCGTGCTGAAAGACTTGGGTCGCTCGATGGGCAGGCCGAGCGCGCGCGACCACACCAGCTGCGCCAACACTCCGAGCGCGCGGGACACACCGAACATTACCGTGTAGTAGTTCATCTCATTCAGACCGTAATACTGTCGACAGAAAGGAAAACAATGATCAATAGGCTATTTGACAACATTGAAAATACATTACAAATTGTGGTCATCCTATCAGATAATAGCCTAAAAAAGACACATTTCACGTTATTTAAACTAAATTACGCATATTTTTTGCAAATCACGCGAAATAAAATATAATATTTTAAAATATCTTATCTGTGACGGCAATGTGCCGCGAACGCTCTGTGATTGGTGGCAACTCATGGTGACGTCACATGCAAGTAAACATGGATTCCTAGACTGATTGTTGTTTGCATTTTATGTTTTCTGAGTGTTAAATTCGATCTGTGAAGCACTTTTCGGTCAGTTTTGTTGAGGTTATGTGAACTTGTTTACTAGCGTGTGACGTCACGCGTGTCACGTGACCAGCGCCATTACAGAAACATCGTTTTCGGAGCGATTTTTAAAACGTAAACTTAAATATTTATTTTATTAATAAAACAGTAAAATTTCTCGGAAATATCAAAGAAGTGTGCTTATTATGTTATAAATAATCATTTAAAATTACGTCCGAAATTAGTCAAATAGCCTCTTCTTGCTGTTCGATTTATAATTATATCCGCGTAATGTTTGTCCAAACTGGCTACCCGTTTTATAAGACGATATTGACATCAAAAACCATAGCGTTTGTTTGTGTACTGTTACGATTGCAAGTCTTCGATTTAATAGGCCTGTTGCACAATCACACTCCCAGTTCCAGTTTTATATGTTTTCAGCATAATTTGGCGTTACGTTTGAAAAATACAGGTTAGCAAACTTAACTTCTTGTTAAGCAATTCTACATAGTCAGAATCCGTATCTTGCTTTACAAATGTATAATTAAAGCCAAGAATAGAACTTCGGCCTCTAAATAATAGGTCTTTACATTATGAAATTGCCGAAATTTTCTTACAGATTCATCAGTTCATAATTCCTTTAATTCAATAGCTAATTAAATTTCACCCCCTAGAGTTATATCGTGATGTAAAAGACACGTATCGCCATCTACATTCGCCTGAAAGAACTAAAAACTTGTCTTTCCGCGTTTGGAGAACCGTCCGGAGCGGCGCGGCTTCAGCCGTTGTAGATAGCCACTGATAGTTACTGGATTACTAATTTTACAGAATACCTACCTGTTACTATGGCCTCTAACACGGCAAATAATAAAATTCAAATTTCTAGGACTAATATATCTTTAATATTACAGAACCGGACCCCCCTTAAGAGGGGTTGGAGGGTGAAAGTTATAGATTACTTAATTTTCCTGTTGCTTGTGTGTTGCCTGCATACCAAACTTCAGCTTTCTAGGACTTCGGGAAGTTTGGAATTGAAATTTTTATTTAATACAGAACCAGACCCCCCCTTAAGAGGGGTTGGAGGGTGAAAGTTACAGATTTTTTAATTTTCTTGTTTGTGTGCTAGTCCTAGCCTGCATACCAAATTTAAGCTTTCTGGGACTTCAAGAAGTACCCTAGAGTTTTGATGATCATCAGTGAGTGACGAAATCGACGTATTTTAGGTATTAATAACATTCAAAGTATAAAAGCTAGACAAATGAAACTTGTCGTGTTTAATAAGACCGCTTCCTACATCTTATCTTGAGAATTTGGTAGCTATACATACTGCAAATTCAACATTTTGGGAACTCAACATTTTAGAAATTCAACTTTGTGAACCGGGGGAGGCTAGTAAGGGTTCGAAAATATGACGAAACGCTTCGAGAAAAAGGTAGTACGTAGTGCCCCGCTTCCTTTGGCTGGTCTTGGCGGGGGGCACGATAGTCTCTTTTGTTTCATAATTTACGTTTCATTCATTCGATAAGTGGTAGATAAAATATGTAAGAGAATCCATCCATCTATTTGGATTCAAATACAAGCTATAAAAAGCGTCCAGGTTTCCAAACGTGTTTCTTCTTAAAAGAAACTGTATCCAGAAAAACTGATATGTTGGTAAACCACCAACATATCAGTTTTTCTGGATACATTTGTGTAGTTTACAAATGTTTAAATTCATATCCATAGAATGAGCGGGCCTCTCCTATTACAGGTTACTAAACTTAAAAGGGGAGTCCCAAACCATGTAAACTGTGAATTGTAAACAATAAACGAACTTTGAAATTTTGAAAATTTTTTTTTGAGTATTTGCATTCTGACCGCTTGCGTTGAAGGAAAACACCGAGGTAAAAACATGCATGCCCTAAATGTGCCCGGCTGACTAAATATCACGAAATAATCTTGATTAAATGTTCGGTTGACACATGAGAATAAACTAAGGCGTAGGCATTTTGTCCAAATTTATAGTAGAGATCCGGTAAGTTAGACGTAAGAAATGACACACCACACACCAAGTGTGTGTAATTCTAAGGTTAATTTTCTATGCCCCCACTTGTTCAAGTCCAATCTCGAGTCCGTTTGTACTGTAAATGACAGAGCCCAAATTCGGTCCAAGCGCCGCCAAGATCAAGACATATTTTAAATGAAAGGACATAATGTAGTCCTCAAGCAAGCAAAACCCCATCGAAATCTTTTCGAGATATGACTAATTATCTTTACAACCTCTCGTACTTCAGTTCTAGTAATTAACACGGGTCCCCGACGAGTCTTTGCAAATTAAAAAATTACGAATATATTTTATTTTCATTTTTTTATTTTGACTAGGTTCTGCTTGCTTGAGAACTACATTATGTCCTTTTATTTAACATACATCTTACTCTAGGCGGCACTTGGACTAACTCCTATACAAATTTGCCCACTGTCGTTTAAGATGTTGACCATTGTTTCTGATCACTAAGTTAGTATTCATATGAATTCGGCTGCATAAATGAAAGTCGTATAAAATGTCTGAGTAAGGTAACTGACCTGAAGCAACACGCCCGAGTGGGAGTCCACATTGGGCCAGGGGTTCTTAACCTTGCCGAGCTCGGTCAGGATCGGGGGAACCACCTTGTAGACGGCGGCCACCAGCTTGAACAGAGGGTCGTTGGGAAGGTGCTTCAGGGCGAACTCGCGCTGGCATGTGTACCTGGAACACACGATATCATCACTATAAAATAAATACACTGCATAGCCCGAAGACCAGCGGGTCTACCACGTAATTCTGATTTTCATCAACATCAACTTGAGATTGAAATTTGACGTGCGTGCGACGACGCCCGCCTAACATGCCATCTCTTTTGCACGCACGTCAAATTTCAATCTCAAGTTGATGTTGATGAAAATCAGAATTACGCGGTAGACCCGCTGGTAGACAAAATGGAAGTTTAAATGTAACAAGATAATAATCTTACTAACCAACATCCATCCCTTTAGGATTCGAAATATTATTACATTAGAACGCATTATATGATAAAAATATAATATTAGGCTAAATGTACTCGTATTATTAAACGTAGAATTGGAAAATGATTTTTGGAATAATTCCTTCACTCGTGCCAAGATCTTCATGCCAGCAGATTGATCTCACTACATCAATCGGCTATGACGAGCTCTTTGTAAGCTATTAGAGTTTAAATTGCATTCCTCTGTGGGGGCACAGGATGGGAATTTTAAAATGGGCTTCTTATATTTTTAAACTCATCGGGAATGCCCTATAGATGATCAGTCTATGTGTGGAATTTAAGTGTGAAGTTATTTAGTACTTTTACTAAACTGAATTGAACTAATTTTTTAGTTACACTGAGCTGAGCATTAGGTACAACAAAGAATCTAAAATTTGACAGATATGTACACAGAGTAGCAATGCATTCACTAGTGAACGAGAAAAACAAAGAAGTCTGATTAGAGCTGTAAAATAACCCCACGATGAAGTGTGTTGAACACAATTTTGTGAGGAGGCGGCTCCAATAGCATTCACTGTGTCTGAGTCGTCTAATCACGGCGGGCTACTGTCGCATGACAACCGTACGAACCAATCATTAGCCTTTTGCCCTTTTCAGTCTCTGATGCCATTTTCGAATTACACTTTGTTAGAATTGCGTTTTCCGTGTTTTTTTACATCCGCCGGCATAGACTCAATAAAATTGGTTGAGCTGGTTTTATCCTAGTCCGTGACATATGGTACGAAAATACGCTTTAAAAGGCCGTATCTTTTTATTACGTTATCTAGAAACTAGAATTATTTACAGCAGTACGAGCGTATACATCTTAGTGTTTAACATAAATTTGAACTTCGAGCCGTTCTTGAGAAAAAACGTACGTCTTATTCGGACTATAGTGCACAAGGGCAACTGACCAGGACAGCAATTCTGGCTCATGCGACAATTTGCGAAGGCCAAAGGCGGCTGATTTTTAGAAGCTCTCTGTACAAAAACTTTTTGCCCGGATTCATACCATGTGTTACATGTATTTTAAGGACTTTTACTTAGTAGAATTATCATCACATGGCATTTATCAAGCGATTAACAAAGTCGTATGAAACAATAAGCGTGTGAAAAATGTTGCGAGAATAGCCGCCCAGATATGATATTAGCTAGCGTCAGCTATAGTGTGCTCACCTAGGGTCAGTCTTCCTGAGCACGGCGTGTCCGTACCCGGGCACGACCTGGCCGGACTTGAGCGTCTTCCAGATAAACTCCTTGAGCGCTTCCTCTGTGAAGTCGTCTCCCACTTGCTTGCGCAGTTTCTTTAGCCAGACGAGGACCTGATGAAAAACGCATTTTTATATTAAAAATTAATAAATATAAACACAAATAAACTGTCTTGGTAGATAACCACTTGGACACCCAATTTTTTACACACTGCTAAAATTGTAACTTGACCGGCTGCGTATACCCTGCGAAGATCTATACCTAGCCTTTCTGACCGACTCTCCCCCAACAAATTGGAATTTAATTCGACGATCTGGACTCCATACGAGGCTAAACATGTACTTACGATCGAAAAAGTCCAAAAACTCTTCCTTCGTAATTTATACAAACGTACCTTTAAGTATTATCCCTTTTTATACCCAACGATGTTCCTATTGGGCACGTTAGGGTATAACAGCTTAGAGCTAAGAAGGGATTCCACAATGGCTATGTTTATGGTAAAAATTCTAAGAGGTTTGACTCATGTCCCATCGTTGCTGGCACTGATATATCTATGGGTGCCGGATCAGTACACGCGCGCGCGCAGTCATAGACTGTTCCAGTGTCCGGGGGCTCGCACTAACCTCGTGAACAAGGCCCCTCTCAGCCGCGTGCTTCGTTTACTCAACGGTATGGCTAGAAATCAACCAGAGATGGATATTTTCTCTGCATCACTGACCCAAATCCACACATGTGTGGTGAAATACTTGGAGCAGTAACCATATTTTTATTCTAAGTGTATGTATATT
The DNA here is from genome assembly GCA_934047225.1 of Ypsolopha sequella. Classification (NCBI taxonomy): domain Eukaryota; kingdom Metazoa; phylum Arthropoda; class Insecta; order Lepidoptera; family Ypsolophidae; genus Ypsolopha; species Ypsolopha sequella. The sequence goes on from OW203983.1 coordinate 13,022,298, forward strand.
TTGATTTTTAGTGTATTGAAATTTGTTTCTGTTTTCCATGTATACGCATTGGACTTGTGTCTGTAATGTATTCATGTGTATTAATAAATAAATAAATAAAATAAAAATAAAACAGCTACCACAAAACTCTAGTACTTAAAAAATTTAATTGTTTGGACTGATATTATTTGTGAGGAAAACAAAAGGTATTTTTGGAATTAAATTTTCACAACTGAAAATGGTGAAGTTTAAATACAGGGCGTAATATTGTAAAATCTCTGTTAACCAGGAAAAATCTACATTCTGTAATCCCTGTAGTACCTATTATTATTTATTGTGAGATTTTCCAGTATGTGCCACCAAAGAAGTCTTGTGAAAAAATACGTTTTGGTCCATATTTTGGCTTTAACAAGAACTTCGCCACGGGACGGACTTTGGACTCTCTTTAGTGGCACGAACTCTAGAATGGTGTTTCTAAATGTTTCTTTATGAAAAGGCGTTCAAAATTCATTAATATTTTACCAATAGGAACTCTTACAAGCAGCGAGCACATGACACGACGTAAACATTCTGCTATAGAATATATGTGCCAGATAATTATTTTTATAATAACCAGATAATTATGACAATTTTACCCGTCAGGGTATTGAACCAGGGACTTCCCGACAAGGAGGAAAACGAGTTTTAGCGAACATTGCGTGACGACTCTGATCGCTGATGTGATGAGGTGGTTCGTACTGTTTTATACCTACCTACTATACAGGATGGAAAAAATTCAAGGGCCCTGGAGTCGAACTACCTTAAATCTTTTACTTAGCTCATTTTACTGAAAGGAAACATTCCTTTATTTTTTAAAAGAAACAAAACTGCATTCAAAGATCTTCTAAAATTTGCTTGTCTCACCCGGGAACTGAACCAACTAAAAATAAAAAAAATAAACCCTCGCTATTTTATTACATAAATCGGTAGGATTATTGTTCAGGATAAAATTTTTGAATTTTTTCCATCCTGTATATATAAAGATAAACTTTATTTAAACAATATTAAACTTAAATAACATTAAACACGAAATCATAACTATAAATTAAAACTACCTATCAATATAAAATTCCAAGACGCCTGGGTAAATGTAAAATAATAAAAGTGAATTTTACATTTCTGAGAAGGTCTATGAACTGTTCGTTTTCACTCGGGTAAAATTAATTTTTACTTGTACCCCGGCGTTTAGGAATGCTACCTTAAAACATATTTAACATGATAATTATTTATTTTGTTTATTTATTAATATTAACACAATAAATTTCGCCAATTTCATAGGTAAGACCCAATAATTTCAGTTTATGAAAACTGGCGCAAGGAATGTTTTCACAAAATATTTCTAATTAGGGACAGGAATTGGGTTTTAAACGGCCACTGTCACTCCAAGCGGAAAAACGCGCAGTGAGAGAGTGACGGATTCAGGCCAAAACAGACAGAAGTAGCTTTTTTATTTATATAATAAAAAACTAAAATAGCTAGCAAAATTTCCAATTACAAACTTAAAGATATTTTATAAAAGTAACTAAGTAATAAAATATCGCTGAGGTCTGTATGTCACTCCTATTTTTCAAACTTTGAGAAACTGTGTTGATGAAGTTCTTATTTCTATCGAATCAAAGAAATCAAGAAAAAGTTTCCAAAAATATCCACAAAGAGCTTACGAGCCTTTGCATTTCACTTATTCCTTACTTATGAATTTCGGTATACAGTTACTCGGTAATCGAACTGAACTGACAATTTAATGTTATAATAATAATAATTAAAATAATAGGTCAAATTATTATCTATATTGTAATAATTTGACAAAATTTAGTGTATTAATTTTTCATCAGATTGTTTTTCTCTGGTTTTCTTATTTTTCTCTTTTTGTTTTTTTCTTTATATATCAGCTGTCTGACAGGGATCCTTTTGCGCGTTACTAGTGGCCAGCCGGTTTTCATGGTGTATTTTAATTTTTGACGTAAGAAAGATGTATATGCGGTTTTCTTACTTCTAAAAATAAAGTTCATTTGAGTGAAGATCGATCCGTAACACGATTCACACACGATATCCGACAAGCATAGACAATACAGCCCAGTCGCCTGTTATGAGCGATTAGTTTCGTTATCCAAAACGTCTGTAAGGATTTCGATACAACTTACACTGCAAGGATTTTTGGGGACGAAAAATCGATCTAGCTAGGTCTTACCTTCTATAAAATGTCACTTTCTTGCGTGTTTTCAAGAGAAAATCACATATAAGTTTCGATATTAAGTTTGCTAAGTTTCTTGCCCTTCTTTTTTGGAAGACTAATTGAATGGGCGGAGTTAGGCATATATTTATTGCATGTATTGCATGCATATATTTATAATATTATTTATTCCTAATTCCTATATTTTTTATTTTATTCAAGTGTATTTTTTATTAAATTTAAGTAAACCTAACCTGTATTAGTTCTTTGTGTATTTCCCCGTATTATTATTAATTATATAAATTTACTATTACCTATAAACATAAATTATTTAATTATGTTACATTAAAACCGACCTGTAATAAGTGTATCTAATACACCTACATTACATAAATAAATATATTTCTATATAATCTTACGAGATTGAAAATTTCGCAGTTGACAAGCACGTCAGTCGCTCAGATGGTAGAGCGTCTGCCTGGCGTGCAAAAGGGTTCCTGGTTCGAACCACACCGGATCAAAAGCCTTTTTCTTTTCCATTATGTCCCAGAAGATTTGTACGTTTTTCCTTTTGTTTTTGTCCCCAAGGTATTTTGTTTGAGGGGAGCTCGGTCGCCAACGTTCTAGTAATTATGTATCAAAGGGATATATTATGTTACCGATATTAATAGCTAACGTTATTATAAAAACGCTATTTCAAGTTCTGAAGTACTTACCTCCTGGTTGGCGAGTCCGTGCAGCGGTCCGGCGAGACCGTTCATTCCGGCCGCGAAGGCCAGGTAGGGATCACTGAGCGCGGACCCGACCAGGTGGGTGGTGTGTGCCGACACGTTGCCACCTTCGTGGTCGCTGCACAGAACAACAATGTCGCGTGAGTTCACCGGTCAGGACAACAGCTTATTGACAAGCATCGTCATTTTAGAGGTACGCCTTAGGCAATTTTTAAACACATATAAAGATAAAGGAAAACGTTAAACCAAAATAAGTAGAAATTTTTGCTCAAGTGCGTGAAAATTGTATTCACGTGTACTAACTTAAAAGTATTGCTACGGAACCCACAGGGCACGAGACCTACTTGCACTTAACCGGTTTTTTTATATTACAGTAGCTTTAAATAACTGGATTTTTCATAGTCGTTAATTTATGTGTGAATAAGTAAAAGAGGTGTGTCTGGATCGTAGCAGACGGAAATCTGTAGTCTGACTACTCCTCTGGGAGACAGACGTGAGTATTTGTATTTATGTATATATAGTAAATAAGTAAACTAAATTACAGCTAAATTAACAACTCTGGAAAATACAATAATTTTGAACTTACTATTAAAATATAATTGATATCATTTTACTTATATATACAATGTGTTGTTTGTGGAGAGTGTAATAATATTTCTTTATGTTTTTTTACAAAACTTGAGAATCGATCCTTATACTAACACAATACAGTTCGGGCCAATCAATAAAGCAACAGTGAAGTTAGTCACGGATGGCGTCGCATTCTCGGAGCTTCGGCGAGAAAGGGGGGATTTTGCGCAGCCGGGGCATATACTCATGTTGTTACGACATGTTTTCTTTTTTACAAATACAAACTTATCACTACGTACAAAATGTATGAAACAAAACTGCAAATTTAAATTGGTCACTAAAGAGTCGATCAAGCCCTCTCCCTGATTCCACACCTCAAACACAGCGATACTAAAAAGTATATCAAGCCCTCGCCCTGATTCCTCACCTCAAAACAAGAGTCGATCGAGCCCTCTCCCTGTTTCCTCAAATCAAACACCGCGAAACTAAAGAGTCGATCAAGCCCTCTCCCTGATTCTTCACCGCGACACTAAAGAGTCGATTGAGCCCTCTCCCTGATTCCTCATCTCAAACACTGCGACATTAAAGAGTCAATCTAGCCCTCTCCCTGATTCCTCACCTCAAACACCGCGACACCAAACAGTTGATCAAGCCTCAAACACCAAGATAATAAAGAGTTGATCAAGCCCTCTCCCTGATTCCTCATCTCAAACACTGCGACATTAAAGTGTCAATCTAGCCCTTTCCCTGATTCCTCACCTCAAACACCACGACACTAAAGAGACGATCAAGCCCTCCCCTGATTCCTCACCTCAAACACCGCGACACTAAAGAGTCGATTAAGCCCTATCCCTGATTCCTCATCTCAAACACTGCGACATTAAAGAGTCAATCTAGCCCTCTCCCTGATTCCTCACCTCAAACACCACGACACTAAAGAGACGATCAAGCCCTCCCCCTGATTGCTCACCTCAAACACCGCGACACTAAAGAGTCGATTAAGCCCTCTCCTTCATTCCTCATCTCAAACACCGCGACATTAAAGAGTCAATCTAGCCCTCTCCCTGATTCCTCACCTCAAACACCGCGACACTAAAGAGACGATTAAGCCCTCTCCTTGATTCCTCACCTCAAACACCGCGACACCAAACAGTTGATCAAGCCTCAAACACCAAGACAATAAAGAGATGATCAAGCCCTCTCCCTGATTCCTCATCTCAAACACTGCGACATTAAAGAGTCAATCTAGCCCTCTCCCTGATTCCTCACCTCAAACACCACGACACTAAAGAGACGATCAAGCCCTCTCCCTGATTCCTCACCTCAAACACCACGACACTAAAGAGACGATCAAGCCCTCCCCCTGATTCCTCACCTCAAACACCACGACACTAAAGAGACGATCAAGCCCTCCCCCTGATTCCTCACCTCAAACACCGCGACACTAAAGAGTCGATTAAGCCCTCTCCTTGATTCCTCATCTCAAACTCCGCGACATTATAGAGTCGATCAAGCCCTCTCCCTAATTCCTCACCTCAAACACCGCGACACCAAACAGTCGATCAAGCCTCAAACACCAAGACAATAAAGAGTTGATTAAGCCCTCTCCCTGATTCCTCAAACACCGCGATACTAAAGAGTTTTGAAATTTTAACTTTGCCAGTGGATGCCTAGTTCTTAACTTCAATTCACGTTACGTTGAATTTTTTTCAATTTTATTTACTTTGTAGACATGCTTGAGGAGGACCTTCATAATAGTTTTCAATATTAACGTAATAAGATATTATTATATGTAACCATTGGGTTTTTATTTATAAATATTTATAGATATAAGTATTCCAAATATTATTAGAGTGCATTACAAACTAGAAAAGATCAATCAGAAACAAACACAAAGACAATAATTTTGAAAAATTTCCCCGGGCCAGGATTCGAACCTGCGACCTCTTATTATCAAGACAAGCGCGCAACCGATTGCGCCACCGTGGTAGAATAGTCTAATAATATTTTCAATGCAAGTGCTCGTAAAGGCCCACTTTTTATGCATCAAAACCGAACAGAAAGTCGATTATTTTGCCCTAGGGCTGGCTTTATTTTTATTTATTTATTGAGAAGTTGGCTAACCTGCAACCTTTCCTGTGTACCATAAATGTTATACTTTTTTTCCACTGTTTAACGGCTCTGGATACAGTCCTTTTGAGCCAATCATAATTTAAAGTTCACAAGATTATATTTGTTTTATTTCCTCACACTATAAAAACGTAGTATGATACACGGGCGTAAGAGCAATAAATTACTCGGTTACGTTTAAAACACTCGCTATGCTCGTGTTTTAAATCGTCCTCGTAATTTATTCCTTTGCGCCCTTGTAGCATAAACTATATATTCATAGCGATGGATTTCGCAAAATAAACATGATATAAGTATTTATTAAAATATGCACATCACTGAATTAGGGCAAGATATATTTCGAGCCCTCTTAGACTCGGCATCAATTTAACTACCTAGTAAAAAAAAGCCACTCAGACGAACACAACGCCCCACACCCCCTGCTTTCTTTCTTTCTAAATTCTTTATTGCAAAAAACTACAGTTGTACAACAGGTGGGCCTAATCCTAAAAGCATTTTTTCCCAGTCAATCCGACAGAAAGTACTAGAAAGTTACAGAGGCAGGTGTGCAGAAGGTTTTTAAAAGTTTTAAAAAACTTGCGAAAGAAGGTGAACGACCATCGATGGCTGAAGATCTTCGGCTTTCACCCAGGTTCACGCTCAGGGCAACTATTTTTGCAACATTTTTCACACGCTTTATGTTTCATACGGCTTTATTAACTGCGTGAAGATAATTCGACCAAGTAAAACTCCTTGATAGACGTGCAAAACATGTTATGAATCCGGTTTAAATTGAAATATATTAAATATTATATAAATATTTATTTTATAAATGGGTTTTTATTTTAACTGCTAAATACGTTTCTGTACGAAACAAAGAGCTTCTAAAAATCCCCTTCGGCCGTTCAGGAAACCGGAGTTTGGAAACCAGTTTCCTAAAAGGATTTTTTTATCCTTTTACGTAACTGGTTTTCTATAAAGACTTTTTTATCCTTTTACGTAACTAGTTTCCTAATAGTACTATGTTTATGTTATTTCAGCCACCTACGAAACTAATGACCGGATTACAGAAGAAATGTATATTGGAATTGAGTATTGTATTTGATTAATTGTTTTTGTAAAACCGTAATTATACCATTTATGTGTGGTTTATTCCAAATATATGGTCACACGCCTTCGGCCTCCGCAATTTGCCGCATGTGTCAGAATTTATTGCCGTCCAGCGGGCCTATTGTGTATCTCTAGTTGCCTTCTGGACTGGGTGTCTATCATCAAAAACATAGATATACTATCGAATTCCGATGTCCTAAGGATATTTTCGCACTTGAAGTGACGACACAGATTGTTAATAGTTCAATACCCACTAAAGGCAATTTTGAAATTTCAGTTTTTAGCTATGTTTTTGATGATAGGCACCTCGTGCAGTTGGCAACTAAAGATACAGAATAGGGGGGCAGAGGGCCTATTATGAATCTTTAGTTGCCATTTGAACTGGGTGCCTATCATCAAAAACATAGATATACTATCGAATTCCGATTGTCTAAGGATATGTTCACATTTGAAGTGACGACACAGTTCGTAAATAGTTTAATACACACTAAAGGCAATTTTGAAAGTTCCGTTTTTAGCTATGTTTTTGATGATAGGCACCTAGTCCAGTTGGCAACTATAAATACAGAATAGAGGGGCTGGGCGTCAAGCTACACCTCATTAACGCATCTTGTCCGTTCTCACATAATAATAGTATGATATGGTTAACGCAGGTATTTACGCCGGTCACTGGCCGTTTGCTTGTCAGGGAGTACAGCAAGGTGCATTATTGGCCAGAAGTAGACATCTGTGTCGATTCGGCGCAACACGACTTAACTTATTTGACAGGACTAAACTTAATTTGAGCGTTCTGTCTTTTTCTTTCTGTATCGAAAGGTTATTCCTGTCAAATAAGTTAAGTTGTGTTGCGCCGAATCGACACCATTATCTCTGAATACGGAACTATTTAGGTCTGATGTGTGCATCCTAGAGGTCAGGATAAGCCACGGTATTTTTTAGATTTAAAAGAAAGGAATCAATAACTTATATAAAGGCTAAATATGGTCAAATGTGGATCAAAATATATTTAAATTTATTTATAATAAAAATGCATATTTTCGCCAAGCATTCAACGCACATCTAAGTACTTATAAATACGCATTTAATGTGGTGACACGACAGAAATAGTTATTGCATTGAAAGGTATACTGGTAACTGTCTGTTAACACTTATTACCCAGATTGTCATTGGCAATACGCCAACACACAATGGGCTCGCTTTTCTTTTGGTACGAAGAACAATTCAAGGAATAGCAGATTATGGCCACATAATCTGTGAGCGTGGCAGTTCTCATTGGGCTCACTAAAAGGTTAATTATCAGTCTGGTCAGTAAAAGTGTGCTTTGTTATCCATTATCTCTTCTAATGACTCAAAACTATTTAATAATAATAATAATAATAAATTTACGTATTAATCGTCGGTGAAACACGGGTGTACCGAGTGTGGACTGTGACTTGCATTTCACAGTTCACACTCGAAACATCTCTGACACCTGACACCCACTCGGGGATTCATGTCGTGACGATATTATTTTTGTATAGAACACCGTCCCATATCAACTGTAATAAACTTATCGCAAAGCATGAAACATACAATAAATTCGCTCGAGAGTTTGTGCATTAACAATGATAAGATAGAGCAATGTAAGGCATGTACGTACAAGGTTACACACAAACACATGAGAGGAGGTACATATGTATTGTACAATAGAGGACACACAGCGATGGAACAATATATTACATCGTGAACAGAATCGCAAAAGCTGGAAAACAAGCAAATGGAAACCATGCACGTGATCTGATACATGAACATTATGTGCTATTGTTAGCAAACGGACTTTTATCGTTTTTTGTCGGTATATAGGATTTACAGTAGAATTTATAAATCATGCTAATTATGCGTGCCACAAATGAAGGTCATATCATAACTTTAATACATATATAAATAGTAAGTACTTGATACTGTTTTTCTCTAATTTCTTATTAGTGATTGGTTTTTTCAATTACAAATACAATTTTCAACTCAATAAATATACTATTACAGCCTTTATTTATTTTGCATTGCATACGTATAGTGTTAAAATATTCCATCGAGAAACAACACCAACAAATAACACACCTAATATACAGGACTAAAATAAATGATTAAATCACGAATTCTAGTAACGCGGGTCATTTGCCAGATTTTACTTGCAAATGTAAATTCGTCAACAGAACGTTTAATTTTATTTTGCTTAGCAAAAAATGTTTTCATGCATACAGTTTTAGTGGGGTTTGAATCGTCGCTAGCATTAGTAGAGTCATTCTAACCATACCAACAATGTGATAATGCTGTTATGTAACATAAGAAACTCGCTTCGCATTACTTCAAGTAGACAGGTAGAGTAGCGTTTCGCGTATTAGCATACCCTGAGGTCGGTTACTGGCGCCAAATAGGGTGAATGCTATAGCAATTGGCCCTTTAAGGATAACTTGAATTTATAAGGCTCATAAAATGAAACTTAGTGAATATTTTCCAAACATTTATTATTTTTATAAAGGAACATTTAGTTCAGTCTTATATGAAAAATCAGCTTTGGCACAAAAAATAATACTTTTAAGATTATAATGATATTCTTTTGTCTACCTCGAAAATTTAGTAATTGGCCTTTAAAATACAGTTATTTGCATGGTATAATGTAGTAATTGGCCTTCTTTTAAAAACTCAATATTTCTTTTCTAAAAGCCTAATTCTTTTTGTCTTTCTTTTATTAGGAATAGTAATTCTTCATCACTCTCGTCATGCATGCTGGAGTTGCTGCTATCACCTTGTTCACGATAACAATTTTGACAAAGAAAACTGTCTCCTTTGTCTTCTGGTATGTGAATCTGGTGAGATTTAGAAATACACATTTCATGGTAAACATTTTGGCATTCAGAGCAACGTAGAAATGTTTTCTTTACTCTTTTTTTGCATACTTGACAATCAGATTCATCGCACATTTTACTTTTTTTGGTTTTTGTGGTTTTCTTTTCCTTCATTTTCCTTTTATTTTCTTCGCGTTTAAGTTCTCTTGCAATTTTTCTGTCTTTTTTCTCATCTTCTAACCGTTTTTTTTCTTTAGCTTTGTCTTCAAGGATCTGATGGAACTCAGCGGATGTAATGTGGAAAGGCAGCCTTGCAATGTTTCTTTTTCCTTTTCTAGCTGGTTCCTTTGGTCTCAATAAAAATTCGTTTATGTCTGTCGTGGAAGTTGAAGCACGATACAGATTATCCTTAACATGTGTTGTAGCTACCTGTCGCTCCCCAACGCCAAGGTCCTCTAATGTAATTAAAGAGCTATGTATAGGGCTAATTTCACTCAGGTTGTCGATGTGGTTTTCTTTTCCATTTATCGAGATCCGTTCTCTTTGATCTTGCAGATCATGTGGAGTCGGATTTGGGCTATCAATTGTTATATTTCCTGTTTCCGCAGTTTCTTTGTTTTTACTCAGGTTGTCGATGTGGTTTTCTTTTCCATTTATCGAGATCCGTTCTATTTGATCTTGCAGGTCATGTAGAATTGGGTTTGGGCTGTCAGTTATATTTACTGTTTCCGTAGTTTCTTCGCTAGCTTCATTATGAGATGAACTTTGCTGATAAAAATCCCATAATCTATAAAGAATGAAAAAGTATTCGTTATTTTGTGTGTCCGGTATTATCTCTTTGATTCTTTCAAATTTTTCAATTGTCTCGTTCCCAACAAGGTCTTTAAATTTGGATAGAGGTAATTTTTTCTCCGGTTCTTCTGTCTCAACAGTCTCTGGTGCAGGCGCTGACTTTGCAATGCATTTGGAATAATTCACTGCATCTGGATTGAAAGGGAACAATCCACATGCTCTGAACCCATTGGTAATGTAGTCAGGTTTAATTCTGTCCATAATCTTCCCCAAAACCGAAGCAAAATTCTGTTTCGTCACTACTTCTTCGACATTTTCTAAATGCCATTCCTGAACTGCTTTCTTCCATAGCTGTTTGACTGGCTTGAACAAAGAAACATCAGCTGGTTGGAGAATTCTTGTCGCATTCGGATACAATGCAAAAATTTCTATTTGCAGCGAATGAGCTACTACACTTAACTCGTATGTCATGTGTGACTTGTGGCCGTCAACAAACAATAGAACTGGCAACTCAATATTGTTTTGCAGTAAAAATGGGTGAAAAACGTTTTTTATGATATATATAAACGTATCTGCTGTCATCCATCCTGAGGAACTTAGTGCTATACTAAAGCAATTTGGCACACTCTCTCTTATCCTTTCTGGTAGTCGTTGATATGGGTAAACAATCGTTGGTGAAACGTTTTTACCATCGGCTGATATAGTAAATAAAACGGTCATTTTTTCTTTCGCTTTACCATCATCAACGATATAAACGTTTTCTTCACCCTTCTCAGCAAAAACTCTCCCTGTACTTGGACAAGTAAGAAACCCAGATTCATCCGCATTGAATATCCTGGAAGGCTCATTCAAAATATGGTCAAGGCCTGCCTTTTTAAGAGCATCCATTATAATGGTAAACCATTTCCGAATGTCGGCTTCCGTAACACATGCGCTAGCATATGTAACAGCTTCACCTGTTCTTTGAGTTATTTTTGGATGACGCTTCAAAAAACTTTTCAGCCAACCTTTTCCAGGTCTGTTATCCTTAAATGGAGTTTCCCTTGGATTCTTATTCAAAAAGCTTTGAACTGAGTCTAAAATATCGTCCGCTTTTCTAGGGAACCCTTTTCTACCTAATTCACATATCCAGTTTTCTATTTTTTTTTCTTCTTCTCTAGTGAGATAAGGTTCTGGACCAAAGTAACTCTTCTTTTCTGGATATTTCCGTTTGAACTGTAGGGTAGCCCTGGGTATCCCATACTTTTTGGCTGTACTTCTTATAGGGAATCCATTAGCTATTTCCGCTAAAGCTTTGTCCATTTGCGCTTGACTGTATTGTGGTACTTTCGGCATGTTGTGGCAATCTGAAAAATAATTTAGTAATTGGCCCCTAGAAAAATTACGGCTATTGGCCCCCCGGCCAATTGCTGATCCGTTAGGTTCAAGAAAGTAATATTCTCCGAAATAAACCATGACTAAAATATAGGAATTACAAAGCATTAATAACAGGTATAAAACTTTTTTTGCGAAAATATAGTTATTTGCAGGGGGGGCCAATAGCTGAAATTTTACGAAATTAGTTATAGTAATTAGCCAGCAAAATAAACTAAGGTTATGTTTTATTATCACATCGAAAACTTCGTCAATACATGCTTTAAGTATGATACTACTACAGTAAAATAAGACACAAATAACCCTGATAAAAACAAATCACTTATCAATCAGTTTTTTACCTTACTTACCTTATTTTTTTCTTAAGAAATCAGAACATGAAATTACATGTTTGAAAGTTTGTCTCGTACTGCCGTCAAACGCCATCTAGACCAAACGCACTGAACTAATTATGAACAATAAGACTACAATGTATGCGTTTGCGTACTTTTCCCTCGCGTGGTGTCATTGACAAGCTAATTTCTTTCTATTGAAGTTGTAGTGGCCAATTGCTGTATCCAGGCCAATTGCTATAGCATTCACCCTACAAATGTGTAATGTACACACACATATTTATTATCTTCGACTATACCATTACAAAAAGATTTTTTCGTTACATAAGCTAGAAGAAGGTGGCAATAAACAGGGCATAATGTTACGTGACAGAATGTAAGTGTATTTCAGGAGCGACCCATTGCAGCGATTTGTCTTGTTTATCTTTAGAGAGATCGATCATTATATTATCTCTATTAGCTTTTGAACGAGTCTCATCGGGATCTATCTTTTATTGATTGACGACGCGATAGAGATTGTCATACTTTCCTCTTGAAACTGGAAGTTAACTAGTTTAACTAGTTTACTTGCGTCAGTAAAAATATGAAATGGCAGAATTGCTTGACAATGAAACCCAGAGGTAGAGCTGCTCGTTATGGAAATCACACTAGGAAATTACAGATATTTAGTATGACGCGGCCATGAAATGCAAAAGCAAATTGTAGGTATTCAGCCTTGATACAAACTGGCATCGCTTTTATGTTCAACTTGAATGACGTCAACGTTAATTCTGTTAGCAATGAATAATATAATTTAACAGGTTTCCTTTATCCCACTTCATAACTTACTCAAAATGAACAAGAGAAAAGCGGAAAATATATAATAAAAATCAACGTGCTCTCGTGTGAATCCAGTAAAAGTTGTCAACAATTCAACAAATTACTGTACCCTGCTCCCGGGGATTGTTTTTCATCAGGCAAAGAAGGCTAAAGCATGGTTGATACTAGGGAATCCAATCCCGCAAACGCGGGATCCCGCTAATGCGGGATCCCGCACCTTTTTTGCGGGATCAAAAATGCGGGATTACTCATGCGGGATCCCGCACGTTCGCGGGATTGAAAAAAAAAGACGTGTGGCACTCGGGGACTGCCACGGTAAAGCTATTGCATAGCATTTTTTATATCCAAAAAATGTCAAAAAAACTGTAAATTCTTAAGAAGTGTCAAATTTTAAAACGGTACCGTAATCAGCGACCCTACACACCCCTTGATACCGAATTAAATGCAAATTGGACCACTTTTTAAGACGTGTCAAAAAACTGTCAAAAGCTGTCAAATGTCAACTTTTTTAATTTGGCCATGTAGCCCCTGTCAAACCAATCATTATAGTCTAAACCCGGAGTCAGTAGCTTAAGCCGTTCGGGAGATACAGCAGATAGAATTTTTTTATTATTATTATTATTTTTTTTTTTTTTAGTAGGTAGATCTCGTCAAGCTCTTTTCTTAGAGTACCATGAACATGGGTCTACCTTCACCCGTTTAGGAGATACAGGCCTCCAAAGTTTTGACATTTCCGGCGCTTACATCTCGGCGAGACCTTTTCTTAGACACCCATCAACATGGGTCTAACTCTAACCGTTTAGGAGATACATGCCGTCAAATTTTTTTCAAAGTTTGTCAAAGTTTGTCTTAAACATCATTATATTTAATTTATAATATAAGTGATAACTTTGCTTCATGTTGAAAAGAATAATTAAAAATATTTGTGTGTATTTTCTTTCTTTAAATAACATGAAACAAAAATAATAATAATTAAAATCAATCCCGCAAATCCCGCGGGATCCGCGGGATTGATGATCTTAATCCCGCAGGCTTGCGGGATCGCGATTTTGATGCGGGATTGGATTCTCTAGTTGATACCAACAACACATTGGCCATCATTGTGTACTGGGACCTTCTTGCACGACTGTCCCCAAAAAAAAGGAGCGTATTGTTTTCAGGGTTCATGTATGTATTTTTCTTTATCACTAGAATCTCTATACTATTCGGATTGGCACTGGGTATAAATGTATTAACATTTATTACATGTTACTTAAGTATATGTCGGAGAAAAGTCAACATTTGATTCGAATATCCGGAACGCTAGCGCCATCGAGTAGCTCCGTGGCAGTCGATCAAACGAGAAAACTTGACTTCCTGTTTCCGGAGGTAAAACAAGAAAACGGAACCACGTGGCCTTTTGAGAAGGCGAGCGGGAACGCCATTAATTTACGGAATTTAGACACAAACGGAACGGTGTGTGCGGTGCACCTTCTATTCAGATTTCGTTATTGTTTTATATCGCCTTTTATCTAGTGTTGCATTTGAAAGTTTGTAAAATTAAAAAAAGATTATTAATACAGACATTTTGAACTATCTGTGATGTTATTTACAAGATCGACCTAACAACGACCACGTGACGTGTAACTCGGACCATCAGCTACCTGAACCCTCCTTTTCCCTGTTATATATTTACCATTCCAATTTTATAAGGTCATTGTCCTGATTTGATTAACCGACATAGATCTTTTAGCAGAATATCAGTGTCACAGATTATTCTGTGGCGTATGCTGAGCCAGCGCCCTTTCAGCCTCTATGTCAAAGTTCGTTATTATTTTAAGGATTATACTGTATTTGTTATTTGTTAAGCTCTAAAAGTGTACTTTTTGTGTTTTGTTGTAAGAAGCATTGAATAAGGTTTTTATCTATCTATCTATCTATCTCAATAAAAATAAATTATAAAAAATATTAAAATAGCTACTACCATAATTTCAAAATGTACTTAGTAACGACACCCAGTGCAGTCGGGGGACATACAAACAACACGTGACTGCACTGGGTGTCGTTACTAAAGTTGGATTTTTAATTCGAGGAACTCGTTTGACAACTCGAAAAGCAAAATGTTGCCACTTTTCCGCCAGTGCTGCTCTTATCGATATCATAAAATTGACGGCGTTTCTTATACTCGAAAACTCATACGGTCAAGTGACGCAAAATTTAACAAAAATATAACTTTACACTTTTACACTAACTTTTCGAAAAAAAAATCCACATGGTCTTTTTAAGTTTGCTTCACAGTTATTATTGAAAATAAAAACTTGCAATTTTATAATAATCGATAACGAATCTTTTAAAACCGTAACGAAATCTCAGTAATTGTCAACATAATATACTGGTTTTGTCAGGTTTGTTAAAAAATATATAAATATTTATATATTTATTTACTAAAAATATATAGGTATTTTATTTTGATCCATACTTTTCATGATACGAAAACTCATACGGTCAAGTGACGCAAAATTTAACAAAAATATAACTTTACACTTTTACACTAACTTTTCGAAAAAAAAATCCACATGGTCTTTTTAAGTTTGCTTCACAGTTATTATTGAAAATAAAAACTTGCAATTTTATAATAATCGATAACGAATCTTTTAAAACCGTAACGAAATCTCAGTAATTGTCAACATAATATACTGGTTTTGTCAGGTTTGTTAAAAAATATATAAATATTTATATATTTATTTACTAAAAATATATAGGTATTTTATTTTGATCCATACTTTTCATGATACGAGTATTCAGAGAACTAAAAAAACAGAACGTGCTACAGGCGATGGTTACAGCCAATTTGATGACTTTAGCCCAGCAAATAAATGGTTTAACGTTGTTATTTTGGTCAGCTCCCTCGATTTAAATCAATTACCATATATATATCATGCATTGCATTGTAAATGAAATGAAAAACTCGTGTCGTGTAGGTATCTACTATCAACCGTAGAGTGCGGTTCAGAAAATAGGTAACACGACGTTATATTGGTTGCTTTTATATCATCCAATCTATAGACATGAAATTATATTTTATCCAATCATGTCGTTAATGCCAATATTACGGCGTATTACCTATTTTCTGAACCGCACTCTAGAATAGTCATTCTTGGTGGCTTATTATTTGAATCGATTATAATAAAAACCCACTATTCAAAATGTAATATTCGTAAAGTCATTACGAATAAAACTGCATACTTATATAACTAAATTACTAACGGAGCATATCTCGTATCTTGGAACAATCGAAAAATGTCTCGATCATTCAACCGATCAACAAGATGGACGTTTATCTCGATTGTAAATTTGATTGATTATGATTATACCGATTGTTGAAATATCTCGTAAACGCGCATTACTACCATACGTCATGCTGCAGTAAATATCGATATCGACATATCGACGTTTATCTTTCCCTATTTTTATTTTTCGAATAATGGCAACACTCTATCTGTCAATGGAGTTCCTCGAATTAAAAACCTTACTTTAAGTTCATTTTGAAATTATGGCAGTCGTGATTTTTAATATTTTTTATTATTGTGTAGGGCAAAACACGCTCGGGAGATCCGGCTTAAGGCGAATGGATACGCCAACTGCAATTTGGACCTGTCTTTGAAGGCCTACTCCTCCCACACGGGTGGTTCAAAAACTTGCATAAAAATATATGATAGGCATTATAGAGTCAAAAATAGATTTTAAGTTTCATAAACTGTTTTTCTATTGTAAGTTTTGACAAAAAAAATCGAAAGTCATCGAAAGTTTCACGTGATTAACACAAGAATTCTCTTACTCCTTTCAAACGCCTAAGGCGATTTTAATCATTACTTCACCAAATTATAGGAAATTTTTAGATCTACAAAATTTAAGTTCAAATTTTTTTTTTCGTTTATGGCGTCCATGTGAAAAGTATTATTTTCTCCTATTTTGCGCTAGCCAGAGACGCAGTGGTTGTCGTAACAGCCACTTTTCAACGCGCGCTGGAATGAACATTATTTCAATGTCGTTTCCGTTGATATTTGTACCGACACACATCGAGTTGCTTATTTAGCGTGGTCATTCGCCTTAAGAGTTACCGCGGTGAAAAAGCAGACATCATGAAGCGACCAACTCAGTTGTGGGCGCAGCCAATAGTCATACTGTTTCATTTTGCTATAATATACACGGCTCATGAAACTCGCGAAGACAATACAACCGGGCCGATTGCGTCGCGGCGTATATGGAAACCCTTCCAGTATTCAGAACCCCAGTAATTCTGAGCTGCGGGAGGGCTTACTAGCATTAATTCACAGAAAGTTACCTTAAACCATTCCGGTATTCAGAGTTGCGAACGATCTGGATTCGGGTATTGTTTCCGGTATAGTAATCAAGACTTGATAATTAAAAAGCTTCCTCTACTCAGATCCCTAAAAAGTATAAAAGTACTTGATCTGATAAGCGGGAGGGATTTCTGTGCTATGCTCCTTGATCTCAGATCGCAAACGGCACGTGCAAAGAGAGAGAGAAAGAGAGCGATATCATGCGCATCTCTATGTTGTTTGTTTTCATTTCCCACTGTTAAAAGTTTTATGATAACACTGTCATAAGTTTTTATTACATTATATTTATTATGCAATTCAAATTATTATTATTTCTTTAATCTTCGCTCGTTTACATAGAAGTCCTTACCGAGCGTATTCTTTTAAACCTATAAGCCAAATTTTAGACTGAGTAGCGTTAGGAATTCATACTCATAACGCTAGTACTGCGTTTGTAATGCCTCCCGCATTACAGAACTAAAAGCAGGGTAGACTAATCTGAATAACGGTAGGAATTTATATCCATAACGCTAGTATTGCGTTTGTGAAGCCTCCCCGCATTACAGAACTTAAAGCAGGGTAGCATTTATTCCATCAAACTGCGCGTTCAATTGCTTAAAGGCTCCCGCCGCTCAGATGTACTGGGGTTCTGAATATTGGAAGGGTTTCCATAAACGCTGCGTCGCGGGTGCAAAATTGAAAATTTGTTTCAGAAGTCACATGGTTTTGGCAAGTTTGGTATCGTTTTCAAACATATTTTTGGTTATTATTAATAAAGATAACATTTTCGTTGATTCACTCGTTCATTAATTTTTTGATTTTATCTAAAACAATAAAAGGACATTCGGCTATACTTTTGGTAAAAAACCGTTAAATTTACGTAATTGGGTTTGCTGTTAAGACCCGTTTACAAGCCGGATTGTGAAAAACCCGCCTTTTTCTAATTAATCGAAACAGAACACTTATAATTTACTCATTAGTTCCTCAAAAAATCCTGATTATCTATGTTTTGTGTATGCTGCCGTAGCAAAGTTTCCATTGGTTTCTGTAAGTTTTAAAGTTTTAAACTCTAAATTTCTAATTTATAGAAACCAATAGAAACTTTGCTATAACAGGTTACACAAAACATGGGTAATAAGGTTTTGTTGAGGAACTATTGAGTAAATTTTGAATAGAAGTGTTATGTTTTGATTAATTAGAAAAAGGCGGGTTTTTCACAATCCGGCTGCTAAACCGATCATAAGATATTACTCAAAGGACATCATCCATGTTGGTCCAAATGTGAAAGTGCCGGCCAAAGAAAAGTAATGCTATATTGTTTTATAACTTGTCCGTCTAAGGATTTTCTATTATGTCAAGAAAGCTGTAGGGCCATTGTCCTTGGTTTTATTTGAGTTTGAAAAATCTGCCATTTCATACATTTTCGATGTAATTAACTAACAAAAAAAAAAGTAATGGCCTACCAGAACATGACATTTTGAATATCTTTCAGTAAGGCACAATGGGTCTTAACCCATTTGTGACATAAAAGTCAGCCATTAAGTGATTTTTGGGGTTCTGCTGATCATTTTGGTCCAAATGTGAAAGTGCCGGCGGCAAAAAAATGTAATGCTATATACTGTTAGAAATTGTCTGTCTTTGCATTCACTATTATGGCACTAAAGCTGTAGGGCTGTAGCTGTAGGTTATGAGAGTTCGAAAAATTTGCCATTTCATACATTATCGATATAATGAACTAAAAAAAAAATGTAATGGCCTACCATAACATGACATTTTGATCATATTTTAGTAAAACACAATGGGTTTAAACCCATTTGAGACATTATAGTCAGTCATTAACCTTTTGCATGTCCCCATAGAAGGGAATTCCAAGTACCCGAAATGTCCCCATACATCGCGCCAAGCGAGATTTTGAGCGACTTGTTGTTAGAAATGCTCGGATTTAGTTAAGTTGCAATCATTATTACCGAATATGTTATATCTTCTAAAAATCTACATAAAATTTGCCATCTTCTCATGTAATTTACATACCTAGGCGACAATCCGAAGGAAAAATATCCTTAGATATAGTTTCAGCTCTCACTTTTTTCCGCCATTTTTGTCACATTTTTCATCACAACACTTCATTTACACTAATTTCAGAATTTGTTTTTACACTCACGTAATCAAAATTAGTTTACACGTAGACTACATACATTTTTTTATTGAAATACTCAGTAAATACTTCACAATAATTAAATATTTACGGACGTAAACAAACTCGATGCCGGTTGCGTTTTCACTGAGCAAAATGTTTCTAAAATTCATTCACTCCAAACCGGAAATCATTTACGCCTAAATGTTGTCAACAATGTGAGAAATCATAAACAATTTTTGCTCAAAAGTTCGTTCAATTTCACTCCGAGATATTTGGCGGCAATTTCATACCGCCGCTTATGATCAGACGTTTGATCATAGGGCATTTGAGGCACCCATTTTCTTATGATCAACCGTTTGATCGTAGGACACTTGACGGGTTAAGTGATTTTTGGGTAGTACCGCAGAACGGCCTCTTCATAGGTATTATTATAATAACATTCCATAGACAACTCGCAATTTTGTGATAACGTGTGAAAAAGCTCTTCGTTATGCATTAGATAATGGGTTTATATGTTTAAATTAAAACAGACATTATTGTTATTTTTACTTTATTAGTTTAGACGGACTATAATACTGTGTTGAACAGAAAAAGCCGCCTTCACCTAGCAATTTTTTGACGCAGCGATCTTTTCCTTAACTTTTTGGGCTTTCTTATTGTCTTGAAAAAGCTCTTCTTTACAATATGTATTTTTTTAGACCCGTATGTATTATAGTTTGAGAATAATACTATTTCATAACCTCCTCTTTTGCTACCTACGCACACTGGTTCCATTCTGAAAAATGTGGGACTCAGGGTCCAAGGTTAGTAAATCGGCATGATATTTTTTAACATGACAGGCTTTTTGATTCTGAACAACTTTTACAGGTACATTTTTTATATTGTCGCTCTAACACACAAAAAAAATATTGTATTTTTTTTGTATGGAGCAAAATGATTTTTTGCCGATTTTTTCCATAACCGCAGCGCGGTTAAAATGACACCTGGAAATAATTATAGAGGGCATTATCCTCGATAATTGATCCCCAGGCACCATTCCAATATCTTTGCGATTTTTGGAGCTAGAGGCACTTCAAGGTTAATAGTTGAAATATTGGTCTCTAGTCTAAAATTCAACCATATTCGAAATGAAACCTAGCTTCTATTGTAGAGAGTATGGTTAATGCATATGAGATATGCAGTTAATGTCATAATGTCTAGGTATGGATCTAAAATCACGGACTATTCCCTTTATAACAATACCTACCATGGTTTTATTCTAACTATGGTAGAACTTTGACCAATAATTCACTTTTTGACCTTGTGTGTCCAAATCTCCAAGAAATGCGATCTCGTTATGGCTTGCTATGCTAGACTAGCTTGGGGTCTACCGCGTAACTCGGTGGCGTTTGTAATGGGCTTCAATCATTTCAGTTTGACGGGCGTGCGACGACGCCCGCCTCATGACATATTTTTTACACGCGTTGAATATCGAATTAAGGCGCTCTTATCCCAAAATCAGTAATTTCAATGTCAAATATCGTCTAAAATATCAAAAAAAAAAATACTCAATATAGTTCGAACCTTTATCTAGGTCTTCCACGCATGTGTTACACGATCAGATAAACTTCGCTCGATAGAAATAATTCACGAACACAGCATGTAATAAGACCTTTCAAATCATGCCATTTCCATAATTCCACTCTTTTATTAACGAAACATATCTGGTAATATTGCTCTTTAAATTTTCTAGGTCGACCACGTAAGTGGGTTTTAATAAACATATCCCTTATTTTTAAACAATTCAAAAACCGATAAAAACAACGAAAAAGTACAAAAGTGTGGTTATTTTCTTTACTCCTTACACGTAAAGAAAAAGACAGAGAGTCACTCTTCTGGGATAAGAGCGCCTTAAGTTCATTATCACCGGAGTTACGCGGTATTGGCGCGGGTCTAAGCAAGTTTTTGTTTTTTTACGGATCCCTGATAAGTAATATGGAACCCTCTATGGAACTGCTTCTGTAACTTACTTTTACGTACGAGTATACATAATTAGCCACTTGTACCTAACGTCGTAATACGAAAACTAATCTTCGTGATTATTTTCATTTGGATCTCTTACGCATTGAAATCTTGAAGGTGTATGAAGTTTTTTTTTTGCTAAGAAGGATAACGGTCACGGAAAATAAATGTTTAGTACGTTCGAGACAAACAAATTTTGGCGCGATGTTAAAAATTACAACTAAATTGACCCGAGAAACCCATGCTAATGGAACGTACGTACTTATTACTCCAAACACAAACGGCGCATCCTTTGAAATCAAATCAAGACCCAACTAAATGACACATCCTTTTACTTTAACTGGTGGTAGGCTTGTCATCACCCTCATGACGAAACCAAGCCGCCAAGTGACTTGTCATATTTTGGCATATCCATCATACAGTACAGATGGTTGCGTAGTATCAGTCGTTCGTCTGTTACTGACTCCCATAAATTTTGCGGTACCTAGACCCTGTACAAACTTTCTGATTGAGCGTCCTTCATCCTAGGTCTTAGGACGCTATCCTTGCGCATTAAAAAAAAAGATGTCTCGATCCTCTGTGGCTAAAACAATGTAGTTCCCACTTTGACAACTTTGACGACAAATGACAGTATTCGCCCGCACGCCCAGCAGCCATAGAAGTACAACTGACCTGTGAATGGTGAGGTACATCCGCATCAGCTCGACGAACTCGGGGTTGTCGTAGCCGAGCATGTTGCAGTAGTTGGCGGACCAGTCCTTGCTGTGGTCGATGGCGCCGATGCCCTTCCCGTCGCGGTACGTGTTGCGGTAGATTGTCGCTGCGATCACAGGCAGCTTGGCGATCAGGTCCATCGAGTCCTCATATATGTACTGGGGAAACCGAGAGTAAGTTTAAGCTGGATTCTGAGATCACAGTAGGAAAAGGTATCTATCTATCTCCTGAATGGATGTTATTGACCATTTAATTGCTAGCTAAAGCTTTAAAGGCGGCTACTTAAAGGTCACATGTTCGAGCGATTGAGCACTGCCCATTTTAGTGAAACAAGTCGCGAAGAAAGCGTGCAAGGACGATGAGAGCCGTGGAAGAAACGCTAGCCTGTTATGTTTAGGGTATTTTCGATAGCGCTCTTTTATTCAAACTCCATGGTTCGGTACGTTACGGACGATGACGTCAGAGCCCGACTCACCTCCCAGTACTTGGATTTGTGCACGCCCTCGTTGTAGGCCCTGACGAACTTGCTCTCACTGTTGAGAGCGATGATGGCGGCCGAGAACTGCGACATGGGGTGCAGCTTGGTGGGCATATTGTTCAGCATGGTCACAACGTGGGCCGGCAGCTCAGCTCTGGAGGGAAACTCAGAGTCAATTAAGTACTCACAGTGTAACTGCAGCTAGTGCGCGCCCACGGTAGCGACGGCAGAGTAACCTGCGGCCCTTTTACCGTATTCATACGCAGTATGCAGGGCTAATCAACGTCAAACTGTCATTTTCGTAGGCAAATGTGGTATAATTTTTTAAATCTTTGATATTGCCCAATTTCATAGTGCTTAAATAAGTAGATATACTTACTTAAATTTTTTGAAAATTTAGCTCTTAGGGAGTGCTTTATATGGTTAGTAACAAAAAAATAAAAATGTATGGCGACCCTTCTAGTTTTAACAGTAATATGATATGGCTATGCAGTTAATGATATGCCCAGTTCTAAGATGTTGCGACGACATAGAGGCCGCCAGAACCAGAGCGGCCAATTTTTATCAGATAATTGAAATTAATTCCCGTTGCTTAATTCCTAATTTTTTTTTTGTTTTTCAGAGAATAATGGCTATTTGAAATCGTAGTTTTCATTATTATGGTATATAATTTGATCATTATTTTTTTATGATTTTTTAAAGAATTTTCAGATATGACGTCACTAGGGGCATTTTAGGCATTATACTGATTGTGATGTGTGATTGCATATAAAAATAAAATAAACTAGCTTTATTGTTCAAAAACAGACCATTAACACAAGTTGCAAGGGCCCCTGTACTAGACCTGAAAGACCTGATTTACTGGGTGCCCCGCTCTACTAAAAAAGTGGTCTGTCTTCTCATCTGTCAAATCAGTCGGAAGCAAATTATTATAAATTTATCTTGATAGCACATTTCTAAACAGCCTTTTCTCAAGTGTTATCACAAGAAGGCAAATGGAAGTTTCGTAAAAATATTCATCATCACGAGGTTTTTTAAACAACAAGTTCTAAAATACAGCTTATTAAATATAAATCTCGAAATGGTTTACGAATTAACACACCTTAACATAATTTAATCAAAGCGAATTGTGTCTAGAAAAGATAGGCCACTCTGGTTCCGGCTGCCTATATGCTAAGTTTTTTCTACAAAAATGACAAGTTTGACGTTGATTAAAACTGTATATGCGCTGCATAGAATACGGTAATTGGGCCGCTGCTTCTCTACTTTCCAGAACCACTCCTGGTCTTACCCTGTGGCGCAGACTAGCTCCCGCTATCATTCTACAGTACGCGTAAAATTTATTATATTCTTTGTTATAATTTATTATATTCATGGGTTAGATAGAAATGATCCTTACTCATTTATTAAACTGGGCAATGGAGCTACGAAACTACAGCAAAATACATGAAATAAATTTACGGTTACTGTAACCTCATATATTGAAATTAGATATCTTTATAATACAAGATGAGTTTTATCAATAGAAGCCACACAATAGCTAGCGTTGGTATTGAAATCATATACAAACCAGGAACGTAACGTAGATTAGGTATACATATAGGGTGACTTTGGTTGATATACTTAACTAAATTAACACTGGAGACTCGGTAAGTATTCAGTGCCCCATTTTGCAGAATACGAAATATATTATTTGTGTGTCCCTATACTGTTTACGAACAACCCCGAGTCAATTAGTATCGGAATCCTACATTTTATTTCGCGATTTTCACAGAAAGGGTGATTGAACCTGAATTTGGGTATATTAACCAAAGTCAGCTTATATTTTGTGAGAGTACTACCGCATAACTCATATTCCGAAGACGGCAAAATTTCCTCACCAACACTCGCATTGACAACTAACGTTCGAATGCTCTTCAAAATACCTGCCATCATCTCTGCTGCCTGCGCCAGCGCCCTCCATGGCACAGCAAATAACTAAAGGACCACGAGTCATTTTGGACCAATATTTTCCATAGGTACCCTTCAACAGTGATGAAACTCATGCCATATGAAAGCTCTAGGGGTGTACTTCATTTCATTATATGGCAGCTAAGTCAAATCCAGCACGAAAATAAACGCTTTGGCAATAATAAGTTGGAGCAAAATTCAAACAAAAATGCTCATGGTCCTTTAACGATAAGACGCCATATGCTGCGAAAGTGCTGCTACTTTAGAAAAAAAAACATTTCTTACTTACTAGAATAATTATTGAAAATTTGCGGTGTAATGTCTAGAAATAGCATTAATCTGTTTTTAAGAAGCAAAGTTTTTATAGATACCGTCTTCGACGAGCTCATGAATAACTTTTTGGTAAAAGCAGCCGTTTTTAGCATAAAGTGATGCATGAGTTCGTCGGAAACGTTATCTATGAAAACTATGTTATTTAAAATCAGTTCATAGACATATTACACTGCAGATTTTCAATCATTATTCAAGTAAGTAAGAAATGTGTATGTATCTCATGTGGCAGCACTGCCACAGCTATTATGTTACGCCTCAGGTGTCAGTTAATTTTCTAGGAAACAGCCGTACTGATCTAGAAATGTAAGCATTCCGTTGCTTCCATTCGAACGTTATGTTATGTATCTACTATGTACTATGTCCTCACACAATTATTCTAATGTTTAAGAATATAAAAAGAAACAAAACAAATGATAAATTAAGTCGAAGTTTCAAATTTTGCATATACTATATATATATATATATATATATATATATATATAGTATATGCAAAATTTTAATTTGAATATATATATATATATATAGTATATGCAAAATTTGAAACTTCGACTTAATTTATCATTTGTTTTGTTTCTTTTTATATTCTTATAAACATTTAAGATAAGAATTATTAAATAAATATTTCTTGAATGATTCGGTATACAAGACATCAAAATATTTTTTTAAATATATTATAGTTGACTATGTATACGTAATTTTAAGCACATTTCTATTTAATGTTTAATAAAATCAAACACAGATAAATCAATTAAATAAATAGCTATTGTAACTTCATAATCAACAAAATACAAATGTATCTATCAATCCCGGCTAAAAATCTATGTCTAAGTAATCTATCATATACGGGTAGTTGTTGTTCATTGCTCACTTGTTACCCCAAGACCTGAGGAAAACAAGATACTGTTATCATTATTATTCCGCCAACTTCTGCAGTAGGTCTACTACTTTTCTTAACAAACTTTTTATACATCTAGTAATATGTTAAATGAGATAAGTATCGAATGTTTTCCTACTGAAATTGTGCTTCGGCATCCCTTTCACATAAATATAATGTTAGCAACGCGTGCTCTCTGGAGTACCAAACCCTTCTCATTATATTTTACAGTGAGTGCAACCTGAATTATGAAAAGATCAGTCTACCATCATTATCATTAACAGCTCGTTTCGCCCACCGCTGGATACAAGGCTTCTCCTTTTTACGCCGCCCATTCCTGTCCTGGGTCGATCTCATCATTCTACAGCTACCCTATAAATGTCATCGGCCCACCTAGCTGGCGGTCTGCCATTCCGTCAGGGATTTACTCCAACTGCCATCACTTCGCCGAGCCAAATGTCCTGCCCATCGCTATATTTATGTGATTCGCTATCTAATGTTAACAACTTTGCTGCTATGACAAATCACCGTGTTCAGGACGTGATGATCTAACAATGTGATGCCTAACATGGCTCGCTCCATCGCTTTGCGCAACTCTTATCTTACGCATGGCTTCCTTGGTTAGCTTCCATATTTTGGCACCATACGTCATTGTAGGCACACAGCAGTGTGGCATCTTTAGATCCGTGAAAATGTTATTTTTAACACAACTGAACTTCAGCTTTAAGATTGCAAACCGAAATGTGTATGTATTTAATTACTAACCTTTTGCACGCGGTTTCCGCGAATGTAACAAACTACTAGGGAACTATGTTCAAGTGAAAGAGTTACAACAGTTATAAAACAGCGACATAATTTTCAAAATCGGTAGATTACCTGCTCCAATGTAGTTAAAAGGGTAAAAACTATAGCCAGTCTAAGCATTACAAAGTGAAAGAATTTTCAAAATTGGTTCAGGAGTTTCAGAGGTTATCCACCGTAATGACTACGTCCTTAGGAAACTGCCCGTCTCCGGGAAACAAACTAGGTATAGCCTACGTCCAGGTGGAGAGTCTAACCATTAAAATAGCGAAATGATTTTCAAAATCAGTTCAGTAGTTCCGGAGATTACTTAATATTTTGTTACAAATCCGAAGAATCGACTCTTAGTGTCAGTTAATTTTCTAACACTAGATAATCGTAGCGTTTTATGTCTGCCAACTGCCAATGTATGTATGTATTGTACATGTAGTGTAAGTCTAATGAGCACAATACTCTTGACATCAGCACTAACTCGACTCTATATTTGTGTTATCTCATTTTATTGCCAAATATGCAGACGGTATTGATTGTGACCGTTGTCACGTATTATCGTACTCAATCGAGCGGTACATACATAAACGTATTTATCACAAAGTTTGTCGTCGTAACCAAGCTTCGGTATACAATCTCGATATTAGCGAAAAGATTTATTATTAGTATTTGTTAGCGGACACACAATGTCAAGTAATGACGAAAAACGTCAAGATTTATTGATACTGGCACCTACTATCAACGTAGCAATATAATCGTTTTAAAATAAATTTTGCGTTAATCTAATTACTTCCTTTATCGTGTTACAAAATATATCAAAAAGACAATGACCTAAATAGGCCACGTCCACTCTAAAGACGACTTACCACAAGTAGTAGGTATAAAAGCCAATTCTGAAGGCTTTAATTTTAGTTTTAGTGCTGTCAAAGCTTAAAATTTTCCAAAGAAATTTAGCTTCTAATGCTAACTATTAAGGACTATTTTGTATCGAAGAAAATTTAGTTTTGACAGCACTAAAACTAAAATTAAAGCCTTCAGAATCGGCTCTATTGTGTGGGTAAATAATTGGCTTAAAATGTGTACAAACAAACAAAATGTTTGAATAGTTCAAGTAAATGAAAAATATGTCGGTTTATATTACGTTACTTAGAAGATTGAGTTGCTTGTTCACTTTTATAATACCAAAGTAACGCACCTATGTGCCCATTCCTTTGATAAAGCCTTGACCTGGTCATCCGTGGGAACGTCGCCGGTCAACAGCAACCAAAACAGACCCTCGGGAAGGGGCTCCTCGCCGCCCTTGGCCTTGGGCAGCTGCTGTTGGCACTCGGGGATGGAGAGGCCACGGAAGCGGATACCTTCGTCTGGGTCCAGCACGGATGTCTCCCAGACCAAGCCTTTGATGCCTCGCATACCGCCGTACATCTGAATAGGTAAGGTAAAGATAAATGTATTCTAGGCATAATAATCTTGAGGAAAATTTAAAAGAAAATAATATCCATCTTAGTTTTGCTTCACGGGAGTTTCTGCAAAGATTGTACTTAATTTTTTTCATTTACTGATTTTTTTTTGTATTTTCAGCATTTCTGTAGTTATTATTAGTTATTATAATATTGTTTTTTTTTTCAAGATATACAGGAGTAGTTAAAAAGGAAAGATACAGTATATCTTATACAGGTAATATTATATAAAGATACAGACACGTAACAAAGCCACCATCCGCACAAAAATCATCAAACCCAATAAATCAATCCTAGAATATGACTCACCATGTCGAGGGTGACCGCTCCAACCTTGGTGGCTCCATGCTTCTTGCGGAAATTACGGACCTTCTCCTGTTCCTTGGGGATTTTCTCTTGAAGAATTGCCTTCAGGTTTGTGGACTCTGCGCTGAGCGCGCGAAGCACGATCGATGCTGTCGGGCATGCTTTCTACAACAAACATGTAGATTTCTTTGTAATGTTGTATCACGCAAATATTATACTGTAAAAGGAGTTGCTTTTGTGAATTTTAGTTTTACACGTTTTATGCTATTTGCAATAGGAAGGCATTTGAGATGAAATTTGTATTAGATCCATTATATTACATTGAGTATCGGAAACAAAATGCACTGTGGTTTAAAATCTGGGCCTTCTTTGTATTATTCTATAAGAAGAGTAAAGGAAAAGACAGAAACCTACTTAATATACATATTTGGCCGAGATTATAACCCAGCAATCCAAGTAATAGCGTGACATAAAAAGACGACTCAATTGCCCTGCTTGAATTGGTGTGTTCTAAAACCGGACCTTCGAGGTCACTTCACTCTGTGAACGCTAGTGCTGGATGACGTAACAATCTTTCAATGCGGAGTTTATTTAAAATAAGCTGAATTGTGGGATTTTAAATTTATTAACTAAACGGTTCCAAGAAACTTTTGGTATTTCGCTTGCAAATGGGGGTCATTAATAGACTTCATCAATTTAAGTGACTTTATTTTGAAACCTTTTCCAATTTCTGATGGTGATTACAATTAACTTGTTGTTAACTTGTATTACAATAATATATCACTAAATACATTTTTAAAACCATTAAGCCTGTACCTGAGCCTAGAGCATGACCGACTCCAGTCTATCTAGGATTCGTTTGAAGAAATTCGGACTCTCCTTGTATTGAAAAAAATATATTTGGTTTATTAATCTTTTCTCTAGGGATGTTACGTATAAACAATGTACTAAGATTTATACTTTTGCCAAAAAAAAATGTTTTGCACCCTCTCTTTTTTTGGTTATCAAACGTTCGCTTCAAGAACGCGGTTAAGAGATCAACTTGATTTTTTTTCATAAAATAGGTAATAAAAATATGAAGGTATATCACCTAAATTCAATATTTTTTTCCCTACAAAATATTTCAGTATTAGCTAAAAACACACCAATTTGTTGTTTCGCTGCGTGATCACTAGTATTACGCGTTCAAGAAAAAGAGGCCAAAGAGCCAACATATAATCGCCTCTATGACAAGCAAATAAAGTCTTTGCCGTAGGACTAATTGTGCTGGACGGGTAATAAAAAAAGTTGCTAGGGTATGCCATCTTCTTAAGGCGCCATAAAATAATGGTCATTAACTATGAAATTGCCGAAATATTCTTACAGATTCAGGAGTTCATAATTCCTGTAATTTAATTCCTTTCCAGGATTCATATATACGAATTAAATTTTGTTTTTACTTTCAGAAACTCGTCCCAAATGTCATGCATTTCGATGATAACATTCGTAATATTTTTTTACAGCTGACTTTTAATAAATTAAATTAAACACGGTTAGCTTAATGCTGCCTCGTTCATACACAATTTTTCTGACAAAAATGCAAAAATATTTGTACTGAAAATTTAGTTTTCTTCAAATTCTCCATAGAAAACGGCAATTTCATAGACCCATAATTTAAAAAAAGGTTTTTGAGAATCTTAAAGAAATATTATCTACTTTGTCTCTTTTCTGAAAAGAGTCGATATAGGCAGAGAATATAAAGTATTAATATAGGTATGTATATGTCAGAGAAAAGTCAAGATTTGATTCAAATATCCGGAACCCTGGCACTATCGAGTAGCGCCGTGGCAGTCGATCAAACGAGAAAACTTGACTTCTTGTTTCCGGAGGTAAAACAAGAAAACGGAACTAGGTGCGCGCGCGCTACACCGCGAGAGCTCGATCATCATGGCCTTTGAGAAGGCGAGCGGGAACGCCATTATTTTTACTGAATTTAGACACAGACGGAACGGTGTGTGCGGTGCACCTTCTATTCAGATTTCGTTATTGTTTTATATCGCCTTTTATCTAGTGTTGTATTTTAAAGTGTGTAACATTAAATAACGATTATTAATACAGACATTTTGAACTATCTGTGCTGTTATTTACAAGATCGACCTAACAACGACCACGTGACGTGGTAACTCGGACCATCAGCTACCTGAATCCTCCGTTTTCCCCGTCATATATATTCATCCTTATCACTATTTTGCATATCCAAATAGTCAATATCCTTAACAAACATAACATGATTGAACCCCGGGCGCAGAAGCGACTAATGTGATTCAGACCGATACAATTGAAGAGGTCAAGAGGTTCAACGGTTCAATCAGAGACGTCACTTCGTAGGGCCACTAACTAGTCCAACGCAATTTAATCACGTTGACAGCTCCCTAGTTTATTCGTATCATACATCTCTATTTCGTTTAATTCTGTAACTGTTCAGAGGTAAGTTAGTGAGATGGTTTTGGTTTAAAATTATTGTTTAAAGATCACGCGTTGTTTTTAAGAGTACCAAGAGGTAGAGAAGCATTTTTAAGCATTCATTAGCATATTAAATCGGAATATTTTTAACAAAAATAAAATTTTTGGAGTTGAACTATATTATGCATTTATCAGATTTAACATAAAAATCACAATAATCGAGAAAAAAAATCTGAAAGATCGCTAAAATCACAAAAATAAAATCATAAAAATATCATATCAATTATATTAATAACCTTAATCATTAATTTTATTATTTTTTTCTTTCGTCGTTTTAAAAGAAATACACAAACACTTAAATTTTTTTGCGTGATTTCTCTGTACGTGATAAATGTTGAACGTATGAGTAATTCTATTAAAATAACGAAAAAAAAAACAAAAAATATGAAAAGGCTACTTTAATTCTCTTACTCTAGAAAAACATATTGTATTTTGTAGTCAGATCAGTAGGCAGATCATACTTGTTGCAACGCCATTGACATTTTCCGTGATTTTAGTTATAGATAGTAGTATAAACCGATTTTAGTGATCTTTCGGATTTGATTGTGATTTTTGTACCAAATCTGAAAAATACATAATGTTGTTAAACTTCTTAACTAATTACACAAAATTTATTTGTTATTAATTTTCTGATTTAATACGGTAAATTGTCCAAACGCGAAAGTATATTTGGCGGAGATACCGGTTTCTTTCTCAAGTCAGTCAAGTCACTCAACAAATAGCAAGTCTTCAGAGCGCATGTGCAATATCCTCTTCTCTGTACATATAAAATGCAACGTCTGTCTGTCTGTCTGTACGGTTACTTATAACTTGGGAACCACTTGATTTTTTTATGTAAGGTAGAATATTTCTCGAGGAAGGTTTAAGGTTATCATCACGCTATGACCAAAGAGAACAGCGCAGTGAAAATTTTAGTGAACCAACTAGTTAAATAAATAAAACACATGATGAGTGCGTCTTAAGAAATATTAACATTGAAAATGTACGACCTATGGAAAGCCGAAATCTCATGTTGATAACTATAAGTACCAGCTTGGCAAAAAAGAGTTTTCCGCAGTGACAGATGGAACTAAATATTTTGGTATGGTGTGGTCACATGTGTGATAAAGCGAACTCATTTTTTCTATGTTGTAAGTAGTCTTATTAAATCACACTACCCGCTTTGTTTATTCCTTTAACTAATTACCTGCTGTATTATCCAAATTAGGAACCGAGTAGGTATTTATTGTTGCATGATTGCGTCAATAAAATATTTCCCTGAAGAAGTATCGATTTTTGATATAAACTATTACTAGCCCGACGACGCCCTGTCGTCAAGCCAGCTACCGGCTTTTACTGGATATAATACAAATCCATCGATTATACAGTCAATAACTATGTCGGAATATTACAAATTATCCTCTGTAATAAACATACTGAACTTATACAGAACTTGTTTGTGCTCTTCTGTTTCAAAGTTCGACTCTCCTAACAGCGTCGTAATTTAATAATGCAACCTCGACCTCTGGCACCTCCTACCAACGCCAACGCCGCCGGAAGCTAAAACTAGATACTATTTTATTTTTCACAAATTATTTCGTTAGGTAATTGATAAAAATTCAATAAGCTAAACTATAACTGATTAAAGTAGTGTTTCTTTGCGGAAGACCTGTCTTAAGAGTATGGCCTACCCTAGCAACTTTTTATTACCCGTCCAGCACAATAAGTCCAATGGCAATTAGACTTTATTTGCTTTTGATAGAGGCGATTATATGTTGGCTCGTTGGCCTCTTTTTCTTGGACGCGTAATGCTAATAATCACGCAGCGAAACAACAAATTAGAGTGTTTCTTAACTAATACTGAAATATTTTGTAGGCAAAAAATCAGGTAGATAGAGGCTTAGATCAGGCTTAAAATAAGGTAGATTGTGCACTAAAAGAATGTGGACTAAATTCTAACGGTAAGATACAAGATTTGCTTGTCAAAAAGATAATGCTCATTTTGGCATTCGTTTTCGCCTTTACACCAGTATTTCAAACCAGGAATTGTATATAGTCAGTCTACTAGGCCTTCACTTCTGTTCTCCATGCGTTATGCGATAAATAACGCAATACCACCCAATTTATTTTTAGCTTATTCTGAAGACAGAAGATTGTAGCGAGGTAGTGATGTCATGGCGACGGAACACTGCGCTGCACGAATTCAACGCCAAAACATCATGTTGAAAATAACGTTCACCTCGACTTATGTAACGAAACTGAAGGGAATGTTTTTGGACTGAAATTACAATGTGAAATTCCTATGGCTGTAGTGGGTTGTTAAATCATAGGTAATTACTACTAAAACCTAACTAATAATCATAATACATCTATTAACAGATTCTTTCGGTAATATGGCATCATTTGTCATCAACTACTCGAAAGAGAATTTCCATTAAACCGGAGCCATTAGTTAACGGAAAATTACGGCCTGTTACTTGTACACGTTAAATGATATCAGTGAGTGATAGAATAAACAACCTGTCTTTGTAGATATGCAGCGACGTGCAGATAGCAACCGGCGCGGCGTAGGCGGCAGCTCGGTTTTTTTTTTCACGTACAGAACAAACATCTTAGCAAATCGCGAAAGAAAATTTTGTAATGAAAATATGAATATTTATGCAGTCACGTAAGTTATATCTATATAAACGAATACCCTGACTGACTGACTCATCTATCAACGCCCAGACCAAAAGCCAAAAGGCTGGACCTACGAATATTAGGACAGTAGGTTTCACATAAATTAACAGGTTCACTTTACATACATTTATTTCTGAGAGACATCTGATGGTGGCCGTAAAGCAGTCTGCAGTCAACCTTTGCAGTAAGGGAAAAGGCGCAGTTTTGACAGCCGTATACATGACGCTGAAGTTTAAGAAAATGTTTTGTTTTGTATGTTATGTAAGAAATGAAAACGAGTCCGGGAACGCTTTTGTCGTATTTGACACTATTTTACATGTATATAAACTTTGATTTTATCCAAGTTTTCTTCATCACTATCAAAATGGAATTCGTTTCTAGGAATAAAGACCAGCGAAATATATACTAATTTATTATTTGTACAAGACGAAAAACCCAAGTCTGAAAATACTAGAAGTATGAAAATAAAAAACCGGTCAAGTACGAGTAGGACTAGCGCCCTGAGGGTTCCGTACCATTCTTAAATAATTGAAACAGAAATTACAAAGTTAAACATTACCTACATAATTCATGAAACAAAACTGCAAAATTAGGTTGGTTGAGTATTTGGGGACGTAACCCTAAAACTACATTATAAATCGGCGTTTTCAATATTTGTTATTTAAATACAACATATGGTATATAATATACAGAAATTACAAATTCCTAACTGCTTTGTTCTTTGAGATAGACCCCGTAACAAAAATAGTCTAAAAATTACAATTTTGATAGTACCCCAATTCTTTATTTTCAAAGATAACGTCAAAAAAAAATGAAAACATTATTTATACTCTACTCAAAGAATCTAAAAAAAAAATTTTTCGTCTCCGTTTTCATGTATGAGGTCCGGCCTGAAAATAATTTTATTACATTTTTAAACCGATATTCGCTTTTACGGTACCCGCCTGCCGAGCGTGTGTGTATGGGCATTTCTTCCAGAACAGTGGCTAAATCTTGGAAAGGCCTATGTCCAGCAGTGGACAAAGACAGGCTGATGGATGGATTCGGTTTTGGGTCAACAATTTATATAACATATCAAAATTTCAGGTCTCTATCTAATTCCGTCTAAGAGCTAGAGAGTAGAGACCCGTGACATACGGACGGACTGCCAGCGGAATGACTTTAATAGGGCTCCGTTTTGCCCTTTGGGTACAAAACCCTAAAAATGCTATTAGAAATATTTTTGCAATCAGATTTTTAATGTAACCCGCGCAGTAAAAGAAAGGAATTGCAAATGACGTCGTGTATTTGTGTCTGCAATGAACTGTGATAGAGTCAGCATAAAAACTACATGCAAAAAAAGTAGCCTGGATTTGCCGCTCAAGCTTACTTCATACAAAATAATACTAAAGCAACAATTTTTTATGCTGACTCTATCACAGTTCCATTCTTTTACTGCGCGGGTTATACCTACAATTTGATGTCTGTCTATATTTATCTGTCTGTATTACATACAATATTTCGATGCAGTTTCTTTTTTGTTGCTGCCTGTTATGGCACTAAACATTCAGAGTCATTAATTTATAATATAAAATAATTGCTATTTATGTTTGAGACTTAAACATACACATGCAGGTGGACCTCAGAACATTAAATGTTTTGTGAGGTGGACGTATTGAGTCTCACCATAATGGTTCTTTGTTCACCTTTTGCTACGGGCATCCTTGAAAATTCTGAAACGAAAACTTTTCCTCTCTGGAAATACCATAAAGTAATCAATAGAAAATTTGTGGATTAGCAGATAGGTATAATCGCAAAACATTCCATGTGATCTAGAGAAGTTGCAAAAATCCTCGTATTAGTAAATGTACGGTCAGTGTGATGAACTGCTGGCCACCAGCTCATCACATTGTCTTTGGACTAGTTACTTTTTTATATTTTTTGATTTTGTCATTATATGCTCTGTTTGTCATCTTGAGAAGTGATAACAAGAAAAATGTTTTTGTTGTTCAAGTAAGTTAATTTATTATGTTTCTTATAACCAATACATTATTACCTGCTTAGGTACTTTGATCTGGTCGTTTTATTCACATTCAGTTTATTACAGTCAGAATGAACAACCAAATGAAAGCATCTAAAGATTTTAATGCCGGTATTGTCACAGCAAGTGCGGCCATATTATGGCAGGTGACACTACGTGAAAGATGTTCGCGAGCGCCCAGTAGACTTGGTTTGGGTGCGTGCCCGGTCTCGGTTCTGCATCAGGCGTGACCTGCAGTTATCTTTAGAGTGGGACATGCCAGAGGACATTGCGGATGAATGTCACCGGGCGGACGCGCTCTACGCGTAACCGATAACAAGTGAGCATACATCGTGACGTCACATCTTATCGTAACGCTGGACTCCAGACGCCGAATGTAAATTTTGAAATGACGCGGTTCCGGCTGTGGTTACCCTGTACTTCAAGGCTAATTCTAGATGACATGCGGCGCGGCTGTCTCGTAAAGCCAAATGACATAGTGGCTCAGCCGGACCTTCGAACTTAAGGCCCGGTACAAAGCTAAATTAATATATTATATTATTATTTGTATTATTAATATATTTATTCATATTATCAGTAATTATCATACTTAAATTACAAAAAATATATATTGTAATATTTACATAATGTTTAGGTATATAGAAGTTTAAAAACACATTTAATTCATATTTTTGAGATATATTTTGAACTTTATTGTTCGGCATCAGTCTTATAAAATATAATTAATTAATATTATATACATATATTGTACATAATAAAGGGCATACTTAAGACGTTTATAGATCTGAAAACATAATTAAATTAACTTCGCTCGATACAGTAAGATCGCAGTCAGCTCCAGAAAAATCTTAAAATGGCCTTAATATCATGTTCCTATATACTATAAAATCAAAATTCGGAAGAATTTTCTACATAGTACATTACTTGAGGATGGCACTGAGCCTAGAATATTCGTTTGAAGAAATTATGACTCTCCTTAAGGGAAGAGGGTTATATTTTGATGCCGTACAAAAAGAATTGTCGTCTCAGTTGTATGCTAATGGATAAAATCGAATAAAAAATAAAATTACTTTATCTATCGCCCAACTTATACTTCCTATCCGTATTGAAATTTTGGGTACTCAACATGTTTCAAAAATACAACAAAGTACCTACTCAGAAATCTTGTATTTTGTGCTCCAAAACGTCTCATTTCCACACAGATTTTTCTCAAATAACAACTTTTTTTTAAGAATTTGAATACATATTGACCCCGTATGAAGGCTGAATAGGATAGCAATAAAACGTTAAGAGCTAGGACACGACATTGCGGTAAAAAGTTACCGTCTAGCCTTAAATACTTTATTGTAGCGAGTGGAACTTGCGACAAGCTGTTTTCATTTTGTGATGCCGCAAGTTGAGTTTTTTCACGTGTGATCATGCTGGTTCACTTTGTTCGCCGGACTATTGAAGGACCAAATGTCGCCTACCCAAGGACATTTAAAAAACTTTTACAAATATTTTAATCTAAGTTTAAAAAAAAAACAAAATTTAACAACAACAAAAAAATCATGGAGGTCATAGACCTCGAATAACTTCTGGTTTTACATGAAGGAAAAAATTATGATATATCGTTGGAGTATAAACTTATACTAAATTGTTGCGTTTAAAAATATTAGAAATAAATCAGAATTATCTTGTTAGCAACGCTCTCATGGACGAGTTGCTACAAGTAAATACGTAATAAAACAAGGGAAATTGCGCTTCTCAGTGAAGGCTGCCTACCGGTTGTTGACATATATTTTTAATATATACAAGGTGACTTTTTGATCATCGTCCAAATTCATACTGGAGGCTTAATAAGTGATCAGTATCTTGGATCAGTAACCATTTTTGTGAAATTCGTAAATTGAAATTTCGGCTTCCCATAGAAATTCAGTTCCACTCCCGAGTGAATCACTATGGGGAGTCGAAATTTCATTTTACGAATTTCACCAAAATTGTTATTGATCCATGATACTGATCACTTACCAAGCTACCAGTATGAATTTGGACGATGATCAAAAATTCACCTTGTATAATAATAAAAAAAAAAATCACAATATATTTTTTGGTTTTAAAGTGTTCCTTACAAGAACGCGGTTACGGGATCGACGTGATATTTTTGTTCTTAAAATAGGTTACACAAACATGAAGTGAATTTACCAAAATATATATATATTTTTGCCTATACAATATTTCAGTATTAGCTAAAAACCCTCCAATCTGTTGTTTCATTGCATGATCATTAGTATAACCCGTTTAAGAAAAACAGGCCCATGAGCCAACCAATCATCACTTCTATCAAAATCTAATAAAACCTTGCCATTGGCCTTGTTGTTTTGGACGGGTAATGAAATTTTTTCCTTGCCTATTCTAGGAAGAAAGACATTAGAAGAAGTATTTTTAATTACATGTCGCAATTAAGCCGAAATTTCAAAATAACTGAAGTTTTACGTGCGCGGCAGTTGATTAGAGCAGGATAGACAGTTAAAAAACAAAAGCATTGGAGCAGGACTAAAGTTTTATACGGATTCCGCGGATGCTAAGTAATTCTCAATTGTCTATAATATGCTTAACACACTTACTATTTTTCATAAAAATAAATAATCATCACCATTTGTGAAGCTTAATTTACACGTATAGGAAAATGAACGTGTGTGTCAACCACGTGATAAGCAGGCTGCGCAGCGCAGGCGCCGCGCCGCGCCGCCACCCAGCGGCGCGTGCACGTCGTAGGTCGCTTGCCGCGTGTCAGGCTGACGTACCGAATATCAAGTTATCATGACAATGATATAGATTAGGCAAGCAAGGCCGCGATTAATCCCGCTTTGTGGCAAAACCTTCAATATAGTAACTATAACGAGCAGATATTGAGTAACCGTTTTTTGACAGAAACAATATTTATTTTCCTTAAAAACGACGAGACTCCCCTCTTGTATTTTTTGGGTACATATTGTATTTTTTGGGTACATATGGCTTCTTGCTTGGTGCTAGTACTGCAAAAGGGAATATATGGCTTCTTGCTTGGTGCTAGTGGTATAACTTCTTTTTGGGTCAGTTTAATATCAGCATCACTGGTGGCAGTTGTAGCATACTCATACCAAAAACTTGAAATAAATATTAGGTAGATATTGGTGTAATGAGCTTGGTTGCTCTATCCATATTATATATTTTTTTGTTTTATGTCTCTAAACATCTTTGAAAAAAGTTTATTCACTATAAAAATACATTAGTGAAAACATCTCAACAATACAATAAGTCAAATTAAATAATGCAATCACAGATTTTAATTATTTTAATGAGTTTTGAAAATATAGATAATGTTAAAACCAAATGAAATATGAAATATATATATTTAACGATATGCTGTTTATTTGCATTATTTCACTTGCTCAGTGATTTGCATGCATTTAACGATTGATTGTACTGAACTACTTCCATAGAAAAACTATTAAAATAAGCAAAAAAAGTGTTCACTTCTCCATAGAAAATTACGAATAGGTATTAAAAATTTCTACAGGAAAGTGAATATTTTATTGCATTATTTTATTTATTTTACTTTGGAAGTGGTTCCGTATAATCAGTAGAAAATGTGGTTTAACTTTCTGAGCACGTCATAATTACACTGTCCATAAATATAGAGAAATGTTTCAGTTTGTTTGAAATGAGACGAATGATGAGTTAATAACCAATTTAACATATGGTTAGCTGAGTCATAT
This sequence comes from Ypsolopha sequella, assembly GCA_934047225.1. NCBI lineage: Eukaryota > Metazoa > Arthropoda > Insecta > Lepidoptera > Ypsolophidae > Ypsolopha > Ypsolopha sequella. Next base: position 13,061,435 of record OW203983.1, read on the forward strand.
CTACAGAAGTGTTATAAAATTAGTTATGTTTAATTCTTTTTACCTCATTGTTTTCTAATTTAAATAAATTCTTAAGGCAAATTATTTTGGGTCATTTAGGAACTGTATTTTTTACAGAATAATGATAACACCTGCCTTATAAAATTAATCATTTAAAAAATATATAAACATTTTGGTAAAAGTTTCGGTTTGAAAAATTTTTGGACACTTGATTTTTTGGAATCTCTAATAGTAGAGGATCCGCACTAGAAACGACCTTCACCCATCTGTTTAATGGGTGAAAAGTATTTTATATCAAATTGAATATATTAGTTTCTAGTTCGGATCTTAGACTACAAGTTGAGTTTGTTATAATTATACCAAGTTATTTGCAATCTCTAAGCTGAGTTTGTTATAATAATACCAAGTTTACCGATTACTATGTCTCAATTAAATGACCTTGAATAACCTGTGTAAAACAAAAGACAGCACAAAACCAAAGTTCATATAACAGTACATACCACAAATAACTTAGTAATATTAAGTTTGACATTTCCATCAAAGACAAAGAATAAATTACAAGGGATAGGATAGCAGATAACAGTGTTGCTAAGATAGGTGTTGCTAAGATATTCAGAATCATAATTCTGACTGTTACATAATGATTTACAGTCTTGGTCCAATTAATGACTTAGAGCTGTTACTGGATTCATAAACTGAACAAGGATTAAATATGTATGACTGAGAGATGGGAGGTGACCACCATAATTGATATGCTGCTAATTACAACTGCTAGGTTTTGGCGAATTGTATTAATTTTCATGAGTTTAATTTCTTTAAATTATGATAATCAATATTCAATCAAATCTTAAAAGAACTTGGCATTATTAGCTTAAATGCTTGTTTTCCTTGACGCGGCAATGGTAATAAAATAACTCGAGACTTAATAAGAAAAACTATTTCATTATTTAGTAGCACATCGTCAGACTAGTAAGCCTTAAGTTTATTTATATAATCATAATACTTCTGCCTTTAAAAGAATAACTTTTCTTTCAATACTATTACATAACAGAAGATTTCTTTGCAGGTTATAAAAAGTCTGAAATTCTTTCGGTACAATAAACTCTAGACAATATATAATGAAAAATGTACAATAATCACTGAACTTACCTGTATTTCTACTAACTTTGACGATGTAATCCTGAACAGTGCCATTTTTGGAATTGACCAAGATATTCACCTCAGAATATTCACACACCACGACAGCGGCTACGGCGCGCGATCGATGACGGGCGACAAAAAAGAAAATTAAGTAGGTAGGTACCAAGACTGACCTGTAGAAACTTCTGCCACTAACGTCACGAGTTGTTACCGGTTGCTATCGATAACTAGAGATGTACCAACAGAATGGTTTGGCACGGTGGCATTTACTTTAGGCTGTGCCTCCGCTGCCGGAGCCGGCGATGGGGATAGCTGCTAGAGCCAGCAAACATTGGGAATAGCGGCCGGAGCACTGATATGTACATATTATACGCCTATTTTTCTCAACATATTACACAAAAACACGTACACAAAATATGTTCGTCGCGTCTCCTGCTCAGCGCGTATTTTTGTTTTGTGTTAAAATATAAATGATTTTTGTGCTCCATTTCAGTTTAAACAATAATAATACTCCATAATTTACTTCAACAAACGTTAATCCTTAAAACGGTAGACAAACAAGCTAAAAAATAAATTTAAAAAAACAACGCGTAGGGATATAACATATAACCCTAGCGGGAGCTGTCATCAAATAACCGAAAAACAACTGCTCTGTGCCAACCACGTACCCAGCCTCTCTTCACCCGCACGGGTACAAATGTGTAGAAGTTTTCCATTGGTCAGGGAAGGCAAAAACATTGTGTACAAACATAAAATTGTGAAGTGAAACACTGTTTTTGTAGGCATTTTTGCGATGCATGACTTTTGTGAACATGAGCAGGAGACCCGGCTTTATGATAATATATATTTGTATGTGCCGGAGCCATGATGATGTATCATGGTGCATCTTTGGTGCAGTTTAGCATCGAGCGCCTAGCCCCGAGAGAGGGAATTTGGTTCGTTCGTTAGATTTCGCCAACTAGATAATCAGTGTTTTGCAAAGACTTGACTATATAATTATTCAACAGAAGTCAAAACTTTACTGTCAACAACAGTGACTTAGACGGTGACGCGAACCCATCAGGTTTTCCCCTACCAAAAATCACTTTTCACTTCCAAAAATAAGCCTTGGCCGGTCAAGCCAAACATTCTCAAAAAAGCATTAAATAATTCGTAACTCGAGAACTACGAAAACTCCGGGCACATTGGGTGTCCCTGGATGAAAGGAATTTACATTTTTTCTTTAGACGTCACCCTTTTGGCCACCTTGTATTTGATGAAGGATCCTTTATAAGGGATGGTGTAATATCGCCCTTAGGCCGATATAACCAGTTTTCTTTGTTAATGTTTTGTTTTTAAATTTGACGTCAAACATGCTATGTATATTTTGTATGAAATAATTAATAATTTCTGTATAAATTTTATAAAAAGGGATCAGTTTCAATAGACAACAATTGATGATGGATCGTTTAAAAGTGATAGTGTAATATCGGCCTTTGTCATGTTTACTAACAAACTACGCATCACTGCTACGTAGGAACTTATTCTTATTCTAATTATTTATTGTACACAAAATATTTGATTACCACGTAAACATTAAAATTAGTTTACAGCGGCGATCTTATCTCTATGAGAGATATCTTCCAGCAAACCGAAAAAGATCTGGAATACATAAAAAGAATACAGTTATCATATGTGTACAAACATAATACTTACTACCAAATAATAAAGGAAAACACCAATTAACTAACTACAAAACCAATGTACATAGATATAAATAAATAATGAAAAAAATACACATTAAAGTGGAAGCGCTCACGCAGATACTCAGGACTTTTTAAGATAAAGAAGAGGCAATACAATGCGGGATAATATCTGCCCTGTCAAATAGGGAGCCACTTAAGTTCGTCACGATAGTGAGATACATGGTCATACCTTTTTTATATTCTAAGGGTCATACTTACGCCCACCCCCGACACTCCATATTAATCGCTCAAGTACACTCTCACGCGCGCACTGGCTTGTCTGCACACGCTTCTGTGTGTGCGTGAGCCAGTCTAGGGCTGGCAGCAATCGTGTGAGAGTCGTCGCCCGAGAGGCACACAATATAAGTCAGCAACTCATGTGAATCTCTTCCTAAATTTTAGCGTGGTTAATCCCTAGGTCCAAGTAAACAATATCAAAGATGTTCTTTTAGAAAATATAAAAATTAAATAATTGATTATCTTTTATTTTATTTTTTATAATGGATCAGTTAAACTTAGTCAATTGGAATGCTCAAAGTATTTGTAGTAATCGACATATTTTCACACATTTTGTATAAGGAAAGAACATACATATTGCAGTTATTTGTGAAACTTGGTTAAAATTACATCAGCGTTTTAACATTAAAGGATATAATATTGTTCGTCTAGATTCAGGCAATGACCACAATGGTGTTGCCATACTCATACATTCAAGCTTAAAATACAAAGGTATTGATACTTATTATGATAATTCTATTCAAAATATAGCAATTCGTTTATATTATGGGGATAAAGAATTTTCTATAGTTAGCCTTTATTATCCTGGAGATTGCTCTCCGCCTTTCACTAAGCTTAAACTAAGTAATTGAATCAATAGCATCCCAAATCCTTTGTTGATTGCGGGCGACTTCAACGCTCACCACTCAGCAAGGGGCTGCGCAGACACAGATGCTCGTGGCCGTGACGTTTTTGAAAGCATGGATGACAACAATTTAGTTCTTCTCAACAATGGTCAAATAACCACTGTAGGGACACATAGGTGGAAAAGAAATGCTTTAGATCTAACAATTGTATCTCCTTCTTTAGCTCTGGTTTCTGACTGGGAGGTATTTAATGATCCACTCGGAAGTTATCATGTACCTGTAATCACAAAAATAATGATAAACAATAACTCTTTACCCCCAATAAATAATACAAATAATCCATTATTTTATAACTATAGCTATGTAGATTGGAAAGTGTATAGCACAAAATATCTGTTAATAGATTTTCACGTCAACCACTCCGATTCCCTAGATTCTTATAACAAATTAATATCAATAATTAAAAAGCGATAGAAAATACCATATCATTATTACATAATACCAAAATTAGTAAAAATAAACAGATTCATTCCTCATTCATTAAAAGAAAAAGAGTTCCACTACCATGCCTACATTAAATTCAGGAATGAGCCTTCTGAGGAGAATTATGTAAACTTTAAGAAGTTACAGGCCTTTAAAAAGTTAACACTAAACACAGAAAGAAACCTGAGCTGGATGAATTTTTGTGAAACATTTAACCGTAACATTCCAATTTCTAAAATTTGGAATTTAATAAAGAAATTTAATAAAAGTTATCAATATAACCTAGTAACACAAATCAAACTTGGGTATTTAATTTTCTTGAAAAATACACACCAGCCCCCCTATTGTGTATCTTTAGTTGCCAACTGCACGAGGTGCCTATCATCAAAAACATAGCTAAAAACTGAAATTTCAAAATTGTCTTTAGTGGGTATTGAACTATTAACAATCTGTGTCGTCACTTCAAGTGCGAAAATATCCTTAGGACATCGGAATTCGATAGTATATCTATGTTTTTGATGATAGACACCCAGTCCAGAAGGCAACTAGAGATACACAATAGGCCCGCTGATACCGTAGAGGTCCCATTTCATTTGGATAATTATATTACAGCTAATAACAGTGACTACATAACCAAACCTTTCTCTTGGCAAGAATTAAAATCTGCTATATTATCAAGAAGAGATACAGCATTTGGCCTCGATGGTTTGCCCTATAAAGTTTTGAAAAATGCAAGCAATAAAGTCGCCGTCAATAGAAATTGTGGACTATGTAAACAAACCGTTTTCTCAATTTTTCTCAAGGTTCTGTCACGGAGTCTCATTGAACATTATTCCAAATCATGAAGCATCAAGTCTTACCAGTCATTCACTGTATTTCATCATGAAATATTCAATAATCACCAGTTAATTACGGAAAATCATAGAATCAATAGTCAATTCTGTACTGCGTCGAGATTGCTGTCATATTTTTTTCTCATCGAATCTGTATTGTCTTTGAAAATTGGTGATGTACGAATCTATTTGAATATTAACCTATTTTATTCGTGATGTTATTTTATTCCGTCATTTTTTTTTAACAGCGTTACTGCATAATCTTTGACATAAACGTGTGTGTGATTCTATCGAGAGCTGTGTGATCTTCCAGCGTTGTTCTAAAATGTGTAGCTCATGTCCTAAAAGTAGAAGAAAAAATTAAAGAACTGGATGGGATAACAGATACGGCCAACGACGCTGTGACGGAACCATTTGTAATTAACGTGGGCGATTTGGCTAGCGATTCATCAGAATATTTTAGCGATGAATCAAATAAAGAAAACTAATTAAGCACCTAACATATTTTAATCACATACTTACCCATCTCTAGATAGTTCACCTATTCATAGACAAAGACAACATGGCGCTTTGTTTACATAGTTCACAATTTCTATTGACGGCTACTGTACATCAAAAACGATAATTTTAAATGTTTTAAATTTACTCTGGATTAATTCACTAATACCTAAAGACTGGAAACAAGATTGTTTAATTCCAATTTTGAAACCAAATAAAGAAAAAGATTTAGCTGACTCATATAGACCTATTGCATTTACTTCCTGTACATGTAAAACTCTTTGAACAATTACTCGAACAAAGATTAGAGTTTTTTATTGATCAACTACCATCTTCATAGAATGCATATTATACTTTCACCATTATGCACAGATTGCAATTCCTCAATAGATCAGACTTTAAATCATATTTTATTTCAATGTTCCTCATATAACATTCAAAGACTTACCTCGATTGACAAACTTCTCAATATTTACAAAAAAAAACGGAAAATATCCCGCGCGACACTCAAGAACTGCTTATGTACTTTGAAACCTTCTACACAATTTATGAATTTTTATCAACGATTATTCAAAGTATCTAAATCAAGACAATAACACCGATTCGGCGCAACACAACTTGACTTAATTGACAGGACTAAACTTAATTTAAGTGTTCTGTCCTTTTCTTTCTGTATCGAAAAGACAAAGACGGAACGCTCAAAATAAGGTTAGTCCTGTCAGTTGTGTTGCGCCGAATCGACACCAATATATACCTAATAAAACAATTAAAATGATATGACATTGAAAAGAAGACTACCAAATAAGACTTTGCTGTGGCCATAAAACCCGTTTAAAACACGAAGAAGATATTGGAACCAAGACTTGGCTTCGGCCTTACTGCTTTGATCGAGGATGAAGACAATCCACTAAGACATGGCTATGGCCTTATATTTAACTGGGCATGAAAAAATGAAATAAAATAAGACTTGGCTGTACGGGCTATTGCTCTTTGCCTATTCTAAGACGGAATGAAAAATGAAAAAAAAGAAAAATGGGACAAATTGAGGAAAAAAAAAAAATTGTATATTTCACGAATTCCATTTGCAGTGTTTGAAATAAATAATCATTCCTTTTACGTTGTTGTAGTTGTACACACATCCAAAATGCGTGTACAATTTATTTTACTGCTGCAAGTAGCTATTGCTGTAGGGCGACGAAATTTTCATTTGGGGCGCAGCAGAGGTGGAAACTTAGGTATTCCAGATCATCATGCGGTTGAAAATCTACCTCCCGCTCAATGGTTCAAGCAGAAATTAGATCATTTTTCACCTACTAACCTTAGAACTTGGAAACAAGTAAGTCACTGATAAATAACTAAGAGCCTTATTTTAAGCAAGGCAGAAGGGTTGGGGTATAAATAGGGGCGGGTGGCCAGTTTCTGGAAAAGTTCGCGCGTCAGGAAAAATACCGGACAGTAAAGTAAAAATATTTCCTGAATTGTTACGGCTATAGACTAACAACTTGAGAATTCTCTGTTTGTTGGGTCGTAGTGTCGTTTTCATAGCTCCAGGCCAAATTTATAATCAGGGATCGGAATTGGGTGAGTTTTTAAGTACCAAATGACGTCAAATTTACTACGAAATGTTAATATGGATTTGCCTTTTAACCCTTTAACAGATGGCTCGGACAAAGTGGTTAGTAAACTGGACAGTCACATCATCAGGATGGTCTCTGAACTGTGCACCCGCAAACTAGTATTCGCTGTCACCATGAGTGTTTGTTGATATTAAAAATCATGTCTTGGAAGAAAATAGTAAAACTATTGTTTTGTAGTATGTACTTCACCATTATATACAAATGTGATCGAGTTTAATAATAAAACTTGGTCTTTTTGCAATTGAATCCAAAGCGGTGTGCTAAAAAAATGTTACATAAAAATTTAATATGTAATTTTGAGCTATTGTACTGAATATTCATTATAGAGTAATACCTATAAAACTTATCAATTTACAGCAAGTATATAAGTCTTTATTCAGATATAATAATGAATATATCATAAACAATCTTCCTCGGCAGTTATAAACCGTTATCATGATTGTTTTGGTAATTTTCTTTGGTTGTTCTTGCAAGTATGTGTAGGAACTTATAAAAATAACAAGATATTCGTTTCATATCGCTATTTTATCATAGTTTTAGAATGCATTTCACTTATGGAGCGTTGAAGTCACTAAATAAGGACCTATGGATTGATTTAATGGGTAAAACAGATGACCAACAGTGTGCGCTAAAGGGTTAAACCCGAAAAAAAATTTGGATATAGAATACCTAAAATCCTAAACAATAACATCAACACAAAATATTTTTTTCAATTTCACAGCAGCTTAATCGATTAAGGTAGTAAATATACTAATTTGCAATAATAATTTCATCCGTGTGACACAACATTTTATTCAAGACGGATGTCATTGTTACTTGGGATTAGAGACAAAATCATAAATAATAATATGCTTAATACCTCCATTCTTATGAAAAAATATAGAAACACATCCTCAGTGTTATTAATTATTATTATTGTAAAAATATATAAAATAAATATAATAAAGGATAAATAAATTGTTTATTGAGTGTACTCATCAACCCCAAAATGGATTGGCAGTTTCCATGTCATGATCAATCATATCCATGTTATGATCTACGTAGGTATCTACTTAAAAACTCTACCTATTCTGATCTCTACCTATTCCGATTTATAATAATAATAATAATCTGCAGATTAGAAATCGCACATTACCTAATGTATGTATAGGTAGGTGTTTTTGTATTATAAATCCACTAAATATTTCATTATGGTGTTGCATTTGTCACAAAGTAAAATCCCTATTTTAAAATAAAGGTACCCACTGTGCAAAGTTTCAGAAAAATAAACACGAAAATTGTGAAACCACTAAATGGATTTTGATCGGGTTTGCGCTGATGGATAGTGTTTCATGGCAAAAGTTTTGATGTCAGTAACAATAATTTTAATTAATTAACGTAAGTTTCCCATATACCATTTTGTGGCCACTTTATGTTTAGCCCCAGATTCATTGCCACGAAAATATACAAAAACATTACCTACAAACAAACCTAGGAACAAAGTAAGTAACACCTGAAACAGATAACTATTTGTAGTCTTCATTCAAATACCTACCTACTTATTTGCTCATCTGGCATCTTTCAGTTAACTTTCTTCATTGTTTAGGGAAAATAGATAAATAAATTCAATTATGATTAGGTTACAAGTTTTCAAGTACATAGGGACCTCTGAAAATTAGAGTTAGTGGTTTAGGAATAAGTAAATTGTTGTGGACTAGTTTGTTTGACAAATAATTTCATTGTTTCTCTAAGAGGGTTTTATAAACCCACAGAACTCTATTTTGAATGCTAGGGCATAGGGCTTTGATATTAGTAATAAATATGAAATGATATCAGTAATAGAAAATAATTGGGTTGAAGTACCTTCAATACTGTACTTTTTATAATACATTTGTGTTCGTTCAGAAAATATAAAAAAGTCAGATTTTTTTGTCAGCATGCCACATTTGTGAGAAGAAGCTGGAAATTTAATGTGAAGTGATCTATTTACGCAGTTCATATACCTACATAGGCTGCTACGAAAGTTTTTAGCTGTATAAAAACTAACAACATTAACCTTTCAAGATGTATGGCAAATAAAGGGTAATTTAGCTTTAAACCTCTTTGTAAAATAAAATCCCATACTGGCCGGTTACAACTTTTTATTTTTATTTTTTTGCTGACAATGTTAGTCCAGTTTTGTTTCTTGCAATGAAGCTGTCGCGAAAATCCTTTCGTGCTATGATATTCTACGCACAGAACACTTCTATTCTACGACAACAGAAGGAACTTAACCTTTAAGGAATCTCATAAAAATTTAAACGACGAATTTGGGAATTCCGCTTTATCGTTAGCCACAATCTCATATTGGTACTGCGCGTCGAGAGTTGCGAGCATTTTACATGATTATCTCGGCGTCAAGAAAATTGCTTCGGGTTTTATACCACATTTGCACATTTGCTGACCGAAGAGCAAAAAGCCCGGCCAGTAGATTGGTGTCAGTTTATGCTCGAAAAATTTGACGAAGGCAATTCCCAACAGGTGTCTAATATCCTTACTACTGATGAGTCCTGGATATACTGCTATGACCCTCTAACAACGCAACAATCTATGCAATGGGTGTTCGAGGAAGACGGGCCGCCATTAAAAATTGTTGGTAGTCGTAGTGTGAACAAAAAATGATCGCCGTTTTCTTTCGCCGCGGGGGACCAGTAGCTGTAATTCCGCTTGAAGATTGAAGAACAGTTACTAGCTAGTGGTACACAGAGGTCTGTCTACCCCAGGCATTTGACAGACTTGGTGAGGATCGTCCAAAGAGCGGCACTCATGGAATTCTTTTTTACCAAGACAATGCCCCTGCACACATCGCGGCAATAACAATTGACTTTTTGACCAGTAAAGGTGTTCAGCTGGTGTCGCATCTGCCCTACAGTCCAGACCTGGCCCTGTGGGACTATATCCTCACTATAAAGAAAATGATGCGTGGCCGGACTTTTACGGACTCGAACGAGGCAGTATTAGAATTTGAACGACTTTTCTTTCGACCTTCCGCAGAACGCATTTTTTAATAGTTTTGAGGATTGGTTTTCTAGAATGAAGCGATGTAATGAACTTGGAGGCTTGGAGGAGTAAATTTTGAAGAATATTAATGTCATTTAGAAAAAAAAAACGAATAGTTTTTACTTAACTAAAAATATTCGTAGCAACCCTCGTACAAAAATGTTTTCTTGTGGCAACCGCATTAACACAAAATTAGTGGTTATTTTGTGGCATTATTACGAAACTTGCTTGATTATATCATGCTAATGTGAAGCGTAATGGTTTCTGAACATCATTTGAGAACAGCATTCTCAGATTGACTAGTTTAGTTCCACTTTCATAATTTATTTTATTACATACTGCAGCTAATTTGGACTTCGTCCAAACCCTTTGTTTTGAATATACATTATTTTCTTAGTAAATTTGCAGAAATTAATGCAATATAAAAACCGTTAGGGCTCGTGCCCTGAGGGTTCTGTACCGTTTTATCAAATAAATCATTTACATAAAATCATTACTTACGTTTTCGGTATTATTTAGCTCAATTCAAACTGTTCCCGAGATAAAGGGCCTTGACACATGAACAGACAAACGGGCGGATAACAAAGTAATGATTATAAGCGTTCTTTCTTATACAAGATGACTTTTTAGTAACCGTCCGAATTCATACTGGAGGCTTGGTAAGTGATCAGTATCATGGATCAATAAACCTATTTGCGAAATTCATTAATATTTTTTTTCATCTTCCATACAAACGCAAACCCAGTCCCGAGTGAATCACTATTAAACGAATTTCACAAAAAGTGTGATTAATTCATGATACTGATCACTTACCAAGCCCCCAGTATGAATTTGGACGGTGACTAAAAAGTCTTATTGTATACATTTGATTTAGGATCTCCAATTATTTCTCAACAGACCTTACTGATTTCAAAAACAAATTTATTTTTAGAGTTCTCAAAATGAAAGGAACCCCTTATACTTATAGGATCATTTTGTTGTGTGTCTGATCCTGTTTGGCATCCTTTCGGTACGGAACCCTAATATACTCTTTCTGTTCTTTTGCATCTTGCCAGTAAATTAAGAAAATTCTATTAGAATTTAAATCAAAATATTAGCCAAGATTTTTGTCTACTTTTTTTTCTTTTCAGAGATATTTCGTTAATGATTCCTTCTACGACTTTGACAACCCTGGACCAGTTTTCTTGATGATTGGTGGAGAAGGGCCCGCCGATCCCAGATGGATGGTCAAGGGAACATGGATTGACTATGCTAAAAAATTTAATGCTTTATGTATCAGTTTGGAACACAGATTTTATGGAAAGAGTCATCCTACTGAGTAAGTATTTATTGTACGAGTGAGCGAAGCGAACGAAGTTCTCAGATTCTACTTGAACCATTGACGTACTATGAACAATCCAGCGTTTGTATGTATGTATGTATGAATGTTTGTCCGACAATAACTCGGAGAGTAAATCAAGCTAAAATAATTTTTAAGTTCGAACATGAGCCAAATCGGTCAAGGGGTTGTAAGAGGCGCGCGAGTTCACGGTTCGGGCCAAACTACTAATATAATTAAGTAATGATAAAAAGAAAACCGAAACATAATGTTTTTCTCGTAAAAATCTAACTGAGAATTAGGTGTAATATATATTTCCGTATGATGGACGGTCACCCTAATTTTAGTGGTATATGTAAAACTAGCTTCTGCCCGCGGCTTTGCCCGGAAAAAAAGGAAACGAATTACATTTTTTTCAGAAACAAACATTATAAGTGTTCTCACTCCCTCTGGGAGTCAAAGTGCTCGGCCGAAAAGCTCGCATGCTTGGACTACTAACGCGCCCTGGTGGGCCTTCGGCCTCGCAGGCGCGTTCTCCGTCCTCACATGTTCGTTTTTCGGCCTCGTGGAACCAAATCGAATGCCAAATACGGGGACTCACGTTTTTCCGAAAAAGTTACAAAATCCCTATCAGTTGTCAAAAAATGTCAAATTTGAATACGGTAGCGTAATCGGCGATCCCGATTGACCCTTGATACCGAGTTTCATGCAAATCGGAATACTTTCTTGGACCTGTCAAAAAACTGTCAAATTCAATTTTTTTTTTGGTCCTGTAGCCCCGCTTGACCGATCACTATAGTTGAAATCCGAACTCCCTACAATTAGCCGTTTGGGAGATATGATCGATCAAACTTTTGGATTTTTATTTTTTTCGACCTTTTTTTAAGCCGTCATCGAGCCCTTTAGAGTACCATGAACATGGGTCTAGCATCAGCCGTTTGGAAGATACGGGCCTGTAAAGTTTTGACACTTTCGGTAGGTAGATCTCGTCGAGACCTTTTCCTAGACACCCATCAACATGGGTATAACTCCAGCCATTTGGAAGATACAGGCTGTCAAAGTTTCGACATTAAAAAAATAAACTTTTTTTGGCTCCCCAAGGTCCAACCCTTAAGGATGTACCACCTTCCGTTCCAAAGATATTTTGCTGGGATATAGATAGATATAGATAGATAGATAGACAGATTGTGGATATATAGATAGATAGATACCTCAAAAGGAAAAAATGGAACCCTAAAAGGATCACTTGTGTGGCTGTCTGTCTGTCCGTCTGTTACAGCCGATTTGCTCCGGCACACATATTTCAAGAATTTTCATGTCCACTATATTCATAATCGATGCCATTTTCTTAATTAACGTCCCAAAAAACCATAAAAACGACACCCATATTGATATTTACACATTTCAACATTTCAACCCCATCGCACCCCAACAGGGGATGATGGTATTTCACGTCCACTACATTGAATTCAGAAATCTTTGTTGTTTTCGTAATCAGCGACCCGATAAACCATACAAACGATACCCATGTTGGTTTCCAGACTTTGTCACCCTATTTCCCCCTTTTAGGGGTTGAATTCTGGAAAAGCCTTTTTCACGTCCACAACGTTGAATTTTAAAATCGTTGTTGTTTTCGTAACCAGCGACCCGATAAACCATTCAAACGATACCCATGTTGATTTTCAGAATTTTTCATCCCATTTCCCCCTTTTAGGGGTTGAATTCTGAAAAAACCTGAAACACATGTTTACTCATTTATGAATAGGAGTACTCCCTGTGAAGTCTCGAATAAAATAGTCTAACTAATCTTGTTTCCCCATACAAACTTTGGACACCCGAATTTTGAAAAATCCTTTCTTAGTGGATGCCTACACTATATATGCAAAATTTCAAGTCTCTAGGACCAGCGGTTTAGGCTGTGCGTTAATATATCAGGCAGTCAGTCAAGAGGACTTTGAATTTTATATATACAGATTATTTTTAATTTTTAATACCACACATAAATATAAAATATAAATGTAGAATTCTCCTTTATAATAGCGCTACATGTACCTACATTTATTGGAATATAGCCTTTCACGTAGAAAGCAGGTACCCGACGCGGCGCCGATCTACCAGCTTGCCTGGTATGGTAAAATCTGTGTATGAATTAGGCGTTGAGTCGCAACATTTCGCGTTATCACTATTATGACTGTAATACATATTTTTATGGGACAATCATGTCGGGGTTCAGTTCAGCGCGTGTCTGTAGAAACTTATTGAGTACGAACATAATGCGACGTATCTGTGAATGGAAAAAAACCCTTGTGCCTAAACACCTCTACAACTTAACTAAGGACTCCAAACAGATTTGTGTGCCTTGTTTACCGAGTGCACAACATTGTCTGTGTACTTTTAAGCACTTCTTAGCGTTGACTCATTTACAGATATATAAAGAAGATCATATAAAGAAGTTATCTATCTATCTATCTATCTATCTAGATATAGTCGCTAATCCGCCGCTCGACTATCCGAAAACTAATATAATCCGCCGTTTTTTGCCAGTCTAATTGGTCTTATCAGACTCTAATCCGCCGTCATTGAAAATCAATAATCCTCCGTCTATGCACATATTCCGATGTTATATGCAATTAGTTGTTCCTGTACATCATAAGCCGCCGTTTTCAGTAATCCACCGATGTTGAAATTGTGTGGTGGCGGAGTAGCGAGCTAGTACTGTATTGGGTTTACGCGACCCGGTAGCAGCACCTATTTTATACGTGTAAGCGCCGATACAGTGAGATCAGCGCGGACGAGTCTAGTCCCCCAATAAATCTCTGAATTTAACAATTTAGTATACAAGTGATGGAATAGCAGTATCATAATTTTGTTTTACAAAGTGCTAACTGCCGCAACAGTGAATTACGTTGGTAATTCAATCTTTGTCATGGAAATTCCTGCCACAAGTATTTAAAATGTATGAGCCACGTGTGATTATATTCTACATGTATTGTGTTAACATTTCGATAACAATCTACATCATACCAACTTTAATGTAAAATACCAAACTACAAATACAAAATACCAACTTTAATGCAGGAGAAGCATGTAATGGAACAAGTACTAATTTATATTCAATATAATAGTTTATTGTATTTGTTATATTATAAAATGGTCTATATTTGAAAATTATTTTATCTTCAATATTTGGAATATGATTTGGAATTGGGCAATAACGAGGTATGAGAAAAAAACTGTGAAGATGAAGCTGCGGGCAAATAATTTCCAGCCTCAGTACAGTTCTTTTCTTTTCTGTACCTATACCTATATTTTTGCTTCTCATACATAGAGCTATGAGAGATTTTAGCTTTTGACCTTTGTTAATTTGAGATTCCTTATATCTTCATATACGCCGATAATACATTCGTGACATTCAAGAACTTTTATTTAGGTAACTTTTGTTTTGTTACAATAATTTTCATTTGGCTTACTATTTCTCTAAGGTTGAATTTGTAGCCAAACACCCACAAGGTACAATTAACCTTTGAACCTTATATTTCAGAGACTTAAGCACCAAGAACCTTATATATTTGTCCTCACATCAAGCATTGGCTGATTTGGCCAATTTCATAAGTGCCATGAATGACAAATACAAGTTCAATGGAGAAGTGAAATGGATCGCGTTCGGTGGCTCGTACCCGGGCTCCTTGGCCGCTTGGGTGCGGCTTAAATATCCTCACTTGGTGCATGCTTCTGTCTCGTCCAGTGGACCCCTATTAGCTAAAGTAAATTTTATGGGTAAGTTGTTTTTCTTAGACTGGCTGGATACTAACAGAGTGTAAATAGACGGGTAATATTAAATGTCTGCGTCTACGAAAACGCCGATAATTTTCCGTTAGCGGTAGACATCTAATCTCAAGATTAAATTTAAAGCTGCTGTTCGGAGGGTTTTTACTTTCCTTTAAATGATAATTGTTAACGGATATAAAAATAAAATTAATCGGTACACAGAATAGAAAGGTTTAATCTTTCAACTTGAATGATTACGTTATTTCTAATTTACATATCTAAATTCGCCACTGAATGTTAAGGAAAGTAGCGTCGTGTTTTGCATTAAAATACGCCATTTGTTGCGGCTGTTAATTATTGTTTAAAATTAAGAATAAATAAACCCTTTATATGTATATAGCTATATGATAACAAATACTTTTTTCTTTATATCATATATGTATTATTTACCTGGTCCATATTTATATTTTGTCTTAGATTTGTAGGCATAGATAAGTAAAATACTTTACCAAAATCTTTAAATAGTAGAATTAATCTCTGTAGAATTAACGCGGACCAATTTTTTTTTCATTTTTTTAAATTTATTTATAAATAAAACAGAGTTAACAATAAAACTTATATACTAACGGTGTGCCAAAAACCAGTTTAGGTTTGACATCCAATTATGAGCAAATTGAAAGGAAACCATTATGAAAAGAAATAGCACGAACATCCTTGTATTTAAAGTATGTAGACAACTGAGTGATTGTCAATAAAATTACTGAATTCGATTAGTTAATATTCTGACATGTAATTTTGAATGTGATTATGCTTTATTGAATACAAAAAATCGTGGTAAAAATTCACGGAATTATTATTTTTTTCCACAAATAGTGTTATGGAAAATACATATTCTGGTACATTATGTGTCAACAAATTTCTATGTCAGATGTTTTGGCAATTTTATTTTGCAAATTCTTTGAATTCCTGTTTAGGAATTACGCCCTTAAAGTTTACAATGTGGTTAGTTTTCCGTAAACAAGGTGTAGGATTGATCACTACCTAAGAATATAGAATAAACCAGAAGCCCCGAACGCGCATAAAACTGAATCGACAAAAACCATGCCAAAATAGGTTAGTTTCAAGTTCAGGCGTGTAGTCTTACTCTATGGACGCCGTTAGTGTTTCACAAGTGACGAAATAAATTAAATTATGCCGTCTTGTGCCGTTCCCACTTGCAAAAATGCTTTTGGTGTTAAAAAGAATCAGGATGAGATCATCTTTCATCTAATCAGATATCATTTTATTTCAGTATTGAATTATTCATTCGGTTCGGAATTTTCATAGAAAATGATGCGTCCATTTCGTTAGTGTTGCTAATATAACAGTTTTGATTTTCCGTTCTTTTAATTACTTATGGCCTAGTTAGTGGTACTCATCAGTAATAATTTAGTAAACTACTATGTTTTCTACTTTACGAAATGCCTTAGTGGGTGTAGTTTAAAACAGGGTGTTTAATTTTATATTTGTATACGAAAATTGATTTCAGAATACAATTTAAAGTTTTAATGTTGTTTTAACCCTTTTTCCTCTTTTATTTATGTAAACGTAGTATATTCAAATATGACTTGCATCTTCGCAATGGTCCAGAAAATAATCAGGACGAATGAGTTTTTTTTTCTAGTTTTCAAAATTATCCGGACTTTTGCAATCGTCCTTAGATTTTCGGAATAATCCGTTGTTTCTAAATATCTTGCAATAAGTACTAAGTATAAAAATATACGTAGGTACATATTACCTGTTTAGGAATTAACAATAACAATTTTATGTTACGTGTTATGTGGTAACAACGTTTACCTCAAAAGTGGTAAATCCTTTCCGAGCCACCCAAACTAGCAACATTACGCGGGTTGGAAGTGGGGTGGGTGCGGGACGTTTGTTTTGATTTTGGACACAGTGCGCGGCATGCAAATACGGTTGTACGCGCTTTCTGGTTTGTTCTGATTTCTGTGATCACTACGTAAAATACAAAGTAGTATTTGGAAATGTGGTACATTAACAGTAACTATCAATAGGAAAGATTGATATATGCATGTATTCAACAACATAAAAGTTCGTTCCTTAAATTGGTAAATTAGGCGCTTAGAATTTTAGATTTCAGGCTAAAAGTGTGAAATGGCCCTTGGCATTTGATTTTGTATTTTAGTTCTTACTTATCAATATTTAGAAGAAACTTGGCGAATCTTCAAAAACTGCTTACAGATAATCGCCAATAATTTCATCATGTATGTTTTACGATAATATATATTTTTTTTATATAACTTAATTTTTTTTTTTTTTCAGAATATTTCCAAGTGGTGGTGAACGCCCTACGGGAGAAGACTGGAGGCGAAAAATGCGTCTCCCAACTAAAAGCGGCTCACAGACAGATCGCTTCCCTTATTCAGACACAACCTCAGTTGATTGAGAACGAATTTAAGTCAGTATCAATTTTATTTGCAAATATTTTCCGTCTTTACTCTCGTACTTCACCTATTCTTCTTGGCAAAATTTTAACTATAAAGAAATTAATGCAATTTTCTTTGTCTTTATTAGGATTCTAGATAATTTGCAATACATCCGTCCCCGTTATTCTAAATCTACACAGGCTCGGCAAAACTACAATTTTGTATGTAGGTACATGATTAACGTCACATTCAAAATTACTGTATAAGTTATTCAAAGTGTCTAGCCTGCCACCAGCGGCCGTTTAGCAAAATAATATATTCTGCCAGTAGCGGCAGAATGACAAAAATAATTATTCTACCACAAGTTTATGATTATTGAAATGTACTTCCTAACGTCAACTAGATAAGGTACAATATTCAATACACGTTGGTTGAACGTAGTGAGTATAGCTACTGGTGGCTGAATAGCAGAAACGGCTATCCTGCCGCAATTTAATTATCGTTGGAACGTAATCCTTATCTGAATGGCACTTCAACTTCGTGGATAAAAAATAGGTTGAATCTGTTTCAAAACCGAATCAGAGCACCCTGAATTCACCCAGTCTTGTGGCTACTACCCCTAGAGTGTATATAAAAGCCGGAGGCGCGGAGGTAGGGCAGCCCCCGCCCGCAGTAACTGAGTGCAGGCGCCCGTGCGAGCCGTAGTGGCTGAGGCTGGTCGCCGCAAGCCGAAGCTGTGGAGGTGAGCATGGGTGACTGCACTTTGTTACGCAAGGGTGGAGGGGCTGCAATCACCGCAGCGCCGAAGCAGTTGCAGAAGTAACTTCAGGTTATTAATCGAATTTAGTCCGAAAAGTGAGGTTATGATTTTACAAAAAAAATACATCATTCAAAAACCTCTCCTCAACATAAATACGATAAATATTCGAATATCTGCTCTGGTGGCAGACTAGTAACTTAGTTTTGTTAAACGACCACTAGTGGCAGGATTTTATTTTCTGCTAGACGGCCACTTGTGGCAGACTAGACACTTCCTAAGTTATTTATAATAGCGGTAGCTCAGGGGTAGAACGCTGGTCTCTCAATCTTGAGATCCAGGTTCGATCCCCGGTCGGGCTTGCGCCAGTGAGTTTTTATGAATTTATGCGCATAGTATTTGTCTTACTTACCACTTGCTGAACGGTGAAGGAAAACATCGTAAGGAAACCTGCATGCCCTAAAAAGCGTGTATTTGTGCCCGAACTACGGCGATAGGGCTCACCACGCATCACGTTGGGATGTAATAGCGGTCGGTAAAACGCGGGTGTACTGAGTGTGGACTGTGACTCACAGTTCACACTCAGAACATCTCTGACACCCTCTCGGGCATTCATGTCCTGACGATATATATATACATATAATTATTCAATCTTTTGTCTTGCTTGGTGTGTCTGCATAAGATGTGGATGAAGCAAGACGGGTACCGAGACCGTAGCAAATGAAAATTTGTTGTCACCGTATACTGATTGTATACGTGAAAACGTATGTTTTTGCAGAGTTTGTGAGCCATTCTCGAAGGCCTCCGAGAATGACATGAGGAACTTCTATAGCTCCCTGGCGGACGACTTAGCTGACCTCGTACAGTACAATGAGGACAACAGGTTCAGTACGGAGGAGAAGTACAGGAACATCACCATCAACACTGTGAGTACAGAGTGAGAACAACGTGGAATATAACATTATAATATAGAGGTACAGGTTGGAAACAATTTAAGGGCCCTGGAGGGGAACTACCTTAAATTCTTTAGTTAGCTCATTTTACTGAAAGGAAACATTCCTTTATTTTTTAAAAGAAACAAAACTGCATTCAAAGATGTTCTAAAATTCGCTTTTCTCACCCGGGAATCGAACGAACTAAAAATTACAAAAATAAACCCTCGCTATTTTACTATACGAATGTATCCTACATTCGTATGATAAAATAGCGAGGGTTTATTTTTGTAATTTTTAGTTCGTTCGATACTAGGTATTGTTAATAAAGAACTTGTAATAAATACTTAATTTCATGGGTATCTCGTACAACTGATGAGTGTAAGACCAAATGTTTATTAGACAAATTTTATCCTACCGATTCGTATAGTAAAATAGCGAGGGTTTATTTTTTAAATTTTAAGTTGGTTCGATTCCCGGGTGAGAATGAAAAAACGGAACCCTTATAGGATCACTGTGTTGATCACGTCCGTATGTCACGACCCCGTATGAGATATCAAGTTGAAACTGATACCTCCTACACAAGTCTACGGCCCCGTGGTGCTGTAAAAAAATCTACCTTCTAACTCAACGCGAAAAAAAGTTATTGCACTTTACACCAATTTCATACAAATTTTTGACACTCGCAAGGGAATCAAAACCTTGGACGAATAAAACAGATCAAAACCTATAGGGCACTTCCAGTTAATTTGGAAAATTGAAATTTCGTTTACAGTTGGGTCTTAAACAACTGTGAAAATGAAATGAACTTTTTGATTTTGATTTTTTGATAGCACAGACATAATTAAAAATATTTCATTATTTAGGAAATTATCAGCGACCAACTTAATAAACCCTTCATAACTGCAAGTGGAATTATTTACCAAGTTTCTAGAGTTCCGTACCCGTATTGTGTGGTGGAACGGAACCCTTTGTTTGCGAGGCCGATTTTTTTATTTAATTGTATTATTTCTTTCAGGTTTGCTCAATGTTGACCGAAGACGGAGCGAGTCCTGCTTACAAACGTGTAGCGGCATTCCACACGCTCATGTTAGAGAAGTCTCACCAGACGTGCCTGGATTACAGCTACAAGAATATGATACATGAGCTCAGAAACGTCTCTTTAGGGACCGAGGCCGAGGGCGGTTGGTATTATAACTTGATCGTAACCGCTGTGCCACGCCTTAGGCGCCGCGAGGCACGGCTTGGGGAGGGGGAGTTAACATGAGATCAATATTGGCGGATCTTACGAGATTATGAAATATGATACTACTACAGTGGTAAGTAAAGTAAGTAACTTGGTACGTTATATTAAAATTGTGATTTATATTTAAATATTTTATTTTTCACAAAAAAAACTAAACTAATAATAAAAAAAATGTTAATAAATAAAACAATATCGATCTCATGTGAACTCATGCTGTTATTTCCTCCCCCCGGCGTCGCTGCGCGGGGCCTAAGGCGAGGCACAGCAGTTTCGGTCAAGCTATAGCTTTTAGAAAGTCTTGTTTGACAGATAACGAACTTTGGTAGCTCAGTCGATAGGACGCTCGACTACTAATTACGGGACACAGTAACCTTAACAGACATTTCTATAATATAGGTCTAACGGACAGCCATCTCTGCACAAGGGCGGTTCCGGGATTTGATTTTGGGGGGGCCATTTTGACAATGTTTGTCACAAAGAAAAAATGTTTTTAGGCGCCGCCGTAAGCTTTGTGCCGTTTTTGGCAAACCTGCCGATACCTTATATACCTATGCTATGTAAAAGTGAAGCTGATTCTAGATAGAAAAGTCTAGTCAAATGTATGGGATATCTGGACGTTTTGGGGGAGAGGGCCATGGCCCCGATAGCCCCCACCTCTTTCCGGCTTATTTTCCATTCACCTCATTCATTCGTAATTGAATTTAGCGATGTAATTCTATTTCGGACCGTACGGTGGACCAACTGTGATTCGCCGACGCATAAAGACGTGAACGACCTTGGAGCCGTCGCCATGCTAAATATGTGCCCGGGGCAGCTTCCGTGGGATCATTTTTCAGCGTTCATTAGACTTCTATGTTTCTCTTAAACAAATGAGGTAAAGGATGTAAAATTTATATAACATTTTGTCCCATCAGGGCGGCAGTGGATGTACCAGACTTGCTCAGAGTTCGGTTTCTACCAGACCTCGTCAGGAGAAGTGGAAGTGTTCGGGAACAACTTCACTTTGGACTTCTTCGTACAGCAGTGCGAGGATGTTTTTGGTTCAAAGTGAGTGTCTATAGTTGACGAATCCGAAAGTAAACTGAAAGTGTATTAAAAATTTGCGGAGCTACGTCCCGCACAACGATTGAAAGTTTTGTTGTCTTTGAATTAAGGTTCTGTCTAGCTAGGGCGATTGTTATTTAAAGCTTTCAAGAGAATTTAGTATCTATATCTAGATCTAATCTCGCATCAACTTCCTCTTCCGGTCACGTATATATTGAAACAGTTCAAGTCATTTCTGAACGTTTTTTCTTTATGTGTAGAGAGTTAGCCGCCTTGTTTCCACTTGCCTCTAAAGTATACGAGTAAATGCACTATATACTCAGTAAGTAGGCAGGTAGATACACTACAAAACCCTATACTACTTATATCTACACAACTCATATAACTTGCTAATCTGCACCACAGTATAGAAGACATCTATCGATGTTGAAATTTTTGTGCCCTCTGTTTAGTAATAATAATAAGTCGCGTTTTTAATTGCAAATTAGGAACTATGTCTGCGATTCCCGTATATTATTATAACAAAAGTTCTTTTTCCTACGTACCATCGAGAAAATTTCCGCTGACCTACATATCGCTCTCATTTCTATTGCAGTGAGGGTGATGAGTAGACCGTCGGATTTTTCTTCGATAGTACATCGTACTTAATTTAATTAATTGATATAGTAGCTTAGTCTTGCTTTGTGTAAATATTTATTTGTAACTCTGGTCACAACTATTGATGAAGGAGCTAATTTCTACTAATGCAGGTGTGAACTTAAAAGGAGGATTCGACACCTAAAATATGTAACATGTGTTATAAATAATTGATCTAGTTTTTTTTTAAATTGATATACCCCAATATACATAGATGCCTACTTCGATCAGATAATTTCTTTCCTATTACAACTTTTTTTTTTATAACTCCTCGTGTTCCTGATTCACTCACAGAAATCGTAACCATATTAGTAGATAGGCTACACAAAGTCTCTACCATTATTGATTCAAAATAGCTCGGTGTCGTGTACGTAACAGTGAATATATTTTTTTATTGAAACTTCAGATTCAACGCTGAGTTCATAGCGTCGGCAGCAGAGTGGACGAACAGTGCGTACGGAGCCCTGGACGTGTCCGTGTCCCGCGTGGTGTTTGTGCATGGCTCCGTGGACCCGTGGCACGCGCTCGGCGTCACCTCCACCAGGGAGCAGGGAGCGCCCGCCGTCTACATACGCGGTGACTATTAATAAACTGACGTACGGTTTGTTAGGCAAGAGTTGATAAAACAAACTAAAAGCAGGGCTTTTAACCCTGGCCGAACGACACATTCGAAGGGCATTCCAACGCCTCGTGCTTGACAACAGTTGCGAGCCTCGTACCACAAAACAGTGTGCGTGCGGCGATAAGCGACGCCCGTCACACAGATTGCGATACTTAAGTGACAGTCGCTATTGCGAGACGTTTTCATAATACTTATCAACTCTCCCCAAACATTACTTTAGTGACGTAGTATAATTTCATTGCCTCGCCGCAGAGTAGACGAATCGCGCATATCCGCGTGTTAGTCGTACATGGCTCAGTGGACCGTCTGTCTGTATGTTCATTGTTTGATCCACTGTAAGCCTGCGTGGTTCCTCAGTAAAGGTTTTAGGACTCGGCAATTACTATTTAGTGAAAGAAGTGAGAAGCAAAGCTACACTTTTCAAAACTACGGTCATCAGATCGCAATAAACTAAAATTTTCCACTATAAACACCCACGAGTCGATCATGACCCTCAACAAAAGTCAAAAATCGTGAGGAAAAATTGGCTGTCAAACGTGATTGTGCAGCTAACTTCAGGCCACTATAAACCACTATGGTATTTATGTACTATGGTGATTGGTATAGTTGGTTTATTCTGCTTATTCACATGACCGACTTACCCACGATAGCTGAGTGTGTTTGTTTTGTTTAATCTGATGACCATACCTTATTGCTAGTACTATTATTTATTCTGTTCTATGGCTATATAGGTATTAATAGGAAGCGTGTTTGTTGCAGGCACCGCTCACTGCGCCAACATGTATCCCCCGAGCGAACACGACTCGAGTGAGCTGACGCGGGCCAGGGTCGACATTCAGCAGTACCTCGACGTCTGGATCAATATGCCCTAACTATTGACACTCACCAATGATATTTAAAGACCAAGAGGTTCAAGAGAAGTTCATGGAATCGAACTCTTGGTTTAGGAGATACAGGGTCATAAACATACATACAAACGGACTGGGCCTTTTCCTTGACCTTCGCACTTGTAGTTATAAGCCGTGCCATTATTATAAAGAAGCGTTTTATAAATGGCGACCGAAGCATGCATTTCTGTCTGAATTCGGGGAGAAATGCCATGTATTGGCCGCCAATTATAAAAAGCTTCTTTAATTGCACGAATCAATCGAAATATGCAAAATGTTGTTAACTGTACATATAAGAGTATATTTTTATGTCTATAAGAAAACCAAACCAAAAGTTAGTAGTACGATACTTCTAAAGGAAAATGAAAATGATATCACTATATTTAAAAAAAAAAATTTTTTTTTTGTACGTCTACTTAGATTTTAGTGGTTCCACAAGGTACAAACTTATGTTTGAGCAAAGTCCTGAACACGAATTGTGAATTAGGCAGACATAGCTGCTCTAACTTGGTCTTGTTTGCTCAAAAATAGTTATAAGCAGAATTTTGTGATGTGTATAATATAATAATGTCTCAACTTATCTTAGTTTGGTAGTATATATTCGATTTAGGTTAACACTAACGCCCTTTGCACAACGACGCCGCGAAACGCGAAAATTTAGAGAATTGAAGACGAAACGTGAAAATAGATCGAAATGCTAAATTTATTAGTTTCGCAGTGCCCCGATGTGCAAAGGGCGTTACGTAAATGATTACTAAAAAAACAAATATATATATATAATGTTGAAATCGAAAAAGTGGTTTCAGTTTCACTGTAGTGACTACAAACATCCAAGCCCTTATGGCCAATGAAGAAATCTATCATTGCCAACGACCTTGAACTAAGTAATTTTGTAACCATTTTATACGGTAACTATAGCATTTTTCAACAGAAGAAAAATACATAGTAATCTGCATGATACAAATAATGATGGGGTTTTTCCTGAATTTCATTAAAACATACAGAAGTGAAGCAAGAAAATTCTAAGTTTGCCCTTATTTCTCGATTTTTTGTTCACTTGTAAAAACATAACTGCTGCAGTTTTTATCGAAACAGTATGAAAATTTGTAAACTTCTAGACAAAATAATGTAAAATGATTTGGTTTTCTCAGTTCTTGGAAATTAATTTTATTTTGAACAAAATTAATTAAAAACACACTATTTTCGCTCTTATCAGCCGCAGCGACTGACGTACCAGCCATGTTGCAGTGCGAGCTGGTTTTATTCGAAATTTCAACCACCACGAATCGAGTTGCTAATTATTCCGACGGAGCCACCTTAAGGCTATGCCACGATGCGGGCGGGCGCGCGGTAGCGGCGATATGTACTGCACGCCGCGCCGCTCGTGCATGGCGATTTAGAACACCACCACGCACCGGTACGTTTGTTTTGTTTTCATCAGCGTTGCAGAGGCCTTAGGATATTATAATAAAAACAATACGCACATTCTGCACGTCTCGAGCAGTGCAAAGACAGATTTAAAAAGGCTGTTTTGAGGACTCTCTTGGGCTAGTTCGGCTACCCCCTCTCCCTCAATGCTACTTGGGGCGTCCGTCCCTATACGGTATTTTAAGACCCGTATTCACCTTTGACATTTTGTCATCACATTACGCGCCATTTTTTGGTTTCTGGGTTATAGAATTCTTCGGAATAACTTGTAAAGCTATTTTATTACGGTAATAAAGTTACATAAACAAAAAAATATCCTACGCCACGTAAATACAAACTGCCTCTACAAAGTAACCGTTCCAAAACGATTAGTAAATATATTCCATCTCAGTCTTATCTCTTTCACTTTTACGAAGTAAACTTTACATTTACCCTAGCGTATTGGAACGCTTACTTAGTAGGTAGTCGTACAACTGCAAAAAATTTGATCTGATTGGTATTATTGTAGGTACATAAACCCATGGAATTAGTATGGTACATGCTAATTCCATGCATAAACCATAGCTATGTCAACTTCATGCATACCGCGCTCCCGCCACACCTCCCGCTTCCTTTCCGACGCCGTCCCCCAAACCCTGTACCGCGTGGGCGGCGCGGTAAGCACAAAGTATAATATAATTATATTAGTTTACAAGGTATAATAGTATTTCGTGCAACTGTGGCATTCAATAGACTGAACGAACGTCCCAATGTCCAATTATGTCCAGCGGCCCTACCACGTAATTTTGATTTGTATAAACTTCAAGCAAATGCATGCCAAATTCAACGCGTGCAAAAGATATGGCATGTTAGGCGGGCGTCGTCGCACGCACGACAAATTTCAATCTCAAGTTGATGTTGATGAAAATGAGAATTACGCGGTAGACCCGCAGTTGGACAACACTATCTATGACCATCAAAACCTTAGAATAAGATCAATCCTATCGTGTTCGCGTGACATTATTTAAAATATTTCCAACTAACAATTTCACGAAAACTGAGAAGAATAATATTGCTGCCTGAGGGCCAATCAGAAGCCACGAGGAGAAAAGAGGGCGTAGCTTTAGAAATAAGGACGGGTCTTATTTCTCGTCGCTGTTGTTGATTGACTCTCTAACGATGTAATAATAAATCGAGCCAACGTGTTTGGGAGTGGATAAATAAAAATAAAACATTGTATAACAAAAAGTGTCGTTTATTAATATAATTATTTCGACCTCTGCGGAATTATTTTATAATGTAAATAATAATAGTAAACACTCACAGCCCTAAAATTGCAGTTACAGTAAATTCGTATCGAACGTAGTATACATGGCCCGTATCATCGATGTGACATTAGTTTTCATACTGTAATAACTCCGGAAATACGTATCATATGGAGTTGAAATAAAAACTATAATTTATGTAGCAGT
The DNA here is from genome assembly GCA_934047225.1 of Ypsolopha sequella. Lineage (NCBI taxonomy): Eukaryota > Metazoa > Arthropoda > Insecta > Lepidoptera > Ypsolophidae > Ypsolopha > Ypsolopha sequella. Next base: position 13,088,146 of record OW203983.1, read on the forward strand.
ACACACAATGACGGTGTAATGTCTAAATTGTGATTTTTTTTTGTTATTTTCTACGCTCAATCTTACAGATTCATGAGTTCATAATTCCTGTAATTCAATAGCTATTTGCATTGTTTGTTTTTTGTTTGAAAATTGATTTCAAGGTACACCTACGTATTAAATTGTGTTTTTATTTCAGTTTGATAACTAAAATTAAATCTTTAACAGTTCGCCCTAAATGCCATCAATTTCCATAATAAGTTTCGTAATATTTTTTTACAGCTGATACTTTTCAAAAATTAAATTAATGTTGCTCTTAGGTTAATGTTGTCTCATTCATACACAAAAGAAATTACAAAATTTTGATTTGTAATTCCTGAAAAAAAAGTAAAAATATTAGTACTAAAAAAATTGAGTTTCCTTCAAATTCTCCATACAAAACGCCAATTTCATATGTAAGGACCTAATATCTACGACAACTTGAAGAAAATAGTTTCTCACCATGGCTACAAAATCACAAAACGTTAAATGTATAGGTACGTAGAATAAATAAACAAAAAGAAACTGTTTTTTGGAATAACTACATTGGGCAACGGTAGCCCTCTGTGAATATCTATCAACGGTATCTCTGTGAATAATGAGGCTACTGACTAAATGACCATGATACTCGAAAACATTACGCAGGCTTGTCAGGTTAGGAACTTATAATCAAAGTATGATAGGTCTAGTATTGGTATCGATTCGGCATAAGTAACACTTATTTGACAGGACTTACCTTATTTTAAGCGTCCTGTCTTTTTCTTTCTTTATCGAAAAGACAAGGACAGAACGCGTAAATTAAGTTAGTCTTGTCAAATAAGTTAAGGTGTGCTTCACCGAATCGGTACCAATATCTTACATGTTTTAGTTTATTTTTACATATTAATATCCTATACTTACTTACTTATAGTTATATAATAAAGTATTATTACAATTATTATTTTATAATAATTTACAATAAAGTATTATTGCAGTTATAATATTATAAAGTATTTATAATAATAAAGTATTATTATAAATACTTTGTGTCCGTACCACGAAATGACATTATAAAAATATACAATCTACGGGTTCAGGCAATGAAGATCTTGGAATAAAAACGCAAATAATTTCAAAATGTGACTCAACCAATATTTTCATTGTTTCTCTCCGTAGCCCGACAGACAGACAACAGAGCTTTGCTGAAGGGTTTCCGTTTCACAACGGAAGTGTAAAACGTTATTAAAGCATTTACAAATATACAGAATTTAAATTAAGTGGAGTAAAAAACCGATATTTAATCAATTCATCGGTCAAACGTCAAAGCCTTTGAAAATGAAAATCGGGGAAAGCAAAACACAATAAAAAAGCAATTCATAGGTACCAATAGGTACCATAAATATTAAAAATAAATAATATATAGTCGGCCGGCCACTGCAAACAACCCTACTTCACAATGCAATTGAACCCACCAACTTTGTAAGCACGGCCGACCTCTAATAGCTTCAAAATCACCTAGCCGGCTGCGGGGCAACTTGGCACGTTTTGTATAATGTAAATTCATAATAAATGTATGGGAATTTCATTTTGCCTTTTTTGGAAGTTCTAATAGTATTATAGACTCTTAAGTACTGCGAACAGAATATATTTACATAATATTTTATTATTAGAAGATATTTTAGGTTATCTAATCTAACTGGTAGAAACAATTTTGCAATTTTCTCATCAACCCTTGTACTTCATCTTATCGAGTAGCCAGTGTTATTTATTTTGTTTAGAAATTGTAACATTTACTACCATCAAAAGCCGAGCGCCGACCCTTTAAGACCAACTTATTTAGGCTTTTTGGAAACATAAGAAGCTTATAAGTGTAACTTTACTGGAGCGCTAACTTACTATAACAAGACCACGCTAAAAAATAAATACCTTCAAATTCTTTACCTTTCAAGAGTAATAGAGACCGAAAAAAAAAGTTTCATGAGTAATAGAGATAGAGACACATAGTGCGGCTTTCAATGAAGGTTAGCATTCCAGTCTAGTTAAAAACTTCTTGGTTGTGCGTAACTGCACGAGGAATAAGTTTGTTTTATAAGGTGTGTACAGAACCCTCACGGGACGAGCGCTATTCACACTTGACCAGATATTTTTAAATAAGGAGCAACAACGACGATTGTCAATAAAGTCATGCGACTATAAATCGTCAAAGAACAACAGAAAGCAAAATTGATAGTTCTACCATTCCGAAACAAGTTTTCTTTATGTAATCACCCGGACATTTGTAAGTGGGCCTACAATGATTATGACTGATTGTTGATAACATCTTGGACATTAGATATCACGTAGACGCATTTGATATTTCCCGTTCGTCTTGTTCAATGATGGCCTCTAATCTCTTTCGTCTCAGTTTTATCTCCATTATGCTGCAAAACAGATAACATTATATTACTCGACAGTTTCACATAAATTATAACTTGGCGTACCCGAGCTATTTTGTCTTTTATTTCAAAATTAATAGACGAGGCCTTCCTTAGGCGCACAGCGGCTTTGCAATTGTAACCCGTTGACTAACGTTCATAAAGTTGAAAATCGCGTGCGCATTGCGTCTGTGGTAGATTCAGTACAATCGTCCAAAAACTGTTGAAAAAGGAAGGCCTCCTCGGTTTTACATTTGTGACTAAAGTATTTATTTATTTAATTGAGAAACATTAATTAATTATTAATGTTCCAAACATTAATAATTAAATTATTGGCACTAAATCTGATATGAATCCCTTTTATTTATAGGCATACCTACACAGCATTCTTAGGTAACAACAATCTGTTCTTCTAAAAATAATCAAGATCATTATTAAACTTAATACAAAACAAAACAAAACAAAAAATGAACTTTTCCATAAAAAGAAATATTTTAAATTACTATCTATGCAGTTATGTGCTGTGATTTGCTAATTTCTTGGAAAAGAAATTTATAGGTTTTCTCTAATCGGAAAATGGCCCAAAGACTCACAAACGTTATATGCTTCATGATAATCAGCTAATAACGTTACCGTCGCTAATATTTATTTAAATTTACAGTAATTTACATCTTTGATTATTTATTTAAACATTCGTAACAGTAACAATTATCCATCAAAACAAATTAGTCACTAACATGCGATTGGCCTTTAGTTCTTTATATTTATATAGCAATAAAAAGTGGCCACTTTTTATTCCAGGTTTTTATTTATTAAACACTAACTTTTGCCTGCGGCTCCGCCCGCGCTTGTTTCGTTTGCATTTTCTCATAAATAGTAGCCTATGTCACTCTCTGGCCCATAAACTATCTCTATGCAAAAAATCACGTCGATCCGTTGCTTCGTTGCTGCGTGAAAGAAGGACAAACCAACAAACAGACTTTCGCATTTATAATAAGATGGGTATGGATGGCTATACCACGACAGGGAGTCAAATTTGAAGTCCTAAAAATCTTGGTCTGAAATATAGCTATACGTAAAAAAGTTATACCAATACTTGGATATTAATTCGACGGGGTCTGAGTAGCAGTTTACAATTATTCTAAACCACACCTGAAAAGTGATTTAAAAAATAGTCTACAACGGGAACCAAACACAAATTATGTTTACGAATACACTGGATGTAAATTAAGAGGAACCCCTCTTGTGACATACCGTGAATGTCGACATTTTTGTAGTGCCAAAAGTTACCGGAAAAATCAATAACATTATAATAATGAACCATAGATAAAATAATAGAATGCTCTCCAAATACTTTGCGGGTATGGATTTCGCAGTCTGCCGCTTCTTCCTTCAGCTATTGCAACTGCAAGAATATGTGGCTATGTGGTTATACCTCACCCGCAGAGTTAGCTGGCGAGTTGTGATGGACTTACAGTGCGAACATAAAGACGATAGCCTGCGTGCACATCGTGAGGTAGAATATCGCGTTGATGAACGGCGTGTTGAGCGTGGCTCGGTACAGCTGGCTGTAGATCACTGACGCAAACATCGCTACAGCGTTCTCCATCACTGACAGAAACGCGTACGCAACTCCTGTTCAACAATAACAAACTTGGGCATATCATGAACTCTGTTAAAATTACAGGGGCCGCGGCCGCCTCGCTCGGCCCCCAAAATTTATTTACATGCAAATTTATTTACATATAGGCAATAGAATATGGGTCAATATATATTAATCGGAATCAGAAAGGAATGAAATACTTCTTCCTCACCTCTCTCGGCAGGCTCCAGCACCTTCGATGTCATAGCGCGGATGAGCGGCGCCACGCACGGGCCCAGTGCCGCCGCCGTCGCTCCCACGTACATGACATCACCCGTCGACGCGTGCGCATAGATGAAGTGACCGCACATATGCGAGGTCGCGCCCAGCATCACTATCACCTGGCCGTCACAAGTATTAGTTAGTTACATGTTTCCGAAACAAGGGTATATATACTTTAAAATATAAATCTAATCCATATTACACGTTTCTTGTTTTTTGGGGTGACGTAAAACAGAATCTCTCATTTCGTAACATCGACTTCTCTTTGAGTGGATTGATTGAGCAGATAAAGATACATAAATTAATCTTATCTCCCAGCAGCTTACATGTGATTATACTTGCAGCCTTAGAGCATTTAACCAACTCAAAGCTTGCAGTAATGTACGAACTACGTACCGGAGATAATTGCATTCTCAAAAGTAAAGTGTATGACACAAACACGAGGTCAAGGAAGAGGAATGGCTATGGCTAACGTCACAGAACAGACTTTTCGCGCAGTCATCGATAGTTTTAAAAAGGTCGCATACAAAAGTAAAGTGTATGGCACAAACACGAGGTCAAGGAAGAGGAATGGCTATGGCTAATGTCACAGAACAGAATTGTCACGCAGTCATCGATAGTTTTAAAAAGGTCGCTTACAAGTAAGTGTATGACATAAACACGAGGTCAAGGAAGAGGAATGGCTATGGCTAACGTCACAGAACAGACTTGTCGCGCAGTCATCGATAGTTTTAAAAAGGTCGCTTACAAAAGTAAAGTGTATGGCACAAACACGAGGTCAAGGAAGAGGAATGGCTATGGCTAATGTCACAGAACAGAATTGTCACGCAGTCATCGATAGTTTTAAAAAGGTCGCTTACAAGTAAGTGTATGACATAAACACGAGGTCAAGGAAGAGAAATGGCTATGGCTAACGTCACAGAACAGACTTTTCACGCAGTCATCGATAGTTTTAAAAAGGTCGCTTACAAAAGTAAAGTGTATGGCACAAACACGAGGTCAAGGAAGAGGAATGGCTATGGCTAATGTCACATAACAGAATTGTCACGCAGTCATCGATAGTTTTAAAAAGGTCGCTTACAAGTAAGTGTATGACATAAACACGAGGTCAAGGAAGAGGAATGGCTATGGCTAACGTCACAGAACAGACTTGTCGCGCAGTCATCGATAGTTTTAAAAAGGTTGCTTACAAAAGTAAAGTGTATGACACAAACACGAGATCGAGGAAGAGGAATGGCTATGGCTAACGTCACAGAACAGACTTGTCGCGCAGTCATCGATAGTTTTAAAAAGGTTGCTTACAAAAGTAAAGTGTATGACACAAACACGAGGTCAAGGAAGAGGAATGGCTATGGCTAACGTCACAGAACAGACTTGTCGCGCAGTCATCGATGGTTTTAAAAAGGTTGCTTACAAAAGTAAAGTGTATGACACAAACACGAGGTCAAGGAAGAGGAATGGCTATGGCTAACGTCACAGAACAGACTTGTCGCGCAGTTATCGATAGTTTTAAAAAGGTCGCTTACAAAATCGCAACGGGTTACATTTGGACAAAGTAATTAAAAGAATATATATTTCCGTTTTATTTAGATTAAAGAGAAATAAAAATATTTTCTTATTGTTATAGTTTTTTATTTAATTATTATATACATGGCTTAGCACTTGTGAGCCACATTGTGACTTCAAGGGCGCTTTAAAAATGATATTTTGTCCTTCACGCATTGCATTCAAAAGTATTCAAGACTAACTCTTACAAACCTGACAATGGAACAAAATGTATAACAAATAAAACCATATTAATTGTCTATTGTTTTAGTATAATAAAAAAAGAATACTTTTATTTTGAATAACAGTTATTAATTATATTTTTTTAACCTCGATGAATTGTATATAAAAATACGTAGGTACTCATTTTACTCGTAGGTATTTCGTTTTGAAACCCTTTAGTTTGACTATTTAGAGCAATAAAATTCAAGTAAATTGTTTATTGCCCTATTTAGTAAGGAACAAACTTATCCTATTTTTTTCATTATTTTAGATATTATTTTTCTCCAATTGTTGCTTTTATTTGGCTTTAACTTAAAATAAATTACTTATAAAATAAATTTAGAAAATCATAAAAAGAATATTTATATAATTATTTTACAGTTTTCTTTTTCATATTTTTATATGAAAAATTTATTATATAGGGTAGTTCTCCACTAATTGGAAAATCGTTGTCCCTGCAAAGATTTTGGCGGTAAATTGAATTTTCTCCGTGGAATCAAAGGTTATACGCAATAAAAACTACAGATCCTTCTGATGTAAGCAAACTGTTCTATAATTTAACTTTTTAATTTTTTGTAAAATCCTTCCAAACATAGCAAAAAACAGTACCCTGGCATGTCCCCATTACAAAAATCACATTTTGATAGAAGGTTTTGGTGAAACGCTGCTTCATAATTACTTTTGACGCAAAGTATTCAGAACCTCATTGAAAAAAGAACATCTACGATAAAAAATTGTACATCATAATTAAATTTGGGTATTTTATTTGCTCAACTTTATTGTGTCCTCAAATTTTAGTAACAGTACCCTGCCTAAAATTGAAAATTGAGACAAAAGTTATCTATGGCAAGAAACATCTTTCTTTTGAGTGAAATGGAACGTAACTAGTGTGAAGTTTGATAAAGTGCCGCGAAATACTGCGAGACGCTATTTTGTTTAGTTCTATCAGTTCCGCAGCAGGCAGAACACGTGTCAAGGCCGTCACGAAGAACAGTCCATTGGTAAGAATTCGTCTTTGTGTTTTTTTTATTGAACCCGATAATATTTTTAGAATTTTGTTTAAATTTAATGCTCTTTCGCCTCAATTCTAATAAAATAATAATAATTCTGATATTTTTTTAGATAATCAGGGTTTTCAGTAAAATTTACAGTCCCCTGGTGACAGTACCCTGTACTCATGCATGTCAGGGGGCTGTTTACTGTTACAAGGGACTGTTTCTTTGTGCTTAACGTGATACTTTTTAAAATAGATAATATACTTTATGTAACTTAACTTCACATTTTACTGTATATAACGTAACTTTTTAATAAATTGTTCAAAAAAGAGAGAAGAAACAAAAACGGAGATATCTGCGTCTTAAAGATTACCCACAAGAGAGGGAAGAATTGAAAGAGAAAGAGTGATTAAAATATCAGAAAAAAAAAGAAAAAGGCTTACGAAAATGTGTCAAAGACATGAACTCTCGTGAGCACAGAGCTGCCAAAAAGAAATGGAAAGAACCCTGCTCAGTCTACCGGTGTAAAAAAAAGGGCTTGAAAGACATGATAAATACGTTTTTGCCAGAGATCACACCGGTTTCAGAACCTGAACTTCCTCCACCACGCCTTGCATCCAGTAATCAAAGTGAAAATCGAAAGAGAAGGGCTAAAAAATAAAGAGGAAAGCTTAACAAACAGAAAGATAATAATATGAAGATAGCTGCTTTAAAGAAAAAGCTTGAAAGGTACAAAAAGAGGCTGTTACGAATAGAAACTAGAAAGAAACAGTGCAAATCTAACCTAACACAAAATTGAAAAGAATTTTAGATACTCCAGAAGCGCGAAAGGAAGTTGTTAAAAAGGCCTTATCTGTTGAAGTGTTAAACAACCAAAGAAAATTATTCCAAACTGAAGAACAATAGAGACAAACAAATGTTTTCAAAAGTTATTTCAGGAAACCTAGTTGAAAAGTCCAAAATATGAGGACACAAGTCAAGCTCTGTCTCTTACAAAAGAGTTAAGAAGTCAAAGCTGATGCCTTCTTCATTAGAAGTACCCAAACCAACACGAAGAGACAAAATTTCTGACCAGTGCCTGTGGGACATTTGTGAGTTTTTTGAAGCTGGAAAAAAGGAACATTTGACAAGAAATAATGTGAAAACACAAAAGAGATATCTTTAAAGAATAGCGGGTTACATTTTTGAAAGTTTGTGACGATAAAGGCCAAACTTTCAAAGTTGATAATGATGTGTCTGACATATCAGAGACAATATATATCAAATTGTAAACCCAGGTTTGGTCTTAAAAGGAAAAAGAATGTTTTACAAATTCAGTTTCGCTTTAGACGTTTTTGAAAAATAAATTGTCATTGTTGATTATTGTACGATTACGTATTAACCTATCTGTGATTTTGCATGTCTTTTTTAATTTTAAGTCAAATACATTTGTAAAATGCCTGTTATTGTGACACGAAGCTGTTGAGTTTAGAAAGAGTATCAATTCAACTACGAGTGTAATTTTGTTATGATTGAGCCATAAAGTGCCTTTATTTTTGAGTTTAATAGACAAATAAGACTTTGTTGTGATATTTGTCCATTTCTAAAGTAAATTTAATTTCTAATACATTTTATTACTTTGAAGGTAAAACAGTCTTCAGTACAATATGTCAGTCCCCTGGGCAGTCTGTCAGTCCCCTGTCAAGATTTTCCAGAAAATCGTCAATAATTCTGAAAATTGCATGGTGAAAGTCGGGCCTTTTAGGTCATTCATTTTGTTTATTTATTAACTGTTCCTCCATATGTTTTTGTTCCAAAACTCGCGAAAAATGTGTTAGGACACCTTTGTAGGAGCGATTTTCCAATTAGTGGAGAAGTACCCATTAGATTAAAAAAAAAATATATTTAATTAAATTAATTTTTAATTGTTTTTACACATAAGCAAGCTGACTTTGATATATTAATCAAATCTTGCATAAGTGCAGCCCAATTCAAACTCGAGGCAGAGTGAAAAAAAAACACGATAGTATTTATCAGTGTACAATAAGTACTTATCTCTTTACATTAGTCATTCATCAGCATCACTTACCACAAGCATAAATTTGGCGACATAAATCAAAGTCACTTTAGATTTTTTGGTTTTCAATACTTAAAGCTCGAGAAATCAGCCAGTTCCCTAGAAACTCAAATAGACAAAAAGCTAATAACACATGAAATTACCGTGTCTCTCCAGTTGAAGACCTTCGTCATGAGAGGAATTCCCAACAGCATGACGAGCACATACGCCGTGCTCAAGTATGTCCTGAAGTGAGAGAAGCTTGTAGCGTCCCATTGGAACACCTGCATCGTGTACAGGTACATCACTGGCCTCTCGTCTGCAAATACACGGGTCGGTTGTGTATGCCTTATATATATAGCACGGTAGCTTAGTGAAATTACCGTTACCCGGGCGGACTACAGCCCCAAATTTGGTATGAGGATACCTCAGGATGTAATGACAAATATTAGACAAAACAAAAAAAAATTTTTTTGTCGTCATATCTTTATTCTTTATTTTAAAGCTGTAATTGAAAATGAACAGTAAAATTTTTGTACTATTAATTTTCACTTACAGCTTTAAGAAAAATAAGAATAAAAAAAATCAGAAGAGAAAAAGAAAACAATTTTTTTTCGGACGGTTGCTTGGTTAACATTTATCTCAGTACACTCTAAGGTACCTTCATACCAAATTTGGTGCTATTGTCCCTCGCCCCGGTAACGGTAACTTTAAAATACAGCTCTAACCTCGAAGCCACTTGACTGTTAAGTATGACACAAGACATTTACCAGTTTTTTTGAGATAGACCCCATACATAAATTCTTTAAAACTGACAACTCCTTTATTTTTGAAGATAAAAGTAAATAATAATAAATGGAATTTGTAATCTCCTCAATGAGCTGCTCTTTTTTCATGTATGGGAAAATTTAATTCAACATTCGGTTTCGGGTCAACATTCTACACCAAATATCTAAATTTCAGGTCTGTAACTTTTGTCCGTCTACGAGCTAGAGACCCGTGACATACGGACGGACAGACAGATAGCAGAGTGACATTAATAGGGCTCCGTTTTAGTTTTAGCTGAAATTATTATGGATGCGGTTGGCGAACCGGGAAAAAAAGAAAATCTTCGTTGACGTAAAATTTTGTCAATGGATTATCAAACGAAGCGTATTAAGTCTAAGCTCAATATAAAATCATTAAAATAAGGGGCAGAACCGTAAATCTAGTATTTTCTCTCTCATTCAAAGAAACATAAATAAACACATTTATCAGTAGTGAACTTGAACCGATCTATAAAGATTACAACATACACGACGTACGACATGAAATAACAAGACGTTGCGTAATTCTATAACCCTACTCGGTATCACACGGAAATCCAATACATACCTCGTTGAAACGTGTACAATGCCATAGAAATCAGTAGGAACCATAGGTACATTCTTCTGTTACTTGTCCTTCTCTTTTTTAGGGTAATAATCGTTTGTTTGATGTTGTTGAAGTCGAAGAAGTCGGCAATCGGATTTGTGACACCGGCCTCTCTGAGTGACTTCTGCTCTGGGCTGGTCTGCCATTTTAGGAAGAAAAGCGTGTATAACGTGGCCAGGACCATTAGACTTGTGTTGATAGCAAACATTGCAGTGAACGATCGATTGAACACCTTGTTGTACAGTACGTTTCCTGTAAAAGACGCAACATTGTTGAGTGAGACAGGGGCGCCGAATGTTAACAATTTTGGGGCGACCAATATTCCATAATATATAGATTGCGACTGTACTAAGCGTCCAATACCTAGGTTACAGGATACAATACTGGGGGTAGGGTTACCAGGGGTTAAAATTGAAAAGCCGGCCGCAAGCAATAAAAAATCCTGATTTCTGTAAAAAAGTCCGGTCTTTCGCTGAAAATAAAACTCAGGAGATTATAATTAAACTTTATTAACTGAAATTACATTTTTTGCACTTAATACTTTTTTCCACTGGCAACGGCTTTCAACAAGTTTGTTTTTGAAAAAATTCACGGTAAAATTGTGCATGTGTCATATTCTTTAAATTAATATGAGTGAGTAATATTGCTTTTATTGACTCAACTGCCAATGTATTTCTTTCCTTTGTCCATTGTGGAATGTTAAAAAGCCGGTCTTGATTAAAATCCGGCCGGAGTCCGGTCTTAACTCTAAAAAGCCGGTCAAGACCGGCTTTATCCGGTCAGATGGTAACCCTAACTGGGGGGGCTCAGTTCTAGTGACAATAACATTCGAAAGGCTCAGGTACAGTGGAGAAAAGTAAATAAATTACGTCTAGACAGTGTCCTTGAAATAACGCTCGGTTTTATTGAGTAAAATCATTATAAATTTTTTTTCTGTCTTTTGATTGGCAGTAAATATAACACTTTTTAAACAGATGGGTAGTTGGGTCTCGCTACATTTTTTTTACACCACAGACCTTTAAATGTTGATGAAAAAATTTCAATGGTCAAGTCATTTTCAATTTATTTTCCTTGGAAAACCGTTACCGTTTTTGAAAAACAGTGAAATAAGTTTCATAGGAAAACTCATTAAAAAAAAATACCAAGAATAAAAAAGCGAAATTTGCTTATTTTATACAAAGGAAATTAAAAAAAAAGAGCTAAGGGTAGCAAATTCTAGAAATTACACAAAAGTTCAAAAATCTCGAAAACCATACGACATTCGTAGGACCTATGTTGGGTTATTCTGACAGTAGCCCGTCAAATGAAAGAAAAATAGGAAAAGAAAGTAACTCGTGTAAAAGCTAATTTTGGCACAGGGGGGGGGGGGGGGTGTATAGGTCCCTTTTTTCAGTTTCTCGTGAATAACTGAAGAACTGCGGCGTGCGGCGTATAGCAAAAAATGTTGTAAGACTAAAGTAATCTATATAAAATTCCCTACAAAAAAGTACTACACACTTTTTCGGTTGGATCAATAAAAAAAAATACATTTCTGTAAGTATATGCCTAAAAATAAATTTCCTAATTATATTCTAAATCCAAAATATCATCATCGTCAACGGTATTTTCGATGGGGGCTCCGTTAGTGCATGAGCCGGAGCATACGCGGCACCCGCAGCGCACCCCTCACCCATACATACACTTAAAATGGATATGACTAACATACAAATGTTTACATATATGTACATAAATATATTTATTATATAATACGTAACTACTAATATAAATAATATAATAATAAATAAAACACGTAAAAATAGTATAAGGCAAACAAATTATTCTGAATCTAATTCAGATTCTTCGTTTTCCACATTAGGTCTTATTACAAAGTCTAAAAATTCAGCAGGTATGAAAAAATAATGACATGGGAGCAACCTAGCGTTTTTTTTTTCCAATAATACATGAACAATAATGGCCAATTATTAATTTTATAAAAATCATTATAATTTTTTCAGAAATAAAAGATATTTCGGCACCTACTTAGCCATGATGATCCTATCATAAAAGTCATAGTCGAGGGTAAAATGGAAGGGAAAAATGGAGAAGGCAAACCAAGGACCAAGTTCAGTGACCATTTTAAGGCAAAGGCAGGAGTCACACGTTACCAAGAACTCAAGAAATTCATTTTGGCGAAGATGCTGTAGTTACCGACAAGGGCTAAGCTTTTAATTAAATGATGAATAGTCGGAGATATACTTAATATTGATGCACTTGTTGCTTCGTGTAGGATGTATCACAATTCACATCACAATAACTTGTTGCCTACTACCGACAACTGCAGTTCGCTTGCACTCAAATCCGGCGTTACTACTCATATTTCAACATGGAAAAAGTCCCATTGCCGCACAGCTTTCAATAATCAAACCTATGTATATTATGTTTTATTTTTGATTGCCTTTTTCGATATATGTACGAATGGTTGCTGGCCGCCAAAAAAAATGTTGGTATCCCAATAACTTGCATACCCCTTTAGCTATAAAAACAAAGTGTTTCCATAAAAACCATCAACGTCAGTAACGTTTCTATGAACAATAGCCAATAAATTAACAAACATTTTTATTCACAAAATTAAGTATTTTCATACATCCAAGTTTAATAAAAACATAAATAGGGATTTTTCCTTGTAACTGATTTGATAAGGTTTTATTTACCTCTGCCCAACAGAGGGTAGATGTGGGCTGATTGATGTTGATGTTTACTTTTTTTTTTCCTGGCTACTGATGTTTACTTCCTGTGAAATGTCAGAAAACTGACATTGATTGTTATTCAAAACACTCTTCGATTGGTTTAAGTTTTGTATGTATAACCGAACCACCTTTATAGCAAGCAGTACTCCTATTACAAAACCTTGTGTATCTTTATTCCTGACCATAAACGGTTTAATTTCTAGAAGCCGCGTAGAGTGGTAGAGTGGCTTACCTAACGCGACTCCTGTCGGCATTGTGCTCAGGTACACCACATCCAGTACCCCAACCCTCAAGGTTCTGTTCTGAACCGACGAAACGTCCGCCATGTACGCGAAGCATCCGGCGAAGATCGCCAGGTCTGCGCCTGTCATCGCGCTGGGGAATGCTGCTGTGTAGATCACGTACTCCAGTGGCCATGCTGGAAAAAAAGTATACATTAGGGAGCTGACAATTTTCTTGAAATCTGCAGCTCTATGGTTACCATAGTCTCAGTGTTTGTCCAGCCGCGGCGACTTAATAGCGGCTGCACAATCGAGCTGTTTGGCATGCAGGTCAAGAATTACACGGGATTCCGCGAAAAATGCGTAAATTATATAATAGTTTGAACACAACTTATAGCTTATTTTAAAGGAAATTAGATTACATCTACTTTGACGGACCGTATCCGTGCCTTATGTCAGATCTACACTTGATAGAGTTCGAGTTATGACACTTAAAAAAAGCGAGACGCAGGAAATATTTTACTTTCAAGTTTACAGGTTCGTACCTTTCAGTGTATTAATAGTGATCATCATAGAGAAGTATAGTTTCCCTACAAGGCCAGCCAGCAGGATGACCTTGCGTCCTCGCTTGTCACTCCAAGAGCCCAAGAAGAACGCTAGGAATAGAGGCACAATGTGACTTGCCACTCCATTCCACTGCTGGAAGGTTGCCACCGTCACCTATAATTAATAGCGGACATTATCACCGAGAAGTTAAAACTATCTTTCGACAGTTATATAAATAGTACGGGAACCACATACTCGTATTTTTAAGTTTACATACAATGGATACAAATTTAAACTATATGATAAAGAAGAATCTGCAGCCCATATTGCAATGGTAACATGAGGAAGGAGTGGATAGAACTATTACCTAGTTCTGTGCTATATATTTCAAGTATGAGTGAGATAGAGAAATGGTGTCTGCCTACCCATTTGGGAGGCAGGCGTGAGTGTTTGTATCGATGTGTATATATTATACAAACTATCCAGCTGTAATACAATAAATCGCAGCTTTCATAACTATCTTGTCACCGCGCAGGATTCACAACAAAGGTAAGCTCAGAATCCAGCCGCACCGGGCCTCAACGCATCGCAATGCAACTGTTTCTAAGCACACTAGGGAATGGACCAGGCCTCCTATTCTGTATCTTTGGTTGCTAACTAGACTGGGTGTCTATCATCAAAAATATGGATAAAAACTAAACTTTCAAAATTGCCTTTAGTGGGTATTGAACTATTTACAAACTGTATCGTCACTTCAAGTGCGAACATATCCTTAGACAATCGGAATTCGATAGTATATCTATGTTTTTGATGTTAGACACCCAGTTCAGTTGGCAACTAGAGATACATAATAGGCCCGCTGGCTGCACCGCGACGCAATGAATGCCATTTCAGACGAAGAACTCTTTTGTTTGACGGGGAGCTAAAACAAAATTGAAAGAAGAAACCTATCTGCCTACGACAACAATATAATACACTTCTACATCTACGAGTACAACAAAAGACAATGGACATCACAATGTAAGTAATAAATATATAAGAACACAGAAAGTAACATAAATATTTACATAAGTAACAGTTATAAATATCAAATATGCATAAAAAATAGCATTAAAATTATTAAACAACAAAACAGACATTATATTACTTTTTATAATTTAATATTATTTAATTTTATAAATTTACACAACGTATATATAAAAGGACTATTTACAAAAGTCAGCAAATAGCTGAAATTGACACTCAAAAAACATATGGTCTACAGTGCTCTCATATAAACCACATTCACAAAGGGAATGATCCCTCACCCTGATTTTTGCCAAGAAAACCGGAGAACATACATGACAATCAGTTTTTATCTAACTTGAATTTCGCTAGAGGCAGAAGATCATGGTGATAAAACCGGCCAAGTGCGAGTCGGACTCGCGCACGAAGGGTTCCGTACCATTATCTATAAAAACGGCAAAAAAGCATGTCTGTTGTATGGGAGCCCCCTTAAATATTCATATTATTTTGTTTTTAGTATTTGTTGTTATAGCGGCAACATAAATACATCATCTGTGAAAATTTCAACTGTCTAACTATCACGGTTCATGAGATACAGCCTGGTGACAGACGAACAGCGGAGTCTTAGTAATAGGGTCCCGTTGGTTATCGTTTGGGTACGGAACCCTAAAAAATAAGGTGGACCGAAGTAACAATTTTTACTGCGTCTTGACATGAGTCAGCCATTTCGTTGCCTGAAATGCCATGATTATTAGTTATTAGGGTTCCATAGTACCTAAAAGGAACGAAAGGAACCTTTATGGTGAGACTCCGTTGTCCTTCCGTTCGTCCGTACGTCAATATTTGTATTATGGTAATATGTATTTGTTTACGTAAAGATTACAGGAAAAATAAAATTGTTGAGAAATTCACGAATAAAATGACAAAATTTCATTTATCATCCACAATACGGAACCCTAGGTACGCGAGTCTGACTCGCACTTGGCCGGTTTGAGATATTAGAGCTTCTTAAAATATTGCGCCCAGCTATCAATTGCGCCTTCCAATCATAGATATCATAATACTATTGTATATTACTACCTATATCTATGATTGTCTAGCGCTTCCAACGTTCCAACGCACGCTGAGGCAGGCCGCATCTCAACGCATATTAAGCGACAGCAAAGGAGAATGCTCACGAAGTATGGAGAAAAAACCCAGGCCCGGCGCAAACGAAATGTACCTCAGATTGTTCATAGTAATGGGTGATAAAATAATGTATTGGGGGCATCATCAAAATCGATGGCTAAATGTAAGAATTTTTTATTTTGTATAAATTACATTTAGCCATCGATATCGATGATAAAAAATACGTGGTATTTCATTACATATTTATACCAAAAATATGAGATATATTTCATTGACGCCGGGCCTGGTTTGTTTTTGAGCATTCACCTTTTGCCGAGCGAGCGATCCGGCCAGTGCGTTGCGCTGCGGGCCGCCTGCTTAGTGTACGAAAGTAGTATGTAATGCACCAGCTCACAAAATGTACGAAAATGATGCAGGAGTATTTTTGCGCTGCGGAGAAGCCTGTGAGGCAAACTTGGAGACGCATAGTAGAATTGCGTTGACTAGGTATGCTCTGGCGTTCGAGTGACCATCACGGTTTACATTGTCACATGCCTTGCTTAGGCATAGGCGCCAGGTGCAATCATAGACTTAGGATTGTAGTGAAATATCAGTATATTTTTTATAGTAGGTAACTAATTAATTAGTCATAGCAAAGCACAAAAAATTTTGAACTTTTTCAAAATTCCTATTATTACTGAAGGTAGCGATCGCGATATTTATCACTTTTAGTATGAAATCGTGTCAGATGACGTCACGAGACTTGCCGTTAAGCTCACTTTGATTGCGAATAACTTAGTATTTTTTGAGATATCGAAAAAATAATTTAGCACTTTTTTTAGCTTTTTAAACGAAATTTATTTTCATAAAAATCTTCATGTGAACTCATTGAAAACCGCAATGTATTGTAATACAGTTAGATCGTTAGGAATGTGAGAAAACCCGCATGAGGCATAAATTATGTTCACAATAGTATTTTGTGCACCTGTAACATAATTTCAGAGTGCTTATTCACGAAACAAACTAAGTTAGTTTCGTAATAGTTTTGTACGTCTGTCCCAATTATGTTCATTTGCACATATCTATCTACGACCATCAAAAATATCGTCTTTATTTGTTATAATATTTTCAACTAACAATTTCACGAAAAATGAGAAGAACACTCGTTCATGAACCCCGGGTGCGTTGTCTGCTAATACCACCTTGAAGACCAATCAGGATAAAGGGAGCGTAGCTTAAAAAATAAGGTCAGGACTAAGATCTAGCGGTGTTATAATACATCGGGCCAATCGCAGCGCAGAATCGCGGTGTTATTATATCATATTGTAACATCGGATAAACAATGTAGGTACTTATAAAACTGCGTTTGAAGTTGCAATTACCTTGTTGCAGTAAGGGAGTATATAGGTATAAAAATAATTTCGCAATTTTGCTATCAAAGTTTAGCAGCGTTTTAACTTATTATTCTTACCTGAACTTCTTTACTGATGTTAGGGTAGCTACTTATATTGTGACAAATATCTTCACTATATCCATGGTTGACGACACATGCTCGAAACACATAGAAGGTCTGCTCTATGACGCTGGTTACCATGTATGCCATCATGTAGAGAAACATCGGAGGCTCTACTGTAATGTACTTGTACCATGGTTGCCTTATTATCTGTATCTCCTAAGAAGTAATGAAACGTGTTATTATTAGTAAATAAAAAACGTTTATAAAACAAATGCTGCAATTTCTAATAAAGGATACTCTAAATATTTTAAAGTGCATTACAAACTAGACAAGATCAACTAGAAAGAAAATTTAAGTAAACAAATATTTTTAGAAAATTCTCGGGCCGGGATTCGAAACTGCGACCTCCTGCTTACATGACAAGTGTGCTACCGGCTGTAAATATTAAGTACGGGTAACAATGTCCCTTGATAAGTGACTATGGCCCAATACGAAATAATGTTTGAATTCTCCCTCCTTTTACTAATAACCGTACAAACAGCTTTAAGCTGTCACAAATAGATGGCGTTAGTTGTACTTTACTTCTAGAGACGGTTCTTTGACAAGTAGCAAAGCCATTCATTCGTATAAAAAGTTTTTATGACAGTTTTTTGAACCTGCAAACTTCTGTATGTCAAAACGGATATCATTATGTGAGTAATAGAATACTACTTTTATCGGATAGATCTTCTGTATCCAAATACTATAACGTTATTTACGCTTGGTTGTAGATTAATATTTATTTTGGCTTGTGAAAAAAAAAGGATTCTATAACCCACGTTTTCGGGTGACTATGGCCCATGGGCCAATTATCCTGAGTTGGTTTGTGAAATATTGCACTTTGACAAAAATATTAATATTGGGTTTTTTAACAGATCTGGGACTACCAATGCCGACAATCTATAAAAGAAAGCCGAGTAGTCGCTAATATATAGACTACAAAAAATCTCGTTTTGAAGAATGTTTGCGAGTTATCAGATCAAAAATAAATGACCCAAAGAAAAGCAGCATTGCATTTCAATACTCCATAAAATTTAAATAAAAAATTGATAAACAGAATAAGCCTGGATGTCTTACTGCTTTTACCAAGGCTGAAGAAAACTCATTTGTTGCACATATTATTGCTTTATTTGAGTTTGGAGACTGGTCAATACAAGCTTTGAAAGCAGTATACAAATTAGTATGACTCAGAAGACCTTAAAGAAAATCACTCAATAAGCTGATGTATCTGACTCCAACACAAATCTGTCTGAAGACAAACTTAATTCTGATCGTACTTCAGAATATGGTGGTAAAATACAGATAAGAGACAGATTTCATATCGGAGATATTGTCCTCAATAGATGCCTCATAGAAAATTAAGTTAAATATTTAGTTGCAGAAATTGTTAACATCACAACAACTCACTACGATGTTGACTACTTTCATGTTCGAATAATAAAAGAAGGGGGACTGAAATTTGCAAAGCTTTCAAATCTGGAAAAATATTGAAAAATTTAGTGTTGAAACAAATTGAATAAATAGAAATTGAACAAGTTGTTTTCATACTATTTGATTATAGTGACGAAGTCTATTTCCAATGTCGCTAAGAGTAAATGTGTCTGTTAGAGTCTGTTCTGAAGAACTCTATTTTCAAGTCGCTTATTTAATTAAGAGAATGTATTATTTGTGTGAGTAGTTGTATGTTCATAATCATTTGATGATTGTGTTTGATTGATCTCAACTCTCTAAGAAATTCCATGTCTGATTTTAAGAAATTAATATTTTGTAAGTCCTAGTCTATACGTTGATCCTATGATCAACAGTTAGATTACTAGTAGGTAGGTAAGTAACTGAAATTTTGATGTTTCAGTGACTCAATGCCTTAAACATATATTTTAGGAATGACAATATATCACTGGGCTATAGTAACCCTTCCATGTGGGATACTTTGGCCCATTAAAAAAATATAAATAAATCAGTCTTAGCACTAATAATTTCTGTCCAAACCGTGATGACATTAAAGCTTGGTTATTCAACTTGTTTACAATATTTTTTATTTGCGAACTTCCCCTTATACTTTTCAAAATTCGTGACCTTAAATGAGGAAACTCAATTTTTTGGACCATTGTTACCCGAGTTTACGGTAGTTAATAAATTTGTCGTTCCAAATAAGAACCTCGGTAGCGCAGTCGGTGGCGTAAGCTGGAGGTCGCAAGTTCGAATCCTGGCCTGAGGAACTTTTTCAAATATTTGTTTCCAGTAGATTTCGTCTAGTTAGGGTTCCGTAGTACCTAAAAGGTACAAAAGAAACCTTATGGTGAGACTCCTTTGTCCGTCCGTCCGTCCGTATGTCACAGCCTCATAACTTTAGCACCGTTTAAGATAAATACCTACATGAAATTTGGCACAAAAATAGGATTAATTTGCCCAATATCACGGTGTAAAAATATAGAAAAATTTGAAATTGTTCAAAATATTTCCAAAACAAAAGAGAGAAATATAAAAAATATTAACCTAAAAATACAATATGGATATCAAATTGTAGATATTAAAAAGACGATTGTAAAAATATACACTTTTACTATATTTACTGGCACTGGTTTCGA
The DNA here is from genome assembly GCA_934047225.1 of Ypsolopha sequella. Taxonomy (NCBI): domain Eukaryota; kingdom Metazoa; phylum Arthropoda; class Insecta; order Lepidoptera; family Ypsolophidae; genus Ypsolopha; species Ypsolopha sequella. Next base: position 13,108,319 of record OW203983.1, read on the forward strand.
GAAATCTTTAAAAAACTTGTGCCAAATTTCATTTCTTTATCTTTAACGGTGCTAAAGTTATGAGGCTGTGATATACGGACGGACGGACGGACCATGGAGTCTCACCATAAGGTTCCTTTTGTACGTTTTAAGTACTACGGAACCCTAAAAAGCTGGATAAGAAAGCTACTAAAGGAGTTTTAATTGGGTACGAGAATGACCATGGTTATCGGATTTGGTACAAAGACGAATTAAGTTAATAAACTTATCCGTTCAAGAGATGTTGTATTCGAAGAGACACCTATGACAGACAACGCAGTGTATAGTTCGGAAGAAAATGCTAAGCCTGACAATAACTCCGTTGAGAGAGAATGGTCAGTGTCATTAGATGTCGCAATTCCAGAAATAAAAGTTAGGTCAATCCAATTAGAGGGAGAAGAAGACGTCGTAGAAAAAAGGCGAGTGTCAGTTACGCCTGATGAAGACGTCTTAGAAAAATAGCGAGTGTCATTTACGCCTGTTGTAGAGGAAAACATCAAGGAAAGATCAGAAATGCCACCATTTTCTAAGAAAGACGACGTTCCCGAAGATTCAGATCTATATGCATATTCGGATGAGGAATACTTAAGTGATACATATTTGGATGCTGAACGAGATAATGTGGATTTAGAGGTTGAGAATCCCAGATACAACCCGAGGTACAATCTCAGACACCAAGCCAAATTGGATGACTATGTAATGTTGGTAGATACGAATCTATAACCGACATCATACAAGGAAGCAATGTCTAGAAAGGACAAGAGTAAATGGATGCAAGCCGTGAAAAGTGAACTGCAAGAGCTGCCTAAACACAGAAAAGCTCTACCTTCGAAATGGATGTACAAAGTAAAAACTAATCCAGATGGTACTATAGAAATTTATAAAGCTTACCTTGTTGTCAAAGTTTTCAAACAAAAGAAAGGTTTTGACTATGAAGAGACATTTAGCCCTGTGGCAAGACTAGCTACCATTAGAGCATTCTTGAGCGTAGCAGTAAGGGAAAGACTTTACCTCATGCAGTTTGATGTCGCAACAGCTTTTCTATATGGAAACTTATCAGAGGAAATTTACATGAAGCAGCCAGAAGGCTTTGAAGATGGAACATTGAGAGTATGTTGTGGTCTAAAGCAAGCACTGCATTGTTGGAACTACTGTTTTGCATAAATTCTAGAGTCACTAGGTTCTAAGAAAAGCGATGCTGATCCTTGTCTCTTCATGAAGAACGTTGATGGTAAAAAGATATTGATAGCACTTTATGTTGATGATGGTCTGATTTCAGCGAGTGACGAAAGCCTTGCAAACAGTTTTATCACCGAGTTAAAGAAGGTGTTAACAATTACCATCAAGCCAGCTTCATATTATCTTGGTCTTAAAATAGAAAGTAGAAAGGATGGTTCTATTTGTATAAGACAAGCGGCTTATGCCAAGAAGGTACTAGAGAGATTTAAAATGAAAGGCTGTTATCCAGTATCAACCTCCTTTATAGAAGAAGGAACTGTAGAAAAAGGGAAAGTTAACAAGGAGATTGAAGCGTCACAGTAGTAATTCCCTTATAGAGAGGCAGTTGGCTCTCAAGAATATTTGATGTTTGGAACTCGACCACATCTTGCCTACGCCATTGGTGTTGTATCTAGAAGTTTAGAGAAACCAACAAACAGGGATTGGAGTAATGTTAAACGCATAATGAGATACCTGAAGGGAACAGTATCCAAAGGTATACTATACAGTTTCGATACAACAATACCAGATAAGATAACAGCCTACAGTGATGCCAATCATGGTGGATGCTTGAAGACGGGTCGCTCAACAACAGGAGTCGTGTGCCTATATTCAAAGAATACAATATCATGGATGAGCCAACGCCAAGCATCAGTTGCCATAAGCACTACGGAGGCTGAAATTGTAGCCGCAAGTAAGACTTCAAGAGAGCTGATATGGCTGAAGAGATTATTCAAAGACTTGTATAACCAGAAAGAAATTCCAGTTCTGTATGTGGACAATGAGGCTGCAGTGGAGCTAGCACATAACCCTGAGTTTAATCGTTGCACAAAACATATTCATGTGAGACATTTTTTTGTCAGGGAGCTCATGCTTCAGAACGACTTTATCGTTGAGAAGACAAGCTCCAAATTGCAACTGGGAGATCTGCTGACCAAGACCCTTCCTAGACTAAGGTTTACGGAACTCTGCAAGAGCTTGGGCATGGTAGATCAGACGCCCCAGAGCTGAGGGACTGTGTTAGATACTGGCCAGCTCCAGTGACATCCATAGAGGGTTGATGTTTGTTTGTGTGTCAGCTTGTCAATTGTCTAGAGTTCATATAAAATAGTTGATTTTCACACAAAAATATTCCTTTATGTAATTTATTCTAATTACTAGCTCTGAAACGCTTTCCTGCACGGTATTCTGCAACAATCTTGAGTACTCAGATATACTTAGATTTATTAAAAGAAGCGGAAGATTGAGGGGAGAACGCCCCTGGGATATTATGATACCAAAGCTCTGAGCAATGAGAATTGGATGGAATAGCTCCTAATAGAGAGCTGACCATCCGCCTGAGCCCAGCAGGCTCAGTCCCACCTCAACATCATCATCGTCGTCAATACTGGATCCCTGTGCTAGCGACATTTATAACAAATTTTTATAAAAGATAGCTATGGCAATAATCAAGTACTAATGTCACAAGTGGTTTTAATAATCGAAAGTTGGTTTAATAGTTGGCTGAGTTTCATTATAGGTTTTTCCGAAATGTTGTATATACAATAAAAGTTGTTCAGCCAAAAAAAACAGTTTCAAGTAATTTCTTTATTTAAGGATGTACTTACTCGGGTAAAGAAGAAATAAATAGCTTGAGTTATTCAGATAAATAAATAAATAATCGAGCAGCTCGATTAGTTTCTCTGTATTATTGCTTATCCCAGACAAGTTTTGTAAAGTAGGTATTATTATTTCTTGTTTTCTTAGAATAAATGAACGTAACACGCACGTGATCAACTACGTAGGTATGGACTTTCTGACTATGCTATAGTAAATAATTAATTAACGATGACTTTTTATTACTTACCTCTTTTGATGATTCTGAAGATTCCATAACTGAAAGTTCAAATGACGGAAACTGTAGTTTACGTAGGAAGAAAGGTTATTAGAGGCACCAATAATAAATCGAATAGGTACCTTTATATAAGTACCTAATATTATCACCATATACTAATATATTATATTAATTAAATATAATAATTAACTGTAAACAATTGCAACAACCCGCCAACGTTCTGTTTCGTCGTAAACGGTAAAGTTTATTTCTTCTAGAATAGTGTTGCCAGCCGGTTCTTGTCAAAAGTTACCTAAAATAGAAAAAAAAGTAGCCTTTTAGTGTGAAAAATAACCTTTTATTATTTTTTTCCAGAAGTAAGGTGTTAAAGTTAATAGACTTTATATTTTGGTTGTAGTTATTAATATACTCTATAGTAGTAATAATTTTAGATGTAGAGTTTCCCACTTTATTTTGCCAGTAACTAAACTAAACACCTGAAAATAAGAACATGAAATGTAATTTGAAAATGAAATAAAAAGTATAGAAATATATTGATAAAATCATACAGGAATAATAAAAAATGTTTTGTAAAAAAATACATCGATCAGCATCAATCAATCCGCCTTCTTCATACTTGTTATATTCTATTAAAACATTATGTATTATACGTATATAACTAAACTTCATTCGGTAAATTTGAACCTTTGGTTGACGGTACAAACCTCAGAATATTCTGAGGTACAAACTCAGAATAAGGAATACTCCTTATTCTGAGGGTACAAACAACTAACCGAGCCGAGCCGAGGCAGCATGACGGCAAACGAAATCGAACAAGAACGAATCCGATTCATCGAGCGAGTAAGCGAGACGCTTTGGTCATTTCTGTTTTGGTATACATACATTACATTAGTGCGAGAGAGAAAGACGTATTTTTAGGAGTTGCACAGTGCATTCGTTTTGTTTTACGACAAAGAAATAGATGAAGAACTTTATATTTAGATAGATGCTATTATTAAGATTATTGTTTAAATTTATAGTTACCATCTAAAGCGTGTATAGTACGTGACATGACGGGATTGTCACCGATTTCATACATGTCAGTATGACTTTATATTGTCAATAACATGACATTGTGATTAAAACGTGTTTCATTTCGTTAGTGTTCATGTATAACAAAATAATTAATAAATCAATTCATTTAGCGACATTTGAACCGACTGTCTAGCGACATTTCTTTACTATGTCAGAAATAAATTTCTATGTTTGAACACTTGGCGATTTATCCATCGCAAGGAGATATAAATTAACATCCCGGTTCAGAGCTCCTCACATCCAGATTTACTTTTATTTCTGCGTTTCTATACTGCAATGATATAATGTTAATTTTGACATTTCTTTAGTCGGGTTGGCAACACTGATGTAAATTATGTTGATGAAAAATATTTCAACCAAAATCATGCAAATTACGAACAACCAAAGATTTCAAAAGTTTAGATGAACCCTGGCACCTTAAATCTATTTCATTGTTTTTGAATGTGTGCGTTAACATAATGCCGACGCGCGCACACTTATGAGTGCGCAATCTGTTTTAAAATGATTAACTTTAAGTGCACATAAAGCGTCCAACTATCACTGTGTTCAGATGAGCACTGATTTCTGATTCCAAACGTGTGAGCGTCACCGATTTAAAGGTGGAAACATGTTGGTGCTGTCATAGTACGGTAAGGGCTTATCCTTACTTTTGAAATCTTTGCGCACAACGTGACTTTTTCCATGCAGAATATAAAAATTCACAAAACTATTGATATTATTTCGCATTTTAAAAAGAATATAACAGAAATTAACATAAAAAATAAACGTGTGAATTTACCTGTGAAATGTACAATTATCGATGTTCTGTGGTGTACACAGTGCCGGTTTTAGCATTGACAGTGCCCTGGGCGAGAATTCTACGGCGCCCCCTATCTGTTTCCTAAATTATTCAGGGAAAAAAAAACAAGGGAAAGATTATTTCAATCTTCAATCATGACCATTTATTTTAACATAATTTAACAAAGTTTTGCTTTTCTTGCCTTTTTATTAGCAAACTCCTTTATTAAGACACCGAAATCTATGTTTTCTGCTATTTCATTTTCGATTGATAGAGTTGCCAAGTTTGTCAATCTAGATTGAGATAATGTCGATCGCAGATATGTCGTAATCAACTTCAGCTTGGAAAAACTTCTTTCCCCACTTGCAACGGTTACAGGTATGGTGATCAATATGCGCAATGCTATCCATAATGTTTGGATACAGTTCTTGTATATTGCGATCTTTAATAAAATTTAAAATATACAAGGTGAATTTGTGAACATCGTCCAAATTCATACTTGAGCCTTGGTAAATGATCAGTATCATGAACCAATAACGATTTTTGTAAAATTCATAAAATGAAATTTCGACTCCCCATAGTGATTCACCCAGGACTGCGAGTGAATTACTATGGGAAGTCGAAATTTCATTATACGAAATTCACAATTATTGTTATCGATTTATGATGCTGATCACTTACCAAGCTTCCAGTATGAATTTGGACGATGATCAAAAAGTCACCTTATATATACGAGTAACATCATCTCGATCTGGCAAAAAGGATTTGAGACTTATTAGTTCATCATACAACAAATAACCATCTATATCTGATTTCGACCCAACAGTTAATTTTAATTGGAGGTCACTACAGAGCTTGAGGAGATCGGGTTTTTCTGGAATCTTTCTTATATTGTATAAATAATAGGTACCAAGATTCAGAGTATTCTTTAATTGTTCAAATCTTTCATTGAGTGAAACCAAGGTAGTGTCCAAAAGACAGTTGAAAAATTCTACCTCGAATTTTTTTTTCTGGAGAAGTTATTGGCTCATCGCGGGTAGTTTCACCAGCTTGACGTTTAATACGTCGAATTCTCGTCGTTGTCTTCAATACAGGTTCAATTTCAAGTTCTTCAGCCAAGTCCTTCGCTGTTATTTTGTACTCTTCCATAAAAGTGCAGCATTTTTTCAACATTTCTGTGCATTTTCGGAGATCCATGTCTATAGATTGCATAGATTTATTAACTACATTAATTTGAAAAAGTATCTCGTACCAAACAACCAAAGAAACTATGAAACTGAAATCTTTTAATTGCCCGGCTAGAATAGTGGCCTCACGAGAGATTTGAACATCAGTTTTTTCAGTTTCAATAGCCAAAGTATTTAGCGCGTCATGAATAGCACTAATTTGATAACTATTCGCGCTTCCCAACGTGTTTCACTGAGTTTTTTTATGGAATACGATTTTAAGTGATCGATTAGAATTTTACTCTGTATCAAATAAATCCAAAATACGCATAAAACTCTTTCTAAAATCGCAGTACGAACGGGATGGATTTCTATCTGTAGTCGGGGATTTCCTGTACTGTGTGCAACAATGTTCGCGTTCGACGTGATGTCGCATCTCATCTCGGCAAAACTGTAGCATATGCATCCGGCTTAAAGTTAGCTGCGAGTTTTACTCGATTTAATCACTATCGCCCTCTATCGAAAGAAAAAAAACGAATGTCGATCTTAACGCCATCTATATATGAATACATCATGTATGCATATATATATATATATAACCACGTGTTTGTACCGGGTGCTCTCCATTATGTGACACAAGCCGACACAAAGCGTGAGTGCGAGAGAGAGGTCCGCTCGGATGTCTCTCTCGCACTCACGCTTTGTGTCGTCTTGTGTCAGTAAATGAAAAGTACCCAATATTATTCCAAATGTAGTCCTACATCTTACTCACGAGGGCGCGAGTGTTGAAATTCTTCCCAAAGTGAAACTAACTTCAAGCTGGAGGTCTGGACCGACCCAATCTATTTGCAACTACGCTCGCCGCGCCATCCCGTGATCCAAACTGACGAGGGGGCGCTGGCGCCCTTTGATGTCTGGCGCCCTGGGCGGTCGCCCAACCGCGCCCTACCCTAATTCTGTGTAAAAACTATCGGGTATTGTTCAATAAAACCAAAAAAGTAATTTATTCGCCAAAATTTATTTTGTCGCCTTCAAAATAGGCCTCTTCGCTTGCAATACAGCTACGCCAGTGCTTGACCCAGTCATCCATACATTTTTTGTAAGCTGATTTGGGGTATGGTCTTCAACTCCTTCAGCGAATTTTCTTTTATAGCTTCAATCGACTCGAAACGTCTTCCTTGAAGTGGTAACTTTAGCCTCGGGAACAGGAAAAAGTCATACGTAGCCATATCCGCGGGTCTACCGCGTAATTCTGATTTTCATCAACATCAACTTGAGATTGAAATTTGACGTGCGTGCGACGACGCCCGCCTAACATGCCATCTCTTTCGCACGCACGTCAAATTTCAATCTCAAGTTGATGTTGATGAAAATCAGAATTACACGGTAGACCCGGGTGAGTACGGCGCTTGGTCGATGACATTCGTCGAGTTTTTGGCTAAAAACTCTTGCAAGATTATGGCTTTGTGCGATGGTGCATTATCATGGTGTAAAATCCACGAATTGTCGTTCCATAAATCTGGCCGTTTTCGGCGGATATTCTGACGCAAACGCCTCATGATGCCTAAATAACATTCTTTATTCACCGTTTGTCGCTCTGGAAGAAATTCATAGTGCACTACACCGCGGCAATTGAAGAAAACTATCAGCATAATCTTGATTTTCGAGCGGCTTTGACGCGGTTTTTTGGGTTTTGGTTCGTTTTCGACGCGCCATTCTGAAGACTGTTGACTTGTTTGCATATCGTACTCATAAACCCATGCCTCGTCGTCAGTTATTATTATGCGGTTCATGAAGGTGGAGTCCGAAGAAGATCGGGAAATCATGTCTTCAGCAACCTGCTTTCGATGCTCTTTTTGGACAAAATTGAGCTCTTTTGGAACTAATCGTGCGGCTACACGTTTCGTGCCCAAAATATGGAATAGCCAACAATGTATCACAGGCCTCACTCGCGATTTGACAGCACTCTAAGACCGATGTTAAACAAACGACTTCTCAAGCTCTTTGTAGAGTTTATACCGTCGAAAACATCCAATGCATGTGTCTTTTCACTTTTTGTCGTATATTTAGTAACATAATAGTTTAAAATTGGAGTTTTTTCGCCTACGTACTGAATATCTATATTGCCGTTCCATGTGAGTAATACAGCTGGATTGTAATCGTTTATCATTTCAGATTCCTTTTTGCGTATAATATTATAGAGCCTTTTATTTGGACAAAGGGCTTTTCTGGCAGCAACTGATTCTGCTGTATCTCTTATAGTAAGAGTATCGGTAATGGGTCGTGAGAAACGAAATCGACACACTGATACAAATCCCTTTTTAGTTTTTTTCCTCCTTATACAATATTTATTATGTTTATGTGTTTGGTATCCCACGACTCGTTGGTGCAAGATTTTTTTGAGTTAGGTACTGCGCATGTTATATATTTGGATATGAACACTGCTACCTATTGGCGAATCATGAAGCACAGGGGCTCCTTTCATCCACGGCATTAAATGAAAATGTTGGGCGCCCCGAGATTGATATTCACGCCTCCAAAAGTAATGCTCTATTTCCCCAAGAGTTTTATTGGAGAAAGTGAGAAAATCTAAAGTTGTATGGAATTTATTATCAATGAAACGAGAAGCGGATACCGGATTTAGCGCTACTAGTTCGCTAGTTGTTTTATTAGCCATATATTTCAGTTGAGTTGACGTTCTTTATGTAATCTTTTTAAAACCACTCCGATGGACCTACTGTAAGGAACTAAGTGGCTGGTCCATAATGTTGTGTCATGCGGTTCACGTAATTTCTCGGTTTTTTCCAATATTGCCCGTGTTTCTCAATCTAGCGAATATATTATATTATATTACGCAAAACGTGCCAAGTTGCACCGCGGCCGGTCAAGTGATTTTGAAGGTCGGGCAAGACGATTGGTCCCGTTTTATTATGAAATAGGTTTGCTTGTAGCGGCCGCCCGGGCTATACTGTATCCCTGCAAAAAGATCGCTTGTATATTTCGCCACGACGGTGCTGTGACTATATCAGGAACTTCTGAATTTTTTATTTTATTTAATTTGAAATAATTGCGAACATCGGGCTAAAGGTTAAATACACAAATGTATTTATAATATTTATTTGTGTACTTATTGCAATCAAAGCTTAACGACCAAAATGTCATAACTTCATATAAATTATTAAAAATACAAGTTTCTAAATTGTCGATATTTACAACAAAAACTAAATATTAAAAAACATGCTTTCGTGCGTTAGAAATGATTTCAAGAATATCAACGGACCTTTTTGTGTCTTTTTGGTTCACAAGGAGGTGTAGGATAAAATGCGGGAAAGAGATGCCTTAACGTCTCCAGACTGAGTAGGGAAAAGGAGGTCCTCGATTTGGCATTGATGAGCGAGGCAGCAGACGGTGGGCAACAGTAGCAGGATACGGCAGAACCGTGCTCCGTCCTTGGAGACGCAATGCTCTTGTAGCAGCAACGATGTTTGCTCCTGCAGTGTTTCCACCTGCGAAGCTACAGGACCCTCGATGATATCTGCGAAGACGCATTATTTATACTTAACAAAACTTGGTCTGTTGTAATATTGGGAAAAATTCATTCACTTTTACTCAACAATGCTTGTCATGTGTTTTGACAACCTTCTTTTAGCAAAGTCGATCTTTCCGCACTACTTGAATAGGCGCCAGCAAAGTTACATGAAATCTCATTGCTGGTGAGTTTTAGCCCCTAGCAATTTCCTTTGAAAATCCATTATCTCATCATTTATTTATTTCTTTCAATAATAGGTGCAAATGACCACATTACAAGCATTTATGACCCTGAATAGGAACCAGCAAAGTTGCATGGAATTTCATAGGTTTCATTTTCATCTGCTACGATCCAGTAGACACACCTATTTTACCTCTGTTTCAAAAATAGCCAGGTGCAAATGACCACATTACAAGCATTTTTGAGTAAAGCACTATACAAGTCTTGGTCCACAATGACTGCGTTGCTGACCACGCTATGATGGCCTCGAGCTTAGCTGAGTTACGCTCTCGGCCTTCAAGCTTGGTCATCATTGCAGCCCTTCGGTCTCGGCCTTTATTCCAGCTTTTCTATCAAGGGCTGCAATGCTGACCGCGCTGTATATGCCTGGAGCTGCGCTACGCTGCGCTTTCGGTCATCATCAGCGCTGCCAGCAACGCAGTCATTACAGACCGCGGCAGTAATGTACCTCTTATAGCGATGGTAATACTACCATAGCGAAAAGGGGCTAGCAGAACTAAATTTTACATATACAGCCTCACAAACTAACAACTCAACCAGCCCAGATGTGTACCTAAGTACTGTAAATCTTTAAGAGTTAAAGCACAAATTATTTTGTGGTTACAGTGTTTGGTCGGAATTCGAATAAACATATTTTTTACGCTTACGCTTTTCCATAGTACTATGGCTTTTCTTTAGACGCGAAGAGCAGGCTATGCGTAAACTAACGTGAATAAAAAAAAGTCGTGTATAATACGTACTTGTAGTTACATAACTATGTATGTAAGTATGTAGGAAGGCCACGATTTAGTAACACACCTGATCGAAAAAGTAAGACTGATTTTAACAATTCGTATTCAGCTTGGTCTAGACAACATCTATGGATCTTCTTTAGAACTGACATAAGTTTCCTGAAGTCAACCTTACAATTAACACCTGTAACAAATAAATATAAAGTAATTGTTTCGTATAAAAATAAACAAAATCAAAACAAATTCTGTGAGAAAAACTGTAAACGTCCATACACGTAGATACAAGTATTATATCTGGTGTATCAAGTAATTGAATATTTTTATAACGCAAAAGACCAAAGCTAAAGATTAAGTACCTTCATCAAAAGTAAAAGAAAATTGAGCAGCAGTCACAATGAACAGTTCCCGCCAATTGCTGAACACCAAAGTTTCCTGATCACCTCGCTTCATCTGCATGAACGAGGGTACATTCCGGAGCCACCTGATCGAAGCCACCAGAAACTTCGTCATAGGGTCAAACATCTGTTCACCGCAACTCTCGTCTAACATCCTTCTCACTTTTGATCCTGACTCTTCGCCTCTACCGTGTTCAGTCTGCATGGTCTTTGGTCGGTCTTTCACTAATTCGTTGAGGTTTTGCTCGTTCATCGCAGAAAAATGTATGGAATTGTGCGCTTTGTCTGTTGTTTTTGATACCAGATGGACGATCGGAGGTTCGAAGTTACTTGGTGAATGCGGCTGTTCGTCGGTAGAATCTGGAAATACGTCAAGAATATCAAGCTATTATGATTCAATGTCGGTTTCAGCACTCGCAGCTTTGCATTGTTTCAGTTTGACGTTCGCAATCGCATCAAGTCGCATAGCAAGTAACATCATATACATAGGTGTACAGTCGGCAAAGTCTGAGAGCTAAGTGCGAGTTGCCTATCGAATAACTTTACTACAGCGTGAAGCGAGCTAAGCTGGGTCATCAGTGCAAAAATTTCAAAAGTAAAGATAAGCCCTTACCGTAGGTACTATGACAGCACCAAAATGTTTCCACCTTTAAATGGGTGACGCTCACACGTTTGGAATCAGTGCACATCTGAACACAGTGATAGTTAGATGCTTTAAGTGCACTTAAAGTTAATCATTTTAACAACTTTAGTAGTCAATTTGCTGACAGTAGGTAGACAGATTGCGCACCCATAAGTGTGCGCGCGTCGGCATTATGTTAACGCACACACACATTCAAAAACTATGCAATAGGTTTTAGGTGCCAGGGCTCGTATAAACTTTTGAAATCTTTGCATCAGTGCGCGTTTTTTGCACCACATAAAAATATTGTTTCGTTACACATTTTTGTTGATATAAGCCGGGTCTGCATGCCTATCAGCAATAATGTGTAGTGAAACAATGTGTAAATGTGTAAAGTTATTCGATATGGAACTCGTACATAGCTCTCAGATCACATATAATGTGTAAAAAACATACATATGTATACAGTCAGCATACAGTTAGATGTCTATAGATTACTTTACACTTGCACAGTATAAATAATCTAATATTGGGCAGGAATGGGCCATGTTTAAAATAAGAAGATTGTTCTATTAGGGAGCAAAAAGGCGATGGGGAATGTTGAATCCAGAGCACAGATTATTTGTTCAATGACTAGTTGATTTTAGCCCAACTGTGATAAAATTTCGCCAACTTTTGTAATGAAAATACCTTCCACATAAATGTGTTCGCTTCTGTTGGTGCTGTAAGCTTCTTCTGAGCTAGTGACTTCATCTTCCTTCATTTTTTCTGATGATGACGAACTCTCTTTATCGGGCGGCACGTTTGTTTGAATGCTTTGAAACTCTGGCGACATCAGTGAGGCACCGGTTTCTGGTGGTTCTAAACCGAGAACATGAGAATAATGTACTACCGGCGATAATCGCTTAGGCCCACTTTTTGGAATTAGGATTGAAATGTAGGTTAGCCGGAGGGATTTATAGGTATAAAGGTTCCATAAAGTATAATAAGAGTACTATGAATACCTATTTATTCCTATTACTTGAAAAGGCGCTTTATTGGAATGTTCACATCACTGAACATTATTGTCCTATGATTTCATACCAGTTTAGCACCTAAATGTCAAAATGAACCTCAATCAAGCCAGTAGTTTTACTGCCGGCTTGGCCAGCCTAGTATAAAACAAATTGGTTTTATTGCACAAAACTGTAACAAATACACTCACTCGATGTCCTCATCTGCTCAACAGACACGGCAGCGTTTTCGGTGGAAAGGACAGGCGGATAGAAAATATTTGCAGGGAAGTAACCCGGATGCGGTATCGGGTAGTGGAGGGAAGTGGACAAGAGGGGGATCTTGAACGGATTGAACCCACTCAGGGGCCCGGCGTGAGCTCCCAGGAGTGGATGCAGTTGCGTGACGTTACCGGACATTATATCCGGCAGTCTTGAGCTTGAGAAGTCTTGAAAATGTGATTCGCGGAATGCGGACTGCATGTTGGAAGTAATCGGCTCAGAAGGGTGGGGACTATAGGTCGGTATACTGGACAAGGTGAGGGGCGTGGAGGAGGGAAACATCATCGGCTGTCGGCTGAAGTGATAGCCAAGTTTCTGCAAGGTCAATTGATGCTGGGCGGAGATGGCTGGGCGAGGTGCGCGCTCGTGCTGGACCGCTAGAACAAAGGTAAGGTGATATGTGGATTTTTCAACAGTCTTTGTCACTCCAAGCGGATATATAAAAACTAAAGTAGCTAACAAACCAAATCTAGACATTGTTAAAACTCATCTAATAATATATGTTTGAATTATGTATGTACACAGTGCTACAAGGATCTTTTGGCGCGTGGATGAAAGTGACAGAGGGGCGCAGCTGTGTAACAAGGGGTATGATAGTTAGTTCCGATTTTAGATACACCAATCCACGCGCCAAAAGAGCCTTGTACAGTGCTACAAGGATCTGATGGCACGTAGATGACAGTGACAGGGGGGCGCAGCTGTAAAACAAGGAGTATGGTAGCGGCGTTAGTTCCGATTTTGGACTCAACGAGTAGAAGAAGTGTGTTTGAAAACCTTATTTCAATAATTATTTCTATCGAATGAAAGTTTTAAAATCGCGTTTCTGTTCAGCAGGTATATAGGAAATGGTTCCAAAAATGTTAATAGCTTCTTTTTGAATGTTACTATAGAACTCCAAAATTTGCCAATATTTTTGCGGTAGCGTTATCACAGTAATTCAGTAATCCTTTTTTCCGTTTTGATAATTTTTGTCGTTTGTTAGAAATTTACTCTTGTGAAGGAATTGAGTCTGGCAACTTGTCGGGTAAAACTACACTTGCGAGCTTTAAACTGAAATCACCTAAACGGGGGTTGTTCAAAACAATTTTAACAATTTTCATGCAATAAAATTATAGAATGTGGTATATCATTTGAAAGGTAATTTTATTGGCTTTCAACCTCTTTTGATATCATAACCAAAACTTATTCAGCTTATGTCATGGAACGTAAAAACAAAAGTGATTATTTTTTTAAATAAAACAAAATATGGTTTGGAAGTCCAGAAACCCTAAAAAAAAGGGGCGTGTATGAAAAAATTGTCATTAGTCCAATAATTCACGCCGCTGGGAACACAGAAAGTAAAGAAAATGGAAACCACACCTGCAGAAGCCGCTCAAATCGTCATCCTAATCCGCAAGGCAAGGGTTGTCTCAGCGTACTATCGCTCGTCAGCTTCATCTGAGTCAGTCTTGTGTCTCAAAGTATACAAGAGGTTCAGAGAGACTGGAAACTTAGTGCGCAGACCAGGTTCGGGCTGACAGCGATGCACTTCTGTGAGAGATGACCGTTTTATTGTCTCCACTTCGCTCTGGAATCGACACCTGACCGGTGTTGACGTCCAGAGCGAAGTCGGCTCAGAGAAGTTTGAGGGAGGGCTGTCAGTGAGTGGACAGTGAGACGAAGACTTAAAGAAGCAAACTTGACCAGCCACGGGACCCAAATTGACTGCAGCCCACCGACAAGCCCGGCTTCAATTTGCCCACGATAACTTAGATTGGGGTATAGAGCAATGGAACAGAGTCTTGTTCTCGGATGAAACCAGAATGTGTCTGCATGGTAGCGACCGTCGACGAAGAGTTTACAGGAGACCGGGGGAGCGATTTGCACAATACGGGGCATACGGGGGTGGGCCCTGTATGATGTGGGCGTGGATTTCTATCGAAGCAAAAACGGAGCTGATATTTGTACCCGGTGGAGGTCGGGGAGGGGGGCTAACCCCAGAAAGATACATCAACATCATCTGCTAGGCCATGTGCTTCCCTACGCCGGTTTTATTGGCCAAGATTTCCTGTTAATGCACGATAATGCCCACTGCCACACCGCTGCAGAGACAAGAAAGTCCCTGGAAGAAGTCGGAATTCCCACACTAGACTGGCCGGCCTTTAGCTCTGACTTGAGTTCAACTGAACATTTGTGGGATGAGTTGAAAAGGTGGGTACGAGGAAGATGGTCAGCTCCAGCGTCATGGAGGATCTAAAAACTGCTTTAGTCGAAGAGAGGCAGAAATATTCCATCAGGAAACTCATCCGGTCGATGAAAAATACAAAATATTGAGGGGAAATAATATAAAATTGGAAATAAAATTTTAATATCTTTTCATTTTATTCCATACGTTTAGATGTCCACAATTTCGACCTGTTGCACTAATTATAAATAAAGAACAAAATTATTTTATTTACTAGCATTCGAATTTCGAAAGCCAATAAAATGACCTTTCAAATGACATACCACATTCTATAATTTTATTGCATGAAAATTGTTAAAATTGTTTTGAACAACCCCCGTTTAGGTGATTCCAGTTTAAAGCTCGCAAGTGTAGTTATAACGTCACACAACAGAGGACACCAGTGGGTCTAGCTTAGCAGACTATATCGAGATTTAAGAGGCGTCGTTGCGCGTAAAACGCTGTCACCACATTGACCGGTGTATATGGAATGTTATTGTAATATTTTAGTCTGAGATCTATGTTTAAGAGCGCTTTCGCAGGCGGATTGTGAATAATTAATTGAAACAGAACACTTAAACTCAAAATTCACTCAATAGTTTAGCAACAAAACCTTATTACCCATGTACCTATTGTGTATGTTGCCATCGCAAAGTTTCCATACATAGGTAATAAGGTTTCGTTGAATAACTATTGAGTGAATTTTTAATTTAAGTTTCATGTTTCGATTAATTAGAAAAGGCGGATTTTTCACAATCCGGCTGCGAAACCGCTCTTAAGTCGAACTAAAAATAATGAAATTTGTGTAATATACAACAAATCCCTATAACGTAAACGTCCAGTCTTGCCAAAAGTGGTTTCTGTTGAAACAAGTTTTCAATTTTGCGCTGGCGACGAAATCGGCACGATTGTATTGTCCTCGCAAGTTTCATGGAGCATACACCTTATAGCGAAAACAAAGAGGGTAGATATATCTGTATACAGGGTCCTTGGTAATTCGACCTATTCCTTGAAAGGGGTTATACTAGAGATCATTTCCAACGAATTAAGTCCTATCAACTAGGTGTCGAAAATGAATGGTCTCCGAGTTACGAAGGTTTTTATATTATTTTTCAAACTTTCAGACTAATAACCAATATTATAAATAATTTACAAATAACTGTTTCTCTCTCAGCACTCATTTATTATATTTCTGATCAATGATAGATGAGTGATCATTTATAAAAAATACGTGCCCTGAATTCGCATAATCTCAGAATTAAAAGGTCGTAAGTGGAAAGAAAACCTTTTTTATTTTGAATTTTTGAAATATCGACGTGTTTTACTTGAAAAAAAATTATCATTTTTGACCCCTAGTTGATAGGCATTATTTGATGGAATAGGTCGTATTACCAAGCACCCTGTGTATAAAATTCAAAGTCCTGACTGACTGACTGATATATCAACGCACAGCCTAAACCGCTGGTCCTAGAGACTTGAAATTTTGCATATAGATACCTTATATAAAGTAGGCATCCACTAAGAAAGGATTTTTCAAAATTCACCCTCTAAAGTGGTGAAACGGGGGTCCAAAATTTGTATGGGGAAACAAGATTAGTAAGACTATTTTATTCGAAACTTCACAGGAGTACTCCTATTCAGAAATGAGTAAACATGTGTTTCAGGTTTTTTCAACCCCTAAAAAGGGGAAATGGGGTGACAAAGTCTGAAAATTAACATGGGTATCGTTTGTATGGTTTATCGGGTCGCTGATTACGAAAAAAACAACGATTTTAAAATCCAACGTGGTGGACATGAAAAAGGCTTTTCCAGAATTTAACCCCTAAAAGGGGGAAATGGGGTGACAAAGTCGGAAAACCAACATGGGTATCGTTTGTATGGTTTATCGGGTAGCTGATTACGAAAACAACAACGATTTTTAAATCCAACGTAGTGGACGTGAAATACCATCATCCCCTGTTGGGGTGCGATGGGGTTGAAATGTTGAAATGTGTAAATATCAATATGGGTGTCGTTTTTATGGTTTTTTGTGATCTTAATTACGAAAATGGCATCGATTTTGAAATTTAACATAGTTGACATGAAAATTCTTGAAAGTATGTGTGCCAGAGCAAATCGGCTGTAACAGACGGACAGACGGACGGTCTTGATTAGTACTTTAGTAAGACATAGTGACTAGGGTCTGATAATTGCACTGGAAGGTGGAAACGGTAACTCAAAAGGATAATTGAGGATTTCCGTTGAAGCTTGGGCTGGCGATAAAGTCATAGGCTCGAAAAATCTTGTTCCTTTGTTTACCTCATTAACGAAAATTTATTCAACGCGGGCGAAGCCGCGAGCTTAAGCTTGTTATACATAGTCACCTTGTATGCCTCATTTATTTACAATTTTATCTGTTTTGTAACAACGCGTACCTTCGCAGAAAAAGTATTTACTCCAGATCGCTGATTTAGTAATGAAATGACCCCGTGCATGCATGTGTTTGTTTGTTGTAGCTTCTACCCTTAAAGAAGAAGCTCTTCGGCGGGGTGGCATCAATTAGAAAGGTAAATAAATATCGGTGTGAACCGCGACTGGTGTGGACGACTTTCACCCCTCACTAGGTGTGGGTTGAGTCGCTTACGACCCATTACGTTCGTCATTCTTATACAGGTTGATAATGAACCCCTAGCTATATCAAAGAAAACTATTCTATGTTCGAAATTAAAAATATATGTTTTGTTACTTTTGTTTGTTTCATAATAAAAAATAAACATATCGACCGTCAAAATCGATCGCGGGTTTGAGGGTGGATTGCGGGGGCGGGCGGGGGTCGGGGAAGGCCCTACACGCTCCACCACAAAATAACCACTTACAGAATGTTTACTCCGAATAACTAGCGAAAACAGGCGCACGCACACATAGACGCGTACGTACGACGATCTCGAAGATACTCGGGTGAATGCCAATACGAAATTCTGCCGAGATCATCGTACGTATGCGTCTATGCATGTGTGCGTCTGTTTTCGTTGCGTCGTCGAGTCGGCCTTCTGGTTGTATCTATTTTGTGGCTCTACCGTCAGTCACATAACGCGTTGCGTAGGTTAGCCATTTGTTCGTAATTAGAAAAATGTAATCAAATGCCAAGTCATTGAGGACCTAGAAGATTTCAATAATAAAGTATTCTAAAATTCATAAAAAACCCAACAAGATTATGTTTTAAGTTTTTTTGTTGTTGTAGTAAACGGTTAAAACTTACAAATTGTACAAGCTTATTTTACCTACAAATCGTATTATCCTCATCTTGCATCCCCTGGCCCATTGGTTAGCGATGCCCTTGTCAAGGATTGAATAATTATATCGGGTGTTTCAAGACTTAAGATGTCGGCTTCGGACTGCTTCAAAGGTAGTTTTGTTAAAATCGTAACTGCTTTGAGCAGCTGCAATAATTTTATGGTGTCTTATTAGCTAGCCAACTAATTAAATTAATTAATGTACCAGATTCAGTCTTGGGTGAAACATTTAGGTAAACCTACAGTCAGATGAAAGAAAAAGTCGTATCAAATTTGCCAAAAACATAAGTCAGGTTCAATTACCTTAAAACAGATTTGGATTTACATTAAATTGAAATTTAGTTCAGTTACCACAACAAAAAGGAAGACTAGATACGTTTTAGGGGTAAAGCTGCGTGGGCTAATAAGGAAGCCTGGGTGGGTCTACACACTTCACGTAAACTGAGTAAATACACCTCCCGAATCCCAGAGTGATCTTCGACATTTAGGGCTCTATTTTAATAACAGGCAAAGATGACCTTTTCCAAAGAAAGTTAACTTTGCATCGACGAACGAAGTACTCCGAGTCTACCTGAACAATCCGGCGTTTGTATGTATGTATGTATGTGAATGTTTGTCTGACGATAACTCGAGTATCGTTGATTAGAACGTCATGAAATTCGGTAAGCAAGTAAATGAGACGACAATATTTTTTTAGTTCGAACATGAGCCAAATCGGTTCAGAAGTTGCCGATATATGGGGTTGTGATGAATAAATATTTAAGAATAAATAAAAGAAAGGCCTTCAAACCTTTTAATAGCAATAACATAGCATGTGACTTTGTTTAGGCTCTTCCCTTCTTACTCGTCATCTCAGAACATTGAAATTGTTCACCGTATTCGTACGGAAATGTTAAATTATATTTCCAAAATTCGTCCGAATCCCGAGAAAAATCCGAAATGACAACTGTCAGGCGAATTTTATCGGTGCCCAGACAGAGTTAGAAATCGCACTTAAATGTTCTGTGCTCGTCATCGATCCGTGTAACGTGTGGCGTTTGTTTGTTTTGTTTTTCAAGGTTCTTTATTTAACAGGATAAATACAATGGTATGAAAACTTACAACATAGTCAGTAAGCACATAAACATAATATTACTTTGCTTTTTAAGGCTTTTACATGCACCTGTCAAAACTTATGGCAATTACATTAAAATAGTTTTACATAGAATGAAAATATTTTCTAAGATGAAATCATACCTTCTACTTAATATAAACAATTTGCTGTATTGTATATTTGTTACAATGATAAGGCCCAAAAGGGACAAAAGTGATAAAACGTTGCACGTTACTTTATAGGTTTAAGAATAAAGAGGGCTAATAAGTTTTACGTATAACATATTACTATTACTTAAAATAGGAAATAACAGATTAAATGCAAACAAAACACGTCAGGGGGTAGATTAACAAAATTATCATGCGAGCATAAGAATGGAATGCGGCCGCTAACTTAACCGAAGTCAAGGAAGTAGTGATGAGGTAATCTGTACGATCGATAAGTATCGATGTATGATAAGGTACATAGCCGGGATTTTCCGATGGATGAAATTAATTTGTTTATGTGGTGGGGATTTTTTTCAATGTAGAATTTGTGTGAAATTTTGTGTACATATGATTTTAGTGTAGGTAAGTTAATGGCAGAATGTAGATTTTTAAGATTAGTATAAAACGGGGTATTAAATGAAATCTTTAACGCTTTATTTTGGACAACCTGAAGTCTGTCGTAGTTGGTGTTGGAAGTGCTGCTCCAGACTGGAGCGGCGTAAGTAATACGGGGTCTAATTAATGTTTTGTAGATTCTGAGTTTAGTGTATGGGCTTAGGTTGGACCGCCTGTTCATAATTCGACTTAGTGCACCTGGTGATTTGATGCCTTTTTGGCGTAATAAGTTGATTTGTTCTGTCCACTTAACTTTGGTATCAAGAACTACACCTAGGTATTTTACACTAGGGCTCCAAGGAAAATTATAATTGTTGATGGAAAGTTTTTTAGTCGGCAGAGTTCGACCACGTGTAAAAAGAATGGCCTCGGTTTTGGACTCATTCAGTTTAAGTTTCCATTTCCTAAAAAATTGTGTTAGTAACTCGATGGAGAGTTGCAAGCGGCTAATAATAAGGTCAATGTCACTAGATGTGGAAAAGGAAGCTGTGTCATCAGCAAAGCATGCTAACTGTGTATGAGGTTGCTTAGGAATATCATTCAAACAGGCCAGGAATAGGTAGGGACCCAAGACAGAGCCTTGTGGGACGCCGGCAGGGACGTCGTAAGGAAGAGATTTTACATTACGACCAATATGAACTCTAAATTGGCGATTTGTTAGATATGACTGGATCAGCCTCACCATAATTAATGGTACTCCGAGGTTTATCAGCTTGTGAAGTAGGCCTGCGTGCCAAACAGTGTCGAACGCTTTTTCAATATCGAGTAGGAACATCCCTGTCGAACTCCTTATATTGAGGTTGTGTGCAATATGTTCAGCTACACGGGCAAGCTGTTGGACCGTGGAGTGACCACTGCGAAAGCCGAACTGTTCACATATGAGGTGTTTATCACAGGTCCGAGACAACCTGGTAAGTATGATACGTTCGAATAGCTTTCCGATAGCAGACAATAGGCTTATAGGCCGGTAGCTCACAGGAATGGCGTCATCCTTACCGGGTTTCTTAATGGCGATAACTTTTGCTATTTTCCATGATGATGGATAGTACCCAAGGCGAAGGCAAACATTAAAAAGTTTGACAAGAAGGACGATACCTTTCTGGGGTAGATTTTTTATCAGGGAGTTCGAGATAGCATCATATCCAGGAGACTTGCGACATTTTAGGTTTCTTAGGTGATTCCAGATTTCCTTTGGCGTTACAGGGGTAATATCTGAACACGAGGTAGCACAGCTGTTAAGAAGTGACATGGAGTTCTCGACTTCTTTATCAGTATCTGGACTTGCCCAGTCTGAGGTAAGCAGCATATTGCAATGAAAGGATTTCGCCAGGATGTTAGATTGTTCCTGGACGTCATTTGTGGAGGAGCCGTCGTCTTTGAGCAGAGGTGGGATGGCAGTGGATTTGGGATTTAAAGCTTTAACTACTTTCCAAATATCGGACGAGGGATTATCAACACTTTTCATTTTTTTGTCCCACGCCTTGTCATTGTTTACTCGTATTGCTGATTTAATTTGGTCTTGCAGGGAATTTATGGCAGTTCTCAGGTTAATCCTAACTCTTAAATTTCGTCATCGATCCGTGTAACGTGTGGCGTAATTAGCTATAATTTATCAAAATTCAAAATTCAAATTCAAATTCAAAATTCAAAAAGTTTATTTTGCAAAGTAGGTATATATAATACACGTTTCACAAGTCAAATTTTAATCTTATAAAAATATATGTAATAAAATAATAAATGTACATGAACTACTTAGATTAAATGTTTATTTAATTTATGTAGCAATATATATACAATTAAAATTATAGGTAAAATATTATTATACAAGGTGAAATCCAATCAACCGCCCGAACCCATACCGGAGACCCGGCCAGGGACCAGGAACAAGGTTCAATGATCACCAACCGAGCCCCCAGCACGAATCCAGGCGGCCGACCAAATCCCATCCTATATACTACATAGTAATAGGTTACGTATATAAATACATGCCTACCTCCGCCCATTCGATTAGTCTTGCTAAGAAGAACGGGCAAGAAACTTGGCAAGATCATGTCTTTTTTTTAACATAAACTTAAACTATACATTGAATTACTTATATCTACTTTAACCAAGGGATAAGAAAATACAAGACAGCAGGAATTCAGGTTAATGAAAAAAGAAAAACATATATATCTTTGCCTACCTGTCTCATATAGTCTATTTCCTTTTACAGTCTGTAATTAATTAATGTTATCTAAAATAAATACCTAGTTTAGCCCATGTATTCAGATCAGGGGATCTAAAAATCTAAAAATCTAGAATTACAAAATGATTTGAAAGTAGGATGGAGTTAGCAGTGGCGTGCACAGAACTTTTTTCCGGAAAAGCAATCAGAAGGTCAAGTACGACAATAAAAAAAATATGAAAAATTTTCAATAACACTTTGAACAAAAAAAGTTTGTATGACGCCACTGCCTTTACTAGAGTGAACATTTTCATACAAACTTTTTTTTTTCAAAGTGTTATTTAAATTTTTTCATATTTTTTTTATTGTCGTACTTGACCTTCTGATTGCTTTTCCGGAAAAAAGTTCTGTCCACGCCACTGGGAGTTAGAGTCTTTTCACGCGTGCAGAAGAGACGGCATTAGAGCGGAATCATGATATGATTCGTCCAAAGCGGCCTTTTTAGAGGACCAGAGGGCCTATTATGTATCTCAAGTTGCCATCTGGACTAGGTGTCTATCATCAAAAACATACATATACTATCGAATTCCGATTGTTTTAGGATATATTCGCACTTGAAGTGACGACACAGTTTGTAAGCAGTTCAGTGCCCATTAATGGCAATTTTGAAATTTCAGTTTTTAGCTATGTTTTTGATGATAGGCACCTAGTCCAGTTGGTTACTAAAGCTACAGAATAGAGGGGCTGATCTTGTTTGATTTCATTCCATCAGGTTGTGAGAGGTACATCGCGAGTTCACAGTTCGGGGCGAACTACTAGTTACATACATCTATCGTCTCGGAGCTTCGCGCATTTTTAGGGTTCCGTACCTAAAAGGTACAAAAGGACCCTTTATGGTGAGACTCCGTTGTCCGTCCGTCCGTATGTCACAGCGTCATAACTTTAGCACCCTTAAAGATAAAGACATTTGACACAAAAAAGCATTAATTTGCCCACATATCACCGTGTAAAAAAAATTGAAATTGTTCAATATATTTCCAAAACAAAAGTGAGAAAAATGAACAATATTATCCTAAAAATACAATAACTATGGGTTTCAAATTGTAGAAATTAAAAAGCTGATTGTAAAAATATACACTTTTACTATATTTACTGGCACTGGTTTCGAGAAATCTTTAAAAAGCCCCAAAAATATGTATATCCCCCCCACATACATTTTTTAGGGTTTATGTGTTTATGTGAATATGTATGTGGGGGGGACATACATATTTTGGGGTTTTTTAAAGATTTCTCGAAACCAGTGCCAGTAAATATAGTAAAAGTGTATATTTTTACAATCAGCTTTTTAATTTCTACAATTTAATACCCATATTGTATTTTTATAAAATATATATATATTTTTTTACTTCTTTTTTTATGTGTTGAATTTTTTTGAATTTTTTTTCAATCGCTGTAGTTTTCCTGTAATTGGCCCGTTATGATCTATAATTTTGACATTTTTTTCATATTTTTAGGTCTACCAGTTTTGGAGATAAGGGACCCCTCCCATTCATACATACATATTTTTGGGGTTTTTAAATATTTCTTGAAACTAGTGCCAGTAAATATGGTAAAAGTATATATTTTTATAATCAGCTGTTTAATACCTACAATTTGATATCCATATTGTATTTTTAAAAGTTTATTTTTCGTTTTTTTTTATATTTCTCATTAGTGCTGAATTTTTTTTATCGCTTTAATTTTCTTGTAATTGGCCAGTTATGATCTATTATTGACATTTTTTCGGAGATAAGGGGGGGGGACATACATATTTTTGGGGTTTTTTAAAGGTTTCTCGAAACCAGTGTCAGTAAATATATTAAAAGTCAGCTTTTTAATATCTACAATTTAATACCCATATTGTATTTTTAGGCTAATATTTTTTATTTCTCTCACTTTTGTTTTGGAAATATTTGAAACATATTAAAATTTTTCATATTTTTTACTCCCTAATATGTGGGCAAATTAATGCTATTTTATTTATGCCAAATTTCATGTATTTATCTTTAACGGTGGTAAAGTTATGAGGCTGTGACATACGGACGGACGGACAACGGAGTGTCACCATAATTTTGGGTACCACCTTTTGGGTACTACGGAACCCTAAAAATTACAAAATTAAATTTATCATCCACAATACGGAACCCTAGGTACGCGAGTCTGACTCGCACTTGGCCGGTTTTTTGTTTTGCAAAGCTTTCTGTTTTGCTTTGTTTTGCTCGCGCGTAGCAATTTGCAATTTGCGCATTCAGATTGAGCACCTCATTTTGCATCAATCAGAACTGAACTCTATAACGTTTCCTTTTAGTTTAAAATAGCCAAAAGTTTGTGGGGCCTATTCTTTCATCGACATAATTCCAAACACAAATATTTATTTGTGCCTCCATACGTGTAACCTTGTACGAAGCTCAATCAGACCCAAGTTAAGAGGTTAAAAGGCAGTAAACCAATTTTTGCTATACCGCTATAAATAAAAGTGACCTTGCATTTATTTGTTAGTAACCAAACTGATATACCTCGAGCGCCCTCCACTTCAACGATAAAAGTGAAAAACTGTCAGATTTGCGGCCCCCGCTTCCGTCACTCGTGTACCGCAAACACTCGAGCTCTAATGGAAAAGACATGCTGCAAGACGGGGCCCTGGGTAAATACTTTATTGAGACAAGTGCCTGCCCATGTTCGGTATTGATCGCCGTTTAATAGCGAAAAAATGAAAATCTTTTTCCGTTGTGTCAAGTGTACGTCATCCGCAAGGACGGGCTCGTCAATGTAGAATGAGCGTTTTTCCTTGTGTCAAATTTAGTGTTAAATAAGATTCCTAGATAGCACTGTCGTTTACTTTAGCAACATAATAAAAGACAAAATTTGCACAGATTCCAAACAAACTAAAAACCACTTTGACATTTATTGCTACGAAATATATTTTATCTATGGTGACATGGACAGCGACATCTGGGGGAAAGCTAAGATGTACGAAAAAAAAACAACGAGAAAAACGCTCATTGATGAAATTCCAAATTGTGACAATTTTAGCGTAATTCTGTACCAACATCCAAGATCTCACTCAGCTAAATCAGTCTTAGCTAAGTGTTGTTTTTCACGGCGGCGTAGAGTAGAATACATTCACAAACTTTGCTACGGGGCGAGGAGCGTAGCCGGTGAGAAGCGCTACGGGGCGCGGCTAAGCGTAGCGAGTGAGATGAACTACTACGGCGCGGCGGCGCGGCGCGGCGTACAGTTCGCGCGATCTTGGCCGGCCCAAAATTATCTAGGCTCTCCGCTTTCTATCGTGGCTGCGTGATATAGTATTTTTTAGGAAGTGATAAAGAGAGAGTGGGGCTTAACTTCGGACCGGCCAAGTAAGATCGCGCGATCTGTACAATGCCACACTTTCAACGTACGTACCGTTCGGGCCACTACAGAAAGTGGGCATGAAGTTAGTCACAGATGTAATTGCAGTTGCACATTCTTAGAACTTTGACGAGGAATAAAGGTGGGGGGGGGGGGAATTGCGCAGGTGACCGCTAACTTGCGCGCCTTCTGTACTGGCCCGAATCACGCTATAATTTTGTTTATCATATAGTATGAGACTCACCATCGTTCTTCATGTTGACCGTCAAGCACTTGGAGAAGCGGCAGGTTTGGCACTGGTTGTGACGCATCAAATTGACGACGCAGCGGTTGTTCTCTTTGTTTATCATATAGCATGAGACTTACCATCCTTCTTCATGCTGACCCTCAAGCACTTGGAGAAGCGGCAGGCCTGGCACTGGTTGCAACGCGTCACATCAACTACGCAGCGGCTGTTCTCTTTGTTTATCATATAGCATGAGACTTACCATCCTTCTTCATGCTGACCCTCAAGCACTTGGAGAAGCGGCAGGCCTGGCACTGGTTGCGACGCGTCACATCAACTACGCAGCGGTTGTTCTCTTTGTTTATCATATAGCATGAGACTTACCATCCTTCTTCATGCTGACCCTCAAGCACTTGGAGAAGCGGCAGGCCTGGCACTGGTTGCAACGCGTCACATCAACTACGCAGCGGTTGTTCTCTTTGTTTATCATATAGCATGAGACTTACCATCCTTCTTCATGCTGACCCTCAAGCACTTGGAGAAGCGGCAGGCCTGGCACTGGTTGCGACGCGTCACATCAACTACGCAGCGGTTGTTCTCTTTGTTTATCATATAGCATGAGACTTACCATCCTTCTTCATGCTGACCCTCAAGCACTTGGAGAAGCGGCAGGCCTGGCACTGGTTGCGACGCGTCACATCAACTACGCAGCGGTTGTTCTCTTTGCACACGTAATCCAAGTTCCTGAACAATTACGTTGGTTACGATCGAGAAAATAATTCGCTTCAACCCGAAATTTTAGTAGGAATATTTTAATATATTTTTTAAATGTATGCAACACATAGTTATGTCATGTATCCCTGATAGGGTTTCAGAGCTATTTCCAAATGTTCATTGCCACTGGAAACAATGAAAATTTCACCAGCTCTTTTTATGTCCCAACGTACGGCCTTATCTCCGTACTCCGGGCACAAATATATGCTTCTTAGAGCATGCAGGTTTATCTCACAGTATTTTCCTTCACTGTTCAGCAAATGGTAAGTAGTTATACAAATATTATATATAAATGGTAAGTAGTTATAATAGTAGTTTATGCTACAAGGGCGCAAATGAATAAATTACGAGGACGATTTAAAACACGAGCGTAGCGAGTGTTTTAAATGTAACCGAGTAATTTATTGCTCTTACGCCCGTGTATCATACTACGTTTTTCAATGCATAGTGTGAGGAAATAAAACAAATATAATTTTGTGAACTTAAAATTGTAATTGGCTCAAAAGGACTAGGTATCCAGAGCCGTTAAACAGTGGAAAAAAAAGTATGACATTTATGGTACACAGGAAAGGCTGCAGGTTAGCCAAACATTGTCAATAAAAAATAATAATAATAATAATATAGTCCTAGGGCAAAATAATCGACTTTCTGTTCGGTTTTGATGCATAAAAAGTGGGCCTTTACGAGCACATGCATTGAAAAATATTATATGATAAAGGTACTTTGATCTCTTAAAAAAACATCAATTTGGAACAAAAAAAATTGTTTTTTTCTATTTGCTACGCCAAATTACATTTTTCGTGATTTTAGTGATCTTTCCGATTTTTTTTCTCGATGATTGTGATACTTGTGTCAAATCTGAAAAATGATATTTTAAATATTATTAGAGTGCATTACAAACTAGAAGAGATCAATCAGAAACAAACCCAAAGACAAGAATTTGAAAAAAAAAAAACCCCGGGCCAGGCCATTTTTCAAATTCTTGTCTTTGGGTTTGTTTCTGATTGATCTTTTCTAGTTTGTAATGCACTCTAATAATATTTAGAGTATTCATAGCGATGGATTTCGCAAAAATAAAAATCTTAATTATATTGTTGTTCAACTTCTTAACTACTTACACAAATTTTATTTGTTTAAAATATTTTGTCTTAATATGCTAAATAAAATTGTCCAAACGCGAGAGCATGTAAGGCGCAACCGACCCTTAAGTAAAACTTGACTCGAATGACTTTCACTTGAGATAGATATTCAAGCGCAAGAAAAAGAAATCTTAAACATATCGGGTTTCTACCAGTTGGTGTAACTTATTATTTACACGTTAATTTCGCCTCTTACGGTTAAGAGGCCATGCGAATTTTATTTTTGTCACTGTCACTCAAGTCAAGCGAAAAATCGCGCAGTGAGAGAGGGGCGGATTCAGGACAAAAGGGAAAAAAGTTGGTTTTATATTTTTATTAATTATAAATTAATTAATTTTATTAATTATAAGCCCTTACTTATAATATTAATATATATTATTATATAATTATTATAATATTAATTATAAGCCCTTACCGTACTATGACAGCACCAAAATGTTTCCACCTTTAAATGGGTGACGCTCACACGTTTGTGTTCAGTGCTCATCTGACCACAGTAATAGTTGGACGCTTTAAGTGCACTTAAAGTTTTGAATTTTTACGACTTTAGTTTGACAGGTTGCGCACTCATAATATTGTACGCGCGTCGGCATTATGTTAACACACACACACACACATTCAAAAACAATTTTAAGAGCCAGGGCTCATCAAAACTTTTGAAATGTTTGTATATAATAGGTGTTATTTTGATATTGCGTTTCATTTAGTTGAGAGATTTTCTTATATTATTTATTTGGACATTTCTTGGATTCGACCTTAGACCAAATAAAGAATGTTTATTTAGTCTCAGGACTCTACAATAATTTCAAAATATCGCGAAATAAATTACTGCTACATAGATGCTAAAATATTTTTTTAGATATTACGAATATCCTAGGCTGGATCCGGCTCTTTTTAAATATGAGCTAGCCTTTAAATATGAGCTAGCCTTTACTGGCACTAGTTATTTTTGCAAGCATCCCCCTGGCAGTAACGTTACCTTCTGATGCTGCGCTTGAAGAACCCTCGGCATCCGTCGCACGAGGGCACCCCGTAGTGTTTTCCTGACGCCTTGTCCCCGCACACCCGGCACAGGGACTCGGGCTTCTCCATCTGACCTGGCTGCGGCACTGATTGTTCCTGCCACTTCAAAAATAATTTCAATATCATTGTGGCCTAAAACTACAATCTGAAGTTTAATTTGAAAGAAATGCTGGAGCATAAACAATTTGATAGAATCCATGAGAATCCATGGATAGAACCATAGACTTAGGATATAGAAGTCTATGGATAGAACCATAGACAACATAATAGAACTATTCATAGATTTTAGAATGATTGGCAATCGGCGCGGCTTTCGACCTAGCTCTACCATGGTATCTATGGTCTTTGGCTTCTTTTGTATAATTTGTGCCAAGGAATATAATATTTGTGCTGACCAGAATTTTCATTTTCATCTATGGCTGGTTTTGAGATGTCTATAAAATGTAGATCCACGGCTAAACGAATTTAGATGCGGTTATTATTGAGCTTAGAAGTTTTTTGGGGAAGGTTTAGGTAAGTTTTACATTTACAAGTAAAAATAGATCGAATTGAAATAAAATACAAAAAATAGGACATTTCCTTGGTTTGAATTGAAACATAACTATCGATTGATTGATTCCATAAGATTGGACGTATTTTTCTTTTGCTAAACGAGCAGGTTCGATTCCTAAGCAAAGAAAGTAATTTGTGCATTTACAATCATGTTGATTTACAATGCAATGTGAAGGTAATGTGTGCATTTACAATAAAGGATAGGAAAAAGTCGGAAAAACAAGTGACCAATCAAACTTGTCATGATACCGGTCAATAGAGGCGTGGGTTTGAGCAACACCTTCTCACTGACAGTAGGTGTTGGTTTGAGTGGCACTCAATCTCACCTTATTCTGAGCACTCAATACTCATAGACTTAGGATAAGTCCTAAGTCTATGGTGCCACTGGACTAAAATTACTTTCGAAGTCCGTTTTCCGATCTTGTAATGCGCTGATTATAAAAAATCTTGGAATATAAAAATACATTGAGTTGAAAAATATGACTGCGCTAGTGTACATTTGTTTGCTACAAAATTTTGCAGCAAACATGATGCCACCGATTATGGTACAATAAAGCAAATTAAATTTGTAAATTTTGTAAAGCCGCGCTCATGGAGCACATTAGCCGAAGGAAATAGCCGCGTCATCTACTCCGCGCTATACATCAATGTTCGATTGATTATTCAATTATTCAAATAAGTGAGCCCGGTGCGTGCGGCGCGAAGTATAGAAAACTCGAAGCGGAACTGATGTAAATAGTGAAATGATGGCATCGTGACACCTTATGTCGAAGATCAGTCCGGTTAGGGTGACTCTAAGGTAGGGGATAACTTTACATAAATATCTTTTTAAGCAGATTAAAGAATGAAGTGATGTAACTACCTACATAATTCTATTTAGTAAAATCTTTGGTTTTCTGAGCCAAGCGCGATTTAGATAATTAACGTTTTCTAAGGTACTAGTAGAACCACATCAGTTAGTGAGAGGTGAATACACTAACAAAATGTGGGAGAGAACCTGGAAGGAGAGAACAAGAGCCCTCCTGAAAACATGGTGTAAAAATTTAGATAACTTGCAATGCATAAGAAGGGTCCGTGATACTGTCTGCGCCTATGTAAATATAGGTTTTAGAATCGAGTTTTTTCGAAAGAGTAAAAGATTGATGAAATTTAGTAATAGAGTAACACCGTTTTATAAGTACCTAAGACCGATGTAATCATCATGTACAATCAAATCATATAAATCCTAGATAATTATAGTGTTGCCATTTTAGCTACTTTGTAGCTAGATCTAGCAACTTTTAGGGTCATTTAGCTACTAAAATTGTTGGAAGTTTCATACATTTGGCTACTTCTTGAGGAGTGAAGTTACCTATATTTAGCTACTTTTGGTGGTAAAATCAACCAATTTGGCTACTTTTTGAGCTACATTTAGCTACAAATGTTTGGCTGTAGATGGCAACACTGGATAATTAAATAATATAATATGGGGGACTTGTATTTATATGAGTCCAAGCCGGTGCTGTGTTTGTTAAATTTTTATTACGAGTATGCTCACTTATAGTTATGAACGCGTCATAGCGACATAACCAGTAAGTAATAGCGAAGGCGTATGGGGATTTTCCCACGCGGTGAAGTGGATTATCGGGAAACTTGCGTTCATTCACTATTGAACTATACTGCGCGGAAATGAGAATATAAAGTGTATGAGCGGAAGTTTCCTTAATGGTTTGAGGCTTGAGCTGGAGGGGACGCGAGACAGCTCTGACTTTTTATCTATTGCTGCGGAATTTCCAACACGTGCCAAGTTCTGAAACGGGGTTCGGTTGTCGATTAATTTTGAAATACATTATTTATGAAAACATATTTATGAAACAAGAACGATTGTTGGTAGGTAAAAACCGGCCAAGTGCGAGTCGGACTCGCGCACGAAGGGTTCTGTACCATTATTTATAAAAACGGCAAAAATACATGTATGTTGTATGGGAGCCCCCTTAAAAAAATATTTTATTCTGTTTTTTCGTATTTGTTGTTATAGCGGCAACAGAAATACATCATCTGTGAAAATTTCAACTGTCTAACTATAACGGTTCAGGTGATAGACGGATAGACAGACTGACAGCGGAGTCTTAGTAATAGGATCCCGTTGGTTACCCTTTGGGTACGGAACCCTAAAAACCGAGCAAAAGCGAAAACGATTCGCAAACAATCGTGCCTCTTTAAATTCTATTAATGGTGGGAATAATATTTTCAGACCTTTTGCTAGCATTCCTTCTGAAATACAAGAGGAGTAACATAGTTCTGGGGATCTAAAAAGGCTGACTTGGGTGAATCATGAAATGATTTGAAAGTAGGATAGAGTCAGAGTTTCTTCATGCGTGCAAAAGAGACGGCATTACAAACATAATCATAATATAATTCATCCAAAGCGGCCTTTTAAGAGGACCTGATGTGTAGCAATGTTGTAAAATTACTCAAATTTACACAGAAAATAAAAAACAAAATTTTTTCTTTTATTAGATTATAAATATTATTTTGGAATACAAAGGTTTCAAAACCTTTTCAAAATACACCTTGTTCTACCTATACTTATATTTTTCTCATAGAAAAGTTAACTTTGACATAGGTACATATACCGAGAAGACACACATATGAATCAAATGCTATCCTTTTTTAATTTTTGAACCCTAAACCCTAAACGAAGAAACAATATCAACTTTGTAGGTACTTAATTTGCCCAATTTATTATTTAAACTGAAGCCGACCAACTTAATGGTCAAAATATATCTTACTAGCATTTGCCCGCGGCTTCGCCCGCGGTCCTTGTGCAAAATTTCAGCCTAATTGGTTCAGTAGGTACGGCGTGGAGGTGTAACACATCATTTTTATACAGATACTTGACACCCTATGGAAACTGATTTATGGGATAAAAAGTAGCTTATGTTCCAGATCTAGAACTACATTTTTGCAAAGTTTCAGCCCAACCGGTTCAGTAGTTACGGCGTGAAGGACTAACAAACATACATCTATCCATACATCCATCTAAACTTTCGCATTTATGATATTAGTGGGATATTATTAAACGTAAAGACAAATAAGTCAATTATACGAGCAAAAAGCGGTTTTATAATTATCCTAAGACCAATTTTCAATAGACTTATAGCGAACTTATAAGCGCTTATAAGCGCTTACAAGCCCGGAAAAGGGCCCACTTTATTAGTGTATTCAGTTTTTTAACAGTCTAATAGTACCCTCATGGAATTCGACTCACGACTGTAACAGCCGTGTAGCGGCATTTTGTAAAACCGTACACTCCTGCGAAACCTATTATTAGTCTCTTATAAAACTAAATTAGATTGTTATGCACTTCACAATTCTTCTACAAATTCTTACCCATTAATTTTGTTCAGTCAATCATTGAGTTATCAATATATTGGAAGTTTTGCACGCTCCGTGTAATAGTGAAAACTTTATTAAAATACTTAATAATATTTTGGACATTAATAAGGTAAGTTATATTATAATTTTTCAGAGTGTTCGTTATTTCATGTTGTTAATCAAATACATACAAGGAACTCGTATTTTTCTGGTTTCTGTTTCTGGTTAAAACTTGAAAGCCCCTCTTAAAATAAGCAATTATACATTCGTCTTCATTATTTTAAAATAACAAAATGTTCCTCATTAGTCATTTTCAGTAGGCTTTTTAGGCTAGCATTTCGAAGTGTTTTACAATACCACTATTGATAAACTTGGTTCTATAATGCCCCATAGTCACTGCATTCACTCGCCATGTTGTTATCATTTGGGGGTTATTGAAATAACACCTGTAGGTGGTGTTTGTGTACTTAATATTTTTTTGAGTTACTGCGCTTTTGCTGTAATACTAACAGTAAAAGTTGGTCATATTCATTCATGAGCATAATCACTACCTAAGTGGTTCGGTGTTACTTCAATAATAAACAAAACAAATAAATAAATAATTGCTCATTATTTTTGTTATTATCTTAAGTTTGATCTTCAACGTCAGTTTCACTCTCACTTGATGAATTAACACAAAAACTTTCTTCTGTATTTGAATCATAGTCCAATATACTATTAATTTGTGCGGAACCCTCGCTAGGTTTTGGGACTTAAACTTTAACCGGCTCAAGATCAGAACGTGTCCCTTTCACTATTTCTTAATAGGTTTTATGAATTTTCCTTTTATAGTGACCACTTCTATTCAATCTTTTCCATTTATTTAAATCCATTTTAGAAAATAAATTTGGTTACAACGTAGTAGCAAGTAATTACAATCAAAATGACCTACACAAGGTCGTACTGCGAATCAAAAGAACTATTTTGGCCTAAACCACCTATTGCAAGGGTAAATAATCTTTTAATGACTTAGCCAACGAATCAATAAGTGTTTCTTTGACAATAACAGCATTGAACATAGCTCGTATAAAACCATTACGCTTATAATAGCATGCGGCAAGTATGTTATTGGAAAAAGTAGTATCATTAAGAGCGATTATAAGCTCGCATAAAACTAGATTCAATTACGAATTACAAATGCTTTCATAAAACTACTATATTTGTAACGGACTCAGATATTGTACTTATTAGCGCTTATAAAACTAAGTAACAAGTGTAAATGGAATCAAGTGTATTTACACTTATAGGCAGCTTTAATAGGAGATTCGGGTCTATAGTAGCCTAATAAGCAATCTTAAAAGCGCTTACAAGTGCTACTTATAAGAACCTACATTCTTAAGTCTGATTGCTTTTACTAAAAGCTTTTACAAGAGGCTTATAGTGGTCTAAATACATAGTATTATAAGCGCTTAAAAGGCAAATTATCAGAGTAATCGTGATCAAATAGTATTTTCTGAGACGCATATAAGAGTAATTTTGAACGCCAAAATCAATATAAAAATCTTATAAGTGTCTTATTCCTATAACATATGTGTTCTGAGACTATTTTGCTTGTTAGGTTCTCATATTTGTTTTTGTAAATAAAGAAACAGAATATAACTTAATTTGAGGTAACATTTGGTTAGAATTCGTTGTTACTACTTCGAATAGATTTTGGTTGGGGTGTAGAAAAGGGGGCACTATGGGAAAAAAGACTTGTATCGCGCCCCCTTAACGACACTCCGACCTAGATTTTTTCTAATACGGAAGGACCAGAGAGCCCTACACAATCCCTCAAGGAAGCCCTATAAAAATTATGTAGTGTTTTTATTATGAGTATTAAAAAGCGCGAAAGCGACAAGGCACATTCCAATTTCCAACGTATCTTTACAAATCTTCAAAACGATAGTTATTGTAATTGACCCAACACTTATATTATCACGCCACCCTATAATACAGCGCGACGCGGCGGGTCGAGCGGCACACGCGCACGATATATCCTATATGTACCGAAAAAACCGTATCGTATCGGACCCACTAATTGTCGGTAAAATGTTGACATGTTTCCTTAATTGTGGCGTAACGCACAAGTCGTAATTACACCGCATGTCCAAGCCCAGCTATACAATCAAACTTTAATGACGGAAGCGTGCAGGTCTTTGCAGACGTCTCTAATAACTCGTACGTACATAACTCCATGAGTCCTAAAGGCCCTTATTGTGTTATAGAAATCTTAGTTCTTAGTTCAAAAGGCAAGAATGTAACTCCAAAAGTTTTCTTCAAATAGCTGGGTCCGTTAGCTCATCCAGTTTAGTTTTTCGGAAGAAAGGATGCCACTTGCCACAATTGTTTATTGGACCAATATCTACCGATAAAGATCGGTAGCCTTCGGGAGCCTCTTCAATTGGGGGGGGGGGGGGAGGGCGTTCAAAGATGCACTGCGCCAAGCGTCATTTAAAAAAATTTAACTGTCTTAGTTTGTCAACTACATCAAGATGGGTGTCTTTTTCAGGTAAATTAAGGACGTAGAATTCATTTCTGGCATAAAAATTTGAGATATTGTTAGTAGTTTCTTGAAATTTTTTACATACATTAAAATTTTATGAAATACTTTTTACTTTCAGGCGCCACCAAAAAAAAACCTCAGGTTTTTTTAAGTAACAAAAAATACGTTACGAAAGCCTATTTTATGCAGATAAATAAAAATATAAGTTTTATTGGATTTTTATAGGAAAAAACCATCAAAAAAAATAAAACAATGTCGGTGACCTCTTATTTTACTACTACTTATTAACTAACCTGATAAAAGAATGAATAAATGAATGAATTGACACTTTATTGTACACAAAAGACATAAAAGAAAACAGAGAATTGAAAACATAATTTTGTAAAAAGGCGGACTTATCACTTAAAGCGATTTCTTCCAGCCAACCTTAGTATATTTTATTATTAAAAGTTAGTTTTAAAAGTATATTTATGTATAGTGTATTTATAAAAGTATATATATGCATAAAAACTATAAACACGTTAATAATGCTTTTCTATGGTTCTAAAAGAGTATTAACTATTTAATTATCATTTTCATTTTTTGCAGCCTCTACCGCAGTGGTACAATTCGGTACATGTTAAATTTATTTTAGCACAGTTGCATCTTTTTTGCATCCTACTTTGCATTGACACCTTATTATCTCGAGGCAAATGCTGTCCGCAGCTGGGTTGTCAGACCAGTGGGGTATCTATTGGCTAATTTTCTGCTTCCAGCCCCAATCGGGGGGACTAGGCAGAATTTGTTCTAGCACTAAAGCCTGGCCCCACTCATGAACTCCCTGGCAAGCTGCGCGTAAAATATGCTGACAAAGGGCCGCTTCTGTTGGTGGTAAATTTTCAATTTGCCGATCTGTTTTTGTAAAAAGATATTTACGGCAATGATTGATAGTCGTGCAGGGACAGGGACTTGATCTGAAAAAGTTCATGTAATATGACTTTTCACTACGATGAATTTAACTTTATATTAATGTTTTAGTTAGTACTCAGTAATTGGCTAACATACCTATCATACATGGCTATGACAAACTTATGTAGCACAATCTCTGCCTCATTTATATTGCCATCTTTAAGATCCTTAAACCCTTTAGTGGCAAAAGAGAATGAATTCCATGCTTCAAAAGTACTTTTCTTTCCCCTGCCGTTAAAAGACGATACTGTATCCCATCTACTAAGTTCGTGGAACACAGGCAAGACCTCCGCTCTTTCAGGACCTTTAAACAAAATAAATTGTCTTATACACACTCACGCTATTAAACTGATTATTTATATATTATACATTCTTGACTATTAAAAGAAACGCTCATACTTAGAGCTGATTCAATCTAGAGGCATGCCAAAAAATTGTGCTTTTTCCCTGTTACCACATGAACCCATAATACCTCTAATCTTGGCAATTTCAGTACACATGCCAGAGCGATAACTACCACATCGGTGTTTGCTGTGCATTAACTTCGTATGACCCTGGTCTACTGTATCTGCCAAGTGAACCATCATTCGCGTGTCAGATGCTTCAAGTTAAATTTAAAGTTAAAGTTCAAGTTAAAGGCTCCAATTTTGGCAGTTCACGAGCAACATTGGAAAGAACAGATCACCCTTCACTACATCAATTTCTTTATTGATGGGCAAGTCCATCGGGTGATATTTGAACGACAGGAGTCCAAACAGCTCTTCTTTATTCGTGTCATCCTGGAGAAAATATTACGCGCAGTTTGCCAGGGAGTTCATGAGTGGGGCCAGGCTTTAGTGCTGCAACAAATTCTGCCTAGTCCCCCCGATTGGGGCTGGAAGCAGAAAAATAGCCAATAGATACCCCACTGGTCTGACAACCCAGCTGCGGACAGCATTTGCCTCGAGATAACAAGGTGTCAATGCAAAGTAGGATGCAAAAAAGATGCAACTGTGCTAAAATAAATTTAACCCCCACTTCATTCTGGACTCATCTGGGTCTAGAATCCCATCAAATACCAAAAGTCTAGCTAAATCAACGTACAGCGTGCAGCCACCGTGCCTCGAGTATCTACGTTTCATCAACCCCTTTTTCTAACCCAGACAACCGCAATATTATATTTTACACACACACCCACACACTTTACTATATTATCCGATAATTACATAATCATTTATCTAATTAGAAATATAACGTCGCGCGCAACTTATGAAGCTATGAAAGTGTTATTCGTTAAACGTCTTACGGAATGTCGAATCAAAAGTGGTTTTACATAGTGATTTCGTCATTAATGTGTTTCGTTTTCCCTTGGATTTTCAATGGCAATAATAGCCTTGAACTATAGCTGAATTCCAGAATACAGCTAAATCGTATCATTTAACAAATACCTAGTACATTAGTTTTTCTTGAATACTTTATTTTCCTTTGTTGAATTATGATATACATTGTTTTGAGCATAACCGTTTTGTAACATAACGTCTTAATCTACTAGACGATCACACAAATAAATCACGGCCAATGATTTAATTTGTAATTAATAAATCGATGTACTCCTCAAGTATGTCATAATAACGTAGGAGATGTAGAGAGGTATATATGCATTACTATAACCTCATTATACGGATTGTACCGCTTCCAGCGGTCATCTTTCAATTATTAAATAAATACATACTAAGTACTATAAGTACATATGACTGTACATAACACATATGTATATACATCTATAAGCAGGATATTTATTTCTCTTACAGAAGATAGGACTAGTCCAGAACCTATTTGTTAAAGATTGGTACTCGTGACCAGGAACACAATTGTCTTCTTACAGCAGTACTTACTTACTTCACACCTAGAACTATTTGTTATAGATGGTAGAAGCTGCAAAAAATGAAAAAGATAATTAAATAGTTAATACTCTTTTAGAACCATAGAAAAGCATTTTTTACGTGTTTATAGTTTTTATGCATATATATACTTTTATAAATACACTATACATAGATATACTTTTATCAGGTTAGTTAATAAGAAGTAGTAAAATAAGAGCTCACCGACATTATTTTATTTTTTTTATGGTTTTTTCCTTTAAAAATCCAATAAAACTTATATTTTTATTTATCTGCATAAAATAGGCTTTCGTAACGTATTTTTTGTTACTTAAAAAAACCTGAGGTTTTTTTTTGGTGGCGCCTGAAAGTAAAAAGTATTTCATAAAATTTTAATGTATGTAAAAATTTTCAAGAAATTACTTAAAATATCACAATTTTTTATGTCAGAAATGAATTCTACGTCCTTAATTTACCTGAAAAAGACACCCATCTTGATGTAGTTGACAAACTCAGACAGTTAAATTTTTTTAAATGACGCTTGGCGCAGTGCATCTTTGAACGCCCTCCCCCCCCCAAATTGAAGAGGCTCCCGAAGGCTACCGATCTTTATCGGTAGATATTGGTCCAATAAACAATTGTGGCAAGTGGCATCCTTTCTTCCGGAAAACTAAACTGATGCCTTTTTTGGGGTCTAACAGTCTAAGCTAAAAAGTCCTTTTAAGACTGTACGTGTACATGAGCCTAGAGCATGAACAACGCCAGACTTTGGAGGATTCGTTTGAATAAATTCGGACTCTCCTTGTATTAAAAAATATGTATTTGATTTATCGATATTTTATCTAGGGATAAATATATAAGTATATAAACAATGTATTAAGATTAAAACTTTAGTCAAAAAATACATTTTCCATCCTTTTCTTTTTTAAACTTTCGTTTCAAGAACGCGGTTAAGAGATCAACTTCATTATTTTTTTTCCATAAAATAGGTAATAATAATATGAAAGGATTCTTCTTAAATCTAATATATTTTCCCCCAAAATATTTCAGTATTAGCTAAAAACACGCCAATTTGTTTCGCTGCGTGATCATTAGAAGGCCAATGAGCCAACATATAATCGCCACTATCAAAACCAAATAAGGTCTTTGCCATTGGACCTTTTGTGCTAGGCAGGTAATAAAAAAAGTTACTAGGGTAGGCCATACTCTTAAAAAGTAGGAGTAACTGGAGTAGTAGAAGGAGAAGTGGGCTCAAGGAATTTACGAATTTTTTTTTTTAACTTTTGTTTGTACGGGTAAAATAAAGCCCTTCGTACAATTTTCTTAGAGGTATAAGTAAATAAAATATATAGGTTCATTCATGAGAAAATAAAATAAGCATCTATCTATCATTTCGTTCCAAAACCACCACATTTCACTTCACAAGGTTTTTTTTTTAAACAATGAGTGAATGTTAAGATTGTCAAGACATATCTAAGCCAATTATTATAGAAGCGAAACTCAAAACATAGGTAGTATTCATACACATAAACACCTTTTGCTAAGAAAAATTTTGCCACTTTTTTAGGGTTCCGTACCAAGAGGGTAACCAACGGGACCCTATTATTAAGACTCCGCTGTCCGTCTGTCTGACCGTCTGTCCGTCTGTCACCAGGCTGTATCTCATGAACCGTGATGGTAGGCAGTAGAAATTTTCACAGATGATGTATTTCTGTTGCCGCTATAACATCAAATGGAGGTTCCCATACAACTGACATGTTTTTTTTTGCCGTTTTTATAGATAATGGTACGGAAACCTTCGTGCGCGAGTCTGAGTCGCACTTGGCCGGTTTTTGTTTCTTAAAATTACCTCAATTAGCCGGATATTCCATGAGAACGTAAAAAATAAGTTGCGAATTTTGCAGAGCCCTCCATTCACATATATGTATGTACGTATTCTACGTAGCCCTCATAGAAAATGTTGTTCATATGGACTGGGTAGGGTAGTACCCATGTTTTGAGCTTCGCTAACTAATATTTATTTAACCTTGTATAATACTAAAGTAATCCGATTGCAAAAATGGCTTATAATTATAATATTGTGGCCCGGGACATTACTTCTATATTTCTATCTTTACCTCATCAAACCTAATAAACTCCAATTCTTTAAAAAAGTTCGTTTCAAGCTTTGAGCCCTAAAACACCAATATTTCTGTTCTGTGTGAGTGAACATATTGTCTGGATCTAAACGAATAATTATGTCCGACGAAGCGTTCCGCTCGCGTGCTTGTGGCCAAAGGGCAGGTTGTTTTGACATTTGGCCTAAAAGTCCCAATGAATGAGTAATCTACGCCGTGTTGTGTTATGTATGTCCGAGCATGTTGAGGATAGTGCAAGATTTACAGAGGGTCCATTTGAAAGATTGTCTTCGTAGTATAAGGTTATGCTTTTATATCTTAAATCTATATACTTTATATTGCCATTCATCCAGTCAAATTCCAATTCCAATTTTTGTCCCTGTTGTAATTCCGTTCTAGGCACAGACATTCGAAGGTGGCTCTAGGTAAGATTTTTTATTTCATTGTAATTGTAAGGGTCCGATCAAGTTTCTTCTCCTAATTATCTATGATCTTCATATCTTTATTTTTGTGCTACCTTTTTTAAAACTTCAGCTGTTAAGCTGATTCATTCCAACTTTCCTGAGCAAAACATCTCAACGCTTTACACTCTCTCTGTCCTTCTGTTTCATAGTACTATCCGTCCAACACAATTAAAATGGCAAAAACTTTATTAGCTTTTGATAGAGGCGATTATTGGTTGGCTGATCAATTTTATTATCTTGGACATGTAGTATATTGCTATACTCCAGTTTTCATTTCTTTACTAATTTGAAAAGTACCTACAGGGTTCTTGATGGATTAAATATTACTTGTAAAAAGTAGGTACCTATTTTACAAAATAAACTATTTGACTTTATTGCCGTCACAAAATTGGCTTATTATCTCAGAAGTATTCCTTATTCTGAGCTTATTATACAATCATACACGACAAATTTGGTAACATAAGCACTAAAGGAGTGTAATGTTTTGATAATTGGCATAGATTAAATTATGTGAAGTTGTGTTAATTGTAAAACCATTTCGAGATTAAGGTTTAATAAGCCGTATTTTCAAAATTTTGGTCTAAAAAACCTCACGATGATGAATATTTTTACGAAAAGGCTGCAACTTCCATTTGCCCTCGTGTGACGTTACTTGAGTAATGGCTGTTTAGAAATGTGTCCTTTGCTATCAAGATAAATTTATAAAAATTTGCTTCAGACTAATTTGACAGCTAGATGACAGATGAGTAGACAGGCAGAGACAGACCACTTTTTTTTATAAGCAATCACACATCACAATCTGTATAATGTATAAAATTCTCAAGTGACAAGGTCATCGAACAATTCTTTAAAAAATCATAAAAAAAATTATGGTTAATTTAGATACCAAAATAATGAAAACTATGTCCTAAAATGGTGTATATTCTCTGAAAAAAAATTATTAAAAAAGGCAAAGGCAGGATAGTCAAATGTAAAAAGGAAAGCGTTGGAGCAGGACCTATTTCTCCGGATGCCCTCGCCTTCTTGGTGATGGTGATATACGCACGCTTTTCTTTTGAACAATTATAAGATAATTTGTTCTAGGGTACTCTCAGTTCAAGTATATATTTTCATGACGGACCCACCATACCCCTGGCAATACCTCTTGTGGTATGGTGGATTAAACCCCGAAAATAGGAGGTCGTTTAACAGAATTCTTGTTATACACAGAAATCCCTCACCTTCGGCAACTTTTCCGATAATTCGTGATTGCCGGCTCCGCAGCGGAGGCACAGCCTAGGTTATCTTTCTTACTATATTTCAGAAAGTAATTAATTGTCAATCCTTGTAAGTTTGCTAGTAAAACAAATTTATTGATTTCAAGTAAGTATACATACATTTTAATAAAAATATTATATGACATATATGTACAGGTATTTGAAGTAAGAAAACCGCTGACATCTATTGATATAAAAATATAAAAAAGTATACTATAAATCATGAACCAGACTTTTTGAGGGAGAATTTAGTCAGCCGGCGCTAGGTGGCGTTATTGATTTAACTATATTTAAGCAAATTATTTGGGCACATTTTAAAAACACTTAGTAAGCACGCTTTGGTGAACATTCTTCTGCCTTTTTAGACAACATATTGAATTTTTTTGCAAAGCTTTAACATATGTATATTTTGGTGACTCAGCTTGTGTCCCTTAAGCCAGAAGCAAGGGGACATTGTTATTCTGTCACTGCCTGTTCATAAAACAATTTTACCAATGGAAAATTATGGGAATTGTTTATTAAGAACCCTTGCCTATCGGATAAATAACAATGGTCCTTAGTTTCGAACAGATATTGTCCACCGTGACAAATAATTTGCTTTGGACTCTAAATAATATTCTAATACTTTCTCCCAACAGCAACCTTTCTTAAGAATATAATACATCATAATAGGTATATTGTATACGTAACTACGCAGTTAACAAGAAATTCTGTGAAGAGCAAGATATTGCCGCGTCCGAATACTTTATTATCGTAAAATAGCAAGACAACACACTGGTGTATCAACCTTCCGGAGCAACAATACTACCAACATATGAATCTTAAACAAAGACCAGCATGATAAACAAAACAACAGTAACCCGCAAAGCCCACTGGAAACTTGCTACTCTAGTCAGAACGGATGCCCACATTTAGGGGGAAAAAAACACAAAAGTAAAAAAAAAGATCCCGACTTGATGTCAAACACAGCTGACAACGAAGTGATTATATTATCTTTGCAGTTGACGTGAGAACAGACAAGACAACTCTTTTTTGCATGATCAGTCTCATCATATTACAACGTGGCTAGAATCAGTGCAAGTAACGATTCCGAAATACTTACCATAAGGATACAAAAAAATATTTCGGGAGATACGCGCCCTATAAAGAAGACAGCAGGAGAAACCTATAAACTACCGGAAACATTTCCGGAGACAGGCTCCCTGTAAAGAAGACAGCAGAAGGAACCTACAAACTACCCGAAACATTCCGGAGACAGGCTTTTTAATACCTACAATTTGATACCCATATTGTATTTCTATAAAATATTTTTTTTATTTGTTTTACTTCTTTTTTTATGTTTTTCATTAGTGCTGAAATTTTTAATCGATATAGTTTTCCTGTAATTGGCCAGTTATGATCTGTAATTGACATTTTTTTCATATTGTTCGGTCTACCAGTTTCGGAAATAAGGGGGAATAAAATCAGATTTTTAATATCTACAATTTAATACCCATAATGAAGCTGATTTTGAAGGTTTTAGTTTTAGTTTGACGTATCTAAATTTACACTAAGTTGTGATTAAAACGAAGAGCCATTTTCAAGTTACGAATATATAACGTCAAACTGAAAATCTAATAAATGTATGTTTGACAGCACTAATTTACTCAACTTACGTGTTTTGGTTTTTTCAAGGCACACTTGAAATTTAGAGCTATCAGTTGAGTAAATTTTGTATTTTTAGTTGGATTTTAATCAGCTGCTCATAAAGTCCCTCTTAAAAATTACTAAATTTTCCGACGTCTTTTCTTGTAGTATTTTACAGTTTTGTGATAGAAATAGATGTGTACCGTATTAAAAACATTTTTCGAGACGTAAACACTTCAATCAAATACATTTTTAAATTGCAGTTTTTCCAAAATTTGTGCTATAACCTGATGGATGACACATCTACTTTTTTATTTCTTGTTGCATTATTGAAAAGTCTAGATTTGTCTGCTTACAATACAGCTTGCGACCCTTGTATGATGGTAAGGTATGATGAGGGACAACATCGTAGTTGCTCTCGACATGTACACACTTCAATCAAATACATTTATAATTGCAGTTTTTCCCAAATTTGTCTGCTTACATACAACTTGCGACTCTTGTATGATGGTAAGGTATGATGAGGGACAACATCGTAGTTGCTCTCGTATGCAAAAACTATAAGAAACACATACTAAGGTTTATGGGAGCGCTGGCGTTTGTGGTGACGTTCAACCCTTCCGAGCTCTGAGGTACTACCTGAATAATAGATTTCATTGCTTGTTAAAGCATCAAACTCTCTGAGACAGCAGCAAAAAATGTTTTGGCCTTCTGTGCCCTGCACAACACGTTCATTAATCACTGGTCAGATGAATTAGGTTTACCGAGAAACAACCAGCAAGCCGACGTAGAACAGCTCGATGTCGAACAGATCAACTTTTCATCTGAAGGACAAGTAACATGTTGCCGAGTCATG
This sequence comes from Ypsolopha sequella, assembly GCA_934047225.1. Lineage (NCBI taxonomy): Eukaryota > Metazoa > Arthropoda > Insecta > Lepidoptera > Ypsolophidae > Ypsolopha > Ypsolopha sequella. Next base: position 13,152,643 of record OW203983.1, read on the forward strand.
GAAACTCTTTCATTTTACTAATACGATTTGACAAATTAATAAAATACACATTTAATAAATTAGATTTAATTCATAGCACTAAAACACAAAATAGTAAAATTATACATCGCAGTCGTGATCTATGTTACTCATTGTTTCTATAGGGTCCTGCCATCTTCGGGCGGACCAGCCCCGTACTGACTAGGAGTCAATTTGGTTGTCACTCATGATCTCTACTTGTAGATAACAGCAGCATTCCGCAATGCACTGGAAATTTTTCGCCCAAGCTCAGAACCGCATCAGCTAAGCCATTTAGGGTATTTATAAAGTGTTCTTTCATTCACTTAGACAATCTTCACTGGACCTTGCATTTTCGTGTATCGCTTGCACTAGTGGCGTCTAAACCATGCGCTGGACTAAAAATAAATATATCATGTTTAGTTATGTAAGAGATTTTAAAAGAAACTATTTGGGGCCAAACACACAAAGCACCTTCTCCTTGACCACCATAGTTTTGTAGGTGTAAAGTTCCAAGCCGTCACAAAGAATACAGTAAGGTCCCTTAGGAACTAAATATGATTTCAAATTAGTCAGGGATGTAAGCAAATACAGGCTAAGATGGTTATTGCTCAGCTCACAGCTCACAGCTTGAGCTTACTTTTGCAAGGAATCCCCTAAGTAAGCTCAAGTTGAAATCGCATCAAAAGCATTTGTTGTGAATAATCATATATAATTAAGTTATAGGAGATAAATCTTGCCACGGCTTAGGCATGCTGGTCGTATCTAAAATATTAAGTGATGTCAGTTGATTTCTTTTTCAGGATTGATATTTTGATCTCTATTTTAGGCTTTGAAAGGAAAAAAAAACAAAGATACATAGATACTTGCTTGCTCCGTTAAGTATATCTCTGGCACGTCCCAACGTATTTTGAAGGGTGAGGTCTCTCCATATCTGCACCACTTGAGGATAAAACCCGTTTCCTAGAAAAGTAGATAGACAATTAGCACCCAGTCCATTGAAGGTTTTTAAAAGGTATTTTTGTTTTTATCTAGATTATAACTTACCACGCACTAAAATCATATGACCATGTATGTAGTCTCCAACATGAGCTTCGTCTGTCTCTCTCTTGTTCAACTTTCTCCTGCTGTTACTCATGGTTATTTCGAAAAAAAAAGAAAATAAAACAAATTCCAAAGAAAATAACCTATCGTCTATCAAAGTTGTTAAGTTTTGCCAGCATAATAATCTTAAAAATAACTTACATAACTAACATAACTAAAATAATTATGAATGTGACAGATAAAATTATTTAATTTTGATAATGATCAATTCTGGTAATCTTTCTAGAAGAATATTACTAAACCCCGGAGAAAATACTAAAATATTAAAATGAAACAATTTACAACATAGTCGTAATTCTACAAAGAAGTAGAAATACTGATTGCTTGCCATACTGAGCGAATGAAATACCCGTAAATATTGATTATTGTCAATATTATTGTTGATTAAAGTTGCATTCTTATCTGTGAAATAAATTTAGGAGCGTCCTAAAAGCTTGTTAATTTTGGTTAGTGTGCCCTTCCAAATAGCAAAAAATAGTGCTGTCGTTTAAAGTTAAGATTTTTAGTAGGTTTCTTAGACTAATTTTAAAATCTTCAAAATCGGCTTTATTGTATTTTTAGGCTAATATTTTTTCATTTTTCTCACTTTTGTTTTGGAAATATTTTGAACAATTTAAAATTTTTCATATTTTTTTACACCCTATTATGTGGGCAAATTAATGCTATTTTTGTGCCAAATTTCATGTATTCATCTTTAACGGTGCTAAAGTTAAGAGGCTGTGACATACGGGCGGACGGACAACGGAGTCTCACCATAAGGTTCCTTTTGTACCTTTTAGACACTACGGAACCCTAAAAACGTAATAATCTATATTCAAATCCTTCGTTTAAATAGACGTTCCGGAGATACATGACATCACGTACAAGTTCTGAACATGCCCCCTTGTACGAGATGCGAACAAAGAAGTATCCATTTCAAATAAGCAAAATCGACTAAGATCACTAAGGATTAGGAAAAAAAATATTATGAAGTAAACTTATAAGAAGTAGGTAAGCACTCACCAACAGACCAGCTAACAAACTTCAGTCTTCACTCCAGTCTTGTCGCACTAGACAGCTGAGCACTTACTCTATTCTGGGTCCACACTGTAGGGTTCAGGGGCGGTTTCTGTGCCAGTGGGAGGGTCTCACCATAGGCGCCCCGCCCACTCGCCCTTCCGAACTAACATTCCATTGGCGCATTCCTATAGGCGTCACCTCTCATTTCCACTTCATCTATTATTGTCGGAGCAGATTGTGTTTAAGCGAGGTGCTTTTCATGTCCACGCTTGGTGATAAAGAGTTCAATTTTAATACTGAAATCGATTTGTGGTATATGCTATAGATATGTTCGACTAATAATACTCGCCTATGGAAAGGTGACTAGTTTTTCTTTTAACAAAGTAGATGCCTTAACCGCAAAATAGGTTATTTTGTGCCTTAACGTTGGGATATGCTGTCTTTGAGGTTAAAGCTTTCAGTACTTACTACTTTTTGATATATGCATATAAGGAAAATAAAAGATATATGTAGTATATTTGTATTGTAGGGTTAGGAAACTACCAAATCTGAATCAGATATAATATAAGAGATATCAGTTATTTTTAACCGACTTCATTTGTTGTCAATGTTTGAGTACTGAAAAAGTATCATTATGTAAGATATTCGTATACACAGATGTCAGTTCTTTTAACACGATATGTTCCATTTAAATGTCTTTTAGAGATGTCAAACCCTAGGTTTGAGCCGCACGTAATTTTTGAAAGAAAGAAAGAAAGAAAATTTAATTTATTTGCCACAAACTAAATACTTACAATAAGTTACAAAAATAAATTATTTAAGTACCCTATCTGTAGGCAAAATGGAGTAATCTCAGCATTTGCTGTAAGTTGAAGACAACGTTACAGCGCTGGTTTTCAGATTACCCCATCTCTCACTAAACTTAACGAAAATATCGCAGGTAGGAGGAACACAAAAAAATATGAAAAATAATACAATAACTAAATAATAAAATGATAAAGAACCGAAAAAAAAATATTATATTATGTACCTTTATAAATAAATATCTTTGAAAAATTATGATTAATTTTTAAATTGAATTAAATTAAATTATTTTATTTCGGACTAGGCTATAAGTGTTAGTACTACAAACAACTTATTAACTAGGTATGTTAAATAAATAACCTATATTATTGTAAACTAGCTTGGAACTCTGTCCATATGTACTACCTATCGAGACCCAGTTTCTCAGGATTGGACTATGAATCCTGTTGGCAATATTGTTCAGGAGACCATTGACGCAACCTCTTCTAAATATACAGTCATGCACATAACATAACAAAATCTTATATAAGTAGACTTATCCACTCTAACTTATTTATATTCATGGATAAGCAAATAGCGTTGATATTATTTTTACATGAATAAAAGTTTTTAAATCATCGAAAAATACCAAGTACTTACAGAGATATTTAACAATCAAAGTTTGAAGTAAAAATTAATGTACTGCTAAACGCCCGCCGAAATGAGCGCGTTGCCCACTTGACCGATTTGACGTCACACTTCACAACCGTGTGCGGACGCTCTACAGATTTTACGTTGTATTTCTTGTTTTTAGGATTTTAATTCAAGTTTAGGTAAAGAGGACTCTTTGAGAAATTATATTAACAAGTAAGCAATAATTACTTTTAGTTAAAATTTACAGATATAACTGAAACGGGTTTTAATAAGGCCCAATCTGATACTTAATATTCTCAGAGCGGACGGCTTAATGATGGCAGTGGCAGAATATTTTTCTAATAATACCAAGTTCCACAGTGCCGAAATCAGGAGTGTCAAAGCAGAGACGTAAGCAAACTTAATATACTTTAGATATAGGTACCTACCTACCAATGTTTACGTTATCCACATGGTAGCCTAGTAGGTACGTAAAGTTCTTTTCACGAAAGAAGTCGGCATTTTCGTATTTACCTATTTATTGATAAATGGAAAAAATTTACAAAATAACAAGAAAAAATTTTGTGAAAAGAACTTTACGTACAAGTTATTTGTTTCATTCATCGATTTATCTATCAGCCTGGTAGGTACGTCCACTGCTGGACAGACCTTTCCAAGATTTCGCCTGTTAGCGGTCCTCCTGGAAGAAATGCTCATACTCACACACTCTGGGCAGGCGGGTTGGCGAAACCCTCGCGCACCAGTGACAACGCTGCCCATCACCAGTCTGTTTTATGGAACTGGTGGGCAGTACTGGTTGTGCCTGTTTGAGAACTGTCCTCTTACTCTCCCCTGAATAACTTCATGAGGGTTTGCAAGTCATAAGTATTCTATACCTCACAGCCGAGCCTGGCATCAGCTCTATTATGTTGTTACCGAGACGTAGCAAAGCGGGTCGTTCAACCAACTGCACCTGCAGCCGCGTCAAAGGAAATGCCGCCATCTCAACTTACGACTAAAAAGCACGACGACACAGCGCGCCGCTGGTAACCTTTTACCGCGGTAGTCATATGTGTGGTTGCATTTTATAACAGAAGTCGTACATTTCGTTACTGAGGGGTAAAAATAACGCTTTTCCGTGACTCTTTAACTCGAGTATACCTACCTACTTATTATTTTTATCTATCTATAGCATAAAAACTACGATTTTGTCTTGTCGATAGAGTAACCGCCATTCTGCCAATGCTTTGACCTCTTGATATGACATAACATAACTTACTTATTACATTTAACGTTCATGAAAAAATATAAATACCTAAACTAAAGAAAGATGAGACATAAAAAATTTAAAATTGTCACCTAATGACGATCGTGTTCAGCAATGGTACCACCTACCACGGGTATGTAATAAATTTGTTATTTATCATATAACAAACACTTAAGGGGCTGCACAATGCTAAAATTCAGTCCTGCTCTAACGCGTTTGTTTTTTGACTCTCTATCCTGCTCTAATCAGATGCCACGCACGCAAAACTTCAGTTATTTAGAAATCGCGGCTCCATTAGGACATTAACCATAATTTCTTTATGTAATAAAGATGCTTTTTTTCTAGTTAGTATCTACGTGTGTTGGTTTCGTTTTAATCGGTTTTGAAACATGGAAACTGAATCGCTTTTTTCGTGAAATTCATGCTTTTTTTTAATCAATGTAATTAATGGAAGATTGAAAGTATGTTTATTTATAAAGTGTAATTAATAATTGTCTTGGGTCAAAAAACATGCCATATTTTTTTTTAATTTTTACGATTTACGTTGACGGGACTGAATCCAATACACAATAGATGTATAGCATTGTGGAGCCCCTTAAGGAATCGGTGGCTGTAATTTGGTATAATAAGTACACAATAAGTATAAGTATTTATATAAAAGGTAAGTACTTACGTCAAAATTGTCCTCACAACAATACGCTGCTGTTTTAGGAGACATCTCATCCTTTCTCATGACTTCACACCATTGCTTTCGCAGATTAATCTCTTTCGGTACCATTATAAATAATTTTCCAAGTGTAGATTTCGTTGTTGACTGACACTTTGGAACAAGACAATATTTATAACACTGGCTGCTTAGGTAGAGACATTTTTACGTACTGCTATCTCCGGGCGCTGTAGTAGTTTGTGAAGTGTGACGTCACTCTCAGAGAGGCCGCCTGGGAGCTATCGTTTATTCCCGCGCATTAAAGATATGAACTTTAAACTTCTTCGTCAATTATTATCGTATAACAATTAAACTTTTGCCAAATTTTAAGTTATTAAAATTCAACAAAAAAAATGGTTGTGGATTAGTCTAATAGACTAAAAAGTGATTTAACCGTACAAATAAATTAAGAATGGATGGATGTAAATACACAGTATTAGGTTACTAATTATACAGCTCATATAGATACAATGAATCAACAAGAATATTATTATAGTATACATACATACACCATCCCTGACGTCACACACATCGCAACCGCGCCAGAACGAGACTCTCTCCCTCGGACGCACTGGCTAACTTGTGTATGTATAAATCTAGGTCACTTCGTGTACGTCACGTAGAATATTATATAAATATAAGAGTTTTAGGTGAATAAACGGTTTACTATTACTAACTTCATACTGAGTTTATCTCCACAACCATCAACTTATCTCACTCTACCTATATAGGTATGATATCTAAGCTCGTTGGTCATTCATATCAGGCTCTCAGCCAACGCTTTGCGTCAACGCCTCTGCCTGGTCGCTTCTCTTCGATTGAACATTATAGGTACATCAACAACGCCCTGAGCCGAGGTCCCTGGAAACAAAAGTACTCTGGTGACCCGCAAGACTTTGTTCTTACTACCAATACTATCTAAATCAGATCTCAAAACAATTATTATATGCGCAGTGTGGTCTTGTATTTGCTCTTACACCAAGACTTGAACAGAAGAACTAGTAGCTGTCGTGTGCTGGTGCTGGATGGTTCAATATTTTCAATGCATACACGTTGCCTATGACGTGTACCTATATTTACATAATATATTTAGGACGTAGCGGGTCTACAAAGCGGGAAGACTATGGGATCGTAGCACTTGCTACGCCGTAGCAAAATGTGGGTGCGATTTTGTAGAAAAGAAGACCCTATGTTCATTTTTATTGCTCCGTAGTACCTAAAAGGTAAAAAATTATATTTTATAAAACTACAATATGGGTATCAAATTGTAGGTATTAAAGATGCTTGTAAAAATATAAAACTTGGCTATATTTACTTGCACGTATTTCGAGAAATCTTCGAAAAGCCACAAAAAGCTGTAGGTCCCCCCCTTATCTCCAACTAGACCGAAAAATATGAAAAAAAAATCATGGTAGTATGTGTTTACGTAAAGATTACAGGAAAAATATAGTGGTTGAGTCATACACGAAAATAAATTTACAAAAAATACATTTTTCTACAACCTTTATGAAAAAGTTCCATTTAATACTCGAAATTAGTTTTGAAAATCGAACTTTCCGGGCCCCGTTGCGAAACGACTATCAGGTCAGTTTGAAATATCGTATTGAAATTTCATTTATTGCAAAATTAGGTTCTTTTTGACGTTTGTCTTCATTTCATGCTAAATTAGGTTCTTTTTGACGTCCTTATTTTGTCTTTACAATTGAAATTCCCTGCGTTCCGATTCACGACATAATCGATTATATCGCGTCTGACACTCTTTTTTCGCAAAATGATACTTACTGGCCACAAATAAAAGCCGCCGGCCGAAGCCTGAAAAAAAAAGGTAAAAACCGCGCTGCCCTTTGCAAAGTCATAAAATACATTAAATTTGAAAGGAAAAATTAAATATTTAAATACATAAATCAGGTAGTAGAAAAAGTATCGTTCACAACGAGTAAAAATGGGTTTTCTTACCCTCGAAATTTCGACGTGACTAGCTTCATTCCTCGGGTAAAAAAATCCGCCATTTTATACTCGTCACGAAATATACTATTTTCATCCACGATACAAAACCCTAGGTACGCGAGTCTGGCTCGTACTTGACCGGTTTTTTTTAACGTATTATGGGTTTACGCTTGGCCATTATTGCGCTTGTTGGAAAGCATCAATAAACCTAGGATGAAGAGCGCTCGCCCAAAAACTGGGAGAATGACGGCAGGCGAGGCGTTAATCAGTCTTACCAGGGACAGCAGCAGATCAGCAGAAGTCGGGACAAATAACATTTTTTCCATTTGAGATATTTTCTGGGGTAATGCAACTGAAAATGGAAAGCTTCGGGCTTTTAAAGCCTAGGAAAAAATATTATTCTGCGCTATGGATTCGTGTAAACCACATTTCCTGAAATATAAGATGTGTTAAATTTTCATCACCAGAAATAGCAGTATTTGTAAAATCTAACCTTCACTTTTGAATATTTTCAAAATTACCATTAATATTATTATTTTACAACTTATGGGTCATCAGGGGATAATTTCTTTAATTATACGAAATAATTTTATATTTTTATGAAAGACGTGTCTTGCCACACGTCCTCATGGAAGAAGATAATGCGGCCACAGTGTAATTCCTTGGGAATCCCACAATAAAAAGTATCCTAGTTTTTAAGTTAGATAATAAGTTATCGAACAGTGATCTCCCTTCCTTCTTTCTTTGTAATCCAAGCCTCACTGCTGAGGATCGAACAGTGGTAACCAGTTCAATAGTATTTGTGTGATGCATGAAATAGGTACCGACAAAAATTCTGTTTTTTTAATCAGTATCCTAATAAGTACACCGCAATTGTTTTGGGTATATCATCAATGTACAGACAGACACAGCTCTTTTACAGGTTTTTAATACTATTTAGTATTTAATATAGTTAGCTTTATAGTTTTTAGTTATTATAGTACCTAGACTACCTAGCCCGTTTCATCAAAGGTACTACCATCTGTTATACAACTGCTGCAACTTTACCAAAATAGATCACACTATTTAAATTAAAAGAAATAATTAAATATTTATTTATGCGCGTGGTAATACTCGTAATTAACAGCACCTGCTGAGTTTTTTACATTCTAAAATTTTATACGTTACAAAACTCTAAACAAACTTTTATTTTTATTTTAAACATTCGTTTTTGCTATGTAACTTCTAATTTCCAACAGTAGAAAAGTGAATTCCAAAAATCTTTAAATGACGATAACTTTTTTCTGCTCGAAGTTAAGTTCTATCTACTTGTGAAAACTACATGAAAATCCGTTCAGACAGACAGAAAAGAATCGCCGATTGTTCTATTACTCTTCTTTGGTCACCCCTTTCTATTGTTATTATTTTTCTTCAATGTACATGCTCTAAGCTTTTATGCACTTGCCCCAAGATTATAACGTACGACTGGTGCGGTTGTACATAAGAGCACGTTTACTTGCTGAATGGTGCAAGAAAACATCGTAAGGAAACCTGCATGCCCTAAAAAGCGTGTATTTGTACGACGACAGGGCTCACCACCCATCACGTTGAGACGTAATAATCGTCGGTGAAACGCGAGTGTACCGGGTATGGACTGCGACTTGCATTTCACAGTTTACACTCGGAACATTTCTGACCAGTGGCGGCTGGTGCCTCAGAAAACCGGTGGTGCACTTCTCGAGTGTATAAATCGATTAGCTGATAGTTACATCAGAAAATATGTGTTTTTAGTTGGTTAGAATTAATAAGTTAAAGTATCTGGACATACTTTACACCCTTTACGAGTTTTAGTATTTATTAGTCTCTATAGCCGTAAATCCTTCTGAGACTAAGACTAATATTTTTTACATTTAGAATTAGGAAGAATTATTTATACAGAATCTATTTTTGAAACATGGAAATGATAAATATTGATAAATATGAATATGTTCAGCTGATAGATTATTATAAATGTTTCTTAAAAGTTATAAAGCCCAGATTAAGTATGAAACGTTGCAAGAGTATTGTTATGTATTATGCGTATAGGAATGACAAAGTTGTTTTATCGAAGGAGATCTGACATTTCTGAGCTGACATGTCGTTCTTATATATTTATATATCATATAATTTATGGGTAGATGCAACCCCCTGACAATAATCATGCCGGCGGCGCCCACCGAGAGCGCGCGCGAGTATAAAATCGTCCGCACGGGAGTCGCGAAATATACATAGGTGCAGGCTGACAGACGTTGTATTTATGATGTAAATATGTAACATAACCTTTGAGGAAAACCAGTATAACATTGGAATCTTTGAGGGAAATTTCTGATGGAAACATTTCGTTTATATTGGGTGCTTAGATTACCTATGAAATTGGCGAAATTTTCTTACAGATTCATGAGTTTATAGTTCCCGTAATTCAATAGCTATTTACATTATTTGTCTTTTGTTTGAAAGTTGATTTCAAGATTTTATATCTACCTATGTATTAAATTTTGTTTTTATTTTCGATTTGATAACTAAAATTAAATCTTCAAAAACAGTTCGTCCTAAATGCGAGACTCGTAATAATTTTAGGGTTCCGTAGTACCAAAAAGGTACAAAAGGAACTTTATGGTGAGACTCCGTTGACATCCGTCCGTCCGTATGTCACAGCCTCATAACTTTAGCACCGTTAAAGATAAATACATGAAATTTGGCACAAAAATAGCATTAATTTGCCCACATATCACAGTATAAAAAAAATATATGAAAAATTTGAAATTGTTCAAAATATTTCCAAAACAAAAGTGCGAAAAATTAAAAATATTTGCCTAAAAATACAATATGGGTATCAAATTGTTGATATTGAAAAGCTGATTGTAAAAATATATAGTTTTACTTTATTTACTAGCACTGGTTTTGAGAAATCTTCAAAAAACCCCAAATTTATGTATGTCTCCCCCCCCCCCCTTATCTCCAAAACTGGTGTTTACGTAAAGATTACAGGAAAAATAAAGCGGTTGAGAAATTCACGAAAAAAAATTACAAAATTAAATTTATAATACGGAACCCTACTACGAGTCTGACTCGCACTTGGCCGGTTTTTTTACAGCTGCCAATTTCAATGTTGCTGTTAGCTTAATGTGTTCTCATTCAAACACAAAAGAAATTATAAAATTTGGATTTGTCATTCCTAAAAAAAGCGGAGATGAGATTGTGTCTTTCACTTTTACTAGATCTGCATGCGGCCAGAAACAAAATACATAAATTAGGAGGTACTTAAATTGAAACTACAATTTTATTATTTGGAATCTATTTATTCCACAGTCCCATTTTATTTACGAATTTTATAAAACAGAATATACTAACTTATTTTACATTAAGGGATTAGACAACACAGTTACGCTTTTACTCGCAGCAACTGTTATTTCTTTCATTATTATTGGTACCGATTCGGTGAAGCACATCTTAACTTATTTGACAGGACTAAACTAAATTTAAGCGTTCAGTCTTTGTCTTTTCGATAAAGAAAGAAAAAGACAGGACGCTTAAAATATGGTTATTCCTGACAAATAAGTTAAGACGTTATGCCGAATCGATACAATTGAGTACTTAAATCTCGCTTATTAGTTATTTCACAAACAACAACCGAACTATAAGCAAATGTTTCACAAGTGAGGATAACGAGCAAATACATCTGAAATCGAAACAGCAAAAATTAGTACTATAATATCATTGTTTGCGATATAATCAACAATATACCCGAATCAAAAGACATTCTGGGGGTCTACCGCGTAATTCTCATTTTCATCAACATCAACTTGAGATTGAAATTTGTCGTGCGTGCGACGACGCCCGCCTAACATGTCATCTCTTTTGCACGCGTTGAATTTCGCATACATTTGCTTGAAGTTGATACAAATGAGAATTACGCGGTAGAGCCCCTGATTCAAAATGTCTGCCCGCTTTGGTTGTACTGTCAGCATAGACCAAACACACACCTGACACAATTTATGTTACAGTATGGGATTTGAGCGATCGAGAATGATGTCGTTTCGGTGTAGCACATCTTAACTGATTTGACAGGACTTAACTTAATTTAAGCGTTCTGTCCTTGTCTTTTCGATAAAGAAAGAAAAAGACAGGACGCCTAAAATAAGGTTGTTAAAATAATAAACACTTGTGCAAATATACACGGAGATAGTGTGTAAGTGAGAGGTGGATAGAACGGTCGCCATTTCTATTCTTGAGGTCTTTTGATTCAGGTTATAAAGCAGTTGTTGAATACCTTGCAAATTATTTTAATAACAAAAAAATCTACCATATTCCACAGTCGTACACGTGCAAGAACAAATGTGATACAATCTACAATAACGTTGAGCTGAATCTGTTTCACATGAATCTGTCACACAGACATTATTTTATGTTTTTTGCCTTGTGGTTGTGCTGTGCATACATGGATGATCAGTTGATCACATACATATGTATATGGTATGAACATATGCGGCGAGGTGCACTGCTACGCAACGACACATACCTTGCGACGCGTGGTATCGCTACAGTTCAAGCCCTTATAGAAGGTGAAGTTAGTCACAGATGACATTACAATTGCACATTCTTATACAGCATCGACGAAGGAGTAGTGCGCGGAGTGCTACTGCGCAGTTAACACCTATAGTGGATGGAGTACAAAGGTATATTTGACAAAAACCCGCAAATTGGTATACAAGTAAGCCATTTAGTACACACGTACTTGAGTCCCAAGCGATCATTTTGGACCGCATTTCTTGAAAAAAATCCCTTAGGGCGGGACTAAAACCCCGGTTTTTTCTGAAACCTGTCGTGTGTTGTATAAAATGAAAGGGCTTCATGAGCTGACTGTAAAAATATACCATATCATTACACTTAAAAGCCAAATGTATTCTAAACAAAAACATTTTCAAAACACACCAAGTTTGATGTCCTCCTGGTAAGAAACAGAAGCTTACGTGAAATTCCTCGTAATCTATATACAACGTACTTAAAGAAAAAGAAAAATGTATTACGTTACCCTTTCAAAACCATTTCAATGGAACCCTTATAGTTCCACCATGTCCATCTGTCTGTCTGTCTGTCCGCGGCTTAGCTTAGAGACTATTAGTACAGTGCGCGCCAATCTTTTAGTCGCCTCTGAATGAGTAACGAGTGCAAGCTTGCGCAGGTACAGTCAAGAAAACAATAATATCAACGGTTGATTATTAAATCTTTACTATTAGTGGGATGTGTACTTGTTGTACCTACCTATTTAATTATTTATTTATTATTTTAGTGCAATCTTAACTATATAAATAAAATATTTTTCATTTTCAAAACGCATTAATGTAAACACCATTTTTCTACATTGTCGCCTTAAAACGCTATAACGTCCGCGAGGCATAGCAACAATAATAAACTTTAACAAACTAAATCAACAAAACTTTAACTAACTAAATCAACAAAACAACAAACAAAGGCAGCAAAAACAATAAACTATAACAAACAGATTCAACGATAAACTTAACGAATCATAGAATTTTTTCCTCGTAGGTACTTTTCATGCAACGCGCGCGTTTGCAGTGTACGGACGTAGCACTAACACTAACGCATAGTGTTGACACCTGCTAAATGGCGAGCGAGGGGTGTGGTGCGGCACGCAGGCAGGTGTGCTCCGCGCCCTCGCTCCAATAACGTCCCCCTGACACCGTAAAACGGCTATTGCATCGCCTCTTGCGGCTATCTTCAGAGACGACTAAAAGATTGGCGCGCACTGTACTAGAAAGCTGTAATTTGGCAGGGGTACACATATTTATCACGCTGATAAAGTGGTGCAGTAAAATTTTGTAAAATATTTATTTTTAAGGTACCTCCCCTACACGTAAAGTGGGGATGATTATTTTTTTCTCGTCTATCCCCTAGTGTGGGGTGTCGTTGGATAGGTAATTTAAAAATATTGGGTGTGTGAGAAGGCCATTTTTCGATCCAGGGTTTCGTTTGCGAAATATTAAGCTTAAAAGTGTTAATTTTTGTTAGAGTCAAGCGTCCCCCCCTGCCAGCGAAACGGTTGTATTATCACGGCAGTAAGTAGTATACATAACGAAATTAAAAGGAAAACTATCACAGCTACGTAAGCTTTACAAGTTAAGGCTGCGTATAAACCTGGACAAATTAGTGATTTTGCCCCCGCATCCCCGCACCTCAACTGTTTGCGCGACCGGCCGTCACCGGCCGCGAGCGCTATTTCTTAGCTCCCACGAGCGGTGTGGATCCGCGGTCATTAACCCGTGCACGTGCTAGTTTTCAATAATAAGTATAATGCATCTACGATGTATAAAATTCAACCCAGGTGACAAAACGGTTTGTTCGCAATGGCATTTTTTTGCGTAATTGTGTTTGCATCTAATTTTTATATTTCAAAATTTTATTTTTCGAAAGTCATACTTGCAAAGATAATGATAACGATGATGATACAACGATACTTCGATACGACGATACGTCGATACAACGATACGTCGATACAACGATACGTCGATACGCCGATACGTCGATACAACGATACGTCGATACGCCGATACGTCGATACGCCGATACGTCGATACGCCGATACGTCGATACGACGATACGTCAATACGGGGATACGTCGATACGGGGATACGTCGATACAACGATACGTCAATACACCGATACGTCGATACGGGGATACGTCGATACAACGATACGTCGATACGCCGATACGTCGATACGACGATACGAGGATACGTCGATACAACGATACGTCGATACGCCGATACGTCGATACGACGATACGAGGATACGTCGATACGCCGATACGTCGATACGGGGATACGTCGATACAACGATACAACGATACGTTGATACGACGATACGGGGATACGTCGATACAACGATACGTCGATACAACGATACGTCGATACGTCGATACGACGATACGTTGATACGACGATACGTTGATACAACGATACGTCGATACAACGATACGTCGATACGTCGGTACGACGATACGTCGATACGCCGATACGTCGATACGACGATACGTTGATACGACGATACGTTGATACAACGATACGTCGATACAACGATACGTCGATACGCTGATACGTCGATACGTCGATACGACGATACGTTGATACAACGATACGTCGATACAACGATACGTCGATACGCTGATACGTCGATACGTCGGTACGACGATACGTCGATACAACGATACGTCGATACGTCGATACGCCGATACGTCGATACGACGATACGTTGATACAACGATACGTCGATACAACGATACGTCGATACGCTGATACGTCGATACGTCGGTACGACGATACGTCGATACAACGATACGTCGATACGACGATACGTTGATACAACGATACGTCGATACAACGATACGTCGATACGCTGATACGTCGATACGTCGGTACGACGATACGTCGATACAACGATACGTCGATACGCCGATACGCCGATACGTCGATACGACGATACGTCGATACGGGGATACGACGATACGACGATACGGCAATACGTCTATACGACGATACGTCGATACGAGGATACGTCGATACGCCGATACGTCGATACGACGATACGTCGATACGAGGATACGACGATACGAGGATACGACGATACAACGATACGTCGATACAACGATACGTCGATACGCCGAAACGACGATACGTCGATACGGGGATACGTCGATACAACGATACGTCAATACGCCGATACGTCGATACGTCGATACGGGGATACGTCGATACAACGATACGTCGATACGCCGATACGTCGATACGCCGATACGTCGATACGTCAATACGTCAGTACGGTGATACGTCGATACGGGGATACAACGATACGTCGATACGACGATACGTCGATACGGTGATACGTCGATACGGGGATACAACGATACGTCGATACGCCGATACGTCGATACGCTGATACGTCGATACGACGATACGTCGATACGGGGATACGTCGATACAACGATACGTCAATACGCCGATACGTCGATACGTCGATACGGGGATACGTCGATACAACGATACGTCGATACGTCGATACGTCGATACGTCGATACGTAGATACGGGGATACGTCGATACGCCGATACGGCGATACGTTGATACGTCGATACGGGGATACGTCGATACGCCGATACGTCGATACGTCGATATGTCGATACGGGGATACGTCGATACAACGATACGTCGATACGACGATACGTCGATACGGGGATACGTCGATACGCCGATACGTCGATACGTCGATATGTCGATACGGGGATACGTCGATACAACGATACGTCGATACGCCGATACGTCGGTACGACGATACGTCGATACAACGATACGTCGATACGTCGATACGCCGATACGTCGATACGACGATACGTCGATACGGGGATACGACGATACGACGATACGGCAATACGTCGATACGACGATACGTCGATACGAGGATACGTCGATACGCCGATACGTCGATACGACGATACGTCTATACGAGGATACGACGATACAACGATACGTCGATACAACGATACGTCGATACGCCGATACGTCGATACGGGGATACGTCGATACAACGATACGTCAATACGCCGATACGTCGATACGTCGATACGGGGATACGTCGATACAACGATACGTCGATACGCCGATACGTCGATACGCCGATACGTCGATACGTCAATACGTCGATACGGGGATACGTCGATACAACGATACGTCGATACAACGATACGTCGATACAACGATACGTCGATACAACGATACGTCGATACGACGATACGTCGATACGGTGATACGTCGATACGGGGATACAACGATACGTCGATACGCCGATACGTCGATACGCTGATACGTCGATACGACGATACGTCGATACGGGGATACGTCGATACAACGATACGTCAATACGCCGATACGTCGATACGTCGATACGTCGATACGTCGATACGGGGATACGTCGATACAACGATACGTCGATACGCCGATACGTCGATACGTCGATACGTCGATACGTAGATACGGGGATACGTCGATACGCCGATACGGCGATACGTTGATACGTCGATACGGGGATACGTCGATACGCCGATACGTCGATACGTCGATATGTCGATACGGGGATACGTCGATACAACGATACGTCGATACGTCGATACGCCGATACGAGAATACGTCGATACGCCGATGGTGATGGTGAGATAAGGTTTTGTTAGTCTCCCAGAGGGGTAGGCAGCTAGGCAGAGACTACAGATTTCCATCTGCTACGATCCAGACACAACTCTTTCGCCTCTTCCACATCCATCAACCATATTTATTGTGATATTAAATTGTAAGCTAAAAAAAATACCTCAGACGAAAAACATAGCGATATTCATTAGTCCATTGAGACAACCTTTAGTTCAACATCTTTAATAAAACATGACCTATCTACTTATTTTGTTAAGTAATGGCGTACCTTTGCATTACTTTCATCCACTGCTTTATTTTCACTCGTAAAACATTTTTATTCCATTTTTTACATTGGGTGCATTTATTTCCCATGTTTCAAATTACGAGATTTATTTAAATTACGAAACCGGGACGTCGAGAGCGCAAAAACGTAGCCCTCCCGTCTCAACGGAGCGATCACAACTGACCGACGGGTGAGTGACGAAACAAAGCATGGAACAAAAAGCGCGTGCGACCGAGATATCTTGTCGCCGCCTTGTCTCAGAATAAATCGACCTAAGCGCCAATTCTTAGATGTTAAATTATATGAAAACGAAACAGAATTATTCAAAATCCCCGTGCAATTATACGGGGTCATTTGTTTTCTTATTTTTAATACAAATTTCAAGGCAAACTGTTTTAAGAAAGGTCCTTTAACACTCGAAAAACATGAAATATAGAAGTAACTTCGTAATTTTTTTCTATCGAGCGAACTTAAAGCTTTTGCGTTTTTGCTTCTGCACGAATATCAGCCCTATAGTCTATTATCTATATTATTTTTATTAAACCGATTGACCAAGTTACACAATGTTTCATGCTCATTTGAAATTGTGCATCTGACATTATACCGACCCTTAACGAGTAGAGATCGCGCCAAACTTTTAGTCCCCTCTAAACTCGAGGCGATTCGCTTCAGCAGGAACAAAATGTATGGGCCGTTCTTGGGAAGAGCAACTTCCGAGCGTACTAGAAGTTTGGCGCTATCTGTATTAGTCGACAAATTTATAAAATATACTTGGAGACGAAGTCCGTATATTGTGCAGGGCAACTACGGAACCCTACACTGCGCGTGGCCCGACACGCACTTGGCCGGTTTTTACATACAGAATTCAGAACAATTCCTCGAAGTTCATGAAAAGAATTTTGAAAATTTCAACATTTACTACATATCGTTTTTTTCTTTTTCTTAAATGGCGTTTAAAACGTGGATATTAAGAGTAATTTGACGTATGTTTTACAAAAATTCCCTCAGCCGTTTTTTTGGAAGAGACCGCTGGAGGAACTCAAACTTGGTGTGTTTTGGAAAATGTTTTGTGTTTTTTTAGGAAACAAGTGGCTGAAATATTACGATTTTGTATATTTTTACAATCAGCTCATGGAGTCCTTTCATTTTATGTTCCACACGACAGGCTTCAGAAAAAATAAAACCTTCGATTTGTATCTAAGGAATTTTTCTTCAAGAATTGCGGGCCATAATGTTTGTTAGGACCTCAAGTAAATGTGTACCAAACGGCTTGCTTGTATACCAATTTGCGGGTTTTTATTCATGTACCATCCACACAAACTTCACGCGCGCCTTCTGTATTGGCCTGAACTATACATTATTGAACTATATTTTTGTGCGTCTACCACACATCACAAATTTTTGAATATTCACAATTCCATGCGATACATTTGATTATTGGGAACTTAAAACTCTTAATTTTCAAGTCATTCATTACATGATACGGCAATACAACGAATTAACTAAGTTATGCCCATATTTATTGAAAACATACATTATATAAATCTAAATATATAAAACAAAGTCGTGTTAGTTACACCACTTATAACTCAAGATCGGCTGGACCGATGTTAGTTATCTCTTTTTTGGTGGATTCTTCTCCGCTCCGAATAGCAGAATAAGTAATAAAATATCGGATAAGTTATCAAAATAACAATAAATTAATTAATTAATTTTACGAATGCAAACAGCATGTGGTGCCATCTGTTGAAATATAAAAAAAACACCAGTGGCACCACAGTCGCAATGCAATTTGACAGCTCAAAGTGCAAAGACAACAAACCAGCAGCCGTCAAATTGAAAAAAAAATCGTATTGCGTATCGATTGCTTGAGGTTATGTACCGGTCGGTCGGTTGGATTGTTTTGTTGTTTTGGAGAAGTACCTAATTAACAATGCCGCGACCAAGAAGATCTAATCTTTCCCAACAAAGCCGTAATGCAGTTAGGCTGCGGAACAGGGCGAATCAATCAACTGAAGAAGACCAAGAAATCGCTCGAGAACAGAGGCGCGTTAGTATGGCCCGAGTTCGCGCTTTTCAAACAGAAGAGCAAAGAGCAGCAATTCATGAAACGGCTAGGTTGGAAATGAGAAATCGTCGAGCTTATCGAACAGATCAACAACGAGATATTGTCCGACGCGCAAGAAGAAGTGCTTCAAGTGTTGATTTGAATCGTGCAGCATTTCTATACGATTGCACAATTGATTACAGCTCGCATCCTTTTAGACGAAGCTACCAACTATCCGACTGAACTTTTAAACTCCTTGGATGTGCCTGGCTTACCACCGTATAATTTACGACTTAAGGTTGGCTCAGTAGTCATCATGCTACGAAATCTCAACCAACCAAAATTATGCAACGGTACGCGTTTGGTGATTGGAAAACTGATGGTGAATGTGATACACGCGACGATACTCAAAGGAAAATTCAAAGGTGAGGAAGTTCTCATTCCGAGGATTCCGATGATCTCAACCGATTTACCCTTTGAGTTCAAGCGAATTCAATTTCCGATCCGTCTTGCATTCGCCATGACGATCAATAAGTCACAAGGACAATCCTTGAGTGTTTGTGGTCTAAATCTAGAAAATGCATGTTTTTCTCATGGTCAATTGTATGTGGCATGTTCACGTGTCGGCAAACCATCAGCTTTATTTGTTTTTGCGCCGGATAACAAAACAAAAAATGTTGTATATCAGAAAGTGCTTTAACATGCAGTACAATGATCTATCATTGATGCAGTATCGCAATATTGGCGCTAGAGAGAAGAGGCCTAATGTGTAAAATGTAAAAAAAAAAACACAATTTACTTAATTTTTATTGTTACTGTATTAGGTACCTAACTATTAGGCTCAAGATGTATAAATAACCCAATACCTGGTATGTGTACTAAGTGAATATTTAACATCTAAAGAAGAATGGCAGGCTCAGTACCCAGCTAATAAGACATCGTTGGAGACTCAAGTTTCTCTGTGTTATAAAGGTCAAGTTTGGAGTATAATATTTCAGTTTAGAATATATTTTTAGAACTTCGGGAACAAAAATAAGAAAAATCATTCTATGTAGGTAACAAAACGCAATTCGTAATATCTCAGTAGCAATAAAGAAACGTATATTGTATAAACGTCATTGCTGGCCTTTTACGAAAGAAGTAGAAAGAGTTTAAGGCGATTACCGTCGCCAAATTAGCAGCTCGACGTTTGTCTGTACGAATATCGACGGAAACGACATTGAAATAACGTTCAAATCAGTGCACAATGCGTGGTGGCTGTTACGACGCTCGCTGCGTCCTTGAAAGGGCGAAATAGGAGAAAATAATACTTTTCACATGGGCGTCATTGTTCAATTGAATAATTCTATGTTATATTTATAGCTATCAAGTTTATCTATTTATCAAAGCATAAATGAATAAAATCGCCTAAGCCGCTTAGGAGCAGTAGGAAATTCAAGCCAAAAAACACCATTCAGTTGAAACAATTTTTCATATAGAAGTTTTGGTGGTACGAAAAAGAAAAATGTTGCATATATTGTCCTAGAGTTGATAATCCATAATACATTTTTTCAATATTTTTGGTTTGGCCATAAAAGAGGAGTAGGCTTTAGAAATTACCCATTTTGCGGTATTAAGGGCCTTAAACCAAGAGTTTCATTCACCTGAGTTGCTGGCAGCCACTCTCTGTGAAATGACAGATGACATTTGCATTTACGGCAAAGTACAAAAGAGGTTGGTTATTAATTCGATCCTTACGTATTAATGTACAGTGTTTTGATATCATTAAATAACATCTAAGCCCCAAGTTTTAAAAAGATACTGCGATTACCTTTTTTCTTAGTTATTCCAAGAACTATTATTTCTGCATATTTTCAATATCCTACGCTAAGCCTAACAACGGTACTGAAACTACATGGGTCCCTGCCATTCTTCTTTTGCAATGGCAAGCAAGAAAACATTTCTGTATTTGCAAAAAAAGTTGTATTAATGTTATTACCTTAATGAAATCCTAAATTAAGTTTAACTAAAGTTAACACGATATTATTAGACTGTTAGGCGGAACGAAGTTCGCCGGGTCAGCTAGTATACTTAATAAATAATACTTTAACGTTAGTAAATAAATACGAACTACTGGATCCTTAACATTATTTAAAAACTATAAATTATGCTTTGGAAGTAACAAAGTAGCTATATACTTATTAATAACGTATTAATAAATTATTGGGGATTATTATAATCATTTATTTTACTAAAAATTAAACACATATTGCACATATCAAATTTATAATCAACATTTAGGTTCATTTCTAGTTGAACATCCATCGTACGTAATCACATTTTATATATATAAATCTAACTCTTAATTAAATTCATACAACATAGCATTTCTAAATAAATAATAAACAGTTTTTAAACCGAGTTCAAAATTCTACACAAACATAAAATAGAAACTATGAAAAACAGACAACCATCCAGCGTACATTTTTAATATATATAAATTGCATCTCCTTGTAAAATAAAGACGAAAATTTAATCGAGGAAAACGCAATCATAGAGCGCACGATATGAATATAATATATGAATATGCGATTATTAATTATTTAATGTACACATCATAAAGTGCTAATTTAATGAAACTTTAAAAGTCTTATCCATGACAATATGTAACTAAGAAATAAACAACCAAGTCGACATTAAATATATTATCTAAATATATAAAACAAAGTCGTGTTAGTTACACCACTTATAACTCAAGATCGGCTGGACCGATGTTAGTTATCTCTTTTTTGGTGGATTCTTCTCCGCTCCGAATAGCAGAATAAGTAATAAAATATCGGATAAGTTATCAAAATAACAATAAATTAATTAATTAATTTTACGAATGCAAACAGCATGTGGTGCCATCTGTTGAAATATAAAAAAAACACCAGTGGCACCACAGTCGCAATGCAATTTGACAGCTCAAAGTGCAAAGACAACAAACCAGCAGCCGTCAAATTGAAAAAAAAATCGTATTGCGTATCGATTGCTTGAGGTTATGTACCGGTCGGTCGGTTGGATTGTTTTGTTGTTTTGGAGAAGTACCTAATTAACAATGCCGCGACCAAGAAGATCTAATCTTTCCCAACAAAGCCGTAATGCAGTTAGGCTGCGGAACAGGGCGAATCAATCAACTGAAGAAGACCAAGAAATCGCTCGAGAACAGAGGCGCGTTAGTATGGCCCGAGTTCGCGCTTTTCAAACAGAAGAGCAAAGAGCAGCAATTCATGAAACGGCTAGGTTGGAAATGAGAAATCGTCGAGCTTATCGAACAGATCAACAACGAGATATTGTCCGACGCGCAAGAAGAAGTGCTTCAAGTGTTGATTTGAATCGTGCAGCATTTCTATACGATTGCACAATTGATTACAGCTCGCATCCTTTTAGACGAAGCTACCAACTATCCGACTGAACTTTTAAACTCCTTGGATGTGCCTGGCTTACCACCGTATAATTTACGACTTAAGGTTGGCTCAGTAGTCATCATGCTACGAAATCTCAACCAACCAAAATTATGCAACGGTACGCGTTTGGTGATTGGAAAACTGATGGTGAATGTGATACACGCGACGATACTCAAAGGAAAATTCAAAGGTGAGGAAGTTCTCATTCCGAGGATTCCGATGATCTCAACCGATTTACCCTTTGAGTTCAAGCGAATTCAATTTCCGATCCGTCTTGCATTCGCCATGACGATCAATAAGTCACAAGGACAATCCTTGAGTGTTTGTGGTCTAAATCTAGAAAATGCATGTTTTTCTCATGGTCAATTGTATGTGGCATGTTCACGTGTCGGCAAACCATCAGCTTTATTTGTTTTTGCGCCGGATAACAAAACAAAAAATGTTGTATATCAGAAAGTGCTTTAACATGCAGTACAATGATCTATCATTGATGCAGTATCGCAATATTGGCGCTAGAGAGAAGAGGCCTAATGTGTAAAATGTAAAAAAAAAAACACAATTTACTTAATTTTTATTGTTACTGTATTAGGTACCTAACTATTAGGCTCAAGATGTATAAATAACCCAATACCTGGTATGTGTACTAAGTGAATATTTAACATCTAAAGAAGAATGGCAGGCTCAGTACCCAGCTAATAAGACATCGTTGGAGACTCAAGTTTCTCTGTGTTATAAAGGTCAAGTTTGGAGTATAATATTTCAGTTTAGAATATATTTTTAGAACTTCGGGAACAAAAATAAGAAAAATCATTCTATGTAGGTAACAAAACGCAATTCGTAATATCTCAGTAGCAATAAAGAAACGTATATTGTATAAACGTCATTGCTGGCCTTTTACGAAAGAAGTAGAAAGAGTTTAAGGCGATTACCGTCGCCAAATTAGCAGCTCGACGTTTGTCTGTACGAATATCGACGGAAACGACATTGAAATAACGTTCAAATCAGTGCACAATGCGTGGTGGCTGTTACGACGCTCGCTGCGTCCTTGAAAGGGCGAAATAGGAGAAAATAATACTTTTCACATGGGCGTCATTGTTCAATTGAATAATTCTATGTTATATTTATAGCTATCAAGTTTATCTATTTATCAAAGCATAAATGAATAAAATCGCCTAAGCCGCTTAGGAGCAGTAGGAAATTCAAGCCAAAAAACACCATTCAGTTGAAACAATTTTTCATATAGAAGTTTTGGTGGTACGAAAAAGAAAAATGTTGCATATATTGTCCTAGAGTTGATAATCCATAATACATTTTTTCAATATTTTTGGTTTGGCCATAAAAGAGGAGTAGGCTTTAGAAATTACCCATTTTGCGGTATTAAGGGCCTTAAACCAAGAGTTTCATTCACCTGAGTTGCTGGCAGCCACTCTCTGTGAAATGACAGATGACATTTGCATTTACGGCAAAGTACAAAAGAGGTTGGTTATTAATTCGATCCTTACGTATTAATGTACAGTGTTTTGATATCATTAAATAACATCTAAGCCCCAAGTTTTAAAAAGATACTGCGATTACCTTTTTTCTTAGTTATTCCAAGAACTATTATTTCTGCATATTTTCAATATCCTACGCTAAGCCTAACAACGGTACTGAAACTACATGGGTCCCTGCCATTCTTCTTTTGCAATGGCAAGCAAGAAAACATTTCTGTATTTGCAAAAAAAGTTGTATTAATGTTATTACCTTAATGAAATCCTAAATTAAGTTTAACTAAAGTTAACACGATATTATTAGACTGTTAGGCGGAACGAAGTTCGCCGGGTCAGCTAGTTTATTAATAAACATACAAACCATTTGTTACGCAAAGTTTCCTATACATACTCGTACAATCAGCGGCACAAATACTCGCCCAGAGCAAAATTTTAATACAAACGAGGTCATTTCGAAGCCAGGTAACGATTCGGATGAAATCTGATAACTATCCAGAGTACGGATGGAGGAGGTTCAAACCGCCCGAGGCACCCACCAGACCAAAACCACGGTTCACACCGGACTTGTCCATGCAATAAAAACCTAAGAAATGACATTAAAACGTATGGAAATCCGAACACTCAGACAGTCTCTAGTGTAAACGACTTGTCTGATCAGTTGGATGCCTTGGATGGCTGTACCTTTTATATCCGTATTCCGGATAACTGTTATCAAATCTCATCCGAATCGACCTGACGAAGAACCGAAGTTCAATTGACCACGTTTGTATAAAAATGTTGCTTTGGGCGAGTATTTAATGCCGCTGAGTGTGTTTGCCCAGTTTTATACAAGTTTACGTGCAATTTATACTAAAATCAACTACATACTTACATGCTTATTAATACTAAAGAGAATCCTAATCAGTCGAGCGGCGAGGAATACGCCAGTTCATACGAATATGTTAGCGCTACCTAGTACACAAATATCGTAAAAATGTGCGCTTCTCTACAATACCATTTTAAAAGCCCAATGGAAGAAAGGGTTCAAAGAATTTTGTTAGCATGATTGCTTAGGCGTATATCCGCCCATTTGCTTTATTTTATATCGAAAGTGCCCACTTTTTACGTATAGAGCTACGTGCAGATAAAACATGTCCTATGCAAGGACAAATTGGCCTAGTGTCGCGTTACGTCGCTATGCTATGGCATATTGTCCTAAAGTGTCGCGTTACGTCGCTACCCAGATAGCATCTGAAACTTTGTAACAGCTGTACTAGGAACTTTTTGAAAGCGTTAGGCTGTATAGAGGCTGTATATCCGGCTACACAGCCGTTGTACCTCCAAAAGGGGCCCCAAATTATACAGCGTTAAGTGTACATCCAGCTGGGTAACAGCAGTATTTTCGCGTGAAGTCTGAGTTAGGGATTAATTAAATTCTATTATACTGCTACAGTTCTACAAAAACTGCTATTTTTAAGCTTACTCACGGTCTTAGGCTGGTAAAAGACTTGAAAAATTACTACGAGAATCATTTATTCTCTTATCTGTTATTCTCTAGACTTTATAAATCGAACGCCATTACATAAATGTGAAGTAATTTATAACATAACATATTTCGATTACTAGGTGTTATTTTACTTGCGGTTAAAATTTTTTCGTGAATGTGTATATTAATAATAATCAAAAAACTCATGCGCTCTTGAAATAATCGATATTAACGACAAATTTTATGAAATGTCAATCGTTTTATTCGACTTAAGACCGAGTCTGTTGTGTTTATAATACTTGTCTATAGAAAATAAACTAATTATTATGTATTTATTTAGTAGTCTTTGTAAATTTCAAAGAAATAAACACTAAAACATTACGTGTATTAAAAAATCAAGTTCTTGGGTTATGTTTTAATGGAGTTTCCAATGAAAACAGCTGTTACTCTTGTTTTACTCTATTATAAAGCGATCTGTTGGACGAAGGCTGAGTTAAATAATTTTTATTAGCCTAAAGAATAATATTTTACCTTTTTTAGAATTAAATTATTCTAGTAGCTGGGTAGAAGTAGACAATTAGTTAATATTACAGCTGTTTAGGGTTACATTTATAATAAAAGAAACCTATTCTGTATTTCCAATGTACTGATGTATTTACCTACCTACGGTAATATATGAACGTAATATAATATACGCTATATACGAACACAATAATTAACCTAACCAGTATACACATTCGAGAAACGTATGCAATACCTGAACAACAGCTTAAAATTTCGCTTTAAACATTAAAATAATAGATAAGCTGGCTAATCATCCACATTCACACTCAGAGCGCTACAGTTTTGCCATATA
The DNA here is from genome assembly GCA_934047225.1 of Ypsolopha sequella. Classification (NCBI taxonomy): domain Eukaryota; kingdom Metazoa; phylum Arthropoda; class Insecta; order Lepidoptera; family Ypsolophidae; genus Ypsolopha; species Ypsolopha sequella. The sequence continues at coordinate 13,178,856 of OW203983.1, forward strand.
AACACTGAGTGCTGTACAATAGAATAAACCTACACTAATGTGTCGGCAGTACAAACGAGTAAGATTATGCTCGTATCCAAACCATAGCGTTTAATTACACTATTGTAAAGGGCATCGCTGTCACAGGGTGTAGAAAATATCTATTGATCAGCTATTATCAAGTCTAATATGATGGCTGTACAACAGAATAAGTTTACACCAATAGCCAGACCAAAATTTAATGCTCTTTTACATAATAAATCTGTACAAAAGCAAAAATTTAGAGCATTATTCAGTCGATACACAGCTCTAGACTTCTTGACTTGCTTAAAGTATGTTTGTATACTAGACACTGTATGTTTAGTGTTTTTAATGCTATTTACAAGCTAAAAGTAAAAATTTCGTAGTGTACAGCCGTTACCCAGCTGCACTGTTTAAAACGACACAATTTATGCTATTGTACAGCTCTAAGAAAGTTTTTAGTCTCTTGTTCATCTATTTAAAAGAGTTTAGCTGTTAATGAACTAGAATAAAGTTTTTTTTTTCAGCCTAAATGTTGCTTGGGTATGCTATGGCATATTGTCCTAAAGTGTCGCGTTACGTCGCTATGCTATGGCATATTGTACGTCGCAAAAAAGTTGCCACTGAACCGCCTCTGGGGCCAAGTGATCGAGTCTCAGCTTACAGACCTGCAGTTGACGGGTTCGAAATTCGTGGGGCATAGTCTTTGTCTGGTCTGCGTGCTTGGCAAAGCACGTTAAGACGTTGGGTAGGCTCCTGTTGCAAAAGAGTAGTCGTCGGGCGGTCTGGAGGAGGTTTTCAGTATGCTCTTCTTAATACTTCTTATACAACGTGTAACAGAAAGGTATAACCATATTTGAAGAGCTTATTTAGTCAATGGTATAGTACAACTTGTACTATGGAACAAAACCTGTATCTCGAAATGTTTTTTTCTGTTTCATTGATTAATGCAATGAAGCTCGGCCGAAATGTATGGAAGGGCAGATTTTTTTTTTGAGATTTCAGGGTTGGCTCCATAGCAAAAGTTGTTCTACAACATTGACTGAATAAGCTCTTCAAATATGGTTACACCTTTCTGTTACACGTTGTATAAGGCGCATCAATACCTTGAATTAGAAACCCGATGTGTTGGTACAAATATCGACGGAAACGATTCATTGCGAGCATTGCAAAGTGGCTTTACGATGATCGCTGCGGCTGCGGATAGCGCAAAATAGGAGAAAATAATACTTTTCACATAGACACGATGGTCTTTCAATTTTTTTCGTGTAATATTTTTGTTATTGGATTAGTATATTGCTCGATAATAAATAACGTTAAGGGGGTATAGAATATGCGCGTAGAAAATTAAGGAACCAAAAAGAAGAATTGAAATGAAGAACGGTTGTTATTATTTTCATGATTTAGTTTGGTAATTCACCAGGCAACAAACATGTCTTTGTGTTCGATTATTATGGTGACAGTTATGTTAGAACACCCAGTACGCGAATGCAAGTCTAAAAACTCTTTACGGTCATATTTGTCTACATACTTTAAATTCAAGGATGTCCGTGCTATTTCTTTTCATAATGGTTTCCTTTCCTTGATTAAGATGTCGCAATTTGTGCAAATTTTCTATAATTTGACCACCAACAAACGTATTGTTTTGGGACAAAATATTGATATGTAACAGGGTTTTGTAATCATTTAACTAGCCTCAAATATCGACGAATTATTACGTTTATAATGGAAAACACGCCGTTATTTTCCTCGATGCCTCAGGCGAAGTGATTGAACGTGTGGATGTGGTTAACTTTTATGTAACCTGGCTTTCTTACACAGTTTTTTGTCTTTTTCTCCTCTCGCCCCGCTGATAGCTCAAACATGCAAACTCTTGTGCTTTGCACAGCAAGTCGTTTGTGTGTACCTAAAGGAACTCTCCCTTGAAAATGAGATGAGTCAGGAAAGTGTCCAGTTTAAGAAAATGACGAAGTCGTCCGAAGGGAGCTGAACGATAGGCAGTTTAGTGAAACAAGCCGGAGGAAAAGTGGCCGAGAATATATTTAGCGAGCTAAGCCGTGGGCAAAAGGCTAGTTGAAAATAAAAACGAAAAAATATGATGTAAGAAATAAGATAATTTTCAAACAGCAACATTGCTTCATTTTAACACTTTCAGGTCGCTTTTATTTTCACAATCATTGATTGTACTAATCACAGGTTAGAATTTAGTTGTATTTTTATTGGGGTGAATAAATGTAACACAGGACCGGGATGTGTAGACTCGCTAAGAGAAGTTCTATGCTAACTACGAACACTTACTGTAAACGATTTCACCTTTGCACGCATTGGGACCATAAAAAGATACTGTTGAGATATGTGATAAAACGTCTCACCTTTTGGTGTATTTGAAAAATCGAACACTCCAACACTCACCAATCTTTCAAATTACAGTAGAGTCACTGAGTGATGGCGCCTATGACGTTTAAATGCCTACAAAGTATCCTAATTATTTATAAGCAAATGTGAATTAAAAATGTAATACTTCATTGTTGATAGTGATGTACTACTTGTTTCGGTTATTATTTTTCGATTTGAATGTTGCTTTATTGTGCAATAGAATTCGTATAGAAACAAAGATTTTTTTTTAAAAAAGTTTCTCATTTTTTATAGGTCGTGTTTGAGGTCGCCAAGTTACGCAATAATATTTACTTAAAAACAAAACAATGACGAAGTTAAACTAAACGAAAATAAATGATAGAAAAATACTTTTTTCGATTTAGATATTTAAACATCTCTTGGGGGCCCTGGGGCACTACACCGCATAGCCCTCCGATAGCTACGCCACTGGTTTTGGCACATTTTCCTTTTGTATCATTATGTTGAATTTTGAATGACGTGTCTAATGTTGAGTAAACTCACACTTGATTTTTATTTTTAACCGAAATTTGAAATGTACCTCATCACTAAATGCAGCTGTCATAAGTGCCATCACTCAGTGGCCCTACCTTAGTAGCAAAGATATAGGCATCACTATCATTGGTGAATTGAAATGCTTACATTTTCAGTTTCCATTATTGGAAGCGAATCCAGTAAGTATGTTTTACTAAGTTTTATACATTTATTTACGATCTCGGTTTCTAGAGATTATACAACTACAGTTCATGTAATATTATTAAAACTCGCGTGACCGCAGTGCCCGTTTGACAACGACTGTGAACGCCGCGTCGTCGTCCTAAGAACGACACTCGTCTTGATAATGCCGAAATTGTATCGGTGAAACGGTTGGCATATAGTCAGCAACAAACACACATGAGTGTTAAAGCCGCATGTAATAATAATTTAATAATAATAAAGTTCGTGTACTAAAACTACCTTAAAAGTTTACTATACTTAAGCGACCGTTTTATACGACAATTAGCTATTCTAAATGGACAAATGTTTAGTAACGCAAATTAGTTGTTACAAAACTGGTAAGGCCAAGTCTTGATGCTTCCACAAGGTTTAAATTAATTTCAGTATGGAAGCACCATTACACACTAGTCGTATTTTCTTACGATGTTACTAATCGGTTAATTAGTAACTTACATTTGTTATTTAGGCTATGTGCATGTATTCAGCTATGTAATACATGAGATAATATTGCATTAATACTACTTTAGAATCGGGAAAGCGTTATTGCAATAATACATAGTTAAATTTTTACTTTTCTTACGATAGCATTTTTAATCGCTATATTTAAAATGCTGTTTTATTACGATCTATAACAATCACTAGCATATAAAATCACGACGTTAGTTTAGAATCATAGAATCCCATTTCTCATGTCTTGTCATGTCAACTTACGTTGAACTATTGTTATGATTATGAGAAAATAAGGTCCACCAATTATGACCTACGTTACTAACCAAGTTGCCACATTATTTAATTTGCAATTCAACGGTACAATCGATTTTACTTTATCATGTATATGTTAAAGCCAAAGTAATTAAATAGCGATTATACATAATGGCTTGATATTATATATATTACGCTAAACTGCGTAGATAATGTAATAAATTAATCACTTTATCCAGAGATTATTCATAATAGCTACTTGGAATTGGCTAAAGTAATAAATAATTTTATATTTCAGTGACAATTTAATTTTAAGTTTCAAAACTTGGGACGTCGCCTCGCTCTGCTCCGCTTCGCTCGGCTCCTTATTTTATATTACATGTAAACCTAACACGTTCCTCCTCGCTTCGCTCGTCGTCGCACCTATTTTTTGACTTCTGGTGAAATATTTTCGATTTAATACTTTAAATTCGCCCACTCAGTATTTTAAGTCGCACGCTTTGGTAGTTATTCCGGACACTTGAAGTCACTAATTATATTTTTATTCGCCTGTATTGTGTTTTATTACTTAAACACTTCTTAGTAGATATTATGTATAATAGCTAGATTATTTGATTAATTCTGCTCCAATAATCACTTTGTCTAAATTAGGTAGACATTATATATAATGGCTGGAGAGTATAAATAATATCTAGATTAATTACTTTGGCTGTATCATATACATACGTGCCACAATATACCTTCTCAATAAATGGCCAAAATCGTACAGTTTCTTCAGGGGGAAACATGATCGTAAGTGTGTAATGTTAATTTACAGGTCGTGACAAAACGTAACACACAGTATAAAATTATACCATGGTTGCAGGTAAATCACCAATGAATAGTAACATAAATCATGCGCTTGCGCAAGTAAAGTAATTTTATAATCATGTACAAAACTTTGATAATGCTCTCCTGTGCTTGTAACGTGCATTGACTAAAAAAAAAACCGAATTCACTACTTTCCCCATAATTTTCGGAAATATTCTGAAAAATAATATGTGTAATGATGACTATTTACCATATACTTTTACATTGACATGGTCAGTGTTTGCATGAAAGAAAAAGGTGATAAATGAATAAAATATTATTTCAGCAAGTCAGTATGTACGAGTATATATGTACGAGCTTCGACCAAAATAAAATGAATGGACGGGCCTTGTCTTTACAGTTTCCTCACTCATAACGAGTCTAAGCAATTGGATATATACTTCAATACCTAATTTATATTTTTATGTTTATTTTGCTTTTTGCACTTTGTAAATGCACAAGAAGGTATTTTTTCGTCAGTTATTTGGATGGCATGTAATAATAAGCGTACGTGTCACTCTTCTAACAGACAGAGACAGAGATGAAGTGAGAGCCGGCGCTCACTTTACAGACTTCAAAAATCTGTACGCTATGGCCCGTCCATTTATTTTATTTTGGTCGAAGTGTACGAGTATATATATTCAATAACCGTACTTCTGAAGGCATTATGTATTTTCCATGTTTGTTGTTTTGCGAGGGAGATTTTTACTTATAAAATTAATTCACTCGAGAATTGGTTATTTTAACAAAATAAGTAATAAAAGTACATTGATACTTCATACAAGACAAACATCACCATTACATATACTATACATTTATGTATGTATAAGCTATTTTGGTCTAAACTGCAGTAATAATCTTGATATTATCATTTAGCTTTAGTTACTTGATATTGGCAAGATTTATATTTGTACCTATGTGCATAATCTGAGTGCTTTTATCAACTGAAGAATATAAATTCCTGCAAACTTCGAAAGAAGGCGTATATACAATATAACTATTGATTATACCTGAATCGGGATCGTAACTGCCCTGTAATGTTTAAAATCACCACAATTTATGAGCCATGAACTCTATCAAAATCAACACTTGTCATTAAAATTAGGACGAAGTCGTCAAAATGTTGGAAGCTTGTGAAAATTCGAATAAGCGCTATCCTGTATGCGCTATCCAATAAAACTTCACGGGACCGATAAGATCGAGGCCTACCTAATGCACAATTATATGTTAATAACACATAATACTTACATACAAATAAGTACCTTTAAAGTCCTTCCAGAATATTAAGTTCATATCAGATTATTAGGGTTCCGTACTCGAGGGGCAAAAAAAGGAATTCCATATTTTGTCTGTATGTATCTCTACATATGTCACAGCTTTATAACATAAGCTCTATTTAAACTAGGGACTGAAAGGGAGATATTATTCAGGTATAGGAAAAACAATGCAAAAACAAAATAAACTCAAACGTTACCATATATAGGGTTATGAGCGTGACCTAATGTAACTCAAACGTTACCATATATAGGGTTATGAGCGTGACCTAATGTAAAATAGCAATTTTTTTTTCGAAACATAATTTTTCTGCCGTTTGTCTACATTAATTTTACCTCCTAATACATTTATACAACACTTAAATCATCATAGAGATTACATATAACTATTATAATATTAATAAGCCATGTTTTAAAATTTTCTAGTGCTATTTTGAGTCTATAAAAACATTTGCTTATTTTTTTATATTTCGAGGGGCGATATTCACAATAATGATACTTTATCATTATCACTTGTGGTTACAGACGGAAAGCCCTCAGTCCACAAAGTTAACTAAGGGATTTATAGATACTTTTTTGTGTAATGCCTATACTTTACTACTTTCAATTTTGTATGAAACTTGGTCGGTCGGAAATGTTGCAAAATCTATCAAATAACTTCAACAGAAGCGAAGCTAACAGACAATCAAGCTGAGTAATAAGACTAATACCTATCACAGTTTAAAAATCCATACGGTTGTCCAACGAAAGCTTCTAGACAGTGTGCGGGGCTTGCGGGGCGAGAAGCGGGAGGTATGAGACCGAACTACGAGTACATACGAGTTTTTGAACGAGAAGTTTAGTGCACGACTTTCCGGGTTGCCGCGTTTTGAAACTTGAAAAAATGCTAAATGAGTTGTGCTGTGCGAGACTGTACGTAGAACTGAAATTCCACCAATGTCCACTCGAGGAAGACTTGTAAATTATGTATGTGCGTAATTTCTTATTAGATGACGAATAAAATGGCTGTGAAGGGGTCGACACAGAATGACAGGCTCATAGCATGAGTGGTGGGTCGTGCTAGATTTTGGTGTTAAGTAAATTACCGAAAAGAATCTCAGAGTGCTGCTTCCAGGTTCGGTCTTGTGAGAGTCTGATGAGAAGCAGAGACATGGATACTGGATCTCAGTGATGGCAATACTTAGGAATATCGAGTTTTGTGTTAAATGTTTAGTCTCAGGGTGCTGCTTCCAGGTTCGGTCTTGTGAGAGTCTGATGAGGAGCAGAGACATGGATACTGGATCTCAGTGATGGCAATACTTAGGAATATCGAGTTTTGTGTTAAATGTTTAGTCTCAGGGTGCTGCTTCCAGGTACGGTCTTGTGAGAGTCTGATGAGGAGCAGAGACATGGATACTGGATCTCAGTGATGGCAATACTTAGGAATATCGAGTTTTGTGTTAAATGTTTAGTCTCAGGGTGCTGCTTCCAGGTACGGTCTTGTGAGAGTCTGATGAGGAGCAGAGACATGGATACTGGATCTCAGTGATGGCAATACTTAGGAATATCGAGTTTTGTGTTAAATGTTTAGTCTCAGGGTGCTGCTTCCAGGTACGGTCTTGTGAGAGTCTGATGAGGAGCAGAGACATGGATACTGGATCTCAGTGATGGCAATACTTAGGAATATCGAGTTTTGTGTTAAATGTTTAGTCTCAGGGTGCTGCTTCCAGGTACGGTCTTGTGAGAGTCTGATGAGGAGCAGAGACATGGATACTGGATGTCAGTGATGGCAATTCCTACCTATTACCTACCAATACGTATAAATGAACTTATCTGCCAAACTTCAAGTTTTTAGATGTTCTACTTCCGGAGATTTCGTGATGAGTGATAGTCAGTGGAATTTCACTTTTATATACATATAAGTTATGTAAGTATGTACTTGGTAGTTATGTAAGTCTTAGTGTATAAATATTCTTTCTTTATTTTTTATTCTTTATTGTACACACGCGGAAATATAAACATAAACAAAATTACAGTGAAAAAAGATGCACATTGGCGAGCTTATCTCTAAACAGAGATTTCGGACAGCAAAACCATCACAATAGGAAAAAGTATGTTACTTTAAAAGTTATGTTAACGAAGTAATCATACACGTGTACACAGAGAAGAAGAACATACAAATAATTATACAAGTTTAATAACAAAATAAAAATTTATAACAATACTTACTATAAATACAATCTATAAAATATTATAAATATACATAGTGTGTAAACATAAACGTAAATATATATAATATCTATCTATTCAGATTGTGAGAGGTAGTGTTCTTTAAGCTTTTTCTTAAAGGAACCAATAGTTGGAGAGTCGTGAATACTATGCAGAAGAGCATTCCATAGTCGGACTGATTGGACACTGAATGAGTTTCCATAAGCACAGGTGTTATGTGTAGAGGTTTTAAGGAGGGAGAAAGTCCTGGAACGTAAGGTTCTATCCCTGGAGATTAAAAACTCAAAACGTTCACGAAGGTAAGCCGGAGAAAGTGGATTCTTAATTATATTAAAGAGATGGGACAAAATGTGAACATTGCGGCGAAGACGGATTGGTAACCATTTTAATTCTTTACGAAAATGAGAGACGTGATCATATTTACGAAGGCCAAAGATAAATCGGATTGCTATGTTCTGAAGTGTTTCGAGTTTATCTAAAAACTCCTCGTTAGTATCAATGAGACAGACATCACCATGGTCAATTATGGAAAGAAGAAGCGTCTGAGCAAGCATGATTTTGGTTTTAAAGGACAGAAAGTTCTGGAGTTGCTTTAGGGAGTGAAATGCGCCATAAACTCTTCTGCTTGTTTCATTCACATGGGCGACCCAGGACAGGTTGCTGTCGAATATAACACGTTAGTTTTTTACTTTGTCGGAAAAGACGATTGGGGTCCCGTTGTAAATTATGGATGGATACGTTTGATTATTGAGAACAGCCAGCCAGTACCTGCTTCCTATCAATAAAGCTTGTGATTTCCGAGGGTTTACAAGGAGACCAAACGTCTTGGCCCAGTTATAAATACAGTTAAGGTCATGCTTCATTCCTTGGATAGCTGTTTCTACATCCTCCACAAGAAAATGGCGATAAAGTTGCAAATCGTCTGCATAGAGATGGTAGCGAGAAGTTAACGTTTTCGTGATAGAATTTATAAAAATTTAAAATAAGAGCGGTGAAAGGACGCCACCATGGGGAACACCAGCAGTAAGTTCACGCCACCCTTAGGTTACATCATCAGAACAAATACATTGCTGTCGATAGCGTAAATATGAATCAAACCATTCTGTTACTAGAGGAGATACATTAAGAGAGCGGAGGACTCCCAGGAGAATATCAAAATCTACACAGTTGAATGCACTACTGAAGTTCAGTAATGTTAGCACTGTTATTTGTTTGTTGTCGGTGGCAAACCTTACGTCATCAGTAACTTTCAGTAAAGCGGAGGTAGTACTGTGTCCAGGACGGAACCCAGATTGGAAAGGGTTTAATAGGTTGTTTGAGGACAGGAAGGTTGATAGTTGCTTATGAAGAATGGATTCTAGGACTTTGGAGAGGATGGGTAGAATAGAAATAGGTCGAAACTCGAAAAAGAACTGGGATTGGATGTCTTGGGCAAAGGAATGAGCCCGTTTCCATGCTGTGGGAAAAGAGCAAGTCACTAGAGAGTAATTCAATAAGTGAGCAATAGTGGGAATATGTGAACTTAATGAAATATACGTAATAAAAATCTACGAGTGGGTTTTGTTATTGTTAAGAACTGTGACAACCCTAGCAAAATGGCCACTGTCTAGACGCTCTGTCGGCATTTTTGCAGACATCAAAGACGTTAGATCGCTGTATGGTTTTTACCCTGTGCTAATACGTTTTAATTTCACCATCGATTTTAATTAAAATAACTTATTTTATTACAAACAGAGAACGTGGCTTAAATCAACACCGCCTAGAATGTATGTACATTCATGACAATGTGGATGATTTTGTTAGTCTCAATCTACGTTTAAAGTATCAAAGATCAATACGTCAAGACATAACCCGCGGGCCTCTCATTTCTCAACCGAACGCGTTAGAACAAACATATTGTAAAAATGGTGTATTACAGCGTGGAAAATTGTTCTAACTCTTCAAATAACGCAAATAAGACATCCAAAGGAATTTCATTTCACTCGTAAGTAATATAAACATGTATTTACTGTGATATTTACAGAATAAACATCGCGGTAAATAAAATTTCAAGCTTACAATAAAATATTTAGCGTTGTAGCGAGTAGCGTTGACATTAGACAATATTTTGTACATTGCAGGTTACAAAGAGTGTCACACATTGTGTTAGAATATTAACGCCGCCGCAATGTATATTTTTTTCAAACGTTATCAATACGGACCTAACTGTGTCATAGTGCGGCCGCTGGTCATGGATCTTTGCACACATTGGCACAGTGCTATGACGTGGTTGGTATTTTACATCTAAGCTTCATAGAAATACGGTGTTATTTTGGCTGTATGAAGAGGGGTGAAATTATGTGCGCGCCGCGTATGTTTACTAACTAGGTAATACTACATTATTCCAAAAAGTGGCGACAGAGGTTCTCGTATAAAATTTGTGTCACGCCATCCCCGTGTTTGTACTTGATACAGAACTAGCGAACAAACACAGGCAAATGTATATTAATATTTTTCATTTGTCGTCAGTAAGAAAGAGCGCGACTGACTGTAGCCTACGTTTCTCTAGCCAGCCAGGTCTGGTCTATCCCGGCATAAGACCGATCCGCACTCTACACAGATTTGTATAATAACTCTTTGACCTTTTCAAATAAGTAACACGTTAGTTTCATATTAATTTAATTAAAATTTGCTAGGTAGCATGATATGTTCATTGTGCACAGTGTATGTACACTGGTACACCATTATTGTTTATGATTATACCTACATTATTTATTATTGCTCACGATATAAGACTGGGTTTGCAGAAAGCTATAGCATATACGATATTTATTTTCTGATTCTGTTTCGAAGGTCTTATGAATAATAAAGCGCATTCGTTACAAAAAGACACGAAAGCTGTTTTTTGTTGTTGTTGCGTCCGCCTTTGTTATATGTTTTTAACAAGGTGTGCAAAAACATAAGATAAACAGCTGTATGTCGACGTAAGCTAGCGGGTATTTGAATATATTTTTGTTCCAAAATTAATAACATTTGAAATCAGCAATTTACATCTGTAACATTTACTACTACTATAATTGACAACAACTGTAACATTTACTACATGTGTAGGCCACTAGAGAGTAATACATTTATTGCTGTTTAGCGACGGTTTATGTGTACATTTTATAACCAGTTATTGGTAGGTATTTGAGGTATTTAGGTTGTTTGTTATTAAGCAGATATAAGACAATCAAAGGTGAAATACTAGAGGCAGTAGTTGTAGCTATCTCTTTCTTTACCTTGTTTTTGCATAACAGGCAATACTTTGTAAACTAAGGTTACAGCAGCAGGTGTGTAACAGCAATCAATATTGATCGGGGCAATTAGAACAAATTAGTATTGCAATGTTATTAATATAGATACTTCCCGCAATCCCGAGAGCAATAAGAATAACTAAAAACAATAATATTTGGATAATTTTGAATTATCAAATCTTGACTTTTTGATAAAGCATAAATATTATTTATTTTCATTGAAAATTAAGGAGCCTTGTTCTTGCTGATATAGAATCACCACTGTCATCAATAAATACCCAGTCTGTAATGCAATTTTGGAGAGGAATGTAGAAAATGTCCTAGATTGAGAAAGAAAGACAAAATGGCTTTTATCCTAATTATGTATGACTGCATAATATTATGACTAAGTACATAATGCAAGTATTTGAATGACGATTCGCTGTATCTTGGTACTATCACATAGCCAATAAACTACGGCTCGTACTAAGGCTTGTATGTTATATTACAGCTAATATTTTTAAATACACAAGTGAGACAAACAAGCAAGTTTCTGCACAGCTCTGTTTAAAAAATATAGTTGGGTTGATATTATTTATTATTTCATTTATTTACACTTACTTATAGGCCAAAATACAGCGATCGCAGCAAAAGTTTGCTTAATATGAAGAATATTTAACTATAGGGTTATAAAACACAGTTCAATATCACATCACAAGCAGAAACAAAAGTAGAAACTCTTTGAAGCTAGTATTTACATTGTGGATAATATTGCATTTTCTAAGGCTAATACCTCCAAAGCACTGTTTTAAAATGAGTTAAACTACTGTATAATGTGTCATGATCACATCAAGCTATACACTTGCAGTACAACATTACCCCCTATAGTGAAGGATATAAGATAGGTAGAAAGTCCAATGCGTATAGCTTGATGTGATTTTGACTGTACAACGCAACTTGTGTGTTTTCATTTGTTTTAAATTTCTTTGCAAATTTGATTGAATACAAAGATAAATGGTATTTGTTGCTTTGTAGTAACTACTAATTCCATAATACTGTTACAATCCACAGCCTAGTATTTAAGCTACTATTTCTTTATAATGAGGACTTTATAATACAAGAGAGTTATGTTATTCATTCCGCGCTGGTACTTACCTGATATGTTAACGAAAGCGATTGTCAGATAAATTGTATATAATTGTACCTTCAGAGTAAGCGTCATCAAGTAGTATAATCAGTATTATATTTTATGATTATGAAAAGAATTGTTACTTATTCTTACTGAACTGGATCCATTAATGCGTAAAACAGAACCCTAATTGATATTTTCATAAAGAGACAGTGAAATGGAGAAAATAAATATTGCATTGAAGTTCGCCAGACCACTTAATTATTTTTATATTTCGCAAAGCTGAAGTACAATTGAATATTGATCCTTGAAAAAAACTGTAACAAAGTTGACGAGGCAGTGACAATAATCTACGCACGCGTAATAGTACGAACGCTTACTAAAATACACCGGGCCCGTGCAGGTGAAGCTGTTTAGCTGTCGTAGTGCTGTTTGTACTATAGTGGATCGACCTTCTGCGGCTTTTAGACGCGACTAACTAAAACACAGATCTAATTAAACAAAACACAGATCCCCGAAGGGATGTCAGAGGTGCGACTTACAAGTAACCCTTATATCTCAGATAGAAGCTCGGAGTAGTAGTGTGCAGCGCTCAGGTAGTCCACCAGACGTCTCGGTAAGGGCAGACCACTGATCAGGTCGCGCCGGACGTATTTCAGTATCACAAACCTGGAAGAACGCAAAGCTTGAAACTATTGTGACATCAATACATATAATAAAAGAGTAGAACCAGGTGTGTCTGTACATTGAAGAAAAGTTATAAAAATAGAAAGGGGGTGGCTAAATAAGAGTAATAGAACACAAATCAGTGATTTTTAGAATTATTTTCTGTCTGTCTGTCTGTTTGCTTGTTCGCGCACATCTAAATCACAAAAAATAATAATAGCAGCTAAAAACCACAAAAGTTTAAACTTGTGCTATCGTGAGTCACGTTACACGTAGCTAGAATAAATAATAATTTGGAACTTAGCTTACAATAAACAGCTAAGATTATAAATGTATACATAGTAATTTGTTATCTTTTACAAGAGCTAGGTAAGCGAAAAAAAAATAAAAAAAAGTAAAATAGATAGTTATGATGAAGATGAAGTATTTGAATCAAGAAGATGTTTTTTTTTTATTTAGACTTAATATTAATAGGAGTTAAACTATTGCAAAGATCGGTAGTAAGCTATTGATAAGCCGAGGCACCATAAAAAAGGTTGTTCGCTCGCCATTCGCATTGTTAGCGCGCTGCATGAGGAGTCGTTTTTTAGTAACAGCCCGAGTGTATACAATAATGCCCCACCTGCACATGTGTTGCAAGCTCTGCACCCGCTTGAACCTCGAGACGGGGTACAGTAGCTGCACTCGGACCGGCCCCAGTACCGGTCGTAGGTTCAGGAAGAACAGGTACCGCCCGCTGCGGGACGTCTCCACTGCATTCTCTATGAACTCCACTATGGTCTGCGCCTTGAACATCGTACACCCGCCGAAGCAGAAGTTGCCTGGAATTGAGAGAGTTAGTAAACTTTATGTACGTACTTCACACACTAGTACATACGTTTATCTAGAAAGAAACCTATACACAAAAACTCGATATTAGGGCCCTTATTGTTTTTAATATACATAAATGACCTTCCTATTAATAGATGCCTTAACTAATTTTAATAATACGTGTATGAATTCTAGCTTAATGTAACATGCATGATTGTATATTGTCGCAGAAGACAATATACAATTGGAAAAACTACTTATTATTATGGACTGAGTTTTCAAAGAAAACGGTCTCAAAATTGAGCTAAAGTAGTAAAAATCAATAATGTACCCATCATGCAAACAACAAATACGAAATATCTGGGCAGTACAATAACAAGACTCTAGATGCACAGCAGACGTAAGGTGCAGGATAGGAATGGCGAAGCAAGTAATCAACAGCAAAAGATCACTCACTATTCACATAAAAAACAGCAAAAAAGAGTCAAGAAAAGATGTATTAAAACATACATCTGGAGTATAGCTCTTATATGGCAGGGAAACCTGGACTATGACACAAAGAGGTAGAGAGAGAGTAGAGGCGTGGTGTTGGTGGAGAATGGATTGGACGGAAAAGTCACAAATAAAGAAATTCTAAGAAGAGTAGGAGACAGGGGAAGGATTATAGAAATAGTAGAAAATAGGAGAGGAAAGATGGTCGGATAAATTCTTAGACACGACAACTTTATAACAAACATAGTGGAGGGAAGAATAGAAGGAATGAAAGGAAGAGTAAGTCTATGTACGCTAGAGTCGTGTCATACTAGGAACCGAAGGAGTTGGCAATTAACAAAACTCAATGGAGAGAGAAACTCTAAATATACGTCGAATAGTGTCGTTATTCCTATTTTTTTACTAAATACATTCATATTTATTTATATACCTATATGATTTGCAAAAAACTTCACTTATTGGAGCTGAAATGGTGAGCAAATACTAGAGGGCAATTTCACGAAAAGGTCATTGACCTTTGATACAGATCTCAGTAAATACAAGTAAATTAATTTGGGTTTCAATAACGATCAAAAAATTATTTTTTCATCAAATTATCAAAATCGATATTTGGTTCGTGCCCCAAAAAAGTTTAATCAAGTACTGAGTAACACTGATATTTTCTTAGAAAGTTTGCACTCTTATAAGAATAAGGTTTCATTTATTGTGACAAATAAGTAACAAACCATGTATGTACAAGGAAGTTTATATTATATTATATTATGATATGTATAATAATCCTATGTTTCTGTATAAATATAATTAATTACGCACTCATACTGTAAATTTTTATCATTTAACTGTAAGGTAATGAGCTAATTTATGTTTGATCTTTCTTATGGTTCTTTAGGTTAGTTTGTGTTTATATTAATGTACTTTATCTGTGTTGTAACTGTTTGTTAACCTGAGTAAATAAATAAATAAATAAATTTTGCGCTAAGCGACTGACGTTTAACCTTCATGCTTTTTATAAAAATAACAATCACAAGTTTTGCGTTTGGGAACGCGGTCCGTCGCTTTGTGTATTACAAACAGTGTAAACCTGAGTAGATCTATTGATTTTGCTGCATTTATTCTACTTCAAACTTTAGTCAAAAACACTAAAAGTCACTCAGATCTTATGCAACCAGATCAGATGTTTCCAAATTCCCGGGACACATTGTGGTCGCCGCCGAGCCTGCTGGACTCACCCTGATCATGTTCTATCCGGACGTGTCTGAGTCCGTTCAGCTTGAAGGTGAGAGTGAAGATGTAGTGGTCGTCACTACTGTCGCGTACTATAAACGATCCGTCCGGCTCGTTGGAGAGGATCTTCTCGCTCGTTTCCACAGATACACTCCCCCAATACCACCCATACTGGAAAAGGAATGAGTTTTGTAAATTGTGAGTTTGTTTTTATTGGGAACTAAAACAATCCTTGCACCAAGCTAACGTTTGGAACTACTGCGACTGCGACATATACGCTGAGATATGATATTTTAGGGATCATGCTCTGGTGATATGATAATGTACTTACGTCTTTGACTTTTTGAATGGAAGTGGCAAAGTTGGTTACAGTCTCCTCGTCATTGGCAGATCTTCGCGACGTCTGCGGGGGCGTCTGCGGGAGCGGCGGAAGAGCCCGCTTCAAAACCGTGGGCGCCGCACCCGCGCTCCCCACCGCCTCCACGTCCTCACCCTGCCCTTCGGAGGCATGAGCCCGCCGCCACCGGAACAAATTGCAGAAACTTTGCTTCAAGTTTATGGACAAGATTCTCACAGGAGATATCTTACTCTTCTGATTTAAACTTGTCGCTGTTTTACTCTTATCTATCTTCTCCACCTCTAAAATATCTTTGGAATCCCTGTGCTTCTTACTTTTAGTAGGAGCTAAAGAATTTTTATTAGACTTTTTATTAAGATTATTATTTGTTTCTACATTTTTGTGGGATACTTCATTACTTTCTTTCAAATATTTCCCATTGCCGTTCATGTCCTTATTGTGCTTCACTTGGAGCGTGTCAATTTTATTCGTGATGGTGTTGTTTTTTCTGTGAACAGTGTTTCTGTTCTCAGAATCACTAGAACTGGAGTAGAGAGTGTGCAAGTACTTCCTCATCTCCCGTAGAGTCATGTGGAGAGAATCCGTGTCCGAGTCACCTATATTCTTTTTAGAAGAGGTCTGGAAGCTATGTCTCTTCGATTTTGAGTCTTTATGCCTAGTATTCGTCAAGTCTTTAGTTTTAAGGTTCCTGTCTGGTGGAAGATTCATGCCTGTCGGATGTGAAACGCTTTTCCGCTTTTTGACAGCACGTTGCGGTTTTTTCCCTTTGTGCCTCAGGTTGTTGAGGGACGGTTTGACCATGTCTATGGGGACCGCATAGATGTCGCTGTCGAAGGGGACATTGTACATGTCAGTGATGTCGGAGGTGTGTGCGGAGAGCGTGTCGTGGGAGATGGCCTGCGTGATGAAGCTGGAGTCGTCGGCCTGGAACTGTGTGACGAGGGAGTTGTGGCTACTGGAGAGACGAGAAGACAGCGAGTTGCGGGAGGAGGGGCGGGCACGGCCGGGGCTCACGTGCAGGAGCCGAGGGCTCGCGTACCTGTGCGCCAGGCACTGTCGCCGCTCGTACACAGAGTCCACCGTCAGTTTCGGAGGGTACAGCGGCGAGACGTGCCTCGCGGGCATCGGCACGTCCAACGTTGCCTTCGGCCGCGCCACGGCTTCATACGTCTCATTGGCAGTAGACGATGGCTCCGCGGAAGTTGACCTCTTTATTTCAACTTCTGAGACTGGGTTGTCCTGGAAGCGATTTTAAATTTTAACATTTTAGTAATATCTGTGTTAACTTAATGATGTAATATTATAAAGTGTGTTTAATTTTTAAGTATAATACCTGAAACTCAGGAGGTGGTTCTATAGTAGTTAGTATTACTTTTCCTGGTCCTTTCTTCACTGTGTTGAAGTTATCACCGCACATACGTTTGGGAGTGTCAGTCAACTCACAGAAAGACAATGATCCCTCATCGTAATCACTTTCTTGTAACTGCAACATAGTATCAAAATGTGATTCATTTTTAAACAACGAAAAATATAGAATTGGAATAAGGGCAAAAAGTGGGTCACCGTTTCGTTCCAGATTTTGTTGGTTTTAGGCAACGTTGGTTTTTTGTTTTGTAACAAGTACAGGGGATCTAAAAAGGCCGACTTGGGTGTATCATAAAATGATTTGAAAGTAGGATAGAGTCAGAGTATTTTCACGCGTGCAAAAAAGACGGCATTAGAACAGAATCATAATGTGATTCATGCAAAACGGCCTTTTTAGAGGACCAGTTTCAACCTTTATCCATTTACATGGTTTTTTAATGGAAAAAGGGTAAACAAGATCAAGGGACCAAGCACGCGCCGTCGATATAGTGTCTTTCCATCATACTTGCTCTCTTGCACATTGAAAAACGCTGTATGCGTGAGAGCGCAAGTAAGATAGATAGACGCTGTATCTCTGACGCCACACTGGAAAACTGTTGTTAAATATATAACACTAAAATATCAGTATACCTGTACGCTTAATTAGGGAAAATAATATATTGCCATAAAAATATTCAAAGGTTAAGTAATAATGATTCAAACAGAAAACTGAAAACTGTATTAAGTTGCTTTTGCATTCCAAGTGTATATTGATGTCATCAACAACAAAATTACGATATACGTAAATATATGTACACATTTTAATATTTGTATAAAAAAATTGTCCATCGCAATACATAGTGTTATGTTAGCAAGGTGAATGCATAGCTTAGCTCAAGGCCTCAATAGCATCAAGCTATTTATATGACAACAATAGCAATCAGCAACGCAAGGAGTGATTAAGAATGATAGATATCAATAGATATTAGTCATTCACAAAGCAAGCTATCAAACAAACCAACCTGCCCTTATCATGTCATTTATTACTTATCATCATCCATATCTGGAAAAATAATATTGCTTTATGTGCCACATGATACAATTATAGAATTTAAAAAATCGCTTTGTAATTTCAGATGAAAGTCTCTTCACAACCAATACATTATCTTCTAAATAGGTATGTTTTTTTTTTAGCCACCAATTTCTTAATAAACAAGAAATGGATGCAGTATGTGACAATTCATTTTTATTCTATTCTAAGATTCTTTGAGTTTTCATTATTAAACAATATCAGGTAAGATCACTTATATATTCTAAAGGTTAAATCATAATATTAAAAATAATAAATTATTATTATATTACTATTAATAAATTAAAAACTATGCTTTGTGTCTATAACCAATATGGGATTTTCAGTATGAGTGAAGTCAAGGTCACACCATGGGTGTACTTGTTTCTTTAATACATAGGTATTATCATAAATTAAAAATATTTATTTGTTCAATATAGGTTAGGTCATAAGTTGGTCAATACATCAAGTCCAAGCTATGTTGCACCGGGAGGCATACAAAATTAATAGAAAGAGAAAGAGAGAATTAGAATTTCCTATTAGGAAATTTTTATTGAATTATTCAAGTCAGGTTGATCATAAATAATTTTTAAATGTTGATACTTTTAAATTATCATTGCTAAGTACGGGGCTAGAGGATGGCAGTACCAAGGCTGGATGTCAAATGTGAATTTAAAAAAAAACATCTTAAATAAACTTTTCTGAGAGAAGAGAAGAATGGATACAAACTTTAACACTCATTTGAACTGCACCAAATTATTCCACATCAATGAAAATTTTCTGAACCACTCATAATCGTAATAAGAGTAAAAAGTGAGTTGGTGATTTTAGGTCTCTTAGCAGAATACTCAGTTATTCCCGATGAACGACTAAAAGATAAAGAACAGTTTTTGCAGCCGTATTGTGAAAAACCCACCTTTTTCTAATTAATCAAAACAGAACACTTAAATTCAAAATTCACTCAATACTTATTCAACAAAACCTTATTACCTATGTATTGTTTATGTTACCATCGCAAAGTTTCTATTAGTTTCTGTAAATTACAATTAAAAAAAATTTTATTAAAGGCGGGTTTTTCACAATCCGGCTGCGCAACCATTCTTAAATAAATTTATTCGCATTGCATAGATGGGCTATAGATAGATCATCAAGACAATATTAAGATCACAAGGACATGAACTTTTCCAATATTTCCAACCAACCGCTCACCAATCAGATTTCAGGCCCTTAGAGTTAGAACTATCAGTGAATTGCAATAATAATTGCAACTTTCAACCATACCCTGTATGGGTTTGGTCTTTTGTTCAAAAATTAAGTTCGCTTCAAAATAGATATACGAGGTGAATTTGTGAACATCGTCCAAATTCATACTTGAGCCACATCATGAACCAATAATGATTTTTGTAACATTCATAAAATGAAATTTAAACTCCCCATAGTGATTCACTGAGGACTGGGAGTGAGTTACTATGGGAAGTCAAAATTTCGTTATACGAATTTCACAAAATTGTCATCGATTCATGCTGATCACTTACCAAGCCTCCAGTATGAATTTAGACAATGATCAAGAAGTCGTCACCTTGTATATCCCTATATAATGATACAAGACAGAGCAGAGCGAGTCATCAGATACAAAAAAAGGTACAAAAAAAGGTGTAGGTTGAAATATGATTAAAAAATATAGGTTAGGTTAGGTTTCACCTTAATTATGTCAAATGATGACAAGTCAGAGTCAAGCGAAGTGGAGCAGAGCGATGTGTAGGAGGTGTAGGATAAAAAAAGATTTTTCTGCAAGGAAAATTATAAAGTACCATGATATTAGATGACGAGTATATCTAATTATGTTACTACCACCTTCCCCCTCCCCTATTCCCTGCAATGACCCAAAATTCCAGCAGCCAATATCTAATGAAAACCCAAAATATGTTATAGGAGACTGTATATAGTCATAAAAAAAAGAATTCCTACCTGCCCAAGCATCTGACCCATATTTTAGCAGACATAAAAAGCAATTTTGGAAAGTATTTTTGTTTGTTTTTAATAAGTACATATCTAAATGTATTCTTTTGCAATACAGAAAATGCTTTTACCTGATGTTATTAGAACATTCAAAATATTAGAGACAGGAGAGAGTTAGAAGAATCTCTGAAAATCTGAAAATGTTCTGAAGCTATACTTAAGTACATACATACTAAACTTGGTACTCTTATCTTGCATGTGGTGATAACCAAGAACTACCTATTTAATGCTAAGTCGCAATGTAATGAACACCAAGTAAGAAAACAATTACCTCTGATGTAACATGATGCCATCCACTGGCTGAATCGCTAGAAAACGAGCCACTTGTGATGAACAGACCACTGTCGTCACTAGAAGGAGGCACTTCAGAATGTGTTGAGAATGAAGGTGGCGACTCCATCACCAAATAATCATTTTTCTTACAAATCCCTCCAATAAATATAGTTACATTGATAAAAACACTTAAAATTATACACAAAATTAACAAATACGAGTATACGAGAGTCCGGTCCGGTTATTGTACAGCCATGTATTACACGGCCTGATATTACGAAGCCAATGTTATGTACACGCAATTTCTAGAGCGCGTTGAAGAAATTAAAGATGCTAGAAATGCAGACGAGCATGACTTATTCCGTTATGCAATAGATCTTTTCGAAGATGATGCCCTTATTTGGTTTCGGGCA
Source organism: Ypsolopha sequella (assembly GCA_934047225.1). Lineage (NCBI taxonomy): Eukaryota > Metazoa > Arthropoda > Insecta > Lepidoptera > Ypsolophidae > Ypsolopha > Ypsolopha sequella. The sequence goes on from OW203983.1 coordinate 13,200,051, forward strand.
AATCGTGACAGTTGGAGGGAACTGGTAGATCTGCTATAGTTAACATTTCAAAACCATTTTATCAGGACAATTGCTTCAGGAAATAAGAAGCCGCACTCAGAGTAAATATGAAAGCGTGCTGATATACGTAGCAACAATACAGAACATGTTCAATCGGTTGCCCATCAAATTACAAGAACATCAAAAATTGGCAATTTTACAAAAAAATTTACAGCCTTACCTTCAACAGGCAATATGTCGCGACCATCTTTGATCAGATATAGTTAATTGCCGTTTTACGGAATCTTGAACACACGAAAATAAACTGTGAGAACTTCAAAGAACCAGTATATAACTTTTGTGTTCTAGAGCCCTAACAATTTAGAATCAATGAAGTGCTGGAATTGTCGAAACATAGGACATCGTTTTCGGGAGTGTAACCTACCTCAACTAAGAATGTTTTGTTACAATTACAAGTGTGGTCAATTAGGTGTGACAACAAAAAGATGCAATTGCAATAATCCAGGCTTCTCGGGAAACTAAAGAACGGTAGACACTCTAGCCCAACGTCTTCCGCAGCTGTTGGTTGTGACGATGAGGGGCAAAGTTGGCTGAAAATAATATCCACATATTTTAATTCGGGTGATATTTGCAATTTTCATTAAAAAAAAACCGTTAGTCGGTATTTTTGTAAATTGAAAATTATGGGACAGATTTATTCTAGGCAGCTGGATTCTGGCGCCACGATCTCGGTAATCTCACAACAATTTTACTTGAAATTTTTACCTAGGTCCTTTGGTTTTGAAGGTTATAAGGTACATTAAGAGTGTTAATCTACCGCTGACGGTACGAAGCACTCAATATATTGCATTATACAATTACCTTTACAATTTTGTAATAATCAATATAAAGTTATTTCTTTTTATATCATGGAGAAACTCAATCATGATATTACACTGGTGGACAAAAAAATCGACTCAAGCATTGTTGTTCTACATTTAAGGAAATAACCCAATCATACAAACATAAACATATGAAATATATATATATCATTTTAAAGGTATAGGCCTCCACCTTTGATTAAATGCATTTTTGTCTTAAAGTATTTGCTATACAGGCTGTAATTTTTTTTTAAGTGATGATTTAATAAATATTGAAATAATCAAATAGCGAAAAATTAAAAAAAAAACATTGTTTTACAAAATCATTCATGTATTCATTAATTAAGTTTAACATTAGTACTTCGTGTTCCCCCCTCTAGCCCTTATAACTGCTTGCAGCCGGTTCTTCATTGACCTAATAAGTTTTTTGACTGCTGTCTGTGGAATGGCATCCCATTCTTCCATCATCGCAATCTTCAAGTCACTGAGTGACGCAGGAGCTGGATTCCGCTTTCTTACTCTTTTCTTAACCTCATCCCACATGTGCTCAATGGGATTAAGGTCGGGGCTTCGCGCTGGCCAGTCCAATGTGGGTATCCCCACCTCGGTTAGATATTGCCGCACCGTTGCAGCAACATGTGGCCTCGCATTATCGTGCATTAACACGAAGCTATCGCCGACAAATCCTGCATAGAGCACGACATGTTGCTGTAGAATATCTTCAATATACCGGTGAGCGGTTAAACCACCCCTGCCAGTCCCGTCATTCACAAAACCAAGTCGGTCTTTGCATCCAACGAAATGCCTGCCCACACCATAACAGAACCTCCTCCGTAGGCAACGGTTTCAGTGATGCAGCACTGCGCATAGCGTTCCCCAGGCCTCCTGTAGACCCGTGCTCTCCCGTCGTTGCAATGCAAGCACATTTGGGACTCGTCAGAGAACAAAATGGAGCGCCATTGGTCCAAGGTCCAGTTTACGTGTTCTCGGGCAAATTTAAGTCGCGCTTGCCGATGAGCTGTGGTCAGTTGGGGCCCGGTTGCTGATCTTTTTGGTGTCAGGTTAGCTTTCTTTAGTCTTCTAGCAATCGTTCGCTGACTTACAGCCCGATCTCGTACTTGTCTGAGTTCTTGTTGGATCTCAACTGCGGTCATGTGACGATTTCTTAAAGAACTTGAAACGATGAAGCTGTCATCTTGCTCAGAAGTGCATCTTGTTCTGCCAGACCCTGGCCTCCGAATGACGCCGCCGGTCTCCACGAAGCGCCTGAAGACTCTGGAGACAGCTGATTGGCTTAGGTATAATTTTGCAGCCACGCTTCGTTGGTTCCGCCCCAATCGCAATAGGGTAAGCACTTGAGTGGCCTCTAATGGCGTGGTGTCCATTTTCGGATGACGTAATCACTGGGTAATTAGGGTAGGTGTTAACAGGTTGAAATTGTGTAAGCAAGTGAGGAAAAAAATTATTGCACGTCCTTTTAACGGGATAAAGGGAGCTTAACGCGTACGTATCTGTACGAGGTCAAAACTGTTCAAATACGGTAAATGAATTTCACGTCCTGTATAGCGAATACTTTTAAACCAAAATTCATTTATTCAAAGGTGGAGGCCTATACCTTTAAAATGATATATATATTTCATATGTTTATGTTTGCATGATTGGGTTATTTCCTTAAATGTAGAACAACAATGCTTGAGTCGATTTTTTTGTCCACCAGTGTATTTTGGGCATGAATTTTTTTGAAGATTTTGGTTTGTCGATTGCGCTAGGCAAAGATAAATTACCGGAATCTATTACAAATACGGAAATTGAAATTGCGGAGATAAATACTCCAAACACTGTCGTTTCTCGTGACGAATTAACACAGACACAGCAATTTGAACTCGAAATTTGTATTAATGACATGTGTAAGGAAATAGGAACAGGTTTAGGTAGAACGCATTTAACTGAGTACAGAATCGATACCTGAGACAGCTTGCCAGTGAGTCAACGTCAATATCCTTTCGCATCCCCCATCATGAAAGAAATAGAGACGGAAATTCAAGACATGTTGGACCAAGATGTCATTGAACCATCCCATAGTGCATAGTGATCTCCTGTTCTACTTGTATAAAAAGCTACAGGTAAAAACAGACTGCTTAGACAGTCGCAAATTAAATAAGATTACGAAAAAAGATTCGTATGCATTACCCCGTGTTTCAACTATCCTGGACAGTTTGAAAAATGCGCGATATCTGACAACGGTTGACCTAAAATCTGCATTCTAGCAGATACCACTAGAGGCGAAAAGTAAAAAAAAAACGGCGTTTGGTTTAGCGGGAAAAGGTCGTTACCATTTCAAGGTGATGCCTTTTGGTTTGAATAACGCATCACAAACTCAGCAACGTTTCATGGATCAGCTATTTCAACCACAATTCGAGGGTAAATTTTTTACATATCTTGATGACATTGTGGTAGTTAACAGTGAATTTAAAGACCATTTCGATTTAGTTGGGTAAAAGAAAAACTTAAGTCTGCTGGTCTAACGGTTAACATGGAAAAGTGTGAATCTGCACGACCATCTCTGAAGTATCTAGGGTATGTTGTAGATAAAGATGGGCTTCGCACAGATCTAGAGAAAGTAAGTGCAATTTTAAATTATCCCCGCCCAGAGACATATACGGAACTAAAACCCTTCATAGGTTTAGCTAGTTGGTAAAGACGTTTTGTAGAAGACTTCGCGATAGTTGCGTCGCCTCTACATGACTTGACAAAAGGAGGAAAAAAAGGTTATATCGAATCCCGAAGCTGAAACAGCTTTCATAGCATTAAAAACAGCATGAACCTCAACGCCTATACTTACTGTGCCGAATTTCAGCAAGGAGTTTTCGATCCAATGCGATGCCTCAAACAGAGGAGTGGGTGCGGTAGTTTTTCAAGAAATACAAGGTATTGAGAGGCCTATCGCTTATACGAGTCGTAAACTCTCAGAACCGGAGAGCAAATAATCAACTTCCGAAAGAGAACAATTAAGTGTGCTTCACGCAGTTGAGCAATTTCGGCCATATATAGAAGGCAGTCACTTTACTGTCATAACCGATCATAGCGCACTCAAATTTCTAGAAAAAGAAAGAGATCCTCATGGTCTATTGGCGTGATGGGCAATGAAACTGCAGCAGTTTGATTTTGAAATAGTACACCGCAAGTGTAAAAATAATGTGGTGCCAGATGCCCTGTCAAGAGCCATACCACTAGAGGAAATCAATCTAATAGAAATTAAGCTGGAAGACAAAGACAATTGGTAAAAGGAACAAGAGGAATAATTAAAAGGTGGTACCAATTTAGCAGATTGGGAAATAAGTCAGGAGCAGCTATGGAAATCTTAAAATTAAAACGATTCCCCGACGAATCATATAGCTGGAAATTAGCAATTCCAGAAAAACTTAGAGTTCATGTTTAAAAGGAATTCCATGACCATATGACTTTTGGTCACTTTGGAGTAAAGAAGACTATAAACAGGGTCCGGCAACACTACTTTTGGCCATCATTGATTCAAGATGTAAAGGAGTAAGTAAAGAAATGTGACACATGTGCTACGCACAAAGCCTCACAACTGCCTCCAGCTGGTAAAATGGGTCAGCATAGAGAGGTAACACAGCCATTACAAATAGTGTCAATGGACCTTATAGGACCTTTTTCACGATCTAAATAAGGTAATACTATGCTTTTTGTAGTTTCGGATTGGTTTAGTAAATTTTTTCTGTTGTTCCCTCTTCGAAACGGAAAGGCGTCTAACTTCACTAAAATATTAGAGGAGCAAATATTCTTGCTATACGGTACTCCGAATGCTATCATTTGCGATAACGGAAAACAGTTCGTCTCCACGCAATTCAAAGAAATAGCAGAAAAATATAGCGTTGATGTGTGGTACACGCCTTACTACCACCCTCAAGCTAACCCAAAAAAGTTACTCTTAAAAAAGTCGGCTGACCTTGGCAAAACTTGGCAGGTTGTGTACAGTCATGAAAAAAAGTGGGTCTATTTCATGCCAAAATATCTCATCTAGTATCAGCATGAAACTTTGTTCAAACGATAACACTCGATAAGTATAGCTAACAAAACATTGGTTGCCGCGAGTCAGCCTAGCTAAACGTCAGTCAGCCTGATTTTAGGGGCGCATTTTATAAAATCGGCAGTTTGGGCGTCTTCCCTCTTCTTCCTCTATATTATGCGGTCACACGAAATGAAAAATCCCCAACTGTTATTACACCATCCTAAATGGGTCACACAGACATTTTATTTTATCTGTGATGGGTCACGATATAAATTGACGAACAGTTGGTCGGTGAACGTCTGAGGTGTACTACAACTCGGTTGTACTCATTTATGACAAGGCTGTGTAGACACAGTTTTCCTTGCTTTTCCGTAAAAGAGTACTTTACTCGACCGTCTAAACGAGGCTCAGACCATAAATACAGAACAATCTATTGACCAATAGGAGGCGAAATGTGGTAACCAATAAGACTAGGTTTCGAAACGTGTGATCTTCGTGAGAAAATTTACTCGTTTTAAGAAAGAGACAGAACTATATACTAGAAAGGGAAAGAAATATCTGGTTATGAAACGCTTGCGAGTGATACCCGTGAGAAAATCGTTTTGGAACGGTCTGGAGTAAGAAACGTCAAGTAAATACATAACCTCAAATCAAAATAAATAAATAAAGTAAAGTAGCTATTAAAGAAGGAATTGAACCGATACCTATTGCTCTTAATATGGATGGCATTGCAGCAATTGCATTTCCAAGCCATAATCCTGTCGGAGCAGAATGTCCGAAGAATGTTCATCTCATTCGTACGGAGATGTTGAATTAAATTTTCAAAATTTCTCCGAATCCCGAGAAAACTCCGAGATGACAACTGTCAGGCGAATTTTATCGGTACCCAGACAGAGTTAGAAATCGCACTCTTCTCAGTGCGATATTCACGTTTCTCGAAAGCGTTTCAAAACACTTAGCGCAGCTGTCAGGTAACAGTTCGTTTACCCTCGGTTTCACTCGGGTCGATTTTTGAACGCTGCAGTGTAAAATTCTCATCACTCCGAGTAATAATCACACGTTTCGAAACGTTTCCTAGGAGTGATGTACATTGTACATGTAATATCTGGCTGTACATTATCACCTTGTACCTCAGAATTCCTTATTCTGAGCCTTGTACCGATAATGTATGGCCAATAATTGGAAGCCAAATAATGCACGGACTGATATTTAACCCAATTCTGAAGGCTTTAATTTTGGTTTTAATGCTGTCAAAACTAAATTTTCTTGATTGTAAATTAGTCCTTAAAGTAGGGCCACCATGGATGTATACGTAAACTGGATTGAGCACTGAAGGATGTTACGCGTAGAAAAATAGACTCTATTTCATACAGTTAAAAGTTATTTTATTATGACATAACCAACTAGAGAAAACGTGCCGAGCGGGACAACACACAGTCGATGCCTGTGTCCTACTCGCACAGTTGCCATCACAAAAAAGACAAATTGCGATGGTAGGCTTGAGTTTTTCACGATTTAGTTTTTCAACGACTTTATAGTATTTAGCTTTTAGTAAATACTTTTTTTTTAACCGACTTGAAAAAAAGAGGAGGATCTCAATTCAACTGTATTTTTTTGGGTATGTTATTCCTTATCTCCGTCAATTCTGAACTGAATTGAATGATTCTTTTTTTGTTTGGAAAAATTTCCTTTGAGGTAGGTCCCATTTTAAGATTGACCATGATCTGATGAAAGTTTTCAGAGATAGGCAGTGGAACGCCTCAGAAAGTAACAGCGTACCACTTGATATTAAGGAAATCGCTTTGTACTACGATGTTGATCGCAGAGTATTACTTGGAAATTGTCAATCTTCCACCTGACCTTCGATCCTGGTCTTATTAAGTCATTACCATAGAACTCTTTAACGAATGAGAGCACTTACCTCGAGATTGCGGCAATCACTTTGGTAGGGTGCTGATTGTCGGGCATTTCTTGGAAATTATCAGAATACCCACCTGACCTTCCATCCTGGCTTCACCACCATAGAACTCCTTAACGGACGACAGCATACCACTCAAGATTAAGGCAATCGCTCTGTATTAGGATAGTGATTGCCGAGTACTACTTGTAAATTGTAATTTCTCCACCTGAACTTTGATCTTGGCCTCATTACCATAGAACTCCTCAACGGGTGACAGCACATAACTTGAGATTACGGCAATCAGTTTGTATTAGGGTGCTGATTACAGGGTATTTATTAAATATAACCAATTATTACTTGTCCTTCGTTTTATATCAACAGCGCGTTTACAAGAACTATCCACATTACACAATTTGACCCGTCAACACTAAAAATGTAAAATAATAAACTTTTAACAAAAAATAGTAACCGACTTTAAATGTAACTGCAGCCATTCGCAAAAAAGTTGAAAATAATTATAAAATGACCGATGGTACTGAAATAACACTTTTTCCGACTTCTTTGTTCTTGAAAAATATGTTCTTTAAAAGTGACCGCGTTCCCTTGGTTATAGCAACACAGAAACCAATATAAGAGCGCCGACTTCTAAAGAACATATTTTTTAGGAAGAAAGAAGGCGGAAAAAGTGTTATTTCGGTACCATCTGTCATTTTATAATTATTTTAAGCTTTTTAGCGAATGGCTGCAGTTACATTTGAAGTCCGTCACTATTTTTTTGTTAGGTTTATTTATGTTTTACATTTAGTTTTATCCGTAAATGTAAGATCAATCATTCCTTAATAAAGTTGGGATTATTCTTATGCTTGCAAACTGGTAACCCTTTTATCTAAAAATGGCGCCACGGCCGTGACATTTGAAAACAAAATTGTAAAATTAATAATTTTTTGCAAAAATGGTTAAAGCATGCAGCGTGAAGGGCTGCAGAAGCCAAATTTTTGGGAATTGTGGGATATCGTTTCATAGGTAAGGCATAATTACAACGTTTTCTCGGAGAAATGATACATGTTTACATTGATACCGCTAGAGTAACCATGATATTGGGTTTTACATTACAGTCTTCCAAAAACTGAAAATATCCGAAGAAAATGGTTAGAAGTTTTAGGAAACGAAGTAAAGTGCAAAAATCCAGTAGTCTGCAGCCGCTATTTTAAAGCAGAAGACTTTAAACCAATAAAATAAATGTTTTGAATACGGTTTTTACTACCTACGTGGTCTCAATCAATTATTTTTAAATATGGTTACCCTACTTAGACAGAGATGAAATTATCTAGTATGACTTCTCGTTCTTCACGTTTTTTGAAACAAGTACTCAGTCCGGTTAGGGTATAGGTTCGTGAGGGCCACTGAGTGTTGGCACTTATGACAGCTGCATTTAGTAATGAGATACATTTCAAATTTCGGTTAAAAATAAAAATCAAGTGTGAGTTTACTCAACATTAGACACGTCATTCAACATTCAACATAATAATACAAAAGGAAAATGTGCGAAACCCAGTGGCGCAGCTTTCGGAGGGTTAGGCGGTGTAGTGCCCCGGGGCCCCCAAATTCAGGGGACCCCTCAACAGGGTTCAAAATTATCAAGATAATTATGCTGATTGATAATAAAATTATCCGATAAATATCTGATATTGATCCGAAAAACATCACCAGTTTAAGAAATTAATTTGTTATATTGTTTCATAAAAAATGCAGTATAATTTGGGCAATTCTAACAAAAACAAATAAATATTATGATTTTTATTAAAAATCCAACATTAATATAAGTAAAAATCATTTTTAGTATTATATTTTAAATTATTTAAAATAGAGCTTTAAAGCGCTGCAGATACGCGCGAAAGCACTCTAAATCCGAACTGAATTTTTATGGTACGAGGAATCCCTATGGCGGCGGTGGGGCTTGGGCACCGCCACAGCCTTCTCTAGAAGGCTGTGGCACCGCACGTTGACAATTTGTGCGTTCGGTTATACGCAAGTGCGGAAATATACGTTCGAATACAGTTCACTTTCATGAACGCAATTTTTGTTATTATCAATTGACAATGAGCGGTTTTCCAGACTGACCTTGATCAAGCTTTCAGAGGTAAACACAGATGGCGTTACCCTGCTTTCAAGTGTCAAAAAGCAAAGATTATTTTTTAATCTGTGGGCAGCAAGATAAAAATTGTCAGTTCAATTGTTAAATCCAACAAAACCCTTCACAAAGACATTCCTATTTCGTTGTGTTTATATAGTGTTGTTTTCTATCTATATAACTTACGTTAATAGCTTGGTATTTCATTCAACTTTCAACATGGTCAGCCCATGCGTTGTAGGTGTAGCTAATTGTAAAAATATAGGAACACACAGTATAACTAACAACGGAAAGAACAATGGATCATAGCAATAATACATTTGAGGCATGGATTGACCATAAAAAAGAAAGAAGCAAAGAAGAAGTGTCAAAATCAAAAGAATCCAGTGTTGCCAGGAAGACATTTTTTGACACTTTTAGTACAGGCTGCGCCATCTATTGAGTCGTTCGGTACTACTTTTTCTTTTTTAATTTGACTTTGAAAACCCCTCATTATCGAGTTTTTTTTATTAAGATAAGATCACTGTTCAATAACTAAATAAAGCCAATCCTGAAGGCTTTAATATTAGTTTTGGTGTTGTCAAATCTTAAAATTTTCCAAATAAATTTAGCTTCTAATCCTAACACTTAAGGACTAGGTATTTTGTATCGAAGAAAATTTAGTTTTGACAGCACCAAAACTAAAATTAAAGCCTTCAGAATCGGCTTTATTATTTAACTAAAAACTGGATACATTCTACTAAGGGAATCCTAATGTGGCCGCATTATCTTCTTCCACGCGGACGAATTCGTGGGCATCAGCTAGTGCTCTAATAACAGAAGGTCTTCCTCTCACATACGAGAAAGCAATTGAACAAAGACAAGAGTGGCAAGAGGCTATTAATAAGGAATTAAAATCTTTGCAAGATTTAGACGTATGGGCAGAATGTTCATTCCCAGAAGATCAAAAGGTCATAGAGACGAAATGGGTTTTTCGTACCAAACAGGATAGATGTAAGAAAGCTCGTCTCGTTGACAAAGGATTTCAGCAAGATAATATGAGCCAAGAGCTATATTCACCTGTGGCCAAAATGACAACTATAAACTGATGCTATCACAAGCTATTACAAATAACTGGGAGGTAAGACAGCTAGATGTACCATCAGCTTTTTTAAATAGTCAGTTAGATGCAAACTTGGAAGTCTACATCAAGATACCGGAAGGAGTGAATATGCCTTGTAAGAATAAAGTATTAAAGTTGAGAAAGGCCCTGTATGGACTTAAAGAATCACCAAGATGTTGGAATGAAACAGTTAATAAGTTTTGCGAGTCTATCCAAATGAAAAGATCTGCATATGATGTGTGTCGGCACACAGGACAAAACATATGGCTAGTTATATTTGTTGATGACATTTTATTATTCGGAGATTAAGAAAGTATTAATTATACAGTACGAAAATTGAAGTCTTAGTTCAAAGCAAAAGATGTGGGCTATGTGAAGAGTTTTCTAGCTATTGATATTGAAAGGAATAAAAACACGTTAACATTATCACAGGAAAGATTTATTAATAAATTATAACAAAAATTCAACATGAGTGACTGCAATGCTGTAGCTACAGCGATGGTCACCAACTTTCAGCCTGAAGAAAAATCTGAAAATAAAAGAGAAGCACCATATAGAGAGCTCGTGGGAAGCCTTACTTACCTATCTATGATGACCAGACCTAATATCACGTTTGCTAATAATTTTAAAGTATCTGAAGGGAACAAAGAAACTCGTATTCACGTACAAAAAATGTGAAGAAAATTGTAGTGTTTTAGCGTTTACCGATGCGGGTTGGGCAGGTGATAAATTTGATCGAAAAAGCACCAGTGGCATGGCTATCTTTCATGGTGATAATCACATCTCCTTGTCTTTGAAGAAACAAGTTGCAGTTGCCCTGTCAACCGCAGAATCTGGGTATTTTGCAGCACCTATGTGTGCAGCCGAGCTTATGTACATCAAAAGACTATGCAGTGAATTTGAACAGTGTAGTATATTTAGACAAGACTTATCCGACTTCAGATATCATACGTGTCTATGTCCATTCTGGTCTATAGTCACATGTCATATCTGAAGTCGGATAAGTCTTGTCTAAATATATTATTCAAATGATATCTACATTTTATTTAACTTAACATGGTAGCAGAGCGTAAATGAAGTTACGAGAAATAGTAAACAACCCAGTGAAAATAAACAAAAATGTCGAGCACCAAAATCGACCCTCTTACTAGGGAAAACTATGACACCTGGGTGATACAGGCTGAAGCCGTTCTCGTACGTCACAAACTTTGGAAATACATTGAAACTCCCTTGGCTGCTGGTGCTAGCGAAGCTGATAAAGAAGGAGACAGACAGGCAAAGTCTGAACTCATCCTCATAATCGCTCCTTCTGAACTCAAGCAAATTAAAAACTGCACTACAGCTAAATCATTATGGGATAAGTTAAAAGATACTTACGCCAGTAAGGGACCTGCGCGAAAGGCATCCTTGCTAAAACAACTGATCCTGACAAAACTAGAAGGACACGACGTACATGTTCATCTAAATAAGTTCATAGACATTGTTGACAAATTGGCAGACATGAAAGTAGATATCAACGAAGACTTGTTATCAATCATGATGCTGTACAGTCTCTCTCCTGAATACGAAAACTTCAGAGTCGCTATTGAATCACGAGACACTCTTCCAAAGCCAGATGTGCTTAAAACTAAAATAATTGAAGAATGTGAAGCACGTCATAGCCAAAACATGACCAATAACGACGCACCTGAATTTTCTAATCAAGAAGAAGCATTATACGCATCATGTAAGATTTGCAAACGAAGAGGTAACATCTTTAAACGCAAAAATCATAGAATATGTAGTACATGCTGGAAGAAAAATAATGAGAAACCTAACAAAAATAAAAACGATTCTCAAAAGAACCATTTTGCTACTCAGTGTCTCCTCACACCAAACGTGAAACCTGAAAACAGCATTTGGGTTCTAGACAGCGGATGTACGTCTCACATAACGTATCAACGAGACTTATTTAAGACCATTGAGAAAACGTCCAGAAAACTGAACTTCGCAACTGAAGAACATACTGCAGAGATTAAAGGAACAGGTACAGTCTCTTTCATAACGAAAAATGGTGATGGCCTAGCGCTCACACATTTAAAAGACACTCTGTATGTACCCAGTTTATGCACCAACCTGCTGTCCGTCAGTAAGATGACAGATGCTGGCTGCTCTGTCCTGTTTACCAAAAATAAAGCGACGGTCAACAATCCTAAATCTGGAATAACTCTCACCGCACTTAGAGAAGCAGATGGTCTTTACTACATAAAACCTGATAAATGCGAGCGCATCAATCTGACCAATGATAATGATGAAACTGTTCCCAAAACAGCAAGGAACTCATCAAACATCAATGACTGGCACAGAAAACTTGGTCACATGAACGCCAAAGATCTAAAAGTTGCACTCAAAAATAACAACTTACTTGGTCTGAACTTCAATGCATCTGAAACCTTGGACGAGTGTGAAGCCTGCATAGAGGGTAAACTGCACAGAGCGCCTGCACCTCGCGAAAGCACTAACCAAAGAACTACAGAGCGCTTGGAAATTGTCCATAGTGACGTGTGTGGGCCGATACAAATGCCCACACTAAATGAAAATAAGTACTTTGTTACTTTCGTAGATGACTACAGCCGATATAGTCATGTTTATATGATCAAAAATAAAAGCGAAGTGATTGAAAAATTCAAAGAGTTTAAGGAGTTAGCGGAAAATCACACTGGCAACAAAATCAAATTCCTACAATCAGATAATGGCACTGAATATGTGAACAAAGAATTTGATGCATATTTAAAACGTTGCGGGATACAGCGAAGACTAACCACTCCCTACACCCCGAACCAAAACGGAGTTGCTGAACGGAAGAACCGTACCCTCGTGGAGAAAGCGAGAGCAATGATGATTGATGCTAAGACACCATTAAAATTCTGGGGCGAAGCAGTCTTGACTGCCAACTACTTATCAAACAGAAGTATAAACAGCGCCATTCAGAATCAAACACCATTTGAACGATGGGTTGGAAGAAAGCCATGTATCAATCATTTGTACGTATTCGGTTGCAAGGCCTATGTTCTGAGAAAAGGCACTAATGGTCACAAATTTGCACCAAAAGCAATCCCTGGTATGTTTGTGGGATACTCTGAAATATCCAAAGCTTTCAGAATCTTCATACCTTCGAAGAAAATAATAATATCAAAAGATATTCGTATGATGAAGACTATGTTCTATGATGAACAGAACAAAAGTGAACTCATTACATTTTTGGACCATGTCAAGGTTCCACAAAAACAACCTAAACAAACGTCATCGCAACTAACACCAAGCAAGCAAGTGGCTATTACACTTGACGCTTATAAAGAAGATGATGAACTGTTACAACAAAATTTGGTTGACAGCACTGGAGACGGTCAACAATCAGAACCATCGAATCGAATAAGCGACTGCGAATCCTTTTTGGGTTCTAACGAAAATCATGATGCTGAACTTGCAGACAAAGCTGATGGTGAAGAAAACGCCATCGTTCAAACGAGCTCTTTGAGAGACAGGTCAAAAATTACAGTTCCTAAGCGCTACGATGATTTTATCTTGGCAGCAGCTGAAGAAATCGAAAAACTTCACAAGCCTAAGGAACCTGTAACCTTTAAAGAAGCAATGGAATCTCCTGATAAAGAAAAATGGCAAGAAGCGATGTACTATGAAATAACTGCACTGAACGAAAACCAAACCTGGGATCTGGTTGATCTACCCAAAGGACGAAAAGCCTTGCCTAGCAAATGGGTATATAAAGTAAAAACAAACCCTGATGGTTCCATCGAGAGGTTTAAAGCCAGAATGGTAATTAAAGGTTACTCTCAACAACCTGGAGTGGATTACGACAAAACATTCAGTCCAGTGGTTCGTCTAAGCACCATTCGAGCAATACTAGCCATAGCTGCTCGAGAAAATCTGAAACTTTGTCAGTTCGATGTGTCAACCGCCTTCCTAAATGGCACAGTAAAGGAAGAGATTTTTATGAAACAGCCTGAAGGTTACGAGGATGGAACACGAAGAGTCTGCAAACTAAAACGTAGTCTCTATGGACTCAAACAAGCACCGCTATGCTGGAACACATGCATTGCCGAATTCTTGAAAAAATCTGATTTCCAACAGAGCGAGGCGGATCCATGCTTGTATGTTCGTATCAGAGGACAATCCAAAGTATTTATTGGTCTTTATGTTGACGATGGACTATTAGCGTACAACACAACTACAGCAGGAGATGAGTTTATCAAGGAATTGCAAGCGAAATTCAAGATAACTACCAAACCTGCATCTTATTTTCTTGGAATGGAAATTAATGTACGTAAAGACAAAACCATTACACTATGTCAAAAGGCATACACAATGAAAGTTTTAGAAAAATATGGAATGTCTAACTGTAAACCAGCAAAAACGCCCTTTGTCAAAGATAATGAAATGGCAGTGGCAGAAAATATCAATACGAACTTCCCATACAGACAAGCTGTTGGTGCTTTGGCATATTTATCAGTAGGCACAAGGCCTGATATATCATATGCTGTTGGTGTCGCATCGAGAAACCTCGGAGAACCTTCTAAGAAAGATGTACTGCTGGTAAAACGCATCTTCCGGTACTTGAAAGGGACCCAATATATTGGGCTAACTTTTACGAAAAAGTCACCTGCCCACTTGGTTTGCTACAGCGACGCAGATCATGCAGGAGATCAAACTACTGGAAGATCAACAACTGGAATGGTGTGCTTATTTTCTGGAGCTGCTATTAGCTGGAGAAGCCAAAAGCAAACAACGGTCTCTATTTCCTCGACTGAAGCGGAAATCATAGCAGCTAGTGAAACTGCGCAAGAAATTTTATGGTTAAATCGCCTGCTTGGTAATTTAATCCAACCCGAGAAACCAGTGCTGAACTTGGACAACGAATCAGCAATAAAACTTGCACACAATCCAAAATATGAATACCACAAGCGCACCAAACACATCAAGCTCAAACATTTCTTCGTAAGAGAATGTATAAGCAATGGAGACTTCACAGTCGAGCATGTTTCGTCAGAGCTGCAGTTAGCAGATATGCTCACTAAACCTCTGTTCGGTCCCAGACTTAAGGACTTAAGTTCCAGAATGGGACTGAAGAATTTATCTTAAAAATTCTTAAAAATCTTCCGAGGATGTTAAGTATGGATATCATACGTGTCTATGTCCATTCTGGTCTATAGTCACATGTCATATCTGAAGTCGGATAAGTCTTGTCTAAATATATTATTCAAATGATATCTACATTTTATTTAACTTAACATTATAGATAATAACAGTGCTATCAAGATGATTTCTAACTATGAAAACATAAAAAGTTCAAAACACATTAATATTAAGGTACACTTCATAAAGGACATTGTTTACAAAAAGTTATTACAGGTGAATATGTACCAAGTGAAGAAAACATTGCGGACATTATGACAAAGACTTTGTGTTGTGACAAATTTAAATATTTTAGAAATAAATTGATATGTTGTGCTTAGAGGTAAATTAGGTTATGTTCAATTCGGTCAACTTCTGTCTGATTTATCTGAGGTCTGATCTAAGGGTCTGATTGATGACTGACATGTCGATTGACATTTGATTTGAGAAGCTTGTTATTTTTTTCGTGTTGTCAGTATGGTAAAAATGAATTCCCAATTTCAAGTCAAATTGTTTGATTTTTATTCAAGATATGGTTGAGCAAAATAAAATAAAAATTAGATACCTGAAATTGAGAGGGGGTGTTAGCGTGCAGTTTTCAATAGAGGTCATTGCAGTACTCACTCCAGTCTGATTACAAAGTTCTTAGTTAATGACTAGGTACGGGTGATATACATGATAGTAAAGCTGATGCTGAAGGTTTTAATTTTAAGTTAGTGCTGTTAAAACTAAAACTATTCCAAAGTAATTTAGCTTCTGTTCCTATAATTTGAGGACTATTTTTCAAAAAAAAAAAAACTAGTTTTGACAGCACTAAAGCTAAAATTAAAGCCTTCAGAATCGGCTTTATTGTTTACATAAAAAAACACGCGTTAAATGCATAATGCGTCTGATTTTTTAGCAGCTGTATAGTATTTAATAAGTGCGTGTACTAATGTGTGAGTGTTTGTAGTATGTGAATTTCCCCATCTCTTGGGAATTACCTTTTACTCAGGTAACTTTTACACACACTAACATAAATACATTAACATTTTAAGCTTAGATTTAAATTAGTTTATGTGTATGTTTGGATTGTTAATATTAACCAGTTTTTTGTAATTTCTATTGATGCTAATGTTTTCTGATAATGCTGTGTTCACCTGTCATTGATGGCAACACCAGAACAAGACCCAATGTATATCTATTTATGTTGTTTGTGTTGACATTGTTGGTGTACCTTTTTTATAAATAAATAAATACTTTCACCGAGACAAAACCGGTGCCGCTGTCCCTTGCTCTATATATTTTACTTTTTTACTCTCTCTACGGTACATGTTCATTCCTTGGTACATTATCAGCACGGACCTCAGAATAAGGAATACAAATAGAAGCCTGGCTAAAATAATACGCGGAGAAAGACACCTATCCTTGATTTTCTTACGACATTCTAGTGCGTTAGAGAGAAATGGATATGTATTAGTTTTTTCTTAATTAGGTAGGTTGTCACTAGTTCCTTGCTTTACTAGTGATGTAACAATGTCGATTTTTGACTACGATAAATAAACCAAATCGAAATTAACCACGACCAATCTGCTTACCACACATTATATCGTATCAAAGTGTGAAAAAAAAGGCACCGACCTTTCTGGTGACATCCTCTTGCTTTGGAAGGAAGCCAAGAGAATTAATAGCAAAGTGGTCTCTGTCTACCCCAGTGGGACACGTGTTATATTGTGTAAATAAGGAATTAATGAAAGGATATATTTCGTTTAGCATAATATTTTTTATTAAGTACAAATTACTATATCGTAGGCAGGTAGGTACATAAGTTAAGACCAAAATTGTGCTTGTTTCTAGTACAAAAAATGCTGTAGCTTATATCAGAGATACAACCGTAAACTATTTAAGTGGATACTTTTTAAGTCGCCTCTTAACTCAATCAAATAGATGTTCGTTGATGTCGCGTCTTTGTTCAATCAAGGAGGAAGGAATTAATTGCAACAATAGAAATCATAGACTTATAGGATTCTTAATAATAATATTATGTCAATGATAAGCGATAACAGCGCAATTACTACAGAGGTAATTTTTTTTTTTTTATTGTTTCTATCAAATAAACATCAACTTATCTTGAATAATAACTAATAACAAATAATGAATGATAAAAATACTTAATAACCTGTAATAAGAAATCAAATTATGCGCAGTTCAAGTCAATAAGCATTCCCAAAATTCGTTTCACGATAGAACTACCCTGTCAAAGTACTTTTATTGTCAACCACTAAGTACGAAAATGTCTTGATCTGCGGAATTTCTTCGTGAAGTTGATCACGGAAGTACCGTACCGTTCAATCTAGTAACACACCAGGAAAAATTATAAAGAAAGTGCGGTCCGTCGTTTCATTCACTCGTACACAGGAGTAATTTACGTTAGATGAGTACAATGGCTAATGCCCAGTTCTTATTTTAGCCAGGCTTCTATTTGTATTCCTTATTCTGAGGCACGGACTGATATTACGACACTAGATATTGTGCGGCCATGGATTGTACGCCCCGTGTTACGTGTACATAACTTTGGCTTCGTAATATCAGGCCGTGTTATACGTGGATGTACCAATAACCGTACAGCGCTACAAACTTATCTGAACCGGTGGCGAAAACAGGAACTAAAGTCGCCATCTTGAATATGTCACTCTGTGAATGTTGCCGACCACAATATTGGAAAAAGCGATTCAGAAATGCCGCAATTAATCTCAAATGGATTTAATGCAATATCGGTAGAAGAATGGCAAAAGTATTGTGGACATGTGAAAAAAATTGAAAACGAATATATTTAGATGAACCGTTCATCATTACTTTGAACAATGACAGTGAAAGTGAAAGTAGCGATTCTGAGGATGATGAAACAGGTGATTCGGGTTCGGGAATATCTAGAATTAAACCATTAAATTGTTTACTTGATCACAATTATAATATTAAAATATAATTGGTAATTTTTTTGTGATAAATTTTTTATTCATGCTTAAAAACTTCAAACTTCCTATAAAGATTTCCTTAAAACACTTCCTTTTAAGATTTCCTTACAGGTGGTTTATTTAATATGTACTTACATATTTTTCTTGAAAAGTCTCCACTACATAATATTTTTATCAACGTTAATCTAGTTTTTTAAGGAACCGAACCGGACCGAACTAATTGTACCCTAAAAATCGCCAACTTTCAGTTGACGGCAACACTGGGTTCGACTCTAGCGACGCCGTCACCGGGTCAGATAACTTTGTGGGCCTGTACTCCTTTTTGAGTTTTCTCTTCAAGAAATGTCAAAAAAATCGATAAAGTGTGTTTGCAAGAATAAAAAAATAACTCTCCCTAACCAGTGTTGCCACCTTAGCCCTTTTCAGGCTAAATCTAGCACTTTTACTGTAGTAGAACTCGTTTTTTGATGATTTAGCCCGAAAAGAGCAATCTAGTCCTTTTCGTTATGTGTATATTTATAGTTCTGTGAACCTAATTAAAACCAAAACCAGAAATAAAATGGGGCTAAAAACAATAATATCCATACTACGTATACGATGGGGTTTAAAACGACTGAGAGAGTGTTGCTGTTCACACAAGGTGTCAACTGAAATAATAAAAAACTGTAGGATTAATTTAAAATATTCGTTCAAATCCGCAAAAAACGCAGATGTCAATCAGCCATCAACTTTTTCTGCTTCATCAGGTACGATTTTTAACAGTTCAATAACTTAGTTTTAATTACTCTGTTGCATTTTCTGAAATTACTTACTACATCTCAAATAAAAAATTTTTAGCACTTTTGATGGCAAAATTTGCTAAATGTAGCCCTTTCTAGCTTGTCCAACTACTCTTTTTCAAAAACCAAGGTGGCAACACTGTCTCTAACTGTCAAAAAAAGAAATACTAACTCTTTTTTATCTTGACACCATGTTAGCTAAGAATAAAGCTGCCATCTTGGTTTACTTCTCAAAATTAAGAAATTACATCGTTTTATCGGGCTTTTTCTTAGGTTTTCTTCCTGCCATGTTAGCTATGCTGGCTGTGCATGCATTAAATTTTTTTTTTTGATGGCATGACCCCTCTTTTATTGGACATCAGAAGAAAGAAAAGGAGAGATAAAAGAAAGACAGAAGGACTGATTATTTATTTTCTTCTGTCTGTACCTACCAAAATTAGATAAACTATTAAAGCTTTGAGTTTGGCTTTTAGCTTTGTGTTTACTACATGGAATAACAGTACATACTGTAGCATTCGCTACAAGTATTCAACCTTTTTTATATATTTTTAGTCTTTCTTTATCGTTGGCTGCTTTTCTGAATTTTCGAATTCGAATATTTAGAATGATCTTGTCAGATTTTTTTTGTTATTTTTCTCATATCAAAGAAGATCGTGACAGAGGAAGGATAAATCTTTTACAAAAATAACAAAATTTGGAATTTAAAAGCTTGAAACAGAGCACATTTGCTCTGAGCATTTTGAAAGCCAGTTTTTCTGCGTTTCCTGGTAAGTTTTGTGTAATTTTGGTTTCATTCTCTGAAAATCCTTTTTGTCCCGTTTCCAATACGTTAATTTCCTTTCCCTCATTTCATAAGCATGTCTTGACGCTGTTGTTTTATTTCTTTACAGCGACCCTTCAGGTATTTTCTAAGGGTTCTGGTTCTCCCCAGTTTGATTATTCATTTCTACTTGAATTCCATCCGCCATCTCGTACGGTTGTACCTATTGAGGCCTGATGTAAGGACCACGTCCCTGGTGAGCTAAAGCTTCCGATATTAAAATAGAAATCGCCAAGCTTCATCGACTGCTCCCGGGAACACCGGAAACACCCAAAGTCACGAAGAGACCCTTACCAGGTTTTTAGTATCTGTAGCCTAATATTCAGCATCAATTATTTTTATTCCTTAGTGTAAAGCTAGATAACGATTGCTCGTAACACCTTAATATTACTTTTTCTTTCGGATTAAGAGTTATCAAAACTTCCGTGCAACCTTAGTTTCTGGGATCCTAAAAACTAGTTTCGCCACCAAATTTTAAAATCCATTATTTTATGAACAAATGCGTCGTTCAAGCTAAAAGGAAATCAAAATCCTAAATAAGTGGAATTAAGCATAATTTCCTTTTTGATCTAATAAGTTCCTTTGTACCGATACTCTTTAGATATTATTGTGTTTTGTACTATATTTTTCTTACTTCGGTTTTGTTATTTTTTGTGTATTTAAAGATAAATTATACGGTTTATTTATCCAGATTTACCTCTTTTTTTGGCTGTCACCAGGCTTGCCTGGTGGCAGTCCAAATTTAGGTCGAAATTACGTTCGTGAATATGTAGTGGCTAAAAACATATTTTTTTTTTAAAAAATAACGCTACAATACATACTCTTCTACGTTTGCTGTTTAATATTAGTCACCGATGTTTTGTATTTGTATTGTAAATGAAGGGGTTTTATGAGCCTTCTTACATTATGAGAGAGGGGTGTGGATGTACTTTAATAAGTACATTAATTAGTAATTGTAATATATTTATTCAAAACACAAAAACTTATATAACATAATAAAAACTTAAAACTATCCTATAAATAAAATAAACCTATTACAAATAAAAAACTGGATCCAGATCGCTGTCCCTTGGTAAGGTGCCCAGAATGCTGGCTACATTACCTCTCTGGATGGCCAGACTTATTCTCTGGCCGAGGTAAGCACCAGCCCTCTGGTCACCCGAGACGTTGACCAGGCGCGATGACAGTTCCTTAAATAATTTTCTTGCCTCTGGACCCCACGGGCCCAAAGTCTCGACGCCAAACGGCATAAACATGTAGCAGCTATCTAAGCTGACATATATGCGCCGTTTGTTGCTTTCAGCCGAATCCGCCGCCGCACCAGCAGCTTTACAAGTTTGTCTAACATGGGAGGCCGCCAGTGTGTCGACGCATGTAGCGTCCCACACTAGCGGACGCCCATGTTTCCAAGGAATTAATGACATACCATCAGGCCTCTTGCCATCGTCTCGTACAATCCCCTTTGGTTCGAGAGTGCACGGTGTATTGACGGTGACAAGGGCCCTCCGGATGATGTCATTTAGGCTGGCATGGCGGGAGAGACGGCCAGCGCTGCGTCGACACGAGAGCCCGTGGTGGCCGTATTGGTCAACGTCGGTTCCACAGGGGCAGCGATGTGGATGTGCTAAGATCGTGCCTAGCCGCAGGCCGATGGCGGTGCCAAAAGAAATATCATCCATAAGTGTGCCTATGTTAGGCGAAGGGAGAGCTCGTAACCAGTATCCCGACTCACGTTCTGAGACGGCAAGGAGACGTGCCCGCTCTGTGTCGCTGATGCAGGTTTCTAATAGTTGTTTTTGTTTAATTATTTTTATTTTTGTTTAATAATTAGTAATTAAATTGGCCATAAATTAAATTGTGTGATCGTCTAATTTACCTACTGCTAAGACCCATACGTTGTGTTTCAAAAACGGTTAATTAAAGTAAGTAGAGAAAGAAAAAAAAAGAAAATATGCTCCGAGTGACGTGAATAAATCGAAATACGCGACTTCCAGGTTTATCAAGAAAAGGTGAGAAGGCATGCTACTTAGCTACGTATTTCAGCAGAACGGCCAAGGGTAGAAATCACATTCACTGCTGTTCCGTAGTTCACATAAAACGACACTTTCACTTGCGATTGCACAAAGACGATTTGTATTTGTAACGTAAACACTGTTGTTTCATATCATAGTTATGTATATTAATGAAAATATGTTAGGTGTATGAATATAATATATTTATATATTAAGGTTGTGAATTTAAAAGAGATTTCTGGCCGTTGCTCGCTGAGTTGCGTCGGGGTAGAATAATCAAGGGATTCTAGACCTAAAATAGGGCTAGAAGAAAATGGGGGCCCTGCATACTGTTGTTTTACGAACCAAGTCTCCCAGCACACCTAATAACTTGGACCTAACTAGACATCAATCAGTCTAGCCACCTTACAAATCCAGCGAAAGTGCGATACAACCATCTTAAACCCTATAATTTTTAAACCATGCATTTCCCAACTTTCAAACCATTACAACTGATTTCATACATCCCTCCTGTAGTTCCTACGACGCTTGATCAAGCTAAAACTACGTACTTCCTAAAAGCCCCATAGTACACTCCTATACTCTTGGCTCTCCTTGATTATAGACAAAGAATAGCAGAAAATCCAGCCAGCTCCCTTGTTGAACCACGATCTACATCGGCGTCCTCAGGCGAGCTAACCGCACACTGAATTTCCATTAACCCTATGCTATAACCAAGGTTTAAATAGCTCGTCCCCACCTCTTGAAGTACCTAGAAAACCCCATTACATATTCCTATACTCTGGGCTCTCCTTGATTATGGGCAAAGAATAGCAGAAAATTCAGCCAGCTCCCTTGTTGAACCACGATCTACATCGGCGTCTTCAGGCGAGCTAACTGCATACTGAATTTCCGGGAACCCTATGCCACAATCACGGATTTAATAGCTCGTTCCCACCTCTTGAAGTACCTAGATAATATCTAAATAAAGTAGCACACATCAACATTCTCAAAAAAGTAAATAGAAGCTAGAATTCGAAATAAACAAAAAGAATTGAGAGGAGCCATTATTTCTGCACTCGATGTACCTGTATGAAGAAAAACTAGAAAAGAGATATACAAATGTATGCTGCCAGCTGTAACCTGCTATAAAAGGAAATGAAGCGAAATGTCGTTGGTTTCTCGTGACCCTACATAATGCCTCCTCTCTCAATCTCTAGAAATCTCAGCAAAACGTTGGAACAGAAATATATAGTGACGCCTTCTCCGGAATCTAGATTTCGAATAAAATAAGTGATAAATATAAAATTGCTGTAAATAAATAAACTGTTGATATAAATTCTTAAAATATAGAATATATATGTGGTTTACGCTCGTGTTATTTTAACCGGTGACTCTATATCTAAATCCGTTATTTTGTTTGCTTATTTTCGATTTAAATCACTCGCACTTTTCAGAAACAAAACACTCTTACACACTTTAGCGAACCGAACAAAAACCGAACCGCACGCGTCTACGATTCATTCTCCCGAACTAAAACCGATATGATGTAATTTTATTATACGTTGATGGCCATCAACCCGGCGATCCGTCCCGTTTTCGTCCCCAAAACCGACTGCCTAGCTTTCACGTTGCTCCTGCGCAACCCCCTGACGATTTCCCTGACCATTTCTGGTCACGCCCCCTTCCAGACACATTATTTTATTAATTAATTAGTTGTCAAACCCTACTTGAGGTTTGTTTTCGCTAAATTCAACAAAAACAGTCAAGAGTGCGAAACACATTAAATTTTATGGTATTTCGTCCGCTGCAATACCTATACAGAGTATCGAAAAATACAGTGTTGTTGCCTCATAGTCTAAGTTAAAATAGAAATAAACTGAAAATATAGAAATTTAAACGTCCTTCTGAATAAAACTTATCTATTTTAAACGCAAAGAGATATTATAAAATACCTTCGACTGTCAAAGCCTGCCCCCACTTCTTCTGCCTTCACTAACGTACTTTAAAACCAATATACTGATTGATTTACATTTTAAACTAGAAAAACATGTTTCAGAGTCATTACCTACAACCATTCAGTTGTTAATTTATAATCAAAAGCAGTCTTTCAGAATTCGAGTCTTTCATAACAAATTTAATCACAAAATATTTCACCCTCTGTATGTTTTGCAGCTCTGTGTCCCCGTACAACTTCTCGAGATGACCGAAAAAAAACTGTAACATGGTTTCTGCCCATAAAACCTGACAACTACTCGACGACCAATTAATCTATCAGTTTTATGGCCTTTGAACTCTATTAAAAAAAATCTTCTGACGCCAAATATAACCTCTGCCAAATAAAGAGTGCATCTATGCGTTTTTATACTTAATAACTTGGTCCCTATGACGTTGTGACATAAGGTCGCAACTTCGTTCTAGTTTCTTCACGTTACCTTTGGAAGACATTGTGAATTCGTAGAATCCACAAAACAGTCCCTATCGATAAAGCTTCAAAAGACGTAGGGTCACATTCAAAATTAAACTTTAATATAAAGACATATGAACAATAAGTTAATTAAATTATTAGTAATTGGCCACACCCTTTGTGCATTTGAGGGTTGTTCATATTTTAAACTGTTGAACCTCGCATCACAAATGTCGCTACTAGTTACGTTTCAAAATAAGATACTGTAAAGCTAAAGTACAAACTTTCGCTTTTACAGTATGTGTACTTAGTACACAGATATTCGGCCGTCTAGCAGAAAATAAAATCCTGCCACTTGTGGTCGTTTAACAAGACTAAGCATGTTAGAGTGATGTTAAAGTTAGAAAGAGCAAACGGTCGCTTCTTAAAGTCATGCACAAGAAAACTTTTCGGTATCCTACTTAAACACTGTACAAAGAGGCAGGCTTTTTGACCGTACGACAGATCTTCATGTTAAAAGCTTCATTGGCAACTCATCGCAAAACTACATCGTCTCCAGATTATCCACCATTACTGAAAAAAGAGTATACCATACCCCTTCTATTTAAGTAAAAACCACCTTTGCACAAAATTTTTCCAAATATCTGCTTCTTTTTATCTACAGCAGGGTAGTAAAACTCTGCGATATTAAAAATTCTTCTTTAAGAGAAGCAAACACTACCATCCAAACATGGCTTAAAACATTGTATCGATTCGGCAAAGCACGTCTTAACTTATTTGACAGGACTAACCTTATTTTAAGCGTCCTGTCTTTTTCTTTTTTTATCGAAAAGACAAGGACAGAACGCTTAAATTATGTTTAGTCCTGTCAAATAAGTTAAGATGTGTTTCACCGAATCGGTATCAATATGAACCTATCAACTGTTAAACTGTGCTATACATAAACATATTCTATCTAAACATATATAACATAAAACATTAAAATATATATTTTTTTAATTTATTTATTTACTTAAATGGTTAGTATTACAGAAAAACTTAATTAGGCCTATCCTAGGGTTAGTAAAATACAAATATAGAGAAAAAAAAATTTGGGACTAATAATACCCAAAGCAGGCTTCCGACACATTAACAGATTCTTTCTTAGACTGTAAAACTAACAACCTAGCACATAATAATAAATTCGAATATGTGTGCTCCGATACTAGAATTCTCCGTAACACGGAAGCACTATGAAGTTATTTATATTTATATATATATATTATTTATATTTATATATTTCTATCTATTATGTCATATTTATATATCATACTATACTTTGCATCATTTTACAAATCATTATGTCACCAAACTCTTTGTTCAAAACATAGACACACACCCTCTCTCTCTCTCTCACACACACACACACACCCTCTCTCCCCCTCTCTTATAGACCCTTTCACACCCTCTCCCTCACCATCACACACTATCATTATTTTCTACATACACATTAAATAATTAAAATCTATGTAATCATAACAATTTGATAAACTGATCTATAGTCAATACGATTACAAATGTAATTCTGTTAGGCCCCCGCGGTTTAGGCTTGACCTAGTTTTGGGGACCACTGTTAATGTACTGAACTTTAAATAAGTTAAAGATCTAATGTAATTTTCTTTTTGGTAAATAAACTTATTCTATTCTATTCTATTCTAAGCATCTAAATCTGCCACTGGTGGTCGTCTAGCAAAAAAAAAAAAGCCTGCCACTAGTGGTCGTTTAACAAAACTAATTTACTAATCTGCCACCAGAGCCGATATTTGCATATTTATTGTATTTATTTGGAGGAGAGATTTTTGAATTATGTATTTTTTTGTTGTAAAATCATAACCTCACTTTTAGGACTAAAATCGATTAATGACCTGAAGTTACTTCTGCAACTGCTTCGGCGCTGCGGTAAGTGCAGGCCCTCTGCCCTTGCATAACAAAGTGCAGTCACCCATGCTCACCTCTGCAGCTTCGGCTTGCTGGTCACTTAGTTACTGCGGGTGGGGGCTGCGCTGCCTCCGCACCTCCGGCTTTTTATATACACTCTAGGGGTAGTAGCCATAAAACTGCGTGGATTCGGGGTGCTCTGATTCGGTTTTGAAACAGATTCAACCTATTTTTAACCGACTTCAAAAAAGGAGGAGGTTCTCAGTTCAACTGTATTCTTTTTTATTTTTTTTTATTTTTTTTGGTGTTGTAACTTCATAACTCTGTCATTTCTGAACAGATTTGAATTTTTTTTTTGTTTGGAGGAGTGTACTTCCCGGTAGGTCCCATTTTAAGTTTGGTTATGGTCTGATGAAGATCTTCAGAGATAGACAGTGGAACTCCTCAGGAATTGAGGTAATCGCATTGTATCTAGGTGCTGATTACAAGATATTACTTGAAAATCGACATTCTTTCAGATGAGCTTCGATCCTGGCTTCATCACCATATTCACCATAGAACTCCTCAACGGATCAGAGCACATAACTCGAGATTGCGGCAATCACTGCGTTAGGGTGCTGATTCAAGGGTATTACTTGGAGATTATCAGAATACCCACCTGACCTTCAATCCTGGCTTCATCACCATAGAACTCCTCAACGGATGACAGCACATAACTTTGGATTGCGACAATCAGTTTGTGTTAGGGTGCTCATTGCAGGGCATTGCTTGAAAATTGCCAGTGTACCCACCTGACCTTCGATCTTGGCTTCATCACCGTAGAACTCTTCAACAGATGACAGCACAAAACTCGAGATTGCGGTAATCATGTTGTGTTAGGGTGTTGATAGCAGGAAGCTACTCAAATAAATCTACTTATACTCACTCGAACTTCGTTTCATATTAACACCAAGTTTGCAAGAACTACCCATACCTCACAATTTAACCCAGCAACACTAAAAATGTGAAATAAAATGAAATTTTAACAAAAAATAGTAACCGACTTCAATAGTAACAGCAGTCATTCACTAAAAAGTTAATAATAATTCTATAAAGACCGATGGTACCGAAGCAACACTTTTGCCGGCTTCTTTCTTCCTGAAACATTATGTTATCTAGAAGTCGGCGTATTTCCTATGATATAGCAACATAAAAACCAATATAAGAACGCCGACTTCTAGATAACATAACGATTCAGGAAGAAAGAAGTCGGCAAAAGTATTGCTTCGGTACCATCGGTCTTTATAGAATTATTATTAACTTTTTAGTGAATGACTGCTGTTACTATTGAAGTCGGTTACAATTTTTTTGTTAAAAGTTAAATTTTTATCCATGAAGTTAAAGTGCCATTCAGATAAAGCTTACGTTCCAACGGTAATTAACTTGCGGCAGGATAGCCTTTTTTGCTATTCAGCCACCAGGCTACTCCAGTGTATTGAATATTGTACCTTATCTGGTTGATGTTAGGAAGTACATTTCAATAATCATAAACTTGTGGTAGATTGTTTTTGTTATTCTGCCGCTAGTGGCAGAATATATTATTTTGCTAAGCGGCCGCTGGTGGCAGGCTAGACACTTTGTATTTAATACCATAGCCATAGAGAGAGAATCTCAGAATAAGGAATACAAATAGAAGCCTGGCTAAAATAATACGCGGAGAAAGACACCTATCCTTGATTTTCTTACGACATTCTAGTGCGTTAGAGAGAGATGGATATTTATTAGTTTTTTCTTAATTAGGTAGGTTGTCACTAGTTCGTTGCTTTGCTAGTGATGTAACAATGTCGATTTTTGACTACGATAAATAAACCAAATTGAAATAAACCACGACCAATCTGCTTACCACGCATTATATCGTATCAAAGTGTGAAAAAAGAGAATGCAGGAGGCACCGACCTTTCTGGTGACATCCTCTGGCTTTGGAAGGAGGCCAAGAGAATTAATAGCAAAGTGGTCTCTGTCTACCCCAGTGGGACACATGTTATATTGTGTAAAAAAGGAATTAATAAAAGGATATCTTTCGTTTAGCATAATATTTTTTATTAAGTACAAAATACTATATCGTAGGCAGGTAGGTACATAAGTTAAGTCCAAAATTGTGCTTGTTTACATTTTATACGATACAACCGTAAACTATTTAAGTGGATACTTTTTAAGTCGCCTCTTAACTCAATCAAATAGATGTTCGTTGATGTCGCGTCTTTGTTCAATCAAGGAGGAAGGAATTAATCGCAACAATAGAAATCATAATAATCATAGACTTATAGGATTCGTAATAATAATATTATGTCAATGATGAGCGATGACAGCGCAATTACTACAGAGGTTATTGAATTTTTTTTATTATTTCTATCAAATAAACATCAACTTATCTTGAATAATAACTAATAACAAATAATGAACGATTAAAATACCTAATAACCTGTAATAAGAAATCAAATTATGCGCAGTTCAAGTCAATAAGCATTCCCAAAATTCATTTCACGATAGAACTACCCTGTCAAAGTACTTTTATTGTCAATCACTAAGTACGAAAATGTCTTGATCTGCGGAATTTCTTCGTGAAGTCGATCACGGAAGTAACGTACAAGTTCTGAACAGGCCTTTCAGAACGATTTGCGAACATAGAAGTATGCACTTTTCTACACCACAGACATCCATAGGTACTGGTTCTGTTGCCTAAAATTGAAAAATTATCGAGTATACTATAGTATAGTACAAGCACGTACCTACAAACAAGATTGCAATTATACATAATAATTTAAAGGTTACCAATGTGTCTGTATCTGATAAATATAACGTCGGTAAAGCATCTGCTTTTAACCGTCTCCATTTTAAATTTTCGTTTGGTCCAAAAGAATCCGGCGTAAAGTGTTTCGAACAAATATGACTGCTTTTTTTAATTGCCCAATTTGGTCTAATTATTCGTCAAAGCCATTCACTTTTTAATTCTTCCCTTTTTGGAAATCTGTAACAAAAAAATATAGCGATATTTATTCGGCATTATTTTTCTTTTAACTCGCGCTGCAATTAATCTGCGGTATTATCCTTTATGCACGGCTGCCTCGGGAACCAATGTTCGATAGTTTGTCACACAGACTTTAGTACACCACTATGCGAAAAAACATAACCTCTCATAGTCGGCAGAAAATCTATATAAAACAGGCAAATATCGGTGTAGAATTGAACACGAGTATGATTTACAAGAACTACTATTATTGTTACTGAGTTTTAGGTATGATCCTTCAACTTATTAACATAAAAACTATCAGAACTCACCGATGAAATGATATTGCTTCATTGTTGTTTTTTTTTCTTCCTGTATGCGATTTACAGCCATCAATCGCACAAGACATTTTATTACAATGTTAAAAAAACAATCAACACAAACAATAATAAATCACACTTTCACGAATTATGAGAGGAAGAGCACAAAAATATTTAATTTCTCTCGGTGAAGCTGTAAACTTTCGCAAAATGCATTAGACATTTCGATGCCACCAAATTAAGATGTGATGCACGCAACGAACGATATTACAACACAACGATACAATGATGAGACATATTTAATTTGATGGTATTATAATTTTTAAAATACATCCAAATGAGGAAGAGTCACGATTTTTGTTAAGTATGTAGATCGATGACAGTAAAAAAAACATGACTTATGGTGAAAAAAATATCCAAATCGGACAAGAAATGTCGAAAGTACAGCAATTTTACTGTAGCAGTTCAAATAACGCCCGCCAGTACCAGCCGCGAGCGCGTGACGTCATCCCACACATACCCGGGGCGCGACCCCGCACGCGCTCTTCAGTTCTGTAGGTGTACTCTGTTTCCCGCGCAGTTCTTGAGCTGTGCTTGTCACGGTCGCTTTGTTATAGATTTATTGTTGTGTATCAATATCCTTAAAAATGTCTTACAAATATTGTGTCGTGCCAAAGTGCAAGAGTACAAGTAGTAGTACGCCCGACAAACTATTTTTTCATGTTCCAACAGACAAAAAAGCTAGAAAAAAGTGGTGTAGTGTTATGAAGAGAGATCCTTTATCAAGCAAAAGTACTCATTACTGTTGCGAAGATCATTTCGACGTAAGTACCTTTCCTACGTTATACCTTATACTTGACGTATACCTATTTCCTCGTATTATTGAGTAAATGTCACCTATTTTATCGATCAATGGAATCAAAAACCTTAAAACTTAATCCTTTTATGTCATATTGTCTCAACCTTAACACAATCGTATGAGGTAATAACAATAAACAATAATCAACGTAGGTATGATATTTGTAGTCCGGGAGACTACCGCATTTTTATCTACGATAATGAATACCTATCAACAATAGGTAATGATTCGAATTTTAATTTCTTTGCTGTAGGACCTATTTTTTGGATCTGCTTTTCTCAGTAAGTAAAGTATTATTTAAAAATAAAATAAAGAATCTTTAATCTGTTTTTACTTTTTACAGGTCGAAAATGACATGGAAAATTATATAAGGTACCGATTGATGGGTGGTCAACTAAGACTAAAAAAAGGAGTTCTGCCGCATAAATTTGACTGCCAAAGAAAGGATAACGCCGTTGTAGAACGGACTGGATATAAAAAAAGACAGCAGATTGAGTACTTTGAAAGAGTGCTTAATCCGGAAGTTGGTCATGAAAACCTAATAACACAAGAAGAGTTCGTGGCGTGTGAAACGATTGATTTTAATTCAAATGATACAGAGGCTATAAACCCGCTTGAAGAAGATAATGCGGCAAATCTACACAATGATCCTAAATATAAATCACTCGCAGTGCAAGTTAATATAAAGCCAAAAGTTCGAAGCAAGGGCATTAATACTGACGCCGGTTTTGACCGGGTTGAAGAGTTTGCTCTTAAAATAAAAACGGTGAAACCAAAAGAACATCGTCGGGATCATCATCGGGAACCAATGCATGATAGCTTCACATCTTACTCTAATACCTCATCAGTTTCTGCGAGCCTAAGTGGATTCAGTGTAAATACTGACGCCTGTGAAATGAAACGACAAGTAGATACTGAGTTATTTAAGGAACACATGCAAAAAGGAACTTTAATGTCTATATCTAGAGAACCTAAGCTAAGTAACATCAATAATAGTTTTATCATTTTCTTCACATTTGAGAGTGCAGCTATAACCTTTAGTTTTTACTTTATGCTCCGGTGTTATTCTTGCCTTTACTGTGCACACATTTCCATTTCTTTGGACTTGGACATACCCTACGGCATCGTCGCCATATGACTCTCGTACAGACCTGTAATAATCATACAGCATTAAATACCTACATCACATTACCTGATGCGGTTGCACCATTTAAGTGCATCGAAACAAAAAACATGGTAGGTATCCGCTAATGTTAGTTAATCTACGGCGCGCTCCCGGTCTATAATGTTTAGGTGAACTTGAAACCGGCACTTACTAAATCGCAATGAATCATGCCTGCAGTTGCCTGCTTACAAAAACATCAACTCGAACTCCGTAGGAAGAAATAATGTAGGTACTTGACTTGACTAACGTTTTTATGATGGAGTGTGTTATGCTGTCCATGTACCTTTTTACCCAGGTTATTTTATTATTTTCACATTACCTACCGCAACAGCCATGGGAAAAAGTACCTAGGCCTAAACTCACTAACTAACACATTAAATTTGGTAGGTACTTACCGTTGAAGCTTCCAACCTCGGATTTCAGCGCTGGTATACTTCACATGATTGTTTAAGTATTCAAAAACCATGAAAGAATCCACTTTAGGTAGATTATCTGACTGTCCTTTTTCGAATCCATCTTCCAATTTGTTGCTCATTATTACAGAACACCGAAACAATAAACCGATAATGCATAAAACTCGAAAAAAACCGAGTGTTCGCTACTAATCACGAATGTGCGTACTGGACGACTGCGATCGCGCGGGGTCTGTGTGTGATGACGACATCGGTATCCACGGGCGGGAGGCGCGCGTTTTAAAATCAAGCCCGATAAAATATTAAATAACTTTGCCATTTATGGACGGATTTCAAAAAATCAAAAAGTAGTGTACTCAGAAAATCATAACACATGCAATGTAATAGTCAAAATTGGATTCTCCCGTTATGTGACTTATCCTCATTACTCCCATCGGGAACCAATATTGTACAGCCATGATAATACGCGACCCAATAATGTACAGCCAATAATACGCGACCCGAGGTTACGATCCATGTACACGTAATATCGGGGTGTGCAATATTGGCTGTACATTATCACCCCGTACAATATCAGTACGAGCCGATAATACGCGACCCGATAATGCACACCCTGATATTACGTGTACATGGATCGTAAGCTCGGGTCGCGTAATATTGGCTGTACATTATCGGGTCGCGTATTATCGGCTCGTACCGATATTGTACAGGGTGATAATGTACAGCCAATATTACGAAGCCAATATGGCGGTCATTCAACATGTCAGAATTCCACCAGCCAATCAGCAGCATTCGATCATAGACTAAAACGGTGCCTCGTTCGTTTTAACCACTTGCACGAGTTCGCGTCATCGTGGGAGTGCTTGCTTTTAGACTTACTTTATTTGTTTGTTTGTTCTCAATTATTTCAGAAGAATGATTCAACAATGGTCCATGGAGCAGCAGAGTAACCTGAGGATGACGGTGTAGGACGCCAAGGCGTGTGTGGTTTTGGCGCGACGAGCTGTTGGACAAGATATCCACGAAATGTATTTGGTACATTATTACGAGTTCATTAAATGAGGTAATTTCTTTTCGCCGATGCTATGTAGTGCTTTTCTCAAAAAAATGTAAGGTAGTAATTTATTAAGTAAGTAATTAGGCAGGTAAATCAAACACGCAAGCAAAGTTTTACTAATCTCTTTCACCAATGAATTTTATTGTACCATTTTGACACATAATAGTTATTGAGTTTTAGTTAATTACTTCTACTGATGTTGATGTCAATAATAAAGCCTATAGTAGTTAGGGTTTCTGCACTTAGTAGTGAGACCATTGTGCGTGGGCCCTCACTCAAGCCACACCAGCCTCTTTAGTTTCCTTAGGGTGGCCTCTAAACTTTCCGGTGTTCCGATTCTTTGTCTTCTGATGCTGGTGATTTAATTGCATTCTAAGAGCGTATTTCTCACTGCCTCTTCTGGTTCCATGCAGGCCCAGCACAGGGGACTATCTGTAATACCAATTGTGTGGTAGTGTTTGTATAATGAACAGTGTCCTACCTATTAATATTCCTGTGATCTTTCTAAGGCTTCTCCTGTATAGCCTTAGGAGCCGTTTGGTTAGTCTTCTATCTAAAGCCTGTAGCGTCCCAACGAACCCTGAGTTGCGTGGGTGTGGATGACCTGTCACGGCGCGTGTGGCTGCTGCGGCAGATGGCTCTCTAACAAAACTGACTAAACAATGTCATGTGTTTATATATAATAATATTTAAATAAAAGACAAATAAGTCAAAAAAATATATATTAAATGATTTACAAGAAATAGCTGACTCGCTCTACTGCCAGTGATGACGATGATGCCGATATGCAGGTACTTAAAAATACATCAAGCAAATAAATACTTCTTTCATTCATTCACTTTAAATAAACGGGAGAACACACAGACCCAGACCCCAGATTAATATAATTGTTACCCAGAACAGAAAGTACTTTGTTTAGTCTCTATATTTTCTGTACCTATTTAATCAGCAATAAATTACATGGTTCTTACAAAATAAACAAAAATGTTTTTCATCTCTCATGTGGAAAGTAGGTCATTGTTTTCCCGAAAAGTGCCAGTTTTCCTCCAAGGCAGAAAAGTAGACTTCAATATAAATTACTTTCCTCCCCAAAAATTGGAATATAACATATATGTACATTTTGTTTACTTTCCTCAGAGTCAGGATGAAAAGCAGTGTTTGCAGGAGAAAACACAATTTCACCCACAAACTATAAATAAATATCTCATATGAAATTGCTTGTTTTCCTCTCATGTATGACTGTCTACTATTCCAGGAGAAACTAGATAAATGCCTCACAGCATACAACTGGCAGACCTCAACAGTCACCTCCGTACCCAACCCCAACAACTCCATCAGCTCCAACAGCGAGGAATTCGAGCAGCAAGTATGGCAGCTGGTGTGGAGCCGGGGGACGCGCTGTGTGTCAGTCTGTACAAGCAGAGAGCCGTGCTAGTGAGTGAGCTGACCATGCAGGGAAGGGAGTTGCCAAAAAGCATCACTAATAACTAAGTAAGTTAGTTATAGAGCCATGTGGTGTCCGGCAGACCAGAATAGCACCAACCCTTTACATTTATGGGTGACGTATAATGCGACTAATGTCTGAGGCAGAACGCCGAGAGCCTCATCAACCAGAGAATAGGCAGCATTGTGTTCTTTTAGTCTTCCATCACTGCAATCTCAAACCCCCCTGCCAAGCGTGGATATTACGGCTAATTCCTCCCATGGTAGCAGTGGCGTGCACAGAACTTTTTTCAGGAAAAGCAATCAGAAGGTCAAGTACGACAATAAAAAAAATATGAAAAATTTTTAATAACACTTTGAAAAAACAAAAGTTTGTATGACACAAGGGTAGGCACTGCCTTTCCTAGAGGAACATTTTCATACAAACTTTTTTTTTTCAAAGTGGTACTTGACCTTCTGATTGCTTTTCCGGAAAAAAGTTCTGTGCACGCCACTGCATGGTAGAGAGTTATGCCTAGCAGTGGACTGTTATGGGCTATTGATTTATTTATTTATTTACACATAGCATTACAGTTTATATATACCTTATCGCTACACAGAGGCATAATGTATATATTATTGCTTATAGTCTAGGTTATCCAAATGATTCACTACGCTCACAAAACTTCAGGTATCCTCTTTTCAACGCGGCCATCCATCTGCAAATACATCCGTGTGTGTGGTGCAAAATCGACCAATGCATAGACCATTGCGGTCGCTCGTTGATGATAGTACATATGAATCTCCATACAAAATAATCACAGGAGTAACAAGTCATGATAAATTTGGCCCTGTGTTGGTAACTATTCTTTAGGCTGTTCCAAAATAATATTAATAAAATTAAGATAAAACTTTCTATGAAAAATTAAATAATCAGGGCCAAAATGAAAAAAAAAATTGTAGGTCCTTTCTTTGAAAGGTGATCTATCAACGCACAGCTCGAACCACTGGATGGATCGGGATGAAATTTGGCATACAGATAGATATCATGATGTACGCATACGCTAAGAATTTTTGAAAATTCTACCCCTAAAGGGTGGCAAAGTTCGTATGGGAAAAGAGGAAGCAACGGACGGATCGATGTAATTTGACGATGTAGATGGATAGATGGAGGGCCGGAAAGTGACATAGGCTACTTTTTAACTCGTGCACGCAACATGTGTTATTTTGTAATCTGTGCGAAATTTCATCAAAATCCGTTTATACGTGATTGAGGCACAAATATACGAACTTTGATATTTATAATATTAGTAGGATAAACAACCGAGGGATATCAGGGATACCTCGCCTGATAAAGGTATGAAACTGTATAAAAGACGCCAGACTGGATGCGTGGCGTGGCGTGCGTGCGCAGTCTGCCATCTTTCATAGAGTTTCATACATTACAACCGGTGCGTTACAACAACAGACACAGAGACAAATTACAACGCAAACAAGCGTCCGGTGTGCGGCGCCTTTAATTAATAAATATCTATTAATATTTATAAAATATACAGTTCAGATATTATAAATCTTCATTGTTTATACACAGAGACAAAGAACAATGAAAAAAATATATACAACAATGATTACAAACATTCCACCCAAATATTCATGGTCACAATATCTTCCCGTGGATGTCGTAAAACACCACTAAGGGAATGGGTCGATTGTTGTGCACCTGCTGTAAGCGATGGACTTGCGACCCATCTCAACTTTGCTAGTTTGGTTTTGGTGTGACATGGTACATCCTTTGTTTAAAATGTGGTTATAATATTGACTTCATCTTCCAGAACTACCTCTCAGGCGAATCCTGCGAGCTCCTGGTCATCCGCTGTGAGAAGACACAATGAAATTACCACTAACAGTGGGATATTCCACACCGCCAGGAATGGGAACATTGCTGCGACCCAAGCGAAGCCCACTTATGCCATTGATGCCTAGGCTATTGTAAGTTATTTTACTCGAAAATTTTTGTGATGTGGTCATTGTATGGGCGTATACCGTGGTATGGTCAAAGGATCCATTCTTTCTGAAATGACCCTCAATATTTGTCAAAAGTGACGGAAACGCTCTGCCTACCCCGCAAGGGAATACAGGCGTGAGTTTATGATCCATTCAGACGTCATTCTACCTTATAGTATAGGTTCGGGATACCTTTTGAAATATAAAAGTCTAGTAGGTCTGGAATCTTTTTAGTATGTAGGCTCACCAGTAGATATTAAACCCGATTCTGTAGGCTTTAATTTTAGTTTTAGTGCTGTCAAAACTTGAAAAATTCCCAAGTAATTTAGCTTCCAATCCTAACACTTAAGGACTAGTTTGAAATGAAAAATATTTAGTTTTGACATCACTAAAACTAAAATTAAAGCCTTTGGAATCGGCTTTATAGTATTCAAATGCTTGGTCTCCACGCATTTATTCAATTAGCGTTATGCTGGCATTTCGTGATGTTTTATTGTGTTTTTGATTAGTACTGCTGTTCCTCCATGAGCTCTTCCATCAGGATAATTTGTAAGGTAGCATTTATAGCCCCCTTGTGGCAAAAGATCTTTGGCTAGTTATATGCGTCTCAGAAATGAGTAAATAAATTTTTACCTGTAATTGTAAATGTTTGGTCATGTTTACGTATATTTAAGTATTTTCTCCTTTCCATAGGTGCCTATTGGTAGACAGGAAGATGCACTACACACCAATAGCAGCAGCAAGGATTGCAAATGCTTACAGCTCACAGAGCTCATGTGGCATCCACTCCACTGACGGCGGAAGAGGCGGCTCATGAACGCAGGCTGACGGAAGGCGCCGGCGTTGGCGCTCCGCCCCGCCTCACAGCTCGCCACCAGCTCTCCGACTTGGAGTTGGGTCATGCGCGGAGAAACGCAATTATTCAAGATTATGGGCTAGTTAATAGGAATAGATAATAAAAAATTAGTTCAAAAACTAAAACCCGACCACTGTAATATCACGCTCTAAAAAATATTCTCATCAGAAATTGTTATGTACAAACGAATCAATATTTATCGTCTATTAAATGAACATTTAAATGTTTTTAATAAATATTCATAGTGATGTTCAGAGGATAGCCGTGGTCTTATGCCACCTACCCTAAAAAACAATACATTCTAACAGTAGTAAGCGATCATAAGCTTTAGGGCACAGTAGCATATGACAACGACTGTCCTCTGAACATCACTATGAATATTTATTAAAAACATTTAAATGTATGTGTAAGTTGTTTATTTAATAGACGATAAATATTGATTCGTTTGTACAATAAATTTCTGATGAGAACATTTTCTTGTTTCATACTTTTTAGAGTGTGATGTTACAGTAGTCTGGTTTTAGTTGTTGGACTAATTTTGTATATAAATTATTTTGGGGGTATAACTTCGTGATAACGTTTAAGCAGAGCCACTTTATTGGAGTGAAGCGGGAAGGACTGGAGTGAAGCTTAATTTTATAGAAATTATTCCCAATTATCGGGTACAGGCAAGCAAAGCCGCAAGCAACAGCTAACAATATATATATTTTTGAAACGTGCGAATTAAGCCCTTTTATTTGATACCCAATACAATACGGCATAATTAAGACATATTCTATTTGTAGTTCATGACTTTATGCCCTCTAGAGGGCGCTATATTCAATTTAACCTTATTTGTCAAATTATGATAAGTACTTTAGAAGTTATGAGGGAACAGATGAACATTCATACATACATACCGGTCAAAATCATAACCCTCATTTTTGCTTCGCCGTAGTCGGGTAAAAATAAATAGAATGTTATTAAGTAAAGTTTTATTTATAATCTATTAAAAAGTCTTTAAAATAATCTTAAGTCTAGAATTGAATGTGTGCCCAGAAAAAGGGTCTAAGTATATGAAAAAAAAAACTTTTTTTCTATCATCTTCTGATCATAATGCGATATAGACCCTTTTTCCGTTAAAAACATCGTTTTAATTTTTTCTTTATTGAATAGACCCTTACTCCGGGCACACGTTCAATTGTTGTCGATCTTGTGGTTGGTAACAAAACTGAAAAAAAGAAAATTATTTTGATATACCTACTTATTAATTTTCTTAGAATATAATTTATAAGGTGAAAAAAAGACTACTTCGGGGGAAAATACAAACTAAGAAATATGAAAAGAAATACAAAAGGCACCGTCGTTCCTACTCTAATTACTTACTAGTTTTTTTCCTCCCTGCATAGCATAATTTTAGAGTAATATTGTTTAGAATTGCCTGCCGTGTCAGTCTGTCAATGCTTTCACATATTAATTTAAATGAATCTACCACTGTGGCCAAAACCTCGGCATTTTAAGAGCAGCCTCTACCCTCAGCAACATTTCGATTGATTCATCGAACTTGCTTCTGCTCATACAATAATATGTTGTTAAACTTGTGAATTTATGAAACACAGTTTAATTATACCAACATGATACAATAATCTCATCATTCTCGACCCACTGCTGGACCTCACTTCTATTGCACCAATCCTATCGGTCCTGTGGCCGCCGCATGTAGTCAGATCCCGTCAAATTGACGATGTGGTCTGCCCACTGGCCTTGTTGCTCCTCTGTGCTCCACTCTGTCATCCCGTCTAGCCAAATGTCCCGTCCATCTCCACCTTACTTAGCATTACTTACATTGTGCTTGCTGTGGAGCTTGTTCATGTGCTGAGGTTTGTGTCCTTCGGCGCTTTGTTCTCCGACCATCCCGAGCCCGAATGACTGTTCTATTTTCAGACTTTTAGGTGAACGTGGCAGTGGCGAGTGGTGGAATTATGACTTTGGTAAGCCGATACAAACATTGCTCACTATGGGAGCCTGCCCAATAGTGCCCAACGTGGCAACGTTGCAAGGTTAGCTAAAATGGACCGGCCTATTAATCTCCCAATTTTATGCAAACATAGCGCTGCGCACCATGAGTTGAAATAATGTGTACGGAAGATTTGATTTTCGTTTTGCACCGGCGTTTTTTTAGTAATTCTTAGTTAGAAGCACACGAAAATAATTGTACATTAAAATAATGAATGGTGGAATGGTTAGTTGTAGTTGCGAGGTATTTCTGAAAGGTTAGCCGGTGGGAATCGGCTTCTATGGAGCCTTCGCCATTGGAAGGTGGTAGAGCTGATGCCGTGCTCGACTGTGGAGGTACCACCACCTTACTTGGAGACCCCCATGAAGTAATTCGGGGGAGAGTAAGAGGACAGCTCACAGGCAAAAAACCAAGAGGCCCACCATGCCTGGGACCGTTGGATGGCGGTATGTCCATCCCTAATAGCCGGGCCTTATATGGAACAGACTGATGACGGGCAGCGGCGTCACTGGTGCGAGGGTTCCGATACCGCGCTCACCAACCCCCCGGCCCAGTGTGTGTGAGTATGGGCAATTCTTCCAGGATGACCGCCGGGAGTGGCAAATTCATGGAAAGGCTTATGTCCAGCAGTGGACGAACTAGGCTGATGGATGGATAGAGACTTTTAGACAAGAATGATAAACAAAAATTATTATATTTTGAATTATTTAATTTTATTAGGATGATGCCAATAAAACAGGGTGATTCACCATCATGATGATGATTAACAGCCAATAAAATGCGGCAGAATGTTATATAAAAACGAATCAAATAAACAATTTCCACCGATGCATAACACAAGATAAACAGCAATAAGTAAGTTAAGTCGGTAACAATTATACACACAAAACGAAATATATTAAAATAAAGTAAACAGGGTATAAAAGAAAACACTAGAACAATGACTGAAATAGCATGTTGCAGTAAAAATATATAATGTATCCAAGATCAGTGAATCTACTGGTTTGTTGAGGAAACATCATATATTATATTCTCTCAAGCAACTGTGCTATTTGAGCCAATGTTCTAGTGTTTTCTGATACAGCAGCAGAAATACTGCTCAACGCTGCAGCCGCCTGCTCCTCTGCAGTCACCCTGCGCTCCTCAATTTGCAGGGCCCACCGGGGTGCCATGGGTTCAACTGCAAAAAAAAAACGATGTCATCGATACATACCTACATATTACATCTTTGGACTGACCGACTTCACTTTATCTGAATGTTAACAAAAACTAAGCAAATGTATAATAACTCACTCCTTGACTTCTCAGTGGTTGCGCCAGGAGCAGGGGCTCTAGTTGGCGGCACTGTTGCTGTGCTCGGTTAAACTGTAAATAAAAACAATGTTATTGATACATATCTACATGTACGTTTTATGTGTGGCCACATGTTACATCTTGGACTGGCTGACTTCACTTTATCAGAATATAAGCAACTAGATTAAAACTCACACTCCCATTGGAGGCTAGGGGCTCTAGGAGGTGGCGGCACTGCTGATGGGGTTGGCGAAGCCTCCACAGGTTCAGGCAGGCGGGCTCAAAGGTTCCCCCAAGAACTCTGGCAGCTCGAGCGGTGGTGGTGTTGAGCATCCCACATGCAGTTAAACGACAAAATATTAGTTTTGTGACCAAGTAAATACAATAAAGACAATCACAACCATCAACATTTTGATAAAATATTAAAATACTGCCTTTTCCAATTAATCACATCTTTCCATTACGCGCTTGTTTTTGTGGTACCAACCCCCACAGCATTCAGTCGTGCCGCCAATGTTTCCCACTGAGACTTGGCTTGGTGCTTTGCATGTGGCCCACTGTTAGTTAATTCCCAACAGCCAAGTCTCGGTGGTCCTCTATAAATCCCACCAGCATCTACAGCTGCTAGTGGGAAGTTTGCTTGTGCGCTGGCATTCTGAAACATAGGTATCATTTGAATCTTGATGCACTGCATTATGTTGAAAATTTTGATTTTCCCACATATTTCAATCAGTCAATCAATAAAAGCCGTTTCATCTGGTTTCCTTTAACGTGACTGCGCAAATTAGTTCCGCCAATATCTTGTTTTATGAGATTATATAGAAGAAAAACATACAACGACTTGCTTGAGACAAGACGTCACGCTTTTTAATTTTCCTACTTTAGGAAAGGCTAGAGGCTTTTTAACCATACAGCCTTAACAACTTTGTCATATGCGTTTTGTTATCCACTTTTCATTTCTCATTTATCATGTTACGTTAAGATTTTGAAAATAAAACAGTATAATTTTAATATAAAAAGTGTCACTCTCATTTTATAAATGCTTGTTTCTATGTTTTGCCTCTTACTTAGCTTCCTTCAAAAAGTCTCAACGGAACACTACATTGAATAAACGAAACGCGGATTTTAGTTCATTCACGAAGCTGATGTTGATGAAAATTTTTACACAATATGCCATAATCAAATTGAGGCTTTTGCTATTTTCATCAACATCAAGTTGATGTTGATGAAAATGAGAATTACGCGGTAGACCTGGGGCTCTACCGCGTAATTCTCATTTGTATCAACTTCAAGCAAATGCATGCGAAATTCAACGCGTGCAAAAGAGATGGCATGTCAGGCGGGCGTCGTCGCACGCACGACAAATTTCAATCTCAAGTTGATGTTGATGAAAATGAGAATGAGCGTTTTTCTGGTTGTTTTTTTTTCTTAGTTCTTAGCTTTGCTCCAGATGGCGCTGTCTATGTCATGTCATGTCATGTCTATGTCAAAATGTGTTTGTAGCAATCAATGTCAAAGTGGTTATAAGTTTGTTTCGAATCTGTGCAAATTTTGTCCTTGATTCTGTTGCTAAAGATACGACAGTGCCATCTAGGAATCTTATTTTACACTAAATTTGACATAAGGAAAAACGCTCATTACGCGGTAGACCCACTGCTGTACACATAAAGCCAAGTTTAAATTTCCTTTTTTTTTTTGCAAATATGAACTTTTTAGATTTGAACATTTGCATGTATTTGTAACGGTGTCGCGTATACCGAAAAATATAATATTATAATTGTGCTAAATATGTAACATACCACTTAGCTTTTAAACTTATAGTTTACAAAAACAAAAAATATATATAAAAAACATGCATATTGCTTGAAGTCTCATTTTTTTTATTAATGAATTGGTTTACAGGCAAAGTTTTCCATAAAACATCCTATCAATTGACATATTGGCTGGTAAGAAATATGGCAGTATTTTTTTTATAAGGCAAGGAGCAATTTTTTCATCTTGAAGTCAACATATTTTCGTCTTTCTTACTGGCCAGTATTTTATATCTATCAACGCACTGACCTCTATCTAATTTGAGGTCAGTGAAGTACAACATTACAAAATATTACTGGTACGTAAGAATTTCCATTTCAGATTCTTTTCGTACAGAAAAAATATTAAAAGCTGGTTTTAGCGCCCGAAATATCTTTCTATCACCCTCCATCATTTTCAAAACATAAAATTTATATTAAACTACCCAATGGTTAATTAAATGTTCTTCCTAGAAATTATAACCAATTAACTTGAAAATATTTCAAACGATAACAAACTTATAATATTTTGAATTGATTTCTCGTGAGAATCTGTTGACCTAGTAACCGATTTGCCGTTGCGATGACATAATGCCAAAACGGACTACATTGTAACTACTGTAAATAAGTATATTATGAAAATCAAAATCACAAAAATAATATGATCGGGAAAGCCGACCAGTTTTCATAACACGCATTGAGGTGAGCCGTTTTTATTTAAAATAAAATCAAGTGTGAGTTGAGTAAACATTAGACACGTCAAAATGATTTGACGACCCGGCAAATGTGCTAAATCTGCATATATTAGCCATAAATTCGAGAAAATTACAGGTTTACAATTATTAGTGGTTATGTTTTTATTTGAATATTAGATCAAAGTACCAAAAGTGAATTTAGGTTTTTGAGTTATTTTAAGAACCCGGTGCAGGACGACGCCAACTCCGATGCGAAGCGAGACGTATCGCGACAACAAAGCGCATATTTGGCTGGCTGATCTAAACAAGCGCCTCACGCTTTGCCCAACGCCGTTCGAACTGTGCTGAGTGAGACTCACCCTTTGCGTTGGGAATAATAATTATTTCCGATTACCTTAATTGTGCCTCGATTACTTGTTATTTTTTATACTGTTTTAATTAATTAGAGTATTGATGAGTACTTCCAAGTGGTGTCGCGGGGTACGGTAGGGTCCTACGTGCAAAAAAAAGAAAAAATTAATATTTAATAAAATTTAAGAGAAGAAAGAAAATAAATCAGAATTTTTAAAAATCAGTGGTGTTCATTAAAACGTTCCCAAAGGTTAGGAACTGTCCTGGATCGTGGAGACGCTCGGAGACACGGTGGTGATGTCCGGCGTGTAGGCTCCGAACGCGTCGGCAGGGAAGACCGGAGAGTGCGTCCGGCGGTCAGGTGGAAGACCGAGGTGACTCTCGTCGTGTTTATAATTTATCACTATTTCCATTCGATGTTTTTCACGTCAATGGCTATTGTGAGACGGATTTGCATAAATCTAGCAGTATCAGAATTTCCATTCCAATGGAAAATGGAAATAATGAGACTCACCCCTTGTAATCGAAGTGAAAATCAGAGTGTATAACTCTGGCATAAAACCCATTTTATGCCCTTGTTGTACAATCTACTATTTTCTACTACCTTTATGAAAAAGTTCCATTTAATACTCGAAATTAGTTTTGAAAATCGAACTTTCCGGGCTCCGTTGCGGAATGACTATCAGGTCAGTTCGAAATATCGTATTGAAATTTCATTTATTGCAAAATTTGGTTCTTTTTGACGTTTGTCTTCATTTCATGTTAAATTATGTTGTTTTTGACGTCCTTAGTTTGTCTTTGGAATCGAAATTCCCTGCGTTCTGATTCACGACATAATCGATTATATCGCGTCTGACATTCTTTTTTCGCAAAATGATACTGGCCACAAATTCGCCGGCCGAAGCCTAAAAAAAAAAGGTAAAAATCGCGCCGTGGTTTGCAAAGTCATTAAATACATTAAATTTGAAAGGAAAAATTAAATATTTACATACATAAATCAGGTAGTAAAAAAGTATCGTTCGCAACGAGTAAAAATGGGTTTTCTTACCCTCGGAATGTAAGCTTTCGACGTTCACCTTTGGCTCACGTCGAAACTAGCTTCATTTCTCGGGTAAGAAAATCCGCCATTTTATACTCGTCACGAAATATACTATTATCTACACTCATATAAATTGTGCATAATGAAAACTTTTTTACAAACGTCTCTAATACAGAAAAAAAAATCAATTACAGTACAGTCTTCTGAACAAAATAATACTTTAAAACAACTTTTTCTGCTATAAAAGAACAGTTACACGAAATAGAAAGGCAAAGATAACTTAGTCCATACAGTCATGATTGAGGTTTTAATATCTTATACCAATGAGGTTTTTATTATACGAAACAATACATTGCGGAAGGAGGTTACGCTTCAACTTTTTTCGGCAATTTATTGTCTATGGCCGCGCGAGCTAGGGCGCATATTAGCAAGGGCGGTATTTTTTTTCATTCACCCATGGCCGAATAAAACATGGCCTTTTCCTTAGAAGAATAAGGACTTATTCTAAGGTCTGTTCCTTTGGTTTCCATTCCAAAACATAAGCTTACTACAATTTGAA
Source organism: Ypsolopha sequella (assembly GCA_934047225.1). Classification (NCBI taxonomy): domain Eukaryota; kingdom Metazoa; phylum Arthropoda; class Insecta; order Lepidoptera; family Ypsolophidae; genus Ypsolopha; species Ypsolopha sequella. Next base: position 13,244,919 of record OW203983.1, read on the forward strand.
CAGTGACAACAGGATAGCATATAAAATTTTGTATGAGTGCTAATGAATAAGCACGAGAGTTTGTACGGCGACACTGATATTATCAAATATTTGGAATGCCCTGGCCCAAGGTGACGTCATATTACGTGGTTGCCATTTTATGTCATTATTTCATGATAAGGAAAAACGGTTAAGGTAAGTTATTTCGTTTACAAAATAATTATATTATTTGTAACATTAATAAGTATTTTTTGTTGTTGAAATTAAACATAAACAAATGTAATTTTGATTTTTTGCTTATCTTTATGGTCAGATTTGCAAAAGTTGTGTGAAACGTTTGGGTAAAAATAAGCGCATAATACTGGCAATATCTAATGGCGTTTAGTCTATTTATTGTCATCCTTGCTGCACGAGAGTGAATTTAATAGTTTGTATTATATTCATTATATTCATATATATATTCATTCCACACAGAGATTCCCAAAGGTTGAAGCGAGTATCGAATTGCATACGAGCTAAATAATTAATGATAATCCTAGGAAGCAAGAATGGGCAGTTGGTCGATCCGTAATTGTAAAAATCGCGCTGCAAAGGCGGAATAATTCGACATTTTTTTTTCCCAAAAATTTATTGGTGGCTCAAGAGTAGCTTAACTTTTGTGGCCCAAAAGCCAGTATCAGAAATTGTAAGTCCTATTTACCCCATTTATCCAATATATATGTATATTTACTTACATAGTTTTCTAAACAACGTCTCCAAGGATTTTTATTATTTTTAAATGTGTATTTTTTGGGTATCCATTATCCTAATGGGTATGTATGATTTGATAAAATCGATATAGTGTGAGTCTCCAATGCTACCTAGTAATTTATTTCTACGAACATAGAAATTTCCATGAGAGGTTTTTTTTTTAGTATTAAAAAAAACCAAGAACTCTGTAGATGGCGTTGAACTGACTACGTTACTAGGTGCCAAAGCCAAAACGATTGGAAAAAAAACATTGCGTCACATCACTTCACATACGCTCGTTGGTTGACTGACATGTGTGCTGAGCATATGTGCGAATGCTTTGTTATGGTCCGTCCAGGTTTAAAATGTACGATGGCTTGTACTCATTGCGCTTTACGGCTTTCATCTTTAGGAAAAAGATGTATGCCTTCATTTTTACACGAATCCACAAGGCACAGACTTCTCTTCTTTTTCTCTTGGGATATTTTCTTTCTGGCGTAGACTCATAAAAAGACTGCTAAATATGTTTTTCTTTTTCCTTGTTGTTATTATTTATTTATTTTCAAAATGTCATTGTGATGTGATGTGACAATGACATTAATTACTTTTTTATGTACGTTTCGTTTTACGATCTCAAAATTACATCCAAGTGATTGGATCAAAAAATTATGTGACGTTCCGTTCCTTGCAGTAACTTACCAAGTTCAGCGCCATCTATCCAGCGACTAGGGAAGAGTAAAAAAAAGAAAAGAAAATCCCTCATTCCCGACTTTTAAAGTTTGAGAACCGTCCATAGCGTGTTGACGTCTTATATGGTCTAAGTATCGCGTCATTCCGAGCCACTGTGAGCCCAATAACGATGGCTCAACTATGGTCGCTATGACGTCATTAACGACGCCATGCTGTGCTATCATCGCCCATGCTTCACAACACTGTGAGCGATCTATTAAATGTGACTGCTGGCCGGAGGCAAAAAATAGGTTATTCGGAGCATAAGAGTTTATTATTAAACCATGATTCAAAGATTGTAATAAGAAGAAGTCACCTTTGTATTCACGTATTATAAACAAATTTCTACAAATGCAAATTCTCAAAGAGTGTGAGAGGGGCAGATTCGTGGAGGAGTTGCAGTAAGTCGTTTTTTTTATAAATATAAAATTTAAAAACTTTAAAAGTTAAAACCCATCTAATAAAATGTTATTGCGGTCCACTATGTCATTCTAAATTGTCAAACCAGGAGGATTGGTGTCGAAAAAGACCTCATTTCAATAAATATTTCTACCGAGCTGAATTTCTCCAGTCGTCCGTAGAAAGGGATTCCAAATATAATATACTATTTTATCAAAATGATACATTATTTACTGAATTAGATACGCAGGTTGTGAATGTGTCGGTTTTTTTCCCGTAGAGGTGCAAAAATATCAACATACATTACCTAATAATTATTTAAATAGTTTGAAGAACGCCTAAAGAAAGTATTCTTACAGAAAATGTGTTTCGTGGTCCCATATTAGTAGACCTACTTGTTTATAATATATTATTATGCTGCGTGTAATGTGTTTCTACCATTCCTAAAGGCCGCAACACCTTCTCTGTACATTATGCGGTTACACGAAACAGAAAATCCCCAGCTGTTATTACACCACCCTAAATGGGTCACACAGACATTTTGTTTTATCTGTGATAGGTCACGATAAATATTGACGAACAGTAGGTCGGTGAACGACTGAGGTGAACAACAACTAATGTACTCTTTGGTTGTACTCATTTATGACAAGGCTGTATAGACCCAGTTTTCCTTGCTTTTCCGTAAAAGAGCACTTTACTCGACCGTCTAAACGAGGCTCAGACCATAAATACAGAACAATCTATTGACCAATAGGAGGCGAGATGTGTTAACCAATAGGAGTGATGTACATGTAATATCTGGCTGTACAATATCACCTTGTACCGATAATGTACGGCCAATAATTGGAAGCCAAATAATGCACGGACTGATATTACGTGTACATGTACATGAATTATTGGCTGTTCATTCCTTGGCTTCGTATTATTGGCCGTACATTATCAGCACGGACCGATATTACGACGCCAGATATTGTACGGCCATGGATTGTACGCCCCGTATTACTTGTACATAACATTGGCTTCGTAATATCAGGCCGTGTAATACGTGGCTGTACAATAACCGGACGTGACACACCAGGAAAAAATATAAAGTAAGTGCAGTCCGTCGTTTCATTCACTCGTACACAGGAGTAATTTACGTAAGATGAGTACAATGACTAATGCCCAGTTCTTATTTTAGCCAGGCTTCTATTTGTATTCCTTATTCTGAGGAGAGAATAAAGCTGATTTTGAAGGTTTTAGTTTTAGTTTGACGTATCTAAATTTACACTTAGGGGTACGTTTCGTAACGTGTGATTATCACTCGGAGCGATGCGAATTTTACCCTGCATCGTTCAAAAATTGACCCGAGTGAAACCGAGGGTAAACGAACTGTTACCTGACAGTTGCGCTAAGTGTTTAGAAACGCTTTCGGGGAATGTGAATATCGCACTGACAAGTGCGATTTCTAACTCTGTTTGGGTACCGTTAAAATTCGCCTGACAGTTGTCATTTCGGAGTTTTCTCGGGATTCGGACAATTTTTGAAAATAGAATTCAACATTTCCGTACGAATACGGGAAAATGTTTCGAAACTGCTTCGACAGGATTATGGCTTGCAAATGCAAAGGTTGCAATGCCATTCATATTAAAAGCAATAGGTATTTAGGTACTTTACTTAATTTATTTATTTTGATTTGAGGTTATATATTTACTTGACGTGTGTCACTCCAGACCGTTTCAAAACGCTTTTCTCACGGGAATCACTCGCAAGCGTTTCAAAACCAGATCTTTCATTCTCTTTCTAGTATATAGCTTTGTCTCTTTCTTAAAAACGAGTGAAATTTCGCACGAAGATCACACGTTTTGAAACGTAGCCTTAGTGTAAATTTAGATACGTCAAACCACTTATACTGTGCCACAGCCGTCGCTAATAAAGACGGCTGTGGTCAAACTAAAACTAAAACCTTCAAAATCAGCTTTAATGTAGAAAAATTCTGACGTTTTTTTTTTTTTGGTTCCTATCTGTCGCTTTTTATGAAAACTGTAAAAGAAAGCTCCAAAATATAATTTTATTGATAATTAGTGACAAAAAATCATAAACAGTTGTTGTTTTCCTAGTAAAAATCATTAAAACTTAATATTAGAACTTTAATTCATGAATCGGTAAAAATCGATAATAGTTCCACTCTAGCTGATCACAGATACAAATCATAGATTTACATCAATTATCTGATCTGTGAATTCAACTTAGAGCAGCTTAGAGCGCCCTAAAGAGCGACTTAAATTTAAGTTTGGTGCTTCTCAGAATAGCAAAATTTATTGCGATTCCCTAAAATTGTGATTTTTTAGGACGCTCTAAATTTAAGTGTGTGCTTCCCAGAATAGGTATCAGTGTGCCCTTCAAAATAGCAAAAAATAGTGCTGTCATTTAAAATTAAGTTTTTTAGTAGGTTTCTTATCTTAAAACTAAAACCTTCTAAATCGGCTTTAATGACACCTATTCTGGGAAGCACACACTTAAATTTAGAGCGTCCTAAAAATCACAATTTTAGGGCATCGCAATAAATTTTGCTATTCTGAGAAGCACAAAACTTAAATTTAAGTCGCTTTTTAGGGCGCTCTAAGCTGCTCTAAGTTGAATTCACAGATCAGATAATTGATGTAAATCTATGATTTGTATCTGTGATCGGCTAGAGCGGAACTATTATCGATTACTAGCTGACCCGGCGAACTTCGTTCCGCCTAACAGTCTAATAATATCGTGTTAACTTTAGTTAAACTTAATTTAGGATTTCATTAAGGTAATAACATTAATAAAACTTTTTTGCAAATACAGAAATGTTTTATTGCTTGCCATTGCGAAAGAAGAATGGCAGGGACCCATGTAGTTTCAGTACCGTTGTAGGCTTAGCGTAGGGTATTGAATATATGCAGATTACCGATTCATGAATAAAAGTTCTAATATTAAGTTTTAATGATTATTATCTAGGAAAACAACAACAGTTTACGATTTTTTGTCACTAATTATCAATAAAAAGATATTTTGGAGCTTTCTTTTACATTTTAATAAAAAGCGACAGATAGGACCAAAAAAAAAAAACGTCAGAAATTTTCTACATAGAACTATTTAGAACTTTGTTATTGAGATGAGAGTTTGTTTAAATTTCAACTGAAAATCCTCCAGTGAAATCTTTTTACACGGAGACACATTAGAAAGCCAGATAAATCGACTTTGATTGATTCTTCCTCACCAATTTTACCACGGAAAACACTGATGAAAAAGAACAAGAAGCTGCTGTTGGCAAGCGATACGTAAAACTACAACGACAGTAAATATGTGAGAGGAGCTTGCTCGGGACCCCAACGTCCTTGGATATGCAAGAACTGGAAGACACAGCAGAAGGTATGAATTATATACTTTACACATCTAAACAGTAATAAGAACTTACAGTGAAGTCTACACAGTTCACAGTTACAGTGAAATGAAGTTGTTTTAACATTGAATGTGTTTGCTTTTTACTTACAATCAATAATTTATTAAGTAGGTATTACTTATGAGACGGGATCGAAAAGCCTTTTTCTATTACAAAAATTCATAATAGTTCTACAACAAATACCAACAACTTACTAATCATTCAAATTGGTAGGCAAGGGTTATATGTAATGGAAATGACTGGTCGGGCAGTAATCGACAGGTTCTGTAGTCTGAGACTTCACTGGCAAAGTTACGAGTTACAATATATTGCAGTGGCTATCGATTATCTTTCAACGTTATTGTCTGAATGAAGTATGGTTCAGTTGTCTGATCTACAAGATGAGCTCTGAACCAAAGGAAACTACTGATGTGATTATGTGACTAGACGGAACAAAAACATGATGACACTTTGAATTCAAGTCCTTCAAAAATCCCATTTGTTCATATTGTAGTGAAATTATTCGTTTTCCTTTTTGTAATACATGCGTTAAATGATTTTTTAATTTTTTCAGGGATGCCAAAGGGTGGTGGAGTCTTTATGCCTGACCAGCCCACTCTTATTCTACCTACTCTACCTGAGGACCCATGGACGCCTATTCCTAACCCAGATCTAGACCAAGCACCCGTCACAGAGCCCGTGGAAATTGCCCCGTCCCCGCCTACGCTTGCATAAGGGACATAAGCCAAGTCAGAAGGGCAGAATGCTACAGTTTAATATATAATTTGTAAGAATAAATAATTTCTATATATCTAGAATTTTATTGTTATAAGTATTTTAGTGCTATATTTACGTATAATAGTTATAAGATATTCAGATTGTAAAATTATACTTGTTTAGGAATTTTTGATTTTTAGTAATTTTAATTAAGATTACTGATTCATACTAAACAATCTTAGAGAGATAAGCTCGCCACTGTATTCAACTTTAAATTGCAATGCTTGCTTGTTTTTTTACCTTTTTCTGTGTATGTACAATAAAGAACAAGAATAAGAAATAAAATGTATTACTTTTAACATGAAATTTTAATAATAAATATAAAAAATTTTCCTTTTATATTATTTACTGCTGCGGCTCGACTATACCACTACCTTATTGGCAAACCCACCCGATTTAAGTTATTCGGGGAGAATAAGAGGACAGCTCTCAAACAGGCACAACCAGGTAGCCCACAATGTCTAAGACCGTTATAGCTGGGCGGTAAACAAAACAGACTGGTGACGGGCAGTGGTGTTACTAATGCGAGAGTTTTGGCACCATGCTCAACAACCCGCCTGCCCAGCGTGTGAGTATGATGGGCATCACTTCCTCTTGGACCATCAAGAGAGGCGAAATCTTGGAAAGGCCTATGTCCAGCAATGTACGAAGACAGGCTGATGCATAGATTGACTTCTGATGATTGATTAACACATGGAATATGACAACATCATCAAATTTATTTGATGAATTGCAATGGTACAAACAAAATTCACATGAAATCATAGTCGTTTTTTCACACAAATTTTAGCTAAACTGCTGGATTATATAATTAGATAAAGTGCTTGCACACATCTTTGATTGTTCTTATCGACCTAGAAACCAAATAAAAGTTACCAATACTGGTGAAAATGCTGAAAAAATCTGCATAAAACTTAGTAAATTTTTAGAGCACACCTAAAAAGGTGCAACCTAAATTTTCCTAATATTAGAGCTGTCAACCCAATTTAACGTTCTAATTTGTTGCTTCAGAATACCAAAAACGCTAAAAGCCCGTAAGTTGAATTGCTTTAGAGCTGTCATCGTAAATTTAGTTACAATTTCAATTTGACGTTACTAAACGCCAGCTTCAGAATACCAAAAAAATTTAAGTCATGGAAACTTAATTTTAGAGCACTTTTTATAAACGTCAGATTAGGGCACTTGCTTCAGAATAGGGGTCAATGTACTCTTTGTCTGTGCCTTTGCTATCAAGATAAATTTATAATGATTTGCTTAGGTCCATGTTTGCTTCAGGCTAATTTGACAGCTAGATAGATGACAGATGAATAGACAGACCACTTTTTTTTATAAGCAATCACACATCACAATCAGTATAATGGCTATTATTTTCAAGTGACAAGGTCATAGGACAATTCTTTAAAAAATCATAAAAATTAAAATGGCGTATATTCTACTAAAAAAAAAAAATTTTTGAAAACTAGGCTATGGGAAAAAATTACGAGAAGATGAAGTTTGACCGAATCGTCGAACTTATTAAGCAGCTGTTTTATCTATTCCGTTGTGGTGATGATGATGATGGTGATGGTGGTCATGAACTATCTTAAGCATATTAGCTTTCTTATACACAAACTCATTGGAATCGGTCTATCTATTTATGAGCTATAATGCCACGAACCCTGCGGTCCGAAATAGAATTACAATGGATCATAAGCCATTCACTTCATACTTTCGTAATCGATTTTAGCGAAATAATTCTATTTCGGAACGCAGGGTTATAGACAGTCAAAACAAAAGCTACAAATTTTATATTTTCCCTCTTCGCGTCGGGAGTTCAAATAATCATTCATGTGTGCATATACTTACGAGTATAGTTATATTGTAATTTGCCAACGTCGATAAGTTACCATCGAAGCACAACACCAGAAAGGCGAAGGACTAGGACGGCATTAGAGAAATACACTAAGTGGAAGAGAGATGCATACATACAAGATTTTAGTTTGTCCAGTATAACTTGACCTGTAAAGATATTCAGGTACCTACATTCATTCATTTTATCGATAATTTTTCTTACCACTGGAAGGTAATTCCATCGTTTTTAAAGCTGGACCTTCCACACCATTTTATAGAGCAGTAGCTCATTTTGATTTAATGACAGAAATTGTGAAATGTACACGTACGCATCATAGACATTCAATACAGAAATGAGATACGCACAGATTCAGTTTCTGGTCGGTACTGTTTGCGATCATCATGCTCAGATATTAACCCATCTATGCGAAAACACAGAAGTGTTGCGAAATCGGATGGACTGGCATGACATCTTATACTCGCGTTGTTTTCTTCTATGATTCCAATTGGCAATTTGACACCATCCCTTTATAATTTGTGTTTGACACTGATGTAGATTTGGCGTAACACGACTTAACTTATTTGACAGCACTAACCTTATTTTAGCGTCCTGTCTTTTTCTTCCTTTATCAAAAAGACAAGGACATAATATTTAAATGAAGTTTGTCAACAGTGTTCGCCGAATTAAAAACTCGACTGTACTTACTAATTTGATGTCCCTAATTAAGTCCAGCAAATAAATGGTAAATCATAATGTTATTTTGCTCCTACTTCGTTCTAATCGACTAAGTACTTTTTTTTATAATCGTCGTATTTTTTACAAGGAAAATGTTTTTTGTTTGTTATGTGGCGTTTTCATTAAATAACATACAAAGAAATAAACAAACTAAATTGTTACAGACTTAGCAGCACCAATATGTACGTGACGCTACGATAAATATCGATATAGACACTATTATCTTTTTTCCAATTCTGGCAACACTTTAACTGCCAATTTAGTTCGGCGAACTTTACAGAAGTGCGTTCATTAAATAACTCTAGGCTGGGTAGGAACACTGGGGTTGTAACGCTGAGTTTTTGAACGGGTTTCGTCGTGTGACGACACTCCAAACGTCAGTTGTCATTTTTGCATTATATTTAGTATAATAACGTTGAGAGGACCCCCTCTGCACGAAATTTAACGTAAATATATCAACTATAACGTTGAGAGGACCCCCTCGGTACGAAAATTAACGTCATTTCATTTACGAAAATTAACGTGAATGTCAGGTGACGTTTCGAGCCTATACGAACCTTGCGAACCCTGCTCAGAGTTGATGTTGAAAAAGTCGACACCAGTGTAGCGACACTGTCATTTTTGAACGGTCGGTGTTGAGACGTGAGTTCATTTTTGAACGGGTTAGTGTTGCGACCCGGGTAGGAAACCCAACTCGGTGTGAGTTTATGAACGACTATCTGGTGTACCAACTTATCTGTAGAATGAAAATGGTGGAACTAGCATATCTGATTGGATAATATTGAATATTAGCCAATGACAGACCCGGAAAAAGCTAGTTCATTCTACAGATAAGATGGTGGCACTGTACTCGACCAATTGCGACTTTAGTGTTCGCGGGAACTCCCTGGCGTAAATTCCTGAACTGATCGAGGAAGAATAAAAAGTGTTCAGCTATCAGCTAGAAAAGGAAATCGTGCGTTGATATAGGTAGGTAATATTTTTTGATTGATTTCCGACCCCCTTTTATTAATATGTGCCGGCTTAGCCGTCATCGGAGGAATATTTCTAGGTACTAATACAAACTTTTAAGTAAAAATAATTTAGATCTAAACTAAGTAAAAATAAATAAATTACCTAAAACAAATTAAATTAAATAAAAAGCTTTTTCCAAATCGCTGCCAGATGGGAGGGCACCCAAGACACTGGCAGCGTTACCTCGTTGGATGGCTAAGCTTATCCGTTGTCCGAGGTACGCGCCAGCCCTCGGGTCACCCGAGGCATCGACCAGGCGCGACGATATTTCGTGGAACAGTCGACGCGCCTCTGGCCCCCACGGCCCCAGTGTTTCGACGGCAAACGGCGCAAATATGTAACCCGCTCCCAGGGCTGCATAGTTGCGCCGCTTAGCTAGTTCAGCCGTTGCTGCCGCCGCACCCGCCTTTTTTGCGGTCGCCGGAAGGTGGGACGGAGCAAGCGTATCTACGCACGTAGCGTCCCACACCAACGACCGCCCGTTTCTCCACGAAACGAGTGTCATGCCGTCGGGCCTCTTGCCACGTGTCACGTGAGAGACCTTGGGGCTCTAATATTGCCGGCACGTTAACGGTGACAAGCGCCCTTCGGATGACATCGTTAAGATTTGCATGGCGGGATAGGCGGCCGGCGCTTCGACGACATGAAAGGCCGTGGTGGCCTAGTATGTCAACGCTTGCTCCACATTGGCAGCGATGTGGTTCGTTTACCTAGGTATAGTAATATATATATATAATAATATATATCTAGGTACTTAGATATAATTTGAGGGTAGAAGAAAAATATAATTTAGTTACCAATATTACAATTTTTAATAAAAAGGTCTACAAAAATAGAATAGGCCGGAGAACCGGGTCGTGAGTATGGTAAAATACAGTTGCCTAATAGAATTATGCAAGTTCTATAAAATACCACTCTCCTGGTAGTCGCTCTTCGGAAGTGGCAGGAAAAGTCTGGATTCCACAGGCTGAGGTCGGAAGTGAGAAGTCTGGATTCCACAGGCTGTCTTCGGAAGTGAGAAGTCTGGATTCCACAGGCTGTCTTCGGAAGTGAGAAGTCTGGATTCCACAGGCTGTCTTCAGAAGTGAGAAGTCTGGAGGCAGCTCTCCAGAGTCACGGAGTCAGTGCGTTCCGGTAGGAAAAGGAACCCTGGAATCGTAGCGAGAACATGGGCAAGTTACAAAGTGTCCAGTTTTACACTTTGACTGCAGCATGCATGTTTCACTGTATGTCATATGTTTCACATATGATGTGAGGCGTATGGAAAATATTAAATAGCGATCCATGATGATGCAGTCTAGGCAATTTAGGTTAAGAAAGTAGATATAAAAGTATACTGGGAGAATATAGATTCTAATTTTACAAAGGTAGGAATTCAGTAGAAATGTATACTTTTTCTCGTTAAATATTACAGAACTAGATTAACTTCTATAAGAATGATTGTTACAAATCACATTTCCTTGTTTAACAAGGCATTTGACAAAAATTTGTACATACTTGACCTTCCGGTCAGTCAAAGGACATCTCAATGACACATCGAGAATAACAGATTTTTTTAGAATGGTTAGGAGAAGAAAACTAGGTTTGAGAATTTATTTTGAATATAATTACTTTAGCGTTGCACAATACACCTTGACCGGCATTATTATTCTGTTACATTGACAGCAGTACAGACAACTTAACTAACATAAAAAACATTAGTACCAATATAACAAAAATATAATTGTTGCCACATCAAAACACCCCTTCAACAGTTATATATTTTTTTTATCATAAAAATACACCCCTTCAATAATAATTTTTAGATATAACCACCCTCTTAAAAATTATCAACATTTTTGTGTGAACACCCTCTTAACAAAACTTAGTATCAATCATCATTAAATTTTAACACATACATAAAATAGCAATGAGCTTAAACTAAATGAGGCTTTTCAAACATAGATAGCAGTTTTATCATCCTGCTTTTTAACATACAAACACGGGTCATTTATTGACTTCACAAAGTTTTCCTCTATCATAAAATCATTAAATTTTTAAGTCTACAAATCTGTCCATCAGGTTAGCTCATAAAGACACATTCATTAATGTCACCATATAAAAATGCACCAGTAACATCCATTTGAAACACTGGTAACTTCTTTTGATTAGCTACTGTCAAGAATGTTCCGCAACAGGTGTATATGTATCATTGTTACAATTTCTTTTTTCTAAGCTTCTTGCAACCAGTCTTGCTTTATAAGTAGGTCCTCTTTCTGTATCTTTTATCTTGAATACCCATATGCTGCTTACAATCTTTGTATCGTTTGGTAGTTCTGTTACTTCTTCCCATGTATTATTCTCTTTCAATGTTTTCAGCTCCTTCTTTACAGCTTCTTCCCACATACATTTGTCAGGTCTATTCATTGCTTTTTCTGGTAAGTAATTGGTTCATCACAACTGTAGCCAAGAAAACAACTGTTGCTTTCATCTGATACATCATTTGTTTCATAGTCTTCTAACCATTTTGGTTTTTTATTTATCCTTCTAGGTCGTCTTTCTTCCATTTCTGTGTTTTCTTCTCGTAAGATTTCTCCCATCACTTCTGGTGATTCTTGCAAGACTCTTTCTCCTGAGAATGTTTCTTCATGGATAGAACTTGTTGATTCTTGATCATTTGCACTTTCAATTGTTTCATTTGTTACTAATTTTTCTTCATTTAAGTTTTCGTCATGATAAATCTCTTCATAATGTTGTTCATAGTCTTCCTCCTCGCTGTCACATCTAGTGAACATTTCGAGTTCTTGACGTTTATTAGGTTCTTTTCCAGGTGTTTTTATTTCAGGTTCTCCTTTTAAAAAAATGACATCCCTTTTGATCTCCACCTCATTTTTGTAGGGTAAGTATACTCTGTATCCTTTAGTATTTTCTTCAGGTTTTGAAGCTCTATGTTCACTGCTAGGGAAAGAAAATCTATGCTGCTTCCCTTTTAAGCAAGATACGCAGGTTTCTTCTTCTCCTTTACTAATCGTAATATTATTCTTTTCCAGAATACTTTTCACTTGACTGATATTTTGATGGCCTAATTTAGCATGCCATTCTGAGAGTCCCGAGGTGCTTTTTCCTACCAAAGCAATTTCTTTTTCTTATTGAAACATCATTACATACATTTTGCCTCGCCTCTTCGCTATTGCATGTACACTGTTATTTTTCTCAAACTTGCACTCATTAGATGTAGATAGCAGTTTATATCCTTTGTCCAGAGCTGCACTCATAGAAAACAGATTCACTTTTAGATCAGGCACAAATAATACATTGTTCATTGTTGTTGGAATCCACTGTTCCCCATCATAAGCTTTCAAGATTATGTCTCCATATCCCACGGCCTTTATCATTGTTCCGTCACCTATTATAACGTCTTTTGACACCAGTAAGCTTTTATAATTTTTGAAATTGTCTCTTGTAGAACACATATGTTCTGATGCTCCACTGTCTAGGAACCAGTCATTGTCCGAACATTTCGAGGTTAGGGCACTTACCGAAACTGAGGTAATAAATTCGTTTTGTTTATAATTTTTTACAGAGTACCTGTTTTGTTCGTCACTCTTTACTGAGTTTTCATCATTTTTAAACCAACACTGTTCAAATGTATGCCCGTTCTTTTTGCACTGTTTACAAAACATGTTCGATTTGTTTACTCTGCAGTCGCGTTTATAATGCCCGATTTTCCCGCAATTAAAACATTTTCTCGAGTCCTGTTTTACATTCACTTTAAAGGCAGTCTGATTAACATTTTCATTTTGTTCCTCGTACAATTTGTTTCGTTGTTCTTCTATCAAAAGTCTAGCTGTCAATTCTGACAATGTGCGCTTTTCGGTTGGTACTGAATCCCACGCAGATACAAAATGGCGAAACTTTTCACCCAACGAACTAATTATTTTTGTAATAATCATATTTTCAGGAAATAATTTCCTCCCCTTTTGCTTGACGAATTTGTGCTACTACACCGTCTATTCTGGCAATAAACGTTGCCATACTTTCGTTGTTTCCATGTTTCATTTCAAAAAAGCGTTGTTGTAGTATGTGTAACGAAACATCAGATTTTTGCTCGTACACAGTACATAGCTTGTCCCATATTTCTTTAGCTGTCTCGCAATTCTGAACTTATAACATCACTGCTGCTGATAATCTGGTGACGATCACACCTTGAGCCTTCGCATCCAGTTTTTGCCATTCTTTGTACTTGGTTAATTCTTGATCAGATGCCGGCTTGTCCGGGCACAAGCGCGAGCCATCAACAACTACATATGCAGTTATCGCTTTTAGGATCACTTTTACTTGAAACTTCCAGCTGTTCCAGTTTTCATTACCTTCTAGTCTTAATCCTTGACTATTTGACGACATCAACGTCGAACCAAATTCGGCGTCCATTTTACCAACGCTACTGCTTCACCGCAGATTTTCGGCTGCTTTATCGCAGATTATTTTCTCAAACCTTTCCAATTCGGTGAAGGGTCTGGGCCCATAACCTTTTAGAATGGTTAGGAGAAGAAAACTAGGTTTGAGAATTTATTTTGAATATAATTACTTTAGCGTTGCACAATACACCTTGACCGGCATTATTATTCTGTTACATTGACAGCAGTACAGACAACTTAACTAACATAAAAAACATTAGTACCAATATAACAAAAATATAATTGTTGCCACATCAAAAGATTTTTAGCATCCAAAAGCTTCGATATAATGCAGTAATTACAAGTGCTAAAGCATGATGAAATAGCTTTTGATGTGATTATAATGAATTAGCTTAGATTTTGCATAAATACTAAATCTAACTATAATCTAAGATTTATATATCAAAATAAATACAACACTCACCCAATTCGGGGTAATAATCACACACAGCACTTTATATATTAGTTTTAGTGTAAAAATGTCCACGTAGGATATTTCAAATAACAATCTAAAATTTTGATATTTGATATAAGGCAAGCGTCGTAGTTAGTCGCTCAACAATCAGCCAGGAGTGATCGCCGCTCCGGTAAGCTACCGGTGATCTCCCCGTCAAAACCGGTTACCTCGATTCTATCGCCGTCGAGTCGTATCTACTAATAAAGTGAGATCTGTTTCTCGCGCGGTATTTCTCGTAGATCAATATTTATAATATTTATTAATATAGGTAATTGATTTTAACGTCAGCGTTACCAGTGGCGGATTTACAAATTTTCAAGGTATAGGCTGAATAGTTTTTGCCGCCCTTGCCTCAACAATTGTCATTATTTTTACAAAATTGCACGTAAAATAATTTTTCGGTATATTTTTGAGCTAATCGAAGCTCATCATGTATGGGCGGGGTAGTGTATGCTATTTACACAATAATGAACATTTGGTAAACGTGAATAAATAATCTTTATTGCGCTTACAAACAGTTAAAAATAATTGACTCAGTCAAGTCGGAATTAATGACCAAGATTACTTACGACGAATTAGAAGTTCGTTACAGTGCCTTTTTGCGTGATTTTTTGTTGGCAAAATCATCGACGATGTCGTCGTAAGTAATCTTGTTCATTAATTCCGACTCTATGCACAAAAGAGCTAAAGCGTTTAATTTTTCTTGGCTCAAGGTCAATCTCAGATAATTTTTTACCCTTTTTAGACAAGAAAAGCTTCTCTCACCAGAACAATTCGTCGCTGGTGTACATAAGGCCATACGAAGGGCTATGTCCAAGTTCGGATAAACGTTCAAGATTTTTTTTGAATTCCAATCGAATTTTCTGAAGCTACTAGTGCATGTAAAACACATAATAGTCGATACATAAGATTGAAATCGGTAAAATTATTCATTATATTCGAATAAAAATCGAAAAATTATATACAAACCAACCTTCCAGTTCGTAGCCTCCAGTCAGTAGTAAGACTGGCATGTATGGGTTGTTAGTGGGAAGAGGGGCATATTTTTTACAATTTCGCTCTTTTCACTCATAAAAAGTGTGTGCGAAGGGCGCAGAGGCGGGAGGCCGATTACTGGTTGAGGGGCGGCGAACTAGCTGTTTTACTCTAGAATATGGAAGTTTGCTACTCTCGGAATGTGCAATGACAAGTGAGAGAGAAAAGTCATCGACAAAATTTGTTGCAGACTTCTATCTGTAAGACATCAGAAAACCGTCATAGAAAAATCTTTTTGATTTCTATGAGGTAAAAAAAAAAAATCGTTCCCCAAATTTGCCGCCCCCAAAATCTGCCGCCCTAGGCTCGAGCCTACTCAGCCTGCTGGTAAATCCGCCACTGAGCGTTACAAATAAAACACTACTACAACATAAGAAACGATATGTTATGATGAACTTTCATCATAGGTTGAGTATGGTTGTGCTCAGCCTGCGGCCTGTTTCGGATGTCTTTGACTTTTCTTTAGATACCTATATATCATCATGCCCTTCTAATACACCATATCATTGGTTACGTTACTGTTCTAAGGCATGTTTCACCACTTTCTTTTAAGCCAATTGTTTTAACCGTTATCCGGAACATAGAATGTGCCCCCTCATCGACACTGACCTCAGTGGCGTATTTACCCTAGGTCCAAAAGGGCCATGGCCCGGGCCGGCAGACTGCAGGGGGCGGCGCAAGCTGCAACTCGCGCTCAGCTTTGGTCACCATTCATTATCAAATGTTAGGTACCTATCTGGTTTATTCGTCAAATCTTTTAATTTGTATTGCTTTTTGACCTAATATTGTCATTAAAACAATTGTTCATCGGAAAATATGTATTGAATAAATGGTGTTAAGGGCAGGTTATCCGGGACCTGTAGGTATTTATCGCTACCTCAGCCCCCGCCAATTCACCGCGACGTATTTATTTACGATGCAACTGAGCGGCTAGAATCGTGACCTCACGTGACTCGCCACCGACCGCCGCGTACATTAAAATAGGTTCGGGGCCAGTAACTGTACTTCGTACTAATAAGAATTGATTCCGATAAATGAACCAACATAAACTATTCCTACTAAAAAACTGAGTTAGTACAAATAGGGGAGTTTATTACATTGGATCATATGAGCAATATCTAAGCACGCTCTTGTAAAACATTTGGAAGTACAGCTAAAAATATTTAATACACTTGGTAACCATATGAGCTAACAAAGCTGACTCTGAAGGCTTTCATTGTAATCTAGGAGCTGTCAAAACTAAATTTTGTTTATTACAAAATAGTTCATAAGTATTAAAAATAGAAGCTAAATTACTTTGGAATAATTTAGGTTTCGACGGCACTAAAACTAAAATTATAGGCGTAGTATTTAAATGAGCGAATATAAATTCAAATATAAGGTGGCAAAAATACTGAATATAGCGTACTACAATTCTAAGTGGGCGAAAGATTGTAAGCGAATAAAAATATTGTAAACGGCGACTTGAAATTACAAATTTGGGTTGAGTTGATAATTCTCAGGCAAACAATTTTCTATTTTAGTGACAATTTGATTTTAAGGCGCTACGTAAAAGTTTTAGCGTCCCTGTTACTCCATATGCGAAAAAACCCTCAGTGCGAGTGGGACGGATTCGTGGAAAAGTAGTAAAAAAGTCGGTTTTTTATTAATATAAAATGTACTAAGCAATTTTGTCAAAACGTTTTTCAAGGAGACTTTACAAATACATAATATCCACATTTTGAATGCAATTTGACAATGAAATTAGTTAGGATTTCAGAATTACAGGAAAAAATAAAACAATTTAGAGGTCTTTTCGGAATTAAATCCTATCAAAAAAATTTCACCCAATCGCGTTTTCCTTCAGTGAGAATTTTAATCAAATACTCAGTAAACATTTACCCAAAAATGAAATACGTAGATGACGTTATAGTGGAGTAAATGGATTCGAAAAAACCCCTTTTTTTTCCGCTTCGCTCGGCTCCTTATTTTATATTACATGTAAACCTAACACGCTTCTTCTCGCTACGCTCTTCGTCGCACCTATTTTTTGATTTTTGGTGAAGTATTTTCGATTTCATACTTTAAATTCGCCCACTTGATATTTTTAGTCGCACGATTTGTTCAGTTGTATGTGTGCTAGTGCTAGGACCTGGTTGCGAGGTGTCATAGCTTGATTGTTGCTCTGAGATAGGTGAAGGATCCACGTTTACTTATTAAATATTATTTTTATTATCATGCAAAGTCAGAGTTCTTATATGCATCCCGCGTGTATACCGTGGGTTTACTATACCATGTTGTTATTTTATTTTATTATTTTATATGTAAATTTCCATTTTTATTCATTCCATTTCTGAACATGTCTTTTCTCTCTAATTTTTTTTGCATGACATCCATTACAGTCTATTCCATTTACGAGGTTACATTTGACAGATGTGTTTATGTAGAGTACTAGCGAAGTACCATATTAGTCGATACACAACGACATCGACTTTCGATTACTATTACCAACAAATTTAAATTGAGTTGACAGAATCGAAATAGATTAATATAATAAACAAAAGTTACTAAGTCAAGTTTTTTAATTTGATTACATACTATTATTTTTCAATCTTATCAGCATGCGACTTATGGGTGCTAGCTATTCAAAATCGTTGCATCATATTCATTGTCACCATCGTCGTCATCACCCTCACCATCGTCTGTAGGATCCACCGTATTTATTATAATTTGGTTATCTATTAGGGCATCGATATGCACATCTCGGTCCCAATCAACGAAATTTAGATTTTATGTTCGTAAAACCACACTTTTCCAATTCGCAGCAGTAACGTTATAGCATGCTTCTTGCAACAACGACAGCATTTTGTTTGTGTGACTATTGACCTTCTAACTTTTTTCTTAAGTGGCGATTTTAATTTATTATCTTCAGGTATATCTTTACCATGCTTTTCCTTACTTATTTGGGAAACAGTTTTTCGACTGATAACGAAAGAGTGGACTACCATTCTGAAACTCATATTCAAAGTAATGTTGTAGGCGTACGACAAACTCCCGCGTTTGACTGCCCAACACTGTTCTTTTAGTGGTCAAGCAAGAACAAAACACACGCACGCAACGTATACAAGGCTTCTGCACCGTACTGAACAGACAAACAATATGGCTGATCGTGATTGCCATGGTAACCATGGTGATTGCGAGGTGGACCATATTTCTAGTAGATTTTTATTTCCTACGACCTCGGTACACAAGAGAATAATCGATTAACTAACCGATTTTATGAGATTTTTTGAGCTACGTCACTATGTTTAAAAGTAAAAAATAAACCATAGAACGTAAACGCGTATTTGCAGTAAAATATTATTTTATTTTAAAGTTATAATTATTTTGAGCACGATATCTAAAAAAAATACGTTGATTATGTTTGTGAATTAATTGTATAATGTTTTGAATTGATTGTGGTTTTTTCAAACGGTGATTTACTATCATACACAAATACTATTTATTTTTTCAATTTATGTGAAACGTGCAGAGTTACGTTCTCAGAAGTGTCAAATGTAACCTCGTAAATGGAAGAGACTGTAATTATTTTATTTGTAATTCTTTGTCAAATTAATTATTTTTTAGTGTGTTTTCAATATTATTTCATTATAATTACATAAGAAAACAGTTAAATTAAATTTTAGTGAGATATATTTCGGGCCACTCGGGCCCGGCATCAGTCACATTGATTGTGACTGATGCCGGGCCCGAGTGGCCCGAAATATATCTCACTAAAATTTAATTTAACTGTTTTCTTATGTAATTATAATAATTTAAAAGACTAAGGCTCAACTTTCAATATTTATTTACAATATTATTTCAATTATTCAATATTATTTTTATGAATAAATTACTATTATTCATTATTTTCTTAGTCAATAGTATAATTGTACTAGGTAAAATTCTTAATTATTAATTATTATGTTTTACTTATATTTGCTATTGTGTTTTGTTCATATGTGGCAAACTGAAAATCAGAGCTGCAAGTTACTTCAACGTGTAGCATTTGATAAGCTTGCTCCTTTTTGCCATTTTGTTTTGTGTTGTACTGTGTCTTCTTTTTTTATATGTTCTGTGGCAAATAAACTCATTTCACTATCACTTTCACTATCTCTGGTATTACACATCTAAATATATAAAAGAAGAACCTGACTGACTGACTGACTGACTGACATATCAACGCACAGCCCAAACCGTTGGGTCTAGAGATTCCAAATTTGGCAAGTAGGTTCCTTTATAGGTCTAGGGGTGCATTAAGAAAGGATTTTTCAAAATTCACCCCCTAAGAGGGTGAAACGGGGGTCCAAAGTTTGTATAGGGAAACAAGAATAGTTAGACTATTTTATTCGAAACTTCACAGAAGTACTGTTATCAATAAATTAGTAAATACGTGTTTCAGGTTTTTTCAGAATTCAACCCCTAAAAGGGGGAAATGGGGTAACAAATTCTGAAAATCAACATGGGTATCGTTTGTATGGTTTATCGAGTCGCTGATTACGAAAACAACAATGATTTCTAAATCCAACGTAGTGGACGCGTAATACCATCATCCCCTGTTGGGGTGCGATGGGGTTTAAATGTTGAAATGTGTAAATATCAATATGGGTGTCGTTTTTATGGTTTGTTGGGACGTTTATTATGAAAATAGCATCCATTTTGCAATTTAATATAGTGGACATGAAAATTCTTGAAAGTATGTGTGCCAGAGCAAATCGGCTGTAACCGACGGACAGACAGCTGAAGTGATCCTTTTAGAGTTCCATTTTTTCCTTTTGAGGTATCTATCTATATTTCTACAATATATCTATCTATCTATTTATATCCCAGCAAAATATCTTTGGATCGGAAGGTGGTAAATCCTTAGGGGTTGGAACTTGGGGTGCCAAAAAAGCTTTTTTTTTGACAGCCTGTATCTCCCAAACGGCTGGAGTTAGACCCATGTTGATCGATGTCTAGGAAAAGGTCTTGACGAGAGCTACCTGCCGAAAGTGTCAAAAATTTACAGGCCCGTATTTCCTAAACGGCTGATGCTAGAACCATGTTCATGGTACTCTAAGAAAAGGGCTCGGCGATGTCTAGATGACGGTAAAAAAAATGAAAGTTTGTATGAAAGTTCTTTATTATAAAGTTCGTCTGTTTCGAAGATGGAATCTTTAAATTTTGTGTTTAGAATGACAATATAAAATTACTTTATACGTGTCTCAGCGTTTGTGATAAATCCAACCCCGAAGGGGTAAAAAGGGGGATGAAGTTGTCTTTGGAAAGTCATTTTTCAAATTTAGTCATTTCAAATTTAGTCATTTTACTTTGAAATTTAAGTTCAAAGTAAAATGACTAAATTTGTTATTTAGGCTGTCCGTATGTCCGTCCGTATAAACGGGAGACCAAGACCAAGTCAAGACCAAGGTTCAATGACCCTTTTAGCGAAAAACACAAAATAAAATTTGTGCCCTATACTAATTTAAGAATAACTCCCAGTCAATTAGTATAGGAAACCTATTGTTTTTGTTGTGTTTTTTCTCAAAAAGGGTCACTGACCACTTACCGAGTCTTGAGTATGTATTTTTGGCTATATAATTAGAAGTGACCTAATGTAGGTATCTCACAAATATTGCAAGTATTAGGAGTGTGTTTCGCAAGTACTTTCTAAATCCAATAAAAGGAATAGAAAATGAGTGTTTTGATGTCCATAAAAATTTAAGGGATGAGTTCTTTCATCTTGTGGATGCACTCCTCTCATGTAAGGTACATCCAACTAATATTATAAATGCAAAAGTTGGGATGGATATAAAGTTGTTAAAGTTGTATAAAGTTGGTATGTTTGTTACTCTTTCACGCCGTAACTGATGAACCGATTGAGTTGAAACTTTGCACAAATGTTGTTCTAAACCTGGAATAGGACAAAGGCTATTTTATATCCGATATATTAGTTCCCATAGGATGGCAATGGGTTGTCAAGTTCCTATAGAAAAGTGATGTACTGTTACTCCTTCACGCCGTACCTACTAAACCGATTAGGCTCAACTTTGCACAAATGTAGTTCTAGACCTGGAATAGGACATAATAGACCACTTTTTATCCCATTAATCAGTTCAGAGGCAATTGGGTGTCAAGTTTCTATAGAAAAGTGATACACATCTTCACGCCGTACCTCCCGAACTGATAGGGCTGAAACTGCTTTAAATGTAGTTCTAGACCTCAAATAGGACATACGCTACTTTATATCAAATCAGTAACAAAAAAAAATTTTCGTTTGAAAACGCGGCATGGCTTTCGGTCTCGCCAAAGACCTTTTAGCAGAGGATTAATTCAGAGAACAAAAAATGGTGTCTTTCGGAAACGCAGCCCGGCCTTCTTCTTCGCCAAAGACCGCCAATTATACTTAAGCAGATGATTAAAATTTATTAGAAAACAAAAGATAATGTCGACTGGAAATGTGGCTCGGCTTTCAGCCTCGCCAAACATGCTATACTAGGGGATTAAATCAGTTATTAAAGACAGCCGTTACACATTAGCAGAGGATTAATTCAGAGAACAACAAAATAGTGTCGATCTGCAAAACGGCTCGGGATTCGGCCTCGGTAAAGACGGAAACCTGTCTTGATCTTCGGCCTCGCCAAAAAAACTTTCCATAGGGATCAAATTAGAGATTATGAGAACCAAAAACACTTTAAATACTCCAAATCAAAGTTAGGTCAACTACTAAAACTACTAAATATTTACAGTTTTGATACGACTATACAAAAACATAATCAACGCGGGCGAAGCCGCGGGCAAAAGCTAGTTTTATATAAAATTGTATTAGCTTCCTCTCCATCTTCGTCATCCAAAAATCATCATCTCTTGTAATGCGTTTAATATGTACAAGTTCATTATCTCCTACCCAAATGCCAAAGAGACATAATCGCCGTTCTGTCACGTAAAGCTGTCCTTGTACCTAGTAATACCAATTACTGTTTTTATCGAGTTTTGTCGTACTTGTTGCCTCTATGCATTGTCTCGATGCGAAGGTGCCCTGCTCAGTACGAAGAGTTGATAAGCTAAAGTTAAGAAATTTTATTTAATCACTTAGTTACATACGCTTACAAAAAATAATAATACGTAGATACAATCGCATTATATATATATATATATATATATATATAGATATCCCTTTGGGCACTTTGTGGCTCCAACGTGCCGTATAGGTAGTAATTTGTTGATCCATTTTCACTTGTTGATCCGGCTGTCTTTTGTTGATCCAATGCCAGCTGACCATAAATATGTAGCTCCGTTCGGAGCCAGAAGTGTCACGATGAGTAATAACAATAATTAAGGATTTTTTATACAAATCCACCTTTTTTGCGTTTGACCAGTTGTTGATCCAATTTAAATGGGCCAATCAGGGCGCAGCATTTGCTAAGGGCTTCCTCATTGGCACGTTTGGGCAACTATGCTAAGTACTTGCTAAAATTACATAATAATGTCTAGCTAGTATTTCAAATTCTCTTTAAAGTTAGGTAGTAGAGAATTTTGTCATTAAAGAAGGAAAAATCATACGGATTCGGTCAGGAGTAACGTGACTCTGGAGTCTGATCTGAATCTGACCTCAATACTTGTTATCTTTTGAACGGAAGAGTTTTCTTTCTTTTTATAAAAGCGTTACTGAGCGAGTGAAGAGATAGTGGACTAGAAAATGATGCACGAGTGAACTACAGTGCAGTGAATAGTGAACCAGTGAAATAAGACGCATTGACTACAACGGAGTGCAGCGAGTGGTGTACCAGGTGACGAGCGACTACAGTGGAGTGCAGCGAGCGAATTACCAGTGGACGACGCATCGTTTATAGAAAATGCCATGAGAAAAGACCCAGTGGATGGTTACACAATAACCATAGCAGAAAGGAGCGATTGGTAAGCCAAGGGACGAAATAACGACTACAGCGAAATGCAGTGAGTGAAGACTTGTTCAACATTCACTCCACTCCGCTTTAGCTGTTGCGTTGTCATGTACTGGTTTTTCACTTGCTCCACTCCGCTGTAGCTGTTGGTTGCCATACACTCGTTCTTCACTCACTGCACTTTGTTATAGCCGCTACATTGTCCTCCATTGGTTTTCCAGTCTCTACACTCCGCTGTGGCGAATGATAACGCAATAGCTACAGAAGAGTGGAGTGAGTGATGAATCAGTGGATGATGATGCAGCAGTTACAGCAGATTGCAGCAAATAGTGAATCAGTGGACGACGACGCAGCAGCGGTTACAACGAACTAGAATGAATGAAGAACCAACAATTACAGAAAAGTGAAATAATGAACAGCATATGATGACGCAGCAACTACAGCAGAGTGGAGTGAAGAAGTAAAGGACGGTGATGAAAGTGCTTATGTTTATTCTGTTGATTTCAAATAAAAAACTGTATGTTGCTTGAAAGATATTTTATTTTCGTATTTTCGTAATTAATACTTTTACAATAGAAAAAAGTAACCCGCAAAGGGTCATCATAATGATCTTATAAATTCAAGTAGGTAATATTACGAAAGAGGCCTTTCATAATAATATGTAACCAACCCTAAAATGGTAAAAATTCAGCTATTTCGCTTTTATTTATCTCATATTCATAAAAAAAATATAAATGAAACAGCTAATATTTTATGCACGATCGAAGTGTTGGTATAGTGGTTAACATTATAATAAATGTTATTTATTTATTTTACGAAACAAACGGTTACATCGAAAACATTGTTAGTTAAAATATAACTTAAAAACAAACCATAGTTTTTCTTTATTATAACACAGTAGGAAAATCAATGCAGTTTTATGCATTTATTCTTGTCTGTGTTTTAACAAAAATATTGCCATGTTTTTTTAAGAGAACAAATCTCGAAACTAAATGTCCATGTCTACAATATGCCCTACTAGATGAATTCTTGGGATCTTATACCAGTAAAGTCAGACTAATAGATAGACCCAGTAGGTATCTTATTTAAAGTAAAAAAAAGAGGAATAAAAGATGTGGCTAGCATTAATAGAAAACTAAAAATAATTGTTATCTTGAGTACTTCGAGCTCTTTTCAGCTGAAACAAACCTTTTCGTGAAACTGTAGACAAAAATACATTCGTCTTTAATTCAAAGGAAGTATTGCGCAAAGAGGCAGTTCTGCATTATATTAAAAGCGAACCCGAATTTTTATATACAAGGTGACTTTTTGATCATCGTCCAAATTCATACTGGAGGCTTAATAAGTGATCAGTATCTTGGATCAGTAACACTTTTTGTGAAATTAGTAAATTGAAATTTCGGCTTCCCATAGAAATTCAGTTCCACTCCCGAGTGAATCACTATGGGGAGTCAAAATTTCATTTTACGAATTTCACCAAAATTGTTATTGATCCATGATACTGATCACTTACCAAGCCACCAGTATGAATTTGGACGATGATCAAAAATTCACCTTGTATATATTTTGTAAATATTGTTGATGTAAGTATTAATTTGCATCCAAGTTAACTTATGCAAAACTGGCTCTTTGGGCAATACTTGTTCACATAAGGCTTTTCCCGGATTTTTTTCATTTTTATAAATTGTTTTTATGTTGCATTACTGCTTCAACCTCATCGCTACTCCATTTGTTATGAGTTTTCTTTCGTCTTTTTGGTATTGTTATTTCTTCATCAGATTCATCGGTAGGTATATACTTTTTCTTTTTTGAATAGTTTGTACGTTTCAGTAGAATTTCAATAAAACTTTCGGTATCCGATGATTTGCTTGAAGTTCTTTTTTGTTCACTTACCATTTTTTTTTTTCGTTTCATCAATTGTTTATTTCTTTTGTCTTCCTTGTTTTTCTGTTTAGTAGTTTTTCTTTAATATACTCACTCTTGTTATTGTTTCGTTTGTTTTTAGTAAAATACATTTTTTCACTTCTTTCTTCACATCTAGCGCTTTCATCTTGCTGATCATTCTCTTTATTCTTTCTTTATTGCTTTCATTATCTTCGATTATATCGTCGTTTATTTCTGCTTTTGTTTTTTTCTCTTTTTTTTGTTAGTGTTGATTTTTTTGTCCTTACTATAATCACATTTACTGTTTTCATTTTCTTTACTTTGTATGTCACTGTCAGTTTCCTTATTTCGTTCCTCAATTTTGTTAGCATATGAATCAGTCATTTCACTTTCAGACTCCTTTTCTATAAAATTCTCTTTGTTTTTTTAATGTTTTTCAATTTCTAAAAGTTTGCTGCCCACAAATCCCTTTTGAACTGCTTGAATAGGTAATCGGTAGTTACTGGCATGCACTTGCATATCATGACCGAGAAATGTAGCTAAATGTTGGGTGTATTAATTATTCGTTAGTGTCGTATTACATTATGTTCCTTTAAGTAGATTGAATTTATAATTATTATAACTGTCACTATGTAACTTGGTAGAAGTTTTTTACTCAAAAAGTTATAGCTTCTTGTGGCGGGGACTTAACATAGAAAAAAATCGCTTAAGTAGGTACTAAATGTAGAAGCAAATACATACCTTGACCTTCATTTTTGTCTTCTTCATCCATTCTTCGTTCACAAAAACAAAAATACATCCTTAAATTAAAAATGAATACGTTGATATGCGCACAGTTCAACCACTGCATTCGAATTGAGACGCAAAATGGCACGGCCGTAGAGACCGAGGCCTAAAGGGCGCGGGGTGTGGTGCTGCTCCCGCTTCTCCACCGTAATACCCGAGGCGGATCTTACAATGTATGGAACATTGCGAATATAAAATATCAAGATCAACGTAGGTATCAAAATTGATCGTTGTCGACCGTTACGGCATCGGATCAAAGTAAGTATTACTGGAGATACGAGTATATAAATGGATCAACGCAAGTCATTGATTTTTGTAATATATTCGGAGCCAAAAAGTCTTAGTGCATTTAAAAAATTTAGCCGTTACGGATCCACTATTGCATGAAATTGTTGTAAAAAAATATATCGAGTATAGGTACTTTAGACGAATATGTTAGGAAACATTGCATAATAGGAAGCGACGTTGCCATTACACTCGAGAAATACGCGACTGGAGTCAAGTTATGAGGTGCAAAAGGCGGAGTCAGCAATGCACGGGGTCGTGGCTGGATCAACTAAGTGTGCAAAGAGGTGTTTATATATATATATATATATATATATATATATATATATATATAATATATTTACATAATATATCTGACGGCGCTTTAATATTTCTCTTGTTGATTATATAAGAAAGATATTTCAGTCTTTAATGTAACACCGAAAACTAGAGTGTGGCAACACTAGGAATAAAAAAAAGAGAGAAAGGGTCTATGACGGGCAGCTGTCAGAGGGTCGATGACGGGCAGCGGTCAGAGTGTTTTTGGTGGCTTTTTCAAGTAAATGGGAAAAAGACGAGGTTTTGGAGGAAGAACGATTGATTACGGGTGTAGCACGCGCTAAGTTTTCGGTGGAACATTATTAGTTATAATTTCGTTTTCAAGTGATTATTTGTAAAGTCCAACTAGCAAGACTGATTGAAAGGAAACCTTTCTTTTATTCTCCTCACCCAACTACTCACGCCACAGTGTAGTTTCGTAGCAATGAGTGACGACGAGGATCCGACTATTACTCGAAAACCCACATCAGAAGATGGGATGGAAGGGCAACCAAAACCTGAGGAGAATGGTCGTGGTCAAGAAGCTACAGCGATGAGTTTATTGAATAATATGGATGTCTTGTTATCGTTCTTCCTATTAGCTGCTTCCAAGCCCCCACCAACAAGTAATGTGACTACGCAGCTAGTACGGTTTGACCCAGATGAAACCGAAGCGGATGTGGAAGGCTGGTGCAATATTACTGAGATAATAGTCGAAAGTAAGAAGCTACAAGGTGCGAAATTGTTATTGGCTCTAACTCATGCACTCAAAAGCCGAGCTGCTACTTGTCTCACTAAACTCCAATCATTTCAGTTGACGTGGCCAAAAATTAAGGAAATTTTGCTGGCAAAGTTTTTGAAGCCTATGTTGCCACAAGATTATTTTGATGAGATTCTCCAGTTTCACATTTTACTCAAAGAAACAGCAAGCGAAGTAGCCATGCGTCTCTGGGGGCTGATAGAACGCCTTCCAAATGTACAAATGAGAGAAGACATGATGACAGGATTGGTGGTATCCGTACTATGCCAGAAAGACAACTCTCTGCGCCGCGACCTGAATTGACACACAGTGGTGAATAAATCACAACTTTTCCGTATTTTGAATTGCTTATCTCTAAAGAGACGTCGTGAGAATTCAGAAAATAATGAAACTGAAGTTAAGAGGGTCCGCTATAATGAACCAAGATTCCAAGGAAACCGTTACAAATGTGGTTTGCAAGGTCACACGTCGGTTGATTGTCGCAAGCATCGTGAAGACACTGAAATAATCCTGAGGGCAAAAGAACCTGTGCAGCGTTCCCCGATGAGGGTTCAATCAGCAGTATGCTATGTGTGTAAGAAACCACGGCACATTGCTCCTACGTGTCCAGAACGAAGAGATACTAAGGCAGCACCTGCAGCGGTTAAGGAGGTGCATGTGTGCGAAAAAAAGTTCAACGTGAGGTAGCTTGAACACATCATCTGGTGAGACCGTTTCTTTCTTATTTGATAGTAGTTCCGATTGCTCTTTAGTAAAGAGTGGCATTGCTAAAAGTTTCTGGGTACAGTTTACAATGATTTAGTTTACCTAACTGGCATCGGAAGGAACAATGTAGAATGTTCATCACAGATTCTCAGTCCTGTCATTATCCAAGGCATCCCTTTGTCACTCTAGTGATGTGAAACAAGGCTTAGAACGTTTAGATGCCACTTTTAAGGCTCTCTCTGAAGCAGGGTTTTCTTTCAACATGCGCAAATGCCATTTCATGAAAAGGGAAATTGAGTATCTCGGTTTTGTCATTAAAACGGGTAAAGTGACGCCCAATCCTAAAAAGATTCAAGCTCTAGTAGATGCTTCGACTCCAAAAACGGCGTCGCTTGTCAGACAATTTCTAGGTCTTACTTCATATTTCAAGCGATTTATACCCAATTACACCCGGTTGGTAGGCCCCTTGTACCCACTCACGAAACTTAAAAGTCAGATTAAATGGACATGGTGGTGAAATTCACAAACAGATCGTTAAGATACTTACCTCAGAACCAGTCTTGACGATTTTTGATCAGGACTTACCTGTAGAGCTCTATACAGACGCGAGTGCCGAAGGGTATGGAGCCATACTGATACAAAGAAAAGATAATATGCCCCATGTGGTCTCATATTTCAGCCACCGTACGACTGATCCGGAATCTCGGTATCATTCATATGAACTAGAAACGTTAGCACTCGTTCGGGCGGTAGAAAACTTAAGGCACTATTTTATATGGTGTCTTTACCGTCTTCACTGACTGTAACTCCTTGAAGTCATCTAAATCTAAAACCGATCTTACCCCACACGTACATCGTTGGTGGGCATTTCTACAGGCTTATGATTTCGAAATAATATACAAGCAGGGTAGTAGCATGGAGCACGCTGATTACTTATCGCGGAACCCATTACCTAAACCTGAATCGGATCAGTCAGAAACTAAATTCAGTGAGGAGCCCGAATCGAATAAATTCGTACATTTTGTAGAACTCCACCAAGGTTGGCTTGCTGTAGAGCAGAAACGGTATCATGAGATTCAAGATCTTGTTAACAAACATAAAAATAACGAATTTCCCAAACTGCTGGCTCATACTTATGATGTCAGAGATGGAATTATTTATAGGAAGATCCAGCACAATAGGGATAGTTCTTGGCTTCCCATTGTGCCGCGTTCGCTTACGTGGACTTTGATCAATCATATACACATTGAAATTAAGCATCTGGGTATCGATAAAACGTTAGACAAAATAGATGAACAATATTGGTTTCCAAATATGGCCAAACAGGTACGACAGTTCATAGAATCATGCATCGTATGTCGGGCGTCCAAGGGAAGCTCCGGAGCTCAACAAATCCAACTTCACTCTATCCCAAAGGTTGCAACACCCTGGCATACCATACATGTTGATGTCTCAGGGAAACTCAGCGGAAAAAGTGATCGCAAAAAAATATTGCTCAGTCATAATAGACGGTTTTACAAAGTATGATTTTTCAGAGTACACGCCCTTGCTTGATTCAACCAGTGCTATTAAAGCTCTTAAGAATGCAGTTTCTCTCTTTGGGGCTCCCAAGAGGATAATATCTGACCAAGGACGTTGCTACGTAAGCTCTGATTTCAAAAAATTCTGCGCTAACCATGGAATAGAACTTCATACTCGTATGATAGCCACGGGGGCAAGTAGGGCCAATGGTCAAGTAGAACGGGTGATGCGGACCCTGAAGAGCTTACTTACCATTGTAGAGAATAATCCTAACAAAACATGGCGTGATGAACTACCTGATGTACAACTTGCGCTTAACAGCACTCGTTCAAGGGTAACTGGCTTCACACCTACAGAACTGATGTTTGGTATTCGTGCACAATCATTAGGATTAGCAGCAATATCAACCTCTGAATCAGAACCACGCTTAAATGTTGAAATGATTCGTAAAAAGGCATCTGAAAATATCAAAAAGTTTGCACAACAAGACACTGAACGCTTCAATCGAGGCAAGGCCACAATTAAACTATTTGCTGTAGGTGACTGTGTCTTTATTAAAAATAGTGAACGTAATCAAACAAAGTTAAACCGAAAATTCAAGGGACCATTCGTTATTACCCGTGTCTTGGAAAATGATAGGTACGAGCTTAAAAATCTTGAAAGCTCAAATAGAGTGTATAAGTATGCACACGAAAGTCTCCGCGCTGTACCCAGAGGCTATGAAGGCTACGTTGACATTGCCACGAATATTAATTATGAGGAGACCGAGACGGCGAGTCATGATCATGAAAATGACGGGGTACCACTCGATGATGATAAGGACACAGAATCGATGACTTGTTCGCAAAGCACCTCGACCAACAATTATGATACTTTAGTTGCTACAGGTAAGCAAGGAACACCCACATTTTTATCATGAGTTGTTTTGTAACTATTTCTTTTAGTTGAACTATGTGTGTAAAAATTGCTAGAAGTGTTATATTACAAAGGATTTTTGTTAATTATAGTCCTACATGAGCATGACATTTGACATTTATTGACTATGTTGACCATTGATGTGTGGAGTCATTGACGGGCTTGGCTATGGAGAGTTTTGTGTGACGCTGAGGCGCGTCGGAACAATTGAAAGTTCGGTTCACTGGTTGAAAGGACGCCGGAGAGTAGTCCGGTTCAAGTCATACCACAGGACCGGTGTTGATCTTGATCGAAGGGACGCTTCGTCTGGTTGTCCGGGCCAGTTCACTGGTCGGAAGGGCTGGAAAGTAGTCCGGGTCGTGTCACACCATAAGGTGCTGAGCTCGATTGAAGGGACGCTTTGCCAGGCTATCTTCCGGGCCAGTTAGATCACTGATCGTAGGGATACTCACAGGTAGTCCGGGTCGTGTCACACCGCCTGGTGCTGAGCTCGGTTGAAGGGACGCCTCGTGGAGCCATCCGGTTCAGTGGGGGTTGGGCGAAAATGGGGACGATGAGGTGAGGTAACTATGTTGAATGAGTAGGGTAGTGTGACTTTTATGACGAGTACTAGCATGTCAGGACGGACGAGTGGTGTTCTGCTTAATGAGATGAGGGTATTTATAAGAAGGATAGACTGATAAATATCGACGTTACGCTTTGGTATTAGAGACTGCAGTAGGTGATCTCTGATTGCTCTTTGCAGGACAGCACAACAATTAAGAAGAGTAAGAAACGCACGAGGACGTGCGTAATGTCAGCATGGCCGTGACGGCGCTTTAATATTTCTCTTGTTGATTATATAAGAAAGATATTTCAGTCTTTAATGTAACACCGAAAACTAGAGTGTGGCAACACTAGGAATAAAAAAAAGAGAGAAAGGGTCTATGACGGGCAGCTGTCAGAGGGTCGATGACGGGCAGCGGTCAGAGTGTTTTTGGTGGCTTTTTCAAGTAAATGGGAAAAAGACGAGGTTTTGGAGGAAGAACGATTGATTACGGGTGTAGCACGCGCTAAGTTTTCGGTGGAACATTATTAGTTATAATTTCGTTTTCAAGTGATTATTTGTAAAGTCCAACTAGCAAGACTGATTGAAAGGAAACCTTTCTTTTATTCTCCTCACCCAACTACTCACGCCACAGTGTAGTTTCGTAGCAATGAGTGACGACGAGGATCCGACTATTACTCGAAAACCCACATATCTATACATTCTGACTGCAAGAGTAAGTACTGTTACATTTTACTGTTGTACAGTTATACTCGGACTCGTGAGTTGTTTACATTTTTTGCGTAATTTCAAAAGTTGGTTGTTCTGCACGATCAATAAAACATCTCGTTACAGTTTCAAAGAATTGTTTTCTTATCTTCAGCACTCTCAAATTTGATGATTTGTATGGTTCCGTAGTACCTAAAAGGTACAAAAGGAACTTTATGGTGAGACTCCGTTGTCCATCCGTCCGTATGTCACAGCCTCATAACTTTAGCACCTTTACAGATAAAGACATGAAATTTGGCACAAAAATAGCATTAACTTGCCCACATATCACGATGTAAAAAAAGATTGAAATTATTCAAAATATTTCCAAAACAAAACTAAAAAATGTTATCCTAAAAATACAATATAGGTATCAAATTATAGATATTAAAAAGCTGATTGTAAAAATACATTGATATAAAAAAATTTATGTCTCTATCTCCAAAACTGGTTGACCGAACATTATGAAAAAAATCATGGTAATAGTGTTTATGTAAAGATTACAGGAAAAATAAAGCAGTTGAGAAATTCACGAAAAAAAATAGTAAATTAAATTTATCATCCACAATACGGAACCCTAAGTACGCGAGTCTGACTCGCACTTGGCCGGTTTTTTTCTTCTTATTTCTAGTTTCCATCTTTATTTTTAAACATCTATGCAAGATACAACTAAATGATTTTATTTACATGTACACACAACTGATAGTTTGATGTCTATTTACACGATTATTTAAATAATAATAGTACACTCTATCAGAGCTTCGAGGCGAGTGAGGGGGAACCAGGGCTCAGAAAACTGACATAGGTCTTGCCTCGACAGCCGCTGGCGGGCAACTGGCGGCCGCTCGCCGAGTAGTCGCGAATCAATTTTTCTTTTTAAATTAAGAAAAAAAAAACAATTTTCACTAAAAAAAAAGTAACCACAAAAACTATAAGTAAAATAGTTTTCCTTTAATTATCTGCAATTTTCATACAATTTGGTTAAGTACACGTTACATAAAACGAAAAAAATCTTAAAAATCGACAAAGTTTCGGATTTTTTTTCGATCGAGCAAAGTGTAACGTCTCGCAAATTGAACCACAAAAAAACCTGCAGAAAAGATGTATCTGAAACATATATTTTTTTCAGATTTTAAAAATAACTATTTGATGCTTTAAAATGAGTTTGAAAACAGACAAAATTGGGATAAGCCCCCCTTAATTTGTGTGTAAGATATTTTTAGTTTTTTCATTCATTATCATCGCAGCCTTCATCAACACTGCTGGATTTTATTTTAAAATTTAAAAATGTTTACTTTTTTCTTGTTAATTTATGGGGTGACAAACCTTACAGGCCCTGGGCGCCAAATCTTAAAATATGCCACTGACTGACCTCTAGTAGCGTTCCTAAATACCAACCAGGGTAATGGTAAAAATTAACTGTCAACTGTTTCACAACCACCTGAATGAAAACAAACAGGTCATAAACCTTCTCAGAAATGTAAAATGCACTTTAAATTTTACCTTTACCCAGGCGTTTAGGAATGCTACTTTGTCACACATGAACATACTTTCTA
This sequence comes from Ypsolopha sequella, assembly GCA_934047225.1. Lineage (NCBI taxonomy): Eukaryota > Metazoa > Arthropoda > Insecta > Lepidoptera > Ypsolophidae > Ypsolopha > Ypsolopha sequella. The sequence goes on from OW203983.1 coordinate 13,278,338, forward strand.
CAGGAAAAGTTTCTTGATTCTCAGCAAGTGGTGAAGCCGGCCATAAACTAGAATGCCTAATCCTAAATAGTTGGTCACTCTGTTTTCAGATCTCCAGCCATTCAGTCCAAAGAAATCAGAGAAAAAAATAACATGGATACCTATTCGGAACATGCACCTCTCGAAGAGAAAAAATCCCGAAGTGGACAAGAATCAAAGGCAATCAATAATAAGCAAGAAGAGTTACAACCGACTGTACCACAAGGGTCATCAACAGCAAATAATTCTTTTGTGTGTAGCATTTTATGAGTACTATTTTTTATTGGGCTGTTTTTTTTATTTTATTGATCAGTGGCTTACATAACATATTGTCACAAAATTAATCCCCAAAGGGGTGTCAGAGGCAGAGGTGTCGCAGTCCACACTTGTTACACCTGCTTTTCACTAATGATCATTAATTACATCCCAACTGTGATTGTATAATTTGGTACCAGCATTTTAATAGCAAAGTCGTAAAAAGTAGAGGTTTAGGATTGTGACAATCCTGGTTAGTGCTTGGAGGCTTGAATATTAACAAAAATATATTTAATAAAATATTTTTCAGGGTGGCAATATCCTCGTGATCAATATGCCAGATCACGTTGAAAACCCAGGGGTCTATGCCGCCAATGAGACAGATGACACTTTCAAAAGCTTCGAGTTCAATAACAACTCTATTCGACGCGCCTTCGTTTCCAAGGTAATAAGTTCGTAATGTTTTTGTTAGTTTCGCTGCACACCTACCATGTGTATCTGTGATGTGCTACAAAACTTTACCTATTGATACTGATCATACTGAAATGAACATGAAAACCTATTACTGAATTTCTAAAAAGTTTTTCTGAACCGTAGTTAACTTTGAGGATTGGACAGAAGGGTTTTTTAAAAGACATGTGTTCGCTATGGCGATCTAACAGAGACTGATTTTATTATTTCATAAACAAACATTGAAACTTAATCTTAATTGATACTTATAACTAGGATGACCGTAGCGGTATGTACGCTTTCGTAACTCCTCCCCCCTTAAGAGTGAGGCGTGCCGATGGTAAGGGTTGCTGTGGATCTGCTGGGGTCGGCGATTGCATCTGCAGCGACTCTGGAGAGGTACGGCTCCAACATGATCTGATTACCTTCCTTCTGGTTACCACCAACCAGCTGTTTTCGTTACGTGTATTGAAATGATGCCTGTGCGTAGGTGCAGTTGTGCGATTGTTGGTGTTGTATTAGTTGAGCGATGCAATCATAGCTGTTCCGGAGCGGTTTCCATTGTATGTGTTTACATATTCTTTCTTCATCGGTGATGTAAACGCAGGGCTCTAGGGGGTATGCAAACTCGTTACTTCCCAAGATAAGGAATGGATTTTTAGGTATCAACAGGATATTTTCTTTATTAGGGATGGGGTACAAGTGTTATAATGTATACAATTGTTTTGAAATCAAAGGAATTTCTAATATAAGGTTAAGTGTTTCATTAGTACCGTAAGCTTTGACAGTTATGGTCTTCTATAATAAGTGGATATTTAATAACATGGGCGTATACGGTAATTGCATGTTTTCATTTGGAATATTCTTCAGTTCGGCTATCAGGTGGATCGGATCTACGATGCTTGGATGCAAAATATCTAGGTTTGCAAAGGTTATTGCATTTTCTAAGGTGGACAGTTTATTATAGAGTAGTTGGAGACCGCTTTATAGTATATAGTAATAGTATCTAATCTATTTTGTAATACTTTTACTTGCTTAAATCGACTAAATTAGCTAAATGCTGTTTGTTCTTATCTAATTGAATTTGAGTCTTCCTGGTTTAATTACCGGTTATAGCTTTGATTATGGAATCTAATCCATTAATAAGTCCACACTTAATTCTAGTTATTTAATACATTTTATTAAAACTAAACTTACTTGAGCTTAAATATAAGGGTTTGCTCTCTAAAACTTCTAACATTATATTATATTTGTTTTTTATGGAGCCTGCGGCGAGCCAGAAGGCTGCGACGAAGACGATGGTGCTCCTGGAACATTAGTGGGACGCCTTAATAATCGGAAGTGTACTCTTATTGTTTTTGCGTTTACGTGTTTTCCGACAATTTCTGCAATTTGCTCAGGATGAATTCTAACTATTGTATATGGTCCTATAAATTTGGGCTCTAATTTATTACTCCTGGCTGTTTTTGCTACTTGTTTGTAGACTTTGTCACCTACCTTGAAGTTTGCCGTTTCTGCATCTGTATTTAATCTATTAATGGTATTTTGTTTCTCGTTTGCTACTTTTGAATTCACTAATTTCTGAACGTTATTCATTATTTGTCTATGTTTTATTACATATTCCTGGTAGAATTCACCGGGGAAGTGTAATTCTAATGGGTTTCTAGTGCTTGTATGCCCTAACAGTAGTTCGAAGGGTGTAAAGCCTGTCGTCGAATGTATTGTGTTGTTGTACGCTATTATCGCATATCTCATTAAATTTGCCGGTTCATCTTTGTCTGTTATACGTTGAATTCTTATCATTTCTGCTAGTGTGGAATGTAGCCTTTCGACTGGAGAGTTTGAGTTTGGATTATATGGGGTCGTAAAGTGGATCTTAATGTTATGCGTAGCGCAAATTTCCGTTATGACGTCATTTTCAAACTTAGAATCGGAGTCCGTCGTAATTTTGCAGGGTGCTCCTAAAGTTGAAAATAACTGTAATAGGGCTTCAGCAATATGAATGCTAGTGGCAGCAGATAAAGGGATAGCTTGTGCATATTTTGAGAAGTTATCTATTATTGTCAGGAATGTAGTTCCACCAATCGCATACAGGTCCATAAAAAGGTGTTCCATAGGCTTATGTGGGGTATCTGTCAAAGAGAGGGGTAGTTTGAGGGGGTTTCTTTCGTATTTACTTTTAAGACATTTATCACACTGGTTGATAAACTTCTGAATACTAAGTAACATGTTGGTCCAATGATAATTTCTATGGAGATGCTTATATGTTTCCTGAATACCTCTATGTATGGTTTTGCCTTCATGATACTTTCTAATAAGATCATTTTGTTCGGTTACATTTTCAATTACTGTCACTCTTGTTAAGCACCGTATTAATTTGGGCCCACGATCGTCAAATGTTGATTTGTATACTTTACTGAATATAGGATAGAGTTCCTCACAGTGGAAGAAACAATAAAATATTCGAGCTGGAATCGTATGCTCTTTCAGGAATTGAATTACTTGATTTTCAGTATCGTTTATTGGTATGAAGACGTCTTTTATTGTATTTCTGCCTTTGGATCTATCGTCTACTCTATATTTGTCTCCGGGAGATTTTCTAATATGAAACTGTTTAATTTGGCGATCGATAGCTTCTGTAGTAGTGGGTATGTTATCCATTGCGGTTTCAATTACTTCGTCTGTAATTTCACTATTTTCGGGGGTAATCGGTACGTCAAGTAAACTTCTCATGTCTATATCTAATATATCATCATCCTTGTTTCTACTAGGCTGTGGTTCTATTGAAGATGTTGGAGTTTGCTCTGTATCTAATGCATTGATTTTTACTCTCGATAGTGCGTCGGCGTTGGTATTTATTTTGCCTGGTTTGTGTTCAACAACATAGTCATAAGTAGCTAGGCTTAGACGCCATCTTATTAATTTGGAATTTGGGGAATCAATTGTTTTTAGCCAAGTAATGGGTTTATGATCAGTATATATCGTGAATCTGCGTCCGTAAAGGTAAGGCCTAAAGTATTTTATGGCCCACATAATCGCTAATAGTTCTTTTTCTGTTGTTGAGTATCTTTGTTCGGTTTCTGATAACGTTCTTGATGCGTAAGCGACCGGTCTATCTGATCCTACAATACCTTGTGATAGCACGGCGCCAACCGCAAAATCTGAGGCATCTGTCGTTAATATGAATGGTCTGTTAAAGTCGGGGTACTGGAGAGCAGGGGCACTGGTAAGTATGTCCTTACATTTTTCGAATGACTCTATAAATTGTGGAGAGTGAATGACTTTCGCATTCTTTTTAAGGCATTGTGTCAGAGGTTTAGTAATTTTTGCGAATTCAGGTATGAATTTTCTATAATAGCCTGCTAGTCCTAGGAAGGATTTTATATCTTTCTGCGTCTGTGGAAGTGGGAAATTTCTTACTGCTTTTACTTTATCCTGATTAGGTTTAATACCTTCGTCTGTTAAGACATGTCCGAGAAAGTTTACCTCTTTTTGTAAGAACTCCGACTTATCCAATTGAATTTTGAGATTATTATCTTTTAGTCTGTTAAAAACTTGTGTCACTTTGTCAATGTGCTCTTGTAGGGACGTCGAGTAAATGATTACGTCATCTAAATAGGTCAGTGTATTAGTTAGGCCACGTAGGACTGAATCCATCAGGCGCTGAAATGTGCTTGGTGAGTTTTTTAGGCCAAAGGGCATTCTAGTAAACTCATAATGTCCTCGATCAACTGTAAATGCTGTCTTTTCAATGTCAGTTGGGTTCATCTCAACTTGGTGATATCCGGAGGCCAGGTCTAAAGTTGTAAAATACTGTGCACGTCCTAATTTGTCTAATATGTCGTTTATATTAGGTATAGGATACTTATCTTCAATCGTTTTGTCATTGAGACGTCGGTAGTCAATTACAAGGCGCCATTTTACTTTGCCGGATGCGTCAGCTTTCTTTGGGACAATGTGCACGGGTGCTGACCACGGGGAAATGCTTTCACGAATAATATTTTGACTTAGTAGGTTAGTAACCTGTTTGTCTATTTCTTCTTTTAGTATGGGTGCTTGTCTGTAACTTCTTACAAATATGGGATTGTCATCTGATAATCTAAGGCTGTGTTTAACAGCATGTGTAAAGGTCAGCGGTAACTTGTCCGAGTAAAATATGTCTCTAAAATTGTAGCAAAGCTTTTTTATCTCTCTTTCTTCTTCTTCGTTCATATGTCCTGTCCTAAGTCTATTAAGGTTGTCAACTAGTTCTTCGTCTAAGTCTTGTGGGTCATCCATATTTAACGCGTTGATATGCTGTGAGTTTTGGGGTTGATACTCGTAATACGGTTCCATTCTAAAACGGTAAAATTTATTCAGTTTTATTTTTTTTTCGCTAGTGTTTAGTACTGTTGTTATAAAGATTCCATTTTTTACCGAAACTAAAGAGTCGGGAAATAATAAGCCATTTTCCATATTGCTTTTCAAAAGAAAGTCTCCTTCTTTTTCATTACAAAATAGTGTTACTACCTTTTCACATTTCGGCTCAATAGTTAATTGAGATTTAAAGTCTTTTCTTATTGGAATTTGGGTCGAGTCTGTTGTTAAAGTCATTTTTTTCATGTCTATTTGGCTACCTAGTGAGATCAAAATGTCGTTACCTATAAGTCCTTTGAAGCTAGAATCAAAGTCAACCACGAGGAACTTGAATGTATTATTACACTTGAAAATCTGTGGCAGTGTTAAATAAACAATTTCATTGTGTCGTGTAGTACCATGAGCGGTCTTTATGATGTGTGGTTCGTATTCTAACTTTTGTTGTAGTTGGAACTCCATAACAACGTCTGGGCTTATCAGGGATTGAGAGGCTCCGGTGTCCAACAAAAAGCGACCGCCTAATTCATTAATGTAAACAGTTAACAGATTTTTATTACTATGCGTGTTTATAAACACTATGTTCGCTTGTCGGGGTTTTGTTCCTGATAAAAAGGGTCATATTCGTAAGAAGGCGACTCTGTTATGGTGTCTGAGTTTGTAGGTACATTATTTATGTACGATGTGAATTCGGCACTTTCTGTTTCGTTTGACACGACTTCCTGGTAATGAATGGGTTTATACGGAGCTTTTTCTTGCTTAATCGGTTGTTTGTTAAAGGGCACATTTTGTTTATATTGGGGTGTGTATTGTGATTTAAATTGGGTTGCAGAGGTATTCGCGAGTTGCCTAGAAGGGTCGCTACTGTATTTGTTTTGATGAGGTTGCGATATTGTTGATTGATTCGGCCTATCGTTGTACTGATCCATTCTACGTCTATTTTTCAGCCTTATGTCTTCTTGTTTAGCCAATGAAATTACCTTTTCTAAGCAAGTTGGTCTTTGTGTACGAACGCTTAGCGAAAGTAATGGGTCTAGCTGATCTAGAAAAATGTTTGATGCTAGTTCATCGTAGTAGTCCTGTTTGGATCTATCTAAATTTATTAGAGTGTAGGTGCATTCTCGAATTTTCTCCGCAAATGCATCTAGCTCCAATCTACCTTTATAAATTCGCATCAGTTCTTGCACCACCTGAATCTCATCTCGATGCTCACCGAACCTATTGTTTAAGATTTCTTTAATTTCTGACCACGATGTAAAATTTGTATTTTCCGATAAAGCTTCGATAGCTTTTCCTGTGAGTTTATTCGTAATTAAACATGCAATACTCAGATCCTCTTTATTTTCAATAATTTTGAGAACATTTTCCACCGATTTTATATAAAATTGTAGGGTTTTCTTATTCCCATCGTAGGACGGCAATAATATTGTGAGGTCACTATAACCAATTACAGGTTTTTCATTGTCCGTCATTTTTCTTTTGGTACTAGTAACACACTTACACAAATGTTATTTATAGATAAATATAGGAAATATAAAATAAACTAAAGGAGATATAAATGTAGGACTTGGGAGTAATCAGAGTTTTATGCTTACCCCACAAGCGTGATAAGTTGTTTTTCCGATGTTAGGAGAGTCCGTCGGGCACCACAGCTTCCAATTTTCACACCTTTTTCCGCACTGTCCTTTTCCACCACTATCGTCACAGTAGAGTTTATACTTGTGAAAGCTTAGAGAGTTCTTTGTACAAAGAGTTGAAAGTCACTTTCGTGAAAAACCGATTTTCAGGATTTTCCGAAATTACAATGTTCCAAACGGCTGCGCCAGTTAACTTTGAGGATTGGACAGAAGGGTTTTTTAAAAGACATGTGTTCGCTATGGCGATCTAACAGAGACTGATTTTATTATTTCATAAACAAACATTGAAACTTAATCTTAATTGATACTTATAACTAGGATGACCGTAGCGGTATGTACGCTTTCGTAACTCCGTCTTAGATATAAATTCCTTCATTATAATCTGTTGAACTTGTGGTTAAAATTTTCAACTTGAAATTAATATTTATGCACCTGGCAAATAAACAAACTGTATTGATAACTTTGTTTGTTAGATATATCGGCAGTTTCTAACAGGCACATATCCAGGATTTGGATTTAGGGGGTTCAATAAAAATGCCCAATCAATTCCAAAAATGCTTTGCTATATTTTAAAATAAATAATAACATGAAATGAGTGTGAGATATCTTTTTGACCCTATTGCGATGGTAACAAGAGTGATGAGCGGGTGAGCGGCGGTTCTTCGATAGCACTCACCTATACATACTTTTTATTAGGTTAGATTTTTTATTTTTTTATTTATTTTGTCATCTTCATTGTGACTGATGCCGAACCCAGGATAGGGCCCGAAATATATCTCACATTCATTTCATGTTATTTTACTCAATAAAAAAAAAATATATAAATATAAACTACATTTAAAGACAAATTTATCAATTAATAATGTTTATTTAAATAAATATAAGACAATTTCATATATTATTTTTATCGTTGACAAACTTCGGTAGGATGATCTTATCAAATAACTTTTACATTTCATAATATAATGTTGGCTCCTACACTTAATATGGTAGTGAATGTTGGGTATGGTATGGTTGGGTATATGCATTCCTTACGGAGTATGTGTGGTTATAACATTAAATGATAGAATGAAAAATATCAACATACAGGATCATTGCGGCCTGAAAGAAGATGTAGTGACTAGAATAGAAAAAGGAATGCTTCGGTGGTTTGGATATGTAGAGAGGATGAATGAAAGTAGTGATGAAAGAAACTTAATGAAAATTCAAGTTTTTTTATGAATTTAATTTTAATAAAATTTATGAAAGTGGAAGGTACAGCTTGACCAGACCACCATAGAAAGATGTATGCTGACCAAATTGGCGATATACTGAAGAAGGGCAACGTCAAAAGTACTCTGCATAGAAGAGCTTGTATGACTAGATTGATGGATGTGGAAGCGGTGAAAGAAGTCTGCCTGGATCGTAGCAGATGGATATTTGCAGTCTCTGGTACCCCTTTGGGAGACAGGTGCGAGTATACATATGTATGTATGCGTAACGTTTACATTTTCCAAAGAATCGAAATGCAGAATAGTATTTTAGGAGGATTTGGACCCAATCGCCCCCTTGTTACATGCCTGGACTTACGGACTTAGGCGCTACGGAAAAAATCGACACTTTTAGAACTTCTATATCTACTTCGGTAAATAATGTATAATTTTGATGAAATATTATATTATTTTTGGAATCTTTCTCTAGGGATCTGTTAAAACAGAAACGCGATTGGAGAATTTCCGCTCGATAGAAATATTTATTGAAATGAGGTCTTTATCGACACCAATTCTCCTGGTTTGACAATTTACAATGACATATGGACTGCAATTATATTTTATTAGATGGGTTTTAACAGTATCTAGGACCTGGTTAAACGAATTTTTAGTACATTTTATATTAATAAAAAACCGACTTTTTGCTGCTTTTCCACAAATCCGTCCTTTTCGCACTGAGTGTTTTTTCGCATATGGAGTAACAGGGACGCTAAAACTTTTACATATCGCCTAAAGATTACGCCTGCTCCCTTTAGTCACAATACCTTAATATCTGTATAAAATTCCCTTAGGTCGAAGTCCCAATGAAAAATCCTTTCAATTCTATTTACAAGTTAGGTACATATGTGTTTCTTTTGATTTTTTTCTTTGTTTTGTATTGGTAAATATTTTGAACAATTAGAGCAGAGTTTCTTAACCTTTTTTGTCCACGGACCCCTTAGGAAATCAAGCACAATTTTAAAGATCCCCTTAATAAAAAAGCAGCAATAAATTTCGGACCATTTATTTTAGTTCTACAAATTACAAAAAATATATACTTTTTCATATAAAATACGTTAATGAGAAGGTTGGTGCTGCTTTTTTGCTACTAAATTAGTGATATTTGGGTTTATATTAGTACTGAGTTGTAGTCTCAAATCGGATTCCACTTTTAATCTATTTCTGTATTTGTTTATACACAAGAGCAGAGAATGCCTTTTCACAGAGGTATGTCGTTGAGAAAACGCCTGTTGGCTCACGTTCACGCGCGTAGCATTTACGAGGCTTTTAGTGGCATTTATTTATGATTGTTAAATGGTCCATAGATTAGGCTGCGGACCCCCATACATGTGCTCGGGGACCCACACGGGTCCGCGGACCACAGGTTAAGAAACGCTGAATTAGAGGAATATTTAGAGAAATATTTTGAATATGTAGAGGATGTGCTGGCGTAGTAAATTTGTTTGCGTTTCGATATTCCGTGCAAAGTGGTCAGACAAACCCTTAGGGAGTATTCCGGTTTCGCTTAACACCTATTTATTGAAATTTATCTTCATCACGCCAAAATACTCCTTGGCGTATTTCATCCCCCGGATCGCAATATTACTTATTTAGATTTCTTTTTTGTTATTATTATATTAATATGTATGTCTAATTCAAATTCAAATTCAAATAGTTTATTTTGCAAAGCAGGTATAGATATATACACTTTTTACACGTCAAATTTAGTCTAATAAAGAAAATATATGTAATAAAATAATAAATGTACATGAACTAAATTAAAGGTTAATTTTATTTATGTAACAATATATTTACGATTAAAATGATAGGTAAAATATATATTATACAAGGTAAACTCCAATCAGCCGCCCGAACCCATACCGGAGACCCGGCCAGGGACCAGTAACAAGGTTCAATGATCACCAACCGAGCCCCCAGCATGAATCCAGGCGGCCGACCAAATCCCATCCTATATACTACATACTAATAGGTTACATATATAAATACATGCCTACCTCCGCCCATTCGATTAGTCTTGCTAAGAAGAAGGGCAAGAAACTTAGCAAGATCATGTCTTTTTTTTCAACATCATACAATATATGACTTATATCTACTTTAACCAAGGGATAAGAAAATACAAGACAGCAGGAATTCAGGTTCATGAAAAAAAGAAAAACATATATATCTTTGTCTACCTGTCTCATATATAGGTAGTCTTTTTCCTTTTACAGTCTGTAATCAATTAATGTTTACACCTTAGAGGAATCACAAGTTAGGAAATTATACTATTTAATTAAATTATAACTTACTATCATTATCACTGTATCACTGTAATTATTATAAGAGTGCATTACAAACTTGCAATCAATCAGAAACATATAAATCACATAACGCCCTCTCACGCGTTCAGTATGTGCATTACAAGCTGGTATATCAAGTAGTTACCTAAATTCGGTGTACAGATATGGTGGAAAAATTCGTCGTTCCAGATACGAATCTCGGTAGCGCAGTCGGTAGCGCGCCTGTCATGTAAGCAGGAGGTCGCAGGTTCAAATCCTGGCCCGAGATATAATTTCAAAATATTTGTGCTTTTAAATTGGTTTCTGATTGATTGCAAGTTTGTAATGCACTCTAATAATAATTAGAGTATTCAAAGCGATGGATTTCGCAATAAAAACATACAATATGTATGTCGTCGTTTGTTGTCGTATGTAGTTTTTTTGCACCTTTTCTGAGTTGAAGCTTGGATCAGGAAAAACCACATTAAGGCTCCAGTCCCCTAAAAATCAGTATTCTTGCAGAATTATCAGAAAAGACAGATTTTATTTTAGTTAGTAAGAAAGCAATAAATAAAATACATTTTACATTAATTTATAGTGTGGAATTTGAAGATTCCAAAACGCATTTTTTCATTTACTTTAATGCTACTTTTAATAGGTTTTTTAGGCTTTAAACATACCTTTATTTATGTTCTACGCGTTGAGAGTCTCATTCATGCACACGTCACGTAAAAATTATGACAAAAACAAGAAATTTATTCAGGTAACATTTATTCCCATATCTTCAACAATAATCTTACCTGGTTACTTTTTTGGATAATACTTTAGTGTTCTTATTTCGTGTGCTTTAAGTAGTTGTGATTTTATGAATTCAACCACTGATCAAATATTTTTTTTCTACTAGAAAACTATCGTTTAGCGTAGTCAAATTTAAAACACGTAGAATAGAACTATTAATAAGTGAAATAACAAAAAACGGTATTTAAAAAATTATTTTAAGAACATTTATTAAATCGAAACTTATCGAGAGTTTGAAACACAAAACGCGTCGATATTTCCCTCAGTTTCGCTGGGACATCGCAGCGTTCAGACGTGTGTTGTGTAGCTCGACGTCATTTTACCTCCCGCTCGCACGGTTGCTCCCTTTCCCTCGCGTAGATTCTTATGAAGAGGCGAACTGTATCATGAAAGTTGCTCTACTTGAATATTGCACTTATCATTTAATAAGTAAACAACTATGGATAAAATATTTTTTGAATATTTTAAGAAATCCCTGTTTCGATAAAATAAAATCTAATCTACGTCCGTCCGTATTTCACAGCATCATAACTTTAGCACCGTAAAGATAAAGACATGAAATTCGGCACAAAAATAGCATTAATTTGCCTACATATTACATTGTAAAAAAAATATGAAAAATTTGAAATTTTTTAAAATATTTTCAAAACAAAAGTGAGAAAAATAAAAAATATCCTAAAAATACAATATGGGTATCAAACTGTAGACACTAAAAAGGTGATTGTAAAAATATATACTTTTACTATATTTACTGGCACTGGTTTTGTGAAATCTTTAAAAAAACCACAATAATGTGTATGTCCGAAACTGGTAGACCGAAAAATATGAACAAAATGTCCATCATAGATCATAACTGAACAATAACTGAATAATAAGTTTTGTTTCTTAATATTTTGACACTTCACTAAGGACACTTGTTTCGTAAATCTTGTACTAGACCCGAGGTCCATGGTTTGTATGTCAATGGTCCCAGCATCAATAATTACTTTATTTTCCATGCTTTAACTCCGAATAACGGATCAAAAGCATATAAAAAATTACACCAATATTGCAGGATAATTGGTGAACTTATCTTAAAAACTTTAACACAAATATAAAAAAGAAGAAGATTAAAGAAGAAAAAAACGTTTTTTTTCGACGTCCCCAGCAAACAAAGCGTGGCTTCTTCGCACACCTGCGCATATAGTTCATGCATGTATTCAAATTATTTCACCGTGAGTGCAACACCAGGCAATACGCTCGTGGAACGGTTTGCCGCTATAAAGAATAATGAATGTTATTGACTATTTATTTTAATTGGTTACATAGTTCTGTATGTTATGTACCATAAAATGAAATCCTATTCTATCTTATTTCCTACTATCCTACTTTCTAATTCCTATCGTATATGTACTATCCTTTCTACTTCCTATCCTATCAATTCCTATCCAACTAATATATTAAAATGAATGTTTATTGGGTCATTATCTAAGATCTCCAAAACCACTTGATGGATATACACGAAACTTTCACTATCCTAAAAAGTAGGTCCTAGACCAGGGATGGGGAAACTTTTTCCTTCGCGTGCCAATTATTTACTAACGAAATATATGGCGGGCCAAATTGTTGCATTTTTGGCTATATTATTTACTGAAATAAAAATATTAGTATCTATTTTCTGAAACACTAATTTATTGTGCAATATTACAAAAAAACTATTGAAATAAGGAAGAAATTGCAAATTGCAATAAAATTAAACTTTCAAGTTAGCTGCGGAATTTCTGAAAATACGACAACTTCACTTGATTTTTGCTTGATGGTCGCGTGCCGGATTTCAACGCTTCGCGGGCCGGTGATCGCCGCAGTTTCCCCATCCCTGTCCTAGACTAACATATAGGCTATACTTTGTGGCCCTATGACCCAAGGAATCCTAGCAGCAACGGTTTTAGTAAAAAAAATTGAGTGTCTAATTATTGCGGTCTATTGTTTTGGCCGTGTCACCGTAGCATAATCGCGATCGCAGCATGCTCGCGATTTCGTGACTCAAATACGAACCCACGCGGCCAAGGTTTAGTAATGATATTTTGATCATATTGGCATGGATATCGTGTAAGCATTGAAATGTAAGAAAAGAACGACTATATTAGGCTATTTGTTTTATCACATTTTCTGTTATTTGAATTTCTTTAATAATGCAAGTTCATAAATTTTTTTAATATTTAGCTATAAGGCGATATGCGAAAAAAATACGTGTGTTTCTTTCCTGTGTATTTCATGAAATGCACCGAAAATTATAATCAGTTTCTGGTATATGCATTTTGACTATATAATTTAGGGTTTTGAAATTGGAAAACATGTTTGGATAAACTTTCCTCGATAGAAATAATTGTTGAAAGGACATTTTATTTTGGAAATTTTGCTAGCTAGTTTAGTTTTTTTAATAAAAATATGAAACCAACTTTTTTCTCCTTTGCCCTGAATCCGCCCCTCTCGCATTTGCGCGATTTTTCGCTTGGAGTGACAGTGACAAAAATAAAAATCGCATAGCCTCTTAATTAAAAAACCATTGTAGCTACCCCCTCTACATGTAATATTTAGTGAGAACAGGGCAGCTGAAAATCAGCGCTGTGTAGATGTCCGCACTCACAGCATTTTGCTGAGCTGCGTCCTTTTTGTGTAATTGGTTGTTTATTGACAAATAAATATATTTTCTTTCTTTCTTTCTTCTTTATATTCCCTACATTAGGTCAAAATGTACTGTAAAATATATTCGACTTTGGAATAATCTTCCACTTTATATACGCGAGGCTACATCGGTGACTACTTTTAAAAACAAGGTATATCAACATTACCTTGATCTACAAAATAAACAAATGGGTCAACTCTAAATACGTGTTATAATCTTTGTTTAACCTCTCGTAAATACTATTTGTGTTAATTTCCAGTAGATTTATTGACAAACACAACTAAAAACTTAAATAACATTAAAAACTTAACTAAAGATGACCTAAAAGTAAAAAATCCAACAAAGTAAACCTAAAATAATTACAATAAATAGAAAATACTGGCCAGATCGCTGCCGTCGTTAGGAAGGGTGCCCAAAAGGCTGGCGGCGTTGCCACGTTGAATGGCCAAACTAATTCTTTGGCCAAAGTAGCTTCCAGCCCTTCGGTCACCTGAAGCGTCGACCAAGCGCGACGAAATTTCTTTATAAAGTCGCCGCGCTTCCGAACCCCACGGCCCAAGAGTTTCTACAGCAAAAGGCACAAATATGAAGCCCTCGCCAAGGGCTCCATATATGCGCCTTTTTAAAACTTCAGCTTTTGCGGCTGCCGCGCCTGCCCTTATTGCGGTCACTTGGACATGGGACTGTGCCAATGTGTCAACGCACGTTGCGTCCCATATCAGTGACCGCCCGTTTTTCCAAGGAATGAGCGTCATTCCGTCGGGCCGTCTGCCGTCATCGCGTGCTATGCCCTTTGGCTCTAATATAGCCGGCACACTGGCACTGGCAAGGGCCCGACGAATGACGTCATTCAAGGTAGCGTGGCGCGACAGACAACCAGCACTATGCTGACAAGATAAGCCGTGGTGGCCCAATTGATCGACACTGTGTCCACAACGGCAGCGATGTGGCTCATTTATTTTGGCACCTATTCTCAGACCGACGGCCAGACTGAAAGTAGTCCTCTCCAATAGGGTCCCGATATTGGCAGATGGTAATGCATTTAACCAATATCCCGACTCTGGCTCGCTAGTTGCTAGAAGACGAGCTCGCTCTGCAGGGTTTATTGAAGTTTCCAGTAGGTTCCTTTGAACCTGACTGCAGAGCGGCCCGTCCCAAAGCTTTTGCGAAGCCAAATTAATCGGGATACTTTCGTCGGGACCGGCGGTTGTACGCCATACGTCCCTGGCCTCAGTCAAGCACGCAACCTCAACATCACCAAGTGATGGGTTTATTATTCTACCGAAGAGGTCGATCGTGCTGTAGGCTGAGGACAGGAAGGCTGGAAGTGCTACGCTGCTTACTTTTCGGATACCCAGACCTCCACATTTGATAGGAAGTGTTGCCTGGGTCCAATTCCGTTCTTCGAAAGAGCAATTTAGGATTTCGGTTAAAGTCGACTTAATTATATCATTTAAACGAGTAAGTAAATTTTGATGTTTCCAAATGGTTGAGCAGCGCAGAACATATGTAAATTTAGGAACGAAGAGGCAATATCTAATGATGAAATAAGCCATATGGGGATTTATTTGTTTAAGACGTCTAGATGATTCTTCAAATTTAGATATTTGTTCTTCGATGAAACCAGGAATTGAATCATCTAGAACCGGAGCACCTAGGAGGCGAAGTGAATCGTTGTCAATTATTTTTAAATTTGGAGCTAGATCACTGAATTTTGTCACTATATTATTATGTTCTTTGGGTTATAAAAATTTGCTCAAATAAAGTTCGCACTTTGAGAAATTTAATTCTAAGCCAATAGTTTTAAAGTTACTTATAATGTTTTCGAGGTCTAAAAGTACTGAGTTTGCATCGCCTCCGAGTGTTCCGTCGTCCAAATACCAGACATTAAATTTTGAATTTAGATTCGCGATGTGTGGATGTATAGCCAAACTAAAAATCGCCGGTCCGAGAGGGTCACCTTGCTGGCAACCAACGGTGGAATGTATTAGATGGTTCTTGTAAATCAGTTTCGATGGGTGACTGTAGCACTGCCATAAGTAGTTATATATTGCTGGGATGTTTTCTTTGATCTGTGACAGCAAGGCACCCCTGTCGACTGAGTTAAATGCATTCCTAACATCCACCTTTAGCAGCACCTCACCTCCGCCGTGTGTCAGGAAGGTGCGAGCCGCATGCACGGCGGCTTCACACCCGCCCTTGGTCCCAAAGCCAAGTTGGACTGGTTCAAATTTATTCGACAGGTCGGCCAAGATGTGTTTGCAACATATCAATATATCAACATTTCAACATATCTTAACATATCTATTTGTGTTTATATATTTATATGTATCAGTGTATGTATTATATTATTAGGATATAGAGGTGGTATATGTATTTGATTATAAGTTACCTATTTATGTATTTAACCTATATAATAATTTTAGTTAAAATTAATTATATATTAATATACCTAGTCATAATACTTTTTTCTCATCGAAGCACTACCCTTGACAAGTTCTACATCGCCAAAGGTTAGCTGGAAGAAAATGCTAATTAGCATTAAGCTCGCCTATGTACATGTTTTTATTTGTGCAATAAAGAATTTTTTAATATAATAATAATAAAATAATTTTGTGTAAAATAATACATTACGACGATAGGGCGATAGGTCGTGCTGGAGATTAAAGTTCTCTTAAGAAAACTGATAATCTTATCCCTTTTGCAGGTGTACGGTATTATCATGACCCAGTTGATCATCACGGCGACATTCATAGCCTGGTTCACTTGCCACTATCCCACCAAGCTGTATGTCACAGAGAACCTCTGGGTTTTGTAAGTTATTTACATTTATTATCATGACCCAGTTGATCATCACGGCGACATTCATAGCCTGGTTCACTTGCCACGATCCCACCAAGCTGTATGTCACAGAGAACCTCTGGGTTTTGTAAGTTATTTACATTTATTTAAGATAGACAATAAAGCCAATTCTGAAGGCTTTAATTTTAGTTTTAGTGATGTTAAAGCTTAAAATTTTCCGAAGAAATTTAGCTTCTAATCCTAACTCTTAAGGACTATTTTGTATCGAAGAAAATTTAGTTTTGACAGCCCTAAAACTAAAATTAAAGCCTTCAGAATCGTCTTTATTCTATAAGTATATTAAAATAATGTGTATCTTTCTATAGGTGGACGCCGCGTGGATCCCATTTCTCCCGATTCCGGGAGAATTTTTCAAAATTCCTTCTTAGCTAGGGTTGCCATAGAAGTCTAAGTACTGACCGGGACATTTGTTGTGAGCTCAAAAATACGAATATATGTATAAGATTTTTTTAAATGAAATATTTACTGTAATTTTTAACCGACTTCAAAAAGGTGGCGGTTCTCAATTCGACTGAATGTTTTTTTTTTTTTGGCGTTGTTACTTCATAACTCCGTCATTTCTGAACCGATTTGAACAATTATTTTTTTGTTTGAAAGAGTGTACTTCCAGGTAGGTCCCATTTTGAGTTTGGTCATGATCTGATGAAGGTCTTCAGAGATAGGCAGTGGAACTCCTCAGAAAATGACAGCATACCTCTCGAAATTGAGGTAATCGCTTTGTACCTGAGTGCTGATTACAAGGTATTACTTGAAAATTGACATTCTTCCACCTAACCTTCGATCCTGGCTTCATCACCATTTTCACCATAGAACTCCTCAACGGATCAGAGCACATAACTCGAGATTGCGGCAATCACTGCGTTAGGGTGCTAACTCAAGGGTATAACTTGGAGATTATCAGAATACTCTCCTGACCTTCGATCCTGGCTTCATCACCATAGAACTCCTCAACGGGTGACAGCACATAACTTTGGATTGCGGTAATCAATTTGTGTTAGGGTGCTCATTGCAGGGCATTGCTTGAAAATTGCCAGTATACCCACCTGACCTTCGATCTTGGCTTCATCACCGTAGAACTCTTCAACGAATGACAGCACATAACTCGAGATTGCGGTAATCATGTTGTGTTAGGGTGCTGATAGCAGGAAGCTACTCAAACATAGCTACGTATACTGACTTGAACTTCGTTTCATATTAACACCACGTTTGCAAGAACTACCCATACTTCACAATTTAACCCAGCAACACTAAAAAATGTGAAATAAAATAAAGTTTTAACAAAAAAATAGCAACCGACTTCAATAGTAACAGCAGTCATTCACTAAAAAGTTAATAATAATTCTATAAAGACCGATGGTACCGAAGCAACACTTTTGCTGACTTCTTTCTTCCTGAAACAATATGTTATCTAGAAGTCGGCGTATTTCCTACGATACAGCAACATAAATACCAATATAAGAACGCCGACTTCTAGATAACATATTGTTTCAGGAAGAAAGAAGTCGGCAAAAGTGTTGCTTCGGTACCATCGGTCTTTATAGAATTATTATTAACTTTTTAGTGAATGACTGCTGTTACTATTGAAGTCGGTTGCTATTTTTTTGTTAAAAGTTTATTTTATTATCTTTATTACCTTTTATTACCTCCAAACTTCATCGTCTTTCTTTTTTCCATAAAGTCCGAGGTATAATATTTATTTAAAACAAGTGTCTGAAGTAACTATTGTTAAGTAACATATTATTGTCTTTCACTTTCATAATTGTTTAAATACTGTTTAAATATTACAATATTAACGCATATTAAGTAATTATTTACTGGGACATTTGGAAGGTCAACTGGGACGACCGGGACCGGACTTCCAAACCGGTGACATGTTCCGGTGTACCGGGACGAATGGCAACCCTATGCTTTGCGGATGTCTACGTCATTCAATGAACCTACTAATTTGTGGATATATTAATAATTTGCAATATTCCGCTAAACACTCTTACCATGCTCTTCAAAATGCAGACTCAAGCACCGCCCGCCTTCCCGCATAAAACATGCACAAGCAAAGCAAGCAGTACGAGCACAAAATAAAGCAATAACAAGCAAGAAAACTTATCGACACGTGTTTCGCCTCTAAACGAGGCATCCTCGGGATGTGTAGTCCGCCCGACCGCTCGACAGCAAAAAAAAAGTGTTTAGCGGAATATTGCAAATTATTTATGATTAAAATTTCATTGCCTTTTTGTCATTTGCTGTCGAGCGGTCGGGCGGACTACACATCCCGAGGATGCCTCGTTTAGAGGCGAAACACGTGTCGATAAGTTTTATCGTTTGTTATTTAAGATTGCTTTATTTTGTGCTCGTACTGCTTGCTTTGCTTGTGCATGTTTTATGCGGGAGGGCGGGCGGTGCTTGAGTCTGCATTTTGAATAGCATGGTAAGAGTGTTTAGCGGAATATTGCAAATTATTAATATATCCACAAATTCATGATGGACTTCCGCAAAGTAACGCCTTTTTCAATAAATTTTAATGAACCTACTGTCCAAATTTCATGTTCCTAGGTCCAGCCGTTTGGTCTGGGAGTTGATAGATCATTCAGTCTGGGTATTACTTTATATACCTTTACCTAGTCCTGCCAAAAGTTCTGTGACTCGCATCAAATTGAATATTTTTCATTTGTTGGATAGTCACTTTAAAAATATTGTAGCTGCTTAAAGCAAATTACCATTTTAACAAAAATATCCTTGTAGCAGTCCGAAGCTGATATCTTAAAATACGCGACATAATTTGGGATTTTGGCCTTACATCTTTTTTAATCCTAAATTTTACAATTAGAATTTGTGTTGAGGTTTAAATCTGACTATATTGTCTCTTAGACAAACGATATGAGAAAACAAAAACATGGCCTGGAAAATTTTCGAGAGACAATTTTACAGCACCATCAATGTGAACAAATCACGCCCAAGCGGTACAATGGATGTCTCAAAAGCATTTTTTATTTCCTATCGGGTTTTTAAATGAATTTTAAGATTTATTGACAATATTTAAAAAAAATAAAAATTATCTTATCACAAGCATCAAGATCAAACTTTTTTATCACATTTTCATCAATGGAATATCGTAAACCCAAAATACATTCGTGTTTTTACAACCAAAATCTGCAACTTTGAGACTCTCTCAAAAGTTAATTGTTTATTGTAGTTTGTAACCTTATCCTGATCCTATGGATAAAGATCGATGAACTAGGGTTGGAACCTTGCAATTCTCCTTAAAAGCAGTAACAGAACTTATGCCAGGACTAGGTATAGATAAAAAAATAAATATGTACTACAAATCCCACTATCCCACTAATATTATAAATGCGAAAGTTTGGATGGATGTTTGTTACTTCTTCACGCCGTAACTACTTAACCGATTGAGCTGAAACTTTGCACAAATGTAGTTCTAGACCTGTAATAGGACATAGGCTACTTTTCGTCTCATAAATCAGTTCCCCAAGGGAACAAGAAATAGTGTCGTTCAGAGACGCGGCTTGGCCTTCAGCCTCTCGAAACATACTATACTAGCTAGGGTATTAAATCAGTTATCAAAGACCTCCAAAGACACATTAAAAATATTTACAGATTCGATACGACTATACAAAAACTTAATCAACGCGGGCGAAGCCGCGGGCAAATGCTAGTAAAGTACCCTCTCGCTAATCCGCCACCAAAAAATCCGGACTACCGGTGGATTACCGAAGACGGCGGATTAGAATTTACAGGAACATCAAATTGAGGAAAACAACAAAAAAACATAGTAATTTTGTATTAGTACTTATGATATGTACATTTGTATCAAAATTTAAAAATGAACTGACCTATTAACTGATTACTCAGGTTTTAAAAAATACTGCTCTAATTTGGCTTGTTTTTTAGCAGAATAAATCTTCGTAATAACATGATTACAGAGAGACATCGACTTGCAAAAAATGGGCGGATTATAGTAGTTGTCGGATTATCAAGCGGCGGACTAGCGAGAGAGTACTGTAGTTTAAATAAATGTATTAAATTTGAACAATTTCAGCTTAACCGCCCTCGTGTTCTACCTCTCGTCGTGCATGGTGTTGATACTCTGCGAGCCGGCACGCAGGAAGGTGCCCATCAACTACGTATTCCTGTTTGTGTTCACGGTGGCGCTGTCAGTGTTGGTGGGAGCCGCCTGCACCAGATTTGACGCTATGGAGGTAAGTGCTTGATATGCTGCGAGCCGGCACGCAGGAAGGTGCCGGTGAACTACTACTAAAGTAGGGCCACTGAGTGGTGGCACCTATGACAGCTGCATTTAGTGATGAGGTACATTTCAAAAGAGAATGACCAAAATTCTATGGAAGTTAGGCTGAACTTGCGTCTCGACTAAACTGTCACCAAAAGACAGGAAATATACTAGGATTATTATAAACAGAAAATCGTTAAACTAATTGAAGGGAAATTTGAATAATCTTAATTTTAAATATAGATAGGTTATGAAAACAAAGGCAAAAACAATAAAAACATTCCTTCGTCATATTACTTAGCTTTGTTACCTACTTTCACAAAAAGGAAGTAAAAGAGTCCTAAGAATAAAATTTTTATAAATAAAATATTTTTTCTGCCGATTACGAAAACGCAAAAAACGGGTAAGGTACAGAGAAAACAGAAAAAAGTGCTGTTGACATTTGGTTGCCATAGATTAAATATCTGACATTAGCGATGCGAGAGATTTGAGTCGATTGTTTCGATTACTCTAATATCTCAATGATTCGATGAATGAATTGATGAATTCTAAGTCGATTGCATTGAAAAAGACAAAAGGAATGAAAGATTCCTATGCCTACACAAACGTAAGTTTTGGTCAAAACTTACGTTACGTTACGTTATCTATTACTAGGATAGGGGACTCGGAACAATCTAAAAATGTCTCGATTATTCAGTCGGTCAACGAGTCAATAGTTGACTTGATTCGATATTTCAATAATTATTAATTAATTTATAAAATATCTTGTCATTGCACATCGCCACACAAGATTGACGTGACCAAGAAGTGACGTGATAAACACGATGGTGATTTTCTATTCCTTTGATTAACCAAATCGATTGATGGTATTTCGGTAACATAACAATTGCTTGATTTTTTTACGATCATGTGTATTCTTACTATAATATTACATTATTATGCAAGCCAGCCAACGAGTACGAGCATCATACGTAATTTTTCAGTACATTTGTGATTACTCTGCCACTCGGATTCAATTCGATACCAAGTACATTTTCATTCGATAACGAGTAAGCATCGCTCGAATGATTCAATGCTAGAAATACTTCGTATCGAAACATAAGTATCGAGTCTTTATTCATATTCAACCTCCCTATAAGTTGTCAGTTGCCTTGTGGTCGGATAGAAGTACAAAATAATCAACTGTATTACCAATTAAATTTTATTTTTAAACCCCCATTCCTATAGTGCTACAAAAAAAAAAATTGATTTATAATTTAGACCAATATTGTTCGTACATGAATGGTGGTGAAGCATCTACAGCCTGGTTTTGGTCATTCTCCTTTCAGTCAAAATAAAAATCAAGTGTGAGTTTACTCAACATTAGACACTAGGGTGTGTCATTTTTTTTAACTTTCGAATTTTCGAATGTAATAGGTCTCAAAAGTTGCATTTTGTTATCCGTTTAAATACTGCATTAACAGTTTTTATTAAAAATAGTACTTTTGGCTCGCTCAAAGGCCTAGAAATATACAAAAACACGCTAAGTAACGTTTTTTTTAGAACGATATATTTGTTATTTTTACGCACCGTATTTATAATAATATAATGTTTTTCTAATATTTCCATAGTGAACATTAGAAAAAAACAAAAATAAGTTCATTTTAACTATTTTTACAATGCTTTAAATACCTATCGTCGTTCGGACAATCTCGGCTCGTTTCGCGCCTTCGCGTCACTCGCGCATCGGCTGTCAGTGTGATTGAAAATTTAATGACGGGCGGACGTTTTTGTTTTAATTATTGTTAGTACTGTTGTGAAGTTTCTCCAGATAAAAAGAAAAGTGATTCAACAGACGAACAACAATGCCATCCAATCCAATAAGTTCCAAAAATACCAAAACTCGAATAAAAATACGCATTATTGATAAATATCCAAAAAAAATTGAAAATATTACTTTGCCCACCTATGAAGAAGTTTTAAGGCATTATGAGTGTGTTCGTCTTGAAAAGAAACAGCCAAGTGGCTTAGAACCACAAGCAAAAGTAATTGCTTCTGAAGTGGCTCAAACCATTTTTGAAGTTTGGAACAAAGCAGGCATTCCGACCGTTTCAAACCTAAGGGTAAAACAGCTTATATTCTCTTATTGCAATCAGTACAGACTTCTATCGAAAAATTTCAATAGAGATTCTAAAAGTCAATCGTACTTGGACAAAATACAAAACTTTATCACCAAATCTGCAACGCTTTTTGACATTGCTGCGTGCAAATGTAAAGATTATACTATTTGTAAATGTGGAAAAAATAAAACTGTTCCAGTTAAAGAACGCCCATTTATTGAAGACCAAAGAACATTCAGACGCATGGTCATTGGGAAAATCGACAAAACCACCACTGAAATTCTTCAGAAAAAAAATGAAAGGGCTCAAGAAAGGCAAAACCGCCGCCGTGGACCGCCGACCACCGACTCACCGAAGCCTTGTACCTCGACTTGTATTTCTGACAGTTCTTCAGATAGTGAAACTGTAAAAATTTCTAACACTGATTTCAACCAAGAAGTCCCGTCTGTAAAATCAAAAAGAAAGAGAAAATTGGCTCCAATACAATACGAAAAGTTGGCTGAAGTATGCGATCGCTACGGTGTATCCTATAGAGCTGGGGCTGCCATTGCTTCGGCAACTTTGAGCGATACTAGAAAAAAATCTACGTCTTCACCCCCTGTAATTATAGACCATAGCAAACTGAGACGGCGTAGAATTCAAAGAAGAGACATTCTTATGAAAACACGAAAATTTAATGTCCTGGAAGCTTTATTCTTTGATGGTAGAAAAGACCAAACAATGTACTGTGTTCGAGATAGAAACAGATTGTATCGTCGTACTAAAGTAGAAGAGCACGTAACCTTGGTTCAAGAACCGGGATCAATTTATCTTGGACATGTTACGCCATCGTCTGGAACATCTAGAGACATCGAACAGGTTATGTTTTCTTCTCTTACCGAAAGAAACATTAAACTCGATTCATTGATTGCAGTGGGATGCGATGGCACGAATACAAATACTGGAAGAAAAAATGGAATAATTGTACTTCTAGAAAAACGCCTTCAAAGACCATTGCAGTGGCTTATTTGTCAACTGCATGCTAATGAATTGCCACTGCGGCATTTAATTCAGCACTTAGATGGAAAAACATCCGGACCAAATGCTTTTTCAGGCCCTCTTGGAAAATTGCTGAAAAATTGTGAAACCAGGGAAATTAAACAGTTTGAACCTATTGCAGTTTCACTACCGGATCTCTCAGCAACAAAATTAAGTACGGATCAACAATATTTGTACGACATCTGTCTAGCCGTATCAACTGGAGTGGTAAGCCATCACCTATCAAAGCGATCGCCAGGAAAGATGTCGCACGCAAGATGGCTAACCTCTGCCAACAGAATACTACGGGTTTACGTATCAACAGAACAACCGACAAGTGAAATAATTTTGCTGGCGAATTATATCTGTAGAACTTACGCTCCTACCTGGTTTCAAATAAAATTTCATAGCTCATGTAAAGATGGCGCCAGAAATTTGTGGTTCCTCATCAAAAACTCGAGATACCTGGATGATAGCATGAAGAAAATAGTGGATCCAGTAATTCAGCGTAACGCATACTTTGCTCACCCAGAGAATTTACTGTTATCAATGTTAACAGATGACAACAAAGTTATAAGAGAACTTGGATGTAGAAAAGTTTTGAAAGCTCGTGCCTCGCAAAAACCAATGTCGAGGTCTTTTATCATTCCACAAATCAATTTTGACTGTGAAAACTATTATGATATGATTCCCTGGCAGGAGGAAATATTTGTCATTACTAAACCACCGCTGTTGCGCTCCTTAAAAACTGAAGATCTGGAAACAGTTGTCGCCAAAGGAAACATCGAAATTTTCGATTTTCCCAAATTTCCCTGTCACACTCAGTCGGTAGAAAGAGCTGTTAAATTGACGACTGAAGCTGCAGGCTCTGTCGCAGGGCAAAAATCTAGAGAAGGTCTAATTGCAGCTAAGCAAAATTCTAGAAAAATTATGCCAAAATTTAATTCCAAAAAGGACTTTAAATAACTTTCTTTCGTCTAAAAATGTCGTTTTTTGTACCTTAATATCGTTTTTTTGTATGCCATTTTTTTGTGATTAAACTTATTTTTTCTATAAATATTTCATTTTATTGCTTAATTCATATTCTAATTGACAAATCTACGCAATACAAACAACAAATTTAAAAATAGAGCATCACTTAAACCTCCTTTTAAAAAGTGCTCATAACCAATTTTTATGAAATATTTGGCATGTTTGAGCGAGCCAAAAGTATACTCAAATGCCATTTTTTTTTACATACTCTTGTAGTTAAGAACTCTATGCAACTTTTGAAAACTATTACGTCAAAAAAAAAGACAACTTTTTTTTTCTCCATACAACGTGACACACCCTATTAGACACGTCATTCAACATAATGATACAAAAGGAAAATGTGCCAAAACCAGTGGCGTAGCTATCGGAGGGCTATGCGGTGTAGTGCCCCGGGGCCACCAAGAGATGTTTAAATATCTAAATCGAAAAAAGTATTTTACTATCATTTATTTTCGTTTAGTTTAACTTCGTCATTGTTTTGTTTTTAATTAAATATTATTGCGTAACTTGGCGACCTCAAACACAACCTATAAAAAATGAGAAACTTTTTAAAAAAAATTCTTTGTTTCTATACGAATTATATTGCACAATAAAGCAACATTCAAATCGAAAAATAATAACCGAAACAAGTAGTACATCACTATCAACAATGAAGTATTACATTTTTTAATCCACAGTTGCTTATAAATAATTACGATACTTTGTAGGCATTTAAACGTCATAGGCGCCATCACTCAGTGGCTCTACTGTAGCTAATTAAGGCGCTCATTTTTCTTTATAATTTATAACACCACCATTTTGTACCCTTACCAATGCAAATAAAGACTTATTGTATTCTATTCTTGAATTTTATAAAAATATGTTCCAGATCCTCAAAGCTTTCGGCATCACGATGGTGATCGTGGTGGCCCTGACGATATTCGCTTGCCAGACGAAATACGACTTTACCTTGCTCAACGGAAGTCTCTTTGTCGCGTTACTGGTGCTCATATTGTTTGGTAAGTTTATGTCGTTACCCTTTATAAGTTTATGTCGTTACCCTTTATAAGTTTATGTCGTTACCCTTTATAAGTTTATGTCGTTACTCTTTATAAGGCTCTGGTCACATAGACGGCGATATGCGAATACCTTCTAACTAATAACAATGAAATTTTACAGGAGCCGAAAAAAGGTTTCAAAATGTCTTTTATGGGAATTTATTGAAAAATTTACTAGAATTATGGTTTTTATATAGATTTTTGCTAGTCGATTAGAAAATTATTATTATTTATATATATAAGGTCTTTCACTTTAAATTTAAAGTAATTTAGGAGGTGATTCAGTATCGTTAATACATCACATTCCACTGCAAAGCACTTTTTTTTGCGCGAAATTTTTTTTCACTTCTCAGTACAAAGTGGTCCGATCAGCTGACTCAGTTTGTATGGACAAGTGAAGAAAAAGTTCGCGCAAAAAAAAGTACTTTGCAGTGGAATGTGATGTATTAACGATACTGAATCACCTCCTAAATTACTTTCAATTTCAATTGAAAGACCTTATACAACGTGTAACAGAAAGGTGTAACCATATTTGAAGAGCTTATTCAGTCAATGGTATAGAACAAATTTTACTATGGAGTCAACCCTGAAATAAAAAAAAATCTTCCCTTCCATATATTTCGGCCGAGCGGCATTGCATTTTCCTATGAAGCGAGTAATTTTTTTTTTCGATATACAGGATTTGTTTCATAGCAAAAGTTGTTCTAAACCATCTGAATAAGCTCTTCAAATATGGTTACACCTTTCTGTTACACCTTGTATATATTTATAATAATAATTTAGTATGTCAGCTCACGCGAGTTTTAATAAAAATTTAATTTTCTATCCAACTACATGAAAAACTAAATTTCGTCAAAAATCTGATATAAGAGCTATTCGCACATTGCCGTATTGGCCACCAAAATATGTTGTAGTTTATGAAACTGGTAAATAAAGAGGTTTTAGGTATGCAGGGGGTTACTTTTGTATGCGGAAAGAGCGGGGTGGATGAGTACACAAGGATTAGGTACTGGGCCTCTTTTTTTTCGCCAATATTAATGATTCGTAAACCATTATTCGATTAGTAGACAGATGATGTCTTTCATTTGACCTTTAGTGACGTCATCACCATACATCAAAAAAATATATTTCTTGAACGCATCCTTAAAACAAGGTTTCGGTTTCGACCATTCAATCTAATATGATTACGTCACTTCCTGTAAATTCTAAAATAATTAGAAAATAGGTGAAAAAAACGAAAAAAGGTATTATTGAAAGGATAATAATAGGTTGACCATCTAAAAAACACTAAATGAACATCTAAATTACCAAGTTTCATCAACTAGGCTAGGTTAGGTTTCAACATTGATGCTAACTAAGTAATTTTGATGCCAATTTTTGTATTTTTTGAATGTTAGTTAATTATAACCATTATTGAAATCACATACCTAACTAGCAAAACTAATATATTGAAGTTGAAAAAAGCCGGCCAAGCCAACCGGACTCGCGCACGAAGGGTTCCGTACCATTATCTACAAAAACAGCAAAAAAAACATGTCTGTTTTATGGGAGCCCCCTTAAATATTTATTCTATTCTGTTCTTTAGTGTTTGTTGTTATAGCGGCAACAGAAATACATCATCTGTGAAAATTTCAACTGTGTAATTATCACGGTTCATGAGATACAGCCTGGTGACAGACGGACAGACAGACAGAAGGACAGCAGAGTCTTAGTAATAGGGTCCCGTTGGTTACTCTTTGGGTACGGAACCCTAAAAACGACCGAATTGTTTGATATATATATTACGTCACGACATCGTTGGCACATGGTGTATATCCGGTCACAACGACCGTTTCCGGTGGTAGAGGGAAGACGACCGTGAACTCAACTTATCAGAGTTGCCAACTCGATACCACGGTTGGGTGCTAAATGACTTCTCAAATAGTGCTAGATTGCTATGAATTTCCAAAAATAGTGCTAAATTGGTCATGAAATAAACTAACCGCATACAAAATTTCAAGTTCGTACGACTGCTAGAACACCTTTAGAGTTTTGATGATAAGTCAGTCAGTCAGTGACAAAATAAGGGAACTTTGACTTGAGATATTTCGTAATAAAATATAGGTACAAACTTGTAATTAGGGGGTAGAAGTAGGTTCAGTAAGTACTCTTCGTAACTGAAATTTCAGATTTCTAGCTTTACACACAACAAAGATACAGGTGGCTTGAAAGTGCCGTGAGTTGCTTCGAGAAAAGGATGGTACGGCCGTTCCGCGTTCTGCTGGACTTAGCGGGTGCACTGCCGTGCCCCCAAATTCTATCAAATCAAAATATTTTTATATGATTTAGATCGAAATCCATTGCTTTGGATACTCTAAACATTATTATTTACAAACTAGAAAACATCAATTAGAAACAATTTTCAAGTAAGACAAGTATTTTGATGTAGATTATGTATATTGTTTCCCTATTTTTTAAGAATATCTTAGGGAATTTCGTACGTGAGGTAGGTCTTGTATGACTGTTAAATAGTGCTAGATGCTGTACGTAATTTTTTATTGGATTTCACCTTGTATAATATTGTTGAAATTGATGACTACAAACATGGAAATAGAACCTTTTCCGCGGATGGGCTAGCCTATAGGCTATATAAAGTAAAAACACACGTTATCTTTAAATAAAATCATATACTCTACTCTACTGTTCACACTAAACAAATTTACCAAAAAAACACAAAGCAAATGAAAAAAAAAAACACATGCCCATACAACATTCACAGTTGGTTTTTAAAGTTATTATGAAAAAAAAAACATTTGCGCTGGTATGTTTCTTTGGGAAAGTTTTTGAGTACGATCAGTAGAACAATATAATTAACTATTATAAGTGTGTTTAAATACATCCCTTTAATTGGATTGATATCTTGTTTTAATTTTCTTACTAACCAGTAGTAGAAACAATATTTTTTCGAAAGAATTTTCATTAGTGGAAGATCTCGCTAATACCGAGATCTTGCAAGATTGATTTTTTTAAATCTTGCAAATACCGAGATTGGCATTTAGGTGCAAGATTGCATTCCCTACTTAGAAGCTAAATTATTTTGGAAAAATTTAAGTTTTGACAGCACTAAAACTAAAATTAAAGCCTTTAGAATCGGCTTTATTATCTAGTTAGCGGAAAAAACTAGGTATTTTCGGAAATAAAATACCAAATTGTAAATTTACTTAACTCCTTAGGGCTGTAAATGTAAATCGAATAATGACATCCCGCATTTCGAGTTAAATACGACTTACTTTCAGAGCATTAGTGATGAAAAACACATTTCACTGATTGTACATTGTCTACTTGAAACACATTGGCCTGATTGTACTTTGACACAATGTTGGAACAATAAAATTATCGAATATGACTCTTTGTTTTGATAACATTCCAGTGCTCGGCTGATGCAATATGATGCTCTCAATTTTTTCTTTCAATTTCAAAAGTTCTTTATTTTCATATACATAACAAAAGTATTATAAGAGTGCAATACAAACTAGAAAATATCAATCAGAAACAAATCCAACGACAAGAATTTGAAAAAATTCAAGAACAAGGCGTGAAATCACATAACGCCCTTGTGAGCGTTCTGTATGTGCAGTACAAGCTAGTATATCAAGCTGATGCAAAAATACCAGTGGACAAGTATGATGGAAGAATTCGCCGGTCTAGGTAGGAACCTCGGTGGCGCAATGAGGAAGAGTCACGATTTTTGTTAAGTATGTAGATCGATGACAGTAAAAAAAACATGACTTATGGTGAAAAAAATATCCAAATCGGACAACAAATGTCGAAAGTACAGCAATTTTACTGTAGCAGTTCAAATAACGCCCGCCAGTACCAGCCGCGAGCGCGTGACGTCATCCCACACATACCCGGGGCGCGACCCCGCACGCGCTCTTCAGTTCTGTAGGTGTACTCTGTTTCCCGCGCAGTTCTTGAGCTGTGCTTGTCACGGTCGCTTTGTTATAGATTTATTGTTGTGTATCAATATCCTTAAAAATGTCTTACAAATATTGTGTCGTGCCAAAGTGCAAGAGTACAAGTAGTAGTACGCCCGACAAACTATTTTTTCATGTTCCAACAGACAAAAAAGCTAGAAAAAAGTGGTGTAGTGTTATGAAGAGAGATCCTTTATCAAGCAAAAGTACTCATTACTGTTGCGAAGATCATTTCGACGTAAGTACCTTTCCTACGTTATACCTTATACTTGACGTATACCTATTTCCTCGTATTATTGAGTAAATGTCACCTATTTTATCGATCAATGGAATCAAAAACCTTAAAACTTAATCCTTTTATGTCATATTGTCTCAACCTTAACACAATCGTATGAGGTAATAACAATAAACAATAATCAACGTAGGTATGATATTTGTAGTCCGGGAGACTACCGCATTTTTATCTACGATAATGAATACCTATCAACAATAGGTAATGATTCGAATTTTAATTTCTTTGCTGTAGGACCTATTTTTTGGATCTGCTTTTCTCAGTAAGTAAAGTATTATTTAAAAATAAAATAAAGAATCTTTAATCTGTTTTTACTTTTTACAGGTCGAAAATGACATGGAAAATTATATAAGGTACCGATTGATGGGTGGTCAACTAAGACTAAAAAAAGGAGTTCTGCCGCATAAATTTGACTGCCAAAGAAAGGATAACGCCGTTGTAGAACGGACTGGATATAAAAAAAGACAGCAGATTGAGTACTTTGAAAGAGTGCTTAATCCGGAAGTTGGTCATGAAAACCTAATAACACAAGAAGAGTTCGTGGCGTGTGAAACGATTGATTTTAATTCAAATGATACAGAGGCTATAAACCCGCTTGAAGAAGATAATGCGGCAAATCTACACAATGATCCTAAATATAAATCACTCGCAGTGCAAGTTAATATAAAGCCAAAAGTTCGAAGCAAGGGCATTAATACTGACGCCGGTTTTGACCGGGTTGAAGAGTTTGCTCTTAAAATAAAAACGGTGAAACCAAAAGAACATCGTCGGGATCATCATCGGGAACCAATGCATGATAGCTTCACATCTTACTCTAATACCTCATCAGTTTCTGCGAGCCTAAGTGGATTCAGTGTAAATACTGACGCCTGTGAAATGAAACGACAAGTAGATACTGAGTTATTTAAGGAACACATGCAAAAAGGAACTTTAATGTCTATATCTAGAGAACCTAAGCTTTTTCTCGGATTACCATCGCAAGTGTATTTCTGTTTAGAATATTTGAGTGAATCTACTGAGAGACCTCTGATGGATGTATTATTGAGCTTGAAAAAACTGAGATGGCGTGAACCGAATTCCGTGCTTGCTGTTCAATTTGGAGTTTCGGAATCTACAGTCGCCAGACATTTCAAAGAAACAATACCTAAGGTTGCTCAATGCATGGAGAAACTGATTTTTATTCCTCCTCGCGACGATATTCGCTCAAATCTTCCGATACCTTTTAGGAGGCGTTATTCAACAGTCGTCAGCATCATAGATTGTTTAGAAATTCAAATCGAGAAACCTAGCTCAGCAGTACATCAGGCGCTGACGTGGTCACAATATAAAAATGCGAATACTATAAAATATCTAATATCGATAACACCTAATGGACTTATAAACTTCATATCCGAAGGTTATGGAGGAAGGACATCGGACGCCCTTATCTTTGAAGACTGCGGTTTTCTTCAGATGTTATCCCCCGGTGACGTAGTGATGGCTGATAGGGGATTTAAGAATATAGCTCATTTACTTGAACGTCAAGGTTGCAAACTTTTAAGGCCTCCTAGCGTTGATTCGGGATCAAAACTAAGTAAAGAAGAAGTTTTAGAAACTAAAAGAATAGCGGCCCTTCGAGTACACGTCGAGAGAAGTATAGGGCGTTTAAGGGAGTTTGAAATGATTGCACCTCATGCATGTGTTGACATTGATTATGTTAGAATATTAGACTATGTTGTGACATCTGCTTGTGGAGTAGTTAATCTTCAAGAATGCTTATTTAGAAACCAAGTTTAAAATAAAACAATATTTATATCTTAAGCCATCTGTTTATTTTTATACCTTAACCTAAGTTTTGACCAATTTAGGAAAGACTGAGTGTTTCCAAAAACTTGTTGACTTTTCCAAAAGATCTTTGCAGTAAATTTCATCAAAATCTTCTTCAAAGATTTCTACTTCTTTGTTAGCTTCAAAATTCTTATCAGCAACACAAAAAAGCCCTTTAGTTTTGTTGCAAAAAAACATTTGCAGCTGGATTTGACCTTTTGATTTGTTTGTGAGACGATTATTTTTAATAAAGCTTTCTTTGCCTTGTGTGGTCATGGGACATTTTATTTCTATGACATATTCTTGTGTTAAGCCATCAGGAGATGCACCTAAAATAGGCCAATCACTTTTCAAAAACAGCCCACCATTTTCGATTACAAATTTTCTCAATTTTGCTACTTTTGCCCTAACATCAGGTTCCAGTACTTTGCCTCTTCGCATTGCAGGAGTTTCTGGTATGGTTGCACCGAATATTTGCTCAACTAATGAACCATCAGGGGTTTTGCAATGGGCGGCGTCGTGTATTTTTGACGCGGTTATTCTGCAATATCGCATCTCATGCCATAAAGGAGACTGAGCTTGAGATAGAGTTTCTTGTTCTATTTTTGAACACTTTTCTGGTGTTTGTTTTGTTGTACAATAATCGATGAAGCCTTGTGCACTGTTCGTGTCGTTACCTTCTTTTTTATAATCATTTATCAAGTTATGCAATGATAATTTCGTAAGTTCATTCTGTGTAACGTAACTTGTTAACTGAATCCTAATAGAATTTAACTGTATATTGTGCACCAGTTTGTTAAAAAATTGTTCACTTCTTACATTAGCGTTATCGTCAATATCTCCAGCGCTGGAACCGATATCTTTGGCTTTTATAAATTTCAAGGTTGTGCCCACTGTGGCCAGTTTTGGTTTGGCCCAATAACATTTTTTTTCAGTTGGAGAAGGCTCTTCACTGCGTCTGTGTATCCACATAAGAAATGCTACACTATGTTTGCAACCTCCTTTTTGTGCAGCACAATCATGACAAGTAACATCAATAATAGTTTTATCATTTTCTTCACATTTGAGAGTGCAGCTATAACCTTTAGTTTTTACTTTATGCTCCGGTGTTATTCTTGCCTTTACTGTGCACACATTTCCATTTCTTTGGACTTGGACATACCCTACGGCATCGTCGCCATATGACTCTCGTACAGACCTGTAATAATCATACAGCATTAAATACCTACATCACATTACCTGATGCGGTTGCACCATTTAAGTGCATCGAAACAAAAAACATGGTAGGTATCCGCTAATGTTAGTTAATCTACGGCGCGCTCCCGGTCTATAATGTTTAGGTGAACTTGAAACCGGC
Organism: Ypsolopha sequella; assembly: GCA_934047225.1. Taxonomy (NCBI): domain Eukaryota; kingdom Metazoa; phylum Arthropoda; class Insecta; order Lepidoptera; family Ypsolophidae; genus Ypsolopha; species Ypsolopha sequella. The sequence goes on from OW203983.1 coordinate 13,311,723, forward strand.
ACTTACTAAATCGCAATGAATCATGCCTGCAGTTGCCTGCTTACAAAAACATCAACTCGAACTCCGTAGGAAGAAATAATGTAGGTACTTGACTTGACTAACGTTTTTATGATGGAGTGTGTTATGCTGTCCATGTACCTTTTTACCCAGGTTATTTTATTATTTTCACATTACCTACCGCAACAGCCATGGGAAAAAGTACCTAGGCCTAAACTCACTAACTAACACATTAAATTTGGTAGGTACTTACCGTTGAAGCTTCCAACCTCGGATTTCAGCGCTGGTATACTTCACATGATTGTTTAAGTATTCAAAAACCATGAAAGAATCCACTTTAGGTAGATTATCTGACTGTCCTTTTTCGAATCCATCTTCCAATTTGTTGCTCATTATTACAGAACACCGAAACAATAAACCGATAATGCATAAAACTCGAAAAAAAACCGAGTGTTCGCTACTAATCACGAATGTGCGTACTGGACGACTGCGATCGCGCGGGGTCTGTGTGTGATGACGACATCGGTATCCACGGGCGGGAGGCGCGCGTTTTAAAATCAAGCCCGATAAAATATTAAATAACTTTGCCATTTATGGACGGATTTCAAAAAATCAAAAAGTAGTGTACTCAGAAAATCATAACACATGCAATGTAATAGTCAAAATTGGATTCTCCCGTTATGTGACTTATCCTCATTGGTAGCGCGCTTGTCTTGATAACAAGAGGTCGCAGGTTCGAATCCTGGCCCGGGGAATTTTTTCAAATTCTTGTCTTTGGATTTGTTTCTGATTGATATTTTCTAGTTTGTAATGCACTCTAAATAATATTTAGAGTATTCATAGCGATGGATTTCGCAAAATAAACATAATCATAACAAAAGTATCTAACAACTACAAACGCAAGTTGCCAGTATAAACCCTTATACTAGAATTGTTTTAACCAGGCTATATTCGCCTACATAAAACTTAACATGAATAGTACTTAACTCGTTGAACCGTGATGGACACAATAAAAAAGTATGCTAAATTGATCATGCTTATTTACGAAATTGTGCACTTATCGAAATGAGATTTTTTTCGACACCAATTCTCCTGGTTTGACAATTTGGAATGATATATGGACCGCAATTATATTTTATTGGATCGGTTTTAACAGTATCTAGGCCCGGGTTAAATGAAATTTTGATAGCAACTTTAGTTAATTTTATATTAATAAAAAACCGACTTTTTGCTACCTATCCACGAATCCGTCCCTCTCGCACTGAGGGTTTTTTCGCAAATGGAGTAACAGGGACGCTAAAACTATTACATATTTCCTTAAATATAGTCTAGAAGTAGAAGGTCTAGAAGGTATTAGAAGTAGATGTTTCGCAATAAACAAACTTATAGCTGTCTGGACATCGTAGTTGCTTTCACTGTATCCTGTTACATGCTGTCTGCATTTGTTCGACGTGTGCGTCGCTTTCCTGTGCATGAGCGATTTCTTTATAATCTAGTGCTGACGGACAATTATTAGAATCAACTCTCGACAAGGCATCAGCAACCGGATCTATGTTTCCTTGCACATGTATTGTCGCTAGGCAATTCGGTGATATTCTCCTGGCAGTCGCTTTTATCACTACTTTAGTGAAAGCGTATGTTCGAGGCTTATGATCTATAAATATCCACCTTCTAACATTTTTCTGAAACAAACTACGGCCATATACATTGCCAGTAGCTCTCTGTCGTATGTACTGTACTTTTCCTGAGCTGCTGATCAGGGTACGAAAGGATATTTATCCGTGATACTTATCTTGAGCATTATCATGATAAAAATAGCTCGACAATTATCAATTGATAAAAACAAAAATTGCGTTCATGAAAGTGAACTGTATTCGAACGTGTATTTCCGCACTTGCATATAACCGAACGCACGAATTGTCAACGTGCCGCGCCCGCGCCCCGCCGCACACTGGTTCCATATCACGAAATCGTGGACTTAGGGTGAAGTCAATTTGAAGGTCAAGGAATCGAACTGATTTTTTTTTTGTAGACTGCTGAAACTATTACAAACACCTTTTACTGATGTAGTTTTTCTGAAATATGCATTAATTTAAGAGAAAAAAATCATTGAATTATTTTTTGTATGGAGAAAATTATGTTTTTGTCAATTACTTGCGTGCTTCATGTTTATTTAAAATGAAACTTACTTTACCTTTTCATTAAATATTTTCAAGTGCCTGTAGCTTCCAAAGCGCAGATTTACGCAGATAAGTGTAAGGAAATAAAATGTTGGCCGTGACTTCCCCAATGACCTGAACTAAGTTTAATTTTAAATAAACATGAAGCACGCAAGTAATTGACAAAAACATAATTTTCTCCATACAAAAATAATTCAATATTTTTTTTTCTCTGAAAGTGATGCATATTTTTGCAAAACTACATCAGTAAAAGATGTTTGTAATAGAGTAAGCTGTCTACCAAAAAAAAAAAATCTGTTCAATTTCTTGACCTTTTCATTAAATATTTTCAAGTGCCTGTAGCTTCCAAAGCGCAGACTTACGCAGATAAGTGGAAGGAAAGAAAATGTTAGCCGTGACTTCCTCAATAACCTGTAGTAAGTTTCATTTTAAATAAACATGAAGCTCGCAAGTAATTGACAAAAACATAATTTTCTCCATACAAAAAATAATTCAATGATTTTTTTCTCTTAAATTAATGCATATTTCAGAAAAACTACATCAGTAAAAAGTTTTTGTAATAGTTTTAGCAGTCTACCAAAAAAAAATCAGTCCGATTCCTTGACCTTCAAATTGACTTCACCCTAAGTCCACGATTTCGTAATATGAAACCAGTGTGCGCCGCCGCCGTAGAGATTCCCCGTACCATACAAATTCAGTTCGAATTTAAAGTGCTTTCGCGCGTTTCTGCAGCGCTTTAAATAATTTAAAATATAATACTGAAATGATTTTTACGTTAATAAATGTAAATTTGTGTTGAATTTTAAATAAAAATCCTGAAATTTATTTGTTTTTGTTAGAATTGCCCAAATTATAATGCATTGTTTATGAAACAATATAACAAATTAATTTCTTACACTGGTGATAGTCCGATTAATATCTCATAATGATCGGGCAAATATCCGATAAGTATCAAGCAGCGCAATTATCTTGATACTTTCGAACCCTGCTGCTGATAGCTTCGCTGAAAAATACCCTAGTGGTTTCCAGTCCGTGCCAACCTTTTTTTTCGCAATCTGTCGTTAGTGATAACTGCATGTAAGCTAACGGATGAAACAATGTAACGGCGTTTTTTAGACTTATTTTACATTGTTCGAGCGCTAGCTCTACCTTTTCATTCCACTGAATTTTCGTTTTGTCCCTCTTGTTCGTTCCGCCTGCTAGACGACTGCGTTTGGTAGATGCGTTTTGTAAGAATTTAACATTCTTAGAAATAATTGCGTCAGCTGCTTTGGGTACTCAATGATAGCCTCGACTTAGTTTCCGGTTTCGTGTAGGTATAACAAAATGAAATAGCATTATTTATAGTTGGTCACGTCCACAACTGAATTGCTGCGCTTATGATATGACGATATTCTCAATTTAAAAATTCTATCTCACGAAGTCCGTTTGGCTACTGTGACAGATCGGACCTTATCTGTTCACGTCTCAATTCACAAATAAATGTTCTTATAATGGACAGGAAGATTGTTGTATGTAATCAAATAAATTACGTTTAAATAAATAAAGCAAATTGAAATCGATCGCGTCAAATTACTGATTTTAAATAATAAATACAGTAAACTAAACCTCTGGCCCAAGCAATCGGTCCAATATTAAATAGATTAAAAACAAACTTTCAATTTCAAACATGATGGTTTCCATTCATGCGTGAACCCTAGCAAGCTGTAAGTTATTACAATGTAGACGAGACGGCGGCACTGGCAGTTGCTGTATACACATCTCACTCGCTCTTATATCTGTAATAATTTTGTCTCTTTTGGTCGATTTCTTATTGGCGTCAAAAGGACTGCGAGGATTTCATAGGAAAATGGATCTTGTAACGATATGCATAAGGTTGATTCCAATAAGGAGCGAACGCATCGAACGGAGCGAACGCAGCGAACGGAACGGAGTATATAAGGTCATGGAGAAGCGGATTGGGGATCAGATATTTTTATACCATCGTCGAAGTGCTGTCAAGAAGTCTCAAGGTGAAGTCCCAAGTTCAGAGTATTGTTACGGGTGGGTTTTCTTTGCTTCAATAGTAATTTTGTTTTCGGAACTTGCGATTAAAATACGGAATGTGTCAATCTATCTGTTCGTTTGATCACGGGGTCATTTCGCGTTCGCGTTAGCTTTTAGGTGGCTGTATGCCCTTTTATCGTAAATAGATTCGGTTATGGTCAATAGTTTTTGACTTTTCCGACTCGGAGATTGACACAGGCGCGTTTGAATTCGTATAGGGTGAACGAGGAACGAGCTAGATTCCGCGATATGTAAAGGGTTCGATAATCGTCTTTTCAAGTTCCGAAATTAAAGTACGTACTTAAATAATGTAGTAGTGCATAGGTCGATTCAGGGGTTGATGGGGAGGGCAGGGAGTATGGTCTCTTCTTAGTAATGCCGGACGTGGAAACGGGAAGATGTACCAGGGTGACAATGTGGCATAGGGCTAGTCGCTGGGAAATCTTGAAGAGTCAGGCAGGGATCTTACAGAGCGGATGTCGCACTGGACTAAGACTCGGGTCACCTACTGGTGTGAACGACAGAGTCTAGTTTTAACCTCCTCTGGAGGGAAGCAAGCGTCTGGGATGGCCTTGCGCCAGTTTTACATACTGGAAACACATCCCCCATGAAAGGCGATGTTTATGGCAAAGCGTCCGAGCCGTGAAGAGGCTGCGATTTGTTCTAACCTTTGTCATCTGACTGAGCTAGTCATGGTCTCATATCTATATATTTATATATACACATGATCATATAGGCTATCCCAGCCAGCGGGGTGACGTCCTTTATACCTACTGTATCACCTCCTGTCTGAGTAGGGCAAAGTTTTAGGGTGTTAGGCACACACAGGGGTTCCAACTTGCCCCGCGTTTTTCTGTCGATTAGTTGAGGGGTTGTATGGTGTTTGCTAGCACAATATACAACCACACACACGTTTAATTGTAAATGTGAGGTGACGGACCTCTAGCCTTGAAATCCACACATTTGAAAGCCTAGGAATACTTGATTTTAGGGCCAAATGTTAGGTAGGTAAATTCTAAAATAAAGTCTACTGTTAGGGTATTAATAATTTATTTTTGAGAAATTATACATAGTGGGAGGTATCAGGTAACCTTCATCATTCTTTAGGAAAAATAGGTCAGTAAATTTAGGTTGGTTTAGGTTATAAGGTTCCAAGTATGTACATAGGGATCTCTGAAAATTATATTTTAGTGGTTCAGGAATAAGTGTTGTTTGTTGACTAGGTTCATTATTTATTAAAGATGGTTTTATAAACCCACAGAACCCTAATTTTTAATACTAAAGCATAAGGCTTTGATATTGGCAATAAATATGAAATGATATCAGTATTAGAAAACATTTGAGTTTCACCACTTAAGGATCTCTAAATATGATGTACTTACTTAGGTATTTCTTTTAAGAAATAAGGAGGCTTGAGTTTGGCACAAGAATATGCCTAAATAATAGAGAAAGCATAGATAAATCTTGATTTTGATTTCATGTTGATGAAATGTATTCTGGACTACAAAAGGTCATAACTGTGGTACCTACCAAACCCTTCTTAAGGTCAGTTCTTAGTGAAAACTAAATTGAAATGATTTGAATCTATATTTATCAATAAATAAGAACCTTCTACGTATCAAATCAAATAATCTGATTGTAAGAGTCCAAAAATAGAGTGCAGTGACTTGACGGCATTGTTTGGTTAGTACTTACTATCCAGAAGAAAGTTCTTAGGTGAAATAAGAAATGGCTTTGATTTTAATACCCATTTGACTGTTAAATTATTTACTTACTGTGGAAATAGCTCTGGGAGATTTTATTCAAGGAATAAGAATAATTTCAATCTTTATCAATATTCAATAAACTTAAAATACAAATGATGTATTTGTTTGCATAAAAGTTTTCCATTGTCTGGCAAACAAGGCCTTAACTATTACTATACACCAAATATGGGGTAGTAAAAGTTGTATCTTCGTCATTGGAAATAAATAAATACATCTATGGAACAAAAACTAAGTTCTATTAGTATTATTATTACTACTTTACCTAGAGCAGGTTTCTCAATCAAAAGTATTTACTTATATTGAAATTATTCTATTCAGTAGTTAAAAAATTGACTACCTACATAAATGGCTGTGATTTGTGAAGGATTGAAAGGAATTCTTACCCATCATTTACAATTATATAAAGATAAAACTACTAGTATAAAGTAGCTAGTTGCCTATTAAATTCATTTATATAAGGTAATTTATATTGGCTAATTTTCATGTAAGGGGTTCATTAAATGAAACCTATGTACACATGAATGAAGGTACGATAATTAGGTAACTGGTATTGAGTCTGGTAATGGTATAAAAAGATGTCCATATGATGAATTGTGTCTTTGGTATGATTAAGACACGTGCTGATGGATTCAACATCTTTTCTAATTTATTTTTAGTAAATTATCTAAATTATTTTTGTAATATTTTATAAAACATGTACCTTAATTCAAAGAACTAAGTTTCATTTAAAACAAACAACCGACTAACTTTGATACTATGGTTTTGTTCGTACTATATTATGAACTTTACATCTCTAGTTTGGAAAGCCAATGTTAATTACTGTACATTATATTTGCTGAGAAATGCCTAAATGAGATTAAATAAAACACCAGTTATTCTAAAATATATTCAACCAAATATTTTTTATAAATTACAGCTGTTATGTCACCTCAAAGTTCTTTTAACTTTAATTCCTCAGCTAGAGATCTCTTAGCTATCTAACCTTCTCAAGACACTAAAAGTTAATAGTGCTAGGGACTAAAATTGTTTCTGAGAGCAATCATATATTGTACTTAAAAGACAGACAGATAAACACTCTTTATTTGGATTCATGCTCATAAGTTTTGGAGTTTGAACTCTTAAATTAGTCTTTCAGTATAATGTGGACTACGGATGAGAGCACAGCTCTTAAATATTATTTCAAGTTAATGTTTATTCATTCAATAAAGTGAAGTCTCCTGGCTAGAGCACAGCTCTTAAATTGCTTCAAGTTAACGTTTGTTTATGATTGATAATAGGTAGTTATTATTATAACAGAATAGCCTTTTAATAAGTTTTTTTCTAACTTCATCTCTGAATCACTCTTAAAGAATCTAGGTTACTACTTAAGGCACGACGTAAGGTTCTACTCTGACGATCACACTTTGGCCATATATCTGTTGAAATCATTTATATTAAGCACCAAACGTTAAGCTATGTAGGTTGTTATTGGGATTCGAAGGAGTTCAGTATGAGCAGTAATGGTTTTACAAGAGGTATTAGTACACTACGGTTGTAGTAGTGACGTGTACAGATAAGTACGTTTCGTGTGTGTTGCACGTTTTGTAGCGCTCCCGAGGTTACGTACACTAGAAAAAGTGCGTGTGCATGCACTCAGTACTACAACCATAGACTAAGTACTAGTACGTATAGACTAGCAGTTCCCGTACATCAATTTGTAGCTACAAAAAGGTGTAAAATTCTAACGAAATCTAGATGGCGTTGCTAAATTCTCTAGCCAATGCGATGCTAAAAAAGATCGATTGGTGACGCTAGTGGTACAGCGATATCACGTAACATAAAAATAATTCCCACTTCGATAATAGATGGTGCTAAAATATTCACTGTTAGTGTTGCCAACTTAGCGCCATCTAGTTTTTCTACGCAAAGCTATTACAGCCACATGTTTACTTTGTAACCATGAGAGTTTACTTGCAGCCAATTAAACAAATTATGCTTATTTGCAACACTTGGCGACACCTAGTGTTTTAATTGCGCGTAAAAAGTTTGCTATGTCTTGATGTATGGGAGTTGTCGGTCTATACAATATAGTAATACTTAGTCTATGCTACAACCATAGCCAAACGCACTTCGTAAGTAAATATCTATACTAATACATTTACAACCGATATATAGAGGATCCATGTATTCGTTACAGGTGTCATAGCAGCTATAACTAGGTCAGCAACTCTCCACCTCCTGTACTGTGGTCTCGGAGTGCTACTCTTCTCCATATTCCTGGTGTACGATACCCAGCTGATCATCAGCGGCACTCACAAGTACAAGATATCGCCCGAGGAGTACGTGTTCGCCGCCTTGTGCATTTACCTGGACATTATCAATATCTTCATCAGGGGTTAAGTTGTAGGTTGTGACGGATCGCATTCGTAAACGCAAAACTTATGATTGTTTTTCTTATTTTTGGATCATCCATCCATCAACGTAGTTCGTCCACTGCTGGACATAAGCCTTTCCAGGACTTTGCCACTCCCGGCGGTCATCCTGGAAGAATTGCCCATACCATAGATAAATAAAGGAAGGATAGATTGCTATCTCCTTGTACTGTTCGCAATACTAAAAATAACGTTGCTAGATGGCGTTACTTGTCTCGCCGGAAATAAAATTTGTCTGAAATCGACGAAATATAGCATTTTACTGTTCTGGTTCATCATATTTATTTATTTTATGAATAAAACACAACATTTTCATAACATCGCATTAGAAAATAGTGAATTCTTAATCAGGTGTTTTTAACATTTTTTTCATTAAACTTTCGGTGGTAATCTGGCAATCTAACTAAGCGTGCAGATGGTTATTCTGGATTCCGGTAGATGGCGCACAACGATCAATTAAACAAAATATGTGCATTAAAATACGCTTTATTTACTCTTTGACTCAACTGTCATGCACGATTGAGCGATTTATCCTCAGATTTATCGTATGCCATGTGTCGCGTATTGTTATATTCTAGCAAATTTTTGTTTTTGTGGGCGTAGTATAGTTGCTACACACACACACATACACATCGTATTTCGTTTCATCAACTGTTCGATAGATGGCACTAGGTATGTCACAATTTATCTAGTATAGTAGCGACATCAAAAATAATAAGTCTAACTACTAGGTACCGGCGAAAATAATAAGTTTTATAGCACACCGTGCGTAAAATGACCACTTAAGTCGGCATTTTCCGCACTTGTACTACAAAAAATTATACGAAACTCGTGCGAGAAACTTTTTCTCGACTCGTGTGATAGCAGCACTCGCCTTCGGCTCGTGCCGCAAACTCACACTCGTCAGAAAACGTTTCATCGCTCTCGTATCGTAATGTACTATTACGCGGGCTTTGTTCTAATGTATGGAGTGAGCAATCTATCCTTCCTTTATTTATCTATGCCCATACTCACACACGCTGGGCAGGCGGGTTGGTGAGCGCGGTGCGGGACCCTCGCACCAGTGATGTTTTTATTTTTGGATAAAAAGTATTAATTAAATGTGTTTCAAGGCACCACGCGACAATAGTTAAATTCAATTAGGCTTTTCTAGCAAAGTTGTGTAATTTTATGCATCACTTTGAAAATAATCCTGCACAACAACTTTAAAGCGTGTTTATATTTGTTGTACAGGATCATTTACAACGTAATGCATAAAAAAAAACAACATTGCTAGAAAAGCAGAGTTGATATTAAAATATTGTCGCTGACATAAATAAAAAATAAGAAAAACTATCATAAGTTGTGATTTTGGGAACGCGTTCCGTCAGTGCTGCAAACCCCAACCTGCAAAAAAAGTATATTTGATCATAAAAGAAGTATATTTAATCAAAAAAGAAGAATATTTGATCCAAAAAATCCAAGAGACTCCAAAAAAAAGAAGAAGAATTTTTATTATTATCAGTTACTTACGTCAAATAGGTATTACTCATATAAGGTTGCGTTCCTAAACGCCTGGGTAAATGTAAAATTTACCATGTCAACCGTTCCACAACCACCCGAGTGAAAATGTACAGTACCTACATAAACCTTGTCAGTAATGTAAAATTCACATTGACAGTTTAAATTTTACATTCACTCAGGCGTTTAGGAACATAACATGTAAAAGAAAGTTTGTTAGTCAAGCTTTTATCCTTGTAACTAATGTTGTCACACACAAACCAAAATCTATTATGCTGTGTCTAATTCGCTCATCTATGTTCGAGTAATCTTATTTTTAATTCACTGATTTCTTTTAAGGATCTCTTTGTTTGGTTGGAATACGAATGGTGCGTTCCATTCTACGCAGCATGATAATATTTTTTTTCTATACCAGTAAATCAAAAACGGAGGACTTCTAAGTAAACTTAGACTTGAAATTTGAATTACTGAGAGAGAGAGAACAAAAAGACGGATAAATCATTGTGATTGATACAGTTGAAATGCATTTTTATTGTGAGCCGTTTGTACAGAATGTATACTTGATTCGTCATTTCTTAGCCTTTTTTGGTTCCACGGTCACATGGGAACGGCGAAAATCATTTCTATTACAAACTTATTGAAACGAGTGGCCTTTTTAGAAGACAGGCACTAAGTATGCACTCAAAAGGAAGTGTAGTTAGGAGTTAAGTTTACACTCTGTGCAAACGGCAAAAAAGGTGTCTTATTTAATACAGCCTAAAGACTTAATGCTTATAATGTAATTCAGCGTTTCTTAACCTTTTTTGTCCACGGACCCCTTAGGAAATCAAGCACAATTTTAAGGACCCCCTTAATAAAAAAGCAGCAATCAATTTCGGACCATTTAAAATATTATTTATAATTTATTTTAGTTCTACAAATTACAAAAAAATATACTTTTTCGTATAAAATACGTTAATGAGAAGGTTGGTGCTGCTTTTTTGCAACAAAATTAGTGATATTTGGGTGTATATTACTACTGAGATTATAATCTAGTAATAGGTTAATCTATTACTAGATTAGGCTGCGGACCCCTATACATATGTTCGCGGAACCCCAGGGGTCCGCGGACCACAGGTTAAGAAACGCTGATGTAATTGATGAAAAACGAAGCATGAAGGCGAATCTCATAGAAAATAAAATGTAAAAGTTGTGGCCACTTATCCAGTGTTTTAGGTATAATGCAAAAGGACGTTAGATATTCGTTGGCCTTGTTTTTAATCACTTACAGTCTCCAGTATGGCTGTGATTAATAAAACATCTTGTATTTTTCTAAGTGTACTCGATATGAACATGTTAATTAAGTAAAAGTTAGTATATAAAATTTCAAATTCTGATTCTGTTTATTCTTTATTATGTGTATTAGATTTGGTTTTTATAATTCAAATATTGTGTTTTTTTTTTCTTTAAGTAATTACTTTTTCCCATACTTCGATATTTGATATTATCTACTGTTCCACTAACTTAGGTGAAACTCGTATCCAAAGGTGTTACTTAGTAAGAAAATAAAAATAATTATCGATATTACCTTACTGTGTTTTTTTACAACCCTACCCTGCCCTGCCTGCCAAATAAATTGGTCTCGCTTCCCTCCTATCCTAAGTTACTTGATAAATAAAAACTATAAATTTTATTTCCTTTCCATTGATAGCAGGAACTTCCTCGAATAATTCTCAACTATAAAAATACAGTTACTTAACAATAACTTCAAAATTTCAATTTCAATTTTTTTTTATTATATTTTTCCGAGAATATATGTCATTTTAGGACATGGTTTTCATTATTTTGATATAAATTGACCATTATTTTTTAATGATTTTTTAAACAATTGTCGGATATGATGTCATTTGAGAACTCGAGACATTATACTGATTGTGATGTGTGATTGTTTGTAAAAAAGTGGTCTGTCTACTCATCTGCCATCCATCTGTCAAATCAGTCTAAAGCAAGTTATTATAAATTTATCTTGATAGCAAAGGACAAATTTCTAAACAATAATTTCTCAAGTGACGTCACGCGAAAGCAAATGGAAGTTGCAGCTTTTTCGTAAAAATATTCATCATCATGAGGTTTCTTAGACCATAAGTTCTAAAATACGGCTTATTAAACCATAATCTCGAAATGGTTTTCGAATTAACACACCTTCAAAGATTTTTTTTCACCCTGATGTAAGTTGAAACAAACATTAAAAAAAAAAACAAATTTAGGTTTAGTGGTTCCAGGGAAATGCGTAGAGGTCCATGGATATACTTAATTATTTTTCACAATCACAACTAAAACCAGACGTCAACATTTATCAACCGGTACGCTACTTAGACCATATAACAGATAACACTGGACCACCAAATTTACTCTATGCTGGACCACTTTTAGGCGTATTTAAACATACAGTCGGTTCTGCCACGTTTGGTGGGGGACGAGGTAACCACCCTTACATAACCGAATCATGTTCCTACAAACGCACCCACATGCGATTTGCACACCTGCAACACAAATTTACGTAAATACGTACGGTCTTTGAATGTGTGCGTTAAATTTAATAGAGTTGGGAACACGTTTATCGATAAATATATTACTGACACCATTCCATCAGAATCTTTTCAGGTGGACAAAATCTTCTCTATATATACATATAAAATGCAACATCTGTGTGTGTGTATGGACGCTTACTCATAACTTGGGAACATCTCTTTGGATTTTGATGCAATTTTCATTGTAACGTAGTTTCTTGAGGAAGGTATTAGGCTATGTATCATCACGATATGATATTGTTAGATACAGGCGGCTGATGGTTTGCAGGTCTTTGGTCAGGAGTCACGAAATAAATGTAAACCATGATTTAATCACTTCAGCACAAAGTTGCAAAACACAATGGCGCGCGCCGCTCAGTTACAGCCTTTTGTATCCACCGTGCGCGCGCAGCCGTCGATGACTCAAACTGTTGCCACGCTCGTCCGGCAGGGGCGCTCCGTTATATTGTGTTGCTAACAATATTTAATGTATTATATTATAAGATACAATTAACATTTAATTTCTTCAGAAAACTTAAATTTATCTGAGATTGAAAACATTTATGGGGATAGATCTATTTATTAGTCATTAATAAACAAGAAATTATTAAAATTTTAAAACTGATTGTCTTTTATCGATAACTACCATCGATAATACCTGATACATGCCTAGCTATTCCCGACTAGGCTACATGGCAGCCTGTTTGGAGCAGCGAGACTAATTAGCGAGACTATTGTGTTGCCATAGTTTTTAAGTTCTGATTTTTAGGTAAATTCTTAAGTTTTAGAAAAAAAAATAGTTGAATTTTTTGAGCAAAAATCAAAATATTAATTAACTATTGCTTATATTGCTGCCTACGATGAATAAAATGAAATTAGTTTTAGAAAAATAAAAATAGCAGTGGATTCGGTACAAGAAAAATATAAATACTAAAATTTTGCTGTACACTTTATGAAAAAGTAGCATATTTCTAAACACAACAATCAAGTTAAGGTGAATTAATGTTAAGGTATTGATGAATTTCTAGGTAATTTTTTGTAGTAGTTGGCAACACCAAAAATAGTCTCGCTGCGGCGCATTCCTGAATCGTGACGTAGGCGTACTCCCTACGAGACTAACCCCGCGTTCCGAAATAGAATTATTTCGCTAAAATCGATTACGAATGAATGAGGTGAATGGCTAATAATCCATGAGTGAAGCAAATGCGTTCATTCATTCGCATGACTTTCATGGCTCATGCGACGGAGGTGAGGCGATGTGAGCGTTGAACGGAATGGAATGTCAAAAATTGTTTTCGCTCAATTATTTCAGCAGTTCAGATCAGATAATCAATAGTATATGTTTTATTCGGCCATGAGAGAAACAAATGCAAAGTCGTGTGGAACTCTTCGTCGAAAAGGAAGAATTTATATGTATATATTTTTTTTCGTCGCTATCTGAGTCTACGTTAAAGAACAGTGCTACAAACTCTTCTTGTTCCATCACGAATCACGGCACTTTGACGAAATAAAATCAAATAATCGTATTGTATTCTGTGATAAGAGGTTATGGTTAAGATGTATCTTTTTTAATGCGGTCCGAATCATAAGCTATCTTTCACATCGTTTGCTAGCTCACAAATTACGGACCAGTCATCGCTCACACTTTAATTCATTCATAGCTTTTATCTATGTAATTCTATTACGGACCGCAGGGAAAGTTAGTCTCGTAGGGAGTACGCCTACGTCATCGTGAAGAAGTTATGGCGCCATATATGAATTTTATACATTTTCAAAAATGTTGGATATGAGTAAATTACGAATGAAATAACCAAAAATATACTTACAAGTGAAATGTAACACCATCTTTTTGTAAATTTGATGTGTTAGACATTTTTTTGCACCCGAGCATTTCTCAAAAAATTTGCTACTAATTCAAAAACTTGTCCAAAATGAAAATATCGTAAATATATGTATATAACATAAAAATCTGATAATTTATTATGTTTAGATTGATAATATTGGTATAGCACGTATGTGATTTCACCGTTTCAGTGATAAAATTGTGAAAATCCAATTAGGGGGTGAAAAAAAGCGTCCTATTTTGTTACTACTTATTTGGTGAAAATTGGATAAGTTATTGTAGATATACCAGTAGGAAACATTGTTTCTTTAAATTCATGATTATACTTTTAATAATTTCAGCAAAAATATCCCTTTAAATAAAAACATATTTACGAAAACTCTGCAATAATTATTTTTTGTTACCATTGGTACAAACATAAAGGCAAAAGTTTTTATTTTATGAAAACCAAAATTAATTATAGAAACATAATATTATTTATCCCGACATGTTTCTATTTTTCATTATTAACGATCATTTTTAGGTGTTTTAAGTCAATTAAAACCCAGGAAAATTCAAAATTAATGTTGATTAATTTTGGGACAGTAACAAAATAAGAGTAACAAAATTCCTTTTTTGTTACCTTTTTTGCTACTTTTGTTTGAATTCCTTTTTTTTTACCTAACTTTCCTCTTATACATTACTATGCCAAAGTAACAAAAGAAGAAGTAACGAAACGAGAATAATTTATGTTTTGAAATTTATTCATCACAGTAAAAACAATAACTGTTTTATTTAAATTCAACTCGAATGTAACTTAGAATATTCTCTTTCAAAAACCAACAATGGTTTTATGAGATATTAACAATTTACCTGTAAAATCTGGTAACAAAAACTGAACAGAAATTGAGCAATAGTAGGCACGTGTACACTCTAAGACGCCATCCAGCAGAGAGAAATTGCTCAACAAAATGGCATACTGAAATGTCACGTAGAGTGTTGCCAAAAACTAAAAATATCAACTTATTGGTATATTTCACAAAAGTAATATGCTAAAATTGGTAACAAAAGAGGATGTCACTTTTTGAAACTTTTCTGGGACAAGATTAAAATGTGTTTTTTGAAAAAATAATGCACTAGTCTCTTCTCAAAGATAATATGAAATGAACCCCGACATAATGATTAAGCAATTAAAATCAAAAAATACGTAGGATGCTCTTGAATTTTCCGAAATATTAGCGATCAAAGTATCAGTAAGTCGTATGGGACACGTGACTTTTCATACATTAAAATTTGGGAATGTTTTTTATTTACTTAATTTTAATTAATATATAATTATTTTAGACATTCAGTATTTTTTTTCGTATTCAAAAATAAATAAAGAAAACCACACCGTCTACAGTTAAATACTGTTAGACCATTTTGTACACAATAATGATAAATAACTTTGTGGGACAGCAAAAAAATCAAGTTACGAAAAAAAATGAGAAATGCTCACCCATACACAGCACAAAAGGGCATTTTTCTCGGAGCTCTTTATGCAAAGACGTTCGGGAATCGTATGACAGAAATGGCGGCTGAACTAGTTTTATATAACGCGTTAGATATAGAATCTCATACCTTTGGCAGAGGGGAACGCCTGTTAAAGGCGTCTCCTTTGGTATATTCTCTAAGGTACGCTATTATCGCTAACTACCCAAGATAATAATTAAGTGAATACATGTAATTATTGCCAGTGTTCGATTCGAATTCGAAGTAAAATGTCGATCACACTCAGCTTTGTAATCGGCTTTATTATTATTTTAATAATTTATGGGTTCAAAAAAGATCCTAAGCCAATCTTCGGCGTCTACGCAGTGCCTGGGAAGTGGTATTATGTAAAATATTGTGTGTTTGCTTGTTTGTTTTATTTTAGAAAGGTAAGCGACACTTAAATTCAGTTCAGTTATGTTCCCACTCACCTATTTCAAAGATTGTTTTTCATTAATTGTTAAAATTTGCTGTCTGTATTCCATTTTTAGGATGCACTTTGCATGCAAAATTTGTTTTTTAACTAGCCAGGTCTATGCAACCGTCCTAGGATTTTCGGAAAGATCCGTGTTTCTGATTATACCCTTTTTTACATGCTCAGTGATTATACCTACTGCAACATTTATAGGTACCTACTACTCGTGGACTTTATCTAAATAAATTTGTTGCTTCAGAATACCAAAAACGCTAAAAACCCGTAAGTTGAATTGCTTTAGAGCTGTCATCGTAAATTTAGTTACAATTTCAATTTGACGTTTCTAAACGCCAGCTTCAGAATGTTTTTGTTATTCTGCCGCTAGTGGCAGAATATATTATTTTGCTAAACGGCCGCTGGTGGCAGGCTAGACACTTTGTATTTAATACCATAGCCATAGAGAGAGACTGTCTGTATATTTGTTTTCTTATCTATGTACCTAACAAAACAGGAGACTATAATAAAATGAAGTAAAGTAAAATTAAATCAACAATGGCAGAGGGGCAAGTAGGAAATATTGTGAACGAGATTTTGGTAAGTTGCAGCTTTATCAAAGTACTCACGTACAAATCTGTGCCCAATTGAGCCCAAACCAAAACGTGCTACAAGTTATAAAGTAGAGTCAACTTCAGACCTAACCACTTCATATTACACTGCAGAATAATATTAATGAATGTTTCAATTAGTCTCTAATGCAAGATACTTCTTGCCAGTTGCTTCTTTAATTATTATCTATTATTATGTATATATATATTGTCACGAAAAGAATCCCCAAAGGGGTGTCAGAGGTGTTCCCGAGTGTGAACTGATATACAAGTCAAAGTCCACACTCAGTACACCCGCGTTTCACCTACGATAATTATGTACCAACGTGATGGGCGATGGTGACCTCTATCGCCGTTCTTCAGGCACAAATACATGCTTTTTAGGGCATGCAGCTTTCCTTACAATGTTTTCCTACACCGTTCAGCAAGTGATAAGTGCAAATACTCTGCACATAAATTCCAAAAAACTTATTGGTGCATGCCAGACCGGGGATTGAGAGTCCAGCGTTCTACCCTTGAGCTACCGCTGCTATTATGTATTATATTTGTTGCTAATACAAGACTGTAATAGACTGTAATATCATTTATTTGTCTATCTTCTCTATCTATAAACACATACATTTGTACTTCTGTCTGTCTAAATCTCTTCAAGTGGGTTTGTCCCCTAGGAAAACAATGTGTCGCTTAAGGCGATATGCGAAAAAAATACGGGTGTTTCTTTTCTATGTATTTCATGAAATACGCGAAAATGTTTATAAAATTTCTGGTATATGCATTTTGACTATATAATCTAGGGTTTTGAAATTGGAAAAACATGTTTGGATAAATTTTCCTCTTTAGAAATAATTGTTGAAATGAGGTCTTCAAACACACTTTTTCTCCTCGTTTGACGAATAGGAACCATATACAGAACTCAAACATTTTTTATTAGGTGTGTTTTAACAATATCTAGAGATTTGATATTTGAAATTTTGCTAGCTATATTAGTTTTTTTATAAAAATTATAAAACTAACATTTTTCGCTTTTGCCCTGAATCCGCCCCTCTCGCACTGTGCGATTTTTCGCTTGGAGTGACGGTGACAAAAATAAAATTCGCATAGCCTCTTAAGCACAGGTGTCCCCGCTCATGCTTTTTTATTTTTATTCACTGTGTGGTCAAAAATATACTGATCCTTGTCTAATTTACTGAAAAATTTTGCACTTTTACACAGCATGATGATGATGATTTAGAGGTGGGACGCATGCTGGGCACAGGCGGATGGTCGGCTCTCCAGTTGGAGCTATTCCATCCAATTCCCATTGCTTGGAGCTTTGGTATCCTATTGTCCCAGTTGCATTCCCTCCTCAAATCTTCCGCTTCTCTTAATATATCTTAATATGTCTGAGTACCCAAGGCACTTGAGGTCTTCTTCTTTAATGTGATCATTACCAAATACTTCCCATCTTAGGCTAGAATATATAAGGCATTCACCTAAGTAGTGCTTACTCGTTTCCTCCTTGCCGCAGTGCGGGCAAGAGGAGTCCTCCTGTACCTTCATTATTGACAGATGTCTGTTCAGCCTACAGTGGCCAGTTAGAATACCCACCAACGTACCTAGATTGATTCTACTTAGATTAAGAGTGTACCTTACTTTTTTGTAGACGATAGTCGAGAGAAACATTTTCGACTGTCGACAGCCCTCAATGTTCCTCCATTCATCTGCTGATTCTGCTGAAGCCAGACGGCTTATTACCTTATTAGTGACGTTTGCCGGAATAGGGAGCCTAGGTTCAGGTCCAATGAACCTATCCTCTGCACCTTCTCTAGCTAATTCGTCTGCTTTTTCATTACCTTCAACTCCTTGATGTCCTCGAACCCAGGCTACTATTGTTTCAGTTTTTTCACCTAGCTTATTGAGTGTATTTTTACACTCTCTTATTAGAGCCGATTTATTTACTGGATTTTTAAGCGCAAGAAGTGCTGCTTGGCTGTCCGAGTAAATAATGACTGTTTTCTCGTTTATGTCCGACCTTGAGAGTATCATACTGGCGCATTCCATGATGGCAAATGTTCTTCTTAGCAAGACTAATCGAATGGGCGGAGGTAGGCATGTATTTATATATGTAACCTTATTAGTATGTAGTATATAGGATGGGATTTGGTCGGCCGCCTGGATTCGTGCTGGGGGCTTGGTTGGTGAATGGTGAACCTTGTTCCTAGTCCCTGGCCGGGTCTCCGTTGTGGGTTCGGGCGGTTGATTGGATTTCACCTTGTATAATATATATTTTACCTATAATTTTAATCGTGTATATATTGCTACATAAATTAAATAAACCTTTAATCTAGTTCATGTACATTTATTATTTTATTACATATATATTTTTTATAAGATTAAATTTTGACTTGTGAAACATGTATTTTACCTACTTTGCAAAATAAACTATGTTTGAATTTGAATTTGTTTCTGCCTCAAATACGGTAGCCAAGGTACCTAGTGAGTAGGATGCGCTTTCTTCTTCATCTTTATCAGGTATAAAGACACCAGCTCCTGCTAGTCCTGTCTACTACCTTTCCTTGAGCCGTCCGTATAGCAATTAATGCTCGGTCGGTCTGTCGGTAACTTCCAGTCTTCTCTGGTTCCTATATGTATGCGATATTTTTTTTCTCTGGTTCCTATATGTATGCGATACAAAGCATAGGTTTGCCAAAAGCACCTTAAGTCTAAAACGTCTAAAAACTTGAATTTTTTACTTTGTGATAAACCTTGTCAGAATGGCCCCTCCCAAAATCAAATCCTTGTGGCCTAACAACATAAGACTGCAAAAATGTGCCCAAATGTTGCATCAGTTTTTTGCACTAACATAACATACTGATATGTTTGTGATATAACTTATACAAGAATTACACTTTTCTAGGTATTTTTTAACTTTCAGTATGTGGTAGGTACAAATATAAATATAATACTCAATCGGTTTGCTGTAGGAAATCTCTTAGAGAGATAAGCTCACCAGATAAGCTCACCGCGGTACTAATATAAATTAAGATGTGCGTTTTGTACATACCATTATTCTGTTTAAACACCTTGTAAAATTTTGTATCATCCCACTTTTAATTTTGCCTTTATAACAGAACTTACAGCTAGTTTATGTAGATTCGATTTTCTCCATACTGCCCAGTCTGAAATATACTGTATTCTGTATAATTTATTTACCTACAATATTTTGTTATTTCTGCAGCGTGTGGAGTCCGTGGAAGAGGCATTTAGCTGCTTCTTAGTCCACAAACCAGACCAAGAAAATGAGAGACTGTTAGCGTATCAAAAGAAGCTCTGTGCCATCATGACGACCTTAGGCACCGATTCGCAAGAGTCTGCTATCCGACAGTACTTGATGCTGGCCGCTGAGTTAACCAATAGATACAAAATGAAACAACTCTTGACTTTACTTGAGAATTTAGTAAACACTAATGTTTTCCAAGCTAGGTAAGCAATTTGACCTCTCTATATTGCATTGACCTTAATTATAGGTCTAATTAAAGGGTAATTTTATCCAAGAACTTCAAGTGTAAACAATAGTGTAAATATAGGTAAGAATATAGATACCAAACATCCGAATTTCGGGTCGCTGTTTGGGCGGGGGAGGGGGGGACCCCCTGAACCCCTCCCTCCTCCCACAGAAACAAGTTTTTTTTTTTTTATAGTGCCCAAGATAATTGGACACCTCATACAAACATTATTCTTCCTAGACTATGGTCTAATTATCGTGGTCCTGTAAATAATATATCTGTTGAATTAACCAATCAATACTTACTGAAGTAATTTTACAACACAAATTCACTTGTTACGGCGGGCGGGGCCTGCCCTCCCTCCGCGCCTTCAGCTTTTCATATATACTCTAGGGGTAGCAGCCACAAGACTGTATAGAGTCGGGTTGTGCTGAGTCGGTTTTTGGACAGTTTTAACCTACCAAAGGAGTCTGTTTTTAAACCATTAAAACCTACCCCCACACACACCCCTGCACCCCCCCCTCTTCCATAACTTTTGGCAGCCCGTAGATTGAAAGAATTACGTTTCATTTCGCGTTAATCTTTCAATTTTCATTTTAATCGTTATTAAATAAAACAGAGGTTCCGGAAAAAAAAAACGCTTAAAGGGTTCAACTACACCCTAACTATCCCATTTACAAAATAATCAAAATCAGGTGTTCATCATCTATACCCAACACTAAATATATCAGTACGTATCTAGATTTGCTCTTAATAATAATCAATTATTAATAATTGATAATAATTGTTTATTTCAAGAAAGTATACAAAAATGTTTACAAAAATCTGAAATTTCAAACTTTGATAATCTTGATAAAAACACTTACTGTTTCACAATATCACTGTTTTATTAATCCAACCGGTTTCGCCTTACGGCATTATCAAGGAGCTGTTAAATATAATTATTATATTTAAATTTATGTTGTTTATTTATTATATTTAACAGCTTCTTGATAATGCCGTAAGGCGAAACCGGTTGGATTAATAAAACAGTGATATTGTGAAACAGTACAAGTGTTTTTATCAAGATTATGATGATGCTTCACCAAGTGCGGACAATCGCAAGTATTAATCATATTTCAAACTTTCAATTTTTAAGAGTATATTTCGTTAGATGGTTAGTGGTTACCTTATCTCTTATAATTACAATATATATATACCTACTTTAAATTTGGCTTATTAATTTTTTAACATTTTGTTTTGACATTTGGAAGTACACCCTCTCCATTTATGTATTTGTCATGAATATAATACCTTTTTATGTTTTAGAATGCTCTGTGACTGCATTTTATCAAGTGAAAAACTTGAATACCACAATGCTGACTATTGGATCCAGAGTTTTAATTTAATTAGGAGAATTATCGGTGGAGTCGATTATAAGGGAGTCAGAGAAATAATGAAGGTTTGTTATGTTTACTATTCGCTATTTATGTTTAGCATTCCTAAACGCCAGGGTAAAGGTAAAAATTAACAGTCACCCTTTTCACAACCACCCGAGTGAAAACGAACAAGTCGAAGTCTTTCAATAAACCTTGTCATAAATGTAAAATCCACTTTGACACTTAAATTTTAAATTTACCCGGGCGTTTAGGAACGCAAACTTAATGAGTGATTTTTTGAAAACATGTCACTATACAGCTTATTATGTAATTAATCACTCTATGACTTTTAGGGCTGCAGAGAAAAAGCATTTACACTTCCTGTAAAATTGAACTCAAGCACATTACCACAAATGAAGGCACTCCAAAATGTAATTGATTACATTTTCGATCGCAACGCATCTTTGCTACCTGCTTACTTTATAGTTACTGAAATTCAAAAGGACTATCCTTTTAACAGCCACTGGCCACACTGGATACTAGCAAAATTGTTAACTAGTTTTGTAGAGAGTTTCAAGCCTTGCGCTCAAATGGTGTCCATAATCGGTCATTCAAATATGCTACCTGTGGTAGAATTCTCTGGATATGCTGATCACCTTGTGAATCCGTGGCGGCTGGATCCGACCACCCTGAAATTTTCACTGAAAGGTAATCTGCCTTACGACTACGAGCTATTAAAGCCTCAGATAGCTCTTTTGAGGCATGTCCTGCAGCAGCCGTATTCTAGGGATATGGTGTGCTCTATGCTTGGCTTACAGAAACAACACAAACAGAGATGTGTGGCCCTCGAAGAGCAGCTAGTAGAGCTCATGATTATTGCGATGGAAAAGAGTGAACAAGAGTCAGAGAATGACGAGATATTCTCCACGCACTGGTGTTGGCTACACCTCTCGTCTCAAGTCATCTATCTGATCCTGTTTGGATTTGCATCCTTCCCTAACATTGTTATGTGTCTACACTCTAAACTGGTGGGACACGACATGAAGAAGGGTAGGGACCATCTCATGTGGGTTTTGCTCCAGTTTATATCAGGAAGTATTCAAAGAAACCCTCTGTCTAATTTCTTGCCGATTATCAAATTGCACGAACTCTTGTATCCTGAGAAGGAGCCTTTGCCAGTTCCTGACTACACGAGAGCCCATTGTACGCATCAAATGGCTGTTGTTTGTATTTGGATGCATCTTTTGAAAAAGGCGGAGACTGAACACAAGACTATGCCTATGCCGCAGAATCTGACGCTACAATATGAGTATGTACTTTAACTTTTATAAATTTGTAACATTTATTTTATTTTCACTAACTAAGGCCGTCTTTGCACAGGTTTCTTCAACATCTCATGAACAACACACCAACACTGATGGGTTCAGACTATCGTATTGCGTTACTCTGCAACGCATACTCTACAAACCAAGAGTACTACGCAAGACCTATGGGTGTCATCATAGAAACACTTTTTGGAAGTCAGAAAGCTTTACCGAATGGCAATCCAGCCACTCCACTGCCGACCGTACCATTATCAATGTGCATATTGGACAGTTTGACATTGCACTGTAAGATGTCGTTGATACACTCGATAGTGACGCATGTAGCGAAGTTGGCCCAGAATAAGACGAGTATACCCGGCAGTGGCATGATGGCGCCTGCTTTAGTGGAAACATATAGTCGACTGCTGGTTTATACCGAAATCGAATCGCTCGGGATAAAGGGATTCATCAGTGAGTAAATATTGTAAATTTGCGACGTCTGGAGTTCATTTTCTTAAATATCGTTCTGGACGGCTATTCCGTCGCGTACGTAAATATCTGCTGTAGCAGATTTTTTTGCACTTGCCAGAATAGCCATCCTGGTTGTTAATTCTTGTTTGTTTTCCATTTTCAGATCAGTTGCTACCAAACGTGTTCAAGTCTCACGCGTGGGGCATCCTGCACAATCTACTGGATATGTTCTCTTACCGGATCCATCATATACAGCCTCACTACAGAGTCACTTTGCTGTCGAACATACATTCGTTGGCCGCGTATCCGCAGGCCAATCAGATGCAGCTACAACTGTGGTGAGTTTCTTTATTGCAAACTAACTCGGGACCTTCGATAAAATAATACGTCGATTCACCATCGTGCGAATCGAAAGCGGTCGACTAAAGACAAACAAGATCTTGCGTGACCATTCCGCGTTGCGAAAGACGTAGGCGGGGACGAGTGTAGATGATAGCCGGGGGTTAGTGGTGTTGCCGCGCCGTCGAAACTACCTCAACCCCGCCAACGTCTGTCCGCGGGACGGTCGCGAACGATCTTGCCAATTGGGTGCTTAGGTTGCGTTCCTAAACGCCCGGGTAAATGTAAAATTTAACTGTCAAAGTGCATTTTACATTTCTAGCAAAAAATAAAGACTTCAAGCTGTTCGTTTTCGCTCGGGTGGTTGTGGGACGGGTGACAGTTAATTTTTACCTTTACCCCCGTGTTTAGAAATGCTACCTTAAAGTACATTCTAACCATGCATTCGCGTATTTCGGTTTTGTGATAAAGATATATATATAATAATAATCACCGGACTATTTGATAGCTCACTGGTTGCGATTGCGTACAGCAAACTTAGGTCAAGATTTTCCGTAAATTTTGTAGAAATGGGTCATACAGCAAACTTAGGTCAAGATTTTCCGTAAATTTTGTATGAAATGGGTCATCTAAATATGAGTATTACATCGATGCTCGCTCGCTCGGGACACTAATCTAGAAGTTTCGTAATGCACTATGCGTAATTAATTGTATTTTATGCAACTGTAACATAATTTGAGACATTGGAACACGAGTGCTTGTTTACAGAACGAACGAAGATCCCAATATCTAATTATGTTCAGTTGCACACCATAAGGCCTTGAAGGCCAATCAGGATAAAAGGGGGTGGCTTAAGAAATAAGGTCGGGACTTATTCCTCTTCTAGAAATAAGGTCGGGACTTATTCCTCTTCTATGTTGTTGATTGGCTCTCTAGCAGTGTTGTGATAAATTGGGCCAATCGCAGCGCGTTTTTTGACGTTTCATTACCACATTCACTTTAAATTTCTTTATAAAATTGCGTTTCATTCACAAGTATTTTCCAATTTTCATCTTCGGTTTTCACGAAAAGTACGCATTTCGTCGGAAAAAGAAAACAACTTTGTTGTGAAAAGTGACTGCCCACTATTGATTCCACACCTCATTACAATCAAATAAAGGGCACACGATATAAAAAGCCATCCCGCTTTTGATTTTGCAATAGACTATTCCACAACCATTTTTTTTAAATCTTGAATTTAATTTAATTCATAACTTAAACTTTGGCACTTGTTTCATTGTTATACGATAATAATTGACGAAGTTAGAGAAGTTTAAAGTTCATATCTTTAATGCGCGGGAATAAACGATAGCTCCCAGGAGCCGCTCGCTAAGAGTGACGTCACACGTCTTGTCCCAAGCTTGTGCCTGCGTTTGTACACAGGGAAACTACAACAGCACCCGGAATGAGCAGTCCGTAAAAATGTTTATATCTAAGCAGCAGTCTTATAAATATTGCGTTGTTCGAAAATGCCAATCAAAAATGATATTTACACCTAAAAAATATTTAAAATGGTCCTCGTCAGTTGATAATTTTGTCAATAACTTTTTAATGACTTTTCTTGACATTAAAAGTTGGGTCATGAAGAGTCGGGTCAAAAAGCCCAACAGTCTCAAAGAGGTCAAATATTTGAATATCTCAACATTAAATCGAAAATATTGTTTTTAGGGTTCCGTACCTAAAAGGTACAAAAGGAACCTTTATGGTGAGACTCCGTTGTCCATCCGTCCGTATGTCTCATAACTTTAGCACCGTTAAAGATAAATACATGAAATTTGTCAAAAAATAGCATTAATTTGCCCACATATCACCGGTGTTAAAAAATATGAAATATTTGAAATTGTTCAAAATATTTCCAAAACAAAAGTGAGAAAAATAAAAAATATTATCCTAAAAATACAATATGGGTATCAAATTGTAAATATTAAAAAGCGGATTGTAAAAGTATATACTTTTACTATATCTACTATCACTGGTTTCGAGAAATCTTTAAAAAACTACAAAATTATGTATGTCCCCGCCCCCTTATCTCCGAAACTGGTTGACCGAAAAATATGAAAAAAATGACAATTATAGATCATAACTGGCCAATTACAGGAAAGCTATAGCGATTAAAAAAAAAATTGAGCACAAATGAAAAATATAAAAAAAGAAATAAAATAATTAAAAAAACATATTTTATAAAAATAAAATATGGGTATCATATTGTAAGTATTAAAAAGCTGATTGTAAAAGTATATAGTTTGGCTATATTTAATTGCATCTATTTTGAGAAATCCTTGAAAAACCATAAAAAATTGTATGTCTCCAAAATCCTTCATCTCCAAAACTGGTGGACCAAAAAATATGAAAAAAAATCATGCTAATATGTGTTTACGTAAATATTACAAATAAAATAAAGCGGTTGAGAATTCACGAAAAAAATTACAAAATTAGTTTTATCATCCACAATACAGAACCCTAGCCGAACCTTGGCCAGTTTATTAAATGTTTACGCATGTTATTATTGCCAAATTATTAAATGACTTTGTCAAAAAGTCCTTTTTCTAAAGTCTTTGAATTAAACTCCTAAAAACGAGAAACAAAGCGTAAAATCTGTAGAGCGTCCGCACACGGTAGAGTCGTGTGACGTCAAATCGGTCAAGTGGGCAACGCGCTTGTTTCAGCGGGTGTTTAGCAGTACATTAATTTTACTTCAAACTTTGATTGTTAATATCTCTGTAAGTACTTGGTATTTTTCGATGATTCAAAAACTTTTATCCATGTAAAAATGCTACTAACGCTATCTGCTTACCCATACACATAAATAAGTTAGAGTGGATAAGTCTTTGCAGTATGGGAGTAGATAAAAGTCCATTGATGCTGCTCGGCGAGGCATTGTGTCTAGTTTCCAACACAACCCACGAACACTATTACATGTTTGCAGTTTCGAGAGCACAGCACTCCGGTTGATCACGAGTCTGGGCAGCTCAGGGGTGCAGTTGCAGCTGTCACGAGTGAGGGAGGTCTCGGAGCCGAAATCGCTCGTCTCGTCCGAGAGTGAGGAGCTGAACCGAGTGCTTGTACTCACTCTGGCGCGCGGCATCTACATGACTGGGACAGGTGAAACATGCAGAATATCCATGGGCACACTGACTACACACAACTAAGAGTACAATATTCATGAAACTATTTTAATATTTTACCACCGTGTTGACTTTTTCATGGTGCTTGGAAATTGGTAAGATTACGAAGAGAATCTGATCAAGCTCTGCATTTTGTCATTTAGTTTTTTATATGTTGTTAAAATTTATGATCAATCGTGTTATTTTAAGTTGTAATCAAACGTTAAATTTTAAGTTACAATTTTTTTCCTCACCTCTCCTCGACTAAACTGTGATTCCTCATGGTTGTGTGTCCAACACAGTCTCGTCTAAATTCACAGGCAGTGACGGATCGGCGGTCAAAGAGCTATTAACGACGATCATGACGAACACGCCGCACATGTGGTCACAGCATACGCTACAGTGCTTCCCGCCAGTACTAGTCGAATTCTTCTCACAGGTAACGTAACAGCAGTCCTACCGTAGCATAAATAAATACACACAAAATGCGTTCTTTACGGAGTATGTGTGGCTTAACACTGAATGATAGAGTGAAGAATATCGACTTATGGGATCATTGCGGCCTGAAAGAAGATGTAGTGACTAGAATAGAAAAAGGAATGCTTCGGTGGTTTGGATATGTAGAGAGGATGAATGAAAGTAATTTATGACGTCCATCCATCCAACCATCAGCCTGTCTTCGTCCACTGCTGGAAATAAACCTTTCCAAATTTCGCCACTGTTGGCGGACCTCCTGGAATAAATACTCACACGCTGGCAGTCGGGTTGGTGAGCGCGGTGCCGAAACCCTCGCACTAGTGACACCGCTGCCCGTCACCAGTTTGTTTTATAAAAGGCTGGCAATTGGGGATGGATAAACCAAGGCCAAGGCATGGTGGGCCACATGATTGTGCCTTAGAGCTGTCCTCTTACTCTCCCCCGAATGACTTCGGGGGTGTTTCCGAGTAAGATGGTGGCACCTCCACAGTCTAGCGCGGCATCAGCTCTGCCACCTAGATGGATAATGCTGACCAAATTGGCGAGATATTGAAGAAGGGCAATGTCAAAAGTACCCGGAATAGAAGAGCTTGTATGACTAGATTGATGGATGTGCAAGATGCGAAAGAGGTGTGTCAGGATCGTAGCAGATGGAAGTCTGTAGGCTCTGCCTACCCCTCTGAGTAACCGGCTTGAGTATATGTATGGATGCATGACAACTGTTTTAATTACACTTGGGATCGAATTTGTTTTGCAGATTGATTAGCGATGTATTTAAAAGATCAGGTAAGTACCGTGATTGGGTTTGTTTACAGTAACAAACACTAAACCCGCGTATGAAAATCGAAATACTATGAAAATTCCTTTTCAAGCTTAGACCATTTATAAAAAAAACTCATATTACAACAGCCTATAAGATTTTTACCATTTTTAGAACCCGGCGCCAAAAGAGAACAAACAGGTCCTGAAGAAGTCCGTAGAAGAGGAATATCGCAAGTGGACGTCAATGGCGAACGACAATGACATGATATCTCACTTCTCAGTACCGGGCACGCCGCTCTTCCTCTGTCTGCTGTGGAAGATGATCTTCGAAACCAACAGGATCAACCCGATAGCGTTCAAGTGAGTCAATGGTGTCGATTCGGCGCAACACATCTGACAAGACTAACCTTATTTTGAGCGTCCCGTCTTTGTATTTTCGATACAGAAAGAAAAGTACAGAACACTTAAATTAAGTTTAGTCCTGTCAATTAAGTCAAGTTGTGTTGCGCCGAATCGGTGTTATTATCTAAGTATCGAACAACGACGACATAACATCTCACTTCTCAGAGCCGAGCACTCTTCCTCTATCAGTCATCCCCTGAAAGAGAGCATAATATTTTAAGCCGATCTTCATGGGAGCCTCCATTAACCACGTGGTTTGCTTAGAGTCCGGCTAAAAGCCGGTGAGGGGAGTTCGGAGCCAGAGCTACGTAATTTTTTCATAATTTATCATATTACAAATTATAGTACTTAAAAACATATTGTCGCGGTTTTGGGACCCAACCTATACTTAAAAGCCTTATTTTAATAAAAGCTACGTTCGAACAGAGGGTGAGAGGAGTCCAAGCAAAGGCTTCGGTAGGCTACATGAGGGGGGGGGGGGGGGGGAGCAAATATAATATAAATTGGAACCACGTGGTTTATGGACGCTCCGACTCTGTATCAAACCTTATGGGTGTATTCTTTTTTGCTAGGCTGATAAATTTTGGTGAAAGTCGTGTAGCCTACCTGAAGTAATTTTTTAAGTCTTCACTAACGCAGTTTCTTTTAATGCAGATAAGTATTTATTGTGCGTACTCTCTGTTGAATTCCTAGGGCCCCCTTTAAAATAACGGAGTCTCTTAAGGTTGATGCGACGGAACGCGTTCCCAAACGCAAAACTTATGATTGTTTTTCTTATTTAATAAAGGGGAATAATAAACGTTGCGACCGAAATTTTATTTGCCAACTGGACCTAACGACTTATTATGTATGTAAGCAACGGGAAAATAAGAATGCTTCTAATAAACTAATTCGTCTTTAAAACACCAACGGAATATTATAAAGACAGCGTCAACAGATGAAAAACAATTTATTATAACTCGGCCACTTGATAAATATATTAGCTTCTGATTTACTTAGTCAGCGACCGAATTTCCACCTTGCAACATTATTTGTTTTACAGCTTCTACACCTGTTCGTCTAAAAAATATAATTCTGGCATCCACCACAAAGCATCAAATGTTATAATTTAGCAAGTAAAATGAATAAGTCGTGTTCTGTTTAAATGAAAATTAGCGTATTGTTGTTTGATTTAAACTTTCAGTTTGGCTTTTGATAGGTTAAAACTGTTCAAAAACCGACTCAGACCACCCCAACTCTATAGAGGTCTTTTGGTTACTATCCCTAGAGTGTATATGAAAAGTCGGAGGCGCGGAGGGACGGCAGCCCCCGCCCGCTGTACTAAAGCGTAGGCAACCGTGTGAGCCGCAGCGGCCGAGGCGACCAGCAAGCCGAAGCTGCGGAGGTGAGCACGGGTGCTTGCGCTTTGTTATGCAAGGGGGGAGGTGCTGCACTTCCCGCAGCGCCAGAGCTGATGCAGAAATGAATTTGTGTCAAAAAATAGTCCAAAAATCAATTATTCCCTTCCCTCTTCCCTTCCCCCAAAATCAGGCAGATGATATCAAAAGATTAACCAAACTTCCATTCTGTTTTGAACACAAACTCACTTGTCATGAGAATTTTTGATGACATTTTAGATTAATTTGATGTTTCTGGGGGCACGGCAGTGCCCCCGCAAAGTCTCGCAGAAAAAACGCGGAACGGCCGTACCATCCTTTTCTCGAAGCAACTCACGGCACTTTCAACCCCCCTGTATCTTCGTTGTGGGTTAAGCTAGAAGTCTGAAATTTCAGGAACCAAGAGTACTTACTGATCCTACTTCTGACCCCAAATTACAACTTTGTACCTATATTCGATTACGAAATATCTCAAGTCAAAGTTCCCTTATTTTGTCACTGACTGACTGACACATCATCAAAAGTCTAAAGGTGTTCTAGCAGGCCTACAAACTTGAAATTTTGCATGCGGTTAGTGTTAAGTGTACATTGCAACAAAAAAATATAAAAATGTTATTTGCGGTTGGTAATTTAATATTTCCATACAAAGTCTATACAAAATGTATGTTTCCAGCTGCATCTATAAATTTGTATGACACTAGATGACGTTGGTGGTATGCTGCTTTGCATTAAAGACGCCTAAAACGAAAAATTCTACGTTAAAGTTAAAGTGCGAAAACTAAAAAATAAAACCGGTAAAGTGCGAATCTGACTCGTGCATAAAGAGTTCCGTACCCCTACACAATACGGGTACGGAACCCTAAAATTAAATAACAACAATAAAGATGCCATAGCAACATTAAGGCGACAAAACACAAAGCGATAAAACGGTAGCGCCTGACAAACAATTCGGTACCTTTAGTACGGAACTCAAATTTTCATTATTTTACTTTAAAGTATTTACTACAGACTGCCCAAAGTTTAAACTTTTACTTGTATGTTGTATTACCGTTCTAAAGATAGAGCCTTTGTTATAACAATCTGTTCCTTGGGTAAGGCACCCTAAAAAGGGTGGTTTATAATGTTCCACACATTCACAATATTAGTCTATTTAAGAAGAAAATATCAACATTTCGTAATTAAGTCACTAAAAAAACGGTAGTTTGCGAATCCGACTCGCGCATAAAGGGTTTCGTACCCCTACACAATACGGCCTAAAAGTAAATTGCAACAACATAGATGCCATAGCACCATCAAGGCGACAAAAAACAAAGCGATAAAACGGTAGCGCCTGACAAACAATTCGGTACCTTTTTAGGAAGCAACCCTAATTTTTATTATTTTACTTTAAAGTAGTCTGCCTAAATTTTCAACTTGTATGTATAACCGTTCTAACGATAGAGCCTTTGTTATAATAATTTGTGCTTTGGGTAAGGAACCCTAAAACACATTTAGTCTATTTAAAAAGATAAATATCAACACTTCGTAATTAAGTCGCTATTAAACCGGCTAAGTGCAAGTCAGACTCGCTCACGAAGGGTTCCGTACTACCATCACAAAATATGGGTACGAAACCCCAAATCATTATGGTAAATACCAACAATAAAGATGACATAGCAACATCAAGGCGACAAAAAACAAGGCGCTAAAATGGTAGCGCCTGACAAACAAATCAGCACCTTTTGAATACGGAACTCTTAATATTTGTATGCCCAAAATTGTTGTTTTATAAAGATAGAGCTGAAACAAATAGCATCGAATAATTGGACCCCCCTTGGATTTCCATTTATTGAACTTTTTATGCTGTGATAGTGGCCACATTATTATTTGCCGTGATAGAGGACAATATAACATATATTATGTGAAAATATTTACGCGCTACCTATAACGGCTGAAGCTGTAGACCCATGTGATAGATGGATAGACAGCGGAGGATTAGTAATAGGGTCACGGAACCTAATGATACGGAACCCTAAAAATCAAGGTAAAAGGTTATTTATCAAGTAAAGCTTTAAATATATTAAAGGAAAAATAAAGCGGCTAATGTTGTTTTAATTGTATATGGGGCATTCCACGGGAAATGGGAAAACGAATTTTTTTTTTTAAATGATCTAATCAAAACCAATTTAATATTAATGAAAAGTGTATTAGTTAAAGTTACATAATTTGTAAAAAATATTTCCAAAAAAACACGGGAAAGCTTTTTTTTTACTATGATAAGTTGTTGTTTATTGTGAACAAACTCGCCGATTCTTTTTGCACTATATTGGCAACACTATTTTCGGCCATTTTGTTGAACCATCCTGTGAAAATAGTGTCGGAGCGTAAAAATAAAATCTTAAATTGTTTTTTGCCGTCAAAATACAACGAAAAAGGTAAGAATTTTACTCTAAAACTTGACGCTAAACTTTCGACGTAGCATGTCCCACCAGTCACAAGAAAACATACATAAGTTGTTTTTCTAACCTAAAAATTTGTTGAACAAAGGGAAGCTTTTCGGAAAGTAAGAATTTGCTAATTATCAAACTTGTTGGCATTTTATTCTTGTATAAGGTTTTAAAGTGTGTGTAAGAGGTGGTTTCCATTTTTGTCCCACCAGTCACAGTGACTGGTGGGACATTATGTTAAGACTTGTTATAACCTATGGTGACTTATTTTTAACCCGCTTATATGATGTTTTTGTGAGTGTGTTTGCTTTTTTTGCCTTTTTAGATGAATGCTGCTGAGCGGAAAAGAAAATCTAGAGAGAAGTTGAAGAGCGATGTAGTCAAATTAAGTTTAGTTCAAGAAAAACAAAAAAGCTATGATCAGAAACGGCGGGAAAAAGGCAAAGCTCTACGTGAAAGTAACGAGGCTGCTAAAATTCAGTGGAGAGAGAAAGAAAGGCTACGCAAAAGAAAACAAAGGGAAAAGAAAAAGTTGGAGGGAGTCAAGAAGACGTGTATTTCGCCGTTGGGCTCATATAGTACAATAAATACTTTGAAAAAAGCAGTTGGCAAATTAAAAAAAGCTCTTCCGGAAAGTCCAACCAAAAAGACAGCTGTTCTGATGCATGTTTTTAAGGAAATTATACCAGAGGCTATTCATCTATCTACCAAAAATGTTCAATCCATTGCTATAACAAATGAAACTAAGAAGCTGGTGATACATTTTTTTGAACAAGATGATGTGAGCCGGCCTTCTCCGAACAGAAAGGACACAATGTCTATAAAAGATAAAGATACGGGTAAACGTGCTCACGTTGCTAAGCGGCACATGCTGATGACCATTGCTGAGGCATATGCCCAGTTCAAAACTGAATATCCCAACATAAAAGTGGGAAAGAGTAAATTCTTTGAATTGAGGCCGCTGCACGTCAGATACATAAGCGAAATACCCCATAATGTGTGCGTCTGTAGCTACCACGCCAATTACACATTTTTATTGGAAGCACTGAACAAGTTTCATCCAAATCTGCCAATTGATACTGCAGAGTTCCTAAAACTTATATGTTGTGATGTAACTAAAGAAAAATGCATGACAAGTGACTGTAATCGATGTTTCGACGTAACTGATATAATTCCACTGAAAGGAGACACAACAATTAAAACAAATTGGAAGCAATGGCAAACTGTCGATGGTAGATGCCATATAGTAAACGTTAATGGAACGTTACAAGACCTCATTAAAGGGATTATAAACCAGACCCCTAAATTCAAATACCATACATTTGCAAAAAAAGCACAGTCTTCCATCTTTAAACAAACAATTTCTGAAAGTACCGATTCGGAACTCGTTATTCAAGTTGATTTTGCAGAAAACTTTGCCATTCTGAAACAAGACGAGATCCAGTCTGCTCATTGGAACCACCCTCAGGCTACCTTGTTTACGGGATGCGCATGGGCCAATAAGGGCAAGGAAAAAGTTTCTTATGTTGTAACGAGTAATGAGCTCAATCATGACAAATATTCAGTGTGGGTCTTTCTGCAGAAAATAATTGAGGACCTGAAATCTCGCTACCCTAA
Organism: Ypsolopha sequella; assembly: GCA_934047225.1. NCBI lineage: Eukaryota > Metazoa > Arthropoda > Insecta > Lepidoptera > Ypsolophidae > Ypsolopha > Ypsolopha sequella. The sequence continues at coordinate 13,345,704 of OW203983.1, forward strand.
TTTGAAGAAGGTCAATATTTTTTCTGACGGATGTGCGGCTCAGTTTAAAAATAGATTCACACTATCAACCCTTTGCTTCTCTGAGGAAGATTGGGGCGTGGAAACGGAGTGGAACTTTTTTGCTTCCGGGCATGGAAAGGGGGCTGTTGATGGCGTGGGAGCAACCGCAAAAAGGACATTATGGTCCGCGATTATGTCTAGAAAAGCTGTGTTGGATACAGCTTTCGACTGCTACAATTATTTGGCAGCAAATGCTTCTGGACTCCAAGTATTGTTCGTTGCAATCGGGGATATAAAACCTGTCCACGAAACTCTAGATGAGAGATGGAAAAATATGAAACCAATACCGTTAATTCAGAAGCATCATCACTTCAAACCCCATGGCAACAAAGCTATTAAATATGCTCTCACCGCAACAAGTCGTGATGTGAAAAAAGTGTTGCTGATCCATGGTGGGAAACTTAAATATTCTGATGTATACTCTTCTTCTGAGAATGGAGCTGACGACGGTGACGATGACCCAGATCCTCCCAGAATTGAACCAGAAGACGTTCAGAATGATGGTGACGATGACAACCATAATGTTGTGGCTAATTCTTACCCAGATCCTCACAGAATTGAACCAGAAGACGTTCAGAGTGATGGTGTCGATGACAACCATAATGTTGTGGCTAATTCTAACCCAGATCCTCCCAGAATTGAACCCGAAGACGTTCCGAATGAAGGTGACGATGACAACCATAATGTTGTGGCTAATTCTAGCCCAGATCCTCCCAGAATTGAACCCGAAGATGTTCAGCATGTCATTAAAAACGGAGAGTTTATTCTGGTAAAATTGGAGGTAAATTCAGGAAGGAAAGATAAAAAACATAAACTGTACATAGCCGTTTGCCAGGCCGTAGACACGGAGGAGCGAACGATCCAAGTGACATATTTAAAAGCTTGCGCAGGAGACTCCTCCAAATTCGTCATGGAGGAATCAGAAAAACCGTACCATATTTCCATGGATCAAGTAGTGAAAATTCTTGAAGAACCGGCAATAAAGATGTGTGGTGATCGTATTTATTACCATTTTTCACAGGCTACTAATTAGCCTGCGAAAACTGGTAAAGTAGAAGTAGAAAAACTAGGTGTTGATTTTTTCAAAGATTTTTATAAAAAAATGATAATTTCGTACTACATTATCTTAATATTTAATAAACAATTCTAAATATGATATAAAAACGAGTTCATTTTTTCACTGATTTCTTATTGTCCCACCAGTCACAAAACGATGTCCCACCAGTCACATTTTTTACAGTCTATATTTTCTTGTCAATATTAGCATGGTGTTAATTTTTTATTTATCTAGTTAGTCTATTTCATCATTTCATAACATAATTAAAGATGTCTTGCTGTGTACAGTATTTGGGCTAAAATCTGCATTGGCGGTACAGAAAACGGAGGTGAGGTATTTTTCACTGTCCCACCAGTCACACTCTGTTAACCACAAAAATATCACCCAAATATTTACATATACAGTTATGTTTTGGTAAAGTTTCATAATTTGGTTCATTACCTGTTATAAAATATCTATAAGACCACTGTATTATATCAAAACAGAAAGTTACAGGTATAAACATTTGGAATTCTGGAGTAAACTGTCCCACCAGTCACTATGGAATGCCCCATATGCATCCTCTATGATGTAGGTATATTGAAATGTCTATGTACTCGTGTGTCATTCAAAAAAGACCAGCCCCCCTATTGTGTATCTTTAGTTGCCAACTGCACGAGGTGCCTATCATCAAAAACATAGCTAAAAACTGAAATTTCAAAATTGCCTTTAGTGGGTATTGAACTATTAACAATCTGTGTCGTCACTTCAAGTGCGAAAATATCCTTAGGACATCGGAATTCGATAGTATATCTATGTTTTTGATGATAGACACCCATTCCAGAAGGCAACTAGAGATACACAATAGGCCCGCAGGTTTAGCTCATTATTCTGAGAGGTTTAGACATAATAATGTACTCTGTGGTTTAGACCGACAGGCCTGCCTTTCACTTCATGGTCAAAAGAAATTTTAACCTGCCTGTTGCATCTAATTGTGGATAATAGTAATAATAACTTACAGTAAAAATTAATATTGCAATGGAACCTGAAATATTGTACATAAATGAAAATCCTTGTCCACACCTAGTTGTCCCTATACCTGGAGATGGAACATGTTTGTTCCATTCTTTGTCATTCTCTATGTATGGGAACATTGAGTCGTCATATGACATTAGGTGTGCGGTAGTCGAGTATGTGGTAGCGCATTGGGATGAAATGCAACTTTATACGTGTGACGAGCGTAGACACACATGTACTCGACAGCAATGATGAAAACTACCACCTACGGTTCCGTATCCGAACTTATGGCAGCCACCGCTTTGTATCCATTTACGTTCGAGGTTTACGAAAATGGCCGTTTGAGAGGATCATTCGGTGGCGATCCTGGGATGCCAGTGAAACGTTTACGATTCTCTGGTAGTTTCTTAGGTGGTCATTATGAAATGCTCCTTCCCGATACTAGTTTCTCAGGAGTATGTCCTAATGATCAGTTAAAGGGAGTGGGTTTTAAGAAAATCCGCAGCAGACGTGCAAGAAATATTACCCGAGAAGAAAAAAAGGAGGACTACCTACAAAAAGAAATGAGATCCCATCAAAAACATAAAATGTACAAAAATGGCAAGTCTCGCAACGCAATTCTTCCACCGTAAAAAGTTGTGAGATCTTATATAAAGCCAAGTCTGCTATTTTAGTTTTTATGGAAGCACCTTTTCATTTAAGTTAGTATGGAAGTACCTATATAACAAATTTATCATAAATTGTTTCCTATTTAGTTACCTACCAACATTAAGTGACTGTATTAATATTAGTCATATTTATTTCCTAATAAAATATGGTGACTTTGCAATCGCAGAGCACAAATAAAGCACTGATGCGTAGAAATATCTTCTCAAATCGCTAATAAATTGGTATTAGGTAGCTGATACGAGTATGTTGTATATGTTGCTGTGCGATTGCGAAGTCAATATATTTTATTAGGATTATTAATTACATGACAAAATATTAATCAGTCATACTAACCTATAATAAATGCATGTTGAGTTATAACATTAGAAGTCAACTGAATCACTTTATTGATGCCACGGACAATTTTTTTAGAAGCTGACAATTTATAGACATGTTACAAATTCAGATGCTATAAAATAATCACAATGCTGAGTTATATTAACTATTGCTTGTTTTTGTAACACATGGCAGTCGATAACCAAGTAATTCACAGGACAACTTAGTTATTTAGAAGACAAAACTGCTATTAAAAAGAAAGCCTGTTAATTAATACCCTTTAATAAAATGTTATAAAATGCGCAACCAGTACAGGATCATTTACAAAGTAATGCATTAAATAAAAGAACATTCCTAGGAAAGCGTAACTGAAATTAAACTATTGTCGCGTAGAGATATAAATCACATTCATTTAATACGTTTTATAAATAAATAATTAAAACAATAATAAGTTAAAATCAAATGTTTGATCAGGATTTTGGAGCGTATCGGCGCGCGCGCTCTGTCGGCCCACCTCCGCAAGTTCTGTGACTACCTAGTGTTTGAGGTGACAAATCCTGCAGCCGGCGGACCGCACATACACAAGTGCGTCGACGCCATCAACGACATCATCTGGAAGTATAACATTGTCACTATTGACAAGCTCGTCCTGTGCTTGGTGAGTAGACGTATTGGACTACGAGTGCCCTGGGGCCAAATGGCTCTTCGACTCTCGTTTTACAATTTTTACTTTGTAGCGGGAGCTTAGTTGGTAGGACGTCTCAATATTGGGACCAGCGGGCCTATTGTGTATCTCTAGTTGCCTTCTGGACTGGGTGTCTATCATCAAAAACATAGATATACTATCGAATTCTATCGTCATAAACATAGATAAAAACTGAACTTTCAAAATTGCCTTTAGAGGGTATTTAACTATTTACGAACTGTGACGTCACTTCAAATGAGAACATATCCTTAGACAATCGGAAATCGATAGTATATCTATGTTTTTGATGATAGACCCCCAGTCCAGTTGGCAACTAGAGATGCATAATAGGCTCGTTTATCGGAACTTAGGTGCATAATACTTCGTTTATTTACCACTTGCTGACTGCTAAGGTTCACCCTTTATCACGTTGAAGGGGGTGTTACGACTGTTGAGTCTGTTCTAGTGACATTCTGCACTCAGAAACACCTCAGACTCATCAATGGGGGTATATGTCGTGGCGATAAGTTTTATGTTGTATGCTGTTTGTATTATATGTTTGTTTATATTTATTAGTTTATACAGTGGTGGTCACATAATTAAAGACACCTCCGAATTGACCACAAAAAACTTAGTTATGGTACTACCATTTGCTTAAATAGGTATTTAATATAGAGTAATTGGTATTAAACCATACGTGACATTGTATTCTTAAAATGTGGGACAAAAAAATAGATATGTTCGTTAGTAGTTTAGCCACTGCGCACTATGGGAAAGTAACACAAACTTTTTTAACTTACTTGTAGCTGGCCAGCTAATTAAAGACAATAAAAGCTGTGTTCTGAATTTTAAAAAAGAAAAAAGGAACTAAATTCTCTTTTTCTTTGTTTTGCCGCGTATTTTCATGAAACGTCGATATTACTAAAAACCATAACTTTTTTCATTAAAATTAATACGTTTTAAACCAATCAATATGGGAAAAAACAAGAGTTGCGATTCGACCACTAGGAAGATTATTTTAAACTTTCGTACCAAAGGCTGGTCGTACAAAAAAATAGGAAACCACTTGAACTGTTCTAAGGACATGGTTATGAATGCTATAAAACATACCAAGAAGTTTAACACGACCGAAAACGTACCTAGAAAACCGAGGCCAAGGAAAACTACTGTGCGGGAAGACTCTAAGATGGTGTTGTTGGCAAAAAAAGATCCGTTCAAGGGATCAGAACTGATACGTTCGTAGTTGTTTGGTGCAGGACGGTCGAAGGATGTGTCTGCAAGAACAATTAGACGGAGACTATGTGAGGCAAACTTGTACGGAAGAGTGTCTCGAAAGGTGCCACTTTTGAAAAAGCAAAATGTTAAGGCAAGATTAGCGTTTGCTAAAAAATATCAACACTGGACTGAACGACAGTGGAAACAAGTGCTCTTTTCTGATGAAACAAAAATTAATATGATTAATTCTGATGGAAAACAATATGTTAGACGCCCCCCAAACAAAGAAATGGATCCAAAGTATACCAAGAAAGTAGTCAAACATGGGGGCGGAAATATCAAAGTATGGGGCTGCTTTTCAGGACTTGGTGTAGGACCTGTCAGGAAAATAGAAGGCAACAGGGATAAATTCCAGTACAAGAATATTTTAGAACAAGCCATGCTGCCTTCCGCCGAGCAAAATTTACCGGCCATTTGGACTTTCCAACAGGATAATGATCCGAAACACACTGCAAAAATAGTAAAAGACTTCTTAAGGAACCAGTCCGTGACAGTTTTGGATTGGCCCCCGTACAGCTCGGATTTAATTCCCATAGAAAATTTGTGGTACCAGGTGAAAAAGACAGTGGTGACAAAGCGGACATCGAACGTCGATCAACTTTACACAGCCTTTCAGAAGCATGGGAGCAAATTCCGGTAGGAGCTTGTACAAAATTGATCGTTTCCATGCCCAAGAGATGTCGTGCTGTAATTTCTGCCAAAGGACATGCGACCGAATATTGATACGTACCGGAATGTTTTATAAATTTGTTGGGAATTTAGTGTAATAAAGATAATTTCAATAACAACAATATTTTTTTTATTTCTTCTAAGCAAATGGAGTGTCTTTAATTATATGGCCATATCTTTGTTAAGTTTATACTGCTTGCAATTAGGATAAACCGAATAAAAGATTAGGAACAGACAAATTTTGTTGATAATATTTCGTTTTAACACTACACAATACCTACACAAATATTTTTAAATTGTGTAGCAAGTTCCAATGGTACCCTGATAAAAAATATAGAGAGGAATAGCTTAGTTATTTTAATATGCTTTAAGTGTCTGTAATTACGTGACCACCACTGTATGTAGTCAATAACATACAAATAAATCGGAACTTCATCATCTTCGAAGTAAGTGTCAAACTTAAATCATTTAATTTTCTAGGTATCTAGCTTTTTCTAAGCTAGGGTTAGCATTCTTTGGCCTGTAAAAAGGAATGTTATTTAAAATTAACTGTAATATCAAGTCTCAAAGAAACTAAAATAAGAAATTAGATAGTAGTCTACAGATCGCTCGTAGAGAAGGGACAATGTAGAAAAATCAAAATGAAAAAACGGTTAAGTACAAGAAATGGGCAAAACAGTCCCGTAATTTTATATTGTGCATATATTTTCAATAACTGGGAAAATTTTAAAACACTATACAACGTGTAACAGAAAGGTGTAACCATATTTGAAGAGCTTATTCAGTCAATGATATAGAACAACTTTTACTAAGGAGCCAACCCTGAAATCTCAAAAAAAATCTACCCTTCCAAACATTTCGGCCGATCGGCATTGCGTTTTTCTATGAAACAGTTAATTTTTTTTCGAGGTACAGTGTTTGTTCCATAGTAAAAGTTGTTCTATACCATTTACTGAATAAGCTCTTCAAATATGGTTACACAATTCGGTTACACGTTGTATATCTACATACTTGCAACAAATTATTTAAAACTGGGAACAAAGGAAAATAAATATGAATATTTGACGAATTAACTTTAAATAAATTTATATTGACTTTATAAGCTTTCTTTTATTTTTATATAATTACAAAAATATACACAAATGAGATACATTATTCTATTTACTTACAAATGATAATTATCATTATTATAATTTATTATTATATTAATTATTATTATTATTATTATTATTACAATTTATAATTATAATAAATTAAGATACCTATATTTCGGGCCCACTGGGCCGGGCCTCAGTGGAAATGATAATGCTATTATTTTAAAGTAACAATGATTATTTATCACCAACCTGTGAAAAGTTTTAACATTAAATACACTGTAAAAGCTTTTAATACTTTTTGCTTTTTTTTAATATAAATATACTGATATATATCATAAAGTATTCTAGGGTTGAAATTGGCTTTTCACTCCATTAAACACATGGTTTTATCTTGTATTTCATAATTTTTGGCATATTGACATGCGATCCTGTTTTAATATAACCATGGACTGCTTAGAAAAGTCGCATTGGGGCCACAACCATATTATCGCCTTTATTACAATCGAAATACATATATATACTTTAGTATTTTATTTACATAATATCATTGGTCTATCTAAGGACACAACCTTCATCTCTAATCTGCAAAAATATTAATTCTATTTTTTCATGTCTTCTCTTCCTCCTTGCAGCTTCCTGACTTTGCTCGACTTTGCTTTAGTTTTGGATTCTATCGTGTTTAATTTAAAGTTGATTTTAAAATGCGGAGTGGTTTTTACGCCCACCGGCGAGTTAACACCTTAATATTTCTTCCGCCGTCCGCCGGATTATGTGCTGAAATTCACAAGTATCCGCCGTAAAACAGGCCTTTCTGCCCATGCGCGGCGGTATCCTATAAGAACAATGATAGAAGCCGCCATAACCGCCCATTCGCGCATGCGCAAACGTGACAATATTTAATACATTTGCTTGATTTGTCGCTTCAGATATCGAATTGTTTCATGATATACGCAAAAATCCTTTTTTAAAAAGGTGCAAGAATAACGATATAATGTGTCTAGCCACACCGTTTAAAATTATGTAATTCTGAGGCTGCTGATTTGAATCCCCTAGTCTAGGCCTAATAATGATTACAATGTCTAATTTCAAAGGTACTGCGGCCGAATCCCGACGGCAACGAGAGCCAAGTTTGCCTATTTATAATTCAGCTGCTGCTGCTCAAAGGCTCCGAACTACGGAACAGGGCTCAGGACTTCGTCAAGGAAAACTCACCGGAGCATTGGAAACAGAGTAATTGGTAAGTAGGTTATTTTTTCTCAAATAAAGCTTGTAGCACAGTTACAGTCCGTAGAACTTTAGGATTTCGAGTCTTGCTTCTGCAGTATTTGTGTAATTGTCTATAATTATGGATGTATAAGAACCGAAAGAGTTGTGTCTGGATCGTAGCAGATGGAAATCTGTAGTCTCTGCCTACCCCTTTGGGGGACAGGCGTGAGTATATATGTATAGAATAAAATAAAATAATTATAAACAACAAAAATAACAGATTTCAGTATTTTCGAAATATATTTCGGCCCACTTTGGGGCAGTCATTAGTCGAGTGGGCCGAAATATATTTCGAAAATACTGAAAACTGTTATTTTTGTTGTTTATAATTATTAAATTAAATTAAAATCTTTATATAGGCAAATATTAATATTTATTTATAGAATGAAATGAAACTTGAGGATAATTCATGATGTAAACAAACGGACCACCCCAATAATATGGATAGCCGACCAGTTTGAGCAGATTCAGACTGTCTTCTTCTGGGCGATGGAAAACGATTACGAGGCGACGCGCGACGTTGCGCCACACTGCTGAAACTGGTCCTCTAAAAAGGCCGTTTTGCATGAATCACATTATGATTCTGTTCTAATGCCGTCCCTTTTGCACGCGTGAAAAAACTCTGACTACTACTTTCAAATCATTTTATGATTGATTTATATAAAAAACGGCTCACCTCAATACGTGTTATGATCGGGAAAGCTGACCAGTTTCAGCAGATTTAGACTGCCTTCATCTGGGCGAGTAACTGAAACTGGTCGGCTTTCCCGATCATAACACGTATTGAGGTGAGCCGTTTTTATATAAATCATGAATTATCCTCAAGTCTCATTTAATTCTATAATTAATTCTATAATCATTTTGTGATTCACCCAAGTCGGCCTTTTTAGATCCCCTGGTCGGCTATTGCGATCATAGTATTTATTTAATGAAATGAGCAGTTTGTTTACATCAAGTATTTGTATTTTATAGTCATTGCTATTTGTTTCGTCTTTGGAAATAGTTCCTGATTCTCTTTCCTGTGCAGTCTTTATCCTTTTCCTTTAAGTGAAATGTCCATCATAATTCATTCAGGTGGCCTGTTTAATCTGTTTATAGACGTCAAATGTTTTTTAGATAATTTGCGTTGTTAACTAGCCATTTAAAAATAATATTTCTAGAACTATAAAAAAAATGGGAAATTTCTGTTCTATGTAATAATAGTTGGCAAAATGCGGGTGTGACTTGCATTTCACAGTTCACACCTGGAAGACCTCTGACACCCCTCGGGGATTCATGTCGTGACGATATATTTTTTCATTTATGTTTATGTATAGCTATCATTCTTATATTTTATTTAATCGTGTTCATCACTTCATAAGAAGCTGTACCTGGAGAGAGGTCCACCCGTTGCGTAGTATCAGTCATCCGTTCGTCACTTTCGCAAATTTTACGGAAGTCGCCTCGCCTTCATCATCGCCTCGCTTACTTGACTCTCCTGATTTCTGGGCGAGCGCGCTTCATCTCAGGTCTTATTGACGCTTTAAAATAAAATAATAATTCAAAACACTTTTCTTCACTGAGTGAGCAAAATTTAATTTAGCAACAAAGGCTTTTCGAGCTTTCTCTACATTTTGAGTGTTAGAAAGAATGTGCAAACATAGTGGAACTATATACAAGGTGAATTTGTGAACATCGTCCAAATTCATACTTGAGCCTTGGTAAGTGACCAGCATCATGAACCAATAACGATTTTTGTTAAATTCATTAAATGAAATTTCGACTCTCCATAGTGATTGACTCAGGATAAAAAAAAAAAAAAGAAAGTTTATTCGTTATAACAAATTACAAAAATACACACTTATAATTAGTACAAATTATATAACTACTTAGTTTATAAGGGAGTAACGTTGGAAGCCATGGTAGGTGGTAAGCCTGAGTAATGGCCTCCAGCGCCTTTCCGCGGGCCAAGTTACATTTTTGTGATGAAAACAAAATAAAATAAAATTAAGATTACAAAAACTAATACCTAACTAAAATCTAAAATTAAATTGATTGGCATAAAAAAGGATTGGCAGTGAATTACTATGGGAAGTCAAAATTTCATTACACTAATTTCACAAAAATTGTTATCGATTCATGATGCTGATCACTTACAAAGCCTCCAGTATGAATTTGGACGATGATCAAAAAGTCACCTTGTATAAAGCAAATATTGACAGACAACCGCAAATCGATGTACAGGATAGCCATTTTGTACACGGGTACTTTGGGTTAAAACAATCATTTTGAGCGGTAGTTCTTAAAAATATTCCCCTTAGGGGGGAGTAATGACGTCATAAATGTTTTGTATGGGAATTGTATTTTTTTTCCAAATCCTATCGAGTGTGGTATCAAATGAACGGGCTTTATGAGCCGGTTCAAAAAATATACTACAGCATTCATTTTGAACTCAACCAAACCCAAATTAAAAACAAACGGTGTTACTACAAAACGGCGTTTAACTTTAGACAGTGTTTAAATCTGTTGCTGTCACTTTTTTACGATATGAAAGAAAAGGCGACAACAACAGATTTAAACACTGTCTAAAGTTAAACACCGTTTTGTAGTAACACAGAAACTGTTTAACTAAATAAGATACTTAAGATATTGTTTAAGCAATATAACTCGACGTGGTCTCCACTGTGAGACACTACATTAACTTTTTCCCTTATTTGGTCAAAGTAATTTCGTCTAAAGTGTTCCTCTTCTTCTTTTCCCTTCTGTCTTTCCTTCTATGATATTATCTATGTTAATGTTAGTTTTTTGATAAATATATATTTGTCTAAAGAAAAAAGTTTTTTTCTTTTTGTAAATAACTTATATGACATATTTAATTTATTGTCAGGTTCTCAACTGATGCCGAGCCCAGTGGGGCCCGAAATATATCTTGAGTAAAATTCTCATTTTTACCTTTTTAATAAACCAAAACTACATTAAAAATGTTATAAAACAGACACAAATATATGTTTATCAAAAAGTTTATTCGCAAATGCGACACTATAATATTTAAGATGTTAATGTTAATGTAACACATGTCATTATTCGGGCTCCGCAGGTACGACAAGCATCTGTCGTTCCACAGGAAGTACCCGGAGAAGTTCGCGCCGGAGGAGGCTGGTGGCGCGTACGGTGGCCCGATCCCGGTGTACCTGAGCAACGTGTGCCTGCGCTTCCTGCCGGTGCTGGACATCATCGTGCACCGCCATCTCGAGATCCCGCAGGTCAGCAAGAACTTGGAGCAGCTGCTCGAGCATCTCGGCTACTTGTACAAGTTCCACGGTTAGTACTCTATCGATATACTGGGTGTTAATATGATGTTGCGGATGCCGGAAACTGGCAATAGTAGTCGTCCATACGAACACTTTTACTTTGGAGTTAATCCTCAAATCGCGAAAACAAAATCAGCTGTTCCATAAAAAGTTACAAAGCTACCTGACCACACTTTCCACACTCGGTACACCCGCGTTTTACCGATGATTATGGTGAGCTTTATCGCCGTACGTCGGGCACAGATACACGCTTTTTCGGGCATGCAGGTTCCCTCGCGATGTTTTCCTTCACCGTTCAGCAAGTGGTGAGTAAAAACAAATACTATGCACATAAAATCCGAAAAATTCATAGGTGCTAGCCCGACCGGGGGTCGAACCTGGATCTCAAGACTGAGAGGCCAGTGTTCTACTCTTGAGCTACCGCTGCGCCACTAATATTACTAAATAAGAGAAACGCAATAAAAATAGTGAAGTTACTAATATATGTAAGGGCTTTTTTTTGTATATATATGAATTTTTTTGCCCTAAGCTTTCCAAAAATAATATTTTTACAACTGCATGATAATTTTGGACTCATAAATTACTTACAATTAATCGAGTAGTAATTGGCAACATTTGTTCAATATTTTCTGAAGTTTCAATTCACGAAGTTTTCGAATTAACACACCTTAACATAATTTAATCTAAGCGGCGAATTTTTCAAAAATATTCTTATTATATATGTTTCCACTAGTACTTACCCAGCTACAATTTTCAGTACCATCTTACAATCGCTTACATTTGGGTAAAATGTAATGGTACATTTTAATCCTCCCACTCGACTTTCTACTTTGCCCGAGTAAACAAGGCGTTACAGAATAAAGTCGTTATCTCTTTTTATACTGATTGATGACATAATTAATAATAAAAAAAATAAGATTCTTCTTGTTGTTATATCTCTAAAGCCTGCGTAACTATTTATTTAACTAGTCTTCTTTTATTGCCTTTTTTGCCTACATACCCAGCTACACTTTTAGTACCATCTTGCAATCGCTTACATTTTGTAATGGTACATTTTAATCCTCGCATTCGACCCGTGTAATCTTTGTAAAATATCAAAATGTCCCAAGTATACAAAGTACGCAATGCATAAGTTCTGTTCCCATTTTCCCAAAAATCCTAATCTAACTCTGCACCTACCCCCTAATAGCCGTTCATAAATTAACAATTTCGTCAGGTTATAACACTGACAGCAGGTTATCGTATACAATTTTCAACGCGTGCGACAGAGATGGCATTAGGACCCGTGTCGCGACCCCTTGTTTATGAACGTAGCCCTGAACACCCAAATGGGTTCGTTATTAAGTTGAGCCAAGAACCTATCAACACCAAGGCTTTTTTTTTCCAGACCGTCCCGTGACTTTCCTATATAACACTCTGCACTATTACGAGATGAAACTCCGAGAGAAACCCTTGATCAAGAAGAAACTCGTGAGCGCCGTATTGGGTTCCCTGAAGGACGTGCGGCCGGCTGGCTGGGCCACCACGGAACCCTTCCAGGGATACCTGGCGAAGGGCGAACCTGACGCCGCCACCTGGGTTCCAGAGTTGAACTACTACTTGAGCCTTGTCAAGAGAATGGTTGACAGTATCCTTTATTTAATGTTATTAAATTCAAGTAAACCTAATCTTTATTATTTTTTAGTGTATTTCCCCATATTATTATATTTATTATATAAAATTATTAGGTATAGATTATTTAGTTGTATTGTTTTTTTTTTACAAACGTGTAATACGTGTGTGTATGATATATACCTATATTACAGAAATAAATTGATTTGTGTACGTATAAAGAACCATCTCATTGTTTTACCGCATATTGTTCGTATTGTCCATATTAATCCATCCAGTAATAGCAGACCTTGCATATCTAGATTGATGGAAGTGGAACAGGCGAAAGAGATGTGTCAGGAACGTAGCAGTTGAAAATCTGCAGTCTCAGCCTACCCCATTAGGAGACAGGCGCGTGTATACTGTACAGTACATACATAATAATTTGTGATCTATTAGCATTTTATTTATTATTTATTTATAACACTTTTTTAACATTTACACAAATAACTTAAAGACAAAAAATATATAGCATATTATTTTCATTTATTGCGGATCAATTGATTGATCGTAAGTGAGTACGTAAAAATAACATAATGATCATTCCACACCTTCATACTCACCTACATGCCAAGGAACTCCTTGACTCAGTCTCAGCTATGACAGGCAACTCGCCCTTCCCCAACACAGACTGGCGCTTTAACGAGTTTCCGAACCCCTCGGCGCACGCCCTCTACGTCACATGCGTCGAGCTTATGTCCCTCCCGCAACCCCCCCAAGCCGTGGGCAATAGCCTACTCGACGTCATCACCAAGGGATTCGTCGTCATCCCGCCAACGCAAATTCAACTCTGGATCAACGCCATAGGGCTCATTATGGCGGCCCTACCTGACCCCTACTGGACCGTGCTACATGACAGGATATTGGAGCTAATGACGAGCACGGAGATGATAGAGTGGCAGTACTCTCACACGCCGTTCCAGCTGTTCAATTTCAACGAGACTAACGACGCTATGTTGGAGAATAAGTACAGTCTAACACTAGCGTTGGCTCACTCCGTTTGGTACCACGCCAGTGCCGGACAGATCATGCAGGTTCCGCAGTGAGTTTTTCAAGAGATTATTTAGCTCGTTTTCATTTAAGATTATTTACCTATTTCCGCTTTTAGATAGTAACTCTTTTATTTTGTTTAATTTGTATGTAAAAAAATAAAATATGTATATATTATTATATATTGACCATACTATAGCTGGACCATAACCGTTGTGCCTCGCTATAGGCGCCGCGCGGCTAGGCAGGGGGAGCATAGCACGAGTTCACATGAGATCGATATTGTTTTATTTTTTATTATTTGATGATTTTGATTCTGATTTGTATTATAAGATTTTTTTTTTATGAATCATAAAATCATCAATACATATAATAAAAGAGTAGAACTCGGTGTGTCTGTACATTGAAGAAAAGTAATAAAAATAGAAAGGGGATGACTAAATAAGAGTAATAGAACACAAATCAGAGATTTTTAAAATTTTACATGTTTAAATTAGTTACGAGTGAAATGAAATTCCTTTGGATGTCTTATTTGCGTTATTTGAAGAGTTAGAACAATTTGCCACGCTGCAATACTCGTACACCATTTTTATAATATGTTTGTTCTAACGCGTTCGGTTGAGAAATGAGAGGCCCGTGGGTTATGTCTTGACGTATTGATCATATCGGTGCGTCGCAGTCACGGCTTTCATGGCCTTTCTATTCGTTATTAATTATGTGCGCAGTAACCTATTTTCATAGCAAAGCTTGAAATAAAAGTGGGGAGGTTATCTTTGGGAAAATAACAAAAATACTACGACTGTCCCTACTGTCAGATTACAATATTCAAAATTCTAAGTGCTGCAAGATAACACTAAATTTCACACGGATGAAGTCGCGGGCAACAGTTATAATAAATTAATATTTTTTTTACTACTATTATAACTGAACATTGTAAAGTTATGTATTTAAAATATTTTTAAATACTGTAAAAGAGCGATGTCTATCTGTCTGTACATTGATGATGAAAAAAAATTGCGGTGTAGGATACCGATACAAAAAAAAAGGTGTTTTTGTCGGTACCTATTTCATGCATCACGCAAAAACTACTGAACGAGTTTTGGTATGGTTACCACTGTTCGATCCTCAGCAGTGGGGCATTAATAACAAATAAAGAAGGAAGGAGGATCACTGTTCAATAACTTATTGTAGCCGATTTTGAAGGCTTTAATTTTAGTTTTATTGCTGTCAAAACTAAAATTATTCCAATGTAATTTCACTCATGTTCCTTACATTTAAGGGCTATTTTGCAATAAAGAAAATTTAGTTTTGACATAACTAAAACTAAAATTAAAGCCTTCAAAATCGGCTTTATTATCTAACTAAAAACTGGATACTTTCTACTGCGGGAATCCCACTGTGGCTGTATTATCTTCTTCCAAGCGGAAAAAGTCGCGGGCATCAGCTAGTATTTGAATAAATATAATAATTTTAATATAACGTACCTAGTTACTTATTTCACTTACCATTGTAGTGGTACCATATTTCCTAATAAATATAAAAAGCTTTATATCCTATAAAATATTGTAAACCAATCTCGTAAGATCTGACAATATCGATCTCATGTGAACTCATGCTACTCTTTCCTTTCCTCCCCCCGCCTCGCCGCACGGCGCGGCGCCTAAATTACAGTCAAGGTATAGTTATAATCTTTTTAGACTTTGGCCTTAACTTAAAGATAATTACGCCAATGGTCCAACCAATATATACCTCTAGCAAAAGCTAATAAAGTATTTTCCATTGGCATACTTGTGTTGGACAGGTACTATACGCACAGTACCGCAACGCGTACGCGTTCACTCAAATAAGTAGGGATTTCTCTCTACATTTGTATAGATGATTTAATGAATGAAGAGCGGCGTATTTATGAAGAAAACAACCGCTAATGTGGAGTGCGTATATTTCACTGATTGTACGATGATTGTTTGCTAAATAAGTGAACTATAAAATGCTTACGCTAAAATATTACAAAATAATAATCTTTGAACAGTTGACTGTACAGTACGCGTGCTCAAGGATTACAGGATAGTAGACAATAATTGAAATAGAGGTAGAATAAAAGATCGATTACGATCGATAAGTCTCGTACCGGGAAGTTGCGTAGTATCAGCCATTCGTCCGTTACCGACTTCCGTAGATTTTGTGGAGCGGAAGTCTCTGACCATACTGATAAAATGTAGCATTATTAGTTATCGGTCTAACCGGTTGTTTTTGTCCCTATACTGTGCTAATATTCACTTTCCAACTGCTAGGTTCGTCAAAGAGAAGATGTCGTCCGAGATCCGCACAGAAGTGCAACTCCTGTACCTCTGCCACCTGGTCGGTCCGTTCCTGCAGCGGTTCAACTCTGACGTCTCGCGCGCCGTGTTCGAGATCACGCTCACACTGTACGAGCTACTGGCGCAGATCGACAAGGCGCAGGGGCATTTGTCGTACATCGATCCTATCTGCGACTTGCTGTATCCTTTTATATATTTATATAAAAATACATCGTCGCGACATGAATCCCCACGGGGGTATCAGACGTGTTTCCGAGGGCTGACTGTGAAATGGAAATCACGTTTCACACTCGGTACGCCCGCGTTTCACCGACGATTATTACGACCCATCGTGGTAATGTGATGTGATGGCCTGAATCTCTCCTCCCCCCCTTATGATGTGATGTCAGAAAGCACGACCGGCAGGTACCCGGTCTTTCCACCAGTCGTGCCTCTGAACAAGATAAAATTAAACAGTGACCTAATTGTAACCTAATAGTTGGTAAAAGGTTCTGAAGAAAACTTCGAGGTACTTTACAATGAAGTGTATTTAATTTTATCAAAACAAATCGTCAATTCCACAAGCCAAAGGTGTTATGGAAAAATTATACTTAGTTACAAGCTTTTGGCCAAGACCTTCATTTGGCATATATCCTGCCAAGACATTACTAAAACCTTAAGTACCTTTAAATAGTTGTGTCAGGTACCGCCTTAACATCAGGTAGTAATATTACATTGGAATTAGTATTGCCAAGACAAAAATAAAACATTTAAGTGATAACTAGATGGGTTAGTTACCGCCTTAACCACAGGTAACTAGATTACATGGAAACTTGTGAAATTACATTAAAAAAAAAACTTTAAGTGTAACAAAACTTGAAAACAAACAAGGGAATTAATTTCCAAAAATAAATCTAGCTCAGGGGAGCCGTAGATCCTACAAACAATACATATTTGTCGTTCATACACTTTAAACCAAATCGTCTGGTACACCATTCAGTTCTACCAGGGAAAAAAAATATTACGGAACATAAAATTTTACTGTTTGGGTTATTCAGTGAAACAGGAAGAAGAATTTACACTTGGTTACTAATAGGACACATAACTAAGTGTCCTGAAAACATACCGTCCTAGGTACCTTAATTGTGTGTGGTTAAAAATAAAAATTCCAACACATACTTGAGTTTCTCCAATAATCACAACAGGAAATGGCACGCCGTCCGCTGCCCCCTTTCAAGGTCAACGATCCCCGTCCACGCAGACAAAGGAACTGCTTACTGCGTACACCACGCGGCGGTCATTTCTCTGCCAGCTGGATAAATCACCAACGAGGCAATACCACTTCAAACTTGAACTTGGAAAACTTGAAAATCTTGAAAAACTTGAAAACTTGAACTTCACACTTGAAAATCTTGAAAAACTTGTAGACCCTGGAATTAGAAGAGAATAGACAATATTAAAACCTTTACCACACGGAACGATGAGAACAAAATTCCGGTGACTCAAAATACAAAGAAAGCAATACATACCATGATCTGACAATAGTCAGAACTCCCACCAACCCGACGAAAAAATTCCTTTTTTAAATCATCCGAAAGAATATGTATAATTTTCCTGAAATACAAAAACAATATTATAGAACTATTCCACACAAATGAATAACCCAAATTTAAACACAAAACCCACCTAATATATTAAAAACACAACTCCTGTTGGCACCTCCGCCATTATATAATGAAGATACACTCAACACAAGTTGACAGCAAAAGCTCCGGCCGACAAATGAACGAGAAAAAACCTCGGGAATTGCGGCAGACACGCGAGCAACTTCATGTCTAGAAAAGAGGGTAAACCGCAATTTACCATCAAGCAAAACTACGACGCGTAACTTTTTGTGATAACCGCACCTAAAAAATTTGCAATGCTACAGTGAAAGTCTAATAATATTACAATGATAGAACAACTACGATCACCCGAGAAACAACGAAATTATGCTCTATTTATCGTGTTAAATTCTAAATTCATGATGGGACAATCATATGTATACATATACACACAGCACAGAGACACCAATAAAACTACCATTTTTTAGGAAATCTAGATCACAGAATAACCTAGGTTACCTAGAATTATCCCGAAGGGAGTGCTATGTGTTTACCCAACATAGAGTGTCCTTTGTCATTTATTTAACCTTTATATCGTCGAAATCAATTTGCTTTGATTGAATCGTATTAGCTGAACCTTTCGTTGTCGAATACACAGACTTTTGTGTGTATGACTAAAATTTACCCCCTTTTATGAATGCATTCAGTAATCAGTTTGAAAAATATGAGCGGCCGCTCTAGATCAGCTAATCACTAAGGTTTTATCAAGGTACTCTGATATGTTAGGAACAGCACGCTGACTTGAATTAAAGGATATACTATACTATTGAGTCTCGTTTTTAGGTGTCTCAATTTGCCAGTAAAACTCGTCAATCACGGTTCAATGAGTGCATAAACAACTCAGTTTATGATATTAAATATTTAGAGTGGCAAGGGATACGAACCAAAGTGGCTACGTGTTTGTTTCATTAAATGAGTATTAAGTCATAATTAATAAAGTCGTAATTTAATATGCAAAGTTTGTCCAATTAAGAATTAGAGTATGACCTGCCTAAATATCCTGTCTGATATTTAGGCAGGAATTAAGGGTCTCAACTAGGAAATCTCTAGATGTAGAGTTACTTGATAACGAAAAAAAAAAGGTATACAAAATTCTTAATGCCTACATGGGTAAAGGAAAAATAATAAATGCACAAGATAGGATAAATAAAATATTTATTCCTTGGAAAATTGGTATGTCTTAAGCTTAAGGCGTAGAACGCATTTGTTCTTCTTACAGACAGTACCTCACCAAGAAACCCGCTACGTTACACTAGGTTACGTAGTTACGGGCTGCTAAAATAATACTTAAATTATGGTTTCGTAAGCCGTCCGTCAAACGTTTTATCGCCAATATTTTAAAACCCTGTATGAATTTTCGTCACTGGATTGGAAAATCGTCAAATTAACTAATAAATCCTCGAGTTTCTTGCCAAATTCTTCTAATGACATGTTTTGTGTGATGATGACCTCCTCTTTGGATTGTGGTTTACCCATTCTTAGGTAAAAATAAAAAAAATGGCTTCACTAAAACCACACTACATGTTTGCCCGTTCACTTAACATGACTCTCACAATTCTGGCATGGGCCGCCATGAATTGAAAGACGAAAGTAATTCAGTAATTTACGTATATTGTCCGAAATAGAATGCCAACCTGGTCTACAGTGATCGTTCCTATATTTGATCTTATATTATCATTACATGGCTAACACATACATAACAGTACATTCATTGGTGTGCTCTACGCACACTACAGCATTAGGCTAGCATAGTTTAGTGTCATTTAAGCTTTTCCAGGTTGTTTTCTGGTTTATGTTTTAAATTATCCTGTACAACAACTATAAACCCGTTTAAAAGTTGTTGTGCAGGATAATTTACAAAGTAATACATTAAATAACATAACTTTGCTAGAAAAGCCTGATTGACATTGAACTATGGTCGCAGGTATATAAATCACAGACAATCAATAATTTTTATTAAAAAATAATAATAGCAATCAATCCGCCACATCCACCTTACAAATCTAATATGTATTATGTGTTAAATTTTCTTAACAATCCAAATCAGCTACCACATAAAGTACATGTTCGTCGGCGACACAATGAAGAGTGAAGTGGAGACCGTGATCCGCAAGCTGCGCCCCGCGCTGCAGATGCGCCTGCGTTTCATCACGCACTTGAACGTGGAACAAATAAACACCGCCTAGCAGAACGACTACTACAGCTACACGCCTTCTAGCTCCAGCTGCAGCGAGGAGTAGCTGTAGTGTCACGTCTTCACTTGCTTAAAATTACCAAACCACGTTCCCTTACAAACATCAGGTGTCTTTTGTTTATATAGCCAAATTATTACTTTAGATTTGCTAAGTGATCAGGACCAAGATTCAATTATAGGTCTCGGCAGTAAATAATGCACATCGTATCGTAGCGGCATCTCTGTTGCACGAAGCACAACAGTCCGGTGTAACAGAGACGACGCTCTACGAAGCCGAAGATAGCCGTTGTGCATTATTTACTGCCGGGTACTGTACCCTCTATTCATTGTGGACTTTTATGTAGAACTTTTTAAGATGTACTGTAGTACATTATTTTGATTTATCTCGTAGGGTTCAGCCAGCGTTTGCAATGTAAGCGCAAAAAATGTCTTCATTTACGACATCCCATTAGAAACCTCTAAAATTGTCAGTGTTTCTCAACTATATTATGCATGTTTTATACATATAAACCTTCCTCTTGAATCATTCTATCTATTTAAAAAAACCGCATCAAATCCGTTGCGTAGTTTTAAAGATCTAAGCATACACAGGGACAGACAGACAGCGGGAAGCGACTTTGTTTTATACTATGTAGTGATAATGAAGTGAAGCCGAAATGTCATTTTGCGTTTTTCACAAAAAGGTTCATTGAACCTTGGTCCTGACCACTTACCGAGTTCTAGGCATGAATTTGTCTATTCAAACAAAATTCACCTTACAAATGTGTGTATGTGATTTCATTTAAAGATGGCCCGGTAAATAGACAATATTATATTGAACAATATATATAAATATTTTGTATATGTATAACAATCGAATATAGATAAGATTATGTACCTTTACCGGATTTCCAATTCATTCTAATCAAATCTGTTGAGAAGAAATATCCGGTAATGCATAAATCATCACCCAAATTATACAAAATGTATAATATTATTATTATGACAATTAAACGTGTCCAGATCGAATCAGATGATCTAGTCTTTGCCTACGCTTCTGGTACAGGTCGCGACACGATATTTGACCGCTCGGTGAAAGTGGTGGGGGATTAGCGCATGTGTTCATTCGCGCACAAAAAGACTAAGTGCGATAGAGAAAAAATGACTAGCGCTGTCAAGATCAGACCTCAAACCGTGCCGCTACCTGTATCTGACCTCCATGTAATAATATAGAGGTCAGTACCTGAAATAAGATATTTGTACTATTTGTATCAAAGAGAGGTTGTTTATTTCTAAGGAACTAGCAGATAGGTAATTAAATTATTTTTGTCATGTACCTAGTTTAAATTCAGTAATCATCACAAATGTTATGATACAATTATTAGTAAAGCATCACATCATTAAAGATATTAAATACGCGTGATACACTATAACGAATTACTACACCTTAGACAAAGCATTAACCTCTAGACATCGCTGTTTCAACCTTAGAGCATGTTTCAACACCAAAACGAAGGTAAGGAACAAGTTAATTCGAAGAATGACTTGTGGCTCTTGCGGTGCCGATCCAGATGCCTTACGTACTACGGCACTAGCCTTAAGTTACTCTGCTGTAGAATATGCTTGCGTTGTTTGGAAAAACTCAGCACATACAGGCCAAGTGATCACCTGAAACCAACACTGGAAGCAAACAAGTGATGCTTGCCATGTTCCAGTGGACCAGCGGCAGCGTCTCGAATCTAGGTAGAGTTTTTTTAAGAACCGGACATTGTCATGCGAAACACCAGAAGAGCTTTTAAATTTTTCTATGTCTAAAATAAATACTAACAGCAAAAAAACATAGTATAAACCTAAATATCTTAGTGTAATTTTAATTATTCTGAATCATTTCGCGCGCATTTTGGCGCTTACGACTTACAATTTTACTAAACTCAGTCTCCGGGTTATAATAGCAAAGCCGCTGTGTCGAAGGAAGGCGTCCTCTTAAATTGTAATAACAACTAGCCTTGAAAGATACGGACAAAAATCATATTTTTTATTCCTTTCCGGTATAAACTTTACTATTATACTATAAATGCAATATTCCTATATATTAGGTGCTTACCTATGAAATTGGCGAAATTTTCATACAGATTCACGAGTTCATAATCCCTGTAATTTAATAGCTATTTCCATTATTTTTTT
Organism: Ypsolopha sequella; assembly: GCA_934047225.1. Classification (NCBI taxonomy): domain Eukaryota; kingdom Metazoa; phylum Arthropoda; class Insecta; order Lepidoptera; family Ypsolophidae; genus Ypsolopha; species Ypsolopha sequella. The sequence continues at coordinate 13,368,041 of OW203983.1, forward strand.
TTAAAGATGATTTCAAGGTTTTACATATAGCGTATTAAATTTTATTTTCAGTTTGATAACTAAAATTAAATCTTCAAAAACAGTTCGTCCTAAATGCCATTGGATTTGTCATTGCTAAAAAAATGCAAAAATGTTAGTACTGAAAATTTTGTTTACTTCAAAGTCTCCGTACAAAACGGCATTTTCATATGTAAGAACTGAAAGGGGCTAACATATTATATATTTTAAAGAATATATACTTAGTGAAAATTGAAATTTATGCTGGCCAGAGCCTTTTAATCATTTATTCGTAAAAACATTGCAGGGTTTTAATACTTTTTAAATTAGTGTTTAGTAATCTGAATTTAGAGTATCGTCTCGACTTATTTTGATGTTTTGTATCTTTCTAGATAATGTTTTCATAAATGAAATGATTATTTTTTTTTGTGTTGTGATGGTGTTTTATGATCAAATATATTTTACATTTAACCTTCATGGTTAGGTACATTAGTTCGAAATATATTTTGGTTTGCACCGATTCGCCTTTTAACTTGTAGGGCGAATCGGCGCAAATTATATTTTCTGAACTGTACAAGGATTAGAACCTGTTCCACCTGGATTTAAATAGCTGTTTACTGATTGATAAGCCCTACTAGAATATAAGTAAAAACATTGGAGAATATTGTGTGATGGATGAGTTAAGTGACACTCGAACTATCTGGCACTTTAACAGTGTGAACCAAGCCTTTAATAATTTTTTGGGTTAATTGAGCGATAGCGAAAGCAACCATCTATTTTGTTAATTGCGTTTTATTATTCATTAACGTGTTCTATGTTCAAGTGATCAAATGATCAATTGATAATGATTAGATTGTGATTATGAAAATTAAATGTATTGTAAAATACATTTGTGATACAACAATATACCATTGGTATGTACATTATATTTCAGATTAAAATAATAATATTGACCTTGTACCATTGTACATACTTAATAAGTATGGATTGATTTATGGAGGGATGGATACATATTGATTTATGATACGATAAATAAATATTTAAAACATTTTCGAGAATGGTTTCATTTAGTGTGACTCATTATTATTTCGATGGTGTGACTGCATTGAGAGGGTATACCCGCCTTTCTAATTAATCGAAACCGAACACGTATATTCAAAATTTACTCAATGCTGCCATGGCAAAGTTTTCATTGGTTTCTGAAAATTAAACTTTTAAAATTTAAAACTATTAAAAGTTTTGATTTACAGAAACCAATGTTTTAAAATATGCAAGAAAACAATTCTATTCCGTAATACCATTGTAACAAATTTTATTTACATTATAAAGCCGATTCTGAAGGCTTTAATTTTAGTTTTAGTGCTGTCAAGGCTTAAATTTTTCCAAAGTAATTTAGCTGTTCTTAACACTTATGAACTATTTTGCAATGATGAAAATTTAGTTTTGACAGCACTAATACTAAAATTAAAGCCTTCAGAATCGGCTACATTGTGACACATGTCTAGGGATAAAACGATACGAGTAAATACTCGATACTTTTCTTTCGATACCAAGTCCTTTTGGCATCGATACTTTAGAACTGAGTAAGAAGTAGTATCGTGAAGTAAGTACTTGTATCGGTACTCGGTCGGTTACTCACTGAGGAGTGTCAAAAAACTCGTGTGCACAAGATTATTTACTCTATGGTAAGGTCTAGTTTAAATGTTTGTGTCGCGAACGTATCTTTTCTACTGCTCAGTTAATCTGTCAGTGATTTTCGTCATTCATTCGTTAATTCAGTCAGTCATTCATCGTTTGGCGTGCGTCACTCGTTTGTTTGTTGTTTATTAAAACGGTGACTGAATTTGTAATAGCAATAGGTACCTAATCAAATCATTGTAGGTACTTACTGCTGTTCTTATTTGCCTGATTCTTCATACGAAAAGACTGTCCGATACAAGTAGGTATCGATTCTTTTCATTCGATACCGAGTAGGTATCGATACCTCATGAACGATACGGTATCGAGTAAAAGTATCGATAACTAGATGGTATCGTTTCATCCCTACACATGTCTCATTTGAAATTTGAAAAAGTATAGAGCATATAGCAACTATCATAACCATCAAATATCAACATATATAGCAACTATCAGGAAATTGTATGACAATCTACAATTTTTGGTGACACATTTTCGACCGGAAATCTGGAGAGATAGTCAGCATTGCTATGATCAGTTGTACTGCGATACTCAATTTTTTTGTCGAAACCAGATAGAAAGTGTGCGTAATGGAAAAGTCGCATGGTGCTCATTGCTGGGAGGGTTTTATGGGGGTGAAATATTGAAGTCAGTGGTTTATAGTCGGATTGGTCGGTAACTAATGTAAATTTTCTACCATAGCAGTAATGGAAGAATTTCTTGAGTCCCCAATAAATTTCCGTTGCTTCCTTATCAATTTGGCTGTATTTATTTTCACTATTTGTAAGTGAGCGAGACGTTCTGTGGGATAAGACTGCGCCCAAGCCAAAAGGCGAAGCATCGTTTGCCAGAATTATGGGTTTATTAGGGTCAAAGTGTAAAAGTACCTTTTCACTTAGTATCTCCTTTTTAACTGCTGTTGTTGGAACGTAACGCTACTTTTAAAAAAGTAAAATGTTAGATACCTTTGCCTGTCCAAAAATGGGACAAATTGAGGAAAAAATAAAAAAAGTAAAATGTCATAGAGCACTTTTGTCTATGCGCTCAGCGTCTATTGTAAGATTTGCTTACTCGTATACAGGGTCTGTATCTGGCAATTGGGTAGAAATTTGGCTCCTGGAGAAATTTTGGAGAAATGAAATGTTTGGAGAAAAAAATAATAGTATGGAGAATTTTGGGTAATTTAATTCGTAGTTTTGGAACGCGCCCGCATTTTATGAACATTGTTCTGATTTGTTTCTATGCATAAAACGCGTCGATGCAGTTTCACAAAACGGAACGATGAAATCGCGTCAACACACTTACGCATTAGGCGCGCAAAACGGAACGCGGAAACGGAATGAGGGATTTTCGATTTTCCTCAGACTTTTCTTTCCGTTTTTTTTTACTCTTCCCTAGTCGCTGGATAGATGGCGCTGAACTTGGTAAGTTACTGTAAGGAACGGAACGTCACATTATTTTATGATTTTTTGATTATTTCACTTGGATGTAATTTTGAGATCGTAAAACGAAACGTACACACGGCAAAGCATAATTTACTCTATGGCATAAACCTACACACCCTGAAAAGTGGGATCTTTGGATTTATCACATTGCTTGATATTTTTGGCAGTATCACAATAATATTTTGGTTTGGTTTTTGAAATTAATATTAGGACCGGTTTTAGTGCGTAGTTGTGTGCGTTGTATTTGTAGCAGAGTAACATAATGATTAGCAGTGGTGTGCGTTTGTATTAGCACAGATAATATTTTAATAGTTACATGTCGATGTGTGCATGTTGCGTGGAAATTACAGTGTTCTAAACTAAAATGGTTCGAGCTGAGTTCGAGAGATGGCGCGGTGGTGTATCACAGGGATGTGTAGGTTTATGCTTTGCCCTGTGTACATAAAAAAGTTATTAATGCCATTGTCACATCACATCACAATGCCATTTTGAAAATAAATAAATAATAACAACAAGGAAAAAGAAAAAATATTTAGCAGTCTTTTTATGAGTTTTCTACGCCAGAAAGAAAATGTCCAAAGAGAAAAAGAAGAGAAGTCTGTGCTTTGTGGATTTGTGTAAAAATGGAGGCATACATCTTTTTCCTAAAGATTGATATTCGTAAAGCGCAATGAGTACAAGCCATCGTACATTTTAAACCTGGACGGACCATAACAAAGCATTCGCACATATGTCAGTATGACACACATGTCAGTCAACCAACGAGCGTCTGTGACGTGACGTGATGCAATGTTTTTTTTTCCAATCGTTTCGGCTTTGGCACCTAGTAACGTAGTCAGTTCAACGCCATCTACAGAGTTCTTGAAAACTATGTTTTTTTTTATTACTCAAAAAGGAAACCTCTCATTTCTTTTTCGTTTGTTGCGTTTTATCAAAATAAACTTCTTGCATTACATTAGAATGTCAAGAAAATACAGATCAGCTTGGGAAGCTGAACCACAGTTTTCTGGTAAGTTCATCCCTTTTGTTTCATTTGCCAAACAAAATACGAGTGTTTTTAATTTATCCTGTATCGATACATGAAATAAAATAAAAAAGAAGAGACTACGATTAAGTTATATAATTATGTCGTGTTATTTATTACATAAATCTACTTCATAACTTATAATTTTATATCAAAAAAGTCACTTGCTCAGTAGTTTGAAGTTTTTGGTAAAACTAAAGAAAATAGTATCATTTTGGAGATTTTTTTTTTCAAATTTGGGTAGAAATACAAAATCCAATCTGGCAACCCTGCTCGTATATAAATAAACCTTTTTGTTATACTTCCATACAGTTTATTATTAAAACATGGTGTCAGAGTAAAAAAAAGTGAAAAAGCATCGTCGAAAACAAATATCAGTTTCACGGTCTATTGATTGTCGTGAAACGGAAACATAAGCGACTCGGAAGCTTTGGCCAACGCTTTGCGTCTGCAGCTTTGATTAATTTAGTGAAGATTCGTAACGCCCTTACTCGACTGATTCGAGAAACGGAACAGGTATTCCGTACTATGTATATGCAATTACCATCAGCGAATGAGATAGATTGACGATACAAGACTTTTGAGTGAGCAAGACAGGATACTGCTTGGTTGGCTCGGTTCGTTACAAAGCCGAGAGAAAGCGAGCTGAGCCGAGTGGTGAAGTCTAGTGTGATTATAGAGCCACAATCTTATTTGTTCCGGTAGCAAAGACTGTCACATAGTGACAATAGAAGCCATTTTAGTTTGGCCCACCGGAACAGATACGTTTGTGTCTCTGTACGTGACGCGGCATGCAAGCGAAAGACTGTCGCCGCTAGCGCAACTGAACTAGTCGCACACATTCGTGTTGAATATTACAGTCCTTTTCTGCAAATGGCGAAGTGTAAACAAAACAAACAGAAAGTAATTTAAGAAAATTTTCTGGTTTCTGTGTACTTACGATGGAAGGTGATGCCATGAAATTTGTTTTTTGTCCTTGAGTGATTTGTACACCCGATAAATGCACACGAAGGCGTATCTGCAGGTTTTTTCTGGATTTTATAGCACAGGTAAAAGTGTTTTCAAATACGTGCACATAAACGCCACCTGGAATACTACTAAACAAAGATAGGCCCGCTGGACCTGTATTTGTGGATCCAACCGCGTTGTGGTTATACCGCATCTTCACTAAATTAATCAAAGGTCTGCAGACAGAGACTTTGAGAATATTCCAAGAACAGGTAATGGAGTTAAGAAAATCTTCTTGAAACAAGCGGTAAAGCGCATGGGCGTGGACCTTTGAATGTGCCCTGGCCGTCGGCTTTAGACACCACAATGGATCCGGTGGAGGCCTTTACCGAATTCAAGATTGACTGGGACCATTATTGTATAGCCACTGGGATGAATAAGTGGAAAACGACTGAAGAAGAACAGAAAAGAAGTATACTCTTCAACGCTATTGGAAAAGAATGACTAAAAAAGTTTGACAATTTTAACATTACCATAGAAGACAAGACATGTGAGTTAATTTTAACCAAAATGAAAAAAAAAAACTGGTAGCTGAGAGAAATGTCATATACTGTAGATTCCTGTTCAAAAGCAGAAACCAGGATGAAGGGGAATCCTTTGAGGACTTCTACACAGAAATTAGTAAATTAATTGAGCCATGCGAATATGGAAACATGAAAGGCGAGTTACTTCAGGACAGAATCGTTGTTGGCATTAGAGACTCTGCAATAAAAATAGAGCTACTGCGAAAAAAAGATTTATCCCTAGAAGCAGCAGTTGGAGTGTGCCGTTTTGCTGAGGTCACAGAAAAATAGGGTTCAAATCATTGATAAGGCCAGAAGTTCCAAGTGGTTCAGGTATTAAGAAGATTCAGGAGAAGAACATAAGACAAAGAAAATGTAAGTTCTGTGGTCAAAACCATCCATTCAAAAGGGGTGAATGTCCAGCATATGGCAAAGACTGAAAACTGTGGTAAAAAGAACCATTTTAAAAAGGCTTGCAGAAGTAGAAAAAGGAGCCAGCCAGTTACAGAAATAAAGGAAGACTACACTAGTTCATCAGATTCAGAATGTGACTCGGAAAATATATTGACAATTAATCAAGTACGTGGCAACTCAAATAAAACGCAAGTAAATTAGCTTAGTTTTTCGCTCAAAAACAGTATGTAATACTTACCAAAATGTACATGCCAGAAAAGGGGAGAGGCCAGGAAGACCTTACAGAGATAGAGCGGAAGATATGTAATAGAAATAACTGGTCAGGCAGCAATTAACGGGTTCTCTAGTCAAGACTTCACCGGCAAAGTTAAAATATATTGTAGCAGCTATCGTTTAGGCCTCTCTTTCAAAGTTATGTCTGAATGATAGACAGTTCAGTTATCCCATCTACTGCTGGGACACATGAGCTGTGACAAAAACACAGGTATACATACATGTGGTTTACATGATGGATGACACTTGTTCAGAAGCCTTCAAAATCACATTACTTCATGTTGTAGTGAAATTATTTGTTTTTCTTTCTGTAATACTTACGTTAAGTGATATTTTTTAATTTTTTCAGAGATGCCAGAGGGTGGTGGAATCTCTACGCCTGGCCTGACCAGCCCACTCTTGTTCTACCTACTCTACCTGAGGACCCCTGGACGCCTATTCCTAACCCAGATCTAGACCAAGCACCCTTCACAGAGCCCGTGGAAATTGCCCTGACCCCGCCTGCGCTTGCATAAAGGATATAAGCCAAGTCAATGGGTGGAACGCTACAGTATATAAGTACAGTACAGTATATAATTTGTAAGAATAAATAATTTCTATTTATGTAAAATTTTTTGGTATAATTTTTTTAGTGCTATCTTTGCGTATAATTATACTGGTTTAGGATTTTTTATTTTTAGTTATTTTATTAAGTAAGTACACTTGAGATTACTGATTCATTCTAAACAATCTTAGAAAGATAAGCTCGCCGCTGTATTCAACTTTAAATTGCAATGCTTGTTTTTTTTCCTTTTTCTGTGTATGTACAATAAAGGACAAGAATAAGAAATAAAATGTATTATTTTGTAACATGAAATTTTAATAATAAATATAATAACTTTCCGTTTTATATTATTTACTGCTGCGGCTCGACTTTACCACTAACAGGCACAACCAGGTAGCGCACAATGTTTAAGACTGTTATAGCCGGGCGTTAAACCAAACAGACTGATGACGGGCAGTGGTGTCAGTAATGCGAGGGTTTTGGCACCATGCTCACCAACTCGCTTGTCCAGCGCGTGTGAGTATGATGGGCATCACTTCTAAGAGAGGCGAAATCTTGGAAAGGCCTTTGTCCAGTAGTGTAAAAAGACAGGCTGATGGATACATGGACTGCTGCTGATTGATTAACACATGGAATATGACAAAATCAAGTGTTGAAAATTTTAAAGTAAATTACACTTTAAGTCGTGTGATTTTATCTGGTTCTTTTAGAACCAGAACATCGATACAAATTAGTCAAATTACCGATGTTTATGAACGCTGTGAAGCGAGTCTACGGAGTGACATTTGTTTAAGTGTTGCCCTTAAAAAAATATAATTACTAATACCATATAACCAGTTTAAATAAAATCAACAGCGTCATCTAGTGAAATCAGCCAAAACAAAATTTATACTGTTTTCTTCCCTTCCATACAAAATGTTTTGTTCTAAGTGAAAGGACCCTGGTTGACACTTTACTTACCAACCAAAGAGTAGGTACATTATATATCTGAGAATAGAGACATCAGTCTGTTTTGTTCGACACCGCCATCTAACGAAATGTGCGGAAACTAATATCACAACTACATATTCATAGATAGATAGGTATGTATGCATATACAGTAGGTACCTGTCTGTACTGCTGCTTGCTGATCTATAAACCCAATCTTTTAACTGTGCACTTCGAGCTTTTAAAATTTGTATTGAATTAGGGTGAATTCCATACAAATTTTGACAGCTTGAAGTACACAGTCAAAAAAATTGGGTTAAAATATTGGTTAAGAATGGGTAACAGTGAATGAAAAAACACAATGAGAATCAATGATTTTTATTTTTCCTTTTATAATAATCACACGCTTGTTTTTTTTTATATCATCTTTAGTATTATATTCCGCTCTGGTGTCATTCAATATTTTGTTTGTTGACGTCACAGGATCAGTTATACAAAATGTTTGTGGCACACTCTGCGATGTTTGTAAAATGGTTCTCCAGCGTCAATAAATCTCCTCCAATGTTATAGAGCCAAGATCGAAATAGGTCTGGTTCCTTATCAGGATTCGAGCTGTGCAACGGAACTTTACCACCACCTAGAAGCAAAAATAAAATCAAACAACAGTGACTGAACTTGATGATGTGGTCAGTGTCAATAAGGAGGCACGGCACCCAAGCAAAAAACTGCAACATCTTTTTGCTATAGTGCCTTCTTATCTATACCCAAACCGGTTTTTCGGTTATAAGTAGTTCGATTTCATGTACAGAAACCATCACCGCTTTCGCAGTATGTGGTTGATAAAAGTAATGAAAATTATGTGTAAAAATTACAGTGTTTCTTTTTAAACATCAATGGTTTCTCTATTAAATAATTTTCTAATTTAAGTCTACTCACTCGACAAAACTCTTGTGTAACCAGCATAGTTTCTCTCAATTGTGCTACACTATCAATAATTAATTAAATAAAACAGTTACGCGATTGAGTAACAGTCAATTCTTGAAGTTGTGCACTGAATACTATTATTTCTTCTGTGACTGAAGAAAGAATCATTAAATTTGGATCAGAAATATTCTATAAAGCAAGGGTAGGTATTTATGTAGGCACTTACAAGTCACGTTGCATTGAGGAATACAGTACCTTTTGTCAGACATTTCCTAAGTTTACACGGTACTAATCGGAAATTTGCATCAAGATCCAAAAAACGGCGCAGGAGTCGGAATGTGACAGCGAGTTTCGGAGTCCAAAAACGTGCAGGGGTCGGTCGGTTCAACTAGGCAGATCTTAGTTCAAAAACAGGTGCAAGGGTTGATATGGGAGGCAGCAAAGTAGAAACTCTAAAAACCACGAAAATGCAAAGAAAATACGTTCACATCACGACGGATCGAAAACGGAAAGTGTTTGCAAAACATCGATATATGCAGTACCTACGACATTAGCCCCTACAGAGAAGAATATAAGATAGGTACAAAGTCCAATGTGTCTTACTTGATGCGGTCTCCACTGTACTTGATATACATTTTTTATAAAACAATCTTAAGAAGATAAAAGAGAGTTACACAGTTTTAGCGCTAAGAACCTCAAGGCACTGAGTGCAATAGTGGTTTTACCTAAATTAAGCTTTCTAAGGTTTCATACATAAATTTATCATAAAAAATGTTGAAAATTTTAAATTAAATTACCCTTTAAGTCGTATGATAAAAGAACCAGAACATCGATACAAATTACCGATGTTTATGAACGCTGTTACATCCCTTAAAGTGAGTCCACGGAGTGACATTTGTTTAAGTGTTGCCCTTAAAAAATATAATTAGTAATACCATAATATAACCAGTTTAAATAATGTCAACAGCGTCATCTAGCGAAATAAGCCAGAACAAAATTTATACTGTTTTCTTCCATACAAAATGTTTTGTTCTAAGTGAAAGGACCCTGTTCCTGTTACCAACCAATGCGGCCGGCATCCACCGCCACACCACGGCAGTCAGGCCAGTCAGTTACAGTCAGTCAGTCAGTGTCATGTTAACGCTGCGCCGGTTACGTGAAGTCGAAAGACTGTGAATAATTTTTAAATCTGGTTTCAGTTTCTCGCTAGCTTGTCGTGTGTTATTTAGTAATTTTCAGTTAGTGGCTTGTGGTTATATATCCTAAATAATGGCTACAAAAGTCACAAATGTGCCTGCGAACCCGGAAAAAGAGAAAGAATTGAAGGAAGAAGCCCCACCGGCAGACAATGGACAAAACAAGGAGAAGGAAGATGCTCCAAAAGATACAGAAAAGGTAGAAGAAAAGGGTGAAGAGAAAAAGCCAGAGCCAGCTCCGCCGAAACCTACAGTCCACAAGATAAACTTTGAGAAAGATATTGTGTATTTATACCAATTTTCGCGAACACCGATATTGCCATCGACGTCTCCATACTGTTTGAAGGTGGAAACATGGCTACGTTTAGCGGGTATCAAGTACGAGGTAAGTCTACCCCTGTTTCAATCACTCTTTGTTTCGATTTATAACGTAACCTGCTGGCGAAGGTTTTGTGTTTGGAACAGTGCGATCCACGCAGCCTATTTATCAAGGTTTTTGCTACGCGCAGTTCAAAATTTAAGGAATATCGGTAAATGTTCATATCAACTATGTTTATTCTCTATTCTAGGGAGTGTTTTATTCATAATATTGATAATACTCATCTTTATTGCCTGGGCGATTTTCTTAATTATTGCGAATGTTTCATGGTAGGTATTTTGTGTTTATATTAAAAAATAATAATTTAATTTGTCAGTTAGCTATTGTTGCATTTAATGGCCACCCATTGCACAATAGTAATATTTGACCATTTCGCATGAAATTGGCAAGCATAGATGCAAGCTTTGAGCATCGCAAATAATTTATCAGGCAATTTGACACCTAAAAAATTGTCATTAGTACATCACTGAAGCGATGTTTGGTTGTTGATCGCCACAATAGTGTTAGTTTTAACAGTTTCATAACTGTCCATTATAAAAATAGGCTTCCATTATTTTGCATTAAAAGCAAGTTGAGTACAACAGACCCAACATAGTCTTACATAATTTATTTCATAATCAGATGGTTAGGGAGATGATAAGGGGGCACTAGGGGCAAAAATAGGCAGGACTCCACGAATCTTTCCCCGAAATTACCCCTTTGGAAATGGTTGCAGGCCAGGTGGCGTATTTACACTTCCATATACAGCACAGACGCCCATGGTCTGTGGTTCAATACTTTGTGTAAATGTAAAACTCTGTATGAACCTTAAAATCTCAAAGCGGTCACAGCGGTTATCTTATCAACACTCCTTATAACTTAAACTGCGATGATAATGAAGAAAACCGCATTAAAATTCGTTGAGTTGTTCTGGAGTCAAAGCTGAACAGACAAACAAACAGAAAGACAGAAAAACATTGTAAAAACCAAGGTTTTGGCCTCAGTATAATAACCCATTTCATTTAAAATTTCGAGCACTAGAGTCATCATACAATATCTCATCACCTTAATTACTTACAAATGATCTTTGCATAATTGGTGTTATGACTACGATAATCAAAGAATTTTCTTTAAGAGCTGCACACCTTTTTGGACTAAAACTTCTTTTAGTTGCTTCAGCACATTAAGTATGTCTAGTTCTGTACGTCCGCCATAGTTAGACTTTTGCCATACTTTGTATAAATAAATAATATGACGATGTGTGGGGTTTTTTAAGCATTCGCCAAGTTCGTGTATGCATTTTCAGTTTCAAAACGGCTGCTGTCATGCCCTGATCAAAATATTTTAAAAATATATTTTTGATTTTTTCAGTGCAATGCAATATTTATATGCTGATGCCACATTGATTCTATGAGTGTGATCAAAATCAATATTTATAACAATTTTCAATCCTTCTTTCAGGAGGGTGTCATTTTTTATCGTGTTTGGCAATAATTACATGCGTAAACATTTAAAAAACCGGCCAAGTGCGATTCAGACTCGCGTACCTAGGGTTCTGTAATGTGGATGATAAAATTAATGTTGTAATTTTTTTCGTGAATTTCTCAACCGCTTTATTTTTCCTGTAATCTCTACATAAACACATATAACCATGATTTTCATATTTGGAGTTAAGTGGGGGGGGGGGGGGGGGGACATACATATTTTTGGGGTTGTTTAAAGATTTCTCGAAACCAGTGCCAGTAAATATAATAAAATTATATATTTTTACGATCAACTTTTTAATACCTTATTTTGATATCCATGTTGTATTTTTATAAAATATATTTTTTATTTACTTTAAACACTTCGTTTTTTATATTTCTCATTTGTGCTCAATTATTTTTTCATCGCCATAGTTTTCCTGTAATTGGCCAATTATGATCTATAATTGTCATTTTTTTCATATTTTTCGGTATACCAGTTTCGGAGATAAGGGGGGGGGGGGACATACATATTATTGTTTTTTTTTAAGATTTCTCGAAACTATTGTCAGTAAATATAGTAAAAGTATATATTTTTACAATTAACTATTTAATACTTACAATTTGATACCCATATGTATTTTTAGGCAAATATTTTTTAATTTTCTTTCTTTTGTTTTGGAAATATTTTGAACAATTTTTAATTTTCCACATTTTTTTACACCGTGATATGTGGGCAAATTAATGCTATTTTTGTGCAAAATTTCATGTCTTTATCTTTAACGGTGCCAAATAAAATGCCCATACGGACGGACATCGGAGTCTCACCATAAGGTTCCTTTTGTACCTTTTAGGTACTACGGAACCCTAATAATTTGAACTTATTGTGAATATTTATGAAGTCACCGATTGTTGCGTTGCATTTACCAAAGCCGTAAATTTTGAGATAACTATGTGCGTAGATTCCGTAGGTAAAGTTAAATGCGTTATGTTTATGATGTTCAATAAATACGTACCTTCTACCTTCAATGTTAAATATACAACATATATAGTCAAAGCTTAAATATTTGCAGATGCCTGCTAGTTTCCTAATTCTTTAAATACAACGTAGTTAGGTAGGTAGGTACCCGGATTTTGGGCCAAGGGAACACGTCTATGACTTGACAAATATTTGAAGAACAGCAATTTCACTTTTCCACGAAGGAAATTTGGGGGTAGAAAGTATGTCATCGGATTTAGAAAAGTTACGAATCCGTTATTACGTAGAAAAAAAAAAAAACGGTTTTAGATGGATAGATAGATGGACTATTGGTTTCTCCATTGTAAAGCAAAAAGACTTCTCTTTTTAGATTTAAGTACCTAAAAGGTACAAAAAGAACCTTTATGCGAGACTCCGTTGTCCGTCCGTCCGTATGTCACAGCCTCATAACTTTAGCACCGTTAAAGATAAGGACATGGAATTTGGCACAAAAATAGCATTAATTTTCCCACATATCACGTTGTAAAAAAATATATGAAAATTTTGAAATTGTTGAAAATATTTCCAATACAAAAGTGAGAAAAATAAAAAATATCATCATAAAAATATAATATAGGTATCAAATTGTAGATATCAAAAAGCTGATTGTAAAAATATATTCTTTTACTATATTTACTGGCACTGGTTTTGAGTTTAAAAAACCACAAAAATATGTATGTCTCCCCCCCTTATCTCAAAATATGCAAAAAATGACGATTATAGATCATAACTGGCCAATTACAGGAAAACTAAGCGATTAAAAAAAGTTGCGCACAAATTAGAAATATATTAAAAAAAGTAAAATAAATAAAATTATATTTTATAAAATACAATATGGGTACCAAGTTGTAGGCATTAAAAAGCTGATTGCAAAAACATATAGTTTGGCTATATTTAATTGCGTCTATTTCGAGAAATCCTTGAAAAACATAAAAACATTTATGCCCCCCCTCCCCCCTATCTCCAAAACTGGTGGACCGAGAGTTAGCGGTTGAGAAAATCACGAAAAAAAATGACAAAATTAAATTTATCATCCACAATACGGAACCCTAGGTACACGAGTCTGACTGACTGGAATTTGTCTTGGCATGTTTTATAAAGTTGCATAAATTTGATACATACTGAACTGATTTATTTGTTGTCTATATAGACGAACTGTTTTTAAACTTCGAGTAGCTCTCTGAATCGGAGATGTTACTAACCGGGACTCCTTACCAAACTTCTAGTAAACCAGGGAGTAATTAAGCAGCTTCCCAGAAGCAGTATCCACTTCTAAGATGGCAGTGCCGCGAGCAAAGGTATAGTTAAATACAACAAGCAAGGCCCGATGTTCGAGGCGTCATGTTATATCAATACAGGGTCTTAAGTGGCTGGTACTCGCCAACGACTTTGAGTCGACCTCTGTCGGTACAAATATCGACAGAAACGCTGGGTCTCCGGATACCGCAAAATAAGAGAAAATTATACTTTTCACATGGATGAATTTTCTAAGCAATATTGTCCTTGTATTTTAGTGCAAGAACAATACAAGTACCATTAAAAAAAATTTACTTAATTTGAACAATATTTCATGCTGTTTCTTATATACATGAAGTTGTTTATTATTGTTTAACTAACAATGTATTATTTTTAAACACACCGTTTAAGAGAAATAACTTTATCAATAGAGTCATTTTCGGATGACGCTGGAAAGTGGTGCCTTAACAAGCCCACTGCTCGGTTCAAACGCTCGTGGCGTAATAGCATGGTTGAATTTGACTAAACGTTTATTTACTACATCCTACTAATGGGTACGCTAGTACTTGCACAAGTATTCAAGGAAACATAAACCTTTGTTAAACTTAAAAGTAAAACCTTCGAGTTCGTTAACATCGTCAAGGCTGTATGTAAAGCACACCTTCCCAAGGCATCACCGAAATGAGTATTTTGAAGATTCCACCCTAAAGTTATAGTGCCCTCAGACGTCTCCTGGGCCATTAGTTTACCATGTCGGCACATACTTATTTATCATGCTCCTTTCGTCACAAGTGGGGTAGGGTGTAGAGCAGTGTTTCTCAATATTTTTCATGGCGCGGCCCCCTTAGTATGTAAAAATATTTCGCGACCCCTACCCTTATTAATTAACGAGAAAAAAGCGCAACCATCACATTAGGTGCGTCTATATATAACATTTTGAACTAGAATGGTTTTCTGCGACCCCCTTAAAGAGGCTACGTGGCCCCCTAGGGAGTCGCGACCCACAGTTTGAAAAACACTGGTGGAGAGGACGCGATGCATCCGTTAACGTACGTTGACCCTATATTAGAAACTCCAACGTTTTTTTTTTCTAAATTAGACGAATCAATCGTTTCACTTAATTTGAAATAAGCAGGGACTTAATTGGCTGCTTACACTCTAACATGCTGTTACAGATAATGCAAGTAAATTCTTTAACGATGGCGTCACCAATGTTTACTAGAATTATATTACAAATAAAATCGTCTGCTTGGTACTGCAGCAGGTAGGTACGCACTAGCTGTTTACTAGCCCTCACATCAGAACAAAGGGCCCTGTCCTGTCTATTATCATTTATAACGCCTCATTGTTACTAATAGGTATTCAATAGCTGTTTTAAAATACGGCCCTGCTAGAAGGATATCTAAAGTAGCCACGGCTTCTATCTTCTATGGTCATTCACCTCGGATCCAATGGGCGACGGCGCGGCGTCTAATGATGGCTCAATTTCTTACATTAAACACTTACTCGCTTTTTGATGCCTACTGCTTGTACATCTACAGCAGCGTAATTTTCGAAACTACGAGCAATTTTAGTTTCCGGCTGCGTGAATAAAATAAATTTAATGCCTTACGGTACATAATATTATGTATTTTAATTAATGTAATTTGTTTGAAAATAAATACGATTTGGTATACGAGGGGTATGTATAGCTCTGGCAATTTTCATTTTGGATGGCGTGAACTGTAATTTAAAATAATTCAGTAAGAGTGCACATAAAGATAAATAGACTTATCTACTCTAACTTATTTATGTTTATGGGTAAGCAGATAGCGTTAGTAGTAAATTTACATGGATAAAAGTTTTTAAATCATCGAAAAATACCAAGTACTTACAGAGATATTAACAATCAAAGTTTGAAGTAAAATTAATGTACTGCTAAACGCCCGCCGAAATGAGCGCGTTGCCCACTTGACCGATTTGACGTCACACCACTCTACCGTGTGCGGACGCTCTACAGATTTTACGCTTTGTTTCTCATTTTTAGGAGTTTAAATCAAAGGGTTTACAAAGAGGACTTCATTTAATAATTTGGCGATAATTACATGCGTAAACATTAAAAAAACCGGCTAAGTGCGATTCAGACTCACTATTTCAGATAAAATTAATTTTGCCATTTTTTTCGTGAATTTCTCAACCGCTTTATTTTTTCTGTAATATTTACGTAAACACATATTACCATGATTTTTTGGTCCACCAGTTTTGGAGATAACGGGGGGACATTCAATTTTTTATGGTTTTTCAAGGATGTTTCGAAATAAATGCAATTAAATATAGCCAAACCATATACTTTTACAATCAGCTTTTTGATACCTACAATATGATACCCATATTTTATTTTTATAAAATATTTTTTATTGGATTACTTCTTTTTTTATATTTTTCAAAATGGTCCTCGTCAGGCATGAAGCCTTCATGTCGTCAGGTGATAATTTTGTCAATCACTTTTTTAATGTCTTTTCTTGACATGGGTCATGAAGAGTCGGGTCAAAAAACCCAACAGTCTCAAAGAAGTCAGATATTTGAGTATCTCAACATTAAATCGAAACTATTGTTTTTAGGGTTCCGTACCTAAAAGGTACAAAAGGAATCTTTATGGTGAGACTCTGTTGTCCATCCGTCCGTATGTCACAGACTCATAACTTTAGCACCGTTAAAGATAAATACATGAAATTTGGCAAAAAAAATAAAATACCATTAATTAGCCCACATATATTATAACGGTGCAAAAAAAATATTTAAAATTTGAAATTGTTCAAAATATTTCCAAAACAAAAATGAGAAAAATAAAAAATATTATCCGAAAAATACAATATGGGTATCAAATTGTAGATATTAAAAAGCTGATTGTAAAAGTATATATTTTTACTATATTTCTGGCACTGGTTTCGAGAAATCTTTAAAAAACCACAAAATATGTCCCCGCCCCCTCATCTCCGAAACTGGTAGACCGAAAAATATTGAAAAAATTACGATTATAGATCATAACTGGCCATTTACAGAAAAACTATAGCGATTAAAAAAAAATTGAGAACAAATGAAAAATACAAAAAAAGAAGTAAAATACATAAAAAAAATATTTTATAAAAATGAAAAATGGATATCATATTGTAGGTATTAAAAAGCTGATTGTAAAAGTATATAGTTTGGCTATATTTAATTGCATCTATTTCGAGAAATCCTTGAAAAACCATAAAAAATTGTATGTCCCCGCCCCTTATCTCCAAAACCGGTGCACGGAACGGTATTCAAGGACAAACTGGGACTGGACAAAACCCTAAATTGCAAACTTCCCTTGATCAGCTTGTGCTCGTGTTCCAGAACAGGTGCATAAATGTGACGTCATTTGTCATTAATATTAATTACTCACTGCTTATCACTGACTCATGCTCGTAGTCGGAACCTAGCCTTCGCTACACACGTACGTCTTTGTTCTCGGCATTTTTTTGTGACCAGTTACTCGTTACCTTGTCATTCTGCTTGCAAGTGGTTTTGTGAAAATTGTTGAAATGGATATTGAAGTAGAAGGTTTGTACCGTATTTTCAACATAAATTTACTCATTATAACTGTACACAATTATTTTTTTGGGCATCTGAACATAACCTTGGAGAAACAAGAAATTTCATCTATATTTTTCTTTCCACAATCATTTTAATTATGTTCTGATCGCTTCTTAGCCACTAGAGTTATATTGCATGAGAGGTTAAGCCTTCGTTTAACATTCTTATTTGAAAAACAATTCCCCAACATTCACATTTTTTTTTCATTTTTTTTCTAATAAAGCGCTTTAATATTTAATTTTTAAATTATTAATTTTTGTTCTAGATACTAATGTTCCAGTCAAAACAATGACGCGGAAAGATCTTCACGACATTATCCGGGGGAGTTCGGAAAGATTATTGGACAATAAGTTCAAGTATCTTGAGGACGAAGTTCTAAAGATTACGAAATGTCCATCTGATCAACTTGGCGCATTGCGTAAGAAATTAAGCAATTTTAAGGCCGAATACAAGCGCAAGTGGATATCTTGCAACAGCACTGAAGCACGTTTCCGAGAAAAGCATGAACAATGGCTTAGTGGTAACATTTCTTTACCTGCTTGCGGTACCTACTCTGGAGGTCGGCCGAGCAAGGAGTTCGGAGAATCCTGCGACCGTTCAAAACGCCGGAAAACAATAGAGCTGAGAACAAATGTACCTGCCGATGAATTGACCTATGCCGCACAAATGAGTCATCGAGCTGCAGGAAAATCTGACATGGCGAATGTAATCAACGAAATTATGAAATCTCCAGGCAGAGCTAAGAAGGTTCGCCAAGCAGTCTCCAGCTCTCGTAAAACAACAAGAACTGAAAAGCATTCACCGTCGCAAGCATTAGCCATTTTCGTTGAAGCTGATCTTACAATGAAGCAATATGATGTGATACATCAGTCAAACAAAAATATTTACCCATGCTATTCAGAGCTTCAGAAGGCTAAACAACAATGTTATCCAAAAGCTATTTTCGTAAATGAAACACGCGCTGAAATAAATCTTCAAGAACTGCTGGATCACATCTCCATAAGGTTGTGTGAGTATTTGAAAGAGGTGATAGAAACTTGTTCAGCTGAAGAAAAGAAAAATATGGAACTGATTTATTAGTGGGGTTGTGATGGGTCTCAGCAATCCCAATATAAACAAAAGTTTAAAAGTGACGGGGCCAGTGATTCACACATCTTTCAAAGCTCTATAGTGCCTTTGAGGCTGTCGAGTGGACAGAAGATTTTATGGAAGAATCCTGTGCCGTCTTCTCCAAGATATTGTAGACCCATCAGAATAAGATTCATAAAAGAAAATAATGATGTGACGAATGAAAAATCTTCGAAAAACAGAGGTTGAAGGTGAAAATATTTTTATTTGTCACATTTTGCTGCCAACCATGGTTGATGGAAAAGTATGCAATGCTGCAACAAAAACAGCATCTACAATACGGTGCTATATCTGTGGTGAAACCTAGAGTACTTTTAATAAAATCAATTTTAGAAAAGAAGAAAACCCTGAAACATTTAGGTTTGGCTTGTCCACACTCCATGCCAGAATACGATTCTTTGAATTTCTATTGCACCTTTCGTATAAAATTAAGGCAGAGGTGTACAAAAGTCGTGTGACAGGAGATGCCGATAAAAAGAAAATTTCTGAAAAACAAAAGATTATTCAAGATGAATTCAAAGCAAAGATGGGACTTCTGGTGGATGTGCCAAAAGCAAACTTTGGTAACACCAATGACGGCAACACCTCAAGAAGATTCTTCAGTGAGCCTGACCTGGCAGCAAAAATAACAGGCATAATTCCTGAATTAATTCATAGGTTCAAAGTTATACTGGAAGTAATTTCATCTGGCTTTGATGTACACATCAAGAAATTTGAAAAATACTCAATGGAGACAGCAGAGTTTTACGTGCGACACTACGATTGGCAACCTATGTCACCAACCGTACATAAAATTTTAATTCACGGACCAAGTGTCATTGCCCATTGGTCAGTTGTCGGAGGAAGCTGCAGAAGCGCGGAACAAACACTTCCGTCAATACAGACAAAACTTTGCTCGTAAATTTTCGAGAGAAAAGTGTAACAGAGATGTATTGAATCGACTGCTGTTGACATCTGACCCTTATTTGACAAGCATACGCCCAAAACCGATGAAAAAGATGCAAGCATTTTCAAAAGATGCAATAGAGTTATTTCAACAAAAACAATTTAGTCAATCTACTGAATCAGATCACAATGAAGAGGAAGGGAATGATGAAGATGACTAATCCTTGTATATAAATGTATTTTTGTTTGAAATCGAGCTTTATTTGTAAATAAAAATATAAAATAAAAAGTATTATTTTCATTCAAAGGTCCATTTTTCCCCTTTCTCCTCTCCAAACTTAAAAAAATAATATAAAAGCACTCAAATGATATATTTCGAGACGCACTTGATTTCGACAAAGCAAATAATAGGTTTTGTCCAGGTTTTCCGCCTAAATACCGCTCTGTGCGGTGGACCAAAAAATACAAAAAAAATCATGGTAATATGTGATTACGTAAATATTACAGAAAAAATAAAGCGGTTGAGAAATTCACGAAAAAAATTACAAAATTAATTTTATCATCCACAATACAGAACCCTACGTACGCGAGTCTGAATCGCACTTGGTCAGTTTTTTAAATGTTTACGCATGTAATTATTGCCAAATTATTAAATGACTTTCTCAAAAAGTCCTAAAAACGAGAAACAAAGCGTAAAATCCGTAGAGCGTCCGCACACGGTTGTGAAGTGTGACGTCAAATCGGTCAAGTGGGCAACGCGCTCATTTCGGCGGGCGTTTAGCAGTACATTAATTTTAGTTCAAACTTTGATTGTTAATATCTTTGTAAGTAGGTACTTGCTATTTTTCGATGATTTAAAAACTTCTATCCATGTAAAAGTACTACTAACGCTATCTGCTTTCACATAAACATAAATAAGTTAGAGTGGATAAGTCTATTCCAAATTTCAATTTCAAACTGCTAAATTAAGTTCAAAATTGTTAAAAAGAATATGAATGGATAGGTCATTTATTATAATTACAAAAACCTTAAACGATCCAAAACGTAAAAGAATAAAATTACCTCGATAGAAAAAAAACAAGAAGTTACCTAATTTTGACCGAGTGTCAAGCGAAAAATTAGGTACATAATATCAAGTTCATTTAAACACAAGCACCAAAAAGCGATTGTATAAACATTAACAATTTTTCAATTGTTATTATAAAACGATAACAGATGACTAGTTAAATAATTAGTTACGCAAGATCTAGAACTTAAGTCTTAATGTAAACCTAGCTTTATTGCGGCATCATAGCCGTTAAATCGTTCACAAATAGGGAGCTTGAACTGCAGGTACAAGCTTGTTGTTTTGGAACAGCACGGCCTAGTGTCTTCTTGACAATATCGAGCCGCTTAAAATTATGGGAAATCGCAAGTCGTAGCCGCAAAGTCACGCTGCATCCAAACTTTACCTTTACTCGTACAGACAAAAAATATTTTGTTCGTTTTGAATCTGCTCCTAGTTTTAAGTAGCTTGATTCTAGCATCTCTTTCATGTCTCTTATCCTTAGACGAAAAGCTCTTATCTCATAGTACTTATGTATTGTCTAGACTCAGTACCTACTGATTGATAGAGTTAATTTTGTCCGAGTTTGTATGACAAACACTCATTATATTGTAGGACGCGTAGTAGCAGTGTTCGCGCATGCCCATTAGTTATGTCAAGAATGTCCGGCTAAATAAGCATCGATGAATGCATTACTTATAGGCATACCACCTTCAATAAAATCGTGTACCGTGCGTGTGCCATACTAATTTTGTCTTGAGAACACTCGAATTTTAAATAACTCTGAAGAACTGGGCTCTGAGCTAATCCATCTTTTATCTGACTGTAAGGTACTGCCCAGCACCCTTTTGTTCAACATCTGTAGGCTAGAACTTTCCACGACGACCTCAGGTAACAACAAACTAACATTAACTAGTATAATGGCCAATTTGGGTTCTTTTCACTGTTTCCAAAAGTGACCTTTTTGTAATTCCCGGTCGTTAACAATTTTTTATATAATAAACAAATTAGTCCCCATTTGTTTCCAAAAGCGTAGAGGTAAAGTAAGCTTTAGAAGCAGGTAATAATTTAAATATAAAACCTGCTGTAACCTTCACCTAGAGTAAGAGGACAGCTCACAGGCAAAAAAACTAGGAGGCCCACCATGCCTGGGACCGATAGATGGCGGTATATCCATCCCTAATAGCCGGGCCTTATATGGAACAGACTGGTGGCGGGCAGCTTCGTCACTGGTGCGAGGGTTCCGGCACCGTGCTCACCAACGCGCCTGCCCAGCGTGTGTGAGTATGGGCAATTCTTCCAGGATGACCGCCGGGAGTGGCAGTCCTGGAAAGGCTTATGTCCAGCAGTGGACGAACTAGGCCGATGGATGGATGGATGATTTTCCTATCCAAACTGGATGGATGAACCTTAACCTTAGCAATAGATAAACTAATTATGCTTTTTAATTCAATGAGATACCTCATACTCTTTTTATTTCTGTTGACTGTAGTAGCTAAGGCTTTTTAGAAATAAATGAATGAGAAATATAATGCCCTAATACATATGTATATATTTTTTTGGAAACAATCTTGAATCAACCTATAGTGTTTAAATTTTATGAGAACTAAGGAATGGAAACACTGGGAACAAGCTGCTAAACTATTTTGCTGGTCTCCGATCGGGCCATATTTTTCTTTTATGGAAATATTATGCAAGCCAACAATAAATGCTTAGGATTGAATTTAGTTCCTAAAAACTACCTTTATTCTAGCTGTTCAAGAAAACCCAAGTAATTTTAAAGTATAAAATAAATGGTGAAAAATTCAACAGTTTAAGGACAAAAATATTTGTATAAATCTGTGAGGATAACTGTACGGATTACTTACAGCTAGCAACAGTTTCGACCTAGAATAGTGATCTACGCCTAGATACTGAGTATATTTAATTTCGATACCACGAGTAGAAAATTAATTTTATCATGTTTTATAGCTGGGAGCTAATTCCAATCTAAATATAGCTCAAATATTGCCAAATAGGTACACTTTTCTAGAAACATTGTTCTCCAATTTGCCGCCAGAAAAACGTTTAGATTGTCGAGATGCCATAAGATCAAACAAAAGCTAATAATTCGTTTACATTGGGAATTAAGGCGATGTGAGAAGCCGATCTTCACGTTTTAGAGGAGGTGAAGCAGGGAAGTGGTGCGCGGAGCTGCGCCTGCAGCGGGACGCCCTAGTTCGCTCTCGGCCAGCGCGCGGCTTTATTCTGAAGCCATCCGTATTCTTGGTCAACACTACTGCAATAAATGTTTTATAATTTCGTAATCCCGGGATCGCGGGATTTTAAAAAGATACATTTTATGTATGAATGATATGACTTACAACGCATAAAACATTTTTGTCATATAAAAATATATCGATCAGCTGACTGACCCACTTAGAATGATTAGTATTTTTTTATATATAAGAAACTACAGTTGCGTTAGAGTAGCTCTACTTAGAATTAAAACTAAAAAATTTTAACTAAAAATTAAAGATGGTACAAAAACAGCGAGATATGCTTAAAATTATGCATAGTTTTTGTGGCAATATACAATTACGTATTTTTCCAAATTTTCGAGTGCAGTTTTGTGACGTTTGTCACCCAGTAGCAATTTGTACGCCGAAAACGACGTCTCTACATCAACTGACGTCATTGGACAAAACGCACGCACTGATCAGTCAGTTTGCGCTCGCGCCCTACACGTCTTCGTCACCTAGGTCCCTATACGTACCTCCCGCTACTAAACGAAATATGCACGATTGGGAAAAAAGGCTAAAATATGCATTAACGCCGTAATTAGAGAGTTATACGCATTTGCAATATGCAAATATGCAAATGCATAAAATCCGATGTCTACTTATAACAGATAACTACAATAAATGTTTTGGAATTACTTCACCTTTTAAATTTTGACATCACACTTTTGACATCTGTCACAAACTCTGTATGAAAACTAAATCACCTGTCACTTTGACATATGTCACCTTTGACATCTGTCACCTTTGACATCGGTCACAACCAACATCTGGATATATAATTATAAGCTCAAATTGTTATTGTTCTCCGTAGTAACCGAAGTTTCTGAAATGCAATTGGTCTGACGATTGTCTAGGAATAAGCTCACATTTTACCGTGGTCCGTTAGGACAATTTTCCATTTAATAACGGCTCACGTGGTCCGTTGGGAACAAAATACAAACATATTGTATTTGCATCCGACCAGTGAGCTGATGGGAACATTTAGCGTGGTCCAATGCAACTTGCAACTGATCACGTGAACTGATGGGAATAACCCAATGATATTTTGGAATAATCCCTAAATTTCACCAACTTTGGCTGTTCAGATATGCGCATAACATTTGTCGCACAAGCGTGATGTCGAACAAGCGTTTTAATCGCACTACAGTGGTGTCGATATTCGGTTTGTCGCACTAGCGTGCATTCGAACTTGGATGAATCGGCTTTCAGTTTTGTCGCATGATCGTTCATGGAACTTGCGTCTGTCACACTAGCGTATGACACTCGCTCCAAACACGAATGATAACTTTATGAAATGGTCCAGATTGAGATTTTATATTAATTTAACTTCGATACCTAGCATACACGACCACACAAAAAAATCAAAGGCATTCGATTTCGTAGAGCTGCCATTCATTCTTGGACAAAAAATCAGTTAAATTAGTCTGACTGCACGCTTGTACCACGTTTGCTTTGGGATGGACCTCCATCTCGTTGGAAGATAAAGTAATTATCCCCAAACATGCGTTGTAATTTCGGGGTAACGTTTTTCTCCAGAACTTCCGTTTTATTATATTTAGCGTTGATTTCAATACTTTTATCGATGAATACCAAAAGGAAGTTCGCCCCATTTACGAACTTCTCCATACATCATCACTTTTCATCACCGAGGGTGCACTTTCAAATCTATGATCGTATTTTTTAATTTTCTGGTATGTCTGCTATCCTTTGTGCTTGCTTGGGGATGCTCTATAACAAAGAGAACTTCACATCCCTCCTCCCTCCACTTCACATCTTCAAGAATCACTAAGTCGGGATTAGTTAATTAAACTGAATCTTGCTTTAATTACGAAAATAAGAAACCAAATAGGTACAGTTAGAGATGTGATTCCACCCGGGTAAATTCTCGGTTTCAGATATATATCCGATAAATACCTATTATATACTCGACGGGTATTTATGTTTTTCACTATTTTTACGTTGTATATGTTGTCGAAAAATTGTAGAATTGGGCATATCATGATCTGCCTGGGCACTTATCTGCCTGGGCAGATCATATTTCTGTTAAAACTGGAAGTAGAAGTTAAAAGTTACAGTTTTTTTAATTATCTTACTGTGTTATATCGTTCATTAGTTCGTGCCGAACAATGAATAAAGGTTTCGGTCACTCATCCCTAAATAACCGAGACGAGCGTTGTTTAACTTGAGGCACATTAACGTAAGTGATGTGTTGAAAATTGGATGTGAAGTCTATTATAATCATTCTTTCCTTCTATTTATTGATAAAGAGTGTGTTTTATATCTAAAGTTGGTTGTCTCTAAATATTTAAAGCTTTTAACGTATCAAAAACTCATTTTACATTTGTTCATTCATTTATTTACACTCATAATGATTTTACCTGCGTAATACCCATTTCAGGTTTTTATAATTAATAACATATTTTGTCAAATACATAAAATAATCTAAATGAAATGGAAACTTTCTGCATAAGTATTGGTCAGTTAAGTATCCATCAGTGGATTAATAATAAATTAGTAACCTACTTATGCTATGTAAAAAATTAGTTAGCGTGATAGACGGCTCCTTAGAGAGTGGGAGGTGCGACTGGCCTAGCCCAGGTGCTTCTCACGCAAACACCATCCCTCTACTGTCGAAGGTGAATCGCCTATTTCATGTCATCTGACTCCTGCTGGAGACATTTATTACAGACTACCTTTGTCTCCTTAGAAAATTATCAGTAAAACGACTGAACTGACACATTTTTTTTAAATAAACACAATTTTTAATTCAGGATACATCCTTCAAGATGCGACTCGATTCGTTGATTAGTTGCAGACTTTCATGCTAAGAAACCAACTTTCTGATTATAATGATGGTAAGGATTTCTGAACGCTTATACAGAGACGAAAATTATCGTCGCGGATTAAGAATGAGTGAAAATTGAAAAGGTATATAATTTACTAGCGGCCCGCCCCGGCTTCGCACGGGTATTTAACAAAAAAATCCAATAATTATAAATTTTAACACACACACTCTTTTTGCGTCGAGGGTTACTCAAAAAAAGTACATTGTGTAGAAAGTTTGGATATTATAATGTTAATGATTTTTTTTTTACTTTTTTTATCTTTTTTTGATGTTTTTTAATATTTGATAAAAATTTTTTTGTTTTTTAATATTTTATGATTTTTTTTGTTGTTTTTTAATTTTCGGTCATTTTATTTTTATTTCTAATGTTTGTATAAATATCATATCTACGAAACATAAGCCATGAAATTTATTAGGCGGTGGGAAGCGCGAACGACGAGACAGACGGTTGCTGAATTAACAAAAACGTTAAAATGTTAAATAATGAAAAAGTGAAAAATGTTACTTAAATTACTATTGTATGGAACTTGGGGATGCCATAATTCAAAAAGTAATTTGCAGCCTTAAATACAAAGTGATTTATTTGGGTACGAATAATGTGGCCTAGTTTGTACCGGCCGCGTACTACTATTGCATATTTTAACATAAAAAAGTAGTTATTGTGACTTAACTGTAATAGTTAGACATAATAGTATTGCAGATTTTTTTGTAGATATTGATGTCTTCTATAAAACTGTAGTACATCACATTGCTCTATTGTCAATCATTACCGCAGCGTACGCAATATAAGGATTTTTTTTGGTATTTTTTTCACACTTTTGAAGTGTTCATACGGATTCCTAACGTTTTTGAAAATATTATATCGCCTATGTTCAGGGATAATGTAGAATTCTATTTTACCTTTTTCAAATCGGTCCTGTAGTTTCGGAGCCTATTCAATGCAAACAAACAAACAATCAAATCTTTTCTCTTTATAATATTGATTATATAGATTACTACGCGTAAAGATTCCGAGTGCTTTCGGCCTATTTAGCCGCGCAACTTAGTTGAACGTGTAATATTATCCGTCTTAAATGGATTTACGCATTACGCACGGCACGGACGACTAAACAAACGATCGATGTCGTGCTGCTGGCTGCATTTATTATTCCGATCGGGAGCCGCAGTTTGTGCGACTTATTTGGCGTTGGAATGCGGGCCGGGCCGCTGCTGCTGCCACCCCCGCGCAGCACGCCGCCGCTCGACGGAAGTGCGTTGCCTTGCTCAACTGTTTGTTGCTGTTATTCCTCAAAGCCGCTGATTTGTATTCAGGCCAGGCCTGTCTATAAAATAACTACCTGTGGACGACGACGCACCGTTACAGTCTGTCACGTGTCAAGATATCGCAACGTTACCCGATCCGGAGCGGATTCAACGTTGCATACACGATTCTGTCGAAGCCCTCATTTTTCACCGCACAATATTAGGGTGAACCCGACTGTGTGGAACCAGGTCGAGTGCAAATTCATCCTTCCGGCTTAATAAATAAAGTCAAAGGTACATTGGGTTAAAAAAAGTTTCAGGATACATGAAGCAATTTAATATTTATCATTTTGCACTAAAGAAGCGGTCCATTATAAACACTAATGTGAAGCAAGTTTCAGCTGTCTTACATAACTGTTCAAGTTGTTATCTCGACCCGCGCTGTATCCACCATGTTCCGTAATGAGAACGAGAAACTGCGCCGAGTCGACCCACTGAGCTATGAAATAATGCAGCCGCGGTACTTGCCCGCTGCACTTTCTCAACTGTGTTCGTAATTATTACTAGTGTCCGAGCACAACATTCCGTTTCGGCCGAAAATGCTAGAAGTCTGACATGTATGTATGACTAGACTTGAGTGACTTTTGGCATTTCAGTACATATATTTATAAAACTGTCAAGTGATCTCGTAAAATACTAAAGTCTGTTCGGCGAGAGCTGATAAAAACAAAAACAAATTAAAAGCAGAGTTTCTAAACTCATTACAAATTGCAGCCAAAACGGAATGGTACCTAATGGCAATATGACCGCGTCGCGTCGCGCGTCGTCAACAACAGCTGCGAACCCTGTACCATAAAATACTATGCGTGCGGCGATAAGCGACGTCTGTCGTACAGATTGCGATACTTAAGCGACATTCGCTATTGCGAGACGTTTTCATAATATTTATCAACTCTCGCCGAACAGGCTTTAGTGTGTGCAGTGAGAAACTGCGTCACTTCTGTCATCTCCGGTCCAGAAAAAAAGCTCAAGTTATTTACTAGAATTTCAGCTTCGTCTTTGGCCGAAATAAACTTTGGGTAGGACACATAAATAATTAATGACGTGCGCTGAGCCGCTGTGTGGTAAATGTAACAAAATATTCACATTTCACAGTGATATTTTTCACTCTATCAACTCCGTAAACGCATTTCCGCTGCATTCTTCCAGTTAATTATCAAGTTAATTTTCCAGGATAGGGTGTGTACGTACACACTTAGTGTGGTTCAAAAAATATTAATGTGGGTAGGTTCTAACCCTAAAAGCAGGATAGTTTATATATCTTTTTCATATTAGCAAAGGGACGGCAGGCATCACAATTTGTGTCGCTACACTGAGTTTATTATGTCATAAATCATCTGTCATTTGGACATGTCACCAAGCGTACATTCGAGCCTCGAGCGTTTAGAAGTCGAGCTTAGCACCTGGCCTACAACCGTTTCCAAAGGAGTAATTTCGGGGAAAGCCTGACTCACTCACTGAATGACTCATCAACGCCCAGCCCAAACCCTTGGCTGAAATTTTGGTACAGAGTTTCCCTTTATAATGTATAGGTAGACAAGGGAAAAGACAGGATTTTTTGAACTTCCCACGGCATTGTGAGAAACGGAGTCCACGCGATCAACGCCACGAGGTGTCCGATAGTATGTATTTATTGATGCGCCTCTTCGCAGCGTCATCCGAAAATTACTCTGTTGATAAAGTTATTTCTCGTAAACGGTATGTTTAAAAATTATGAATAGTACATTGTTCACCGAGGGAAGAAAGGGGAAGATTACCAACGAGGGTGTAGTTTGAGGCCTCAATACACACGGGTTGGGAATCGCACTTTTTCCCGAGTGATACATGAAAGTGAAAGTGAAAGTGAAAAGTATTTATTTGCCACAAAAAAGAAACACACGCACAGAGAAAACAAAAATTAAATAAAGTGGCAAAAAGGACCAAACTCAGCAATACATAGTGCTTTATACTACACCTGCGAGGAAATAGTATAATTTTACTTTAATCAAAATACAATAAAAGAAACCGACTGACTCGCGTGCGATTGTCACTTTTTATTTCCTTATTTTTTATTATGTACAGGAAAAGCAAGTGGCCATGTATCATTTTTCGAGTTTTATGTACGAGTTCGCAAAATAATACTGGCCACTTCGCCACTTGCTCATTCTTTATGTTATTTAAAAAAAAAACAGCAAGTTAACAATGGATTTGCATATACTTTTTCTGCCCGCTCAAGCACGTTAACAATGAATTTTCATACACTTTTTCCGCCCGCATATTTGTATGACAGTCATGACGTATTTTCTGCATCGTTTTCAAAAAAGTAAGAAGGTACTTTCCGAGCAGGTGTAGTAAAAATAGTAGTTTATGCTACAAGGGCGAAAAGGAATAAATTACGAGGACGATTTAAAACACGAGCGTAGCGAGTGTTTTTAACCTAACCGAGTAATTTATTGCTTTTACGCCCGTGTATCATACTACGTTTTTCAAAGCATGATGTGAGGATATGAAAACAAATATAATCTTGTGAACTTTAAATTATAATTGGCTCAAAAGGACTGTATCCAGAGCCGTTAAACAGTGGAAAAAAAAGTATAACATCTATGGTACACAGGAAAGGCTGCAGGTTAGCCAACCATTGCAAACATATAAAAAAAAAAAATAATAAAGCCCTAGGGCAAAATAATCGACTTTCTGTTCGGTTTTCATGCATAAAAAGCGGGCCTTTACGAGCACATGCATTGAAAAGATATTTATTGTTAGTTACATTATAAAGAACAGCTTCATTTTAAGAAATTATTCTCGCGTATAAGAAACAGCATAAAAACATTGTTCAAATTCAAACAGTTTTTAGACTAAAATTAAGTAAAATTGGTTATTTCTTCGAAACTACTAATTGGTATTTGTTTGGTTCTTGCACTAAAATACAAGTAAAATATTGCTTAGAAAAATTATATATGGAATCGATCGCGTCCATGTAAAGAGTATTATTTTCTTCTACTTTGCGCTATCCGGAGACCCAGCGACGTCGTAATGCAGTGCGCGCTGATATGAACGTTATTACAATATAGTTTCTGTCGATATTTGCACCAACCGACACAGGTCGACTCAAGGTCGTTGGCTGCTACCTGCCCCTTGAGATCATCTCAACAGACTGGAAATTTGGGTTCTAGTTCCGGCTTCCAAGCGGGCTTTTAATTCATCCTACTAAAATAATGAGCCATTTTTTTCTGCTCCCCACCCCCTGAGTAGTTACACTGGCCCTGCCTATTTATACGAATGCTGTAGGCGAGGCTGCATAAACGTAGATTGTTTGAATAAACAATCTTTAATAAAGAGTATGCGTATGAGTCGTGTTTACTTACAGGATTAACTAGAACCGACTATTTTACATATATTATAAATATGTGTATATTATTTATTAATATATTAACCTACTATTTGATGCGAGTGATTTATCAAATCATCAGCCTTGAGTGTCAGTTCATAGAACTTCGATTTCTTGAAAATTATTGGTCTGATCTATCTTCGGTGTTGGTGCTTTTAAAACTTTAACCGCTGTCAGTGTCGATTAATGGAACTTCGATTTGTTGTAAATGTTTGATCTGATTCTGATGAAGTTTGTGTTTGTTATCTAATTATTTTGAGGTTTTAGGGTTCGTACCTCAAAATAAAAAAACGGCATATATTATTTATTGAAGTAGATATGCAAGTTCTAAAAGTGTCGATTTTTTTTCCGTAGCGCCTTAATTACGGTTTTTTGGGGTTCCGTAGTACCTAAAAGGTACAAAAGGAACCTTTATGGTGAGGTTCTGTTGTTCGTACGTTTTCGTCCGTCCGTCCGTATGTCACAGCCTCATAACTTCACTTGAAATTTGTCACAAAAATAACATTAGTTTGCCACACAAGGCGGTGTAAAAAAAAATTTAAAGATTTGAAATTATTCAAAATATTTCCAATACAAAAGAGTGACAAAAAAAACCTAAAAGTACAATATGGGTATAAAATTGTAAATATTAAAGAGCTTATTTTAATAGTAGTTTATGCTACTAGGGCGCAAAGGAATAAACTACGAGGACGATTTAAAACACGAGCGTAGCGAGTGTTTTAAACCTAACCGAGTAATTTATTGCTTTTACGCCCGTGTATCATACTACGTTTTTCAAAGTATGGTGTGAGGAAATGAAAACAAATATAATCTTGTGAACTTTAAATTATAATTGGCTCAAAAGGACTGTATCCAGAGCCGTTAAACAGTGGAAAAAAAGTATAACGCCTATGGTACACAGGAAAGGCTGCAGGTTAGCCAACCATTGTAAATAAATAAAAAAAAATAATAACAATAAAGCCCTAGGGCAAAATAATCGACTTTCTGTTCGGTTTTGATGCATAAAAAGTGGGCCTTTACGAGCACATGCATTGAAAAAATATATATATACCACCTTAACTATCCAGTGTGAGTCTCGCTTATAATTAATATACATACGAATTTGGCAATTTGGGTAAAACTAGACCTCATTTTACCGACATGGAAAAAAAAAATTGTAATAGATAGACCTTTATATTTTGCTATCAGTAACTGAGGACCCTTTGTAAAGGGAAGGTTGTAGTTTTTGAACCAAGTGCCCTATTGAATTAAAACAAAAACGATAATGATTGTTAACAACGGGCAATAATTATTCAATTAAAATTAATCTAAAAAATATCAGCATCAATTGAAAATAAATAATTTGCGGAAAATTGATTTTTTTTTCAGTGTTTTTTCAATAATAGCTACATTCTTAGAATAATGCCCAGTTAACCCCCAATTTTTATTACTTTAAGTTAAACTGTATATATCAGCGTTCATAAAATAAGAATACCACGTTTCTATCTCAGACAGAACTCAGTCAAGCAATGATATTTGTCGACGTCTCTTTTTATCTGTTAACAAGTGTGCACACTAATAAAGGTCCTCACGAATCAAGCTCGTCTTAGTTTGAGGACCGCCAGATAATCTTTTGAATTAAATAAGTTTTCAGTGTACCCACATACATGTAAAAATTATTTTTTGTGATTTATTTTATGTATGTTTCATTCTGAATAAAGTTATTTTTATCTCTATCTATCTTTCAATGACCGCTTAAACAAAGGTGGTATTTTTATTTTATGAAAGCTTAAAAAATTACAACCTTTCCTTAACAAAAGGTCCTCAGTTGCTGATTAGACTTGCGCAAAACATTGCATTGCATACATGTTATGTTGCATTTCATTTCGTACCGAGTTACATTACATTACACCATGACACCAAACATGACCTGAGATGAGAGATGAGATGGAATGTTTGGTTGTACGCCGCGCTATTATACTGTAGGCTCGCTGTAGTAATAATATGACGTGACATAAAGTTGATCTCCCTTCATTCTTAAACAAGATCACACAAACAAGTCGCACAATATTTTTTTTAGGCGCAAAACGTAAATTATCGTGCACTAGCACAAGCAAACAATAAAAAGTGCTGACATGTTAAGGTAAGTGTCATGTGAGAGTTGTGATTTAAAACATTACGTGCGATGGTGCCAAAGAAAAATAATCCTTCCTTTATTATTAATACGGCTCTAAATAAAAGTCCAATTAAGTAGACAGCACATCGCACCATCGCAGACATCGCATCGCAGTGCGAGTTCCGGTTGCCATGCCAGAACAAAATAAACCTTGTTGTAATAGCAATACGGTTCTTAATCTTAATAAAATGCCAAGTGGGTGGCGCCGCGCGTTCCCTCTCACTCGCGCCAACAATTAATTTGAAAGAACGAACGATATCATGGTATAATAAAACAAGGTATATTCCTTGCTGATTTGGATCGGCCCAAACATACGTCATCACGCTATGGACGGTTCTCAAATTTTTGCGCCTTTTGCAGCGCGATTTTTACAATTACGGATCGAACAACCACCCATTCTTGCTTCCTAGGATTATCATTAATTATTTAGCTCGTATGCAACTCCAAACTCGCTTCAATTTGGGAATCTCTGTCTAGAATGAAACAAACTATTAAATTCACTCTCGTGTAACAAGGATGACAACAAATGGAAAAAACGCTATTGGATATTTCCAGTATTATGCGCTTATTTTTACCCAAAAGTTTCACACAACTTCTGCAAATCTGACCACAAAGATAAGCAAAAAATCAAAATTACATTTGTTTATGTTTAATTTCAACAACAAAAATACTTATAAATAATATAATTATTTTGTAAACGAAATAACTTAAAACTATTTTCCTTATCATGAAATAATGACATAAAATGGCAAGCACGAAAGATGACGTCACCTTGGGCCGGTGCGTTCCAAATATTTAATGATAACTGTGTCGCCGTACAAGCTCTCGTGCTTATTCATTCGCCCTCATACAAAAAATTATATGCTATCCTGTTGGCTGTGTTCAAATTGTAGTAAGCTTATGTTTTGGAATGGACAACAAAGGAACAGACCATGTTTTATTCGGCCATAGATGCTACCAAAGTTCTCTTGGAGACTCGGAACAGACCATAGCGCGCGCGCCGCGCGTCATGTCATGTTTATGTGTAATGGTGTCATGGGTAGATTGGTCGAGGAATGTGTAATGAAATGGAACGCGGTCGTGAATCTAACTTGTAATCTATCAATCGCATTACTTACACATGTCTATTGCTGATAGCAAAATATAAAGGTCTTTACAACAATAATGTTTTTTTTCATTATTTTTTTTATTTTTTCTGTCGGTAAAATTGGGTCTAGTTTTACCCAATTTAATATGTGCAATTAAACTGTATTTAATGGCATTGATTTTGAGAAATATTTGAAAAACCAGAACAAATGTATGTCCCTCTTATCTCCGAAACTGGTGAACCGAAAAATATGAAAAAAATTTCAATTATAGGTCATAACTGGGCAAATACAGGAAAACTATAGCGATTCTAAAAAAGTTGGACACAAATGAGAAATCTTAAAAGTTACATTAATAAAATAAAATAAATGTCATACTTACAATATGGGTATAAAACTGTAGGTATTAAAGAGTTGATTGTAAAAAAAAATATTTTGGCTATATATTTTACTTGCATCTATTTTGAGAAATCGTTGAAAACCACAAAACATTGTATGTCCACCTCTTATCTCCCAAACTAGTGGACCGAAAAATTAGAAAGAAATCATGGAAATATGAGCTTACATATAGATTACAGGAAAAATATAGTGGTTGAGAAATGCACGAAAATAAATGACAATCTTAAATTTTTCGTTCACGATACGGAACCCTTGTTACGTGAGTCTGATTCGCACTTGACCGGTTACTTTTCTGTATTATTGCATTGTTAATTGAGCAGTAACAATTTTAATAAAAAGAAAGTGATCTAGGGGCGGTTACTTATACACCTGGAGTGCAAAGAACTGGGAACACAGGTTTCATTATTATTCAGGAAACACATACACTAACATACACCCTCTTCCTACACACACACTCTCATTCTCATCCACACTCTTCACACAGACCCACCCTCTCATATGCCCTTGATTTTTTGTATTTTTTGTTTTTATTATAAGTTAAGCTGCATGCTCTGTTGTTTTTTTTGTATTCTCATTTATGTTATATTACTTCTAATTTTTAATGTAATACTCTGTAAGGGAAGAGCTTGGCGCCTATAGCACCGGTACATACGCCCTTGTAGGCGTCAAGGTAATCCTATTCTGTTATTGTGTAAATTTTTAGGTGAATAAAATCATATTCTATTCTAATATTCTATTCTATTATTTAATGTCCTTAATAATATACCCGATGAAACGAAATCATTTGTTCAAGTCTTTGAAATCTAAAGGCTTCGGTACACAGTAGAGTAGGCGGGGCAGAAGCGGAGCACGATGATGAGAAGAGAATTACTATATGGAGTGGAGGTATATGAGAGACTCCACACAAAAAGCGCATCAGTAGCGGGGCGTCTCGCCGCGCTTTTTGTGTAGCGTCTCTCAAATACTTCCATAAAGAATAAGAATATCTTTATTTGCTTTAACAAGGGTAGATAGTACTAGGTGTATAGTAGGTACATGCAAAAGAGCTCCTTATTAGCTAGTTTTAATGTAGCATGCAAATTTTTGTACAAAAGAAATATTGGACATCAGTAAAAGAAACATTCACAAAACAAGAACATAATAGTCAAACAATCATTCATGCATGCATGCAGCTATTGCTGCTGGTAACCAAGATCTAAAAGGAATTTGAGCTCTTTTAGTTATAGCAGCTATAATAATTATTAATGAAATTAATTTTATTGATTAATCAGTTTTTATAAAATAAAGGCCTACCATTCGCGCAAGCTTCACCACACTTTTGCCTGCTCTGATACAAATACATGATACAGTTTTATCAACTACACGCACAGTGCTCCCCGTGTACAACACGGCCTGCGCCCTTCGCAGGTAAAAGTGTGGTGTAGCTTGCGCATTTGCCCCCGCAAGCCGCGCTGTCATCGCGCACTGCTTCTGCCCCGCTTTCTGTGTGCTATTTATTCTAAACCGAAACGTTTTTTTACGAAGTTTTGAACCGATGCATAAATTTTCTGAATTCACTAGAAGTCTTTGTTATGAAGAATTAATGAGTTCATAAAAATCAGATCAAATAGTTAAAAACAGTAAAATTGTAGTAGATTACTCCTAGCCAATTTGCATCGAGTGGCGTTTCGTAGCCTAGCGGTAAACCAGGATAGATTCACTTGTAATGGTTCCTCGTAACTGGACAGCCAGCAGTGAATGACGATGCACTGTTGCTTAAGGCGCTTAAGGCCTTTAATATCGCCAAATGGGTACTTTCTAAAGCCTACTCCTCTTTTATGGCCAAACCAAAAATATTAAAAAAAATGTATTATGGATTATCAACTCTAGGACAACATATGCAACATTTTTCTTTTTCGTACCACCAAAACTTCTATATGAAAAATTGTTTCAACTGAATGGTGTTTTTTTGGCTTGAATTTCCTACTGCTCCTAAGCGGCTTAGGTGATTTAATTCATTTATGCTTTGATAAATAGATAAACTTGATAGCTATAAATATAACATAGAATTATTCAATGGAACAATGACGCCCATATGAAAAGTATTATTTTCTCCTATTTTGCCCTTTCAAGGACGCAGCGAGCGTCGTAACAGCCACCACGCGTTGTGCACTGATTTGAACGTTATTTCAATGTCGTTTCCGTCGATATTCATACAGACAAACATCGAGCTGCTAATTTGGCGACGGTAATCGCCTTAAGGTGCTACGGAAAAAAATCGACACTTTTAGAACTTCTATATCTACTTCGGTAAATGATGTATAATTTTGATAAAATAGTATATTATTTTTGGAATCTTTCTCTAGGGATCTGTTAAAACAGAAACGCGAATGGAGAATTTCGGCTCGATAGAAATATTTATTGATATGAGATCTTTATCGACACCAATTCTCCTGGTTTGACAATTTAGAATGACATATGGACACATGGTTTTAACAGTATCTAGGACCCGGTTAAACGAAATTTTGATTGCATTTTTAGTAGATACATTTTATATTAATAAAAAACCGACTTTTTGCTACTTTTCCACGAATCCGTCCCTCTAGCACTGAGGGTTTTTTCGCATATGGAGTAACAGGGACGCTAAAACTTTTACATATCGCCTTAATATCGCCAAATAGGTACTTTCTAAAGCCTACTCCTCTTTTATGGCCAAACCAAAAATATTGAAAAAATGTATTATGGATAATCAACTCTAGGACAACATATGCAACATTTTTCTTTTTCGTACCACCAACACTTATATGAAAAATTGTTTTAACTAAATGGTGTTTTTTGGCTTGAATTCCCTACTGCTCCTAAGCGGCTTGATCGAATTAATTAATTTATGCTTTGATAAATAGGTAAACTTGATAGCTATAAACATAACATACGATTATTCAATCGAACAATCACGTCCATGTGAACAGTACCGTATTATTTTCTCGTATTTCACCTTATCAAGGACGCAGCGAGCGTCGTAACAGCCACCGCGCATTGTTCATCCTCTCTGGAGGGGAGTGATGTGGGCTACTTATCCAGTTACCTATTTATTTACATATAAATAATATAATAACACATTTCATACTTATATAAACATACATACATAAATACATACAGATATTTTAACCTAGTACTTACCTTACCCGGCGACGCTTAGTGTACCTCCTGTTCTGTAGAATGAAAACGCGCATATTCTAATGGGACATTTGTCTTCCACCACGAGGCTGCGCAGGCGACCTCCTCATTCTGCTTGCTGTGTATCACTCGGCAATAAACTGGGTTACGTGTTACGTGTATAGGACTTTCAATCGATCCCTTACCTCGGTTCCTGTAAGTACCTGCACAGTACAATCATACATCCGGACCCCTAAACATGCTAAATTTTATAAATTACTACTAAATCATGAAATAATAAACTACAACTTAAACCAATTACTTAAAATAAAAGAAAACATAAATTAAGCTTAAAGCCTTACTTGAAGCTTAATTATGTGACAAGTTTTTATATCATTTTTTAAATTACGGAAAATAAATTAAAATATAAATTAGGAAGTTTTTCATATGGTTCACCCTGCGGTCGAAGATGTAGATAACAGTGGGTCTACCGCGTAATTCTCATTTTCATCAACATCAACTTGAGATTGAAATTTGACGTGCGTGCGACGACGCCCGCCTAACATGCCATCTCTTTTGCACGCGTTGAATTTCGCATGCATTTGCTTGAAGTTGATACAAATGAGAATTACGCGGTAGAGCCCCAGGTCAAACTTTTAAATACAAAAAAAGCACGTTATCTTTCGTACAGACATGTAATTTTTCTAAAATCAAAGTAGATATTCAAGATTCGTTCTCGCTTTTATGTTAAAGTAGATATAAGATAAAACGAGTTCGTCCGAAATAATAATGCCGTTATTGGAGAAATATTTGTTACTACTTACTATCTTCTCTAACAAATGAAAAAAGAATTAGGGAATTTTGTATTTATAACAGAATATATAGTGCGCTATCGCTGCGTGCCAGCAAATAAGAATTTATTGTTTAAGAATTTATTGTTATATTTAATCTGTTTCCAAAATAGCCTGCATTGTTTGATACTAACGAACCAGACAAAGCAACTATTTTTTGTTATCATTATCATTTCCGTTATTTCAAGCGAGCAACTATAAACTAATTTTAACCTTCAAAGTAATGTAATATTTTCTATCTACTTCCATACTGAAATAAGGTAGTTACAAAATCAAAAGCGGTTTAATAATTAGTGGTACTTTATAACACTGCAATTCTGCGCTGTGATTGGCCAAATTTATTATAACACCACTAGAGAACCAATTACAAGCGATTAGGCTCAGTCTTTATTTCTTAACCCACACCCTCTTACTCTTCATGCTACTGATTGATTTCGGGGATCTACATACTAATTCCTTGGGCTTATCATGACGCGTGTTTATTTCTCATTTTTCGTAAAATTGTCTTTGATGGCCGTAGCGTAGATGAAGTATTGTGTTCAACTGAACATATTTAGACTCACTTCGTTCGTTTCGTAAACAAGCACTCGTGTCCCAATGTCTCACATTATGTTACAGTTGGACAAAATACTATTAAGCGCCTATCTGACGCAAACTCATTTCACTGTAGGTGTCTTAATGCGAGGGTATACGTATAAAAAAAAATGAAAAAAATACAAAAAGTTTATAAAATTTTAACAGTATTTTTAAACTTAGAACTAGTGCTTGGAGTCACCTTTTAAGCAAAATATTGCCTGTGCCAGGTGGCCCCACTCCTTCATAGCATCACTTCAGACACTGTTAAATTTTCTTAACTTAGTAGTTAGAAACAAAAATATTAATTTTAACATTAGTAAGTTTACATTTAGTTACTATTTTGAATTAGCATTAACCAATTGGGATGATGACAATATCAGTTGTGAATGAAACAATCATCTGTTTTGAAAAGTAGTTGTCAATCATGCCTATTACTTATTAAATTAAAAGCCTAATAAAAGTAGCTATTTTAAGATATAGGTTGTATTTTGTTATAGTTACAATGAAATAGGTTTTAACAATTTTAAAATTATACAATTTTCGTTACAAGTTTATTTTTTACAATTTAGATAGGTTAGTTTTATTAAAATGATTATAATTTTAACTACGTATGTTAAATTATCTTGTCAATAAAGTTAAGTTCTGCCGTTTCTAACACATACTATCGGCGTATTATTTGGTAAGTAGTATAATGTAAGTGTTGGTAAATACCATCACTTAATTTATTTATTTAATTTACTTTGTTTTATCATAGTGTAATTAGTAGATATGTTAAGTAGGTAGGTATATACAGTAAAGTACATATAACATAACATATAGAATATATAGGTAATTAGATAGGTATATAATTGTACACATTTCAAGATTGCCTCTGTTTCGCCATAATTCAGTGGTTGCAACCAGTTTTGAATAAGTTTCTTACAATCATAGAATTTTTTGTTGTAAATGTCGTATATTCTTTTGTGTTTTATTTGTGTAATGAACTGAATGTGAATTAAACGACCAGATCAAAGTACACAAATAGCTAATAATATATTGGTTAGAAGAAACATAATAAAATAACTTACTTGAACAACAAAAACATTTTTCTTATTGTGACTTCTCAAGATGACAAAATCGTGAATGCCGTATTCAAATTTGACATTCTTTGACAACTGATAGGGATTTTGACACTCTTTCGGAAAAACTTTGAGCGGTGAGTCGCCGTGTTTGGCACTCTGGCGAGGCCGAAAAACGAGCATGTGAGGACGGAGAAGGCGCCCACGAGGCCGAAGGCCGAGCAGGGCGCGTTCTTAGTCTGAGCATGCGAGTTTTTCGGCCGAGCATTACACCTTGACTCCCAAGGGAGTGAGAGCACTTATAATGTTTGTTTCTGAAAAAAAAGTAATTTCTTTCCTGTAGGCCACGCGGGCGAAGCCGCGGGCAGGAGCTAGTCTCTGAATAAATTTAATGACGGTTCAGGAGAACATTTTTATTCAGGGCATAATTCCTGGCACCTCGCGACATAATATTGTACATAAACAAGGATAATCGTCGTACACAAAAAAAGAAAAACACCTAGGGTTCAGTATTTCGTTAGTTGTGGGAAAAGTCAGGAAAATAGTATTTAAAATCTTGCCCGTATCTGTTTATCATGACTAAAGAAAACAAAAACCAAATAAAAGTAAATAACGAAAGGAAAAATATATCGTAATTACATTTTGTAATGAAATTTCATTTTTTTATTGTATAACTTAAACGGTATATTTTTACGTAAACACCTATTACCGTGATTTAAAACAATCCTTTAGTTTCGGAGACAAGGCCGGGGGAAATGGGGCATAAACTTTTTTCAAAATAGATGCAATTAAATTATATATTTTTACATTCAGCTCTTTAATACATACAATCAATTTTTGTGTCAAATTTTACGTCTTTAACTTTAAAAGTTGTAATGCTGTAACATAACAACGTTTAGGTACGGAACCGTAAAAATTGACCAAGTGCCTCGTCTGTCTGTGACCTTTGCTAGAGCTAAGCAGTTCAGCAGGGGAAACAGTCTAGTCGAGACTGGAATTTTTTCATTTTTAGGGTTCCGTTCCTAAAAAGTACAAAAGGAACCTTTATGGTGAGACTCCGTTGCCCGTCCGTCCGTATGTCATAGCCTCATAACTTTAGCACCATTAAAGATAAAGATATGAAATTTGGCATAAAAATAGCATTAATTTGCCCACTTATTACGAAGTATTTATAATATTTAATAAAAATTGTTCAATGTATTGTTCAAAATATAATTGTGCATAATAGTTAAAATTATAATTATAAATTAAACACAAATAAGAAATAAAAAAAATTCAAAATAAATTTTATAAAAATACAATATGGGTATCAAATAGTTGGCTGTATTTCGTGGCACTGGTTTCGAGAAATCTTTAAAAAACCACAAAAATATGTATGTCCCCCCCCTTATCTCCGAAACTGGTAGATCAAATAATATGAAAAAATTTCGATTATACCTATAGATCATAACTGGCCAATTACAGAAAAATATAGCGATTAAAAAAAATTGAGCACAAATGAAAAATAAAAAAAAAGAAGTCAAATAAATAAAAAAGGGTATCAAATTGTAGGTATTAAATAGCTAATTGTAAAAATATATAGTTTGACTATATTTAATTGCATCTATTTCGAGAAATTCTTGAATAACCATAAAAAATAATTGTACGTCTCCCCCCCCTTATCTCCAAAACTAGTAGACCCTAAAATATGAAAAAAAATCATGGTAGGTAATATGTGTTTACGTAAAGATTAAAGGAAAATTAAAGCGGTTGAGAAATTCACGAAATAAAAATAACAAAATTAAATTTATCATCCACAATACGGAACCCTAGGTACGCGAGTCTGACTCGCACTTGGCCGGTTTTTCGGTTTGCATTTGAATGGGATTTCACATCAGGTTCCTAAGTTGAAGGCTGTCGAGATAGAAAGACTACCAAACGGAGTTTACCTGGACTGATCATATCGATTAATTCAGTAGATGAAATACATGCATAATATATATATTATACTATAGATAGATAGTGTGCGACTTTGCCTGCGAAGGTGAACGGGTCGCAGACAGGACCAAGGTAGGATAATATTCCGGTTCAGCTGTTGTCGGGGCCAGGTTGTTCAACCCCTTATCTCTCGAGAGCCGCTCCGCAACACTGCATATCTTCTTATTGTTCACTATATTTCAAGCCAATGCACTAATAATTAGGCTATAAATGTCACATATTTTCCTGGTAATGTCTGTTTATGGAACTATTTGCGGTCAGTTACTGTATCTTGACACTTTTTGCGGTTAATAAGCAAAATATTCAAAAAATATTGGTAATGTTACTTTTATATCTACTATGTACTATTTATAACATAGCATAGGCTTGACTATTTTATTTGGAAATCGGCACGTGATAAAAATCATAATGACAAAATGGTCCAAAGTACCAGGCAGTTCAAAAAGATTATTATGGGCTCGGCTATTTTGTAATCTCGTGAAAGCGTTGGAGCAGGACTGATATCTCTGAATAAATGACGGTTCAGGAGAACATACCTATAATGAAATAGTAAGAAAATAACAGTGTCTTTGCAATACATGTATAATATAATATTTTCTCTTCTTTGTAGTGCTATAGTAATTGAAGGCCTTCAAAAACCATTGTTTTCAAATAATAAAACTTCATATAACAATAGACTAATCCACAACAATTTTTTTTGTTGTTGAATGTACTCTTAATAACTTAAACTTTGGCAAAAGTTTCTTTGTTATACGATAATAATTGACGAAGTTAGAGAAATTTAAAGTTCATATCTTTAATGCGTGGGAATAAACGATAGCTCCCAGGCGGCCTCTCTGAGGGTGACGTCACACTTCACAAACTACTACAGCGCCCGAAAAGAGCAGTCTCAAGTAAAAATGTCTCTACCTAAGCAGTCAGTGATATAAATATTGTGTTGTTCCAAAGTGTCAGTCAACAACGAAATCTACACTTGGAAAAATGTTTATAATGGTACCGAAAGAGATTAATCTGCGAAAGCAGTGGTGTGAAGTCATGAGAAAGAATCCCAAAACAGCAGCGTATTATTGTGAGGGCAATTTTGACGTAAGTAAGTAAGTACTTACTTTTTATATAAATACTTATACTTATTGTGTACTTATTATACCAAATTACAGCCACCGATTCTTTAAGGGGCTCCACAATGCTAAACATCTGTTTTGTATTGGATTCAGTTCCGTCAATCTAGATAGTAAAAATAAAAAAAATATATGGCATTTTTTTGACTCAAGACAAATATTAATTACACTTTATAAATAAACATACTTTTAATCTTCCATTAATTACATTAGTTTAAAAAAAGCATGAATTTCACGAAAAAAGCGATTCAGTTTCCATGTTTCAAAACCGATTGAAACGAAACCAACACACGCAGATACTAACTAGAAAAAAACATCTTTATTACATAAAGAAATTATGGTTAATGTCCTAATGGAACCGCTATTTCTAAATAACTGAAGTTTTGCGTGCGCGGCATCTGATTAGAGCAGGATAGAGATTAGATACCTATATCTAAAGTATATTAAGTTTGCTTACGTCTCTGCTTTGACATGCCTGATTTCGGCACTGTGGAACTTGGTATTATTAGAAAAATATTCTGCCACTGCCATCATTAAGCCGTCCGCTCTGAGAATATTAAGTATCAGATTGGGCCTTATTAAAACCCGTTTTAGTCATATTTGTAAATTTTAACTAAAAGTAATTATTG
Organism: Ypsolopha sequella; assembly: GCA_934047225.1. Classification (NCBI taxonomy): domain Eukaryota; kingdom Metazoa; phylum Arthropoda; class Insecta; order Lepidoptera; family Ypsolophidae; genus Ypsolopha; species Ypsolopha sequella. The sequence continues at coordinate 13,411,485 of OW203983.1, forward strand.
CTTACTTGTTAATATAATTTCTCAAAGAGTCCTCTATACCTAAACTTGAATTGAAATCCTAAAAACAAGAAATAAAGCGTAAAATCTGTAGAGCGTCCGCACACGGTTGTGAAGTGTGACGTCAAATCGGTCAAGTAGGCAACGCGCTCATTTCGGCGGGCGTTTAGCAGTACATTAATTTTACTTCAAACTTTGTTTGTTAATATCTCTGTAAGTACTTGGTATTTTTCGATGATTTAAAAACTTTTATTTATGTAAAAATAATACCAACGCTATCTGCTTACCCATGAATATAAATAAGTTAGAGTGAATAAGTCTATTTCCATTGCCTCCAAAAATACAGTCATCTTATACAATAAATAATGAATTCAAGTAGAATCATACAAATATACTACAGAGCGTTTCCTTTCTAAATTGTACTTTAATTGATCGTAATTAATAAACAAGCAATGAGGGTGACACTTACGTCATAGTAAATCGAGGCACTGTCTAAAACATATTGTGTTTCTATACCTTATATGCGTGTGTGATATGCGTTAAAGGATAAATAATTAAAAAATGCCTTTAGGTGATTTAAATGTTTTATCTTACTTAACTTTTGAAATACTCACATTAATATAATTATTAACAAATATTAAATATTGACTTTTGTGTTTTTAAATGATTAAAACTAGATAAAACACATTTAAATAAAAATAGAGTGAGATATATTTCAAGTAAAAAGAAGAAAAGAAAATATTTTTCTTTTAACTTCATTATGACTGATGCCGGGCCCGAATAGCCCGAAATATATCTCACAAAAAAATTATTTAAATGTGTTTTATCTAGTTTTAATTATTTATAATTATAAACAAAATTCACTGTGAATTTAAGTAATTAATTACTATCCATCCATCCACCAGCCCGTATTCGTCCACTGCTGGACATAGGCTTCCCCAATATTACGCCACTTTTGGCGATCCTCAGTCATCCTCATCCAGCCGCCACCCGCAATACAACGTCCTTCAGATCGCCAGTCCAGCGGGCACAAGGGCGGCCTACGCTGCGCTTTGCTGTACGTGTTCTCCATTCCAAGACAGTTATCACGTCGGCGACAAATATGGCCAGACCACTGCCACTTCAACTTACTGATTCAGCAGGCTATGTCGGTCACCTTCGATCTCTGACGGATATCTTCGTTTCGGATTTTATCCATCAAAGATACACCAAGCATAGCCCGCTCCATAGCTTGTTGAGCGATCTTAAATCGGCGGATCAAGTAAATTACGATACGTGTGATTTGAAGTCACGAGGATCGTATATTATTTTATAGCACTGTTCTGCAATATGTACAATTAATCTTATGGAGGCGACGAGAGTGAAATTGTAATTTTAATAAATATTAAATTGACGTTTTGGAGCGGTGAAAATAAATTTTTGGAAGCATGGGAATAACCTGAAATTTAATGATTCATACGAATAGTTTTGGTTCACCGTGTACACAACCAAAACTATTTGTAAAGTATCCCTGTTTGTAAAATATACGCACAATGCTGAAGCATTTCCTCGAACGCTACTGTTGAACTAACGGTCGAACAATGTGTGATGTTACATTGTTTACGTATTAGCATACGATAGAGCACTGTAGAAATTTACTTCGAGTTACTGAACGTACTGCTTATATGATCTACCTCAATGTTTAGTGAGTATATGATAAACAGCTACACAACAGTATGCTCTAAAAAAACATTAGCTCTATTCTTAGCACCCTTTGCTACCTACAAAACAAAGCCTGGTGTTGCCGGTAATGGGATGGGAATGGAAATTTATTTACGTGGAATTGCATTTTCTTTTACAAGCTTTATAATATAATAACTCTTATTTCAAAGCGTAATAAGGGAGGACAATGTTTGGCCTACACTACCTACAGAATGCCCTGACGACCTACCCAACCAAACCCCGACGGGTTTTCATCAATTTTGCGTAACGCATCAGAGGTTTCGTCCAATTACAAAACGCAGTCTGGGCCTTGGTTTATTTAAAGAAAAGATGCGCCGCGTGATAGGAAGAGTAGAGCAGACGAGTCATGGGGGCTCGCGGTCAAAGGTCACAGAGCCGGCTATGATTTAGTTGCTGAATATGTAAGTGGGGGTCGGCGGCCGCGAGGGCTTCGACCTAAGGTGCAGGGGCGCCTGCGCGATCCCGCCCGGGGTGGCGGCCCGGACATCGACCAACCCCGCGCGCTCTTGCCTCCCACCCTGGGGCTACAGGACTGGCGCAGTCGCCCAGTCGGCGGGCCGGGCTATCCCTCCCGGCCCCCTCTAGCCACCAGTATTATATCTAGCGGTTGTGCCATCGCTGCTCTGTCGCCACCTCATGATTTTATCAATTATGTATCTAATTAACGAATTAAAAAAAATATTTGTTCCTAAAATAGTAGATCTATCACCTAAATTGAATCATCAATTATTGTTGATACCAAAACGCTTACCTAAATATTGACTAAGAGTTACTTGCAAATAATATAAAATGAGTTACACTCCGAATAAATGGCCCCAGTTCCCGGCAGCTCCACTATTCCCGACAACGGTGGCGGTCGCGGTAACGGTGGGACAGGGGGTGCTAAGAATCTCCGGTCGAATGGTCACCAACACCGGCGACTCTTTTTGACGACGTATAATGCACGGACGTTACGGGAAGACAGACTTCTCGCTGAGCTCGAGTCAGAGTTAGGTAAAATAAAGTGGCATATTCTGGGGCTGTCGAGTAAGGGTGAGGACACGATAACCCTGGAGTCAGGACACCTGCTCTACTATCGAGAGGGCGATCAATTGTCTGTCGGTGGAGTTGGTATGCTGGTCAACAAAGACCTCACTAGCAACGTGTTAGAAATCGGCAGTGTCTCCTCTCGGGTGGCATATCTTGTTCTCAGACTTAACAAGAGATATTCTCTTAAAGTTATCCAAGTGTATGCACCCACGTCGAAAGACCTCGATGATGATGTCGAGGCCATATATGATGACATTACTAAGGCCAAAAATAACACCACCAAGACACATAATACCGTTGTTATGAGGGACTTCAACGCCAAAGTGGGAGTACAGGAGTGTGGTGAATCGGTAATCGGACCGCACGGCCATGGCTGTAGAAACCCTAGGGATCAGATGCTGGTTAGCTTCCTTGAAAGCCAGGGGCTCTATTTGATGAATTCATTCTTCAAAAAGAAGCTCCAAAGGAAGTGGACCTGGCAAAGCCCCGATGGTAAGACAAAAAATGAGGTAGACTTCATCATGACGGATCAAAAGCACATATTCCAAGATGTCTCCGTGATCAATAAGTTTAGTACCGGTAGCGATCACCGACTTGTCCGAAGCATCTTAAATATCGACTTACGGCTGGAGAGAAACCGTCTGATAAAGTCTACGCTTCGTCCTTCTTTGCGCCAAACCGCTGCGGGATCCGAAAAATTCCAAATGGAACTTCAGAACCAATTCGCCCTGTTGGTAACTACTGAGGACGTTGACCAGCTTGCTAATAATTTCACGAATGTCGTCCGCGAAGTTGGCAGGGCTTATTTTAAGCCGGAGCGAAAGAATAAAGAGTCCAAGATTTCAAGCGGAATTTTGGACCTGATGAGGCAAAGACGGGAAATGTCTTCAGATTCGGCAGATTACCCCCTTCTTAATAAGTGCGTTAAAAGGCAAATTCGTTTTGACCTGCGCCAACATAACACTCGATCATTAAAGCAGCGATTGAGTGAAACAAAGGCTCGAAAGGTTTTGCCCAGCTGTTGGGAAGGACTAATCTGACGAAGCTGAAGACATCTGACAGTAAAACTATTACCTCTAGGCCAGAAATCCTCACTGAAATCAAGAATTTCTATGGGCTCCTATATTCTTCACACGCTCCCAAGCCAACTGCCCGCGATCAGGACGACAAACGTGCACCTTTGATCCGCCACTACACCGATGAACTCCCGGATGTCAAAGTGGGCGAGATTAGGATAGCTCTTGATCAGATGCCTTATTGTCTAACTTCAACATCTATCGCTATTGCTTTCAAAAGTACGCGTGATTGGCTAGAAGTGATGAGTCACGTAATTTTTAGCCAATCACGTTACCTTTTAAAGCAATAGCGATAGACGATTTCATGACTATTTCCTTACACAATCGCACCTCTGCTCAAAAAGAACAAGGCGCCGGGCGAAGATGGCATCACAACCGAACTCCTGAAAGCTGGAGGTTACCCTATACTGAGACAGCTACAGGACCTCTTTAATGCCGTCATTCGCACCGGAACTACGCCAAAGGAGTGGAGCAGGAGCCTGGTAATTTTGTTCTTCAAGAAAGGGGATAAAATTCTACTGAAGAACTATAGGCCAATCGCGCTCCTGAGCCACACCTACAAGCTTTTATTAGCTACAAGATTCGACGACTTCCAACCTCTAGACCAGGCTGGGTTTCGAAAAGGCTACAGCACCTTGGACCACATCCACACGCTAAGGCAGATCATACAGAAAACACAAGAGTATAATCAGCCTTTATGTCTAGCGTTTGTGGACTACGAAAAAGCCTTCGACTCCATTGAAACTTGGTCTGTTCTGCAGTCCTTGCATCGATGCCAAGTTGACTGGCGTTACGTGGAGATGCTGAAATGTCTGTATGACTCCGCTTCCATGTCCGTCCAAGTACAGGGTGTACAAACAAGACCGATACGCCTTGAGCGCGGCGTTAGACAGGGGGATGTTATTTCCCCAAAACTGTTTATCGCCGCGTTGGAGGACGTCTTTAAAACACTGAACTGGCATGGTTGAGGCATAAATGTGAATGGAGAGTACATTCCACATCTTCGCTTTGCCGACGACATCGTCATAATGGCGGAATCGCTGCAAGAACAGGAGGAAATGATGCGCAGCCTAAGCCTAAGAAGTATTTTATGGCGTTCACAATACGTAGCTGTGATATTTGGATTTTTCAGGTGAAGCTTTCTTCCTGGATTGGCATTTATTTTTTAAAGCTCCAAGTGCAATGTTAACTGCTCTTTTAAAGGTACGTCCGTTACTGACTCCGAAAAGTACTCTCAACTCTCAATTGACCAATGTCTCTTTCTGAATCACAATCACATGAAAATCACATCAAAGGGTACTGAAATATCGTGATTTACTGAATTTGTCTAACTGATCATCATTAATGGCAGCGGATATCTTTCCTTGGTAGCTGTCCTGTTACAGTTCAATAATTTACGCGCATTCTATCGCTCTCACTTTTTTTTTTTCATTTGAATTTATTGCTGCATAGGGTGAAATAGTTTCTCTCATAATTTTATCTTTTAAGTTCCATTTCTAATATCAACCAGTTCATTCGTCGTAGTGAGTTTTTGCTTCACAGCTGTTATACATTCTCGCTTGCACGCACGTGTGGTACCTGACTTTAGGCAATTATAAAAAGTTGCCGAAGGGCGGGTGCGAGCTAGTTTGTACTTTATTGCTGTTTATTTCACTGTTTTTGCAAGGTGATTCTTCTGTACGTAGTATTTTATTTTATTCTGTGACGATGCCGCGCGTGCACGTTGCAACATGTTGCCAGCTCGCTCGCCCATATCGCAAATAAATAAGCAATAAAAGCAATTTCATTCATTCAGTCGTCTTACGTACTGCGAATCTCGGCACTTCTAAAGAATGCGCTTCACCTGACCCACCCCTTAAAATATATGGGGTATTTGTACAATCGATGATAAGTGTTTGTATAAAATGTAAAAATGTTCAAAAGTACCTGAAATAGATGAGCTTGTATGACTAGATTGATGGATGAGGAAGAAGCGAAAGAGGTGTGTCAGGATCGTAGCAGATGGAAATCTGTAGTAGTCTCTGCCTACCCCTCAGGAAGACAGGCGTGAGTATATGTATGTATGTATGTATGTTAAATGTGTACCTATAAATGTATATCTGTCTAGACCCACGGTGTCCAGCCAAGTTCAGAAAATAGCACCAGAATATGTAGAACTTGGCAAGATTTCACAGCTAAAGTTTCAAGGGTTACATTTGACTATATATAAAAGTTTTATATGTGTATATATATTCAGTAGCGGGGAACCCATCGATCTTTCTTTTAAAACAAGTGACGATCTATGTACATTCCTGCAGCTATGATATTTAAGGCAGTGTTCTCCCGATTTTGTCAGTTTTCAAGTTAAATTTAAATAGTAAAATTGTGATAATAAAATTTTGAGAAAATATGTGTCATATTTCACTCTTTGATCTAAATATTTCGGCCGTTCGATTCACGATTACTTGCATTTTCTTGCATCCAATGAAATCGCAAAGACAAGCCTTAACTATGATCTAAATATCATTTCATTTGAGTTATTTAAGTCTTAGACAGTAAAACTTATACTGAAATGCACCTCGTACAAAATGTGATATAAAACGGTCATAAAAACACGTTGAAATCGCGAGATTTCTGAGCGGCCCGCTTTCACTGAGCAGGATAGACTAGTGTAAAATGAAAGCGTTGGCGCAAGACAGATTCCTCTGGATACCCTCGCCTTAAGGAACCGTCCTAGCACTTGGCTCTCATTTAGATATCAATTCATTTTTAGGAGAAGTCTGCAATCCTCTTCTTCTTTGTACCGAACTCGGCCCCCTTTCACTTTTGAAGTGAAAACTTTTTGGTTTAAAGGGGAACTGGGAAAATCGTATGGGTTCGCGTCACCGTCACCGACATGCCAACCAAGTGTCATTACACCTTAGAAGTATTGCACCTCTTTAGGGATAGTTTCTCTATGACCATATTCATAAATCAGCAATTTTCAAATTTTGTGCCCATTACACTTCGATGCATGTCCCGAGGTTTAATATTATTAAATCTCAAGTTTCAGTTGCGGAAATTACACAATGTGGACACTAATCGATAATGTAATTCATAATTTTAAAAGAACACTAAAAATATTTAAAAAATATGTTAAATATTACTTTTTATTACTGCATAAACATGAAGTTAAGATTTTTAGTTGTATGAAGAAGGGATTGTCCCCAAATCAGCTAAGCTTGTACAACATTAAATTTTACGAAAAATATGTACCATAGGAATGTGTGTGAATGATGTCAACCTTAAGACGTGATTAGGGGAAGCATTTTTATTACATTTCTTTACACTTTAAAGGGTAAATACCTTTATTATTAGTTTTAATAAATTGTCCCTGAAAGTGTCCTCATGGTTACTGTCTTTTCATTTACCAATGTTTTGATGCCAAATATTATAAAACTGAACGAAGTTTTCTGTGTTATTTTTATAATGGCAACACCCAGGAATCAGACTAGCCGTTGCCATTTTGATTTATTCAGTCCAAAACAAGTTGCAAGGTCGTCTATTGTTTTGATGTGATATTTTAATTTTGTTGTTCTGTTCAGTTACCAACATATCTCGGTAAGTAAAAAATATTTCAATTACGACTATTTAGTATTTTGTAACAGTATTTACATTCCATAATTTTTTATAAGAAACTTTGTAGTTTTCCAATTTCATTGTACCCAAATAAATATTTAAATTTGCCAAGGTACAGTTTAAGTTACGTCTCTTCAGTTATTTTTCTCTAGTAACTTATAAGGGGACGAGAAAGTAACTGAATGGACATCTTTAGGGCCTGTTTACGTTGTTTAAATGTGAAGTTTTGTTTTGTTTGTCTGTCTGTCTGTAGAAATAAAAAATATATATATCTTATTATAAGTATCATAAAAAAGTAATTAAAAAATTCAAAACATTTATTTTGTAATAAAGATATAAAGCATACACATATTACACGTTCAAAGTAATTACATTATGAAATTTGAAAAAAAAAATTATTTTCGACACACCCTAATGTACACTCATATGTTTATTGGTAATATATTTTGCAAATTTTTATTAAGTTTTTATAACGTATATTCAGAAAATCTTTGTTCATAAGTTGTTTTTCTTTTTTTTTTCAGGTGTATCTAAAAAGAAACTTGACTACTTGATTAAATAAGAACATTAAAATTATTGTTTTTTATTCCATTGTAAATAAAGGTTTACAATGTCTTTTCAGTTGCCAATGTGTCCATTCAGTTATTGTCCCCTTAAAAAGATGTTGTTTAAAATAGAATTAAAAATCAAATATTCAATATCATTCAAACAGAATAAGTAAAAAATATAATAATTATATTCTTAGATCAAAATAAATTAATAATACACAATTTTTCCCACCAGTTAGAGTGAAAATGAAACTTTCCAAAACTAAAATTGTAGAAAGGTAACTGAATGATATATAATAAAAATTTCTCTAGAAATTTATTCTAAACATATCTTATTTTTTATTGTATCTTATTTAATTGTATATTTGGATGATATGATAAATTTCTATTGAATAAATTTCAATTACTGAACCGATTTTTGGGTGTATGAAGATGGTAACTTAACGGAAAATAAATCTCTCCCTTTCCTGTAAAAAAATTTTTTTTTAATAAGTTCTGTTTATAATCATAATTTTAGACCACTTTTCAGAAAATATAAAATTAAAGTATCTCATTTCATCGAAGAAAATATAAAAAATAGACTAATTCTAAATTAACTTAATTTTTTAGAAGGTGGGCACAAAATTTGAAAATTGCTGAAATCACCGTTACCGACATGCTATATTGAAAGTAAAGTTTTACTTCTGTTGAATGCCTGTCTTTCTTTTTTTGTGGTGTTAACTCAACAATGTATTTCAAAATTTTTTTGTCACCGTCATCGACATGCCAACTAAGTGTCATTCAACACCCAAGAAGTATTGCACCTCTTTAGGGATAGGTTCTCTATGATCAAGAGTCACCGTCACCGACATGCTATATTGACAGTAAAGTTTTCACTTCTGTCGGCAGTCCCCATGACTGCGCCTGTCTTTCTTTTTTCGTGGTGTTAACTCTACAATGGTATTATTCGGCATTACACGTCTTAACTTATTTAACAGGACTAACCTTATTTTAAGCGTCCTGTCTTTTTATTTCTTTATCGAAAAGACAAGGACAGAACGTGTAAAGTTTAGTCCTGTCAAATAACTTAACATGTGCTTCACCGAAATGTATATCAAAATTTTCATGTCATCGTCACCGACATGCCACCCAAGAAGTATTGCACCTCTTTAGGGATAGTTTCTCTATGATCATGATTCACCGTCACCGACATGCTATATTGACAGTAAAGTTTTCTCTTCTGTTTGCCAGTGCCCATGAATGCCTGTATTTCTTTTTTTCGTGGTGTTTACTCTACAATGAATTTCAAAATTTTCAAAAATTTCAAAAAAAAAAAAATCGAACCAAAGCCAAGGCAAAATAACTGTAGCCGTTATTTAATCGGTACCGCAACTCGAAATGACGTCAAACCGAAATTTTTTGGTAGCCCTTATTTAGCGGTTGAGCAATTAAAGGCTACCGAAATACAACGGTATGACGTCAAACCGATCCTTTACGCACAAAATTACGGTAGCCCTTATTTTGTGGTTGAGCAATCCCTGGTATATTTAGCGTCCAGACCGTTAACTGAATGCACTGAACTAAAAAACAAAGGTGTTGTAAAATTTCAATAAGGTCGAATTACTTTTGGAGAAAACACCTTTTAAATTATTTTTTTGAGTTTTTAGTGACGAACATTTTTTTTACTATTCGAATAATATTCGATCGCAAGCCCTACTAGCTATACACTACTTTATCTACTACTTTTATAGTTTGTGTAACATAACACATGGCTGGTGGTTTTTTCCGAACTTGGCTTTACACACTGCCGTGTGCCCAGATAATTTCAGGTATTCCGCTAGCTCAAAAATTGTGAATTCTATATACAGAAAAGCAGAAAACTGTTTTATACGTTAATAATTTGAATTTCGAAAATCCTTAGCGAATGTCAACGTCGTCTAAGAAACCTGCCAATTTTCAACTTTGTCTAGTTCCAGAGATTTCATGAGTAAGTGAGGCTTTTTTATCTAAGATCATACTGAAAAACAAGATTCCTGCAAATAAAACGTATAAAATTCGAGCATTCAAGATTTTAAATCTTGGCACCTAAAGCCTTAGTCACATTCACACTTTACTCACATTTCACTCACATTTCCCACTGTACGAAGCAAGACAATTTGAGCGATTTTTCGCCCTGATTATGATATTTTTTTAGCCCGCTGGGCTCCCCTACCACTACCAATCTTAAGGGCCTTACTATTGCCAAATGGGTACTTTCTAAAGCCTACTCCTCGTTTATGGCGAAACCAAAAATAATGAAAAACTGTATTATGAATAATCAACTCTTGTACAACATATACAACATTTTTCTTGTTCATACCACCAAAACTTCTACATGAAATATTTTTTTAACTGAATGGTGTTTTTTGGCTTGAATTTCCTACTGCTCCTAAGTGGCTTGGCCGATTGAATTCATTTATGCTTCGATAAATAGATAAACTTGATATCTATAAACATAACATAACATTATTCAATCGAACAATCACGTCCTAGTGAAAAGTATAATTTTCTCCTATTTCGCACTATCAAGGACGCAGCGAGTGCCGTAATAGCCACTATGCATTGCGCGCTGATTAGAACGTTATTTCAATGTCGTTTCCGTTGATATTCGTACCGACAAATATCGAGCTGCTTATTTGGCGACGGTAATCGCCTTAATCGGTAGATATTGGTCCAACAAACAACTGTGACAAGTGTCATCCTTTAGTGTAGAAAACTAAACTGTTAGTAACAAACTCCACTACAGCAGAGGCTTAGTAGTAGGGATCCCGTTTGGCATCCTTCGGTTACGGAACCCTAAAAATAAAGGTCCTGACTTGAGTGTAATGAATGAAAACTGCGCATTACTTACTATAGTGTGCGTTTATTTATGCCAGTAGCGTACCGTACACACACCACTGCATTGCGTTTATACACGACGGCACACAAAGCCGATAATTGTATTTCCTCTTCCAAAAGCCACGCTTTGAGGTGATTGATCTGCCACCGCGGTTCAACGGGGCCATGTACTCAACTGTAAGCTTTATGCTCGTAACTTTAAGATTGACCGCTGACCGTGTCCATAACAGATGATTCAAAATATGTCGTTACGATAATTATAATTGTTTAATATTTCTAAGTTACAACTAGATTATGGTACTAGTGTAAAGTTCAGCAACTTTCATTCAGTTATAGTGCGCGCCAATCTTTTAGTCGCCTCTGAGTGAGTTACGAGTGCAAGCTTGCGCAGGTACAGTCAAGGAAACAATAATATCAACGGTTGATTATTAAATGTTTACTATAAGTGGGAAGGTGTACTTGTTGTATGTACCTAGCTATTTAATTAATTATTTATTATTTTAGTGCAATCTTAAGTATATAAATAAAACGCATTAATATTAAAAATAAGTAAATTTATAATGTACAAATATAGGCAAATACGTTGTTACTTTATTTAGAGAGGTGAGACACCATCTATAAAAACTGGTTCCCTACTTGAAGAAGGAAGATTTTTGTCCAAATCACTATCGTCTGTAGAATTTTGCTGCAGTCCGCTTTTGTATGGCCTTGACATTATGCTGAATTCCTTCTTGAGCTTCTTTGGTCATGAATTTATGTACCTCAAACACCATTTTCCTACATTGTCGCCTTAAAACGCTATAACGTCCGCGTGGCATAACAACAACAATAAACTTTAACAAACTAAATCAACAAAACTTTAACAAAAATAAATCAACAAAACAACAAATAAAGGCAACAGAAACAATAAACTATAGCAAACAGATTCAACGATTAACTTAACGAATCATGGAATTTTTTCCTCGTAGGTACTTTTCATGCAACGCGCGCGTGTGTAGTATACGGACGTAGCACTAACACTAACGCATAGTGTTGACACCTGCTGAACGGCGAGCGGGGGGTGTGGTGCGGCACGCAGGCGGGTGTGCTCCGCGCCCTCGCTCCTGTAACGTCCCCCTGACACCGTAAAACGGCTAATGCGTCGATTCTTGGGGCTAGCTTCAGAGGCGACTAAAAGATTGGCGCGCACTGTACCTTATTTGGCTGAATTTATTTCGCACCTTTTACTGTAAAGCTAGGATGCTTTTACTGAATTTGCTTAATTTTACACCTACTTGACTAAACACACAAAAATAATTAGATATAAGTTGTCAGTGTACAGTTTATTATATTATCATATACATATATATACCAGTATGTGACTGGGAGAAAAAGAAGCGTAAGCTGCGATTGTTTCGTTTTAGTGCCTTGCTTAATCTTTTTGTGCTTAATTCGTTTCTAAAAATCTTAATATTTTATACCTCTTAAACAAAATTTTCAATGGTATTATGATATTTGCTGAAAATATTCTGAAAAAAAAACGGATTGTTCACATTTTCACTGAAACGCGTTTCCTGATTTGTTTAATTTTCATTTATTACATATCAACTTGAATAGCTTTACGATATAGAAACCAAATAACTTGGTTATGTTTTACTTCGAAGTCAAACTGTATATTTCCTGGCCTACTATATGAACTCAATCACTCACACTTAAAACCTCTATAAGTAGGTATTTTTATTAATTTAAATATCCATTGTAACGTAGTTTACTTATAAACAAGACACCCAAAATCGCTTTTACCAACCTTTTCTCATAAACCATAAATAGTTTAGTTCATTTTGTTAAGGTTATGCAATACATAACAAATTCCATATTTACTTTGGACTGGATATCTGGGACTAGGGAAGGAACTATGGCGCCTGATCGACCTATGTTAATAACACGGAAAAATGGGCAGGCGGAGACTCGCCGACTCAATTAAATGGGCCCCCAAATGGTCGCTCGCACAGAAAGACAGGGGGGCAACATTTGCTGAGCGGCTAAAAGATGGAGAGGTGTCACTGGACTTTAAACGACGACGATCACTTGCTCCCTGAGGGTCCAGCATCACGTGCCCACTCACCACTTACGTTTCACATCCACCCTTCGAGAATATAGCTCTTGCTACTCTACTCAGACCGGCCTCCCACGGCAAGCCAAAGGTTGGGGGATCTGTCCCTCGTCATTGTTCACTCCGGCCGGCCAACAAAGGCAAGCTGAAGATGTGTATAGAAGAAAGTTATGTCCAAAAACAAAAGTGGAAACAATTTATACTTTACAATTAACTAAAGTTCACCATGGCGTTCCATAAGGTAGCGTTCTGGGGCCCCTTTTATTCATCATATATAATATATATAAATGACATGCCTCAAGCTATAAAATATCCGATAATACTATTCGCTGACGATAGTACTGCGATATTTTCGGAAAACGATCCTAAAACATTGGAGTCCGAAATAAATGCCTCGTTAAAAGATATTGTTAGCTGGCTCAATCAAAACAACCTCAATATTAATTTGAACAAAACAAAAATAATGAATTTCAAATATATGCAAAATAAAAATAATATGAACCTCGACATCCATTACTCAAATACTCGTATTGATGAAGCAGTAGATACAAAATTTTTAGGAATTCACGTAGATAATAATATAAATTGGAATAAACAAATAGACAATGTATTAAGTGTATGTAAAAAACTAAATTTCTTTGCGTAAGCACTTTGCATGCTTCGCAAGGTAGTTAATGTAGATGCTTTAATAACTGCATACCACGGATATGTATAATCAACTTTGAGATATGGGGTTGTATTTTGGGGTAATGCGATTAATAAAGTTCGTGCCTTTATGGCCCAAAAAATGTGTGTGAGACCAATGTTTTGCTCGACACCAAGAGAAAGCTGTAGGCCACACTTCAAAAAACATAAGTTATTGACATTGCCATGCATTTATATTTTTGAAGTTGCGGCATTTGTTAAGTCTAATCAGAATTATTTTGAGACATTCAGTAACCGTCGACTCAATACAAAAATAAAATGCTTTTCTCACAGTACTACTCACTTCGGGAACAGCATCTTCGGAATGACCTCAAAAGTTTATAATAAGCTTCTTGCTTCAATCAGAACAATTGAAAATATTAACGTATTTAAAATTAAACTAAAAGACTTTCTGATTGATAAAATGTACTGTACAATTGATAATTATTTCATTGATACCTGTTAATATTGATTTTATTTAGTTTAAGAATGTACTAATATTTAATGTAAATAATTTTGTATACTTATAATTGTACTTTATTCGTTAATTTTAAGATTTAACATTTGTACGCCTAACGGCAGAGCATAAAGGGACACATTATATTTCATGTTAAATCTTTTTACCTATGTCTCAACAAATAAAAGTTTTGAAGTTTGAAGTTTGAAGTTTGGAACAGGACCTTCCCCTGGGAGCACGTTCGTGTCCGTGCGTGGGTTCGCTACTGCTCGCCTCAAGCTGCCCTGCGTTATTATTATTATTATTAATAATTGTGTTAATTAATTACCAAACAATGCAAAAAAATCTTTTCCTAAAAATTGGTTTTTGCCCAGGCATATCATGCCTCCTTCTTCGCTTCGATCGGCTCCCCAGATGTAATATTGTCTAACACGGTCCTCCTCGCTCTGCTCATTGTCGCACTTATTTCTTGACATTTGGTGAAAGATTTTCGATTTCATACTTTAAGATCGGCCCAATTCTACGAACTAATCTATTTATTAGGTGACAGATATTTCGAGAAATAGTTATCTTTAACCGTTTCTAGGAGACAGATAAAAAACAAGCGAGCATATCATTATTAAATGAAAAAAAAGTGATGTCTTTAAGTTTAGTAGATTACACATCATGTGAATAAAAAAAAGTTGGAGTTCGAGAGCAGCAAAGGATTCTAATTTTTTTTTCACAATTTATGTACTCTATTTCTTACCATTGATTACGAGAAAATAAATAGTAGTGCATACATATAATAACAATTTGAATAACATTGTATTATGCTTACAAATGATCGGTAAACAAGAGAACAAAACATTAATTGTTATAATTATTACGTATATCATACATAACATTGCTTTAATCAGGCTGGAACTTAAGGCGATACAAAAAAAAAAAAAAACATTTTTTTTTTTTTTTTTTTTTTTCGATTCACCCCGACGTAGGAGACGTAACACTCCAAACACCATTTCATCCCCATTAGACACGAGGCCCTCCGCCCCGGTCACTACAACCACTAAGCTTTCAGCAAACGCTTTGCGTCAACGGCGCCTCTACCTCAGACAACTTGACACGCGATACAGGTATATACCTGGTCGCTTCTCTCCAATAGAGCACACACCATCAACGTCCTGAGCCGAGGTCCCCCAGCTGGGGGCCCTCAGCGATTGTTGATTAAAAATCACAGGAGGTGAACGTTCTCGGCGTTCCCTCCTTTTGTCCGGGTAAAGCTGTTAAGGCCAGACGGCCAATAGCATAGTAAGTCACTTCAAAAAAAAAAAAAAAAAATTTTCGATTCATTTACTCCACTATTATTTCATTTTTGGGTTAATGTTTATTGAGTGTTTGATTAAGATTCTCACTGAAGGAAAACGCGATTGGATGAAATTTTCTTGATAGAATTTAATTCCGAAAAGACCTCTAAATTGCTTTATTTATTCCTGTAATTCTGAAATCCTAACTAATTTCATTGTGAAATTGCATTCAAAATGTGGATATTATGTATTTGTAAAGTCTCCTTGAAAACCTTTTTGACAAAATAGCTTAGTTCATTTTATATTAATAAAAAACCGACTTTTGCTACTTTTCCACGAATCCGTTTCACTCGCACTGAGGGTTTTTTCGCATATGGAGTAACAGGGACGCTAAACGTATCGCCTTAAAACTAATAGTTGTGTTTTTATTTAAAGTTTAGGGGTCCGGATGTATGATTGTAGTGTGCAGGTACTTACTAGTGCGGTCCAAAAGTTACAGGCTGGAGAGATTTGGTGATTAAAAAAATTATAAAAAATATGTCATTGTGATCGTCATTTATTCTGCTCTTTTGTATAAAATTTTCAGATTTCTATTGTTTGTGGTTTTGATTTTACAGCATTTATAACGCATGATTTATAACAACAGGTATTCTAAAAGTTTTTGAAATGTTTACGTTGGAATATCGTTCTGTGATCAAGTTCCTTACAAAAGAAGGAGTCAGCCCGACCGATATTAAAAAAAGGTTAGATGCTGTGTACGGGGACACGTCTCCATCTTTTTCCACCATCAAAGAGTGGAGTAAGCAATTTCGTTTGGGACGGGAGTTCATCGACGACGAACCTCGCTCCGGTCGACCAGTTTAGGCACTTACCGTGGACTCTGTCAAGTTAGTAGAAGAGGAAGTTCTGAACGATCGAAGCCTTAAGACCAAAGAAATAGCGGCGAGAACAGGGCTTAGAACTTAGAATTCTCCATGAACATCTTCATATGAATAAAGTTAGTGCGAGGTGGGTGCCCAAACTTCTTTCAAGTTTGCAGCAAAGTGAACGAAAAGCTTGCTCTCAGGAAGTTTTGGATGACTATAAAAGATTCGGAGAGAGTTTCCTGGAGTCAATTGTTACTGGGGACGAAACAATGGTTTTATACTATGATCCCCTCTCCAAAAGGTAATCGATGAAGTTGCGTCGTCATGGTGAAAAGCCGCCTAGAAAGGCCAAGGTAGCGCAATCCACCAAAAAGATAATTTTCCAATTTTCCATGAAAACACTAATGATGTTGAAATGAACAAAAAAACAGAATGTACAAAAGGCAGGAGCTGATGAGGAGCGGCTTCATGTTGGTGACAAGCGATAAGTAAGTAAATTAGTTTCATTTTTCGCTGAAAAACAGTATATAATACCAAAATGTACATGCCAGAAAAGGGAAGAGGCGAGGAAGACCTTACAGAGCAAGAGCGGAAGATATGTAATAGAAATAACTGGTCGGGCAGCAATTAACGAGTTCTCTAGTCAATACTTCACTGGCAAAGTTACAATATATTGTATATGTCTGAATGACATACAGTTCAGTTGTCCCATCTACTGCTAGATGACACATGAGCTGGGACAAAAACATTGGTACATGTGGTTTACATAATGGATGACACTTGTTCAAAAGCCTTCAAAATCCCATTACTTCATGTTGTAGTGAAATTATTTGTTTTTCTTTCTGTAATACTTGCGCTAAGTGAATTTTTTAAATTTTTTCATATATGCCAAAGGATTAAGGGTGGTGGAGTCTCCATGCCTGACCAGCCCACTCGTGTTCCACCTCCTCTACCTGAGGACCCTCGACGCCTTTCCTAACCCAGATCTAGAGCAAGCACCCTTCACAGAGCCCGACGAAATTACCCCATCCCCGCCTGCCATTGCATAAGTCAATGGGTGGAAGGCTACAGTTTAATATAATTTGTAAGAATAAATAATCTCTATATATTATATATACGTAGATTTTTTTGTTATAAATATTTTAGTGCTATCTTTAATAGATAGATATTCAGATTGCAAAATTATACTCGTCTAGGAATTTTTGACTTTTAGTTATTTTATTAAGTAAGTACACATAATATGGCTACTGATTCTTTCTAAACAATCTTAGAGATAATCTCGCCGCTGTATTCAACTTTAAACTGCAATGCTTGTCTTTTACCTTTTTCTGTGTAAGTACAATAAAGAACAAGAATAAGAAATAAAGTTTATTATTTTGTAACATGAAATTTTAATAATAAATCTAAACACTTTCCCTTTTATATTATTTACTGCTGCGGTTCGTCTTTACCACCATCTTACTGGAAAACCCACCCGAGTTAAGTTATTCGGGGAGAGTAAGAGGACAGCTCTCATGCAGGCACAACCAGGTAGCCCACAATGTCTATGACCGCTATAGCCGGGCCGGGTCAAACAGACTGGTGACGGGCGGTGGTGTCACTGATGCAAGGGTTTTGGAACCGACTTCACCAACCCGCCTGCCCAGCGGGTGTGAGTATGGGCATCACATCCAAGAGGACCACCAAGAGTGGCGAAATCTTGGAAAGGCCTATGTCTAGCAGTGTACGAAGACAGGCTGATGTATAGATGGACTGCTGCTGATTGATTAACACAGGGAACATGACAAGATCATCAAATTTATTTGATGAATTGCAATGGTGCATACAAAATTCACATGAAATCATAGTCGTGTTTTGACACATATTTTAGCTAAACTGATGGATTATATAATTAGATAAAGTCCTTGCACACACCTTTTATTGTTCTTATCGACCTCGAAAATGTTTTTTTTTACTTATTTTTATTGTACCGTGCGTGATGAACAAACGGCGCGGCGGCGTCTGAAAGATTAGGGCTGTCAAACCAATTTAACGCTCTAATTTGTTGCTTCAGAATACCAAAAATCTCAAAGAAACCCAAGTTGAATTGCTTTAAAGCTGTCGTCCTAAATTTAGTAACAATTTCAATTTGACGTTTCTAAACGCCAGCTTCAGAATACCTATAAATTTGAAGTCATGGAAATTTAATTTTAGGGCGCTTTTTATAAACGTCAGTTTAGGGCACTTGCTTCAGAATAGGTATCTGCGCATATATGTTTAAAATGTCGGGCCCGAATGGCCCGAAATATGTATATCTCACGTACATTTTATTAAATGTGTTTTCTTATGTATTTTCCTTAAAACTATAGTAAAAGACAAAAAAGTCAATATACCTGTATTATATTTTTTATATATACATACTAGCTTCTGCCCGCGGCTTCGCCCGCGTGGCCTACAGGAAACAAATTAAATTTTTTTCAGAAACAAACATTTTAAGTGATCTAACTCCCTCTGGGAGTCAAGGTGTAGTGCTCGGCCGAAAAACTCGCATGCTCGTTTTTCGGCCTCGTGCCAAATACCGGGACTCACCGATCAAAGTTTTTCCGAAAAAGTGTCAAAAGCCCTATCAGTTTGCAAAAAAATGTCAAATTTGAATACGGCAGCGTAATTCGCGACCCTAAATGCCCGTTTCATGCAAATCGTAATACTTTTTTGGACCTGTCAAAAAACTGTCAAAACCTGTCAAATTCAAATTTTTTTTTGTCCTGTAGCCCCAGTTGACCGATCACCGTAGTTAAAACCCAAACAATTAGCCGTTCGGGAGATATGTCTGATCAAAATTTTGGCTATTTTTTTTTTCGACTTTATTTTTTTACTGTCGTCTAGATCTCGCCGAGCCTTTTTCTTAGAGTACCATGAACATGTGTCTAGCATCAGCCGTTTGGGAGATACGGGCCTGTAAAGTTTTGACACTTTCGGTAAGTAGATCTCGTTGAGACCTTTTCCTAGACACCCATCAACATGGGTCTAACTCCAGCCGTTTGGGAGACACAGGCCGTCAATGTTTTTTTGGCACCCCATGGTCCAACCCCTAGGGATGTACCACCTTCCGTTCCAAAGATATTTTGCTGGGATATAGATAGATGTAGATAGATAGATAGATACCTCAAAAGGAAAAAATGGAACCCTAAAAGGATCACTTGTGTGGCTGTCTGTCTGTCCGTCTGTTACAGCCGATTTGCTCTGGCACACATACTTTCAAGAATTTTCATGTCCACTATATTAAATTTAAAATCGATACCATTTTCGTAATTGACGTCCCAAAAAACCATAAAAACGACACCTATATTGACATTTACACATTTCAACCCCGTCGCACCCCAACAGGGGATGATGGTATTTCACGTCCACTACATTGGATTTAGAAATCGTTGTTGTTTTCGTAATCAGCGCCCCGATAAACCATATGTACGATACCCATGTTGCTTTTCAAAATTTGTCACCCCATTTCCCCCCTTAGGGGTTGAATTCTGAAAAAACCTGAAACGCATGTTTACTCATTTATGGATAGGAGAACTCCTGTGAAGTCTCAAATAAAATAGTCTAACTAATCTTGTTTCCCCATACAAACTTTGGACACCCGTTTCACACTATATGCCTACACTATGTAAGGTATCTATATGCAAAATTTCAAGTCTATAGAACCAGCGGTTTAGGCTGTGCGTTGATATATCAGTCAGTCAGTCAGGACTTTGAATTTCATATATACAGATTGAATGCATAAGCAGAACAATTTCTTCCTATTGTGATAGTTTGTCAGGGTTTGTTTATACGTACTTCTGTTACATAATTAAGTAAAATCTGGCAGCCGAAATAGGTACTTGAAAAAAAAAAATCTCAATACGATTTCATTAATGAAGCTCCAGCCCATATAAGAAATCCTTCCATCATTAAATCAATAAAGATACTTATGCTATCTTGTATCGTAGATAATTCTATTATTTCGAGAATCAATTTTGTAATGTAACCGTTAACAAACTAGGTAGACCGTTTTACGACAGTTTAGTCATTGAGATGGCAGACTAAATTAGCCATTTGGCCCTTAGTCTATCTTTTGTGTGATGTATAGAAAGGAGGAGAAGGGAAGGGTGCAAGGGGATGCGATAGCCGGCCGGTGAACTTCACTAATCGAAATCAATACAGCTGCTGTGAATGCGCGGTGGGTTGCGTCTGGAGCTCGTTGCCATGGCTACGTACGGCAGATGAGCCCCGCTCTCCCCCGCACATGAATCGCATCCCGGGCTTCGTTCAGTTTTATCGTCAGGGGACGCCCGCCTAACGTGCCATCCCTTTTGCACGCGTTAATTTGTATACGCTATCCTGCTGTCAGTGTTAGGCGGGCGTCATCTGACGATCAAACTGAACGCAGCTACCCCTCTCGTAATATGACTCCTCTAACTCAACCAAACCACATATAAGAATATACTGTGACCAAACCGAGAGGCCGCCAAGCGAATTTTCACCTCCGAATTATTTGCCATATATATGATCCCACCAAATCATAAATGTGAAAATGGGGCTGAGTTAAGTATAAAGGCAGAGTAGGAATGGCGATAACGCCAAAAAAAAAATTTTGTTCAAGTTGGGTGCTGAGGTTTATAGAGGTTGCTTCAGTCATTCACACACATAACACAACTTTCAAAGTAGAGTAACATCAGTATGTATATATATATATATATATATTTATGGTAACTGATTAATTAGTTAATGCAAAGCGTAAAATATTTGAAATTTTTAAATTTCTGTTATTTATTACCGAAGTTAGCAATACCGATATTTATCCCTTTTTGTATGAAATCGTCTCAGATGATACATGCCGTTAAGTTTTACTTTGAATGCAAAGTCAAAGTCAAAGTCAAAGCGTTTATTAAGTATATAGGAGCAGTTAAAGCACACTTATACACGTCAAAGTTACAATATTGAAATAAATCTTACGTACTAAAACACAAAAAAATTAAAAAATAAAAATTGAAAAATAACATTCAATAGAAATGTCATAACAATAAAATAAAATAAAATTAACCATAAATTCGAAAAACATAAATTGTTAAAATAGATAAAAATTTAATTCTTACAATTTTTGTTAAATTCTAGCCAACCATAAGTGGATCTTTGTCATCTAAATAGGCATCTACACTATAGTAGGACTTTTTCGTCAAGAGTAATTTTATACTGTTTTTAAAATGTTTCTAATTTTTTTCTTGAATGAGTTTCGGAACTTTATTATACATTTTAATGCTATTTACAACAAAGCTTTTACAAACTTTAGTCAATCTTGTGTGAGGCACAATCAATTTATTCCTATTTCTGGTCCAATAATTGTGAATGTCCTTGTGCTGAGTATACATTCCGAGATTTTTCCTAGCATACATAATACAGCAATATATGTAAAGACTTGGCATTGTTATAATATTTACTTCCCTAAAAATCTCTCTAAGACTTTGGCCAATGACTTTATTATTTTTTGAGATATTGAATTTCTTTTTACTTCTGTCTTTAGCTTTGTAATCGCAATTGATTTCTTTAAAAAAATCATGTAGGAGACAAGTAAGCTCATTGTTTTAAAAGAAAGTTTGTTAGGGTCCTTGCTACTGTATATGTAGAGCTTGGCGCGTTTTCACAGCTAACGTTTAAACGTGTACATCATACATGCAAATACATACATACAAACATATACTCACGCCTGTCTCCCAGGTAGGTAGGCAGAGACTACAGATTTCCATCTGATACGATCCAGAGACACCTCTTTCTCCTCTTCCACATCCATCAATCTAAAAATAAAAAGTAAAAGTAAAATTATCTTTATTATATAAAGCATATAACAGATTATCCTTATATAGACTAAAACAACATAAATACAGATGTAAGTCTTAACCAATAAGGATAGCCGTTGGCATCTATGCTAGTGTGTAGCACTGTACAATAGATACCAGCGTCTTCCGACATTCACTTATATTTTAAAACATATTTTTTATTGATGTTTAGCTCATAAGGATAAACAATTTGGAAATCTTAGGAACCAAAAAAATTAAAAAGAGAGAATTGGCTATTTAAGTAATTTAATATTACAATGGAAGTGGTATTAAAATTAATAAGGTTGGGTTAGATGTTGGGGAGCATTAATTTACTGGAATTTTGGGAGTAGGTATCTGCATAATAAATATGTGACAGATTTGAACAAAACTTCCGTGTCTTTGTAAGTCATATCAAGAAGCCACTTTGAAATAACGGATTTGCAAAGATGAAGTTTTTTTTTGGCAGGTATTGAGAACATTATTTATTTATTCTATTATACAGGCAATAAACATATTTCGAACTGATGATAATAACCGAAAGGCAAAAATACATAACGGCTCTTATTGAAATGGTGTAAACGAATATTTAAATCGATGTTAACCGTACCTTAAGGAAAAAACGAATAATAGTCTTTTTATTTATTTTTCGCTTGTAAAGGTTATCTTGATAAATGCAATTGAGCTTTTTTTGTGTGTTTATTTAATTTTAGTAAGCAGATTATATTTGAGCTTAAGTAATTAATACCTTTTTTTTGAATTTCGCAAAAATATTTAAATTTTATAAAAGAAAGCTGCAATACTAAGTTGGTCAAGTTTTGGGGCAGGGAACCCTGAAATTACATTATTAATTGGAGCGGCTGTGGTTAAAAAAAATTGCGTCCGAACTAAATCGATGAAGTGATATCTGCAGAGCTGCCCGACCCCAACTTGGACAAACAGCTATATGACACGATCACTAAGAGCATGAGTCTTTGTGGAGCACTGAACCCTACGTCCCCTGTACATGTGGGACAGGGCATGCACCAAAAAGTATCCTTGGGCGCTGTTAAAAGAGACGCAAACCAACGAGAATGGTTATCCGTTGTACAGGCGCAGGGCACCCGAGGATGGAGGACGTACGGTCACAATTAAAATGAGAGGTACCGCGCTAGACGTCGTAGTGGACAACAGCTGGGTGGTCCCGTACTCACCGCTCCTTTCCACTATTTTTCATGCTCACATTAATGTGGAGTTCTGTAACGCGGTTCAGGCAATTAAATACATTTGTAAGTACATAAACAAAGGCTCTTACCCGGCGATATTTATTGTGCAGCAGCAAGGCAATGCTAATATTGACCCACGAGACGAAATGCAAGTATTTACAGCTGGTCATTACGTGAGCAGCAACGAAGTGGCATGGCGGATATTGAGCTTGCCGCTTCACGAGAGGCACCCGACATTGACACGTCTTACGGTGCACCTTCCCAACGGCGAGCGCGTTTACTTCACGGAGGCTCACCTGTGCGATTGAGTAGTGAACCGCCCACTACCACACTCACCAAGTTTTTCCGTCTGTGCCAGACGGACGAGTTTGCCAGAACTTTGCCATATGCGGAAGTGCCAAAATATTATGCATGGAACGCTTCACGGAAAGCGTGGAAGCGTCGTCTGCAAGGCAACCCCGTCGAAGGCTGGCATGATGTGAAGACGTCAGATGCCCTGGGCAGAATTGATACCGTGCACTTAACACACTTTGAGTGTTACTGCTTACGGTTGCTACTGACCCGCGTCCGAGGCCCCATCAGTTTTCAGGCCCTCAAAACAGCTGAAGGACAGGAAAAAACCACGTTCCAAGAAGCGTGTTAGGCAATGGGACTTTTGGAAGATGACGGCCACTGGAACTCTACGATGGAGGACGCCGTATTGTGTAGATCAGCGGCCAAGTTGAGAGAGCTTTTTGCTATCATGTTGAGCACCTGCGGATTCTCAAACCCCCTGCAACTTTGGGACAAGTATAAACTGCTATATCGGAAGATATCGCACACAAGTACCGAGGGATAGCACAGGCCAACGACGATATATATTTTAATGAAGCGCTAAAATTTATTGAGGACAAAGTTTTCTCAATAGTGTGTAAGCGGCTGCCTAATTTCGGCATGGCTACCCCACAACAAACAGGAAAGTAGTCCACTGATTTGCTCAGGGAGCTCAGTTACGACACCGCAGCCTTGGGGGCTCAAGTCCCTCAAATTGAGCCCCAGCTATTACAAGAGCAAAGGCAAATTTTCAATAAAATTGTGAGCCGGGTGAAGAGCGAAGAAGGGGTCTTTATTTCTTAGAGGCACCTGGCAAGACATTCCTGCTAAATTTGCTGCTGGCGCAGTTGCGCAAGGATAGGAATGTTGCGCTAGCTGTTGCGTCCTCTGGGATAGCCGCGACCTTGCTCAGTAGAGGTAAAACTGCCCACTCGGTCTTCAAACTTTCACTTAAACTGGCGGGTGAAAAACGCTCACCTGCAATATAAGCAAGAGCAGTGGTCTCGGTGCTCTGGTGCAGCAGTGCAAATTTATCATCTAGGACGAATGCACGATGTCTCACAAGCGTGCGATTGAGGCGCTCGATTGCAGCTTGCAAGACATCCGCGGCAACTGAATGTTGATGGGTGGAGTTTTCGTCTTGCTCGCAGGTGACTTCCGGCAGACGCTGCCAGTCATCGAACGAGGCACTGCAGAAGACGAGACCAACGCTTGTCTCAAGGCTTCGCCAATGTGGGCAAAGGTAGAGAGATTGCACCTCACAACAAATATGAGATTCCCTCCACAACCTCGAGATTGGCGAAGGCCGCATAGCAATGGATGCGGAAGGCCTAATCAAATTTGAAAGCCGCTTCTGCAATGTTGTAACTTTGGAAGATAACCTAATAAATGAGGTTTTTCCGAGCTTATAACTGATTTGTTTGTTATTCTTATAATAACAAAATTGTATTTCTATAACCAAAAGATCTGTTCACCTCGATGTGGTAATGGTGATGTTCTCCATCCATTCGATGCATGTAACTGTATGCAACTTTCAGTTAAATTACCTAAGAAACTACGGGTTGATTGTTGTTTATTTATTGGTTCATATATTATTATTTTGTAAAAAAGATTGTGTGACTGATTTGTTTTGTTGTTCCTATATTAATAGAATTATATTGCTATAACCACAAAACTTTAGGGTGCAATTGTGTCAGAATATAGTATCCATCCACGACAGCTTAAAACGTGCGATTTCAATTTTCAAACGGAACAAATTAGCTCGTTTGACAATTAAACCCGTATGTATTTTTTGAGCTGTCAAGTGAATCCGCTTTTCTTACACAATTCTGCTTGTTCACGTCGATGTGGCACTGGTGATGTTCTCCATCCACATACGTGCATGTTACTGTATGCAACTTTTAGTGAGCTTACAGTACGCGGTGGTATATAATGCGCACCGGCTATCTTCGGCTTCGTAGAGCGTCGTCTCTGTCACCGAACTAAGAGCTTCGTGCGACAGAGATGACGCTACGATTCGATGTGCATTATTTATCGCCGCGTACTGTAGTTAACAAATTAAGGGTTGATTATTATTTTTTTGTTTTTTGGTTCAAATTATTATATAAAAGAGATTATGACTGATATATTTCGCAATTTTTATAGGTATAATTAATAAAATTATATCACGAAGGTTCTGCAGTTTTAATTTGTTTATTTAATCGTATATCCCAACCGGGTACTGGCCCAGTACTGCCAAAAAGATTCGGTTGACCGTTTATCGTCCAAGCATACGTCCATCTCTGACGCACGCCTATAGAGTGTGATAGAGATGGATATACGACCGAACGATATTCGATCGAATTTTGTCACTTCGGAGTAGCCCCTCAGGATAGCGAAACAGGTTCTAAAAAAATCTATTTTTTCTTGTCTTATTAACGTAAAAAATTCTTTAAAAAAAAACTATAAAACGATTTTATGTATGTTAATTAGCTCCCTAGTGATAGATTTCAATTTTAGAACAGCTCTTATTAAAATATTAGCTTTTAAGTTAATTCTAAAGACATTCTAAGTACCAGAAAAGGTCCATTAGCAAATTCAACAACCATGAAAAATGGCAATCTATCAAATGGCAAACATAAATAAGGCTACTTAAATCATGCAAAAAAGTCACAATTTTTACTTTATTGAACGGCAAAATTGAATAACAAACATGTAAAACTAAATAACTGGGCATAATTGTGGAAAAGTATTTTGGCAAAAATTAATGTAAGGTAAATAATGGATATAGGAAATTATTTTCCAATATTATAAAATGTACAACTTAAGAACTTTCTAAAGCCCACAACATATAAAAAAATTAGAATTTTAGCTTCCTTTATAACGGAGATATGAATTTTCTACCGAAAAAAAAACGTAAAATTGCGATTATCTCGGAACTTTTTTTTGTTGGTTATTTAATTTTCCCTTTAAGGTGACGATATGTACTTTACATAAATCTTTTTCAATTAACTTCACTTTTCCTTCAGTCAAAACATATTTTGGGAAGCACATAATTAAGCCTGTATAGTTCTCTAGAGAAGAAGAGCACAAAATAAAGCGTAAAAATTGTTCGTTAGACGAGTATTACCACCATATTTCGTTTCCAAAACCAATTGAATTTCACAGTAAATATCCATTTAGTTACTCATATAACCACACAGTAATCATCCAAAATATTTTACATACTATTATAGTATCCTACATTCGTCCGTTTGATACTATTATCAATATATCATAAATATTTTTTTTGCATGTTGTTTCTTTTGAATTAAATAACCAAAAGTAATAAAAACGCAAGTACGAAAGGATGTCCTGATCTGGATCTAAGAGTAAGCTGTGAGTACAAGGGGTAGAGAGCGGGGCGCGCGGGGAGGGCGCGCCCGTGCCGGCCGCGAATGACCGAAACAGGTAAGAATCCAAATCTCGCGCGCGTAAGTCTTACCGTCTAGCCTTAACAAGAAAAGCAAATTTAAGTTATGCGCTTTGCGCTAAGCGACTGACATTTAACCTTAACTTCAACACTATCCAACGCCCAACCTTACGGATACTTCGTATCCGTCTGAAAATTTCGGGTAAATAACACGTTTAAAAAATACAACTAAGTTCTCAGAAATATTGTATTTTAAGTTCAAAACGTCCCATTTTCACATAGATTTTGCTTACACAATAACGTTTTTTTCTTAAATATGAAAACATATTAACCGCTGTTAGCCTGCTAGCTATAAAAACATTAAAAATTTACTTTGGTATGAAGGATATACTCTTATAAATTATAGGATAGCAATAAAATGTTAAAAGCTAAGCTTCGAAATCGTGGTAAAAAGTTAACTGTCTAGCCTTAACTTATGCGAATTAGACATTGTGAGCATAGGACCTTTTGATAATAGGATATTGTGCGAATCGGACTTTTTGACACTGTGAGAATAGGACCTTTTGATAATAGGATATTGTGAGAATCGGACTTTTTGCGAATAGGACGTTCCACAAATCGTACATTTTTTGTCAACATGACCTTTTGCGAATCGGACATTATGCGTCAGATCCGACTTGGCAATTTGGCATACGTCGCGACGTTTAATAACGTTACCGTGATAAGGTTTCTTTTCTATGATTCTTCATATTATATATGTTACCGACCAAATCCATTTTAGGACAAACTAGTTGGGCATAGGTCGTACTAGGTTTTCGGTTTCGGAAGTCCTGCAGCGCAGAAGAGAGCCGGTAGGTTAGGTTAGAATGTTATATTACGCAGCGGCGCAACGGCCATAAATAACCTTTATGGTTATTTTTTATAACAACCCAAATCTACTTTGGCATACTCCAAACTAGTTTGTCCTAAAATGGGTTTGGGCGGTAACATGTATACTTTTTACTAGATTTCCCATGCCGATCAGAAAAGCCATCACAATTTGACCCATAACCAGAAGTTGTTTTATTTGAATATGTAGTTCAAACTATAAATTTTACTTGTAGTGACTGTATCGTGATGTCTTTCTTTTCTACATTGTACCTACGAAAGTTAATTTGCGATGCGACTCTTATAATTTTTTTTTGGCAACGATATTTAGAACTCGCGTTTAAAAATTTTGAATGATTGAATCTCATGTCTTGTATGGTTTTCCAGAACATCGATCACAAATCAAAGTTCCGATCCAAGAAAGGGCAGCTGCCGTTCGTGGAACTTAATGGGGAGGAGATCGCTGACAGCACCTTCATCATCAAGGAGCTATCGGTGAAGTTCAATAAGGATCTTGATGTTGGTAAGTGGAATATACACAAGATAAAGTTATAGGATGCCAGGAAGTTTCTATCCATTTAAAATAATAATCAATTAAATATTTCTTCAAAAAACGTACAGCGGGGGACGATATGATTTGCCGCATATTTGGCTGATATTTACCCCCCCACCCCCTCTAGCGACATCTTAGTGAAATTCTTGTTCACCCTTCTCCTCTCCCCTAATGTCACGAGACTTTTATCGTATGGAATTTATTAGAAATGAACAATTCGAAACCGGCTGGTTTTACCGAGAGACAAAAGTCACGTGACATTTTTTCAAAACCTCCCCTCCCCACGTACGTGACCTTTAGTGACACTGTATGACAACCCCTCCTCCACTAATAAGCGTCACGTGATTTATGAACGCCCCCCTAGAAGTTCCTTTGTACGTACTTTTAAATTCTAAAATAAATTTGATACTCGTATTTACTTTTTTATTATATATTATACTTTAAAACTAAAATTGTTGACGGTTGTTAAAAATACGGTACCGGTAAACTGTGTACAAGGTTTTTAATAGTATTTCGTTTGTTATCTTTTCACCAAATACCAAAACGAAACACGATAAGGGCCCGTTCCCTTCTCTCTTCGGCACAGGGGCAGAGGCTCGGTCAGCGTGTTTATTTTGTGAAGCATGTTGGTATTGCGTTCTGGCGTTTCTTCACGCTTTGTTTAGAATTCGAAGCTATGGTCACGCATGAGCAGTGCAAGTATCAGACAACTTTCTTTTCGCTCGCAATTTATGAAATGTTAGTAGGGTTCCGTAGTACCTAAAAGGTACAAAAGGAACCTTTATGGTGAGACTCCGTTGTCCGACCGTCCGTATGTCACAGACTCATAACTTTAGCACCGATGAAGACATGCAATTTGGCACAAAAATAGCGTTAACTTGCCCACATATCACGGTGTAAAAAAAATTTGAAAAATTTTATATATTTTTCATAATATTTCCAAAACAAAAGTGAGAAAAATAAAAAAATATTATCCTAAAAGTATAATATGTATATCAAATTGTAGATATTAAAAAGCTGATTGTAAAACATATATTTTACCATATTTACTGGCACTGGTTTCGAGAAATCTTTAAAAAAACATAAAATCATGTTTGTCCCCCCCCCTTATCTCCGAAACTGGTAGACTGAAAAATATGAAAAAAATGTCGATTATAGATCATAACTGGCCAATCACAGGAAAACTATGGCGATTTAAAAAAAGTTAAACACAAATGAGAAATATAAAAAACCGGCCAAGTGCGATTCGCACTCGCGCACGAAAAGTTCCATACTATTATCTATAAAAACGGCAAAAAAAATCACGTTTGTTGTATGGAAGCCCCCTTAAATATTTATTTTATTCTGTTTTTTAGTATTTGTTGTTATAGAGGCAACATAAATACATCATCTGTGAAAATTTTAACTGTCTTACTATCACGGTTCATAAGATAAAGCCTGGTGACAGACGGACAGACAGACGGACAGCGGAGTCTTAGTAATATGGTTCCGTTTTCAAAAATATTTTATAAAACTACAATATAGGTATCAAGCTGATTGTAAAAATATCTAGTTTGGCTATATTTAATTTCATATATTCCGAGAAATCCTTTAAAAACCATAAAAAATTTATGTCCCTCCTTATCTCCAAAACTGATGGACCAAAAAATATGAAAAAATCATGGTAATATGTGTTTACGTAAAGATTACAAGAAAAATAAAGCGGTTGAGAAATTCACGAAAAAAATTGACAAAATTAAAATCATCAACAATACGGAACCTTAGGTACTCGAGTCTGACTCGCACTTGGCCGGTTTTTATATAATGATATTCCTGCGAATAATGCTGGAAAATTCGCTGTTGGTGATTTTAAAATTTTTGATTTAAGAACCCGCGGTCCGTTACGATGACAACTTTTATGCAAAGCATTATTGTGATTTTTATTCTGGCCTTTGTCGCGATGCTTTTGGAAAAACTAGGGACACACACCACTTCATATTGGCCGTCTAAATGAAGGCCAAAATTGATTTGGTTGCATTGTTTCTCTTTTGCGAGTTATTTTGGTATTTATAAGAGCCTGCTCCGAATCGTTCTCCATAATATCTAAGTACCAAAATGACTCGCATAAGAGAAACAATTCAATCAAATAAATTTTAATCCTTCATTTAGATGGCTAATATGAACTGTTCTATGTTCCTCGTTTTACAAAAACATCGCGGTAAAGACGAGACGGACGAAAAATACGAAGCGTGTTTTTAAGGCGCTCTTATCCCAGAAGAGTGACTCTCTGTCTTTTTCTTTACGTGTAAGAAGTAAAGAAAATAACCACACTTTTGTACTCTTTCGTTGTTTTTATCGGTTTTCAAATTGTTTAAAAATAAGGGATATGTTTATTAAAACCCACTTACGTGGTCGACCTAGAAAATTTAAAGAGCAATATTACCAGATATGTTTCGTTAATAAAAGAGTGGAATTATGGAAATGGCATGATTTGAAAGGTCTTATTACATGCTGTGTTCGTGAATTATTTCTATCGAGCAAAGTTTATCTGATCGTGTAACACATGCGTGGAAGACCTAGATAAAGGTTCGAACTATATTGCGTATTTTTTTTTAGACGATATTTGAAAGTTTTATTTGACTTTGAAATTACTGATTTTGGGATAAGAGCGCCTTAAGTGTAAAAGAGGAAGGCAGAAAGATTACATGAAGCGTTTGCTTTGCTATAAATACAGTACTCCCAAGCATACAAATCTTCGCCACTGTCCGGCAAAGTTCGTATTTCCTTACACTTTCTATACAATCAATAAGGTCACGTGGTACGTCCGGTCGTTCGGCTATAGATTTCTATGCGCATTATATCTTTGGGAGTACTGTACGTATTGGTAATAAATAAGTAAAACCAGGTATGAAATGTTGTCTCTTCTGCTGAAGCAATAGCTCATGTATCTAGGGATTCTACTTTAATGTAACGGATATCGATTTTCAGATTGACTTACAAGTAACAAGCATGCGAGTTCTTAGTTTCTTTTCGACGTATCTCTCAAACGGCTGATGCTAGACTCCCCCACCGTGTTTGGTTATGAATGGTAATTTTCACCCCTGCAAGACCAAAGGCCGAGCGCATCTCAAACTTGCGAGGCCGTAGGGAAAAAGTGGCGCGCAATGTTATATTATAAGATTATAAGTTAAAAATGATTCCTCGCGAGAATGGAATCATGTTGGTAAAGTTTGACTAATTAGCGACGTGGCACGTTGCAGGTTTGACGGCGGAGCAGCGCGTGGTCGCCCATGCCATGATCTCGATGATCGAGAACCACCTCTCGTGGGTGATTCTGTGGTGGCGCGCCAAGTACCCGGACAGCGTGCTCAAGGGGTACCAGGTTAACCTTCAGAGCGCACTTAACACCAGGCTGCCCAACCCTATACTCAACTTCTGCTACAAGCTCACGTCTGGACGTAAGGTAGGAGATACCTCTTTGTTCCTGAACTAAAGGGTCTTGCAGCGCGTTACTTGACATGTTTGCCAGCTTTAAACAGGCCCGTTGAGTCCTGTACTGACTCTCCGCGATCGTGAGTACTGTGCAGTTCTATCCGGCCGGGGGTCTACCGCGTAATTCTCATTTGTATCAACTTCAAGCAAATGCATGCGAAATTCAACGCGTGCAAAAAAGATGGCATGTTAGGCGGGCATCGTCGCACGCACGACAAATTTCAATCTCAAGTTGATGTTGATGAAAATGAGAATTACGCGGTAGACCCACAGCTTCTTATAGTAGAGCCGGACGGTCCTGTAAGTACGGGAACGTTACGCATTGTCGAATTTTTATGCAAAGAAGCTTTTGTTTACGAGATTGCAAGACTACTGCAAGTTTAGTCAAAGATCCGCTAAGTCGTCGTTGTCGTCATAAAGTGTACTTACAAGAATTTGGAGACTGATATTTTTGACGTTAATAGATACGGTGAAGTAAAGTTTCTGATGCTTTTTTACAGTGTCAATATTTATATGTACAAATATAATACATAAGGACCAAACATAATAGATAGCTTTCTTGTGTAAGGTCATCAAATTGAGTTAAATTCAGTTTTTTCACTTTTTCTTTGTATCCTGTATTAATGGTATTGTTCTGATAGGAACAAAGCTATCTATACTTACAATAACATATAGGCCAACTAAAATTTTCTTAAACGGCGGCTTTATGTAGTCATGAAGAGGTCGAATTTTGCGTTTTGTGGGCTTGCACTTAATTCATTAACAAAATGTCAAGCTGATGTAACAAGTTGAATTCTTAGAATAAGTTGAATTATTGGTAGAAGTTAGTTCGGAACTCTTGAAATAGCAAACAACGCGCAAGTTTACATTGCAAATGTTGGTGGGTCGAGCGAGCTACGAACAAGTAATGTTGTTCTATAAATAACTTGCGTCCACATGTTCCAAAGACTGTACGTACCATTCACACACGACACGACGAACTAACTTTGCTGAAGTGCGTTCATTAAATAACCCTGGGCTGGGTAGGAACACTGGGGTTGTAACGCTGAGTTTTTGAACGGGTTTCGTCGTGTGACGACACTCCAAACGTCAGTTGTCATTTTTGCATTATATTTAGTATAATAACGTTGAGAGGACCCCCTCTACACGAAATTTAACGTAAATATATCAACTATAACGTTGAGAAGACCCCCTCGGTACGAAAATTAACGTCATTTCATTTACGAAAATTAACGTGAATGTCAGGTCATCAGGTGACGTTTGCAGCCTATACGAACCTTGCGAACCCTGCTCAGAGTTGATGTTGAAAAAGTCGACACCAGTGTAGCGACACTGTCATTTTTGAACGGTCGGTGTTGAGACGCGAGTTCATTTTTGAACGGGTTAGTGTTGCGACCCGGGTAGGAAACCCAACTCGGTGTGAGTTTATGAACGACAAGCTGGGGCGATACGGTGTCAACTACCGCTTCGAATACATTCTCGCTCGACCAATTTACATTACTATTTTATTTTAAAATCTTGCACCCCAACCTTATAGCTTTACAGTACACAATCGTCCGTACTTAGACCTACCAAATAGTAGTTCTTATGATGATGTCATACGGGTTAAATTGTAAAAGAAAATTATGTTTAAATTGCTGTTGACAGCACAGGCACTCGTTATCCTGAGCCAGAAACAATTTTCAGAATTGGATAAATTTCGGGACTTCAGATTAGAAACGAATTGTTGTTGTACAGTATCTAACACGTCACACAGTACTTACACCATAATGTGTAAGTACATTATATTCTCCATACACTGAAATCCAGAATGAACACGGTACCATGGCAAAATATGTTGTTATTGCGCGCGCACGTTTGAAGCTGTTAAGGCGCTACGGAAAAAAAATCGACACTTTGAGAACTTGCATATCTACTTCAGTAAATAATGTATTATTTTGATACATTTGTATATTATTTTTGAAATCTTTTTCTAGGGATTTGTTAAAACAGAAACGCAATTGGAGAAATTCGGCTCGATAGAAATATTTATTGAAGTGAGGTCTTTTTCGACACCAATGCTTCTGGTTTGACAATTTAGAATGACATATGGACACCAATTATATTTTATTAGATGGGTTTTAACGGTATCTGAGACCTGCGGGCCTATTGTGTATCTCTAGTTGCCTTCTGGACTGGGTGTCTATCATCAAAAACATAGATATACTATCGAATTCCGATGTCCTAAGGATATTTTCGCACTTGAAGTGACGACACAGATTGTTAATAGTTCAATACCCACTAAAGTCAATTTTGAAATTTCAGTTTTTAGCTATGTTTTTGATGATAGGCACCTCGTGCAGTTGGCAACTAAAGATACACAATAGGGGGGCTGGTTTAACGAAATTTTGATAGCAACTTTAGTACATTTTATATTAATAAAAAACTGACTTTTTGCTACTTTTCCACGAATCCGTCCCTCTCGCACTGAGGGTTTTTTCGCATATTGAGTA
The DNA here is from genome assembly GCA_934047225.1 of Ypsolopha sequella. Classification (NCBI taxonomy): domain Eukaryota; kingdom Metazoa; phylum Arthropoda; class Insecta; order Lepidoptera; family Ypsolophidae; genus Ypsolopha; species Ypsolopha sequella. The sequence continues at coordinate 13,445,817 of OW203983.1, forward strand.
ACAGGGAAGCTAAAACTTTTACATACCGCCTTAATCGTACCAATAGGTAAAACTTAGCTTTTCGTATTCAGCGACAATAATATAACTGTTTCCGAGACTAAATACTTTGCTATCCAGAGATTATGCTTAGCATAACATTAGCATAAAACAAAAAATATATATATTTCCCAGATGTTGCCAAATAATACCAAACATGTAGACACATTATTTATTCATATTCAAAATACGTAATAGTTAATCGTTTAATAGGTTTTCTGTATAGAGTTACTAAAGCCTATTGCTAACGGCTCCGCTCGCGCTGAAATAGTAACTAACTTGAACACTGTATCACAAAATCCAAATTCATACTGAAGACTCGGTAAGTGGTCAGGACCAAGGTGATATGGAACCTTATGTGTGCGAGTCCAACTTGCACTTGGCTGGTTTTTAGGGTACCGTACCTAAAAGGTATTAAAGGAACCTTTATGGTGAGACTCCGTTGTCCGTCCGTCCGTCCGTATGTCACAACCTCATAATTTTAGCACCGTTCAAGATAAATGTATGAAATTTGGCACAAGAATAGCATTAATTTGCCCACATATTATATCATGTAAAAAAAATATGAAAAATTTTAAATTGTTCAAAATACATATTTCCAAAACAAAAGTGAGAATAATAAAAAATATTATCCTAAAAATATATATGGGTATCAAATTGTAGATATTAAAAAGCTGATTGTAAAAATATATACTTTTACTCTATTTACTCTCACTAGTTTCGAGAAATCTTTAAAAAACTACAAAAATATGTATATCCCGCCCCCTTATCTCCGGAACTGGTAGACCGAAAAATATGAAAAATATTTCAATTATAGATCATAACTGGCCAATTACAGGAAAGCTATAGCGGTAAAAAAAATGGATATTGGAAATTTGATTGTAAATATATATATTTTTACTATATTTACTCACACTAGTTTTAAAAAAAATTGTTAAAAAATCCTAAAATACAATATCGGTATCAAATTGTAGATATTAAAGAGCTGATTGTAAACAGTAATACCTTGACTATATTTACTGGCACTTATTTCGAGAAATCTTTGAAAAACAAACAAAATATTTATACTCCCCTTATCTCCGAAACTGGTATACTTACCAAAAAATATTAACAAAATCTCGATTATAGGTCGTAAATGGCCAATTACAGGAAAACTATAGCGATTTAAAAAATGTTGAACACAAATGAGACATATAAAAAGAAAGTAAATTTTTATAAAAATACAATATTGGTAACAAATTGTAAATATTAATGCGGGCTGATTGTAAAAATATACAGCTTGACTATATTTACTTGCATCTATTTCGAGGAAACTTCGAAAAACCACAAAAATTCACCTGGTCTCTAAAACTGGTGGATCTAGATATATGAAAAAAGTCATGGTAATATGTGCTTACGTAAAGATTACAGGGAAAATATAGCGGTTGAGAAATTCACGAAAACAAAATGACAACGTTAAATTTTTCATCCACGATACGGAATCCTAGGTACGCGAGTCTGACTCGCATTTGACCGGTTTTTTTTTTTATTTGTTAATTTACTTTAAAGTACAAACTAAAGTCTGACTAAATTTAAAACTTTTATGTATTAAAGTTTTTAAGATAAAGATGAAATATACAACGTTGAAAATGCCATTTTTCAGAGGTTTTTTTGTATGGGCTATTTTTACTTTCGTTTTTTCGTGCTAGAGGCACACGTAACACGTTACCTCATAACACGTATTGTTTGAAAATTTCAAATGTCTACCTATTACGGCTAAAGCTGTAGACTCCTGTGGCCATAGAGGAAAAACTGTGACTGATGCCGGATAGCGGTCGCTTAGTAATATGGTCCCGCTCGTTTGGCACCCTTTTGGTACGGAACCCTAAAAAGGATGTAATTAGGGTGTGTTGAAATTCTACTTATTTCTGAATTTATATTGTAATAATGGTTATGATAGTTTGAAAGGATGTATAAAAAGTCCCAATAAAAATGCCTTGATCTGCGGAATTCTTTCCTGAAGTCGATCACGGAAGTGACGTACAAGTTCTGAATTGGCCCCCCTATACGCGGCGCGACTAAAGAAGCATCCGCTTCAAATAACAAAAAACATTAGTTTGCATCTTCTGTCTCTTCATTTGATTCAAAGTTTTTCCAAATGTGTAGCAGAAAAAATTAACTTTTTCCTCTGTTATATTTTGTGTATTTTGTTTTGCATACAAATCTGTCGATTCGATCTATTGAGTCGATCGATTATAGTTAAGCAAAAATTATTTCTGGAAATTTCGCAAAAAGGGTCATTACCTTCGCCGAATCCAGGCACTATTGATCAAAGCCACCTTATATAATATAAAAAGGCCGAGTATGTGAGTTCATGAGGCCGAGTTCACATAACCCCGGGGGCATTACAATACTGTCTCACTTGGACATATCTCCCAAACGGCTGAGGCTGGGCTTAGCGGGATTCAACTTCGTAGATAGTTGGTTCAAGCACATTTCGACCGTTGAGAGTTTGGACACTTGACATCTGTCAGAGTTAACATTTCACGAAAAGGATCCTGGCGAGGCCGAAGGCCGAGCCTACAAGTCTCTTTCTAGCGAGGCCGAAAAATGAGCATGTGAGGAGTCCTCACTGAGGACGGAGAATCATCCCAGTGGTTATTCAATAAACAAACTGCAACAATAAGTTATCTCAATCCATATGAAAACAAGCCCGTTTATAATAGTGATTACGTTGTACCGTACTATGCGGATAATTAGCTAGTAGGTATAAAAGTAATCAGAGCGTTGAGAAAATAAATATAAGTAGTAAGTGTATGCGTCAGTGGTCATGGATTACGGTCGAAGCCAACTGAAGCTTGGCGAGAGCTGCCCGTGTAGGAAACCACCAGCCGTGTCAGTGACGTACGCTCAGTGTTACCTACCTATACAAGATGTAACAGAAAGGTGTAACCATATTTGAAGAGCTTATTCAATAAATGGTATAGAACAACTTTTACTATGGAGCCAACCCTGAAATCTCAAAAAAATCTGCCCTTCCATGGCTTCCATACATTTCAGCCGAGCGGCATTGCATTTTTCTATGAAAAAGTTATTTTTTTTTTTCGAGATACAGGGTTTGTTCCATAGTAAAAGTTGTTCTATACCATTGACTGAATAAGCTCTTCGAATATGGTTACACCTTTCTGTTACACTTTGTATACAGGTGCTAATTTAGTCAGCAACTTTTGTCACAGGATAGGTTATATTAAAGCCGATTCTGAAGGCTTTAACTTTAGTTTTAGTGCTGTCAAGACTTAAACTTTTCCAAAGTTATTTAGCTTCTGTTCTTCACACTTATGAACTATTTTGCAACGATGAAAATTTAGTTTTGACAGCACTAAAACTAAAGTTAAAGCCTTCAGAATCGGCTACATCACGATACTAATGATGAAAAAAATATTAATAATAGACTTTTTTTTGAAAATTTGATTACGCTATTTTGGGGGCGACCCGAGCCCCGCTTTTTGTGTGCCAAATCTTACACTGTAGTTGATAATGTGCGTGTTGTGTGTACAGGGCCTGAAAAAGGCAAAGGCGCACGGTATCGGCGTGCACAGCCAGGATGAGATCGTGGAGCTCGGCAAGGGAGACCTGCGCGTGCTCTCCGACCTGCTCGCCGACAGACCCTTCTTCTTCGGAGACGAGCCCACTCTGGTAACTATCGGATATCTATCCCGCCATTATGATATATTACATTTTATATTCGCCTGATGACGGCCCTACTGAAGGAGTCGAAATTTAGCGTAAAGTTGTTTTATTGTTTATTTTCATTAAGGGTCGGAGTTCGGAAATCGGGCAAAAATATTGTTCGGCATTATCACTTTATATGATTGTAAGTATTAAAATTTGTAAACAAAATAAATACCACGCGCTACTCTATAAAATGAAGAATGTTATCATTAAAACAATTGCTGTAAATTTTTATGGTAACTTCAGAAAAAAATCAGGAATTTCAAGAAAAACTCGAATAGCAATATAATATTTGTTTGGTTTGGATAAGTGATCGCTTAATAATTAAAGAATGAAATTATGAAATCAAAATGTTCCGCGTTTCAGAAACGTCAGATCTGTATGGCATGTCTAAACGGCCGTTCATACTGTTTTGGGTTTGCAAAAACGTAACATCAGTTTTTATTTGCATAATAACACCAGCACTCGTAGCACAGTGTTTAATCGGTGCGCGACGCCACTTAGTTGAATCACAAGTGCGAGGAGAGTGACACGATGTTTTTTGAGATTAAGGGGCTTCAGAAGCAAAACTGCGTTTACAGACGTTTTTAAATTGGTTTAAACTTTCTATATGAATATTACAAAAGTTTGAAAAAAATATATCACACATATATTGACCCATGTCCCGTAATTGTGATGTTTTAAAATCTTATAACCTATAACGAGAAAATAAATACCTTTAAATAACCTTTCAAATGCTTTAAAAAACTGATAAATAGTTGAAACTTTTTAAATTCAAAAGAGACAAGGTTAAAACTTATATACACACACGAGCAATACAAAAATCTAACACAATGATGTTTAAAACTTTTAAATATCAAACTTAACACATGTGAAAAGCATTATTTTCTCTATTTTGCGCTACCCGGCGACACAGCGATCGTCGTAACAGCCACTTTGCAATGCACTCTGACATGAACGTTATTTCTATTTCGTTATTGTCGATATTTGTACTGACATATTTCGAGCTGCTAATATAGCTTACTGAAGCCTCTTAAACAGTATGTCGCGCTCCTCGCACCTGTGATTCAACTAAGTGGCATCGCGCGCGATTAAACACTGTGCTACGAGGCCTAAAGTGATATACAAATCATCTAAAAATGAACCAAACATCTTACAAACAAAGTTAGTATCATTACATTTACACAATTATTTTAACTATTTTCAATTGGTAAAAATGTCAATAATATTAAAATTACAGTGAAATAAAATTAAATATGCACAAAATTATAATACTTTGTTAATTAAAAAAAAAATCCTCAAATATATTACAATAGGTACAAGTTGGTGAAATATTATTATGTACAATTTAGCAGTTAAAAAATTCAATCGAGGTGTAAAATGGTTTGTATAATAAGTAATTTTAACTTCTCCCTTACTGCAATAAGTAAATTACAACATCAAAAGCGGTTTTATAAGTACTTACATTGTTTGACCGATGTTATAATATTACATTTTTATATTTACATTTACAATTCTGCGCTGTAATTGGCCAAAATTATTATAACACCGCTAGAAAACCGATCACAAGCGATAACGTTCTGTCATAATTTCTTAAAGCTCGCCCTCTTTCTCTTCTAGCTTCCGATTGGTCTCAGGCATCTCAGGTATCATGACGGGTATCACTACAATATTATGACGAGTGTTATTTTTCTTGAAATTGTTTTTGATGGTCGTATTGTCTAATTTTGACATGATTAAACATTGGGACACTCGTGCATGAGGTACTTCATTCGTTCGTTTCGTAAACAAGCACTCGTGTCCAGCTCGTGTCCAGCTCGTGTCCCAATGTCTAATTATAACACAATGTACGTAGGTACTTATAAAACCGCATTAGATGTTGTAATTTCCTTAAGGGAGTAGATAAACTCCATTTTGTCTACCTACGTCGTCTTAAAACGTTGCGCAATGTGGTTACGTTTCAGTTGGACGTGGTAGCGTTCGCGAACCTAGCGCAGGTGCACTTCATCGAGAAGGAAGTAGCGCACCCGCTGCGCGACGCCATCAGCGAGTCGTTCCCGAACCTGGTGGGCCTCGTCACTCGCATCAAGCAGCGAGCCTTCGCCGACTGGGACGAGATATGCGCCACGCTCGACCTGAACGCGCACTTGCCCAAGCCGGAACCCAAGCCGGAGGACAAGGGCAAGGTACGTGCCTCTATTACTACGTTTAGCGAGATGATGCATACCGGGTCATTCCCCCGACTGACACGTGCCGTCTCGACTATCAACAAAAAAGAGCAGTGACCTGACGCTCGTACCATGATAATCATATGTAGTTACATTTTCAGAAGAAGTCATACGTGCCGGAAGTATCGTTTTCTAAAATAAAGTATCATAATACTGAGGGGTAAATGGACCGCTTTATATCGTCTCGCTAAATGTTATGTCTATCGGGAGACCAGTATTCAGTGTGGAAATAAAAGCGGTCGGTGGAGGGAAAGTATATAGAATACAGATGATAGCAGCTAGGCTTTACTCAAAGAAAATATTCTCTGTTCTTTAATTAAAACTGCATTCATGGATTTTTGAAAAGTCGCTTACCTCAACCAGGAACTGAAACAACAAACACACAGTTAGTGAAAGCGCGGGGAAAGGTGCAAGCAATCTACAGTGCTACAGGGATCTTATGGCGCGTGGATTGGTTGTGTCCAAAATCAGAACTAACGCCGCTACTATACCCCTTGTTTCAATGCTGCGCCCCCCTGTCACTGTCATCCACGCGCCCTCAGATCCTTGTAGCACAGTACACTGCCATCCACGCGCCATCAGATCCTTGTAGCACAGTACACTGGCATCCACGCGCCATCAGATCCTTGTAGCACAGTACACTGCCATCCACGCGCCATCAGATCCTTGTAGCACAGTACACTGGCATCCACGCGCCATCAGATCCTTGTAGCACAGTACACTGCCATCCACGCGCCATCAGATCCTTGTAGCATAGGACACTGCCATCCACGCGCCATCACATCCTTGTAGCACAGTACACTGCCATCCACGCGCCATCAGATCCTTGTAGCACAGTACACTGCCATCCACGCGCCCTCAGATCCTTGTAGCACAGTACACTGCCATCCACGCGCCATCAGATCCTTGTAGCACAGTACACTGGCATCCACGCGCCATCAGATCCTTGTAGCACAGTACACTGCCGTCCACGCGCCATCAGATCCTTGTAGCACAGTACACTGCCATCCACGCGCCATCAGATCCTTGTAGCATAGGACACTGCCATCCACGCGCCATCACATCCTTGTAGCACAGTACACTGCCATCCACGCGCCATCAGATCCTTGTAGCATAGTACACTGCCATCCACGCGCCATCAGATCTTTGTATCACAGTACACTGCCATCCACGCACCATCAGATCCTTGTAGCACAGTACACTGCCATCCACGCACCATCAGATCCTTGTAGCATAGGACACTGCCATCTACGCGCCATCACATCCTTGTAACACAGTACACAGCCATCCACGCGCCATCAGATCCTTGTAGCACAGTACACTGCCATCCACGCGCCATCAGATCCTTGTATCACAGTATACTACCATCCATACGCCATCAGATCCTTGTAGCACAGTACACTGCCATCCACGCACCATCAGATCCTTGTAGCACAGTACACTGCCATCCACGCGCCATCAAATCCTAGTAGCACTGTATAGGCACCGGCACGGACTAAGATGCGGGAACAAAAGTAGTGGAGGTATGTTTGCGCACGTACACTCGCGGATGTAATTGCTTAGCCAGATTTTAACCGGATTTTCTTGCAAAGGATAATTTTGTATTTCACAGGTGATCGATATGGTGACATTGTCGATAACTTTACAAACATGGCTCAATAGTAAGAATAAGGTCTTCAATCGAAAGAATGTTTCGTTTTGCATCCATTATTATGGTCAGGGCCGGATTTAGAGGTCCAGAGGCCTCGGGGCAACAAAGGAGCGGAGGCCCCCTTGCCCCAAATTATTTTCCAAATAAAGTAAACAATTTTTTTTCAGTCGAGTTTTTTAATAAATAATTTATTGTGAAACCAAGTAGATTCTCTCAGTATTGAACAAACACACATAAATATAAACGGAAACAAGAATTATCTGAAATTAAATTTTAGGGTTAACGAATGGAACCTTCCGAGCTTTTTTCGCCGAAAAATCGTTGATGATTTCGTTGAAATCCAGTTCTCGGAGTAAATCGCTTTCAATGCTCAGGAGAGAAAGCTTCGATACACGGTTTTGTCCCATCGTGGTTCGAAGCCTATTTTTTATAATTTTCAGTTTTGAAAATGAGCGCTCTCCGGTGCAATTCGTTACCATCAAAACCAAATACATTCTCAATGTAATTTCGAGGTTTGGGAATGTAGCTCTGAAATTTTGATTTTCGAGAATTTGGTAGTAAAAAAGTTCCGGCGATTGATCTGTCCCATAGTCCTTTTCCTTTTTGTATGAGTCAATCAAAGACACAAATTGAACCAACTCATTACCAAGACTAGGCTCTAAATCATCCGGATACACTTTCACCAATGCCTCTGCTGCAGCGTGCAAATTTTCAGAATCCATCTTTTCGATGTGATTCAGGAATCCAAATCTCGAACGAACAGCTTCATAAGCATGCAATCTTTCAGTGAGAGAAACAGATAGCTGGTCAACCACTGGGATGAAGGCGGATATTTTGTATTTCTCCTTGGGTGACAGATTTGCGTCTTGTGCTTTCCCGTAATCGAGCGGATCCAACCTCACATTTCTCTTTCTGGTGCGGGTGCGCGATTGTACATATTCATCAGTATGCGATATTTTTTTGGCTGCTTCCTCGTATTTATCGAAATCATTTCGTTTGGATTCCACGAATGATTTCAATGATTCTAGGGCACGCATTGCCGATTCAAGAATCATTTTCGGGTCTTGCAACATCTTGTTTGTAGCGTTGAATCGCTCCAAGATATCGTTCCAAAATGTTGCAAACAAAGCGGTTTCGAGACCACTCATCTTCTGTAGAAGGTTCGTTGCTTCATTCCTCACTATGTCTTTTTGCTCTTTATTGGAAGATATGCTGGTGAGAGCTTCTTCGATTTCCGAATAGCCGTTGACTAAGGCTTTCGTAGCTTCAGCTCGACAAGACCAACGAGTGTCGCTGAGCTTTTTCAAGACTAAAAACTGGCCGCTTTTCTTCTCCGATAATTTCTCGATCAGAACTCGGTGTCGCTCTGTACTGGCTGTGAAAAACGTGTACAAATTCTGCACGAAATCAAAGAATTGAACAGCCGATGGACAAGAGTTAGCAGCTGCCTTTCCCACTAAATTCAGAGAATGACCACAACAAGGTACAAACGCCGATAAATGATTTTTCTCCAAAATAAGAGCCTGCATCCCTTTGTATTTGCCACTCATGTTTGCAGCATTGTCGTATGATTGGCCGCGACAATCCATGATGTCAATTTGATGGTCACCTAAAAATTTGAGCAGAGCGTTTGCTGTGGCTTCGCCAGTATGACCGCAATTTGGTAAAAAGGTGAGAAACCTTTCTTTTGGCGTCGATCCTTCCATATATCGAACAACTATAGTTAGTTGATCGATGTGAGCTTCGTCGGGAGTAGAATCGACTGATACGGAATAATATTTCGATTTTTTAATCCTGGATACTATTTCAGTTAGTACCTTGTCACCCATAGAACCGATCAGTTCTTCGCAAATCGTGGACGAAAGGTAATTGACATGACCACTCCCTTTGTTTGCATGCTCTTTCAAATGGGTTGCCAGGATTGGTTCATACTCGGCTAGCAATTCCAAAATGCCCAGGAAATTTCCATTTCTTGGTGAGCCAAAAATTTCATTGTCACCTCGAAAGGCTAATCCGCGTTCAGCAATGAATTTAATGGTACTAACGATAATTCTCAGGATTTTTCGCCAATACTCAATTTGTTGAGCCTCTTGCATCGCTAGCTCTTGATCGATGCGTCCTGTGACTTTTCCCCGTTGCACTAAACTCATTACTGATTCCAAATGGGTTTTCGAAATCTCATGTTCATAGAGACGATCGGATGCATGCTTCCAGTCACTGAAACCTTCTCCACTGAGTTTGTTGTTTTGAGGAGACATCAATTTACACGCATAACAATATATTTTCCCCGTAGTTGGAGAAAAGCAAAGCCAGAATCGATTGACGGTCTCTTGATTTTTATTGCGGCGTGTAAACATGTTCTTCGTGCATTTCCGAACAAAGTTGGAATTATCTCGCGGCTGATCTTGATAAACAGAATTTTGCAGAGATACTTGATCGCAATTTTGAAGTTCTGTGGAACCTTTTTTCGCCCAATATTCGATCATTTCCTTTGTTATATTAGCAGGCCAAAGACCGATGTCATTTTCGAGACCGCAAAATTTTGCTTCCTCTTGGGTCTGATATTCACTTATAGTAAATTGTGTGGTGTTGCCTGATGAAACCTCAACCTCAGGATGATTTTGAATACTATCGACGACATCTTCATCTACTGTTGAATCTCCTGCTGTTGTGTTAAGATCCTGAGGGATTTCTTCTTTACTTGACGACGTAAAAAAACTGGTCAATTTCGGTGTTTTAGCTAAAGTTTCTTCGGATTTTTTTATGCGTTCTGCTTGCAATTTCCTCTTTTGAGAGCCACTAGCAAAAACTCGAGGAGTTTTGTGACGATCACTCATGATTCCGCTATAAAATTAAGAAAACATGCGCCTGAAAAAGCTCTTCACCCTTCACCAATAGGAACATAGTCGTGAAGCTGATAGTCGAGAAAAATAAAATATTAGCAGAAAAAAAAATTGTCGAGACACGGAATCGAATACCCAACCTCCGAGGTTGCGGGCAAGTACCACCCCACTCAGCCATTAAGCGATTGGGGTACTCCCTCAAGATGGGTAGTGAATTGGAAGTGCTTATCAGAGCCATTTGAGATTTTGATATTTTACTGATTGCCTGATTGGAGTGAACAAATATAGATCAATGATTTCTGTTATTTAAGGTTAACATGATCAAATAATCATGTATGTATAAAGTACTGTAGGCTGTAGGTAAAGGTGAAAGAGCAAAAAAAAAATATCAAAGGAAAAGATGCTTACTAGTGTTAACTTGTTGGAATTTGAAAGATTTTTTTTTTCCGAAGTCTCTATTGTGGGGGCCCCCCGTTTGTGGAGGCCCGGGGCTTTCGCCCCGGTTGCCCTCCCCTAAATCCGGCCCTGATTATGGTGTCCCAAGCGCAAGTACTAGCTTAGCCTAGTTTACACGGGTAGAGTAGGTGGTAGATTACCGGGGATAAAAAGTACTAATAACATTACTAGCTTAATGTAAACAGTTACAGAATTGTACTAAAGCTAGTAGAGTAGAGTAGATAACGCATGTGGCAAAGTAGACTCTACTCAGAAAACCGTTAACACCCCATACCTGTTTGATGCCAGTTTGTAATTTTAGGTTATGTTAGTTTAGTTTTTGTTGTGCTCTAAATCTTGTTTTTTTTTTCAAGTGGATGGAATTGGAACTTGTAAAAATAATTGAACTGTATAGAAACTAAGTGTTTGTAAAATACCTAAATCTTTTAAAAACAAGCGCAGCGTCTTGAGATATTATGATATATATATTAGCAGATCATGTAACTACATTTAATAATGTGCTTGTTAGATTAAATAAACTTCTCAAAAGGCGACGACATCAAACAGCGTCTATTGTTTATTTTTCTGACTTTCCTCTTTCACAGTACTAAGTAGCATAAAATGTAAACGGTTACTAGACAAAATTAAGTAGAGTACAGTGAGATAAATAGTACCCTAGTAACTCTACTTCTAACTAGCCCAAATGTTAACCCTGTTTTGAGGAAAGAAAAAACCAAGGCCCCACAAATTCTGTGTAGGTCGGGTTATAAACATGAACGTTTGAAATTTTCAGGGCGACGAAAAGGAGAAAGAGAAAGACGAAAAAGAAAAGGAGAAGGAGACGGAGAAGGAAAAGGAGAAGGAGCCCGAAGATAAGGAGGAGAAGACCGAGGAGAAGTAAGCGTTGCGAGTAACAGAGACAGCACTACACACGCACACATTCGCATAGCTACACGTAGGAACACGACGCGTACACACCCATTGATATTACACTATTGTAAGCGTCTAAATCCATTTGTCTTTCCCGTTAGTTTCAGTTCTTGCGGACGAACGATATCGGCGTCCGACTATAATGATTGTGCTTAATCAAATATTACATGTTATTCTAATATTCTTATATTATAAGTTCAACTTGATGTTGTAACGTGAAAAATGATGGTGTTATGTAATTTTTTATTTAATAATTTTAATGCTCTTAAGGACAATCTTTATATTTTAGTAGGTAGTTTGCTTATATTTTCTTATTGACTAATATGAATACTTATATACAATTTTAATTACTAATTTTGTTTTGTACCCCATGTAAAACTGTATTTCGTCTCTAACACATGACATGTATTGAAGAAAATATTTATCAAATAGTTGTAATAGGTTGTGGAGGTACTTACAGGATTAAACGATAATAAGCAGATAACGTATTCACTAATTGTCATGTAGTTGGCCGGCATTCGTTCGGCACTCTGCATCGGTTGCAAAATGACAGTTTTTATGTAATCATTTAGCATCGAGTACCTAGCCCAGAGAGAAAAATGCAGTTTCTTCCGATTCCGCCAACTAATCCGTGTTTTTTCCATAGACTTGACTGTGCATCTCAATTTCAATCCAATTTAGAGGGGATTCTCTGTTTCTATTACCAATCAGAGCACGTTAAAGCGCTTGGCGTTAAAAAGTTGGCGTAATTTAACTCGAACAAACCATTTCGCCTCTTTGGGGTTAGTTCCTCTGTGTTGTTAGGTATAGTTGCGAAAAAATTACCATGCATGTATCAATGATCTACAGGTTTATATAAACTTATTGATTTAATTACTGTATCGGTAGGTGTTTAAATTTTCTCGAATACTCAAATATACCAATGTAGATTTAATGTTCTAAAAGCTCTAGGTAAATTAGGCAAGTCATTTTTAAATAAAATTGATATTATATAAACCAAAAATTCTCAGACGTTTAGAAATGCATAGAAAATGTCTGAGGCATGGCTCTTAGCATTGGCCGAGAGTTCAGGTGCGAGAAGATGGTTTTGAGATTATCTTTATTGGTTTATACAAAAAGAAAATTTACAATTTACAAATTTTTAAATAACAAAAAACCTGGAAGACTGTTTTTTCATGTTATTGTGTAATTCATAGTCCATAGAGATTTTGATAATGTATTTAATTGTTAAGGATTAGAAACAATTTGTGTGTACTCGAATTCAATTTTGATACAATTAATAGACAGGCTACCCATTGTGCCACCGATCGGATCGGTGTATAATAGTAGATGATACATATGTAGTGCGTGCGTTACCACGCGAGAGGTGACACGCGGCGTCTCTTACCACCGTGTGTTACCTTCCGCTCGGACCGCCTAGTTGTATTTTTGTTTCAGGTCGTATATCGTATTTTAAGTCCGTTTTACACTTACTGCTTTTTCCCAGTTTCTAATGTACGTATGATATCTAACATTCCATAATATTGCTTATCTTCTCCTGGATGGAAGGGTATGTTCGATGTATTTAAGAATTTATTTTCATTTCGAGAACTTCATTCACTCTCGGGGGCACAAAACTAGACATAAAATTAACAAATTTTTCGTACTCTGAAAATGCTTCAGTAGTTGTATACTACATACTATTTGACTAAATATTATACACTTGGTATTATTCTTGTTAAGAAAGGGTTAATGGTAAGGTCACTGAAACAGGCTTACTGATACATGTAGCATGTTACCCTGAACTTCCTCTCCGGACGAGTGTTCTTTTCAAACGCCCACGTACAGGTCCCGGCAGTAAATAATGCACATCGTATCGTAGCGTCATCTCTGTCGCACGAAGCACTAACAGACAGACGTCGCTCTACGAAGCCGAAGATAGCCGAATTGCATTATTTATTGCCGGGGCCTGTACCTCGCTGGAGAGTGACCACTATAATAAATTGTTATCCGTACATTAAATATCGCGTGAAGCGCGAGGTATTTAGGATAGATATAGTACCTATAAGTCCTTAGATCAACAATCAGCATGCTCGATATAAAAATAACTATAAATTTATTTCTAAGAATTTTAAAGCTAAAACTTAAAGATATGACAGCGTGAGTTGATAAGAGTGATGAAGTAGAGAATGTTCCTGTCCCGTCGCTGAAGATAGATCCAATTTACTTAAGCAGTGTACGTAATATAGGTCCTGAATTTTATTAAGATTTCTTTTCTTATTATGGGCTTGGTCGACAAGATGTCCCGCCCTACGACCGCTGACGATCACTGCCATTAGTAATCTCACTTAAGATGTTAAGAAAAATAGATGGTAAATAAGAAAGAAATTGTATAGCATAAGATTTGCGAATGTACTTCACTCATGCGTGCGTACGGGCACTGTAGATTAACGTGGTTAGTATAGCTGCCTTATTAATTGTCATCTCTCCAAAGAGCCTGTTTCAGTGTTAGGGACTAGGGAATGAGAGTCATAGAATTCACATCATAACATGAAATCATCAATCAAGAATAGCGTCACGAATGGCAGGTGGCTTTTTTCACACGCTTATGGCATATGTCGATTTATTCTACACACACCTGGGTGAGTTCCTGAGCTCTTCGTAGCGGCTGCAAATATTTATTTTTAGCAAACTTTTGGTTGTAAGACATAGTGGGTTATTAATTTCAATTAGGCATAAAACGCAGAAAATAAAACGAATTTAGCGAGATGTTATGGCGCAGGTCGGTGCAACACTCGAATTCTTCTACTCGGTCCAAAAGTGACCTAATGTTTGTAAGACCATTAAAGGTCACTCCCCATTTCGCCACATTTATGGCCTTGTAACCCATACAAGGGGAAGACGCATAGTCGACCTTTGTACTTAACTTCGAACCATTCGCTACTTCTACCATTACTGGCTCAGCACCTACGGCAGTGATGCTCTCAACGCACTACTTCAGTCTAACTTCAAGCTGCTCCCGCATAATAATGTCCTCTGCCTCCAACGCCTTCAATCTCTGCAGTCGTTGAGAAATATGACACGCAAACGCCAAGTGAATCGAAAACATTTCCAGCACTCGCACTTGTTTATAGTTAGTCACCCAGCACCAGCCATTCTTGGCGACGACGCCCTCGTTTTAACACACAACAGTGAAACTCGAGAAGCATGCGTGAGGTTACAAATCGTAACATTTCATTATAAAAATTATATTATGTACCTTTATAATATAATACTATGTAATTCTTACCTGAAGCAGTAGGCGAACTAGATTAAGTGTAAACCAAATTAAACATCACACTTGAAATGGCTCACTAACATAAAATATCTGCGTCTGAGTTGGGGCAATAAAGTAGAGTAGGAGTGTTCAACAATGATTGTTTGAAGTAACATGTTATGTACCAATTGGATAGATATCGAATAGACAATTTTGCTTTATTGTCCTAATATCATATTATATACTTTCCATAAGATTAACATGACATTTTGCGCATAACATGACATCACAATAATTAACATGACATTTTGCGCATAACATGACATCACAATAATTCTTATTGTTGTAAGTGTTAGTAATTATACAAATTAATCATAATTGTCATAATGTTAAATTAATACTTAGTATCTCAAGTATGTTTTTTATATTATTACGAAGAAAATTGTAGAGAACAATTTCAAGTAAATACTTTCAGTTGGTGTACTAGGAATCTCTTGTTTCTTTTATGTAATCGTAAGTAAATGTGGTTTTCAATTATTGTGTCAATATTGTAATCTAAGTAATATTCAATTAGATAGTAATGGGTTCGCCATAGTTATACCGACTAAACACAACTGAGCTTTAGTCGACTCTATAATCGCATAAGATTCAGTGTAATTATCTGTCGCCATTAAAGTATGTAACAATATTTAATAATGTGCATACGTGCGTCCGCAGAGCTACAAGCTATTAGAAGTGCTGCGGTCGCACCGAGCGCTGATGTTTTATTGTTCAACAATCCTCTCCTTTACATGTTAAGGTCTTGCCTTTGGTATTCCAAGGGCTTTCGCTCAAGACGAGGCCTTCTTTTGGCGCACCCCTTTGCTATTATAACCCGGAGACTGACTCTATCACATTTGACAATCGCGTGCGCCAAAATGCAGAATGAGTCTGATTTCAAGATTAAAATTACATATTACATTTAGGTTCGTTTTTCTCTATGCAGATGTTTTCTTGCTGTGAGTATTTATTTTAGATATAGTATTCAAGCCGCTTTAGAGATACATTTTAAAATAATTCCATAAGATAGAAAACTGAGTCCAATGGACCTGCTTCGTTTCAGTCAGTCTCCGTCCGTTAGAGCGACTAGTTTGTACC
Source organism: Ypsolopha sequella (assembly GCA_934047225.1). Classification (NCBI taxonomy): domain Eukaryota; kingdom Metazoa; phylum Arthropoda; class Insecta; order Lepidoptera; family Ypsolophidae; genus Ypsolopha; species Ypsolopha sequella. The sequence goes on from OW203983.1 coordinate 13,462,023, forward strand.
TGTACATTGTGAGCGTAAAAACGGTTTTCCTGCCTTGTTGTGTTAATACAGTGCACAAATCACTCACGGCGCAAAAACAAGACACATGGAATCACTTTTCACGCGTAAGTACACTAAAAAGTAATATATTTAAGAAAATTCTTGTCATTTTGGTTTGCAATCGGACATTTTTGAGTGAGTGAGATAATACTATACGAAATGTGCGGAAGCGACATGATTAGCTGCATGCTTAGAGTATAAATAATTGTAAAAGGCTGCATGTGTACAAACTCCGCGTTGCCGGTCATGTAAGGTCAGCATAATTATAAAATCTTTTTATTTTAATAATATGACGGCATAATTAATCGTATAGGTAATTCTCATTAGTTCTGTTGTAGAAGGGTTAAAAAAAAATGCTCTAAAATAATGAAATCCTTATTTTACAAATTTCCTCAAGGTGAATTGTGGAAACATAAGTGGCTTGTGGTTGTCCGAAATCAAAGGCGTGAACATGACTGGATTAATTACATTTCAAACCAGCAGATGTGAATAAGACCAGCAAAGGATTGACAAGAAAAACAAAATGGGCTGTACCTTATCTTCGGGTATGTATCCATAAAAATTGGTTAGGCACGAGAAATGTCGTATTTATAAGGTATTTTTCAAAAGTGGTCATATCATTATATATGGCTATACCGTAAAAAATATATTTTAAGTTTTCCATCGGCGGCACGGAGTTCTATTGAAATCTGAGGAAGCGAAGAATTCTAAGATTGAACCACGAGCGAAGCGTAATGCAACTATATTTACTGCCACTGATTTCGAGAAATCTTTGAATAACCACAAAAATGTATATCCGAGGGGGGACTTGTCTCCGAAAGTGGTGAACCGAAAAACTAAAAAAGATGTCGATTATAGGCCACAACTGGCCAACTACAGGAAAACTATAGCGATTTAAAAATTTGAATACAAATGAGAAATATAAAAAAAGAAAAAATATATATAATTTTATATATTGGGTATAAAATTGTAGATATTAAAGTGCTAACTGTAAAAATCTTTACTTGCATCTATTTCCAGAAATCCTCGAAAAAATGCATGTCCAAAACCGGTGGACCGGAAAATATGAAAAAAATCATGGTTATACCAATAAGAAAAAATCAACTTGCTTTGACCTCCAGCTTCGCGCGGACTCTGCCAAAACATGCTTTTACATAGATGACCTGCGACTCCTTTGAATCAACGTTTTCATAGCTCGGCATACGGGGCGGCGCGGAAGTCACATCATCGAAGCTTGACCTGCAGCCCCGTGGAATAAACATTATTGAAGATTGGCCGGGAGTCTCGCGGGAGACAAGCCATCAAAGCTTGCCCTACGACCTCGCGAAGCCTCTTCATCGAAGCTCGGCCTACGGTTTCGCGGAATCAATAAGAAGAATAAAAAAAGCTCATACTAACTCCCTCATCCTGCCTTTCCGCTTTCCATGATTGTCATAAGGGTGAACACTCTGTTGATAACAATCATTTCCCTGACCTCTCCTTTGAGCATGTACTCCCCCCCTATATAAATTCAAAAATTCAAAATTCAAAAAGTTTATTTTGCAAAGTAGGTATATATACTCAATATATAATACACGTTTCACAAGTCAAATTTTAATCTTATAAAAATATATGTAATAAAATAATAAATGTACATGAACTACTTAGATTAAATGTTTATTTAATTTATGTAGCAATATATATACAATTAAAATTATAGGTAAAATATTATTATACAAGGTGAAATCCAATCAACCGCCCGAACCCATACCGGAGACCCGGCCAGGGACCAGGAACAAGGTTCAATGATCACCAACCGAGCCCCCAGCACGAATCCAGGCGGCCGACCAAATCCCATCCTATATACTACATAGTAATAGGTTACGTATATAAATACATGCCTACCTCCGCCCATTCGATTAGTCTTGCTAAGAAGAACGGGCAAGAAACTTGGCAAGATCATGTCATTTTTTTTAACATAAACTTAAACTATACATTGAATTACTTATATCTACTTTAACCAAGGGATAAGAAAATACAAGACAGCGGGGAACGAAAATACAAACAGAAATAAAATGTCAGCTTTCGGATGATTTTGTTGCAATAATTAGGTTACGTATAGCCATAAAAAAAATACATGTTTTTGGTTGAACTTTAAGGTATTCATTTTCCACAAACCACGTCAATCGATTCATATTTGTACTGTCAATAAAATTTTTTTTAACCCTCTATTGCACACTTCTTATCGATTTTGTTTCAGGTATCGCTTTCGCGATTTTGTTGGTTTTTTTAAATAAAATTAGTGTGAATGATATCTATTCATTTTCCAAATACCACGTTATTCGGGTCAAAAAAAGCACCCCCTTTTTTCAAAAATACGTAAATCCACTGATGCAGTCAGCGGCAGCAAGATATTGTCAGTCTACGCCTAGCCAAAGACAATATAACCACTTCGTTTTAAGACGCGGCACTTCTATACAAAACGTCGATTGAAGTTTTTACTTTTTAATTGTAAACCAGGAGAGTTTAACTACCAACCTGAGAATCAAAATTTCATTTGGCGGGCAGGTTTGCCAACATGATAAAATACGTAGTGAGGTAATTAGTGGTTGCTTATCGATATCGATATATAGATTTTATCGATGTCGATAGATTTTTGCTATCGATATTATCAAATCCACTGGTCCTGGCATTTAAATTTTTGAATTAGTGTCTATTCTCAGTTTCTGTTAGAAAATATTAAGAAATAATTATAACGTCAAAAATACAAATTTTAACTAAACATTGTTTACTATATGTATAAACATATGTTTAATGATATTATGGTAGCTTTAAAACAATTAGATTTTCCATAAACGTGGTAGCCGATTATTTTAAGAATTCACGGCTGTTACCACGACTATGGAAAAGCCAATTGTTTTATAGCTATTGAAATATCATTAAAAATATGTTTATGCATATAGCAAAATTTTAACAACGAGGTTTTTTTTGCCAAAAGTTGTATTTTGGCCGTTACAATTATTTCTTCATATTTTGTTACAAATCCGGAGAAACGAACCCTAAAACCAATAAGAACCAAATGAGTAAGTATGACAATAATTATTGGTAATAATTAGCAAAATAAATTAAGAAAATGAACACATAATTTTATTATTTTTCCTCACAACTATTTTATTATCACAAGCATAACCTAAATATTCAATTACTTATGTTAATTTTCATTTTAAGGATTCCGTAGTACCTAAAAGGTACAAAAGGAACCTTTATGGTGAGACTCCGTTGCCCGTCCGTCCGTATGTACAGCTTCATACCGTTAGCACCATACGCACCATTAACGCATTACCATGCCAATGGTATATTCTTTTGACTTAGAAGACAAGTTTTTAGAAGAATGTCTCCATTTTCGTGCTCACTGCAATATAAAAAAAACTGGTCAAGTGCAATTAGTCTTGCATACCTAGGGTTCCGTAATACGAGTTTTGGGAAAAGAAAATTTTATCTTGTCTTTTTGATTTCGGAAATTTCTCAAACGCTATATTTTTCCTGTAATCTTTACTGACTTATATTCTGTTCACGCACGACATAAACGTAACTAAACTGAATCTACAAAAGTTGACAAGAAAGTAAATTCATATGTAGTACAGTACCTAAATGATGGGAGCTAATAAAGGGGCGGCTTGTACTACATGGCCTAGGGCGACCAAGAAAGCAAATCCACCACCGTGTATGAATCTTGAGAAAAATCCAGGTGTAATGGGGCCTCTTAAGGTCAACATGGCTCCCCTTCGTAAAATAGTCTGAGGGTTCAGAGGATTCATTCTGCCAAAGGAAATATTTTTATCATCAAACGCCGTATCATTGCATTTTTATGTTGTGAGCACCAGCAACAGCAACTATATAAAAACGGCAATTTCATAGTTAATGAGCTAATATTTAACTATAGGTAGGATGCTAATTTCTTCTTGCTAAGAAACTCAGTACCTACATGGTAACCAAGTTGTTTTTTTAGATGCATTTCGCAACCGAAATTTGCCCAAGGTAAAAAAGTACCTAGCCCCATTTTCCTAACTTGAACCAAACTCTGGGAAAGTCTTAAATTAGTAAGCGATATGTCCCTACCCTTCGAAGTATCTCAAACAAACAATTTTTCATATCTGCGAAGATACGAAAGTATTTGTAGAGGTTTGTTTGCTTACCGTTCCAGGTGAAGAGAGAATCTGAAGAATATTTTGTCGCTAGTTCCTTTCTTTGTGCCACAGACTTCACATGTTTTATATCTACTTTAACTCATTTTAACAATAAATTCAATTTGTACATAAAAATTATTGCAGAAGAATTCAAATTTTTCCACCATTGACAATTTTATTTTAATTGCTGCCACCATGGCAACCAAATACAGAGTAATAAAAAACCTCAATCACGATATGATCACAGAACACATTACATAAATCTGTTACGTTGGTAGCAAGTTTTCCTCTCGTCCATACAAAATGAAGATTTATTAGGAGTGTCGAGGGCCTGCGCCTAGCGTTGGCGCCCGTAAGACGTGGAATCTGTGCCCTTTTTTGCAAGCTATAAATATCTCCCAAAACTACTTCAAAACACATTGAAATTAATTTTATAAAGTAATATTTCGAGGAACATCATATTCCTGCCGTTAAAAACTCAACAAAATATGCGTATGAGTGATTTAGCTACATCGTGCCATAGTCATAACAACAAAACTGAATGAATTTAGAATAAATTCATACTTTTATGCGGGAAAATAATATATGTTACTCTAAAAGAATAATTTTGTGATCGTTATTGAAACCCAAATTAATTTACTTATTCTTACTGAGATCTGTAACAAAGGTCAATGACCTTTTCGTGAAATTACCCTCTAGTATTGGCTCACCATTTCAGGTCCAATAAGTGAAGTTTTTTGCAAATTATTTAGGTACACTTACTTGGAATAAATTGCCAAGCATTTAAAATATAGAAATTTATTTTGAAATATTTACAGTGCATGGCAAAATTATTAGATCGTAGATAATCCTGTCGGTACATGTTCAGGTTCTGTTACGCAAAATGAAAACAATGAAACTCTTTTAGGATTAATTTGTTATCCCTATGTTTGTCTGTCTGTCCGTTTGTCTAGACAATTTTTTCTGGGTAAAATTAATAAATACCAATATAAACGGCCCTCTATAGAGCTGTAAAAACATACTTTTGACGTTTTTATTTATATTACGTTTTAGGTTTTTACGTTTTTTTTTTTTACGTTTTTCACACAAATTTTCTCACTATGAAAATGTAGGGATGAACACTTGAGATAATATTTTGCATTTAAAAGTCAACACAGAAAGGAATTGTTAAACAAATAATGTAAAAAATATGAAAACCATGTTGTTCTATTCTAAAGGGATTAATTATCTACTGTTCAATGTGGCGATAGCTTTGTTTATTTTTTTCCTTGAATTATTTTTTACTAAGATAACAAATAGTTTAATACAAGGTTTTCCTTAAGAGGTCCCTTTACCCCTGTATTTTTCTTAAAATTCATACAATAGGTATAAACCGAATGTGAAGTCTACAGCTTATTTTCTTCATATCTTTTTTCATGAGTATATTCTAGTAACATCTAACTACGTCTCTATACAGCCCAAAAAGCAAAATTTGATAAAACACCATCATAATAGCTGTCAGGATATCGTCAATATTGCCTCGTTTTTACACAAAGTTTAACAAGTTTGTATATTTTTATCTATAGTGGAAATAAAAAAGAGAGAAATACAGGCGTCGTTCATGTTAAGATGACTAAGTTTACACACTTTGCTAAGTATAAACAATTACCGTTTCATGGAAAACTGTTTTGACCTGAAACCATTTCACAAATTCAATTAACTTATTTTGAATATCTTGTCATCTTGCACTTCTTGATGAGAAATACAATTTCAATAAGTAAAAATACAACTTTTAATTAAGAAAACTTATAGTTAAAAGTCTGTTGTATGCATTAACATATTTTTAATTATATTACAATAGTAATAAAATAATTGGCTTATCCGTCGTCGTGATACCAGCCGTAAATTTCTTAAATAATCTGATATCACGCTTCTTCTTCTTCTTCTTCTTCTTGGTGGGCTCGGTTTCCGCACCTAGTCTCTTTTTTGGACCTTTGTGCGTGGAAAAGTGTGGGGCCGTCTATTCTAGCCAGCCCAGCTCACGCCAAAATCCCAAGAGGCGACCTAGGTCGCCACAGGACTGGCGGAGCGTCCTCGGTTCACCGAGGATCTTTGCCCGTTGTGTGCTGACTCCTACGCAATCTACTGTCACGTGGGTCGGCGTTTCTTCGACCTCCATACAAGCTCTGCATAGAGGGCTGTCCGTTAGACCTACAATATAGAAGTGTCTGTTAAGGTTACTGTGTCCTGTGATTAGCCCTACCATCATGCGAAGGTTGGATCTATTAAGACGTAGTAGTTTCTTTGTCAGACGACGGTCCACGGTAGGGAAAACCGCTTTCGTCTGTCTGCAGGCTGTCATGCTTGCCCATTGCTCAGCATGTTGAGAGCTGGTTCTTTCACGCAGCCATGTTCGTATCTGGTTAAAGGGCAAGGGAACCAGGGGTTCAGCACCTACTGGTTTTAACCTTGCGCTTTTTTTCGCCAGTTCATCTGCTGCGTCGTTGCCCAGCGATCCACTGTGTCCTTTTATCCACTGGAGGGTTACATTATTATGACGACTTACCTCTTCCAGTTGATTAAGACATTGTAGTATTAGCCCAGAGTTTAGAGGTCTTGCTAAGGGCTCGTAGTACCGCCGTGCTGTCAGAAAGTATCCTAATATTGAGGCCTCTAGCCTCTAGCTTCCCTTCTGAGTACCGCGCTTGTCGCCAGGATAATTCCGATGCATTCCGCTTGGAAAATCGTATTGTGCTTACCCAATATCACGCTTATGGAAAACCCAATTATTTTAAAGATACCATAATATCATTAAAATATGTTTATGCATCTTTTAACAATAAATTGTCTTAGCTAAAAGTTGTACTTTACCGTTATAATTATTTCTTAATAAACAAAAGGCCATCATAACGTTATAAAATGTATATTTTACACGGCTGTAAATATTAGCATTTATTGATTTTACCCAGAAAACTTGCCTAGACAAACGGACAAACAGACAAACAAACGGACAAACAGACAAACAAAAGGACAACAAATTAATCCTAAAAGAGTTTTGTTTTTTCATTTTGCGTAAAGGGACCTGAACATTTCAAACTATGATACAAATAAATTTCTATATTTTAAACACTTGGCGATTTATCCCAAGGGTAAACAGGTGTCCCAAAAGTCAACGCTTTCCCTTGGAAGGCTGGTAGGCCAGCTCATGACTGACCAGAATATCATATTATGACCTCAGCAAAAAGTAGATAGTCTTCGAGTTGATGGTACTTTTATAAATTCGAATAGATTTTTGAGAGTCAAAGCTAACCAGTTCTAAATTCTAAGAATAAAATTTTTGTTGCGCAACTCTGAATAGTCATGCTATTGATAAAGTCAAAAATAAACCTTGAAATGCTGTTACATCAGGAAGAAAAATAAAACCCCAATTTATGAGCAATTTTTTGTAATTAGGTTAGTTCGATACCACACCCTGAAAAAAAATGTCCTATGTTAGTTTTGCAAATTGTCTTAAATAACGGCTCATCAAATATTGTTTTAATTTTTTAATTTTTTCAAATATTGTATTACTTTTGAAAAAAAAGTTATTGCTATTTTACTACCAAAGGAGCTGCGTATTTTTTAAAATAATTAGAATTTAGAATGAAAGAGTGGCGGGCAGTAAAAATATTTGACGTTCATTAGAAATGCCATTTAACACGTGTTAGAGTGAGATAAATAGTGACGCTATTTAAAATGAGTTGGAATGAGATAGTAACGCAGTTAAACGTGGTTGAATGAGAGAGGCATAATTGATATAGGCTACAGTGAGATAGATAGTGACGTGGTGCATTCCTTCTGAGAATATTTGTTAGTTTCCACTTTTTGTAATAACAACTTTAGTAAAAATTTTTTGTAAAGAAATTTTTGGTCCAATTTATTTTCCCGCAAGTGTAAAACCAGCTCAACGGGCAAAAAATATTTAAAGAATGGGTAATGGTGACAATTAACCGTCACAATATTATTATGGATCTCTAAAGGAGTGTCTGAAATGTTCCGAGGGTCAACTGATAAATCAAACACTCAAAAAACCACTTTTAGCTGACCATAATAAATTTACGTCCCGACGTGATAGCAAGTAGGATCAATGCCGTGTGACGATGATCGAAATACACTAATAAATTAGATAAAATAAAATAGGTATTACTTTTGACCCTGCCTCGTCCACTCTATTCGTATTTTTGCTATGGTGACGCGAGCTTAGAGACCGGGACGAATTTCCCCCCGCGCGCTATCGTAAAATAGAATAAGCCACGCCCGGAACTGGTTTTTGTTTTGGCTATGTCATACTCTTAATGAAAAAAGAAAAACATATATATCTTTGCCTACCTGTCTCATACAGTCTATTTCCTTTTACAGTCTGTAATTAATTAATGTTAACTCTTAAGAGGAATCAAAAGTTAGGAATTTATATTAATTAATTAAATTATTACCTACTATCATCAAAATCAGTATCACTATAACACCATGCTTCACCATCATCCAAATATTCATTTATTTTATAATATGCCTTTTTCAGTAGGCCCTGCTTAATATACTGTTTAAACTTATTCTCTGACAAAGTAAGGACCTCTTTTGGAAGTTTATTGTAAAATCTTATACCATGTCCTACGAAAGAGGTACTCACTTTGGCGAGTCTGATTTTTGGAAAAGCCAGTTTATACTTATTTCTGGTTTCCTTACAATGTTGCTCACCAAGCCTCGGGAGAGACTCAACATTTTTTCTAACATATCTAAGGACCTGGTAAATATATTCACAAGGAACAGTTAGTATATTGATTTCTTTGAACTTTTCTCTTAATAAATAGCCCGAATTGCTCTCTTCTGCAAAACAAAGACTGCGTCTGTATCCGCGGCTCTACCCCATAACAGCATGCCGTATGACATAATGCTGTGAAAGTAACTAAAATAGACTAGTCTAGCAGTATCTACATCAGTAATTTGCCTTATGCGTCTAACAGCGTATGCGGCCGAACTAAGTCTACCACATAGGGCTTCTATGTGGGGACCCCACTGAAGACAAGAGTCAACCGTAATGCCCAAAAACTTAGTTTCGTTAACTAACTCCAGCTTGGACCCCTGCAAAAGCAAATTACAATCCACTTGAATAACATTTGGTAACATGAATTTTATACATTTTGTCTTTTTTCCGTTTAAAACTAAATTATTTACAGTAAACCAATCAAGCACCAGCGATAAAGTTGTATTCGCGTCGTCAAGGATATCTTTACGTCTATTAACTTTAAAAATAAGTGACGTGTCGTCTGCGAATAGTACTATCTTAGTTAAGTCTTTAATTAAATAGGGAAGGTCATTTATGTAAATTAAAAACAGCAAGGGCCCCAATATGGAACCCTGCGGGACACCCATTTTAACTAATGCTCCACATGATTTTACCCCATTAATGTCTACCTTTTGAATACGATCACTAAGATACGACTTCATTAACGCCAAAGATTTGCCCCTCACTCCGTAGTGATCTAATTTACATAAGAGTGTTTCATGATTAACGCAGTCGAAGGCTTTCGAGAGGTCACAAAATACACCAAATGCATCCTGCTTTTCTTCCCAAGCATCAAAAATGTGCTTAACTAAAGCAACTCCTGCATCTGTGGTTGACCTCCCTCTAGTGAATCCGTATTGTTCACAGTGAAGCAACTTATTCAAATTAAAATGAAATAACAATTGATTAAAAACTATTTTTTCAAAAACCTTACTCAAAACCGGTAAAACTGACACAGGTCTATAGTTTGATGGGTCACCGTTGTCGCCTGATTTAAAAAGGGGGATCAATTTACTAAACTTCATTAAGTCAGGAAAGATACCATCATCTACACATTTATTAAAAATTAATGCCAAATAAGGAGCTATTAAATCAATAACAGAACTTATAACTTTCACAGATAGGCCCCATAAGTCCTCGGTTTTTTTCAAGTTAAGCGATTTAAATGCTTTAATTACAGTTAATGAATTAATATGTTTAAAAGCAAATACAGAAAGACACTGCGGTACGTTATCTATTAAAAGATCCTGCGCAAGCCCAGGGCTTGAATTTAAATCTTTAGTTGTTATGGACGGAATTTCAGTAAAGAATTGTTCAAAGGCATTCGCAACCTCTTTATCTCCCGTAACGACTTCATTGTTAATACTTAACTTAAGCTCGTTATCACGTTTCTTACTTTTGCCAGTTTCAGTATTTATGATGTTCCATACTGTTTTTACTTTGTTATCGGACCTTTTAAGTTTTTTATTTAAGTAGATACTTTTTGCTTTTAAACACACCAATTTAAAGATGCGTGAGTAATTTTTCATGAATTCAGTAAATTTAACATTATTATTGTAGGACTTTATGTCGTATAATTCGTATAAATGATTTCTGCTTTTGTAAATACCTGGAGTCGCCCAGTCACTGAAGGTGATTTTACTTTTGTTAGAAAGTTTTTGCATCTTAAACGTATTTTCGAACTCTTTGGAGACTATGTTGAAAAGGTCTGTAAAGAGAGCGTTTGGATCGTCTTGGAGAAGATTAAAATGTGCTAATTTAACTTCTAGGCTTGCTTTGAAACAATCTACTTTGTGAGTTGTAATAGGCCTGCAAAAAGCTTTTTTGGGCAATTGATTTACGCTTTGTTTAATGGTTATAGTTTGGCCACTGTGATCGGACTGCAAGCGGTTGATTACTTTATTGTCTGAATATTCGCAATCACAGAATATATTGTCGAGGCATGACGCAGTATCCCGAGTAATTCGAGTAGGTTCTAAGAACACATTAGACAAATTAAATGATTTGAATAAATGTATTAATTTTGAGCGCATAATCGATTTTTCTAGTAAATCTACGTTAAAATCTCCACATATAATAACTTTTTTCTTGGCATCAAATAATAATTTTAAAACCTCTTCCATTGCTCTTTCAAAAATGCTGTAATCTTGTCCCGAGGGTCGGTAAACACAGAGGATAATATATGTACTCATTTCTATGCAAGCTAATTCAATTTGATGTTCTACAGAAAGTTTTACAATGTCTTTTCTTTCCTTTGCTTTTATATTATTTTTTACAAGAATCATGGATCCACCTTTTTGTATTTTTAATCTATTGTAGCAGCTAAGAACACTAAAATTATTTACATTAAACTGCATATTATGTTCATGTAGATGGTGTTCGGTTGTAAATACCTTACCCGCCGTGTGCCGGCCGCTAGACCAGATCAAGCTTGTCCCTGGCTGAGGGATACTAGGTTACTGTTACTGTACTGTTACGTAAAGATTACAGGAAATACCTATATAGCGGTTGAGAAATTCACGAAAACAAAATGACAAAATTAAATTTTCTGTTCCCAAGAATGTCGAATTACGCTAGGTACCTACGCGAGTTTGACCGCACTTTTTTTGTGTATGAATGAGACAACATTATGGCGATACCAAATTTTTTTTTTTCGAATCCATTTACTCCACTGTAACGTCATCTACGTATTTAATTTTTGGGTAAATGTTTATTTGGGTATTTGATTAAGATTCTCACTGAAGGAAAGCGCGATTGGATGAAATTTTTTCGATAGAATTTAATTCCGAAAAGGCCTCTAAATTGTTTTATTTCTTCCTGTAATTCTGAAATCCGAACTAATTTCATTGTGAAATTGCATTCAAAATGTGGATATTATGTATCTATTTGTAAAGTCTCCTTGAAAATCTTTTTGACAAAATAGCTTAGTACATTTTATATGAATAAAAAACCGACTTTTTGCTACTTTTCCACGAATCCGTCCCACTCGCACTGAGGGCTTTTTCGCATATGGAGTAACAGGGACGCTAAAACTTTACATATCACCTTAAGCTAACAGCAACATAAATAAAATTTTTGTAAATTATCAGCTATAATTTTTTTTACAAATCTTATCATGGAAATGGATGGCATTTAGGACCAACTGTTTTTGAAGAACTAATTTTTTGTTAACAAACTGAAAATAAAAAGAAAATTTAATACGTAGACGTAAAACCTTAAAATCAATTCCCAAATAAAAAAAGAAATAATGGAAATAGCTATTGAATTACAGGAATTATGAACTCATGAATCTGTAAGAAAATTTCGCCAATTTCATAGGTAAGTACCTAATACTTTCCGATCTAACATACATATCCCGATTTTGAGGAAAACAAACGAAACGTCTCTTGTCATGTTAGACAAATCGAGCATAGCAGGGGCTGAAGCGGGTGCGGCCGACTGCGATAGTGTAGCTAGCGCTTCTGCGCTCCATCCAGGCAGATACCAGCCACAGTCGCGCTCCAACAGCAGTCGACTCCAGTAGCTCCTGACTCCGGAGCCGGGACGTGATACGAACAAAGCCGGAACCTCCCGAACAAAATGCGAACATTACGTTTGTTCACCTTCTTACTTATCATGAATTTACTTTATTCCAACTTTGCCGAGCGCCAGTGCCCGTTGAAATGTTCGTGCGAGAAACGAACAGTGCGGTGTCTGCACCAAGGTCTTATCAATGTTCCAAAAGCCCCGAGCAATGCACGCATCCTGTAAGTATTTCTTACTTTTTTGCATTGTTTGTTTCTTTGTTGATGAGAATGCAATTTCGATGAGAGTCGATGAGAAGTTCAAACCTTTTAGCGGGTGATAATTTTGCCTTTCACATAGAAACAACAAAACTTTCAAAAAACTTCCTAAATATCGCGTTGTGTTTCGTGTGCAAACTCGCACTAACATTACGTATGTGAGTATGTAATAAACTTATAAATAAACCTGCGATTCCGGCGAGGAGTTTGGGACATATTATTGCGAAAGCATAAGTAGTGCAGGTCGCAAACAAATTTAAGTACTCACAATTTCGGAAATTAGAATTACTCGCTTTTGCCCGCAAGTCCCGCTTATCCCCTTATGTTATGAGGTTTTGTTATATAACAAATCAAACATAACATTATATATGTCATGTTTTTGTTATGTGTGAGGTTATATTATATGTACCTATGAGGCAAATAGAAATGAAATCACAGACTACATATTTGAATACCATGGTATATCACAACTTTTTTAAACTTATAATAAAATATAATGTTAAAATTCGGCTTCTTGTTATATGTATGAGGCAAATAGAAATGAAATCACAGACTACATATTTGAATACCATGGTATATCACAACTTTTTTAAATTTATAATAAAATATAATGTTACCATTCGGCTTCTTGTTATATGTATGAGGCAAATAGAAATGAAATCACAGACTACATATTTGAATACCATGGTATATCACAACTTTTTTTAACTTATAATAAAATATAATGTTACCATTCGGCTTCTTGTTATATGTATGAGGCAAATAGAAATGAAATCACAGACTACATATTTGAATACCATGGTATATCACAACTTTTTTTAACTTATAATAAAATATAATGTTACCATTCGGCTTCTTGTTATATGTATGAGGCAAATAGAAATGAAATCACAGACTACATATTTGAATACCATGGTATATCACAACTTTTTTAAACTTATAATAAAATATAATGTTACCATTCGGCTTCTTGTTATATGTATGAGGCAAATAGAAATGAAATCACAGACTACATATTTGAATACCATGGTATATCACAACTTTTTTTAACTTATAATAAAATATAATGTTACCATTCGGCTTTTCTTTATAAATATTGTTATATATAGTGTTTTTTTAAATGATATACATAAATCAGTAGAAGCAAGATATATTTCGAGTCCTCCTCCCCACCAATCTGCTACAGGCAAAATGCTAACATAAAATCCATCTTAACCAAAACAAAAGCTATTCTACAGAGCACTAACACCACAAGCACGGGCACAACACCATGTCGGCGGCCACGATGCAAAATCTGCTCAATCATCAACACAAACCCACTTATAAACACTCACCACACACAAAAACCTCTACATGCACAACCAAACACAACATGCAAGACAAGTAACTGCATCTACCTCTTAGATTGCCGACATTGCCCGGCTTTCTATGTAGGTGAGACCAAAAACGCACTCCACATAAGCATCAATCAACATCGCCATACATGTGACTCTTACCAGTACCGACCCACACACGCACTCACAATTCGCCTTTCAACCATTGTTTCACAGTTCGCATCATTAAGTCATTTAACCCAGCACTCACAGATATTCAGATTCGAACGTGGGAATCTTCATTCATCTGGTCGCTTGGTGCCCAATTTGGACCAGGCCTTAAGAGGCTATGCGAATTTTATTTTTGTCACTGTCACTCCAAGCGAAAACACGCTCAGTGCGAGAGGGGCGGATTCAGGGCGAAAGCGAAAAATGTTAGTTTCATAATTTTTATAAAAAAACTAAAATAGCTAGCAAAATTTAAAATATCAAATCTCTAGATATTTTTGAAACACACCTAATAAAATACGTTTGAGTTCTGTATATGGTTCCTATTCGTCAAACGAGGAGAAAAAGTGTGTTTGAAGACCTCATTTCAACAATTATTTCTATCGAGGAAAATTTATCCAAACATGTTTTCCAATTTCAAAACCCTAGATTATATAGTCAAGATGCATATACCAGAAACTGATTATAACTTTCCGTGTATTTCATGAAATACACAGAAAAGAAATACCCGTATTTTTTTCGCAAATCGCCAAAAAAATAATATGTCTTTCATAAAATTATAATGTCATTCTCTATTGTCAATCAATGCAGCTGATGCCGAGTCCAAGAGGTCTCTAAATATATCTTGCTTCTATTAATTTATGTGTATCATTTAAAAAAACCACTATATATATGTATATATCAATATTTATAAAAAAATCTTTTTTTAACAAGATTTAGTATACTGTGGGTACAAATAGATTTTTTTTAAATACGTCTTGCAACCTAAACGTCTGTTAATCATATTATAATATAAAGGTTTTGCTGTTTTAAAGAGGAGTAACTCGGAATAAAAATTTTTCACGATAAGCTAACTTAAGGGTATGGGCACAGTATAAGAAAAGGAAGCAGTATTATGTCTTCATAGAAACGACCCGAAACGACGGCCTTAGGTATTGATTTCAAGGACACCGCCAAGTTAAACTACTGTCTACTTCCTTATAATGTGGGGGTTATTCCCAGAGCTCCAAAAATTTAATTTAATATTTATTATTATCATAATTTTACTCTCGTCTGCTCCAAAATATTAACTGTACATATATGCAGAACAGGACGAACACATAGTTTTACTAAAAGCTAGACCCATGTCAGTGAAACCCTAAAAGCGTTCTATTTAAAATTTTTGGAAAGCGTTTATTTTTAAAATTGTGATAAATTATTATTGTAAGGCTGATTAACTGTGATAAAACATGTCCTTAACAATAAAAAACTTTTTTTGACTGTGATTCTTTTATAAATATTTTAATATAGAGTATATCAAATCACCTAATTTTTTTATTATTTATCCATCTACGCTTTTATATATTTTAGGACGGTGCATCAGTTTACTATCTCGTAATTGGCGCCCTCATTGCGTTTTTCCTCATTAAGTACAAGAAAAGAAACGCTTCGTAGTGCGCTGTAGTACCTATATTTATATGCTTCTACTTGAATTTGTTATTTATGTACAAAGTGACTGACTGTACATAATAGCTTTTGGAGCCGGTGAGAAATGGATATTTTCTACAAATTAATTTTTAGAGTCATGGGAATCTCTGTATGAAATTTAACTTTTTTGAGAACAATGGATTTTGGAGTCCTGGGAATAACCCTACTGTGTTATGGGTGACCGGAGATCGCGCACCTCATTTTGCTTCAAGTAGAACTAAACTCTATTATGACGTTTCACTGAGCCGTGGCTGAAGCCCACTCAAAAAACTGCGTTTTTATTATAACTCGATTTCTAGTTGAAATAAAAACACGATTTTTTCAAACTAGCTAGATATCATTCAAACAAATTTTATAAAGAAAATACCAAGTAAATCCTCAAATCGATACTCGAGAGAAAATCAATATAAAATCTAAACTTTGTAAAATAGAGTTTTACAAAAGATTTAATTTTCAGCAAATGTATGAATCAATTTACGTTTCAATCTTACTTCATAAACATTAGGAGAACATAGGAGTATTTTTAATTACTGTGGATTATCTGATTATTGCAACAAAATCATCCAGTCTTTCATTTCATTTCTATTTACCTCATCTTTCCCATCAAGAGCGCACCAAGTTTTTTACACATACAAACGCGTTTTTTTTATGGTTCCGTAGTACCTAAAAGGTACAAAAGAAACCTTATGGTTGTCCGTCCGTCCGTATGTCACAGCCACATAACTTTAGCACCGTTTAAGATAAATACATGAGATTTAGCACAAAAATAGCATTAATTTGCCCACATATCAAGGTGTAAACACAAGTATGATAAATTTGAAATTGTTCAAAATATTTCCAAAACAAAAGTGAAAAAAATAAAAAATATTAGCCTCAAAATACAACATGGGTATCAAATTGTAGATATTTAAAAGTGAATTGTAAAAATATATACTTTTAATAAATTTACTAACACTGGTTTCGAGAAATCTTTAAAAATGTCAATTATAGATCACAACTGGCCAATTACAGGAAAACTATAGCAATCAAAAATCAATTCAGCACTAATGAGAAATTAAAAAAAAAGAAGTAAAATAAATAAAAAAATATTTTATAAAAATATAATATGGGTACAAAATTGTAGGTATTAAAAAGCTAATTGTAAAAATATATACTTTTAGTATATTTACTTATAATGGTTTCGAGAAATCTTTAAAAAACCCCAAAAATATGTATGTCCCCAACTTATATCCGAAACTGGTAGACCAAAAAATGTGAAAAAAATGACAATTATAGATCATAACTGGCCAATTACAGGAAAACTATAGCGATAAAAAAAAACAGCACTAATAAGAAATATAAAAAAAGAAGTAAAACAAATAATTTTATTTTTTAATAAAAATACAATATGGGTATAAAATTGTAGGCTGTATTAAAAAGCTGATTGTAAAAATATATACTTATACTATATTTACTGGCACTGGTTTTGAGAAACCTTTAAAAAACCCCAAAAATAAATATGCCCCCCCTTATCTCCAAAACTGATTGACCAAAAAATATGAAAACGTAAAGATTACAGGAAAAATAAAGCGGTTGAGAAATTCACGAAAAAAAATTACAAAATTAAATTTATCATCCACAATACGGAACCCTAGGTACGCGAGTTTGACTCGCACTTGGCCGGTTTTTTAACCCTTGTTTGAAGTAGTAAACAATTAAATTGAAATCTAGGGAAATATATTGGTATTATTGGGGATATACATATACTAGATATATACGATGAAAACACAATTTGATAAAGTTGGCTCGATAGAACAAATTCGCAAAGTTTTTTACTTTTCGAGTAAATTTTCCTCTATTTCCCTACTTTTTTTATATGAATAAGTAATTTGATATTATGATTAATTTACTAAAATTAAGTTCGTAGATGACTGGAGCGTTTATACACGATAGTTTTTTATTTAAGAACAATATGATGAAAATAATAACGAAAAATATTGAAAAAGTGCAAAAGTTTGGTTATTTTCTTTACTCTTTACACGTAAAGAAAAAGACAGAGACAAAGGCAAACGCTCGGGCTATTCAGAAAAATCTTGCTTCAACGCTTTTCATTTTACACTTGTTTCTACTGCACAGTAAGATCGGGCCGCTCCGAAAACTCGCGATTTTGAGGTGTTTTTATTTATTATTTTGGAATTAAGAGGCTATGCGAATTTTATTTTTGTCACTGTCACTTCAAGCGAAAACATGCTCATTGCGAGAGGGGCGGATTCAGGGCGAAAGCGAAAAATGTCAGTTTTATAATTTTTATAAATAAACTAAAATAGCTAGCAAAATTTCAAATATCAAATCTCTAGATATTGTTGAAACACACCTAATAAAATATGTTTGAGTTCTGTATATTGTTCCTATTCGTCAAACGAGGAGAAAAAGTGTGTTTGAAGACCTCATTTCAACAATTATTTCTATCGAGGAAAATTTATCCAAACATGTTTTCCAATTTCAAAACCCTAGATTATATAGTCAAAATGCATAAACCAGAAATGTATTAAAATTTTCCGTCATTTCATGAAATATACAGAAAAGAAACACCCGTATTTTTTTTTAATGTGACCGCCGTTTTATAAGTATTGCATTTTTTACGTCGTTTATTTTAGTATAAGTCTTATTGTCCAAAAGCTTATATAACTCAAATTAAATGATATTTAGATGATAACTTAGGTAGGCCTATTTGTGAGATTTTATAGAATGTAGGGAAATGCAAGTAATCGTTTATCGAAAAGAGTGAAATATGAATGTCCGGAGATCTAAAAAGGCCGACTTGGGTGAAACATAAAATTATTTAAAAGTGGGATAGAGTCAGAGTTTTTTCACGCGAGCAAAAGAGACGGCATTAGAACGAACGAAATCATATGATTCATCCAAAGCGGTCTTTTTAGAGGACCTGGTCCTCTAAAAAGGCCGTTTTGCATGAATCACATTATGATTCTGTTCTAATACCGTCCTTCTTACACGCGTGAAGAAACTCTGACTCTATCCTACTTTCAAATCATTTTATGAATCACCCAAGTTGGCCTTTTTAGATCCCCAGGTCCTCTAAAAAGGCCGACTTGGGTGAATCATAAAATGATTTGAAAGTAGGATGTAGTCAGAGTTTTTTCACGCGTGCAAAAAAGACGGCATTAGAACAGAATCATAATGTGATTCATACAAAATGGCCTTTTTACAGGGCCAGTACTCCTATTTACAAATGCGCAGTTTGTTGGTTTGTTGGCTGTTGGTTCGTTGGTTTGTTCTTTCACGCAGCAACGGATTAACGGATCGACGTGATTTTTTACATAGTTTATGGCCCGAACAGTGACATAGGTTACTTTTTACCCCGGGAAAATGCAAACGCGAAGCCGCGGACAAAAGCTAGTGATTTATATTTTGTTCAAAATATTACAAGAAACCTAAAAAGAATACGACGTTTATTCGGGAAAATACGATCGATACACGTTAGGGACTCCGTATAAAATATTTTGTATGAGAAATTGTAGTTCCTCTTGTAAACCGCTAGGGGCGCCCTGCAATTTCTCATGTAAATATTTTACGCAATCGTAGACCTACGTAAAAAAAGACGTAGTAGTACTTTATATTCTCTGGTAAAAGCATGCGGTCTCAACGCCTAGCTAGTACTTTTATTTCTTTTCTGTGTCAACCGATGGCACTACGTGTATCAGCTAATAAATTATAAATTTTAAAATTGACAAATTGCACATTACAAAATGTCATTATCACAAAATTGTTTTTTAAATGCTTCTAGCTAGATCAATGCAAACAAGTTATTTTTTATGTAATCCCCTTAGGTAATCAGTTTCAAACAAATTGGCTCCAGAATAAGCCTTGAATAAGAATCCAGATATTTAGATATAAAAATAAATTGTCGAATGGAAGTCTCCATTTCGTGAATCGTAACTGTCATTGTTTCTTTAGAAATTTTGCGCACATTTTCATGACTGAACATAACCTTCTACTTTTTGTCTGTTTCCACAGTGAGCGTGTCATGCTGGTAATCGATGAGGTATAGTTACCGACGATGTCCACTGGTTTTATAAATAAATTGAATAATACACGATAAATTATTTGCGTATTGTCTGTTCTAATGTTTAGTATGGAACTCTAGAACGAAAAACACATTGTGTTGTAATATTATTATATTCAAAAAAATTTAAGAGCAAATAAAATGGCCAATAAAGAGCACTCGGAATAAGAGGATTTGTAGGTATGACTCGGTTGATGAAAATTGAGGAAGCAAAAGAAGTACGTCAGGATCGTAGCAAATGGAGATATGTAGTAACTAGTAGAACTCAAGTAATTTATGTTCTCAAATCTTCTCCGTTCCGAAAACCATAATACAATACAAGTTTACGTAGCTATATCTTGCTACGTGTGTTTGAGTTACCGCCGCGCCGGGCCAAGCTATGATCAAATCAAGAGTACGAACAATCAATCTTGGAATCTTAGTAATGGAATAGTTTTGTTGAAGGGTTCATTTTGACAGCGACAGCGATAGCGACATCTAGATTTATTTTTAAAACTATCTGACTGAACCAGTACGAACGTCGCGTCATCGTCACGAATATCGTACCACAATTTTGTCGGGGTTGGAATACAACAAAGAAGGATACTGACATCTGCAAGTGCAAACTACTCACGCCATCTACTCACTGCAAGACTTCGGAGCGAATCTTTTTGATGTATGGGATGGGGTATCTGTACTAGTATAGTATTATATTAATTATATTATCTGTAGTAAAAGCTTATTGCGACCCAATTACCGTATTCTATGTCATTTTCGTCGGCAAAACTTGGTATCCATCCATCAGCCTAGTTCGTCCACTGCTGGACATAAGCCTTTCAGGACTTTGCCACTCCTGGCGGCGGTCACCCTAGAAGAATTACCCATACTCACACACACAGGGCAGGCGGGTTGGTGAGCGCGGTGCCGGAACCCTCGCACGAGTGACGCCGCTGCCCGTCACCAGTCTGTTACATATAAGGCCTGGCTATTAGGGATGGATATACCGCCATCCATCGGTCCCAAGTATGGTGGGCCTCCTGGTTTTTTGCCTGAATTACTTCGAGGGGGTCTCCAAGTAAGATGGTGGTACCTCCACAGTCGAGCCTGACATCAGCTCTACCACCTAATAGTAAGATGGTGGTACCTCCACCGCCATATTTTTTTATTTACTTACTGTATAAAGCACTCTCTACTTGCTAAATTATAAAAAAATCAAGGTAAATAAAAAATGTCATACCAAGTTTTGGATTAGGAGCGTACAGTTGGTAACCCTATGTACCGACTAACAAGACGAGAATAATTTGTAGTTGTTTTGAAAAAAAAAACTACATCAAAATAAATAGGATTGGCTGCGCGAAACCTGGAGTATTTTGTTTTTGCTGACTGTACAAAATGCACCAGGTTGCGCGCAGTCAATCCTGTCGACAAGTGTGCGGTCTTGCCTGTGGAGAAGGGGCATGTTGTTCGCTCTGATGGAGTTGATGTCGGCTCCAATCGATTGAAATCCCTTTCCGAGACTGAAACATACCGGTATCTGGGCATGTCCCAAACAATCGGTGTGAATGAAGCAGATAGGACTATTCTCACGAATAAACCTGATATCGTGTTGATGGACCGGGCGCAGTCTCGGGTGTTTTTAGTAGATATCACAATCCCACACGATGAGAATCTCGTGAAAGCCGAAACCGAGAAGAGGAGGAAGTATTTCGACCTGGCTCACGAGGTTACCGACATGTGGGGCGTGGCATCCACCGAAATAATCCCAGTTGTTTTATCCGCGAACGGGTTAATACCAACCAGTCTCGAAACCAACCTGAGTCGGTTGGGATTCCGCGGCAGTTCGCTTCCAGCGCGGATGCAGAAGGCGGTTTTGCTCGATACTGCTCGCATCTTTCGCCGGTTTCTTTCCCTGGGGCTCTGAACCTCGGTCGACTGTGCTTCTGTCTCTCTTTAAATTCTTTTGGCCAAGAGGGAGAGACGATATCTAAAACTCTCGAAATAATAATAATTTCGCAGAATTTAATCCTTGCACAATTTTTTTCTGGATTATTTCACCACATATTGCAATAAATTCATTTTGTATGGTCGGGCTTAGGTAGGTAGCGTTCAACGTCATATTTTCTGTGTACTTTATTAGATTTGAGTCTCCACATTTGCTTCTCATCCGTAAGATAGCACGAAAGTTTCCATCATTTGTTTCTGGCTCAGCATCATTGATTTTTATTGGACATGAGTCGCACGTACCTCTCAGTGCCAATTCTTGACGTCCACATAATTTATTTGTTTCAATAATCGGCATGAGCGGTTTCCGATTTTCAGCTATTTGCGCTTGGTATCCGCTATCAATCTGACTTATTACCTAATACACCTTCATAAAATTATCAGCCAATAATACAGAAGATTTGTGGTACTGGCTTTCACTGTGATGTTTGAAATCATGTACAGCATCTTTCCATTTAGTGAGCGGCTGAGTAACTAAGGATTTCAACTGCTGATGAGAGCCTTTACCTGCGCAATCTCTGGCAAATAATACACAATATTTGCATAAAGCACCTTGTTGCTCTGTACTCGTGTAAACCAACCACGAGAACCGTTCAAACCATTCTGTTACCGGATTAAAGATGTATAGGTACCCAAGAAACAAATTACCTACCTTACATTCTCTTCAAATATACATTGATCCTACACACCATTTGATCAAATTGATCATACAGACCATTTTCAGCATCACTTCAATCCTAATTTGCTCCTTAAGCTCGTTTGTGCAGGTAATTTCTTGACCAGGTACACCATTTTCTGATTCACCGCTGTGGTGGGACGAGATCAACCTTCTTTAAAATATCACTGGCTTCTTCGATAAAGTACAGCTTCCTCTTTTTACAGAATTTATAATATTCGTTAGGATGATATCTACTTGACCCCCGGGTTATCCAACTCTTGATTACAACTAATATACTTACATGATAGTTCTTTGTTTTTGGACTACATTTATTTAGTTTTTTGTAACAATTGATTCAATGAAAACAGATTCTGAACACTTTAATTTTAGTCTAAAAGCTGCCATAAGCCCATAAATTCAAATTTTATAATAGTATATTACGATACGAGAGCGATGAAACGTTTTCTGACGAGTGTGAGTTTGCGGCACGAGCCGAAGGCGAGTGCTACAATCACACGAGTCGAGAAAAAGTTCCTCGCACGAGCTTCGTATAATTTTTTATAGCACAAGTGCGGAAAATGCCGACTTTACGCACGCGCAGCGTGCGTAAAGCGGTCATTTTACGCACAGTGTGCTATTTATAAAGATTTTATTCCGGGCTCGAGCCAAATGACCAGTCGAAATATCTCGCTGATTTACGACCTAAGTCTATGAATGGTGATCGTTACAATTACTTTTTTTTTGTTGACGGAGATAAGCAGCTTCTTGCCGTGAGTAGATGGCGTGAGTAGTTTGCACTTGCGGATGTCAGTATCCTTCTTTGTATCCCAACCCCGACAAAATTGTGGTACGATATTCGTGACGACGACGCGACGTTCGTACTGGTTCAGTCAGACAGTTTTAAAAATAAATTTAGATGTCGCTGTCGCTGTCGCTGTCAAAATGAACCCTTCAACAAAATTGAGATTCGCGAACATAAATTACTTGAGTTCTACTAGTTACTACATATCTCCATTTGCTACGATCCTGACGTACTTCTTTTGCTTCCTCAATATTCATCAAATGAGTCATACCTACAAATCCTCTTATTCCGCGTGCTCTTTATTGGCCATTTTATTTGTTCTTAAATTTTTTCAATATAATAATATTACAACACAATGTGTTTTTTGTTCTAGAGTTCCATACTAAACATTAGAACAGATAATAATTTATCGTGTATTATTCAATTTATTTATGAAATGAGTGGACATCGTCGGTAACCCTACCTCATCGATTACCAGCATGACACGCTCACTGTGGAAACAGACTAAAAGTAGAAGGTTATGTTCAGTCATGAAAATGTGCGCACAATTTCTAAAGAAACAATGACAGTTACGATTCACGAAATGCAGACTTCCATTCGACAATTTATTTTTATCTATCTGGATTTAAATATCTGGATTCTTATTCAGGATATTATTTTAGTATATTGGGCACGAATATAATTAAAACTACGAAATAGGCATATCCTTTTATTTTTATTCAATTATCCATTTAGTTTTATTCAGAGTTCGCAAAATACCATTTTACGCCTTAAATATTGGTATTAGGAAAAATTTGTGAATGTCAAATATATAGAAGCATTTAAAAAATCAATTTTGTGATAATGACATTTTGAAATGTGCAATTTGTCAATTTTAAAATTTATAATTTATTAGCTGATACACGTAGTGCCATCGGTTAACACAGAAAAGAAATAAAAGTACTAGCTAGGCGTTGAGACCCCATGCTTTTACCAGAGAATATAAAGTACTAAGTACTACGTCTTTTACGTAGGTCTACGACTGCGTAAAATATTTACATGAGAAATTGCAGGGCGCCCCTAGCGGTTTACAAGAGGAACTACAATTTCTCATACAAAATATTTTATACGGAGTCGCTAACGTGTATCGACCGTGTTTTCCCAAATAAACGTCGTATTCTTTTGAGGTTTCTTGTAATATTTTAAACAAAGTATAAGTCACTAGCCTTTGTCCACGGCTTCGCGTTTGCATTTTCCCGGGGTAAAAAGTAACCTATGTCAGTCTCCGGCCCATAAACTATCTCTATGCAAAAAATCACGTCGATCCGTTGATCCTTTGCTGCGTGAAAGAAGGACAAACCAACGAACCAACAGCCAACAAACCAACAAACTACACATTTATAATAGGAGTACTGGTCCTCTACAAATATTATATATATATAAATATATATTATATTATAAATATTATATATATAAATATTATAAAACGGCGGTCACATTAAAAACCCATAAATAAAAACTCCTCGAAATCGCGAGTTTTCGGAGCGGGCCGATCTTACTGTGCAGGAGAAACAAGTGTAAAATGAAAAGCGTTGAAGCAAGACAGATTTTTCTGAATAGCCCGATCGTTTGCCTTTGTCTCTGTCTTTTTCTTTACGAGTAAAGAGTAAAGAAAATAACTAAACTTTTGCACTTTTTCAATATTTTTCGTTATTATTTTACATCATATTGTTCTTAAATAAAAAACTATCGTGTATAAACGCTGCAGTCATCTACGAACTTTATTTTAGTAAATGAGTCATAATATCAAATTACTTATTCATATAAAAAAGTGAAATAGAGGAAAATTTTACTCGAAAAGAGATAATCAAGCCAACTTTATCAAATCGTGTTTTCATCGTATACTTATATCTAGTATATTTAT
Source organism: Ypsolopha sequella (assembly GCA_934047225.1). Classification (NCBI taxonomy): domain Eukaryota; kingdom Metazoa; phylum Arthropoda; class Insecta; order Lepidoptera; family Ypsolophidae; genus Ypsolopha; species Ypsolopha sequella. Next base: position 13,487,225 of record OW203983.1, read on the forward strand.
ATCCCCAATAATAACAATTTCCTAGATTTCAATTTAATTGTTTACTACTTCAAACAAGGGTTAAAAAACCGGCCAAGTGCGAGTACCAAGTGCGAGTACCTAGACTCGCGTACCTAGGGTTCCGTATTGTAAATTTTTCTGGCTAGTTGAGCATGGTTCGTTATTCGTACGTTACTGCAGTTGTATTCGAGAAGATACTCAATGTGTAACGGCCAGAGAAAACTATTTTCTTTTATGGATTCGGAATATAAAAGAATAAAATTAAGGAATAAAAAATCTGGTAATAAAACTGAATTTAGACAAGCGAAGACAAAGCGCTAGTGACTAAAAATGTAATGTCAACTGAACTAACTACCATCATACCATCGCATCGGTCCTGTCGGAAAGACCTTGTACTTAGACTACGCTGCTGACCTCGACCTTGCTGCAGCTCCTGATTCGTTGTGATCTAAACCATGACGGACCATACAGTGCTTATAATAACTCAGAGGAGTGTCCGGGGCTCGTCAGGGCTTTGAATGTAACTGGGAATATACGCGAGTCATTCTATGTTAAGGTTAAACGTCAGTCGCTTAGTGCAAAGTGCATAAATTAACTTTGTATTTCTTGTTTAGAAGTTAAAAATTGAAAAACATTTTGGTATGTGGCAGTTAACACCAATAGTTCAGTATAAGTGAGGTTTTTAAAGCATAAGCTTGAAATTTAATGCACAATTTAGTCATGATCTTAAAACAGCATTAAGTTGGTTTTGAGAAGATCATGACTAATTGTGTACACAATTTCAAACTCTTCATAACTACCTATTTAGACACCGCGTTTAAAAATGCATTTTTTTCCACACAAATATACTTGGTGGGATTAATATACGTATAATATTATATTATCTGTGGTTTAGGTTACAATGTACAATAAGCTAAGTGACGTTCAACGATGTATGTGGTGACGTTATTGCCGGACGAGACAGGATGGCAATTTATTATTTGGTTATCAAAAATAGGATTTGACGAGGAAATTACGGTAGAACGTTGTTTTGTACAGTTGATGTATGTCTGTGGTTGTTCATCCCGATGTATAAGGCGTTTCTGGTTTCACCTACGTAGAATGCCGGGCAATGTCGGCATTCTAGTAGGTAACTACAATTTTTGGCTGTACATGTTGTGTTGGGTTGTGTTTTGTAGGTGCTGGTAGTGTGGTGAGTATTGATATGTGTGGAAGTGAATGAATGTTAATCATGTTAATCATGTTAATCATGAATGTTAATCATGATTCATGATGCATGTTTTGCAGCGTGGCCGTCGGCAAGGGGATGTTCCAGGAGATGAGTTGCTGAGGTTGTTGGGGATGGTGAGTTGTTGTGTCTTGTTGAGTGTGCATTTAAGGTTTCGGTTCTGTCTATAACATATTTGAGGAGTATTAGGTAGTAGGTGTTTAGTTTCGTCGCTGTGCCGGAAGATAGGTAAGGAGTCTTTGATCAGTGTTTTCAGTTTATGACTGCCGTGAAAATATGGCGTGATGAGTCGTGTTTGTTTGGTTGGTTTTGTATGTCTGTTGTGTCTATGAAATCTTGGTCTTTGGTGTAAGTGTTTTTGTAGGAACTGGTTTGGGGAGTTTCTGTTGAGAAGTGCTTTGTGAATTGTGTTATGATAAATGTTTAGTGAATTTGTGTTGTTGCAGATCCGACGGCCACGGAGCGAAAGAGAATATGGAATGGATTTTTTAATATGTGCCGGATGACAGCTGTGGAAGTCTAGATATTGTAGTTTTTTAGTGGGTTTGAGATGGACGGAAGTGGAGATATGGTTGTTGTGATTTATGGTTAATTCTACGTCGATTTTTTTCGACCGAGATTTCGTGGGTGAATTTTAATGAAGTATGATTGTTTCTGTTTCTGGTATTTCTGTTACGTGGCCAGATCATAAAAATATCATCTATGAATCTCCTCCATACAAGGGGTTTCAGAGGCTCTGTGGCTAAGAAGGTTGACTCGATGCTTGCCATAAAGATGTTAGCATAGCTGGAAGCCATCCGAGTTTCCATAGCTGTTCCTTTTGTTTGATGATAGAATTGGTTTTCAAAGCAGAATAAGTTGTTTTTGAGGATTATGTCTGAAAGTGTGATGATGAAGACGTTAGATGGTTGATCGGGCACAGGGCGGTTGTTCAAATGGGTGCGAGGAGATGGTAGGCCTGTGTCATGAGGGATGTTTGTGTGTAATGAGATTACATCAATGGCGACGAGAAGTAAGTTAATGTTGGTGGGCAGTTGAAGAGAATTCACTATTTCAAGAAAATGGTTAGTGTCTTTGATGTATGATGGAAGTTGTTTTACCAAGGGTTGAAGGTGATAGTCAACATAAGCGGAAATGCGTTCGGTGGGTGAAAGGATATGGAGGATATCTCGGATAATGTCTACAATCTGGTCACATGGGTCACTTGGTGCAGGTTTGTAAAAAGTTGTATCGGTCAGTTGTCTCAGTCCTTCATTTGTATAGTCCAATTTATTAATTACAACTGTGGCCGAACCTTTGTCTGCTGGTAAAATTATAATATCTGGATTATTTTCAAGTTGTTTTAATGAATCTTTTTCTTTGAACGTTAAATTTTGAATGGGGTCTTAGCGTGTTTATGTAATGATCGTCTTTTAGTTTGGCTAGGATGTTGGTTATAAAGATTTCTAGGGGGTGGTTAGGAGGGAGTGGTGGTGGTTCGTTTTGAGAGTTTGGTTTAAATAGTTGCAACGCTGCGTATGTTGGGATACTGTTTTGGTGTTGGTGTGTCTGCCAGTAATGCTGCCATTTTAATTTTCGACCGAAACGGACAAAGTCGTTAACTAATTTGATGCGATTTGATTTTTCTGTGGGACAAAATGTCAGCCCCTTGTTCAGTATTGATTTGTCAGAGCTGGTTAGTTGTAGAGGCGACAAGTTTACAATTGTTTCTGAACAGTTATTTTGGAAAGTTTGAATTTGGGGTGGAGGGGGTATGCCGAATGGATTAGACAGGTCAGTTGGTGTTAGATTAATATTTTTAAGTGTGATGATTTGGTGATGCTGCAGAGGTAATTTTATATTTTTTGATCTGTAGAAATCTTGAAGGTCTGAAAATTTTCTTGACAGTCTGGTGTGTTCATTAAATAGCCTTATTTTTGCGGTTGATAGGATGTTTTGGATATGTAGAAATAAATGCGGGTAGGCAATGAGGCTAATGGTAAGAAGATCATTGAGAATATTTTTATGATGAGTGCATAGATGTAGGTATTGTGTGTAGAGAATGTGTGTTGTGTGGAGTGCGTTAATGAGGTTAATTGTTATTATATTTGGTCTTATTTTAGGTGGGATGGCTTCTAGTCCAAGTTTAGGAATCAATTCTTTTGGTGCAGCGCCAATTTCTATGCACTTTCCGAGATATTGTAGATGGATTAAGTATTGACCAAGTTTGTTTGCATCTTTTTTATTTTGTTCAGTATTTCTTTCATTAAGGATGTTTTACTGGCAGGTGAGAATAAAGGTTTCAGAATAAATAGTTTATGGTTTGATTTTGAATGGACTTTGATAACAGTTTTCTTAAGAAGCCAGATAAAACGGCTTTGAATTGAACAGTTTTGTAGACCACAATAATCCATTACAGATGTCATCCAACCCTTCTTATTTATCTAACTGTATAATTAAAACAAGTATACCTTACTACATCCTTTTGTAAGTTTATTCTTCCACTATGTATTTAACTTCACCATACGAAGCCAACTTTTATTTTATTCATCTTCATACGTATATTACATTTCCATCGATTGATATTTTATATTTATTATTATTCTATTTCTCTGAAGAGGTAATAATTCGTCCCTTCCTTCTTCTTATTATTTCTTTTAATATCACTTGGCGCTGGCAAAACTGACCTTTAAAAAAGGAGTCCGTATTTGTAAAAAAAAATAAAAAAAAAAGGTTATGTAGGGAGAAGAAAATAATATAATAAATACGTGGTTACTCTGAAGAATGCAGGGAAGAGCAGTGATTATGAAGCGACAAAAAGATCACTCTGATTTAAACGTAGAAAGTAAAAACTTGAACACAAAATATAATTTATATATAAGTTATTCACAAATATTATCTTACTCTCTACCACCCATCAGCCTGTGTTCGTCTACTGCTGGACATACACCTTTCCAAAATTTCGCCACCCGTGGCAGTCTTCCGTCCTCCTCATCCAGACGCCAGCCAACGTCTTTCAAGGATCGCTAAGATCGACTGCCACTTCTACTTACTGATTTGGCAGGCTACGAGTATATCGGTCACATTTGGTCTCCGACGGATCTTCTCGTATTGGATTTTATCCATCAGAGATATCCCATATATAGCCCGCTCCGTAGCTCGTTGAGAGCGACAGTCACGTAACCGTCCGTTACCTGAAACCGTTTCTACATCACCAAAGAGAAGAAAATAAATGGCAACGAAAATACCGGGAAATCCCGGTTCCTTTGAAGACTAGTATCGCAATTCCCGGTTCTAAAAAGCAGCTCCGATTCTCGATTCCATGCGGACGGACTTCATAACTTATATTTACTGGCAGTTTAACTGGTAGTTTAACACAACTAATAAGTTCATCTAAGTAATTTTTAATGGAATTTGTACAAAATATTCATTTTAAACGTTGGTCGATTATTACTCGTTAACTTATAAAGCCTCCTTAGCTGTGATAGTTTTCCTTTTAACTTCGTATGTATACAACGTGAAATTTAATCAACCACCCGAATTCATACTGGAGTCTCGGTTAGTGATAAGAAACAAGTTTCGATGACAATATATGACTTATATCTACTTGGTTAAAGTAGATATAAGTCATATATTGTATAGTATAAGTTTTATGTTGAAAAAAAAGACATGATCTTGCTAAGTTTCTTGCCCTTCTTCTTAGCAAGACTAATCGAATGGGCGGAGGTAGGCATGTATTTATATATGTAACCTATTAGTATGTAGTATATAGGATGGGATTTGGTCGGCCGCCTGGATTCGTGCTGGGGGCTCGGTTGGTGATCATTGAACCTTGTTCCTGGTCCCTGGCCGGGTCTCCGGTATGGGTTCGGGCGGCTGATTGGATTTTACCTTGTATAATATATATTTTACCTATCATTTTAATCGTAAATATATTGCTACATAAATTAAATAAACCTTTAATTTAGTTCATCTACATTTATTATTTTATTACATATATTTTCTTTATTAGATTAAATTTGACGTGTAAAAAGTGTATATATCTATACCTGCTTTGCAAAATAAACTATTTGAATTTGAATTGAATTGAATTTGACCCTTTATCTCGATCTCATATAAAAAAAAACCCATATGAACTGGACTAGTTCAATTGAAAGTTTTATGACCGCCCCATTCGAACGTTGTCGATTTCAGTTTACATTCGAATGTACCGCTACCCATTCTAACCGCCCCATTCAGACGTAATACCCAAATAAAATTCCTAGTATAGGAAGAGCAGGTGCATACAACACAACATACAAGGTTCATTAAACATTGTTCCTGACCACTAACCGAGTCTCCAGTATGAATTCTGAAGGTTGATTAAACATCACCTTATATACGACTGCCGTTGAATTTATTCACCTTTGTAAAATTAACCGTTTAGCTGGCAGGGGGATCAGTTTCAGCTATCTAAACTTATTTTATTGAATGACAGAGTGAAAGATATCGAAATACGGGATCGTTGCGGCCTGAAAGATGTTTTAGTGACTAGAATAGAAAAAGGAATGCTTCGGTGGTTTGGACAAGTAGAGAGGATGAATGGAAGTAGAGTGACGAAAGAAATTTATGGTGCGCAAGTCTCGACCAGGGGCTCTACCGCGTAATTCTCATTTGTATCAACTTCAAGCAAATGCATGCGAAATTCAACGCGTGCAAAAGAGATGGCATGTTAGGCGGGCTTCGTCGCACGCACGTCAAATTTCAATCTCAAGTTGATGTTGATGAAAATGAGAATTACGTGGAAGACCCACAGGCCGCCCGAGGAGGACGTATGCTGACCAAATTGGCGACATACTGAAGAAGGGCCATGTCGAAAGTACTCGGAATCAAAAAGCTTGTATGACTAGATTGATAGATGTGGAAGAGGCGAAAGAGGTGTGTCTGGATCGTAGCAGATAGAAATCTGTAGTCTCTGCCTACCCACCACGGAGACAGGCGTGAGTATATATGTATGTTTATTAGACTTTGTCTATTAATTCTATTTAAAAAGGTTTTTGTTTATTGTGGTCGATTTCATATACCTACAAATAATTAAATAGTTCTATTGACTAAATTTCTTTTCCTAGGTTTATGTAGTAGCAGGTAATAACAGCCTAGAGAAATAGGCATAGGCATATTTAGTAGTTGGGTAGGGTGTACTTACAATCAAACCTACCTCCATAAAGGAAATATATGTTTACCTCACTCACTGTGTACTGTGTACATGTACCGAGTTTATGATCAATAACGTGTCAGTGATTAATTATTTAAGAGCTTAGCTCTTGTTGGTGTCATTATTTACAATTATTCTCTGTCTATAAAAACATTCCTTCCTGAGCATAATACCAGATTCGCAAAATACCAGATTATCAAAATACCAGATTCTCAAGAAACCAGACTAGCAAAATAACAGATTTTGTAAACTTACAAACAAAAATTTTATTGTAAAAGAAAAGTTTCCTCTCGATTGAACAAAACTAAAAACAATCGGTCAAGCAAAAAAAAAAAATACTTTGTCTATTCCTCCGTCCATCCGTGATTCGCACGGCACGTCAAGCTGTGGGTCCCAGTTACTGTCTCGGTAGAACTTATAATTATAAATGCTCAATCTAAGTGGAACCTCAATCTGCTTTCATGGTGGATACATAAATGTGTTAACAAAAAAAACTTAGTAATTCCTAGTTAGTGTATCCAATCGTTGTAGGCACACCTCTACCGCGATCTCGTCGTTAATGCAGGCAGTCAAATTTTTTTCGATTTGTTTGTCTTTTCTTACATTTTTCATATTTCTTTTTTTGCCGGGATAAAAATACTCATTTTTTTAATTTTGACTTCTTGTACAAATGCCGCTTTCTTCAAAAGTGTGATGAATTGAAATAGTGTTGGTTTAGGGGGGATTATCATCGTAATAGGTTTAGGGGCATCGTATTGATGCGTCGGTGCCACCCCTCAATCGCATTGGTCGTTCGATTTTTCTCACCGAAGCAGGAAAAAATATTTGTAGTTATTTTTTGCATCCACTGACCCACAAAATAATCTTTGAATTTAGAAAAAATTTCCGTTTGTGGTGCTATATCGCAAATATGTAAAAAAGCTTCTGGAATCAAGTTTTTGGGTAATAAGGCCATAATTGTGCAAAGTCTTATGATTTGCCTTTCTTCACTAGTGTTTCCAAAATCAAGTTTTTTGCTCATACGATAAATAGCTTGCATGTAATGATAATAACAGCCTTTAATTTGTGCTTGTGGAAAAACTTCAGCAATGGCTTGTATCACGGCTATTTCATAGTCACATTTATACACCCTTATCTTAATGTTGAACTGCTCTTTCACAATGGTGAATAGACGTTTATACGTATTTTGACTTTTGTTAGGAAGTAGTACGTAAATAATTGGTACAAATGTAACTACTTCCGAGTTGTGAGACAGGGCAACATGAATTGTGTATACCTGGTAAAATGGTTTTGGCGTTATTCTAAAGGTCCCGTCACCGTAGAACACATCATTTGTCAAAATTATCTCTTTTGCGCTTGAAGTTCCAAATATTATAATTTTGTCATCATGCCCATCGTCGTATAAAAAGAAATCTTCAACAATGTGATTTGGTAACTGGAGGATATCCTCGTCTAGTTTTGTCTTTGATATTTATTATCTATACATAATGACTGTGCCAAGTCCGTCACTCATTAAATGAAGTTCTATTACGCATTACGAGTTTATATTATTTTCAGCAGATATATACCATTGGCGACGAGAAAACTAGGAAAAACGCATTAAAATGTCGATCGGAAAGATCAAGGAGTTCGACCCAAATAAGGGTAATTGGTATTCTTATATTGAACGACTACAATCTTACTTCAAAGTCAATTCAATCAAAACACAGATTCAGTTGGAAACCCTATAGCAGTAGTTGGCGATGAATGGAGGATATCCTCGTCTAGTTTTGTCTTTGATATTTATTATCTATACATAATGACTGTGTCAAGTCCATCACTCATTAAATGAAGTTCTATTACGCATTACGAGTTTATATTATTTTCAGCAGATATATACCAGTAACATAATATCTGCTGTTGTTTTGAAGGTACTGCTTCGAACTTTCAAAAATTCTTTACGGGCTCTATAAAGCATATCTTTTTAAGGGATACTACTATCAAGGGTTGGCATTTCATGTTCTGCGTCCATTTTTTTAAACTTTGGTTGTCATCGAAATATTGGTTGTGCTATTAAAAAGTTCTTTTCATAAATTTTTTGCTACCGACTCGAAATTAGAACATACCTCAGCTTTACACTTATCCATGGTTTCGTCACTGAGCATGTGGTTTCGTCGATTAAATTTTTCACATCATTACGATCACAGACATGGCGAGGTTCTTTAATGATCTTATTTTCTGTACTTAACGTTATTGATGTGTTGCAAAACTTTTGGTGATAGCAACGCCAATTAGTAGTTTCGGATTTATTCTCTACAACAAAATTATATCGCTATCCATCGCAGAGTACTACAGGTTTTCCTTTACCGCTTTTTATAAACTGTAACTCCCTTTTAGTATCCATTTTTATTTATTATTTGCAGAATTTTCTAGACTTCATTTCAAAAACCGTATTTACTAAAATGACAGTTGTTTAAAATGAAAGTTCATTGCATCTCCTATCAAAAGCATTTGTGGCTAGTGCAGTTTATTTGTAGATTACGACCTTTTTGTCCTGCGATCTGATTCTACCGTAGGATTCTACCTATCAAAGCCATGTTAGAATAATATTGATGCAATCTCTTTGCATTGGTGGATCCATAATAAAATAAACATGGTACGATGATAGCTAATCCTATGTATGACCCTAGTTTGAACCCCTCCGGAACATAATTATTATACCAGACATAGGATATCTACTTTTATCCCCAAACCCAAACAATTATCCATACGTGACTGTACTTCTGGTGTTTTGCGAATCTGTTGTTTTACTTATCTGGTATTTTGCGAATCTGGTATTTTGCGAATCTGGAAGGAAAAGGAAAAGGAAAAGGCTCTTGAAGGAAAACATTTATTATTGTTGAGTTAAATAAATAATCGTTACAAGTACGAAGGAATGAAGGCGCCAGTATCCGAGTGCAGCTCCAGCAAAGCTTTTTAATGAGCTGATTGCAATTAGAAGCTGACAGCAATCTACCAGACAACAATCTAAGTGCGTGATCACAATGCTTAAAGAAATATGTTTTGACTTGACATCCAGCCTCAGATAGGATGGGAATATACAAGCGCGATTTCCTTCTGGGAGAAGGGGAAAAGTAGCATTTTGTAACGTTATCTTACCCCCTTACCTCCAAATAAAGAGGATCGAAAAATATGAAGAAGATCATGATAATTATGGTGATTACGTAAAGATTACAGGGAAAATATAGCGGATAAAAATTAGAGTTCCGTACTAAGCGGTAGCCGCGAATTGTTTGCCAAGCGCTACCATTTAAGCGGCTTGTTTTTGTCGTCTTAATGTTGCTATGGCATCTACATTGTTGTTATTTGCTAAAATATTTTTAGGGTTCCGTACCCGTATTGTGTTGTGGAACGGAACCTTTTGTGTGCAAGTTCGACTCCCATTTGCCCAATTTATCATCATCATCATCAATCATCATCATCATGTATATAAAAAGAGAAGTCCTGACTGACTCACTCATTCACTGACTCATCAACGCACAGCCCAAATCCTTGGACCTAGAAAGCTGAAATTTTGCACAGAGCTTCCCTTTGTAACGTAGACAACGAATTAGAAAGGATTTTTCGAAATTTCACCTCTAAGGGGTGAAACGGGGGTCCAGAGTTTGTATGGGGAAACAAGATTAGTTAGACTATTTTATTCGAAACTTCACAGGAGTACTCCTATCCATAAATGAGTACACATGTGTTTCAGATTTTTTCAGAATTCAAAATTCAACCACTAAAAGGGGGAAATGGGGTGACAAAGTCTGAAAATGAACATGGGTACCGTTTGTATGGTTTATCGGGTCGCTAATTACGAAAACAACAACGATTTCTAAATCCAACGTAGTGGACGTGAAATACCATCATCTCCTGTTGAGGTGCGATGGGGTTGAAATGTTGAAATGTGTGTCGTTTTTTTTGGACGTTAATTACGAAAATGGCATCGATTTTGACATTTAATATAGTGGACATGAATATTCTTGAAAGTATGTGTGTCAGAGCAAATCGGCTGTAATAGACGGACAAACAGACAGCCACACAAGCGATCCTATAAGGGTTCCATTTTTTCCTTTTCGCAATGACGATTAATAAGTCAGTCACTGAAAACAGCAGGAACTGATCTTAGGGGGGACTGCTTTTCGCACGGCCAGTTTTACGTAGCCTGCTCGAGAGTGAGCTCACCTAGCAGCCTGGTCGTGTTAACAGGTGAGGGCAGAACTTCTAATGTAGTATATAAAGAGGTACTTTAAGTATGAATAAAAAAAACTAATAGGTAATAGGCCCCGCCAAAGAGACTTTACCTGGAGATCAAATAATTGCACCAAAAACACTCCAAACCAGATTTAAATACGTTCTATAAAAATTACTACACAAAAACTAAATCAACGCGGGCGAAGCCGCGGGCAAAAGCTAGTTTAGTATATATGTCGGACATGGATCCTTTAGCGTGTCACTGGTGAGCGGCCGGATTTCAGGGCGTCCGCCTCTCAAAATATACTGGGTGTTAAGATGAAGTTGTGGAAGCCGGAAACTGGCGATAGTAATCGTCCATACGAATAACTTTTACTATGAAGCCATCCCTGGAATCACGAAAAAAAATCAGCTGTTCCATAGAAAAGTTACATAGCTACCCGACCAAAATGTTTGAAACAAACGATTTGTTTTACTCGATTTTTCGTTTTTTTAGACAGAAAGTTGTTCGTTTGGACCAGTACTATTGCCAGTTTTCAGCTTCTGCAACTTCATCTTAACACTTTGTATAAGGTTGTTTATACAGCAGCAAGGTTCCATGAACCTGTATGTGAAAAAAATCAAAATATATGTTTTTTTATTTATTGACTCGGAGTTGTTCGTAAATTTGTAGAGGGGCACAACTTTCTTTTTCGTATTATGCAAAAAATGTCATTGAACCTTGGCTTTTGACCAGTTACCGAGCCTACAGTATGAATTTGGCTGTACAATAAACAAAAGTCACCTTGCATATACGTCATCGACATATCGTAGAATTGGGCACATCAAGGATGGTCGCCTCGCTCCGCTTCGCTCGGCTCTCCAAATTCATTTGCAAGTACACCTAACACACTATTCCACGCTCCGCTTCCCTCAGCTCGTCATCGCACCTATTTTTGACTTTGGTGAAAGATTTTCGATTTCGATCTGCCCATGACATACTATATAAATGTTTTCGGTGAGACTAGGACGTGGTGGATGTCTGGTTGTCAATTCTTCGGAACAAGTACTTACCATACATACCATCAATGGCACAACTGGCACTGATTTATCCCACTAGTACCATTAAAAAACATACTAGCTTTTAGTTGGTTATTTAAATTTTTACGTCAGAAAATTGTCAAACTAAAAATACGTGGTAATAAAGTAAAAAATAAAGTTCGGTATTATACTCAATAAACAATGATATAAATAATAAACAAAACAAACCTAAATAGCAAGCAAGAACGTTTCGCTGTTATATCGATAAAATTACGTAATATTATTTTCAATGCAAGTGCTCGTAAAGGCCCACTTTTTATGCATCAAAACCGAACAGAAAGTCGATTATTTTGCCCTTGGGCTTTATTATTATTATTTTTTTAAATTTATTTACAAAGGTTGGCTAACCTGCAGCCTTTCCTGTGTACCATAAATGTTATACTTGTTTTTTTCCACTGTTTGACGGCTCTGGATACAGTTCTTTTGAGCCAATTATAATTTAAAGTTCACAAAATTATATTTGTTTTATTTCCTCACTCTATGCATTGAAAAACGTAGTATGATACACGGGCGTAAGAGCAATAAATTACTCGGTTACGTTTAAATCGTCCTCGTAATTTATTCCTTTTCGCCCTTGTAGCATAAACTACTCGTACTATTATTCAGAAATTACATTTTGAGTCGCAGCTGAAAAGCTCGGGTATTACGTATAAACGTAGAGAGGTCTCGGAATAGAATACCTGGAATAAATACCTATAGTTTACCCATCAATTTTCCAGCAAATTAACTTGTTTCCTGGTATAAACGTTGCAGCGTAAATTATATAATTAGGCCTAGTGTGAGCTGGACCAGCGCAACACCATACAAAATGGGTACGGAACCCTATAGACATTATTTTAAATAACACCAATATAGACATAGCAACGTTAAAGCGATAAAAAATAAAATAAAAATGGTAGCGCCTGACAAACAATTCGGCACCTTTTGGGTAGGAAGGAACCATATAATAAATCATCAAATAATCAATACATATAATAAAAGAGTAGAACCGAACCCAGTGTGTTTTTAAATTGAAGAAAAGTAATAAAAATAGAATGGGGTGACTAAAAAAGAGTAATTGATTAATTAGTATCATAAATCAGTGATTATATGTATAATAAATCAGTGATTTTTAGAATTTTTTTCTTTCTGTCTGTATGTTTGTTTGCACACAACTCCGAAACTATTCAACGGACTTTTATCTAGTATTCACCGGTGGACAGAGCCTAACTTGGATTAGACTACATATAAGTTTTGTTTCATCCAAATCAGATCTCAGAAAAAAAAGTTATCGTCATTTAAAAAGTTAGAAGTTACATAGCAAATAATAATTCCTGGCGATGAAGGTCACGAACTATTGCATAAGAGTAAGAACAAGAAAATTTTGGTTAAAATTATGTAGCGCATAAAATTTTAGTACATAAAAAATCAACAGGTGGCGCTATTAGAACAGGCATAAATATTTAATTATTACGTTTGAGAGGCGTTTCTCCGGATTTGTAACAGAATATGAAAAAATAATAATGACGGCCAAAATACAACTTTTAGCTAAAAAACTCATTGTTAAAAGTTTGCTATATGCATAAACATACATATATTTTTAATGATATTACAACAGTCATATACTTAGGATACATAATATATTATGACGACAGCTATAAAACGATACCAGCCGTAAATACATAAAATAATCTGATACCACGCATATGTATGGAAAATCCAATTATTTTCAAGCTACCATAATAACATTAAAAATGTGTTTATGCAAATAGTAAATTTGTAACAATAAGTTTTTTTTAGCTATTTTAGCCATTACAATTATTTCTTCATATTTTGTTACAAATCCGGGGAATTGATTGACCCTTAAGAGGATAGTTTCCGCAAAACCATAATTTATTCTTCCTGGTTTGGAAATATAATACACACTCATATCTAAACAGAATCCTTAGAAGTCCTTCCAATATTGAGAAATAGAATACCAAAAAAGTTTCTAAAAAAAAGCTCAAAAAAAGTTTTCAGGTCGAGGTTTAAGTTTATTAGAGCAAAAACCCGTTCATATTATTTATGGATTAAATTCTGTATAAACTTGATTACACTCTCGACAGGACGGATGTTTAATAGCACCTTTGCTTTGATTTTAGATAATAAAATTATTGAAAAAGGTTGTCATTTTGACTTTTTTCCAGAATCCGTCCCTCTCGCACTGCGGGTCTTTCCGCATGGAGTAACAGGGTAGTATGCAAACGATTTTGGTAAATAAAAAGTTTTAATGCGAATTTAGTTGCAGCAATTATTGTATAACAGATGGTGATACCTTCTTAATTTTGATTAAAATGGGCTAATTGTAAAGCTAAGTAAGTATATTAAATACTATTAAAACCTGTAAAAGAAAAGAGCTGTGTCTCTCTGTACATTGATGATATAAAAAAAAATTGCGGTGTGGGATAATGAGACCTACAAAAAATTAATCGGAATTTTTGTCGGTATTTCATGCATCACGTAAGAACTACTGAACGGGTTTTGATGTGGTTACCACTGTACGGTCCTCTACACTGAGACATGGATTATAAAGAAAGAAGGAAGGGAGATCAATGTTCCATATCTCATTATCTAACTTAAAAACTGGGGTGCTTTTTATTGCAGACTCCGACCAAATTTCTTAAAGTCGTCTTTAAGATGGAAATTAAATGCTACTATTTAGAGTTTTTTGTATGGGGACGACACTTAATTGGGTCTAAATTTTTTTTTATTTGCCCTTATAGAACGTATTCTGGGAAATTTTCATCTACACTAAAAATGTTCTGTACTAGGAATTCCTAGAAAAAGCAATTTAATTTTCATGTTACACAGAGACGCTATTTTATCACCGACGACAATGCCCAACGTTACGTGGGAAGTTCTCGAATTATCTTGTTCGAAAGAGCCCTATAGTGAATTATTAAGTTATGCTTTGTTCTTGTTCCTCTTTTGTTTTACCTAATACTTACCACTTGTTGAACGGTAAAGGATAATAAAATCGTAGGCAAACCTGCATGCCATAAAAAGCTTTTATTTGGTGCCAAAGAACGGCGATAAGGCTCACCACCCGTCACGTCGTTGGGACATAATCTTTTTAATCGTCGGTGAAACGCGGGTGTACCGAGCGTAGACTGTCACATGCATTTCACAGTCCGCAATTGGGAACAATCCCCCCTCGGAGATTCATGTAGTGACGATATATTTGTTAGATATTTATATATATTTCGCTTTCCAGAGACGTCCGTTTCAACAACATCTTCGACCTGGGGCCGGGCATCTTCAGCCACCTGCATCAGCTGCGGTCTCTGCTGCTCAACGACAACCGGCTGACAGAACTACGGACCGGCACCTTCCACGGGCTCCGCAGGCTGGTGTACCTCTACCTGTACAGGAACCGCATCCGCTACATCGAGCCCGATGTCTTCGAGGAGATGGACCATCTTGAGCAACTGTCAGTACCTACTCGATATTGTTACTTCTATTACAGGCAATATGATATTATAGGATCACACAACATACAGCACAACTTCATTGATTAGAGTTATAAATTAAAATAAAACTGGTCAAAAGCAGTTTAATATGAGAGCTAGCTGTCATAAAAAAGGAGTTACATTAGGCAATCCCAGATTTTTCACAAACGTAAGAGTGACTGGGAGGTAGCAAACTCCTTTGGCTTCTTATAGGTGGCCGCAAATATTTTTCTTCCAGTTCCAGCAAGTCGTACTTTTTATCCTTTTAAGAGCCGTTCAGCAGACGAATTGTGAAAAACCCGCCTTTTTCTAATTAATCGAAACAGAACACTTAAATTCAAAATTTGCTCAATAGTTATTCAATAAAAGCTTATGGCCTATGTATTGTGTAAACTGTCATCGCAAAACTTCCATTGGTTTCAGCAAATTAGAATTTTAAAATTGAAAGCTTTAAATTTTAACCAAGCGAGGTGACACTTTTATATGTATGTTTATATATAATCATTAACCTATAGATACTACAAACTTCAAGGTGCCCTTAGATATCTTTATGTAATGAAAAGAGAAATTTTTTCTCACCTTTACGAAAGTCTTGGGTTTTCTTTTTCTTGTTAGGTCTTATGAAATGAAATGAAATAAATTTATTTATGTAATGTAGGTAGATATACATCAGATACACTTATTACAGGTCCGTTTTAATGTAATAATAGCTTCATATAATGAATAACAATATGGGGAAATACACAAACAAATAAAGGTTTACTTAAATTTAATAAAATAATACAGTTGAAGAAAATAAAAAATATAGGAATAAATAATATTATAAATAGAGGAAAATATAATTCAATAGGTACATGTAATAAAAATATGCCTCACTCCGCCGATTCGATTAGTCTTGCTAAGAAGAAGGGCAAGAAACTTAGCAAGATCATGTCTTTTTTTTTCATAATTTTTATTACAGACAAATGTGTACAAAGTTAAAAAGTAAGTCTATACTTTAATTGAATATAGAGATAAAAAATACTACTAAACTAATTGACGGCCGCCAGCTCTCATACTAATTTGCTTTGACCAGTTTTGGTTTGTAGAATATTAGTTTATTATATTTCACGCCACTTCTGACAAATAGGTTACATGGTTTTCAAATAAATATGTATACGAGTATATATATAGGTATCGTTAGTTTGGAACGGTCGGCATTATTCTAGTGAAAATCGAAACCGATTATTGTGTACCGTGGCCAGACGGGTGGAGGGTGCTATGGAGGTGCCACTACATCAAAACAATCCTAGTGTGCGGCAGTTCGGATTACAGAAAATAAACTTGCAAATATAGACACTATGTATGCAGAGTATTCCTGCTATCTTTGAATAACCTTTGTCATAAATATAGTCGTAGATTCACTGAAGTTTCCATATTTCTTAGTTGTGTCAAAGGAATACTTTATAAGTAACGTGGGAAATGCGAGCTATTTAAAACACTCCACGTAGCTAAGCGGGGATAACAAGGCTTCTAGGATAAAAAGGAGCTCAGCGGATAAAACGAATTAGCGCTAATATAGCAATATCCACCAAAAGTAACATAAAAAGTTTTTATAAACAAAAATGTTCTATAACAATGAAATATAAATATTACGCATAATAAAATAAACTTTTAACAAAATATAGTAACCGACTTCAATAGTAAGAGCAGTCATTCACTAAAAGTTAATAATAAATTCTATAAAGACCGATGGTACCGAAGCAACACTTTTGCCGACTTCTTTCTTGACATATTGTTTCAGGAAGAAAGAAGTCGGCAAAAGTGTTGCTTCGGTACCATCGGTATTTAAAGAATTAAGTATTATTAACTTTTTAGTGAATGACTGCTGTTACTATTGAAGTCGGTTACTATTTTTTTGTTAAAAGTTCATTTTATTTCACATTTTTTAGTGTTGCTGGGTTAAATTGTGAAGTATGGGTAGTTCTTGCAAACGTGGTGTTAATACGAAACGAAGTTCAAGTGAGTATAAGTAGCTATGTTTTATTTTATTTTATTATTCACACAGAAATCCACAGCACATTACAAAAAAAAATAATAACAGAAAAGATTACCCGAACAGAGGCCAATAAAGGATTCTTCTTATACTAACTTAAATTGTAAAAAGCATGCAAACAAGAAATCGAAGGTGTATACAGAAAATTTGATTAATAAAATATAAAAAAAAACATACTTAATAATTAGTATAGAAAAGGACAAATATTAAACATAGTTAGATTTAAGTTAAAAATTCAGTTGAGAGTTAACATGTGTGTCAGGGTGAGTGTGAGGGTGTATAAACGTGTGTAAGAGGGGTGTAGTGTAGGTGTAGTAATTTTTCATTGCTGTGAGTTTGTGTCAAAGAGTGAGAGAGTTAATGCTGTGTATGTATACGCGAGGAGCAAGAAGGGTGAAAACTTATTTAAACCTGTAGCAGTACAGATTGTATAGATTGTAGCAGTACAGATTCTACAGATTGTACAAGTAGTATTTGAGTAGCTTCACCCTAACACAACATGATTCATCCGATTCTATATACACTGGGAGGCTATAGACAGCCCTGCAGCTTGTCGGATACCATAGACAAGGTAAAAATCCTGTGTAGCCTCCACATTGGTGAGACAGTTTGGTTGGGTATTACCAGGTCACCAAATTTTATGGCGAAGTTGCGCACCATACAGATAAGATATATAGGCTCTTAAATCATTCTTGATGACGTACCATAAGTTAACATTCTTAATTATTGATTCTCGATAACATTTGACTTACGCTACGATCTTGCCTTAAGTCAAGAGCAAGACTCTTAAATTATTGATGGCTTACTATACAGGTTAAGAACCACTGGTTTTACACTTACATTATTATCGATTGTAGAGGCAAATTGCAAATAATAATTGGGTTGACAGATTCAAAGGGAAAAAAAAACTTGGAAAGTATGATAATAAATATAGGTAATGTTTTGTTTAAGACAAACTTAAAAATAAAAAGGTCGCAAGAGTTCTCTGTTAAAAAATCAATCTAACATAAGTTTGGTTTAAATAAACTTTAAACATAAACTAAAAAATAACAATATTTATCTAGCAAAGTTCAAGCTAACAGAATGACGTACCTACCTTTATCGAGACGAGATTGACATTTTCTATAGAAATTCATTTAAAAAACTCGTTAGGTAAATTATAAACTACGGAATAAATCATCTTGAATATTATTACTTCTTCTCTCTCTATTACCTAACAAAGAACTCCTTTTTAAAAGCCAACATGTAAACAGATTTCTAATGTCTGGCAACTCTAATTGTACAAAACTTTATCGTGTTCGAACACGTTTTGAACTGTCTAATAAAACGAATTCTATCTGCTTATTAGGTAGTATTGTACAGGGTTGTCAAATTTACGAAGTGTGAAAAACTACTGTTGAGTGTTGTATACCTATGACTATGACTATATACACTATGACTTTATGACAAAATATAAAAATCGTAAAATTGGTTTATTTGTTTGTTTAATTTTAGCAAGCGTTAAAATAAATCTTTTGCAGCAGGATATTTTGCAGCGCAAAACTATATGAACTACTAAGGAGATCCGCTACAAATGAAAACGCTTAAAACCACGGGCAACATATTTTATATAATTGATTTAATCATACATTATCTTCTTTTGCCATCATAATTCCTTTCATCTAAAATTAAATTTAATGACCTTGTTTTAAAATGTAAAAATTTAATAAAGAACAATGTATATGTACGTACAACCCTACAATAACTTAATTTTTTTCAAGGAAGTATAATCTTGTTACCAGCATGCATGTTTGTTACTTTCTCACCAGGAGTTCTCATCCTTCTCAAAAGGGGTGCTAACTGATTATTTTTTTGTTATTATTTCCTATAGAAGCTCTTGAATAAATTGACCTAAATTTTCACTTCATTTTTAAGTTTGCTTAACAAGCTCGATAGGATCGTAGTCTCTGTATAACATACGCAGCGTTTTGACGAGAATCCAGTCGACTCTGTTGCTTGTTTTTAAGGTTTCTTTAAGCTAATAACGTTTAGGTCGAAAGAACCTACAGATTGTGTACAATTGTGTTAGTAGTTCAGAAGGCTTTGTGTTGTAGTTTTTATTTTTTATGTATAATTTCTTACACCATTAGTTAAAAACCCCTGACTTCAAAGTAATGCTTGCTAAGGTAAATATTCCTTCCACGAGCTTTTATTGATAAAATGATTTATATACATAAAATTGTCAAATGTTAAATAAAAGCTATGATGTAGGCAATAAGGTATCCAATCCAATCCAATCCATCAGCCAATATCGGTCCACTGCTGGACATAGGCCTCTCCAAGGGCACGCCACATTTTTCTATCCTCGGCCATCCTCATCCAGCCACTACCGGCAATCCTTTTTAGATCGTCAGTCCAGCGAGCTGGCGGGCGTCCTACACTGTGTCTGCCGGTTCGTGGTCTCCACTCGAAAACCTTTCGCCCCCATCGGTTGTCGGTTCTTCAGCCGATATAAAAAAAATATATATATAAATCTTTATTGTTACAATCATCTTATCATAACTTGTAATAATAACGAAGTGATCCTTCAAGGGTTTCGTTTTATCATTTAGAGGTACGGAACCTTGAAAAACGGCTCCTTTTTATGTAAGATGGGAACAATAAATTAATTTCAATTTTGTTTCAATATTCGGTTTTATATTTATTCGGTCGGAAATATCCAAATTTTAGATCTGTAACTCATTCCGTCTACGAGCGGAGACCCGTGACATACGGCCGGACGGACAATATAGGTCTCCGTTTTGCCCCCTTAAAATATCTAACCCTTTATAACTGTTCTGAGTAATTTGTTTCAGATACTTGCATGTTAACGAAATACATGAGGTCAGCGCAGAAATATTTAGCAACCTGCCGCGATTGGAACGACTGTAAGTACCTAGCGATAGACATCCTATAATACTATAGTTACTATGAATTTTATTCACTTATGGCGTATGACCACGCTAAATAAGCAACTCGATGTGTGACAAATATCAACGGATACGACATTGAAATAATGTTAATTTCAGCGTGCCTTGAAAAGTGGCTGTTACGACAACCACTGCGTCTCCGACTAGCGCAAAATATTAGAAAATAATACTTTTCACATGGACGCCATGAACGAAAAAAAAATTTGATCTAAAAATTTCCTGTAATTGGTGATATAATAATTAAAATCCCTTTAGGCGTTTGGACGGAGTAAGAGAATTCTTGTGTTAATCATGTGAAACTTTCGATGACTTTCGATTTTTTTTGTCAAAACTTACAATATAAAAACAGTTTATGAAACTTAAAATTTATTTTTGTCTCTATATTGCCTATCATATATTTTTATGAAAATTTTTGGACCACCCGTGTGGGAGAAGTAGGCCTTCAAAGACAGGTCCAAATTGTAGTTGGCGTATCCATTCTCCTTATGTTGTTTCGAAAATTTGTTTTGTACTGTGTACTTATTGGTACATGTAGTTTTAGCTAGATACAAAAATAGTCTATTCAATCTTGTCTGAAACTTAAAAGTTTTATGAAGTGCCCATTTACAAAAACTACAGGATGTCTTTACAAAAAATTGGGAATAGTGGATATTTGAAAAAAAGTGAAAGAAGTTCTGCGAATTATGATTGAGAAGTTTAGAGTTGAGATTTGAGCATACTGCATGCTGTGAAATTTAATCAACGCGAGCGAAGCCGCGGAAAAATGCAAGTTGTTAATGATCCTTTTAATGCTGCACCATATGAGATCCTTTTGACCTCACATTTTAGACTTTTTTTTAACGTTATCCTCTGTTATCCGGATGGGCGTCCTTCATGATGTTCGTCTTCCGCCCAGTTTAAACTCTTTGCACCAACAGCGTGCAACTGTGGGGTATGAAGGAGCAGAGTCCCCCAGTGTTTCCATTTTCCACAAAGGAAGGCAGCGCGTATTTTTGTAGATTTTTATTCAAGCAGCTTGTTGACAGCTATCACTTTATTTTTCTCCATTTTCATACCAACGCTTCGACTGTCTGTACCTACGAGTATATTCGAATGAATTTATCTCCCACAAATGACGACCTATTAACTTTAAATAGTCTGGCAATTCAATAATGAGACGTGAAATTTTATATTTTGAGGTTCTCTGTCCATAAGTATTATTTGCCCTCGATATTTCGAGTTTATTTTGAGAAACCTGTCACGTAATAATTTTGTGAGATTTCGGTCTTTGAATTTCATTATTCGTAAAATATTGTTCTGATAGAAGTAGGTAGTTTATTTTTTCATGTAAAGGTACATGAGATATTATGACATGAAAAATGCCCCACTTTTTTTCATGACTGTACAAAATCTGCCAAGTTTGGCCAAGGTCTGCCGGCTTTTTTAGGAGTAACATTTTGTCCTTCTTCTCACAGTAACTGTCTCATGCTGGTACTCATTGAGATATAGTTACTCACGACGATAAATATTCGGTCTATATGTCAAGAAGGGTTATTTTTAGTCTCTTGTCCGCAAAAACCTGTTTTATATGTCGAGCTCCATACATTTTTAGCTCGAGTTTTAGAAATCTCGCTTCGACTGTTTGCCCGCACAAGCCCCCTAGAGCAGAAATCAAGTTCGACTAGCCCTATTGCTTTTCCTACAGTTTTTAAAATCCTGGTTTCAGGTATTTACACAACAACCTCCTGCATATCATACAACCGGGCTCGTTCAAAGGCTTGCCTCGGCTGCGCAAGTTGCGGCTGGACAGCAACGCGTTGGTGTGTGACTGCAACATACTGTGGCTTGTGCGCATGCTCAGGAATCATACTGACTTAGACGTAGCGGCGACCTGCTACGAGCCCGCAGGCACCATGGGGACAGCACTCTCCTCATTGAAGGAACGCGACTTTAAATGCCGTAAGTTCGACAAGTTACGAACTCTACATCCATTGCATTATAGACTACATAGTCGTAACGTGATCATCCTTCCACCCCCTATCGTAGGGACTTTAGTGGACTTCCTCCTCCTCACATGGTATGTGATGTAATTTATTTCTATTATATTTTATCTATGCGGGCCCGGACGCGTAAAGCCAATATCTGTGTATGAACCAGCGCTCTAGGCGTTGAGTCGCATTATAATGCGTCCCCATTATTAAGGATGTTATGAATTTTGTAATGGACAAAGTTACTGATGATATTATTTATAGTGTTTCGACGCGTGTGTAGTTGCATCTCCTTTCTGATATAAAATGTATAAATAACAATCATCTTTCATTATAATTTGAGGTGAAAATATTTTAATTTGTGTCTTTTTCTAGGCTTTCTTTCACTGTCATAAATGCAAGCGTAAAATTGGCTTCTGTCTCCGCAGTGTGAAATACACATGCCAGAGGTATAGCATCCACTTTATGGGCAGCGAATACAAATGTGATTGTGTTGGTCTGATCACAAGACCCACTGGAGTCCACGACAATCATTTCATTGCCATGGTTAATCAGAAAAAACCTTTTCATTATCCGAGTGATAACTGCCACAAACGGATTTTCTTTAATAATCAGCTGTACACCCTGTTCGTTCAAAGCAGGAACATGACTTTTGAGTACATTCAACAAATCAAATTGTGAGCGGCCGCCGTAGTTTTTACGCCTCCAACCCCCGGTTTCTGAAAGGCCAATCAATGTTAACAGTAGATTAAAAAATAATTATCTGCGGATTAAGCCAGAAAAAGTGGGAATTTTACATTGAAATCAAAAATTAACTAAGTTAATTATTGATTCATTACTATTCAGACTTCATATATGCTTTATTTTCACCGTTATTTGCGGTTAAAGTTTTTTTAATCTACTGTTAACTTTGATTGGCCTTTCAGAAACCGGGGGCAAATATCGTACATATATTTAATCTGTCGGAGGTTTGGGTTTACTTGGGAATTCGCCAAGGTTTTAATAGATAAATTATCTTCTAAATCAATTATATTTAACTTATGGAACCGTTTGGCCATTGCGGGAGTCATCCCCTGATTAAAATAATCCAAAAATTTCAATTTTGTATCTTCTTTGCATCTCGGTAAATTGTAGGCTTTGGCTACTTCAGTTTTGTGGCAATGTGAAAAAGTTATTTTTACGATTACATTCAGACCATTTTTTAAATTCTCGTCGTTTCGAATTGTATTTTTATTTACTTTTTTATACGTTTGTGTGTTTGTTTTACCTTGAGAGGACAGCTGACATAAGTACGTTTTCCTAAATTCAAATCTCTTAGTCAGTGGTCTACTCTTGACAATCCAATTGGTACAAGTAACCGAAGACAAATATTGATAGAAGTACCTGTAATCACGCAACCATAGTAAAACCAGAATTATTACACTATTGTTACCAAAGATACAAAACAAACCAAACGATCTTTTTAATCATAAGTTCTGAGAATGAAATACAGATTACTAGCTTTTGCCCGCGGCTTCACCCGATCAACAATACCCGAGTTATCATCGGACAAACATTCACATAAACATGTACAAACGCCGATTGTCCAACTAGACTCGGAGAACTGATTGCGTTGGAGACTGCGTTGATTAAGTTATATTTTTAGTTGTACAGTCGTATCGAATCTGTAAATAATTGTCGGACCATTAATTTTTTAGTAGATACGTAGTTGACCTGACTCAGTATTGGAGTGTTTTTGGTTCTCATCATCTGTAAGTAATTTGATCCTCATGTAGTCTTTGGCGAGGCAGTAGGCCGAGCCGCTTTTCTGATCGACACTATTTTTTGTTCTCTGAGTTAATCCTCTGCTAATGTGTATTTGGCCGTCTTGTATAACTAATTTAATCCCCTAGTATAAGTACCTATGCTTGGCGAAGCCGAAGGCCGAGCCGCGTTTCCGAACGGAGTAATTTTTTTATAACTGGTTAGATATAAAGTAGCTTATGTCCTATTTCAGGTCTACACTTTCAGCAGTTTCAGCCCAATCGGTTCAGTAGGTACGGCGTGAAGAACACATTACTTTTCTATAGGAACTCGACACCTCATTGCCATCCCATGGGAACTGATTTATGGGATAAAAGTAGTCTATATCCTATTTCAGGTCCAGAACTGCACTTTTGCGAAGTTTCAGCCCAATCGTTTCAGTAGGTACGGCGTGAAGGAGTAACAAACATCCATCTATCCATACATCCATCCAAACTTTCGCATTTATAATATATAACTATATAAATATACTAGTTCGCCCCGAACTGTGAACTATCGATTCGATCTTGACCGATTTGTCTCATGTTAGAACTTATTTTTGTCTCAATTTCTCGCCTACCAAATTTCATGACGTTTCGATCAACGATACCTACTCGATTATCGTCGGACAAACATTCATACATACATACAAACGCCGGATTGTTCAAGTTCAAATTCAAATTCAAAAATTATTTATTTACATTTATATCTTTATTCAGGTAGACTGAGAGAACTTTGTTCACTCGTTCAATTAGTAGGAGTGGGATAGTTGGATTGAAGTTTATTGATTTATTTTTCATTTGTTTAATTATTTGACTTGATTTATTTTAATATGTTTTCTTTAAATCAATTTTATCTGTATGTGACTAGAATTTGGCACCCCATTACCATCCCATGGGAACTGATTTATGGGATAAAAAGGAGCAGGTTGTGTCGGAGATATAACCGCGTATTATTTAAGCGGATACTTCTTGCCATGTGGTACCTTTTGCCATCATGTTCAGCTTTGGAACAGCATTCATTTTTAATCTCATATCGACACCACATCACCGTCTTATTCCAGGTCTAGAACTACATTTGTGCAGTTTCAGCCTAATCGGGTCAGTAGTTACGGCGTGAAGTAGTAACAAACATCCTATCCCACTATAATATGTTATATTATATTACGATTAATCTGACGATTCGATCTTGACCGATCCTCGATACTCGATTTATCGTCGGACAGACATTTATACATACATACAAGTTCAAGTAGACTCGGATAACTTTGTTCGCTTCGCTCATTTCGCTTATGTTATATTTCGCTTATGCTATATTATATTATTATAGTGGGATTGGGATGAGATAGTTTAGTACATTACAGTTAGCACATTCTCTCACTCTATGGCGAGACTCTTAACTCTATACCGGACTCAATGAAATGTTTAGAAAAAACGAATGTATTTAAAAATGCACTAAATTAATACTTATTACAAAAAAGTTACTACTCGCTACAAGAGTATTTTGATGATCATGTCAAAAATAGCCGATAAAGATTTCTGTATAATCTCATTGATAGTTCTGTTCCTAAGATGATTGTTTAACTATAATTTTTTTTTAATGATTGTTTTCTTATTTTCTAAGCCGAGTTTACGGATAATAGGTTTAAGCAAATTATTAGTAAGACTTGTAAGTTGTTATACTTATATGTAACTCTGACTAAATTTAGCAGCGCCCTTACAGGGTTCTTATTTATTTATTTTGTTTGATACTTATTATTTAAGCACCTTTTGTACAACAAGAAAGCTAAATAAATTCTCATCTTATTAGGACGGAATAGTGGGATAATGCGATGGATGTTTATTGACATATTTTTCATTATTTGACTTGGTTTATTGGTTTTTTAGGGTTCCGTACCCAAAGGGTAACCAACGGCACCCTATTACCAAGACTCCGCTGTCCGTCTGTCACCAGGCTGTATCTAATGAACCGTGATAGTTAGACAGTCTAGCTTTTATACTTTGAATGTTATTAATACCTAAAATACGTCGATTTCGTCACTCACTCACTCACTCAATCACTGATTATCATCAAAACTCTAGGGTACTTCCTGAAGTCTCAGAAAGATGAAATTTGGTATACAGGCTAGGACTAGCACACAACAAACAAGAAAATTAAAAAGTCTGTAACTTTCACCCTCCAGTCCCTCTTAAGGGGGATCCGGCTCTGTAATATTAAAAATATATTCCCAACTTCAAAGTCCTAGAAACTTTAATTTTATTATTTGCCGTGTTAGAGGCCATAGTAACGGGTAGGTGTTCTGTAAAATTAGTAATCCAGTAACTATCAGTGGCCATCTATAACGGCTGAAACCGCGCCGCCCCGGACGGTCCTTCAAACACGGAAAGACAAGTTTTTGGTTCTTTCAGGCGAATGTAGATGGCGTTACGTGTCGCTTACGATATAACTCGCTTGCGAGCTGCCCGTCAAATACTCAAGTGAACTTTTCCCTAGACGTTGAGATCGTTAATAAGTTTAATAACTAATATTAGTTATACTCTTGATACTCTCTGGTACAGTGCGCGTCAATCTTTTAGTCGTTCCTGTTTTTTTCATTCCTTAAGTAGTTCTAATTCCGGGCGATGGTTCCTGTCTTTTTCATTCCTTAACATACTTAGTATGGCAAAATTTACTTTAAGGCGGCGTTGCAAGTTAGGTCTGATATAGTTCTCTATGTTGTAGAACACTGGGACGAACTGCAACTATATTCTTGTGCTGAAGACGGAGAGACCTATCGTGATTCCGAGTCTTATTCACGAGCTAAAGATAAAAATAAGGCAATAAGAGTTATAATTATTTTTAAAAACGGTCTTAAACATGAACTTGCGCCTGTAAAAACAAATTTTGAAGTAATTAATAGAGCATTCGTACACCGTGAGCAGTTTACGATCTGTATCGCATATGCCATCACTATCCATAAAAGCCAAGGGCTAAGTTTAAATAATACACTCCAATGTAATATAATACTATGTATTGTCATGCAATAGTTTCATGAAACGGCCAAGCCATACTTTTTAAGCAAGTTGTAGGGTTTGTAGAGTCAGGCCTTGTAGAGTTGGACTTGGCTTTACATGAGATCTGATAACTTGTGAAAGCGTTATGAGCTTATGAGTCTTGGCGACCTAGTTTACATGAAATGTTTTTGATGGGATGATGTATTTCTGTTGCCGCTATAACTACAAATACTAAAAAACAGAATAAAATAAATATTTAAGGGGGCTCCGATACAGCAGACATATTTTTTTCGCCTTTTTTATAGATAACGGTACGGAACCCTTCGTGCGAGAGTCCGACTCGCACTTGGCCGGTTTTTTTCTTTTATTTTTTTTTATCTATATGTAACTTGCTTGCATATTTTGTTGTTATATTGTGAGATCGATTTTATTTCATTTAAATCAGTGTTAAATTTAATTTAATTGTATAAACTGATGTCTATAACATGGTTTTGTAAACATTTACATACTGAATAAGTCTAAATCTTTTCAGGAGAACCGGAAATACTGGCTGAACCGAAAGATGCTGTAGTAAACTTTGGTGAAGATGCTTTATTCTCCTGCACAGTCTCTGGAGAGCCTCAACCAAATATAGTATGGCTTCGTGACACCAATGAGATCCCGCTCGATGCCCATCGGTACCAAGTCATGAACAATGGATCACTCATGGTTCACAATGCAGAAGAGAACGATGTTGGGTTCTTCGAGTGCATGGCTAAGAGCTCTTTAGGAGAAGTACGTTCCCGACCAGCTAGAATGATTGTTCAAAGCAATATCAACTATGAAGGTAAATATAAAAAATTTAATGGTAGTTTGGTCTGATTTTTATTTATAGCACACTTCTAATATTTAATCTATTCACAATTGACTTACGCTTGGTCACTACCACGCCTGAAGGAAAGGAATATTTCGTAGTTGCCGAAAAGAAGGGGCCACCTCAGGGCACCTCTTGTATTGTAACCCTCATTACAGGGATAAGCTTTGATTAGTAGAGTAGCAAAAAATAAACTATTTTCATATAAAACACCAAACTCTCTTTCAGATGAACTAGTTTTCACTTTGAAACCCAGCGAACGATTCGTTAAGATTGATAAACCATTCATACATTTCGATTGCAAAGCTAAAGGGAACCCACAGCCACACTTGACTTGGTTTTTCAATGAAGAGAGAATGCTTCTAAGCGACCGCATTACTTTGCAACACAACGGGACATTAGTCATAGAAAATGTTAAAGAAACTGACGCAGGCATTTACACGTGCCAAGCGGAAAACATCAATGGAAAAATTAACGCATCTGCTGATCTCAAAGTTATGAGTAAGATGTTTTTTGTAAATACGGGTAATTAGTTATTATAAGGACTAACATTACAAAAATTAATACAATATTTTTTTTACAGTTGCTCCCGCCTTTACTGTAGTTCCAACCGACCAATCAGCCAACACCGGAGATCGGGTTGAGTTCTTTTGCAAAGCAAGGGGAGAACCTACACCAGATATAAAATGGTATAGAAATATATTAACATTACCTGCTACTGAAAACGTTATTTTCAATGACAATAATCAAAATTTAACGATATTAAAGGCAACAATCGAAGATGATGGCTTATATCATTGCAGAGCAGAAAACTCTGAAGGATTGACTGAAATATCAGCAACTTTACATGTTATAGAGACAGAAGTTATAGAACCTCATATAACTCTTAAGCCGGAGAATATTGAAGCATATAAAGAAACGACAGTTCAACTATCTTGTGAAGTTGAGAGCGAACCGGAAGCCGTGGTAGAATGGAGAAAAGATGGATCGCGCATCGATTCGGACGGTCGCATACAAATAACTTTAATTGGCAACTTGATAATCAATAATTTGACTATAACAGATACAGGATCGTTTGAATGTACCGTTTACAATGAATATGGCAGAGATACGGCATCGGCATTTTTGACAGTAAAGGATCGTATTCTTCCAAGTGATGAATATGTGAACATGGCTTTGACTGAAGCTACTCAGGATGTTGATCGGGCCATTAAACGGACCGTGGAGGATATGTTCAACAATAACACTGCGAGAACAGGAGTGCACGACCTTTTCAAGATTTCTAGATATCCTAACGCCCCGGCGAGAGACATAGCACGAGCGGCTGAAATTTATGAGCTCACATTATTCAAAGTCGGAGAATTCATCAAATCCGGCCTTAAGACCAAATCAACCGAACCTTTTGACTATCAGCAATTATTGTCATCTAAGCATCTAGAAATCATCGCTCGTTTGTCAGGTTGTACAGCGCACAGAGAACAGAAAGATTGTTCCGA
The DNA here is from genome assembly GCA_934047225.1 of Ypsolopha sequella. NCBI lineage: Eukaryota > Metazoa > Arthropoda > Insecta > Lepidoptera > Ypsolophidae > Ypsolopha > Ypsolopha sequella. Next base: position 13,516,462 of record OW203983.1, read on the forward strand.
CATATGCTACCATAGTAAATATAGAAGTATCGATGGTTCATGTAATAACTTTGCACATCCTGTATGGGGCGCATCTTTAACCGGATTCAGGAGAATCCTGTTGCCAATATATGAAAATGGTTTCAGTCAACCAGTAGGATGGAATAAGGATACAAAATATAATGGATTCACTTTACCAAGTGCCAGGCTTGTTTCGACTTCTATCATTACAACTGTTGATATATCTGAGGATATTCAAATTTCCCATATGACAATGCAGTGGGGTCAATGGCTTGATCATGATTTGGATCATCAATTGCCATCAGTTAGTTCTCAAACTTGGGATGGTGTTGACTGTAAAAAGACATGTGATTATGCGGCCCCGTGCTTTCCGATTGACGTACCACCAAATGACACCAGGATCACCAACCGAAGATGCATAGATTTTGTACGGACTAGCTCTGTATGTGGATCAGGAGAAACATCCATCTTATTTGAGAAATTACAACCCAGAGAACAAATAAATCAGCTCACTTCTTACATTGATGCTTCTCAAGTTTATGGATTTCAAAAAGATGTTGCTGAAGATTTAAGAGATTTAACAAACGACGATGGATTATTACGTGTTGGAGCCACATTTCCGGGAAAGAAGGCATTGTTACCAACTATCGGATTAAATGCTATGGATTGTCGGCGAAACCAGTTTGAGTTAGAAAGCACTCGTAGTTGCTTTGTAGCTGGGGATATAAGAGCTAACGAACAAGTAGGTCTGGCTGCCATGCATACCATTTTTATGAGAGAACATAATAGAATAGCCATACAATTAAGAGCTTTGAATTCAGTTTGGAGTGGTGATAAAATCTACCAAGAAGCGAGGAAAATTGTCGGTGCCGAAATGCAGTTTATAACATATGAACATTGGCTACCAATGATTGTAGGCCCCGAAGGATACATACAGCTTGGTGAATACAAAGGCTATGACCGTAATCTAAACCCTTCCGTGTCTAATGTTTTTTCGACAGCTGCTCTTCGGTTTGGACATTCGCTCATTAATCCAGTATTGCATCGCTATGATGAAAATTTTGAAACAATACCGCAAGGTCATTTGCTGTTACGGTATGCATTTTTTTCTCCATGGAGGTTGGTCGACGAAGGCGGCGTCGATCCTTTACTACGGGGCATGTTTATGACACCAGCTAAACTAAAAACTCCAACGCAGAATTTGAATTCAGAGCTTACTGAACGTCTCTTCGAAACTATGCACGCTGTCGCGTTGGACTTGGCCGCAATAAACATTCAACGAGGTCGTGATCATGCAATCCCACCTTATACAAAGTGGCGAGAATTCTGCAATATGACCGAAGTACATACATTTGACGATTTGGCTAAAGAAATTTCAGATAAGAACATTAGGGATAAACTTAAGGAACTTTATGGAACTCCAGACAACATTGACGTATGGGTAGGTGGAATTCTGGAAGATCAAGTTGTCGGCGGAAAGGTTGGACCTCTATTCAGGTGCATACTTTTGGAACAGTTCAGGCGTTTGCGTGACGGTGACCGGTTCTGGTATGAGAATCCTATTGTTTTCAAGTCTGATCAACTCGAGCAGATAAAGCAGACGAGCGTGGCGCGCATCTTATGCGATAATGGGGACAGCATCGATACTATCAGCGAGAATGTATTCTTGTTACCGGAGGTACAGGACGGGCTTGTGTCGTGCGAGGATTTGCCACAAATAGATCTACGTTTTTGGGCAGATTGTGAATCTTGTGGTGATGAGATTGAGGACAGGGCGAAACGAGAAATTGGAAAACACTTCATATCGAGTGAAGATCTAGGTAAAATACCACATATAAAAAAATTTGAAACCTTGAAAAACACAGTAGATGAACTTCGTAACCGTATCAATATTCTGGAGAAGACATGCAAGAATTGAAAATTTCAATTTTATAAGTACTTTATTTTACTACTTTATTCAATTATATCGCGTTATTAATATGACCAACAGGTGTTACATAAAAGTGTAGAAAAAAAAATTGTCCGTCAAGCCCTATATAATGAAAGGAGAAACTTTTATAGAATTTTTTCTCTTGGCCTAATCTGCCAAAACCCAAAACGCTTCAAACATTCTCAGCCTACATGCTTAAACCTTGGCTGTCGTTATTCTTATAGTTTCTAAGAAGTTACCATGACATTCACGTTTAAGAATGAACAACTTAAGCCACAGTGTAAAAACCAGTAGTAGTGAATATACCTGTAAACGCTTCGATTCGAGCTCACACACGCAGACGCGTGCTCTTCACGCCACGCGCCGCCACACCGTCTAAGCAAAGTTCAGTCGTTACCGGTCGGCCATAGCTTCAGGGTTCTGGCGGCGCTTCTTTCTGCGCTTCCAGGCGGTTTTTGCGACGGGCTTTGCCCTGCCACGACACCCGTCGGCGCCTTCCACCGCATCGGATGTATAGCGCGCTCGCTCGCTCAAAGCGGTCGACACTAGGTTCGTTCCGTGCACTCGATCACTGGCGCGGCTCCCCGCCTCCCCGCACACCGCCGTCGAGAGAGCGCAAGTCACTCGAAGCCGGATAAGACACGCGAGATGCGACCTATGGCCGGCCCTATACAACTTCATACATTTGTTCTCTCCGCCGGCGTCGTCGCAAGAAGAACCGCTTGGCGCGCCTCTCGAAGACTGAAGCTATGGCCGAGGGGTTAGTCGCCGAAGTCGGCGCGGCGCCCGCACCGGCCAGTACGCGCGCAGGCAGACGCGTGCACCGCTCCCCGCTCCGAGGCGATAGGACGCGACAGGTCAGTACCGGCCCGGTACCCATGTCACAGAGATATTGTTGTGTTTTTGGGTATTATAATGAGCCCGTGTACTACATTGAGATTTTCATGAATATCAATTGCGTTTAAAAAGCTAAAAGCAGTAGTAAAATAATTTTTTCGATACCTCAAAAAATTACAAAGTGAGCTTAACGGCATGTCACGTGTCGTCATTTGACACGATTTCATGCTAAAAGTGATAAATATCGCTATCGCTAACTTCGGTAATAATACCTAGGGTTTTTTTTAATTCAAAATATTTTGTGCTTTTCTGTAAATAATTAATGCGAGACTCGGCGGGGGCACTGCCGTGCCCCCAGATTAGTTACTATTACGTATGTACAAAAACTATACTGATATTTCACTACAGGAAAAAAAACAACAACAATGTTTATACTGTGACAATGCTGTGGCTGCTGTTGTATGTTTAATGACAGTATACATTATTTAGGTAAGTATGTAGACAAGTTCATTAACTATGATCAACCAGAATAGCTTTTTCTCTACTTTCAATTAACTTTATTGAGGCAAAAGAAAATGAGAAATGAGAATCATAAAGATGACTCGCACCATTAGTATCTCTGTTTCTAGTATCTGTTTGATTTTACTCATAATTATATTAACAATGAAGCCGATTCTGAAGGCTTTAATTTTAGTTTTAGTGCTGTCAAAACTAAATTTTCATTGTTGCAAAATAGTTCATACGTGTTAAGGTTAGAAGCTAAATTACTTTGGAAAAATTTAAGTTTTGACAGCACTAAAACTAAAATTGAAGCCTTCAGAATCGGCTTTAGTGTCGGTATTAAAAATAGCAGTGATATTGTTTAGTGTTTGCAGAATGCTTATCAGTAATTTTGTCAGGTATTGTAGTGTAGGTATATCCACTTTTGTACATATTTAACTTTAAGGAAACCATGGTCGTGAAATTTTCTTCTTACTCAAGCTAACAAGAGTGTATCATTTAAAATTTTAAATGATGCGCTTAGGTATCCTCGCCCCTTTTCGGCAAAGGTCGTATTTCCTTACGTTTTCTATACAGGATGTTAAGATGAAGTTGCGGAAGCCGGAAAATAGTTATAGTACTCGTCCATACGAACAACTTTTCGTGATAATAAATTGAGAAATCGAGAAAAAGGATCAATTGTTTCTTACATTTTGGTCGGATAGCTATGTAACTTTTCTATAGAGCAGCAGAGTTTTTTTCACGTTTTGTGGGTTGGTTCCGTAGTAAGTTGTTTCCGGCTTCGCAACTTCATATTAACACCCAGTATAATCCATGACATATAGTGCACGTCCGATAGGAAGGCTGTAGATTTCTATGCGCATTATATCTGTGGATATTTTGGCGACCATATTTGGCTTAAATAAAAATACAAAAAAATATTGTTCAATCAAGATAATAAAACCAAAGCACAAGGTTACTATGTGGCTTTTAATAGGTACTATAATAGCTACATTTATAAACACTGGTAGTTTTTAGTATATTAATGATTAATTTACCTACTTATTGTAAAACATACTAATTAAACTATGCACTTTAAACTATGCACTAGGTACTGTAAGTATAATATTGAGTTCTAATATTATGTGGTTGGGATTGAGCTTATCTATTTTGAATAAAGAAGGGAACAAATTTGACTTAATATTGGAAAAAAATATCATGAGACTGGCTGTCTTTTAAACATTTCTATTGATGTTTAATGTTGTAAAGCTATTGCACATTATATAACTTGATGTTTAAAAATAAATGATATATATAATTGCTGTTTTATTGTTTATAATAAACTTTACCCAACTAAATTCTCCCAACTTGTCACTGTTTCTCTTCCTATGCTTTGAGTCATAAATTCATAATGAAATATAATATATATGTATTATCATAAATCACAGTGGCTCTAAGGTAATGAAATATATAACGAACAGGACTGACTAATTTTATAGCCAAAAAGAAGAAGACCTAATATTCATAATAAACACAATGTACCTATATAATTTCTTTCAAATTTTTAGACAGAGAATAAAGCCTATTCTGAAGGCTTTAGTTTTAGTGCTGTCAAAACTTAAATTTTTCCAAAGCAATTTAGCTTCTAGTCCTTACATTAAAGGACTATTTTGCAATGAAGAATATTTAGTTTTGACAGCACTAAAACTAAAATTAAAGTATTCAGAATCGGCTATATTGGTCAACATTTTCTACTTAAATTACTACTTAACTATAATCAAATCACATAATCATGGTTCAATTAAACTCCTATATACTTGGTGTGCCTACCTGTAGCCAGGACTTGGTTCCTGTCCTTGTTCCTCACTTCCACTTCGAGGAATGCTATCTTATTACCAGTCTTCTTGGTGATTGCTTCTACTTCAATATTGTCACCTTCACGAGCAGCAGAAAAATAACTGGAAAAGGTAATAGTTAGGGTTAATGCAGAGTAAATCTGTTCTTTATGTACTTAAATTTAATTGGTAATAAAAAATATTACAGAGTGAAGAAACTGATACTAAAAAGGTTTTGTTGAATAACTATTGAGTGAATTTTGAATTTAAGTGTTCCGTTTTGATTAATTAGAAAAGAGCATTTATTACAGGACTAGCAGGAGCTGGTTTTTGTATACCTGATGAAGAAGAAAGAAGCCCGTCCTACTCACTAGGTACCTTAGCTACCGTATTTCAGGCAGAAAACTTTGCCATTATGGAATGCGCCAGTATGGTACTCTCAAGGTCGGACATTAACGAGAAAACGGTTATTATTTACTCGGATAGCCAAGCAGCACTTTTGGTGCTTAAAAATGTAGTGAATAATTCGGCTTTGATAAGAGAGTGTAAAAATAAGCTCAATAAGCTAGGTGAAAAAACCAAAATAATAGTAGCCTGGGTCCCAGAGCATGCAGGCATTGAAGGTAACGAAAAAGCAGATGATTTAGCTAGAGAAGGTGCAGAGGACAGGTTCATAGGACCCGAACCTAGGCTTCCCATTCCTGCAAACGTCACTAACAAGGTAATTAGCCACCTGGCTTCAGAAGAATCAGCAGATTTAATGAAGGTACAGAAGGATCCCTCGTGTCCGCATTGCGGCGAGGAGGAAATGACTAAACATTACTTAGGATATATATTACTATTATTATATTTTACATCATCATGGTAATGCAAATTAGCCTATAGTTTTCACAATTGAATATAAATACAGTTGATTTGTGAACTGCCTAGTAAATAAGAAAACATTCAGTGTAATGTAATGTAATATAACAAAACAACTAAATTAGAACAAGTGCACCGCACAAGACTCAAGTCACTTCCAAACACACAAACAGTGAAAATGCAATAGCAACAAATAGAAGAAAATACAAGAAAACAGCCGAGAGACACACAAACTATATACTAAAGCAACAACAACTCAACTAACAAATATTTTCCCATTACGGCTGGTCCCCGCGGGGAAAAGCAACCACCACCCTCCAACTCTTACAAACAGAAGCAAAAGGCTAAACATTTGTACCTTGAACAATAGAACACTAAGGACAACAGAAAGTTTACAAGAACTGGAATTAATTAGCATTGGAAAGTATAAACTGGGACATCCCAAGACAAAAAACAGTGGAGGTCGTTGGAGGAGGCCTATGCCATTAGGCACACTGAAATTAGGGATACATTATAGAAAATACATTGTTATTTATCGATAAACTGTAAATTACAGAATAAACGGTCATTTGAAAGGCATTCATGGGGCCGAAGCCAACATTTAAGAGGCCTTTGGTACCATTTAATCTAAATGTGAGGTGGCTGCATCCATGGAGGCCTCTCCCTCAATGTACCATTGTGATATACTAACGGACAGTCCCCTACAGTTGCCAAACTATTGCCAGGAAGGAAGCGACTTGGAGTGGGCTATGAGGATGGGATGCTAAATGGGCCGGATAACAGGGCTATGGAGTGAGATAACGGACATCTACCTCGAAAATCTCTCACAAATTTAAAAATGGCAGACGGTGACTTGCCGCTTAATAACTATCCAACAGGATAGCCGTTGTGGCCAGTGACCGTTTTGTATATGTTGCACATTTCATAGTGCTCCCAAGGTTATGCACATTAGAAAAAGTGTGTGTGTACGTACTACTACAACCGTAGCCGAACAAGCTTCATGAGATCTATCTCAGACTCTAATGTGTCTAATGAAAGCTGAGAGTAACTTTACCTGACACAGATATGGAAAAAATATCGTTTTCATAATTTTTAAATACCCGTATCAGGTAAAGTTACTCTCAGCTTTTGCAAGAAAGACATCTGTAAAGCCATAGATTTCCAACAAAACATAATTAGCAAAATTTTTACACACCTGACACTAAGGTCAATAGAAACTCCTCTGGTGTTCACAGCCTCATTGGCAGTCAGAGCATATGTAGAAACTGCATCAACCAAGTGTGCAATGAAACCTCCATGCAATGTGCCTCTTTGGTTCAAGTGCTCCGGGCCTACCTTGAACTCCGTCAACATTCTTCCGTTGCCGCAGGAGATAACCTTTAGCTGCATAAAAATTTATTGGTTCTTGCAATTTATATTGAATGGAAAGTAGAGGAAGACTAAGAGCTAATTGGTGCAATACAATTTAGGATATAATCATAATCATCCATTTATTTTCTTCAAGGTGGTTGAGGCAACGCACTATTTACCTTGCGAAGGTTATGATCAAAGCATTTTGTGGTCGCGATGGTTTTGGAAAATAATTCAGCTAATTTAGCACCTTTGTCGCACATATTTAAGTTTGTCTTATAAATTATTTTAAATTGATTGACTAGAATTAGGAAAACTCTGAAAGTAGGTACCTATTTGTTTACATAACATAATAAACAAAACTATGGTTGCGTTCCTAAACAACTCCCGGGTTTGTTTGTTAGCGTTCCTAAACGCCTGCCTGGGTAAACGTAAAATGTTTAAACTGTCAAAGTGAATTTTACGTTTCTGCCAGAATATTCTAAGCATTTCTGACAACTGACAAGGTATGTTACACCGCGTTCCGCATGACGCTAATAGTGCCAACACTACCATCAAACTTCTCACGCCCATCAAGTCATTCCGAATGGACAATGGCGTCCATCACTGCTCAAACTTATGATCCATTCGGAACGCATTTGAACGTGACATGGACGTTGACACTTGAAAGCGACAGAATTTGTTTTACGTTACGTGAATACAAAGGGTATACTACTTTACTAGTTCCAAGAAGTGATTTCCTCTAACTTCAATCTTTGAATCATGGTTTAATAATAAACTCTTATGCTCCGAATAAATTATTTTATAAATTGCCGCCAGCCGGCTGTCACTTTTCATAGATCGCCCATAGTGCAAACGCTCTAAAGCATGGACGATGATAGCACAACATGGCGTCGTTCATGATGTCATCTATGACGTCATAGCGGCCATGTAGGGCTATCGTTATCGCGCTAACACTGACTCGGAATGGCCGTTGACGCGATAAAATCGATTATGTCGTCATTCGGAACGCGGTGTTAGTATATACTGCATGGCCGAATAAAACATGGTCTTTTCCTTCGGTTTCCATTCCAAAACATAAGCTTACTACAATTTGAATACTGAAAACAGGATAGCATATAAATTTTTGTACGAGTGCGAATGAATAAGCACGAGAGCTTGTACGGCGACACTGTAATTATGTTCTTTTACACAGCGATTTAGGTGCAGATGCAGTTTGTGTAAAGCCTTATGCGAACCAAAAATATGTGAAAACATACCTGTAACTTAGCGATTTACCCGTCTTAATCTGCACCAGCTGGCGCTTTCTACTCTGTGAAAGCGCGATGACATATGTCAGTCCTCATAGCGTTTGGTTTGTGTAATTTTACCGAAAAAGCGCGGGAACCGTAGACACGAAAGGCGGCATTTTTAAAGCTAAATAAAGTTTTTGTGAAAATTAATTGTAAATATTGTAAAATTCCCTATAAATAGTATAAATAAAGCTTATGTATAGTATATAGTTAGTGTACCAAAATGGGGAAGGGCTCGAGGGTCCGTGTAAAACGGAAGAAAGATGAAGCAGAGTCTGACGATCTATCAGAAGCGAAGGAAATTTCTTCAGAATCTGAAATTGATCATACTAGTGAGGACCAAGACAAGTACAAAATTTTTAGAATTGCGGACTATGTACGTTTTTACCCAGAAGATGGGGGAAACTTTAAATATATTGTATTTTAGGAAAGCTTGGAAGATGGTAAGCCCATTGAGGATAGAGACTTAATGAGCCTAAGAAACGCATTACAAAGACATATTAAAGGAGTTAAGCAACTGTTAAGGATAAATAAATTTAATATTGAAGTCAAATTTGAACGACCAGGGTTGGCAAATGCAGCCCTCATTAACAGAAAGTTTTTAGATCTGCACAAACTAAAAGCAAGTATTCCTGCAACAATAACGGAAACTACTGGAGTTATTCTGCATGTACAAATAGAAACCTTCATCTCGCTTGCTTTTTGTGAAACTTTATGAGTTGAATTAAAACACATATATTTATTCATTATTTTATTTATTTGTTAGGATAATACAAAAAGTCATTTATTTATGTATTTATTTATTTATGTACAGAAATCAACAGCGATATATAATAAAGATAAAACAAATAACATTTAAGTTAATATTAAGGCCAATTACAGATTTTAGTTTTGGTTAATATTTACATAAAATACTAATTCTTAAACAGCATAATTACTAAAATTATAAATCAAATACAAAAAAAACTTGAAATAACCTAACAGTTTATAAGGGAAGGGGACTAAATTTGCTCAGTTGTCAATCTGGTAGTATTTCGAGAAAAGAGAGCAAAAATTTGTTTGATTACCCTCACACATCATAAAAACAAATAATATATAATAATTAGAGATGAAACGGATAGTGATTTGGCCGGATACCGGATACCGGATATCCGGCGAGAAACTAGGCCGGATAGCCGGATATCCGGCGGCCGGATATCCGGCTCAAGATATGCATTTCGCACTAATTGAGCAAGTCTAAATATTACGCACCAAGGTGCGTGCGGGTGCAAGTGGGCGAGATTATTCTTGCATTTTTTAAATGAAGATCATTTCTAAATTATCATTTCTAAATGATCATTTCTAAATGATCGTATCACAATCATACAAATGCTGGTTTGCAAACGCGAAACAATCTCCAATCCTAACGAAATTTGTAAATATGTATCTTTTGTATCCTTGGAGTGGTGTATACTGTATATAAATGGACATCTGGACAAATGGATATCTTTAAATGAAACCGCGTAATATACTGTTCATACTGAACAAAATTTCCAAAGTAACATATTGAAAAAACAAAATTAAACCTGCCCGCCCAGTGCCCTTTCAAAATTTAAAGTAGGTTTTCAAAATGAGTATGGAAACATGAAAATATTTTTTCATTTCCACAAGTATGTTTCTTTGGAAAAATTGTTTAGTATGGTTTCAGTATGACCATGTGATTTTATTAAAAGATACATGTTGAGTTACATTCGGTATATTGTGAGACCAAAAGAAGCTGGTGTAATGTATGAAGAAAAGCATAAACGTTTATTCCCAACAATTGATGTAAAGCTTGTCTTTATCTACCATAGCTCAATTCTTATTCACTTTATGTATTAGAATTTAGATTATTCAATCATTGATACAACTATTTTGTGATTTAAACGACTTTTTGTATGTTGAGTTAAGTATCCGGTATCCGGCCGGATACTGCCTACTATCCGGCCGGATACCGGATACCAAAAATATGGCCGGATAGGCCGGATACCGGATAGTAACCGGATATCCGTTTCATCTCTAATAATAATAACAAATAAAATATTGTCATAAAAACAAAGTTGGTCGTTTATAGCTTTTGGTTCACAGAGATGAAGAAGCTTTAACAACAGCGGCTCTTTTTGTGCTCTTCAAACTTCTGCGGGTCGTTTTTTAGTTTTTTGCGGTGTCGTTTTGCTCTTTCAGCGCTTGCTAACACCATTTTACCTAGAAACACACACACTGTGAATGCGAATATTTAGTTTTAACAACTGATTTTTATCATTTAACGTCAAAATGATGTTGAGGTAAATCCCAGGGAACATATGTTCAAGTGAAAAACAACAATGAATGAGTTTTCAAAATCGGTTCAGTAGTTGCAAAAATTTCCTTTCACATAAACAAACAAACAAATAAAGACCTCTTCATACTTAAATCATATTTATTTGCACCAAAAATCATATTATGTTTAAAAGACTAAATAATTTGCAATATATTATATAATAATATTCCGCTGACTAACAATTCTATCCACTGACTAATATTTTCGAAATGGTGGTCAGCGGAACGTCACGAATTTCCGAATACAAATAGTTATTTTCATTTAATTCTGAATTTCATGAGTTAATCGTTAAAATAATGCTAAATTCCATGAGAAGGTTTTAAGAAAACATAATCTGAGTAAAAAATTGAGAAGAAATTACCTTAGAATCCCCGATCAGTCAGTGAAAAGTTCCACCATGGTAAAATTTTAGGACCGCAGTTTATAAAGCAATATAAATTTAACACGCCGGATCTCCTGAAAGCCCATCTAAATTTATAAATCGAGAATTTACTAGCTATTTGAACATATAGACAACATAAATCTACGTAAAATGGTTGCAATTTTGTTTTCAAATTTGTATCAGAAAATGTCGAGGGGACATAGCAAAACTCAGTGTTATTTTTTATTATGCTTAAGGTACAATATGTTAATATTGATAAACTATTAAAATAAAAATAGCCAAAGTGACGTCTAATAATGTTTCATGCTTATAAAAATAAATACGCTTGAACAATTCATTTTATATGGAGAAAAAAATCTGAAAGTTGACGGACACAACAAAATATTGATAGTCCTCAGAAACCGTATAAGATGGTTACCACATGGAAAGCACACTGAGTCGGATAAACCGGCAGGTGTGTTGTTCTTGTTCTTTGACTAAAGTCAAAGTTCTTGTTGCTTTCGTTGGAGGCTTTCGTGACCTGCGCATAGGGGTGTCATATTTTGCTAGGGTCTCATCGGGACGCTCTGGGGAGTAAATTAATACAAATATTCATTCGCTTATATAGATATACATGGTGTTATCATGAAGTTGTGGAAGCCAGAAACTATCGATAGTACTTATACATACGAACAACTTTTCATGAAAAGAAATGAGAGATCGAGAAAAAAAACAGTTGTTGCATACATTTTGGTTGGGTATCTATGTTATTTTTTCTATGGAACAACTGTTTTTTTTTCGTGATTCAAGGGTTGTCTCCATAATTAAATTCGTTCGAAAAGTTTCCGGCTTCCGCAACTACACATTTACGTATTTGTAGCGAATGTATTACGAGTATTATACTTTTCTGAGTACTTGATTTTTTTCAGTAATATAGAAGATATAATAAAAATAAAACTGTGCAAGTCATAGTTATTATACCTATTATAGTTCATCTGACACTGTCGACTATATCGACTCCACAGTTAGTTGCAGCAAAGAATTTCTTTCATTTGAGTGTTTGTCGGGATGTCGGGACAGAGGACTCAATAATGGAGATAGTCCCGATATATCGGGACGGATGGCAGCCCTATCTGCGCATGATCTCGTTATGTGCACTTGTAGCGACCGCGCGCCGACCGACCGGTTCCTCAGGAACAGTTTACGTAATACATACAGGCTAATGTTACGTCCGCAACTACCACTTTTACTTGCACTTGATTCACGTACTAATCTTATCGAGTTTTTATGTAGCTCTACGTCCGGGACATAAGGAACTTTAAGAGGAAGTTAAATCAGCAAAAATATCACGAAACCCCTTTGAACGCATTTTTTGTAATTACGATATCTTAAAGAGTTTTTACTACCATAGGGTTAGAGTTCCAAGATTGGGCAAAACAGAGTTCGGGGTTAGGGCTTTTTAAGATAGTAAAAATTTTAATTTCTGTACAAAATATATACCACTTACTACCTTACAAGATAAAATAAATCTCGGCTCTAATGTATAGTAACTCCAGAGAAAAACAAGGAATCTCAAGAAAATCTCTCGAATAGCACTGCGGCGTTACGGGTACTGGGATTAAATTAAAGACAAAATAACGACAAAACATATTTCAGATTCATAACAACACATCAACAAACATTATAAATAAAAAGATTTCCGATACTATTCATAGCTCTTCCGCAATACGTTACCAAATAAAAAAATTCCGCGATCTCGGCTCGTATTCACACACAAAAACACACTGCAGTAGTACCGTTGTGACAAAAGCAAGTATCTGTTGTGGCCATATCGTAGAATTGACCATTTCATGATCTGGTTGGGCAGATCGTAAAGTATGAAATCAAAAATCTTTCACCAAAAGTAAAAAATAGGTGCGACGACGAGCGAAGCGGAGTGAGGAGGAGCGTGTTAGGTTTACATGTAAATACATTTGGAGAGCCGAGTGAAGCGGAGCGGAGCGAGGCGACCCTCCCAATTTTAACAGAAATACGATATGGCCAACAAGATCATGAAATGGTCAATTCTACGATATGGCCACGACATCGACATATCGATCGCTTTGGTTTTATTGAATGATGCAAGATGGTGCCAACCACCCCGCCGCGATTGTTTTCGTATGCGAAGACGGATAGCATTTGTAAGATTTAGAATTTGATGTTTATTCTGGATTTCTATTCTATATATATAAAATTACAAAATGGTCACTCACCGACTGACTCATTGACATTGTAGTTTAGTTGGAAGGACTGTTCTGACATGATAGTGATGTATGGGTATTTTTGTTGACTTTGATCCTAGGGATGGGAAAAATTGAAACTCAAGCGAGCCTGTAGTGGCTGGGGACGTCCCTAGTGACTAAGGACGTCCCCAGCCACAAGGGATATACTTTGATACTAGGGATGGGAAAAATGTACATCCTAGCGATGTACCCCGCCACTAGGGATGTACATTTTGACTTTGACACTAGGGATGTCCTGAAAAAAAATTTGTTTCGACCATATCTTCGGAACGAAAGGTGGTACAGCCCTAGGGGTTGGACCATAGGGCGTCGAAATTTTTCTTTTTTAAATTTCTTTTTAGTAATATTTCCAAAAAAAAATTGTTTCGGCCATATCTTCGGAACGGAAGGTACATCTCTAGGGGTTGGACTAATGGGTGTAAAATATATATATTTTTTCAATGTCAAAACTTTGGCGGCCTGTATCTCCTAAACGGCTGGAGTTATACCTATGTTGTTGGGCGTCTAGGAAATCTAGGAAAAGGTCTCGCTGAGATCTACCACCCCCCCATGTCAAAACTTTGACGGCCCGTATCTCCCAAATGGCTGAAGCTAGACCCATGTTAATGGTACTCTAAGAAAAGGGCTTGACGAGATCTATTTGAAAACAAAATAAAAAAAGAAAAGTCGAAAAAAAAAAATGCCAAAGCTTTGATCGGCCATAACTCCTGAATCGCTGGTCCTAGCGAGTGCGGGTTTGGACTGCAATGATCGGTCAATTCATGGGTAAGAAGTTTTAAAATATAGACCATTTGGTGATCTTAATTTGGTAATTCCAATTTCAATTTGATGCAGTCAATCAATAATTTTTGATAAATTTTTATATTCGAGAAACTTGTGACGTCACTGAGACATAATAACCAAGATATCTTTGCATTGGTACGAAAAAAATATGTATTTGATATTGATGTTTATTTTTAAGTCAAAGCATAGTAGAGGTGATGTGTGTAATATACAAGATGACTTTTTGATCATCGTCCAAATTCATACTGGAGGCTTAATAAGTGATCAGTATCTTGGATCAGTAACAATTTTTGTGAAATTCTTATAATGAAATTTCGGCTTCTCTTATAAATTCAGTTCCAGTCCCGAGTGAATCACTATGCGGAGTCGAAATTTCATTTTAGGAATTTCACCAAAATTGTTTTTGATGCATGATACTGATCACTTACCAAGCCACCAGCATAAATTTGGGCGATGATCAAAAAGTCACCTTAGAATTACCATACATACCTACCATACCATACTTATTTATCCACATATAAGGGGCATCTGCACAATCTAGGAAGTGTGTGTTTATTTACTCTTCAGTGTAAAGGTCTTTTTTTCTATATATTTTGTAAAAACCTTTAGTATGTTATACCAACTCTCATACTGTAACTACTGTAAATATATATTCAAGATATGCATGCATAGCTTAGAATTACCCTGTAGGATAATTAAACACACTTTTAAATATTCTAGCAAAAACTTTTTTCCTCGACTATACAGATGCCCTATATCTTGATAAATAATCAATTGGACATGTGCATAGCTTAGAATTACTCTATAGATTAAATAATCACACACTCATATTTTTAAATATTTTATCCCAAAGCTCGACTGTACATTATGGCCTATATATTTTGATTTTTCAGACATACATATGCATAGCTTAGAATTACATTGTAGAGTAATTAAATCACACTTACACTTTTTAATAATTTTTTCATACATTTCACACGAATACTTTTGTTCTCGACTGTACAAATATCTCATGTATATTGAAAAATATGTTGTATGTTATAAAAATATGTGGATCCCTAAAAACGAAAACAAAAACCTTTGTGAACCATAAGTATTCATTCAGGATTCTTATATGTGACTGTAAGATAAGTATGAAAGCAAGTCTTGGAACCAAACCGTGCTTTAATAGTAGTTTATGCTACTAGGGCGAAAAGGAATAAATTACGAGGACGATTTAAAACACGAGCGTTGCGAGTGTTTTAAACGTAACCGAGTAATTTATTGCTTTTACCGCCCATGTATCATACTACGTTTTTCAATGCAATCTTGTGAACTTTCAATTATGATTGGCTCAAAAGGATTGTATCCAGAGCCGTTAAACAATGGAAAAAAAAAGTATAACATCTATGGTACACAGGAAAGGCTGCAGGTTAGCCAACCATTGCAAACAAATTAAAAAAACCATAATAATAAAGCCCTAGGGCAAAATAATCGACTTTATGTTGGGTTTTGATGCATAAAAAGTGGGCCTTTACGAGCACATGCATTGAAAACAAATATAATCTTGTGAACTTTAAATTATAATAGGCTCAAAAGGACTGTATCCATAGGTTAAACGGTGTAAAAAAAAGTATAACGTCTATGGTACACAGGAAAGGCTGCAGGTTAGCCAACCATTATAAATAAATTAAAAAAAATAATAATATTAAAGCCCTAGGGCAAAATAATCGACTTTCTGTTCGGTTTTGATGCATAAAAAGTGGGCCTTTACGAGCACATGCATTGAAAAATTATAATCATCATCAGTGAGACGCAGAGTTGGTTAGTAGGGCGGGTATGTCCGCCCGTACCTCATTCGGGCATTCCCGGTTACATCACACGTACATCTGACATGCGCGCGCAACGTGTGGTTGCGTTATCGCGCGTAACTCGGGCTCGTTCGCTGCGAATGCGAACGTCAAACATTATAATTCGAGCTGACAGCGACACTATCATCATTGTGTCATTGTGGGTTTATGACCAACGTCATTAGAAGACACAGTGTCTCTGCTCCATCGACAAAAAAACAATTTGAATAGGTATTTTGTGTCTGGAGTTTTGACTCAAGGTAAAAAAAACAACCGTTGCCTCGGGCCGGGATGATAAGTTATCATTATCAGTTATGTTCATATTTAAATGTGATCTCCAACTAAAATCCTAGCTAAATCTACATGTATATAATTAGGTGAATAATCCAACATCAAATGTAAAATAAAGAAGATAAATGTGTAAGTAGGGATCCATGTGTCTGTCGTTATGACTCTGTACCTTCACAATATGGTCGGTGGCTCTTCATGACGTGTCCATGACCATATCAATAACGCGACGTGACCAGGCCACCACCGTACCATGCCATAACGTCGTATCGTAATCTATTGTTTTCGAATCACATGCAGGCCTACATAACAAGTAGCAGCACATTGTGATCAAGAAATTGATATAAAATTTTTCAAATTTTGCTTTAACTTAATAGTTCTTAGATATAATAATACTATAATAACCTTTTTTTTTTTTTTCTTGTTTATGGCTTCTGATAATATAATAATCTTATCGGAGCCGGATTGTGAAATACCCGCCTTTTTCTAATTAATCGAATCAGAACGCTTAAATTCAAAATTTACTCAATAGTTATTGATCGAGTTTTAATTTACGATAAAGTTAATTAAAAAGTAAAGAAAAAATAAAGCACTGTAATAGTCGAAAAAATTTGTTACATCAAGTGATAAAGCTCAATATGTAGTTAATGAAAAAAAAATATATCACACCAGCACAGCCTCCAAAAAGGAAGCGCACCTGTTTATCCTTTTATTTTTCTCCCGCATCTGCGTTGACTTGGGATTGACGTAGCTATCATATGCTCGACTCAGAACGACCATCACGAGCGAGATAGCAAAGTTTTGATAAACAAAACAGGAAAAGGCTGTAAGTAGAGTAGTAATTTTTCGTAGGTTGTAACATACTACGCGCGCGCGCGTTGGTGTCTTTTCTATATACGTGTGGTACGACGACAATTCATCTTACTTTACAAAGGTTTGAAAAGAGTACCTCAAACACATATATACTAGTCCAGATACATGTCTCTATATTTGGCATTTTATAAACATATATGTAACAAAAATGTAACTTTAAAAAGTTTGTGTATATAAAATTATATATTTTTTATTTTTTGGCCAATCAGGGTTACGTTTAGACCAATGACATTATATATTTAGACGGATGTTATTTGAGTTGTTTTTAAAACTATATTCAAAATGATTCATAGAACAATTATGGTGTTACAACAATTTTCAAGGAGTTTATTCCTGTGACAGCTGCATTTAGTGATGAGGTACATTTCAAATTTCGGTTAAAAATAAAAATCAAGTGTGAGTTTACTCAACATTAGACACGTCATTCAACATTCAACATAATGATACAAAAGGAAAATGTGCCAAAACCAGTGGCGTAGCTATCGGAGGGCTATGCGGTGTAGTGCCCCGGGGCCCCCAAGAGATGTTTAAATTTCTAAATCGAATAAATTATTTTACTATCATTTATTTTCATTTAGTTTAACTTCGTCATTGTTTTGTTTTTAGTTAAATATTATTGCGTAACTTGGCGACCTCAAACACGACCTATAAAAATGAGAAACTTTTTAAAAACAAATTCTTTGTTTCTATACGAATTCTATTGCAAAATAAACATTCAAATCGAAAAATAATAACCGAAACAAGTAGTACATCACTATCAACAATGAAGTATTACATTTTTTAATTCACACTTGCTTATAAATAATTACGATACTTTGTAGACATTTAAACGTCATAGGCGCCATCACTCAGTGGCTCTACTGTAGCATAATTTTGTTAATTAAGCTTGTTCTAAGATATAGTTTCTGCTCTTACTAGTGTTAAATTTAGCTTTACTTTTTATTTAATTTATCATCTAAGTAAAATGTGCATCACTTCAGAATAATTTCTAAATTCGAATAAAGGAACCGTTATCCGTAACCACTCGAGCTTAGTAAATAATAATCACCAATCGCTAAAGGAGTTGTTTTTTAGGCAGTAGCGTATTTTAGGATTTGGCACCCTGGGCCTGTAAGGTTTGTCGACCCATAAATTAACGAGAAAAAAGCAAAACTATTTTAATTACAAAATAAAATCCAGCAGTGTGTTGATGTGGGCTGTGATGACAATGAATGATAAAACTAAAAATACCTTGCAAAATAAACACCATTTATTTCAATATTTACATATTTTCAGATGAATAATTCTTTTTAATGACAAGATACGTACCTTGGACGAATAAAGCAGATAGGTACCTAACGATTGATAATGAAAGGCACCCAAAGCTGAGCGCCCTTCGCAGCCTGCTGCCCCGAGCCATGCCCGTTTGGCCCTAGGGTAAATACGCTACTGTTTTTAGGGAACAAAAGAGAATATAATACAAGTATATGGAACTAGGAAAGCACAAACCATGCCCTAAGAGATACAGCTATCTTTATAAAATTGAATTTCAGGTAACTTTGCATAGAAAATACACCGGTCAGAAATACTTAAAAAGAACCAAAAATACTTCTCCAAACTGCCTTGGAATTGCTCATTTTGTGTGGTACTTATCTCTTGTGTTGTGACCAACTAGCTGGACACAACGTCGCAAACAGGCTTGATTCCGATCTGCGAAAGTTTCTTGCCTTAGGTTAGAGACAGGCCAGTGCGCGGGACATCATAGTTCTTATTGTATTGCTATACAGACTAAAATGCGTAAATGTATGATAATACTACACGAAGTCTACACAGTTCCGGGATGGTCTCAGTACTCTGCACCAGGTGCTAAGCTGCTGGTACGTTGAGGCAGGTGGTTCACATTACGTTATGTAATAGTTTCATATCAGGGTGTAATCTTTATTACGTTTGTTCGTTATGTTATTTACAGAATGTAAGTGTAATGAGTTCTATTACGGAAACCTCCCGAGCTTGCATACCATTAGTAGGTGACTGAAACTGAACTCGACGGATGTTGCGGATTCGACAAAGGAGTACCCATTGTATGTATAATGAAACATCGGCCATGGGAGTACCTAACTGTTTTGTGGACTAGCTCATGACAGATTTTGTCTCTTTCAAAAATGTAACCAGATTACAGATGTTTTTTAGTTATTTTAATTTTAATGTGTTTGCTTGTAATTATGGTCGGTCAAAAGTATTTATTAACATCCAGTATTTTTAATTCATCTTGAGGATTCCCCACAAGTGGCGACCGTGATGAAAAAGATTTTGCCGCCAATCCCTTTGCTTTTTCTTGTGCCTCAAAGCAATTTTCAAGGAAAGGAGGCCTTGAAAGCAAAGAGAAGTCAAATGCGCCATCTATTTGGAGAGCAGCACATAAGCTAAAAAAAAGGTGGAAGAGAACGAGGTAGAAAATTTAATAGTATACCTAAAATACCTAGAAGAAAAATATGAAGAAGTAAAAATATTAGACAAGGAGATAAATACTATACTAAAAGAAACTGAAGTTGAGCAAGAATTTAATGAAGCAGATAAAATGCATGAACTTCATCTGCAAGTGACTGTGAAAGGGAGCGAGTTGCTTGTGCCGAAACTTGAATTAGGCAACAAAAAAAAAACGGAAGAAGTACGGAAACATAATTTGAAGGTTCCAGAGCTCAAACTTAGGGAGTTTAATGATGATCCTAAATATTGGATTGAGTTTTGGGCACAGTTTTCGAAGATAAACAATGACAATACAATAAGTGAAGAAGATAAATTTCAATACCTAATTCAATCATTTGCACCGGGCTCAGCTAGCCGAAAACTTATAAAACTGAAGAAGTACCGAAGAATTTAGAGATCATTCAGGATGCAGTTGATGTATCGAGAGTAAAAACACGTCTTTCACTGACAAATGAAGATCCTAATTTTATTTATCCCATTTTGCTACCGAGAAAAAATGAGATAATACAAAGAATGGTTCTTCAGAGGCACGAGATACTGTGCCATGCTGGAACTCAAACCCTTATGTCAGATTTGGGAAACCACTATTTGATAACAGGAATAAGACGCCTTGTCCGGCAAACGGTAGCAAGATGTATGATATGTAAGAAGTATAAGAGTAAACATTTTGAAGTTAACAACGGACAACACGTGCGGAAATGTCTTAATAGACATTTTCGCTCGTGTTGTCCAGCCTCAATAAAACGAGTCCATAGAGCCGATCACGCTTCAACTACTAAATAAATACGAGGCGAAATTTAATAAACCGCCTGAATTCATACTGGTTACTCGGTTAGTGATCAGGAATAAGGTTCAATGATTTTTTTTTCGAAATCATTCACCATACGTTCAAATAAATTCCTAGTACAGGCAGTAAGGGAGCAAAAAATATTTTTTTCGTATTTCACCTGAAGAGTCATTAAACATTATTCCTGATCACTAAGTCTCCAGTATGAATTCGGGCAGTTGATTAAATTTAACCTTACAGTAAAGCCGATTAAGAAGGCTTTAATTTTAGTTTTAGTGCTGTCAAGACCTTAATTTATCCAAAGTGATTTAGCTTCTGTGATTCACACTTATGAAAACGATGAAAATTTAGTCTTGACTCTTGACAGCACTAAAACTAAAATTAAAGCCTTCAGAATCGGCTACATTATATTGTCAAAGCGCAGCCTGTTATGAAGGCAAATTGTACGAACCTATTGTTTAGTTTTTCTGCAAGTCTAAGCGTGTAATGTACGGATGCGGATAATTGAGCAGTTGAGCAGTTCCTATTGTGGCGTCAAAGCCGTTAAGGTTAACCCTTAAATGCATCCTGTTGCCAAATGGCAACATATATTTTATTTTTTATTTTTATTGTGTAACTGTTTTTTTCTTACGTATATTTTTCTTCCTGCAAGACTATTGTATGAAAAATAATTACGGAATAAAATAAAAATATGTACAATTTAGTTTTATTTGCTTTTTTTTAATGTATACAAACATAATTTTGCAGTTGTAAACAAAATGGTCCCAATCTGAAAATAAGAGGCCGCGAAAAAAATTCATGAAAATTTCTTGCTTTTGTTTTATTAAATAGGGTTTCTGTAAACTAGTGTCAAACGGCTGTACTAACTGATAAAAAACAGAAATGAAAAAATGAAAAAATAAACAATTTTTTACACTAATTTGAAAAAAAAATGTCTTTGATTTTATACCATTTTACCCACTTAAAAACGAAAAATTTTTTTTTTTTAATTTTTCACATAATTCTGGACCACTTTTCTATCATATATCCCACTTTCATTTAAAAAGAAAAAATCATGTGTTTAAGGGTTAAACGTCAGTCGCTTAGGGCAAAGTGCATAACTTAAACTTGTATTTCTTGTTTAGAAGTTAAAAACTGAAAAAGCATTTTGGTATGTGGCAGTTGACACCAATAGTTCAGTATTAGTGAGATTTAAAAAGTACGAGTATGAAATTTAATACACAATTAGTCATGATCTTGTCCAAACAAAGTTAAAATAGCATTTTAAGTCTTGCTTTATAAACCTGAACTATTGGCGTCAAATGCCACATGCCAAAATGCTTTTCAAATTTAAACTTATAAACTAGAACAAAAATTTTAATTTATGCACGTTTAACCTTAAAATCGTTTATAAATAGGGAGCTATAATTCTAGGCTTCCGTATATTATGTGTATGTACCGAAGAGGATAATATATACCTATATATATATATTGAACAGTATAGATCGATTTATATAAAAACGGCTCACCTCAATACGTGTTATGATCGGGAAAGCCGACCAGTAAGTGAGGCGTAACGTCGTCGCGTAAACGTCTTTACTCGCCCAGATGAAGGCAGTCTAAATCTGCTGAAACTGGTCGGCTTTCCCGATCATAACACGTATTGAGGTGAGCCGTTTTTATATAAATCATGAATTATCCTCAAGTCTCATTTAATTCTATAGTATATATCGTTTTATACCATCTCCTATACGTCATACCATATACATAACTGCGTAGAGTAGTAGAGCATCCAGGTTATATAACATCTATGATACATTTATTCGGAAATGATGAATTGTGTAAGGAAGTACTATGGGCAGTCGGAGATACGAGCAAGACAAATCATCCGTTTTTGAGAGAACGAATGGTAAAAACTGGGGGCCCACAAACAGAAATTCGTGTAGGTACTCGTCAAGTGTAGGAACCACGGACCGACGAAGCAGGAAGTTTCATCGGTTTCCTGTTAGACTGTTAGACATGTCTAGACTGGCCATGAAGAGAGGCTTATGGCTCAATTTCGTTTGTCTAATATAGCTTGATTTTTTAAATTTACAAATAAGATACGTATTTCGTTTTTCCAAAATAAAAGCCCTGTGCTATTCAGACGAGGCGCGGCGCGGCGGCGTCCGTCCTCTCAAGTCTTGCAAAATTTACTGATAAAACTTATATTATTTCTCAAGTTCCTGGAAGAACTTTAATCAAGAACAAATTCTCTTCGTAGGGCCTTTAAGAAATTAAAATCTATATGTACAAGCTTAGTATGTACATGTCAAGACCTTTTAATTGGAACGGAGCAGCTGGTTGTTTCCGTTTTATGAAACCTTTGTTTATGGGAAGGTTCTGCCTTCGAGCATGTGCTTCAAGCCTGTATTGTGTCTGTCTATCTATCGGAGAAAAGGATACCTTTTGTCTGCTAGCGTCAGGTACAGTCAGCAAAAGATATAGGTAACCAGGCCCAGCCCAAATACTTCGATCCTTAGACCCACAGGTGAATACAAAACATACACACACGCACTACTAATTTAGAACCATAATTAGTCTATGTTTAGAACACTTAATCGGTAGTGCAAGTGTGTATATATATATCACTCACCTGTGGGTCTTTGCGCTGGGCCTGGTAGGTATATCTTTTGCTGACTGTACATTTATGCTAACAATTTATATGACCAGCATAACAAAAAAATTACCTTTATTATATTAAGTTATACGAGTATGTATAATGCATATAATACTGTAGCGAGGATAAAATAAACGGTGCTGGGGAAAAAACTGAAAAAAGTTTTAGGGCTCCGTGACAGAAAATTAAAAAACGGAGCAATTATAGGGTCGGTTTTTTGTCTATCAGTCTGTCTGTTAATCTGTCACGACTCTTTTCTCGGGTCATGTGAAAGATATCATGTTAAAACTAATACTTCTTACAGAAGTCTTTGTACCAAAGTGCTTTTAAAAAATCAGGCTTCTAATTGATCGCGAAAATAATTTCAAGTTATTGCTCTTTACGTAATTAATTTCATACAAATTATCCTATAATCCTATAGGATTATTGAGGTAAAGGTTGCGTACTTCCAATCGTCTTAGAAACTTGAAATTCCGTTCAGGAAGGTTTATAGTAAATATACAGAAAAAATCAAATAACCAAGACCTTTGGACACACAGTATAATGAATCGTAAGTGTCAAGTTAAGTTGGTCTTTCATAACTGCACGTGGAATAAATTTATGTTTTGAACGGTACGTACGGAACCCTCAGGGCACGAGTTCTATTCGCACTTAGTTATCAGCACACAGTTTTTATTTTCTCTAGCCTTATTTCAGCATTAATTATAACGTTTGAATGTTTCTTAGAAACACTTTTTGACAATCATCAAAGTGGGCTCTTCTTTATTTTAAATTACATGTATGCTTCATTAACTAATTAAGGCCTCTTGCATCCACCAATGACCTTGATTCGACCTGTGTCGGTACCAATATTGACAAAGACGCTACTGAAATAACGTTCACATCAGCGCGCTTTGCATTGGACGAGCGCTGTTTCTCCGGATAGCGCAAAATAGGAGAAAATAGTATTATTCACTAGGACGCAAATATTTATAAATAAATAAAAAAAAAAAACAAATATATTTGTGCTTCTAAATTTGTTTCTGATTGGTTGCGAGTTTGTAATGCACTCTAATAATAATTAGAGTATTCAAAGCGCTGGATTTCGCAATAAAAACATAACTGAACATAAAAACATAAACTAGAAAAAAAGTTAAATATATTATGGCAGTCCAGAACTCGGTCTCGGACCTACTCGTATCTTGATCATAAAGAAAACAATAAAATAAGAAAACATATATATTATTTCTGCGCCCTCTGATACGAGGAGAGAGGAACGAGGGGTAGGGGTTGGGTGACCTTTTGATTGCAACATAGGAAGCTGAGAGAGCCCTCAACAGGCAGGAACAGGTTAACCGAGCAGGTTAAAGAGCAAAGAAGCTTAGCGGCTGGTTTGCTGCTTATTGCGTAAGCTTCCGGGGCCACAACGCTAACTTACACTGCTTACATCCTCAAGAAAGTTTCTACAAATTAAAGCAGGGAAAATGCAGAGCCAAAGAAGGACCAGCAACATTAAAGAAGTCAACTGAAAGCATTGCATGGCTAAACTTATCCAGTTAAGAGCCCACTCCGAATCGTTTTTCATATATTCTAAGTGCCAAAACAACTTGCAAAAGAGAAAAAAAAATCAAATAAATTTTAGGTGTTTTTCAAACTGTGGGTCGCGTAGCCTCTTTAAGGGGGTCGCAGTTACCGTTCTAGTTCAGAATGTTTTTGAGGCGCACCTAAATTAATGCTAAAGTTATGAGGCTGTGACATACGGACGGACGGACGGACGGACAACGGAGTCTCACCATAAAGGTTGGATTCGATATTTGTAACATAAAAAGCACAAGTTAGAAACAGCGGAAGGTAGGGGTCGCGAGATATTTTTCTATACTAAGGGGAGTCGCGCATGAAATAGATTGAAAAACACTGATTTAAACGGTCAATTATGAAGTGGTGGTTTATGCATGACAAGATCAGAAAAATATATAAAAATGGGTTTTCCCATTTGGAAATATCATTAATATTCTAAATTATCAAAACAGAATAAAAAATAAATTACATTATGGGTATTAAATTGTAGGTATTAAAAAGTTGATTGTAAAAATATATACTTTGGCTTTATTTAATTGCATCTATTTCGAGAAATCCTTGAAAAACCATAAAAAAATCTATGTCCTCCCTCCCCCTTATCTCCAAAACTGGTGGACCAAAAAATATGAAAAAATCATGGTAAAATATGTTTGCGTAAAGATAACAGGAAAAATAAAGCTGTTGAGAAATTCACGAAAAAAAAACAAAATTAAATTTATCATCCACAATACGGAACCCTAGAGTCTGACTCGCACTTGGCCAGTTCTTTTAAAGAGCTATCTGCACGGCAGATCGACGCTTGTAAGGACCTGAAGGCTGGCGCGTATCTTGACCAGAGAATCAGTCTGGCCATTCAAAGAGGAAACGCTGCCAGCCTTCTAGACCCTTCCACCTTAGATAAAAAAAAATATTTATTTTTATTATAGGTTTTTAGTTTAGTGTTGCATTTTTACGGTTCCGTAGTATCTAAAAGGTACAAAAGGAACCTTTATGGTGTTATAGCATTATCGCATCGTTAAAGATAAAGACTTGACATTTGGCACAAAAAGCATTAATTTGCCCACATGGAAAATTAATGCTATTTTTGTGCCAAATTTCATATATTTATCTTGAACGGTGCTAAAGTTATGAGGCAGTGACATACGGACCGACGGACGGACGGACGGACAACGGAGTCTCACCATAAAGGTTCCTTTTGTACCTTTTAGGTACGGAGCCCTAAAAATCTTACAAAATTAAATTTGTCATCCACGATACGGAACCCTAGGTACGCGAGTCTGCCTCGCAATTGACCGAGTTTTTTTTGTTTAAGGTAAGTGTTGTTTTATAAGTAGGGTTTCAATGTTATTAAGCTTATTTTGTTTCAATAAAAATAATGCATGCTAAAAGGAGTTATTCTTTGATTAGTACAAGAGTTACAAGCAATAAGCAAAATGCATTTTCAGTTATTGGCAAAGGGTATTTGGAGAAATCGGTCCCTGCTCCAACGCTTCCATTTTACACTTGTCTATCCTGCTCAATGAAAGCGGGCCGCTCAGAAATCTCGCAATTTCAATGCGTTGTTATTTATTATTTTGGAATTGGGAGGATGGGATTATTTGTGATTATTATGACACCCGTTTATTATTTTGGTATTAAGTTTTATTGTCCATAACTCAAATTAAATAATATTTAGATAAATATCTTTGCGATTTTATTGGATGCAGGGAAATGCAAGTAATCGTATATCGAACGGCCGAAATATCAAGACCAAAGAGTGAAATACGACATTTTCTTTTTAAGTTTATTATTACTGTTTGTGTTTGAAAATAGACAAGATTGAAACAATAAATTACATCCTCTTGAAATTACGTTTTAAAACCTGTGCAAGAAATCAGCGTTTTCTTTTAGATAGAAGGTTACTCGGATAATGTTAAAATTAAGTTTCGTTTTGTTAAATGTTCCAGTTATCAGTTAGGTAATAGGTTATAGGTTATCAGGTAGGAATAGTCCTTGGTTACTACAACAGAGAAAGAGGAGTGTCAGGATCGTAGCAAATGGAAATCTGTAGTCTCTGCCTACCTCTCTGAGACACAGGCATGGCGGGAGTATATGTATGTACTCAAGAAGCTTAAAACCATTAAACTTCTTCATGTTCTCTGCGCTTCCATGACACAATTAACGAGCTTTCCCGCGTTTGGAATTGCATACCCATTTATGATGAACTACGAGTGCCAGCTCATATCCGATCTCTGTAATTAAATTAGTTTCAGTTAATTTAACCAACTTGCGTTGCTTGTTTATTGGCTACAAATAATGCTGACTAATTTTGATCGTAATTGTAATCTATGGTTACAAACTTAATTTTGCAGTCTTGTTTCAAACATAATAAGGTGGCGCAAAAGTAATGTCATAATTGGAATTGGCTGCCATTTTTGCAGATGGCGCCAAATGTCACTGTGCTTTGACAATTATAATGTAGATATCTAGTGATGGAGCGATACACACCTCAAGAACGTTGAATTATTGTTACTGTTTATTTGACAAATTTTGATATCTCGTTATGAAGATCTGAAGATTATGAAGATTGAACTAGCCATCCAGATCGCCAGTTCTAACAGCACCAGACTTCTTCCTTTGGGGCTTTTTAAAATCTCGCGTTTACCACAACTAACCACGAGCCTTGCAAGTCTTGAAAGATAACATTGAAGAAGAAATCGCCAATTTGGAGCCAGATGTTTTGCGAGCAACAATTCAAAATGCCGTTAAACGAGCGCAATTATGCATCAACTCGGGAGGTGACCATTTCAGCGATATCAGTTTTTCCAATTAATGTCATCAATTTTACACTTTCAAATAAGCTTTTTATGAAAACAGAGCTCTTTATTTTTCATTTATAACAAAATGGCAGCCAATTCAAATTATGACATTACTTTTGCGCCACCCATTATAAAACAAAACGCAAAATTATTTCTTGAATGAGTTATTAAATTTCAGTTTAGTTGTTGTTTAAATATATCATGGAACATAATGTACAGATATTCCAAATTTTTTGGCTCCTTTTTAGAGTTCCGTAACTAAAGGTCAAACAGGGCCCTATTAAGGGTCCGTATAAAGTCAGATGCACAACTTCAAATGACCATTTCACATTGTGCAACTTGGTCAATCGGTTTAATTAAAATAATATATATAATAGACTAATAGGGCTGATCAAAACATTTTAAAAACAAAGCAAAAGATTTAAGTTCGCTCTATAAAAAAAAATTACGAAGTTACTTCTAAATTTCATGTTTTTCGAGTGTTAAATTATACAGCTTTGAAATTTGGTTAAAAAATAAGTTTAAACATTTTGGAATATTTTAATAATTTCATCTGTTAAATAATAAAACCGGCCAAGTGCGTGTCGGGGCCCACGCGCAGTGTAGGGTTCCGTAGTTGCCCTGCACAATATGCGGACTTCTCCAAGTACATTTTATAAGTTTGTCGACTAATACAGATCGCGCCAAACTTCTAGTAAGCTCGGAAGTTGCTCTTCCCAAGAACGGCCCATACATTTTTTTCCTGCTGATGCGAATCGCCCCGTGTTTAGAGGGGACTAAAAGTTTGGCGCGATCTGTACACGTTACTTGTAAAGCCTTCTTAGCTGTGATAGTTTTCCTTTTAATTTCGTTATGTAAACTACTGCCGTGATTTTTTTCACGTCTCTAAATACAACCGTTTTGCTGGCAGGGGGGGGGGGGACACTTGACTCTAACAAAAATTATTTCACAAACGGAACCCTGGATCGAAAAATGGTCTTCTCGCACTCCCAATATTTTTAAATTACCTATCCAACGACAACCCACACTAGGGGATAGGCAAGAAAAAAAATCATCCCCACTTTACGTGTATGGGAGGTATCCTAAAAAAAATGTTTTTCATAATTTTACTGTACCACTTTATTGGCGTGATAAATATGTATACCCATGCCAAATTACAGCTTTCTAATACTAATAGTCTCTAAGCCAAGCCGCGGACAGACATACAAACAAACAGACAGACGGACTTGGCGAAACTATAAGGGTTCCTTGTTGTTGACTACGGAACCCTAAAAACGCAGATTTTTGTGTGCGCGTGTTTCTTGGCGCTCGTAACAGGCACGGCAGAGGGCGAAGGAACCTTCTGATTGATGCAAAATGAGGTGCTCAATCTGACTGTCACGGGAATACGATAGAGACCTGAAATTTGGACATATATATAATTTATATAATTTGGAAATTTGGCTGATCGAATAATGATTTAGAATCTCAATTAAATTATTTTTAGGGGGTACCCTAAAATAGCAGAAAATTACACTTGGAACAACTCTGACACCCCCAATAAGTTCTAGACAATGACACCCCACATTCCGTCTACTAACTAGAAACAGCAAAGTGACAGTAATAGTTTTTTAGATACGGAACCCTACAAAATAAATAATCATTAACTGCATAAAAATAAAACTCTTTAAACTTATTATGAAAAAGTACTAAAACTTCTTTGATGTACTTGTTACACTAATATATTTTTCAGACGCGGTCACGCTACAAGGTTTCATCGATTTAATTAACATATTTATGAAAAAAACTTAAACATAATGCAATTATTCTATTGTCTTATTGTTTTCGCCTGAATATGTCGATTAAATAGTGGAAACCGGTAGCGTGAAAGTATCTGATAAATATATTTGTGGACAACATATCAAGAAGATTTGTATATTTACGTTATTGTTAAAATGTTCCATCAAAAAGTGACGAGTTGACGACACGACATACACCATCAACCTCTTCAAAGTAGATCTCGAAGTAGTATAATATTTACGAAAAAAGTAATACCGTATAATAAATAAGTATAAATAAACAAGTATAAAAGTAATAGGAATTACCTAGTTCTTTTAAAATCTAGCTTTAGGTATACTTAGTCTTCCAGTACTACCCGTCTAAAGTTAGGCCAGTGAGCTAACCAATAATCACCTATCAAAAGCTAATAAAGTCTTCGCCTTGTCCTAGTTATGTTGGACAGGAATGAAATTCGGTGCGAGCTCTTGTTAGTGCCGAACACGAAGCAAGTGTCAATATACGTTTTATTGCATATTTTCAACATAGATTATATAATGCTGGTACCAACATTGCATATGTGTCAGGCAAATTGTATAATTCTTCAGTTTACAAACGGCGTTGTCAGTTTCTAAAAAGCCAAAATCGAAAGGCCTTTACCAGAAAGTCAAAAATAGGTGCGAAAATAGGTCAAAAATACATATTGGGAGCCGAGAGAAGCGGATCGGAGCGAGGCGACCCTCAATAGTTATATAAATTACGATATGCCTAGGCAAATTTAAAATGCCCAATGCTACGATATGACGACGACGAAAATTGAAAAACAGCGAGCGTTTAGAAACTGCTGACGCCGTTTGTAAACTGACGAATCTTACTATTTGCCTGCGACATACGCATCCTGTACGACTGTACCTGTACGTGCACCTCACCATGCTTCGGCAGGGCGGGCGTCGGCGTCGTTAGCGTGCATCGTGAATTGTATGAGCATAAACGATTTGTACCCATGTTTGCTAGTTTTATGCAGTATCTATACAAATAAGTGTAAGTTTGTCCCGCATAGTTTGTTTTTTAACAGACTTCTTCAAAACTAGAGAAGGTCCCAATTAGCCTGTTTTTTTTTTTTTGATATATATTCCTATCTCTGTCATTTCTTAACCGATTTGAATTATTCTTTTTTGTGTAGAAGAGTGTGCCTCCAGATAGGTTTTGTTTAAGTTTAGATATGATCTGATGAAGGTCTTCGGAGATAGGTTTGCAGAATTCTTTCTTCCTGAAACACAATGTTTAGGAGTCAGCGCATTCCCTATTTCAATCCA
This sequence comes from Ypsolopha sequella, assembly GCA_934047225.1. Taxonomy (NCBI): domain Eukaryota; kingdom Metazoa; phylum Arthropoda; class Insecta; order Lepidoptera; family Ypsolophidae; genus Ypsolopha; species Ypsolopha sequella. The sequence continues at coordinate 13,547,118 of OW203983.1, forward strand.
AAAATCAATTATGGTAACGGAATAACTTTTTCCCCTTACTTCTTGAAACATAAGTATGTCTGCTGCTACTTTTGAAGTATTTTTGTGAAAAGTATATTTGCAACCTAAATAACCTTAAACAAGCTTTTTCTCGTAATGATAAAGAACTTGTGAAAACAATAACAACATTAAATAATTTATTTGTCCAATTAAAGTAGGCCGAGCAATCAAATCACAAATGGATGTTTTTATCTCAACTGGCACGTGGAATGGCGTAAATATAGTGAACCTACGATACTGTGCATGCACCTGCACGCATGCATCCAGCCAGAGAGCCACATGCAACTAACCGTAACAGCAGCATGTCTAATTGCCTAGAGATGGAGAAAAACCGAATAATACTTGGTGAGATATGTCCAGTGTCCGGTGCGTGGGATACTTCCTGCAAGCCCTAAATGGTGAGCCACGATCCTCTGCGCGGGGTGATTCGTGAAAGTGATTGCCACATGGCCCCACCGGCGCCTGCGCTCGGGGTGGGCCGCCTCATATATAAACTCAACTCCAAACTAAACTAATAGAGTAAAACAGTCGTCTCGAGTCGAGGACCCGCCCATCATGCGAGGGACTTGGAGCAAAGTGGTCAGTGCCAAACCCGCGAGCTCTCGTAGCCACACACCGCGCCTCTTATATACTAATAATACTCATTTTCCAATCGGCTTTAATATTTTCGGTTGCGTTTGCTATCGGTTGAAAGTGATTAGTGATTAATGGTCAAGGGTAACATTAAGGGAGAACGGAAATAAAACGAATCAATACAGAGAGTGACCGTGATTGATACGTAGCTAACTTCAAGAGTAAAACTACAATAGTTGAAGTAGCTAAGACAAATATTAAAACAAGCTAAACGAATAATTGTACCTCAAATTTACATTTCTTATTTGTGTTAACAGTTTACACTAATGTGTTTTTAAACACGTATCGGTTTGTTGTCACAAGCATTAGGACTTGTGTTTTTATCGTAGATGTTGGTGAAATACGTTAAAATTGTGGGGTATTTTTAGTATAATTTTATCTACTCATACATACCTTCCCATAATTACAAATTTCTTTATCATACCAATGAAATGTAGAGCATACTCTCAAGATCTTAACTATCCGGAGCTTAACCTCTAAACCTTTTATCAATTCAGTAACGTGGTAACTGGTACGCTCCATCACTAATTATTTGGCTGTTATCATAACGACTAAATTAAATCTGTTTTGGTTTTGTTAAACCATCTTGAGTGTGCCGCTGGCGTGACTTTACTTTTGCTAGCTTTTGTGCGCGAGTTCGCATCCATAAAATCCTTGTTGCTCGATAGGAAGATTTTATAAGATTCGGTTGTCAGTCAGTATATTTTTCTGAAGCTTGTTTCTTTTTGATAATAGACCTTGCTTGTCAACATTTCAAGCTTTTAATATTAGTTATAGAGGGTCTGCAAGATATGTAAATGTTACTGACATCATATTATCCAGGGCACAATGTTGACAAAAAAAAACATTTCAAACATAAAATTGTGACCGAGCCACTTGATTTACAAGAAGCCCTTTAAATACTGCTGTATAAAAAGTCATAAAATATCGATGCCTCGCTGTAAAATGTACCTATGTGAATAGGTAAGGGTTTTGATGCCTAAACTTTTCCAAATACTAACTTCCAGGTTGCCATAAAACGAAGTGCTTGATATTATTCTATTTGTCCAAAATCCTTAATGTTCAAGATATGCCCTGGATATAATTTCTGTAACATCTTCTTATTATCAAATTCTAGGTAGGTACGTAATCAAATCGTCATATATCTTTTTATATATAATATATAGTGTTAGAACACACAAAAAACTAACATTATGAATAACTTCCAAAATACTTGCAGAATGTGACTTTATCAAAGAAATTCCCGGCGACTCGGAAGTCGTGAGTTATGTCACGGGAAGATCGACTTCCAGACACCGAAAGTTTGTTTTTATATTATACACATATGTATATGTCTTTACACATATATTTGCTTGGCTTTTTTTTCTGACCAAACCCTAGAATATCTATTAAAAGCAAACTTGTTTCAAAGTAATTTCGAAACAAAAACCCGGATATAATATTATGCAGCTCTACAATATAGGCACGACATTCTACATCAAAAATTAAATTAATTATTACCGTAGTGGATTCAATGTTTCTTCAAAAAGAAAATTTGTCAGATAAGACGTCAATCTTGCCTGTTTAAAGTTTCAAAAAACAAAGTCAAAATCAAAATTACTTTATTTCCTTACAATTATAAATCAATATAAGTTTTGGGTCTCTCTTTGTAAGTTTTACAAAACCTATATTTAAAGAGCCCCTCTTTCTTGTGTGCCTTCAAATATTGCAAGGATAATATCTAATACAATTAGGTATTAATTTATAATAATAATTTTAAAATATAAAGATGATAGTGTTAGAATGGGTGTGTACATGATATAGAGTCAGTGTTAAAATTAAGATATTGTGGGGCTATTATAATTCTAGGAAAAGCTTCCAATAAGCGTAAACTACACAGGCTAGTAATTATCTTTTCCCTCTTTGTTGTGCACTCCCGGGAAAATATAAGCTCTTCCAGATATAGCTTTCCTTTTATAGGGAGGAAGTTACCTAGGCAACTAGCATTTCAACTCAGCAGAGAGATATTGATTTAGAGGGTGCCAGCCATCACCACCTCTTAAACATTTCGAGGGATTTATTATATGACTTTGAATGTACTTTAAACTAAACATTTTTTTAATGTCATTAATTTTACTCTCTTCCCGACCTAAATAATATACAGGGGGGAGTTAAACCCCTTAACCACATCCTCCTCTCATAAATATTAAATATAAGTATACTGTTAGAATACAAACCATAAAATTTTTGTTTTTTTCCTTGTGGCGCGATTCTATAATTATATATTCCCTAGGGACTAGTAAGAAATGTAATAACTATTGACAAAAATATAAGTAAGTACTGATTTCTTTTTGGCGTGTTAGTCTATATGTCGTCGGCACATCGTGGAATTGGGCATATTATGACGTCATCCATCCATCCATCCATCAGCCTAGTTCTTTCACTGCTGGACATAAGCCTTTCTAGGACTTTGCCACTCCCGGCGGTCATCCTGGAAGAATTACCCATACTCACACACACTGGGCAGGCGGGTTGGTGAGCGCGGTGCCGGAACACTCGCACCAGTGACTCCGCTGCCCGTCACCAGTCTGTTCCATGTAAGGCCCGGCTATTAGGGATGGATATACCGCCATCCATCGGTCCCAGGCATGGTGGGCCTCCTAGTTTTTTGCCTGTGAGCTGTCCTCTTACTCTCCCCCGAATTACTTCGAGGGGGTATCCAAGTAAGATGGTGGTACCTCCACAGTTGAGCCCGACATCAGCTCTATGACGTACCTGGGCATATTATGTTTCTTTTAAAACTAGGGAAGTTCCCTCGCTTCGCTCCGCTTCGCTCGGCTCCCCAAGTTTATTTACATGTAAACCTAACACGCCCCACCTTGCTCCGCTCGTCGTCGCACCTATATTTGACTTTAGGTGAAAGATTTTCGATTTCATACTGTACGATCTGCCCACGACATACACAATCCACTTTATCTGAGATTTATTCACTCTTTTATCTACTCCAATATTTGTTATAGGTACTCTCTTTAAGTAAGTCGTACACAAAATGGATGTAGATTATAGCCCGTTGGCAACGATATTCTAAGCCCATCGGAAATATCTGGGCACCCGATACTTGCAGGGGGCAAGTTCTCTACCTACTTTTGCGTCAAATCTAAAAATATGTCGTGTTAGAATTTTTCCTCGTATTTCCCTGGGTGCCAGTATAGTTTCACCCCTATATGACACAGTCTGCCAGACGTTACGAATAAAGCGCGGGCGAACGGACAGACTTACAACAAGCTTTGTGAAAACGATTTCCGTTAAAACCACCCCATTAGTACATAGCGTTAATCAGTTCTGAAATAAATTGCCCGAGTACAAGTATAATAACTTACCTACAAACCTACACTTTCATACAGGATGATTGGTAATTCGACCTATTCCTTGAAAGCAGTGGCGTGCACAGAACTTTTTTCCGGAAAAGCAATCAAATGGTCAAATTGACAATAAAAAAAATATGAAAAAATTTAAATGACACTTTGAAAAAAAAAAGTTTGTATGACTCCAGGGTAGGCACTGCCTACCCTAAAGTGAACATTTTCATACAATTTTTTTTTTTTAAAGGGGTTATACTAGACATCATTTCCAACGAATTAAGTCTATCAGCTAGGTGTCGAAAATGAATGGTCTCCGAGTTACGAAGGTTTTTGTATTATTTTTCAAACTTTCAGACTAATAACCAAAAATAAATAATTTAAAAATAACTATTCCCCTCTCAGTGATGATTTATAAAAAAAATACGTGCCCTGAATTCCCATAATCTCAGAATTAAAAGGTCTTAAGTGGAAAGAAAACCTTTTTAATTTTGTAATTTTTGAAATGTCGACGTGTTTTACTTGAATAAAAATTATCATTTTCGACCCCTAGTTGATAGGCATTATTTGTTGGAAATAATCCCTACTATAACCCTTTTAAAGGAATAGATCGAATTACCAATCAACCTGTATAGATTACGGCCTCGTTGTAGAAGCCGAAATATATTATAGTAAAATTCCAATATTTTTGTTATAAAAGCTCTGTTGTTTTTGTAGAACAACATCTCATTGACCCGTGTTAACAACATTGCTAGAACGGTCTTACTCTCACTTCCTTATGTATTTGTTACACAATTAAATACAAATACGGAAATGTACCTACCGACTCTGACCGAGAGTAGTTAGTGCGTACCTCTTACTATGGATGTGTGCGTGTCGCTCTTCATTTTTGTAGGGTGACGCAATGTCAACACTGAAATTGACTCTCAAGAAGGCGCGCGAGGCGCGGTACTCTAGCTACAACTTTATGTACACTCTCTTGCACTTTTTTAGTACATCAAACATTATATTTCAGACAATCTTCTTTCCTTCTGCATATTATGATTGACTGCTTTCTTACTTTGATTTGATTGATTTCTTACTTTTTAAGTAGTAGAGTAGGAGAAGAAAAGAAAAATATATAAAAATTGGGGTCATATTTTAATTATATTATCGAATTATGTATATTCTTACAGAAAAAACACAAAAAGTACTACACTAAGTTAGCTTAAAATATATACACTGTAATCCTAAAAAATTTTTTTTTTTTTTTATAAAACTAACTTAAAATTAAATAAAATATAAAAAGAAAAACAACATAAAATGATAATAGACTTTTCTTGTCTTTTTAAATAAATAGTGTTCGAAATATATTTTACTACCTATAATTATATTTTTTGTGTTTTCGTATATATATATATATATATATCGTGTTCTAATTGTTTTTATTATTTATATGCTCCATATCTATAAATAATAGTTTTTATTTAATGAGACTTAGTCATTCTACTTTACACGTCATGGCATTTCTCAGACTGCAATCAAATCTCGTGCAACTGATATTGCGCGTGGAAAATAATGCCAGGACGGCTATTCTGACAAGTTCGAAAAAATTTGCTCCGGCAGATTTCGGAAATATTATTATCGTAGATGTTGTGCCTATAGTAAAACTGCTTCACTGACTACGTATTATAGAAAAACGAGAGTTCACATTGTTTGATTGAATCTTAAACATATTAGTACGGCGCGTGGCAGTCATACCGGTTGTGTTTGTATTGTTTGTTGGTGGACCATAAAGTGTTTGAGCCTGTACTAGTAGTCTTGAACAATATGCCCCACCGTTTCTGTGTTTGGATTAGGATTTCAAGGATGGATGAGCGGATCTTTCCACTGTAGTACGTACTTACCGCAATATTAAAAAAAAAAAGCTCGAAGAATATTTGTTGTGTGATGTAATTAAAACGATATAAGGCGTTTAGGTTGACTTTAACTTCTTCATCGCCTTCGATTCTGTGCTGAACACTCACCCATACACAGATTTTATATCTCGTATCAGAAGCTGTGTTTATTATTTCCGTCTTTGCTTGTACACAAATGTATCGCAGAGTTATTGTCGTCCCCTACTCCCCTTTATCACTACATAAACACTTTATGTCTGTCTACACAGGGCAAAAGCCAATTCGGTTGTATACTTTTAGACTCATTGTATTATAAAATTATAAATGCACGCATAACATAAACGGTTTATACTTAATTTATGTAAGTATGTCACACATAATTCTACTCACAAACAATGTTATACTTACATAAAAATACGTATGAATTATAGAATATACACCTTAAAAATATATTCAATATCACTACAGTTTTGTAGGCTTTCTGCATAGTTACATATTATGCTACAGGTGCAAGATTACATCTTTTCAACCTCTATATTGTTATGTAAATTAAACAAAGCAAAGATTTATCGCGTTACATTTTTAGAATTATTCACGTTGCTTATTAAGTATGTCCTACTGAATTATATAATATAGAAAGCGGTTTCGATGTCCTTGTTAAGATTGCCAAACTTGATCGGTCATCTGATAATATTGCTTGATGTTGGATGCGACACCGAAGTACGCTGACATCGCCGACAGTTCGCGCCAGTTAGCATCGTCTGTCACGTCCTCGGCCCTCGCGTAGTCTAGTGCTTGCACAACTAACTCTTGCATAATACGGACCAAGCGTTATTGTGTATTATTGCCCCATGTGTGAACCACGCTAATGAACGAGATGCACTTTCACGCAAAATTTCACTGTTTATTTTTACATAAAGAACCTTTGCTAAAACTCCGAATGACACAAAACAGTAACCGGAACCGGCGCTCACATAATAACTCTCAATTCGGTCACAATTATCGTGCGATCCGGTTCTGCATATGAACCGGATCGCACGATAATTGTGACCAAATTGAGAGTTATTATGTGAGCGCCGATTCCGGTTACTGTTTTGTGTCATTCGTCCTGACCGACAAATGACGACGTGCTCTAGAACTTTTGAAATTGATACAAAGCGCGCTGTGAACGAGGAGATTTGTCTGGCCGTTATATTGAGAACGCTCTAGACGCTCTCACGTCCGGGTCATCTAGTACAAGTACAAGGAACGCGCTGGTGAAAGTGGTACCATAAGTTCGTCCCGGACTTCCAAGATGCAGGCTCCTGTCCGCGACAGGCAGCGGCGCCGACGCAGGCCCACGGGCTCGGTTACTTGTGCTCGTGGGAGGCAGCTTCGTGACTAGATACTTCACTTTCCTTTCGATAGCGTATCAACAAACTCCATTACGTAAACCGTCTTTATTTGAGAGTTCAAACTATTATGAATTACGCTGCACTCTAATTATCAAGTGTTTTGGTTGCGGTGCTCGTTTAGATGTAAATGCGAGATACCTCTATTATGTTACTATCATGTGAAGTTCGTGTGAATAAGTAAGATAATGGATATACTATTTAAGATACCTTATTCAATGCGAACATAATTCAAGTTTACCACAACTTAATTATTTGTTTTAAATTGGTATTGTTTATGATAGGTACTAAGTAGTATACTATAAGTTATATATGTATACACACTTATAATTTTAGCTCGGCGATAATATGGAACTGTTAACAAAAATAAATGAATCATTTGCGTTTCAGAGCGATGCATTTCATTTGCGTTTCAGATCAATGATTTTCAATTGGATAGTAAAATATTGTCTCCTTGTTGCAGGTTACCCTTGCGGTAATTGTACAAATCGCTCTAGTATCTGGAAAGGCGTTGATACAACAGAATCAACAAGCGCCGCAACAGCAGTTAGAACAGAAATCTCAAAGCAATAATGCAGCGCAGAGAAGAGACGGGTACGACTACTCGGCGCCTGCCGCGCCCCTCGACCTCGTGAGTCCGTACCAAGAGCACGAGCACCACGTTCACGACGACCACCACGAGATCGTCGACCACCACCTACACGACGACGACCACCACCACCATGACGACCACCACGAGGTTCTCGATCACCACCACCATGAGGAACACCACGAGGAACACCACGTTGAAGAGCATCACGATCACCACGACCATCATGACCACCACGACCCTGGCTACTGGAAGAAAAAACTCATTTGGAAACCTGGATGGAAGAAAATCTGGAAGCCAGCCAAGAAACAAATTTGGAAGCCTTCATGGAAAAAGATTTGGAAACCTGTGTGGAAGGAAATCAAAGTTCCTGCATGGAAAGAAATCAAAATTCCTGATTGGAAGAAGATTTATAAGCCCGAATGGAAGCCTATCAAAGTTGAAGCCTTTAAAGAAATAAAGGTACCTGATTGGCAGAAGATTACCATTCCAGTGTATAAAGACATTGTGATTCCAGGTTGGAAGGATATTGAAGTACCAGCTTGGCGCAAAGTATTTATTCCCGAATGGGTCAAAGTCGGTGTCCCTGGTGAAAAATACTTAGGCAAAGATCATGAAGGATGGGAATACACTTCACACGATCTTTGGAAGAAAAAGTTAATATGGAAACCGATTTGGAAAAAATACTGGAAGAAAGCAAAAAAGCAGATTTGGATTCCTGATAAAAAATTAGTCTGGAAAGACCAATGGAAACAAACCTGGAAGACAGAAAAGAAACAGATTTGGCTCGATGACAAGAAGTTAGTATGGAAAGAGGCTTGGCAGCAAATCTGGAAGCCTTCGAAGAAAATGATCTGGGTGCCAGACAAAAAACTCGAATGGAAGGAAGCTTGGAAGCAGATATGGGTACCGGATTACAAAGACATTTGGGTGCCCGGCGTAAAGAAGATTTGGCGGCCAGTGTGGATATCGGAGTGGTTCCCATCGCCAGACCACCATCCGCACGTGCATGAATCGCACGGCTGGGAACGAAGCGATAACAACGCGGCGGCTAGCCAGAAGATCGCAGCAGTCGCTCCAGCGCCGCAGCACCCCGCCCCCAAACAACCGCAACAATCATTGTGGCAGTTCCCTAAATGACCCAGCGGAAAAACCGACTTTGTACATATCTGATCTTGTAAATATTATATAAGGATTGGAATCAAAGAAACAAAATAATAGAGACGACATTGTCGGCTTGTGAAGGGTCCCAGCGACTGTCTGCCATGCTTGGGAATCTGAGGTCCGGAGAACAATCGTGTCGCGGCTCGAACCAGCAACGTAGGTAATTAATTTTATCTCTACTAGTTATGCGTTGCGAAAATCATGAGCCTGCGATGCGATTGTTTTTCTGTTTCCTTCCACCATCAGATCTGCAGGAACCAAAAGTCATTACTAATAGTTACCATACGTATTTAAAGTAGTAAAATAGCCTGAGTAAGTTTATGGCGCTGTATTATTGTAAGTTACTCACCAGAAGAAGGTCTGGTAAGACGACTGTACCCCACTGATGTTCGTGTATTGTTGATTTTGTGTTGTATGAGTTGAGTTTTTTTTATTTCTCTAAGTTAATTGTTACCATAATTTTATCGGAACCAATGAAATGAAATACACTGTTACGTATTATCATAAATAAAAGAGTTTTATTATTTTCTACTAATAATGGCTTAAGGGAGTCAGTGACAATCTACAAAAACTCTACTAATCATGATTACAAGGAATTTATAAAAACCGGTCAAAGTCATGATATGAATGTTCGTACCATATTCGTACGAAGTACAGTTCCTGTCGCTATAAGAATATGTGGCAGCTTAGAGTTTTCCCAGTGGTCGAATTGGACGTATTTACGAACCGGACCTCCCTCACCACTCACCAGCTAGGTACCAACTTTTTAGGGTTCCGTAGTACCTAAAAGGTACATAACGAACTTTTGTTGTGAGTCTCCGTTGTCCATCCATCCGTATGTCACAGCCTCGTTAAAAATAAAAACTTAAAATATGGCACAAAGCATTAATTTGCCCACATAAAACGGCGCAAAAAAGGTTTTTTAATTTGAAATTGTTCAAAAGGCCTAACCAGTGCCGATATCGGGTGTTCCGGGCCTGCGACCACCTCACGCCGGCCAACAAGCTGCTACTCAAGCGTGCCAGACAACTCAAAATCGACGTCAAGTACTCGTGGCTATGGATAAGGGACTGCAAAATCCTTATGAGGAAGAACGAAAAAACCAAAGTAATTAATATAAGCAAAGAATCGGACCTTAAAAAATTAAAGTGACTTCGATTGTATTGTTTTGTTATCGGATTATGCAGTATTATTTGTTGATCTCATCATTTGTGCATAAAATACGAGTATAACTATTTTGATTTAAGTAAATACTATATTATAATAAGGCATAGTCGTGTTTACGTTAGATTTATTTCGTACTTAAAAACATTTATTTCAAGTTTAAATTATTCTATTAAAATAAAACCAGTTATTGCGATAGTCGTACAACACATACGATACAATCGCAATATATTCGCGTCTTCGAAATCATTTTAACAAGCAAAACTACCTGTAAATTTTATTAAATATGAATTAACGTTTAGAAATGACTTCTAGAACATTTTGTGTTTATTATCAGAACGTGCGGGGCCTTCGAACAAAATCTTATAACTTCATCTCACTGGTTGTACAATGGAATTTCGACTTTATTTGCATTACTGAGAGTTGGCTCACACATGACATCACGAATATTTTGATGGTAGGTATGATGTTTTTCGCTGTGATCGTTCTGCGCTTGAGAGCGGTGCGGAGCGGGCGGGTGGCGTGGCTGTGGCGGTGCGGACTGAGTTTCTTGCTCTGCGCCGCGACTGGCCATGCCCCCCAGCCGCCGCTGCGGCGTTTATGGAAACCCTTCCAGTATTCAGAACCACAGTACATCTGAGTTGCGGAAGTCTTTAAGCAATTGAACGCGCAGTTTGATGAATTAAATGCTACCCTGCTTTTAGTTCTGTAATGCGGGAGGCTTTACAAACGCAATATTAGCGTTATGGATATAAATTCCTAGCGCTACTCAGATTAGCCTACCCCGCTTTTAGTTCTGTAATGCGGGAGGCATTACATACGCAATACTAGTGTTATGGATATGAATTCCTACCGCTACTCAGACTAAAAATTGGGTTATAGGTTTAACAGAATACACTCAGTAAGGACATCTATGTAATCAAGCGAAGATTAAGTAAGGATGAATATCATACTATTAAAAAAAAATTAATTGCATAAACGTATGACAATATAATCATGAAATTTTGAACATTAGACGAATCAATAATTATTAACAACAAAATTATCGAGCGTTAGGCACATTCTTGCTTATGTTTTTAGACAATGAATGCATTTTTTTAGGAGGTTTCCCTGCAGAGATGCGGTTTTTAGAATTTTTGCCCACGCCTTTATCTGTACGTCTGCTCACCGAAGTAGGTTGTAACCTTTTTTTTTCTAGTAACGCGTCGAGAAAATTTATTTAAGACCAACTCGTACGCTTGCTCTGAAGTTTGTGCACTCTCGAATGATTTCGTCATTCGTTTAATTTCTTTACTGCAAGACATAACTAATTTCCTTTAGTAATCGATGTCTCAAACACAATGCACTCAAAACAGCATCTAAATTCACAATAATTTCTTCTATTTAACACATTAATTAAGCTAATCAAAAAATGCGGAAGTAATGGTTTTAGTGAAAAATCGCCAACGGAACTAATTTAAATAAAAAGAAAACCGGCCAAGTGCGAGTCAGACTCGCGTACCTAGGGTTCCGTATTGTGGATGATAAATTTCTCGTAATTTTGTCATTTTTTTTCGTGAATCTCAACGGCTTTATTTTTCCTGCAATCTTTATGTAAATATTATCATGATTTTTTCATATTTTTTGGTCCACCAGTTTTGGAGATAACGGGGCAAAGACATATATTTTTGTGTTTTTTTTAAAGATTTCTCGAAATCTCTGCCAGTAAATGTAGTAAAAATATATATTTTTACAATTAGCTCTTTAATATCTATAATTTGATATACATATTGTACTTTTAGAACTATATTTATTTTTTCTTACTTTTGTTTTGTAAATATTTTAAACAATTTAAAATTTTTCATATTTTTTTTACACTGTAATATGTGGGCAAATTAATGCAATTTGTGTGCCAAATTTCAAGTATTTACCTTTAACGGTACTAAAGTTATGAGGTTGTGACATACGGACGGACGAACGGACAACGAAGTCTCACCATAAAGGTTCCTTATGTACCTTTTAGGTACTACGGAACCCTAAAAAACAACAGCGCGATGCGCATGATATCGCTATCTCTCTCTTGGCACGCGCCGCTTGCGATCTGAGCTCGGGGAGCATAGCATAGAAATCCCTCCCGAGTGTCAGATCGCACCTAAGTACTTTTATGCTATCTAGGGATCTGAGTAGAGGAAGCGTTTTAATTATGAAGTCTTGAATACTACACCGAAAACAATACCCGAATCCAGATCCGTGCCGCTTGCAATCTGAGGTCGGGGAGCATAGCGCAGAAATTCCTCCCGCGTGTCAGATCGCACCTAAGTACTTTTATGATATCTAGGGATCTGAGTAGAGGAAGCATTTTTCTTATGAGGTCTTGAATACTACACTGAAAACAATATCCGAATCCAGTTCGTTCGCAACTCTGAATAGTGGAATAGTATAAAGCAACTTTCTGTGAATTAATGCTACTAAACCCTTCCTCAGCTCAGAAGTACTGGGGTTCTGAATACTGGAAGGGTTTCCATAAACGCGCCGCCACGGAGTGCGTTTGGGTGTCATTACCGCTTGCCTCCGGTACTGGACATGGTCACCGTACACGTACGCGATTTTTAAATATTGCGTGTGTTTATATTCCGCAGGGCCCGCTGTTTAAAGATGCCTTCACTTCCTTTTTCGACATAGCCGCTAAAATAATAACTGACAGAACCAATGACACAATATTACGGAAGCAGACTGGATCGACCCTATCTCTTCCCAATTGTGTTTGAGGCCGAGTGGTGGAGCCTATGCAGTACAAATATTATCTGAATTTATAGCCTTTACTAACCTAAGTCAGTATAGTGACGTTCAAAATATTAATAATCGAGTGTCTCGTCACAGCCAGTGACATTCCACTCACGCCTGAGGATCAATTAATCTAGAACTAAAATATATACCCCCAATAAAGGCTGCCGGTGCTTACGTTTATAATTACAGGGCCGGTAACTATAACGAAATTAACAGTGAAATTTCAAAAAGTGATTGGAATAAATTATTTTTTTCGCTTGACTTAGAGGACCCCCAATATACCCCCAATAAAGGCTGCCGGTGCTTACGTTTATAAAAATTTATACTTGCGATTGTCGGCACTTGGTGAAACTTGAAACACATCTTGAATTAAAACACTTGTACTGTAGTTTCACTTTATTTTTGTTAACTCCCAACCGGTTTCGAATTTTACTCCATTTTCAAGGGAAGATCTTAATTAAAAATATTTCACATGATTCCAGGCACTAGCTCTGAGCAACGTAAACAATGATAACATTATCATTCACGTCCCCGTCGGCTTCGGATGTGGAACAAATCTGCAACTTATTTAATGATCATTTTAATTCTGTTTTCGAGACTTCGACTAATCAGACTTTAGATATTGACAACCTGATTTCGTCTCATGATGCAGTTTTCGATCTTAGTTCTACCAGTCCATCGTTTTTTAAACATTTACAATCAGTAAACATTAATAAAGGCGCTGAACCCGACGGCATTCGTCCAATATTTATAAGTAGATAAAGTAGTCAAACTTAACTTTACCTATTTCATTAATTAATTTAAAATCATTTGTTAAAGGATCAGTTCCTAGCATTTGGAAGCAGGCATGGGTGACTCCTATTCCTAAAGGCACAGTTAGTCAGGACATCGAAAAGTACCGACCAATTTCAAAATTATGTATATTTGGTAAAATACAAGAAAAGATAGTTACCGAGCAGTTGTCTAGTGCTGTACGTCATCATGTTATACCCCATCAGCATGGTTTTTATAGAAGTCGCAGTGTGGACAGCAACCTTCTCTCATTTACAGTGCAATGGATAACAAATGTCAAGTTGACGCCGTGTATACCGATTTTGCCGAGGCCTTTGATAAGATATGCCAAACACTTTACTATTTAAGCTTTGGCGGCTCATTAAGAATAGAAGTCAGGCTGTTGTTTTGCGTGGCTTTACCTCACAGCTAAAGCAAATCAGATCAGGAATTCCACAGGGCTTAATTTATTATTTATTTTGTGTATAAACGACATAACAAAAGCTATTTCAAATTCAAACGTATTGCTTTACGCTGATGACACCAAAATTTTTAGAAGTATACGTGAACCTGGTGACTGCAACCTGTTACAAAATGACCTGAACGTATTTGAAAGCTTTTGCAAGAACAACAATATATTTTTAAATCCGAATAAATGTTTCCTTATTACATTTCACCAGAAAGAAAAACCCAGTTAAGTATAATTATAAATTATGCAATAAAGATTTAACTAGAGTAACTAAAATTCGTGATTTGGGTGTCATCGTGGATTCCAACCTGAGCTTTGTACCCCACATTGATAACCTGCTTAATAAGGCCTACCGGCAGATGGGCTTTGTTTTACGTGTTGCTAAACCATGAAAAAATCCATCTACTTATGAACTTTTATATAATTGTTATGTTCGTAGCCGTCTGGAATTCGGTTGTACAGCCTGGCATCCGTATTATGCTACTCATACCGACAGAGTGGAAAAGCTTCAATTATAGAACTGGTCATATTAATTACTCTGATTATATGTTATCAGCAAAAAGGCACAACATTGAATTGTTACAGCATCGGCGTGATTTCATCGACGCCGTTGTTTTGTATAAAATATTAAATTCCATCATCGATGCCCCTGCATTATTGCAAAATATTATATTCCGTGTTCCTCGAAGACGTGAACGTGTTGCTAGAAAAAAACATTTGTTTTATAATACTTTTATAAGACGTGCGTGTAGACTTTACAATGATTGGCTTAATGATATTGATATTTTTAGTTTATCTTTAACTTCTTATAGAAATAATGTTCGAAAAGAAATCTCATCATAAATCTAAAATTGTTATAAATGAAATCTCTTTATAAGTGTTTTATACCAGATAGGTGTTTTCAGCTCAATGGATTGTAAGCATTTCTTTACAGGGGACTAATAGGTCTATTAATATGTTATTTGTTAGTTAATTTTCTTGAACTTTGTAATTATTTCTAAGTGACCGTTTGTTTCTTAATAAAATAAAATAAATAAGTAAGAACGCGGAAAAAAAAATCCTATACAAAAGAGAGAAAAAAAACCTGAAAATACAATATGGGTATGAAATTGTAGATATTAAAGAGCTGAATCAAATTATCCGCGAAAATTAATTTCACAAAAGCACTTCCCTACCAAACTACTTTAATTATCAAGCACTAAATAGGAACAAGCCTTGATCTGCAGAATTCTTTCGTGAAGATTCTTTTTTGAACAGACCCCCTCTATACAAGATGCGGACATAGAAGTATTCACTTCAAAAACCTCGAAAAAGTAGTTTTTTTAACGTTATCCCGTCCCCCGCTTATCTCCGAAACAAGAGGACTGAAAAAAATATAAGATGAAAAGAAAAAAATAGCTGTTAAGATATTAGGGTTCCGTACTCAGCGGGAGCCGCAAATTGTTTGTCAGGCACTACCATTTTAGCTGCTTGTTTGTATCGCCTTAATATTGCTATATCATCTTTATTTTTGTAATTTACCTTGTTTTTAGGGTTCCGTACCCGTCTTGTGTGGTGGTACGGAACCCTTTGTGCACGAGTCCGACTCACAATAAATTAGCCAAATTATTTTAAATACATTAATGAACTTATAACTTACTCTCTAAAATAAACTATCAAATACCGAATGAAAACAATTTCTATTAAATAGGACTCGTATATTTTGAACGAACTGTATACGAGCAGTTTCATTGTTCTGAATTCCAGTACCCAACAAGAGCTTCGGATTTTCGGAACTCTGGCAAAATTCCGACGTTGAATTTCATCAAACTAAACGAGATCAGGCCAGTATACAAGGGGGGGTTTGGGTGTCATATCCCCCCTTAAATCTTTTTTTTAGTTATCTTCCAAAAAAAAACAGTTCTGGGCGTGGCTAACTCATTTTACGATAGCGCGCGGGGGGAAATTCGTCCCGGTCTCAAAGCTCGCGTCTATCATAGCAAAACTATGAATAGAGTGGACGAGGTAGGGTCAAAAGTAATACGTATTTTATTTTATCTAATTTATTAGTGTATTTCGATCATAGTTATACGGCATTGATCCTACTTGCTATCACGTTGAGACGTAAATATATTATGGTCGGCCAAAAGTGGTTTTTTGAGTGTTTGATTTATCAGTTGACACTCGGACCATTTCAGACACTCCCTTAGAGGTACATAATAATATCGTGATGGTTAATTGTCACCATTACCTGTGCTGTAAATATTTTCCGCGTGTTGAGCTGGTTTTACACTTGCGGGAAAAAAAATTGGACCAATTATTTCTTTACAAAAAACTGTTATTAGAGTTGTTATTACAAAAAGTGGAAACTAACAAATACATTCAGAAGGAATGCACTACGTCACTATCTATCTCACTGTAGCCTATCTCAATTATGTCATTACCTCTCTCATTTAACTACGTTTAACTGCGTTACTATCTCATTCCAACTCATTTTAAATAGCGTCACTATTTATCTCACTCTAACGCGTGTCAAATGGCGTTTCTAATGAACGTCAAATAGCTTAACTGCCCGCCACTCTTTCATTCTAAATTCTAATTATTGAAAAAAATACGCAGCTCCTTTGATAGTAAAATAGCAATATCTTTTTTTCAAAAGTAATACACAGAAATTGTCAGATCAATTTAAAAACAAGATTTGATGAGCCGTTATTTTAGACAATTTGCTAAACTAACATAGTACATTTTTTTTCAGGGTGTGGTGTCAAACTAACCTAATTACACAAAATTGCTCATAAATGGGGTATTTTTTTTCTTCCTGATGTTATAGCATTTCTAGGTTTATTTTTGACTTTATCAATAGCAGGACTATTCAGGGTTGCGCAACAAAAATTTTGTCCTTAGAATTTAGAACTGGTAAGCTTTGGCTCTCAAAAATCTATTCGGAGTTGTCAAATTTCAAATTTATAAAAGTACCATCAACTCGAAGACTATCTACTTTTTGCTGAGGTCATATTTTGATATTCTGGTCAGTCATGAGCTGGCCTATCAGCCTTCCAAGGGATAGCGTTGACTTTTGGGACACCTGTATACACTTGGAATAAATCGCCAAGTGTTTAAAATATAGAAATTTATTTCTATCATAGTTTCAAATGTTCAGGTCCTTTTACGCAAAATGAAAAAACAAAACTCTTTTAGGATTAATTTGTTGTCCCTCTGTTTGTCTGTCTGTCCGTTTGTCTAGGCAATTTTTCTGGGTAAAATTAATAAATGCCAATATTTACGGCCCTGTAAAAACATTCATACAATTTTCTCTTTATGAAAATATAGGGATCGACACTTGACATAGTATTTTGCATTTGAAAGAAAGCACAGTAATGAACTGTAGAACAAGTAATATAAAAATATAAAAACCATATTGTTCTATTCTAAAGGGATTATTTATCTACTGTTTGTTCAATGTGGCGATAGCTTTGTTTTTTTTTTCTTACCAAGTATTTTCATACAAGGTTTTCTTAAGGGGAAAAAAAAATGAAAAATTTATTCATTTCAATTATTATAAGTTTACAAATCAGGGTATGTATCCAGCGGTCCCCAACGTAAGCTAGGCTTGAATCTTGGGGCCTAGGTGACACGATTGACAGTTACAAATTAAATTGTTTGTCCTCGATACCCTGCTTAACAATAGTTACTTGTTTCACAGTTATAACTTAAGCTAAACATGCAAAGTGAGTGTGGTGTGTAGTGTGGGTGAGGGTGTTTATGTGTGGAGGTGGGTGATTGTTAAAATATAAATATTATTATGGGGGAGGTCGGTGGGTGTGGCGTGGTGGGGATGGAGGATAGAAGTGGATAGTGACCTGCCTATATTTGGTGTTCTAGTATATTTTCAGTTTCTTTGTAATTTTGAGTTAGTATCCACTGTTCTATAACTGTTTTGGCCTTGAAGACCGATAGACCTCTAAAATCGCAGACCTTTGCAATCTTATTGTAGACAAACTGGTGTATAAAGGGAGGCAGTCATTGTGCAAAGGATGTGCACACTCCCGAAGCGGGTATTCTATAAACTCTCTTGGTAACAATATCAAGAGAGGCATATTGTTTTGATCCCAGAGTGATTTTATGAAGCATGCAGGTAGTCCTCACAATAAAGAGTTGTCGTACCGTCAGGATTTTATTTTCGGAGTAGAGCGCCTCAGTTGAGTATCTGAAGTGTTTTTTCTGCATCACTTTTATAACTGAGCGCTGTGCTCTTTCCAATTCTATTAAAAAAGTTTTACATGCGCCGCCCCAGGCCAGGATACAGTACGAGAGTAAAATGAAATGTCGACTCCCCATAGTGATTCACTTGGGACTGGAAGTGAATTACTATGGGAAGTTGAAATTTCATTTTACGAATTTTCCAAAAATTTTTATTGTTCCAAGATACTGAATACTTATCAAGCCTCCAGTATGAATTTGGACGATGATCAAAAAGTCACCTTGTATATTTTTCATTTTAAGGAGAGTCCTTATTTCTTCCAAAGAACCCTCGAAAATCTGGCGTTGTTCATGTTCTAGAGTCAGGTCCATCCATAAACAAATATTTTTGTGATACACAACCACTTGCTCTTATATTCGGCCTTGCCTTTGTAATCCACTTAATCTGTATGAAATAAGGATGGCTGCCTTGCAAAAGATCAGTATACCGCCATTTTTGGATATGTTATATAAGTAGACCCCTTTATTTAAAAATGCAAGTTTCCCAACTTGGGATGCTGCCGCGGGCTCTACCATGTCCTTAAAACAATATAAATTTCGAAGTTTTTTCAGTTTTCATTACATAAATCCCAGACTTTTGGGTTACTAGCATAGGTGTTTTCTAGTGTAATTAACTTCACAAAATGCGCTACAATTTGGTATTTAAATCATCTTCATAAACATTAGCTATCAAGATACGATACTTCAAAATATAAGCAGTTAGGACAAATTCCACAAAATTTCGATTTCTTTTACATTTTATATTAAATAAATCCTGAACTGTAGGTTTAACTAAAAATATTTTATCAGAAGTACAAACTTAACTAAATTTGCTAAAATTTGTTTTTTGAATTATCTTTTTATAATTAAAAGTTCCCAAGATATGAAACTTGCAAAGTATCAGCCATTGTGGAGAAGAAAAGAAATTTATTTACAAATATTTAGAATTCGAACTGAAAACTTATTTATCAGAAATAAATATACTACTAATGTACTCAAAGATAATGTAGCTTTCTACCAATGAAATAATTTTTAGTATAAGTTCAGTAGTTCCAAAGATTACCCTCTAAATAAATAAAAATATACGAATTTTACCTTTTTCTTAATATTAAATTATAACATCAATAATAAGATTAAAAACAAACGGTAAAAAGTCTGCATATGCAGAACAAAAAATCTACAATTTTCGTCGCTTAGATGGACCTGGCGTATCATCTTTTGCTTCATTACTCTCTATGTCACCGTGCTTTGATTGTTCAAAATCATCATTTTCATCGTCACTTTCATCAGTTATATCAGGCACATTTTCACAAGATTGACCAATACAAAATGTGTATAATATTGAACACTTCAGCCCAGCTTTTCGGAACCCACAGGGATTGCCACAACCTTTTTTGCAACCACATGAAATTAATTTGAGAATAGATTCTGGAGCTGGGTCCCTCACTGTTTTCACTGGAGAGAGACCGCGTTGACTGCGTATCCAACCCCATTCAGTAGGGTCTTTATCAAATACCAACCATTTCTGATCTTAGGGAAGGAAAGCGTGCAGAATCTTGAGTTAGTGGCAATCTAGCAAGGTTAAAATTAATTTTTGAACCTGCCCTTACAAATAACTTGTAACGTAGCTCGTTAAGGTTTTGAGTGTAAGGATCACCCCCATATAGTGCAATTAATAATCTTTCGCCAATCTGTGTGACCTTTTCAGGAGTTGTATCACTTTCCTGGAATTCTGTGGCATCTCTTCTTAGTTGCGGATCTTTTTGAAGAAGAAAACAAATTTTGGTTTTACCGTGACCGAAAAGAGTTGATGTCGTATCACACTCACTGAAAGCGTGAATAAAAATAACTACATCAGTTAAAGCAGCATACTTTAAGGAGTTAGTTGTATATAATAAATATCTGGTTTATAGCCTCTTCCATGTTTTTTTTTAGCTAACCCTGTGAGTAGAACTAAAAGATCCACATCTTCACCAGCTAAGATAACAATTTCGAATTTATCGCTTATCGAAATGGCAGTGGTGACAATTTTTTCATCAGAATCTTCTGCTGCCTGTTGCATTTGTATGTTAGCCTTTTCCAAAGTCTTTTTCAGTATCTCAATGAAACGCGTCTTATTATTCTCATTCGCTAAAAAGTTTTCTTGAGTGACTTGTGTGACCGTTGTTTCGTCAAATATTATAAACAGATAATTCAAAAAACAAATTGTAGCAAATTAAGTTAAGTTTGTACTTTTGATAAAACATTTTTCAGTAAAACCTACAGTTCAGGATTTATTTAATATAAAATGTAAAAGAAATCGAAATTTTGTGGAATTTGTCCTAACTGCTTATATTTTGAAGTATCGTATCTTGATAACTAATAAGTTTATGAAGATGATTCAAATACCAAATTGTAGCACATTTTGTGTAGTTAATTACATTAAAAAACACCTATGCTAATAACCCAAAAATTTGGGATTTATGTAATGAAAACTGAAAAAACTTCGAAATTTCTATTGTTTTAAGGACATGGCAGGGCCCGCGGCAGCATCCCAAGTTGGGAAACTTACATTTTTAAATAAAGGGGTCTACTTGTATAACATATTGGCGGTATACTGACTTTTTGCAAGGCAAAAAATAAATAATTTATTAGATTATTGGTATTTTATGGGTTTTTGCTTAAATATGCT
This sequence comes from Ypsolopha sequella, assembly GCA_934047225.1. Lineage (NCBI taxonomy): Eukaryota > Metazoa > Arthropoda > Insecta > Lepidoptera > Ypsolophidae > Ypsolopha > Ypsolopha sequella. The sequence continues at coordinate 13,568,208 of OW203983.1, forward strand.
GATTCAACTACTAATCAGATCAACGTTAAACACACACACATGTTTTTTCAGATCTTTATCTTTTCGTTCTCAAGACAGTTACCTAATTGGACACATTTCACTGCATAGATTTTATTTTGAAAAAGACGCATTTTTAAGTCATAGATACGTTTTATGTCTGAAACTACTGCTGTAACACGAAAACATGGTTTATTTTCCGTTGTCAAGACAAACATTTCAAATACTTTTACGGAAAATCCAGAAATACTTACCTCGATAATGCCGATTCACTGATTATGCGTACCGGCAGACCACGAAGCGAGCGTTGTAATGTAGACTTTCTGACAATATAATTATGTTCAAAATCGCTCAATAGGATTATTGTGTCCCCCTGACCAGACCTTAAATAAAAAAACCGGTCAAGTGTGAGTCAGACTCGCGTACCTAGGGTTCTGTATTGTGGATGATAAATTTAAGTTTGTAATTTTTTTTTCCTGAATTTTTCAACCTCTTTATTTTTCCTGTAATCTTTATGTGATAGTACATTACATCTGAGACCAGTAATTAAAGATATCCAGGACGAGTACGTTAAAAGTCCGAGCCCTAACCGCATGCAAAATTTCGAGTTTGTAGGCCTGCTAGAACACCTTTAGACTTTTGATGATCTGTCAGTCAGTCAGTGACAAAATAAGAGAACTTTGACTTGAAATATTTCATAATTAAATATAGGTACAAACTTGTAAGTTGGGGGTAGAAGTAGGTTCAGTAAGTACTCTTGGAAACTGCAATTTCAGACTTCTAGCTTTACCCACAACGAAGATACAGGGGGGTTGAAAGTACCGTGAGTTGCTTCGAGAAAAGGATGGTACGGCCGTTCCGCGTTTTTTTTTTGGGAGATTTTTGCGCCCCCAGATAGTTAAAAAAGAAATGGTATGTAATGGATTTTCATACGAATTTCCTGAACAGTTATTCAGATTTCCTGGAGACTTGAAATCTCTTGTACTTTCTGGCATGTCTATGCAATATGTAATTATAGCATTACAACGTATTTTTGAGAAAACACATATTTCATACTTTTTGGTCCACCAGTTTTGGAGATAAGGGGGGGACATACAATTTTTTAATGGTTTTCAAGGATTTCTCGAAATAGATGCAATTAAATATATTTTTACAATCAGCTTTTTAATATCTACAACTGGCATATATTAAATTATGTTAAGGTGTGTTAATTCGAAAACCATTTCGAGAGTTAGTTAGTTAGAGTTCGAGGTATTTTCGAAGTTTTGGTCTAAAAAACCTCATGATGATGAATATTTTGACGAAAAGGCTGCAACTTCCATTTGCCCTCGTCTGACGTCACTTGAGTAATGGCGGTTTAGAAATGTGTCCTTTGCTATCAAGATTATTATTTTTTTTTTCATTTTTCCACTTAGTGGAAAGGCAAAGGGATCTTAGCCCATACAGCCATGTCTGACGGTATAGTTATTATCTGTTTATATGCACTATCCTCTTCTGTTGAGGATCATCTGAAAGGTCTGTCCTAAGTCACTGTCCTGTCGTTTCCGCTATAATGATAGCCTTATAACGCAAATACAACAGGGTTAGAAAAAACACACGAAAAGGCACAGCCCGCACTTTTGTTCCATTGAACAACACACTACACAGGTTACGGCGTAAAAAAGCGATTTTCGGATATAACATACATAATTTTGTGGTTTTTAAAGTTTTCTCGAAACCAGTGACAGTACCTAAATATAGTAAAAGAGCATTTCTCAAAAAATTTGCTACTAATTCAAAAACTTGTCCAAAATGAAAATATCGTAAATATATTATATAACATAAAAATCTGATAATTTATTATGTTTAGATTGATGATATTGGTATAGCACGTATGTGATTTCACCGTTTCAGTGATAAAATTGTGAAAATCCAATTAGGGGGTGAAAAAAAGCGTCCTATTTTGTTACTACTTATTTGGTGAAAATTGGATAAGTTATTGTAGATATACTAGTAGCAAACATTGTTTCTTTAAATTCATGATTATACTTTTAATAATTTCAGCAAAAATATCCCTTTAAATAAAAACATATTTACGAAAACTCTGCAATAATTATTTTTTGTTACCATTGGTACAAACATAAAGGCAAAAGTTTTTATTTTATGAAAACCAAAATTAATTATAGAAAGATAATATTATTTATCCCGACATGTTTCTATTTTTCATTATTAACGATCATTTTTAGGTGTTTTAAGTCAATTAAAACCCAGGAAAATTCAAAATTAATGTTGATTAATTTTGGGACAGTAACAAAATAAGAGTAACAAAATTCCTTTTTTGTTACCTTTTTTGCTACTTTTGTTTGAATTCCTTTTTTGTTACCTAACTTTCCTCTTATACATTACTATGCCAAAGTAACAAAAGAAGAAGTAACGAAACGAGAATAATTTATGTTTTGTAATTTATTCATCACAGTAAAAACAATAACTGTTTTATTTAAATTCAACTCGAATGTTACTTAGAATATTCTCTTTCAAAAACCAACAATGGTTTTATGAGATATTAACAATTTACCTGTAAAATCTGGTAACAAAAACTGAACAGAAATTGAGCAATAGTAGGCACGTGTACACTCTAAGACGCCATCCAGCAGAGAGAGATTGCTCAACAAAATGGCATACTGAAATGTCACGTAGAGTGTTGCCAAAAACTAAAAATATCAACTTATTGGTATATTTCACAAAAGTAATATGCTAAAATTGGTAACAAAAGAGGATGTCACTTTTTGAAACTTTTCTGGGACAAGATTAAAATGTGTTTTTTGAAAAAATAATGCACTAGTCTCTTCTCAAAGATAATATGAAATGAACCCCGACATAATGATTAAGCAATTAAAATCAAAAAATACGTAGGATGCTTTTGAACTTTCCGAAATATTAGCGATCAAAGTATCAGTAAGTCGTATGGGACACGTGACTTTTCATACATTAAAATTTGGGAATGTTTTTTATTTACTTAATTTTAATTAATATATAATTATTTTAGACATTCAGTATTTTTTTTCGTATTCAAAAATAAATAAAGAAAACCACACCGTCTACAGTTAAATACTGTTAGACCATTTTGTACACAATAATGATAAATAACTTTGTGGGACAGCAAAAAAATCAAGTTACGAAAAAAAATGAGAAATGCTCAAAAATATATATTTTTACAATCAACTTTTTAATATCTACAATTTGATAGCCATTTTGTATTTTTAGAATAATATTTTTTATTTTTCTTAGTTTTCTTTTAGGAATATTTAGAACAATTTAAAATTTTGTATTTTTTTTTACACCGTGATATGGGGGCAAATTAATTCTATTTTTGTGCCAAATGCTATGTCTTTAACTTTAACGGTGCTAAAGTTATGAAGCTGTGACATACGGACGGTCGGACAGAGGAAGTTCCTTTTGTATCTTTTAGGTACGGCACACGACACGTATTTTATGTATTCGAAGAATTTCTGATCCCCCCCGAGACCAAACCCTAGCTACGCGCGGGCACCGATACCTGGCACACACACACACTATGCATTATGCACACACATAACATAAAGTACATACACATTCTACTCATGCATGACAATGGAAAACGAGCTTTGTATGAAGTATTTGTTATCTGTAAACCGACCCTCCGGCAAAATAAATTACTGGTCACTCACTGCTCGTAATCAATGAAACATGATTTGTTACTAATGTATTTAATATTTTAACAAGCATGTTGATTTCTCATTCAATCACAAAACGAATACTTCATGGATGTATAGGGTATAGGTTCGTGGAATACTTACAAAACGTGTGATCTATTTTTAGAGTTCCACGCCCAAAGAGCAAACCGCTGTCCGTCCGTCACGGGTCTCTAGCTCTTAGACGGGATGAAATAGAGACCTGAAATTTTGATATGTGGTGTAAAATGTAGACCCAAAACCAAATATTATATTTAATTAAGTAATTAAATTATTTTTCAAAGGGGCCTCATACTTTTTTTTACCCTAGCTTGCGTTGTATCATTGTCAAGAGCTTATTGAGTAGAGTATACACATGTTATTAGTTTTGTTACATTATACAGAACATACTATAACTATGTGTACACCATCTTATAAATAAATCGATGTAATAAATAAATCACTATAATAAATAAATCGCTGTAATAAATAAATTGACGTAATAAACAAATCTATGTAATAAATAAATCACTGTAATAAATAAATCACTGTAATAAATAAATCACTATAATAAATAAATCGCTGTAATAAATAAATCGTTCTCATAAATGAATCGCTCTAATAAGTAAATCGCTGCTATAAATAAATCGCTGTAATAAATAAATCTCTGTTATAAATAATTACTGTATTCAACAAAATAATTTGGCCCCATTTCGGGAATTCCGAAGGATTTTTGATCAAATTTCAGGAGGTTTATATTTTAGTCAATAATTCTAAAGTTGTACATTTTTGTGTCGAGCTTATGTTGCTTCTGTATAGTCGACTAAGCGACCTCTCATTTTATATACATACATTTCTAAAGTATGGTTGGGTTTCGTAAATACAAGTTTTTTAAAACATGGATAATTTATTTTTCACAGGGGGGAATTCCGAAGTATGTCGGGGTAATTCCGAATAACGTTCAAAAGTAATCTGTATTGAATGAGACTTAAGGAGCAAATGTCTTTTTTGTCATATTTTATTCCTCTCACAAAGATTCTCTTGATTTCCTTCTATGGAGTGAGTAATCTCATTTTTCCAATTTTTTACTTCGGAATTACCCCGCGAATAATCAGTGATTCTCAACGTTTCAGTTACTAGTTTTTCTAACTGTGAAGTAAAGGGGTTTAAAATTAATATTTGAAGCAAAAAAAGTACCGTTTTATGAATTATTATTTAAAAAGGAAAAACTGAATGAAAACCAAGTTAATTATATTAAGTCTATCTATTGAAACTGCAGTTTTATATTTAGTCTTTCTACAAATATTCAGTGGGTCTTAAAATTATACCGTGTCCTTATTACTAAAGTGAGAACAAAAAATGGAAAACACGTTATATATTTAAGTATAAACTTTTTTTTATTTCTTCGGTTGCTTTATCAAAATCTTCAGGCGTGTAGGATTTTTTTCAATACCTATATATTTTCGCGGCATAATTATCCTGAAATATGTGAAAAAAATGTTCAGTATGGAAAAATTATTTTTAAAAACTAAATATGTGCTTTTAAGATAAGTCCTTTACTGACTGCATACAAATTTGAGATGAGTTTTAATAAAAAAAACTGGCCAAGTGCGTGCAATGTAAGGTTCCGTAGTTGCCCATCATTATATACCCACCTAGAAGGTTCATAAACTTATATTTACCTCCTGTTTTACACAACTAAAAATTTCATTTAAGTAATTTTGAACAGAATTAGTTCTAAATTTTCATTTTAGATTGGTCGACTATTACTCGTTAACTTGGAAAGCCTACTTAGCTGTGACAGTTTTTCTTTTAATAAGATTACAAGATGATACAACTTATTAAAAATTAATTAAGTGCGTCTCTAGGTACACTTTAAATATTAACGTCATTAATGTTTGAGAACCAGAGATCATTACTATGGAAAACAAAAATGGGATAATACCGAATCGGAATTACCCCAGAGGGGAAATTACGAAAATAAAATTAAAACATAGCTAGCGCATTTTGGTCTACATTGCAATACGCTAAAAACGACAATCTATCGTAAAAACTAACAATAATTGAATTAACTTACCAAGTTTCCGAGATATGGAAATTGGGGTAAACCCGAAAGTCGAAAAATGGCGCAAAAACGGGTGGTGTAGCAAAATGTCGTCTAGCACACGTCACAACCACGTGGTGACCACCGTTGACTGAGGCGCGTGGAGCGAAAGAATTTGGCGTCTGAATGAATGTTGCCAGTGTATGAAATTCTCATGCGTCACGGAGATATTTGTCACTTTCGGGATTTCCCCATTTTCGGAATTACCCCAATACACCTTATAGTCAGAAATAAGTCGGATACGTAAATAGTTCGACAAACACGCCTAACAAAAACGTAGGCTTCAAAGGGGTGGTGGTTTCTGTACATGAAATCAAACTACTTATAACTGAAAAACCGGTTTGGGTATAGATATATACTATACACACTATAGGAAAAAGTTTTTGTTTGGGTGCCGTGCCTCCTTATTGACACTGACCACATCATCAAGTTCAATCACTGTTGTTTCATTTTATTTTTGCTTCTAGGTGGTGGTAAAGTTCCGTTGCACAGCTCGAATCCTGATAAGGAACCATACCTATTTCTATCTTGGCTCTATAACATTTGGAGAACCATTTCATTGACAGACATCGCAGAGTGTGCTACAAACATTTTGAACAAACATTTTGTATATCTGGTCCCGTGACGTCAACAAAATATTGAATGGCACCAGAGCGCGATATAATACTAAAGATGATATACAAAAACAAGCGTGTGATTATTATAAGAGGAAAAATAAAAATCATTGATTCTCATTGTGTGTTTTCATTCACTGTTACCCATTCTTAACCAATATTATAACCCAATTTTTTAACTGTGTACTTCTAGCTGTCAAAATTTGTATGGAATTCACCCGAATTCAATACACATTTTGACAGCTCGAAGTGCACAGAAAAAATTGGGTTATAGATCAGCAAGCAGCAGTACAGGCAGGTACCTACTGTATATGCATACATACCTATTTTGTCTATATATGAATATGTAGTTGTGATATTAGTTTTGGCACAGTTCGCTAGATGGCGATGTCACACAAAAGCGACTGATGTCTCTGGTTCTCACTTTCTCATGTACAGTGGAGACCACATCAAGCTATACACTTGCAGTACGACATTAGCCCCTACAGAGAAGAATATAAGATAGGTACAAAGTCCAATGTGTCTTACTTGATGCGGTCTCCACTGTACCTACCTATAATCTTTGGCTGATTGTGGGCCATGTCTAAATACCTCGGACGAATGTGATGCTTCGTCCGAGCTAAATACACATGAATCTACACCTAATATTTAAAAAAATTGCCACTTTTTTTAATATTTCGTTTTAAATAGTGTTGCCCTCGCATCTTTTCCCAACATTATAGGGAATAAATTAAGTCATTGTTTGTAGCATTGACAGCAAATGTAAAATTATACAAACGAACAAAAAGATTGACAACTATTTTTTATTTTTTTTTATTCAGGAACAACAGTCATACATGAAACTTAAATAACACGAAGTATTGTTTATTAAAAGACATTTAGTTCCCCTAAATTATCTAAGTACAATATCATCACTTCAAGAACTTAAAATAACTAAACTTAAACTTTAAATGTGTTTTCTTACATAACTTTTAACAAAATTTAAACTGTTACAAAACAAATCTGTTTCGCACACCCATCGTTGTAAGTCTTACAACTTTGTCTAATAAAACTGTTAGAGACACTACTTATAACTAACATAAATATCTACTTTTATTTTACCCACTGCAATCAAAAAAATATGTTTATTACGACAGCTGCGTTTGCACCTATGAATGAATGAAAATCTGTCGTAATAATTCCGGAGCATCGATTGAATTAAGAAGTTTGTACTTACCTACTTATAAAAATGTTATATCTAAATATTTACATGGGTCACACTTCATCATTTTATGACGGTGTTAATGTATTTGCACTATTCCATCGGATTTCATCTTCGTAAATATATATTTTTCACATTTTTTATAGGTCAGAACAAAAATTCTGTGGAATTTTCGACGAAAATATTATAATGGAGTTGGCAACAATTGGTCAACGGTTTCAATGCAATCTAATTGGTGTATTTTAAAACGTTGCTTTAGGAGTATTATGACTACAGTTGGCTTAACGTTGGATGAATAATGGTTTAGGTAGATTAGGTGTACATAGCACTCAGAATAAGGAACATAGCAATAACAAACGCTCCAGCTGTTTTTGACATGAGGTGGGCGGTCCACCATTTTGAAAAAAAAAAGCACCAAAGAAAAGGCTATCATGGTCTCTTAGATACCTTTGCCTGTCCAAAAATGGGACAAATTGAGGAAAAAAAAAAAAAAAAAGTCATTAGTGCGCTGATGGTGATTTGTGATCTGTCTGATTGATGACCGTACCCGACCCAGTGTTGCCACCTTAGCCCTTTTCGGGCTAGATCTAGCACTTTTTACTGTAGTTGAACTCGTTTTTTGATGATTTAGCCCGAAAAGAGCAATCTAGCCCTTTTCGTTATGTGTATATTTATAGTTCTGTGAACCTAATTAAAACTAAAACCAGAAACAAAATGGGGCTAAAAACAATTATATCCATACTACGTATACGATGGGGTTTAAAACGACTGAGAGAGTCTTGCTGTTCACACAAGGTGTCAACTGAAATAATAAAAAACTGTAGGATTCATTTGAAATTTTCGTTCAAATCCGCAAAAAACGCAGATGTCAATCAGCCATCAACTTTTTCTGCTTCAGCAGGTACGATTTTTAACAATTCAATAACTTAGTTTCTACTCTCTTTAGGTTTACTCTGTTGCATTTTCTGAAATTACTTACTACATTTCAAATAAACAATTTTTAGCACTTTTGATGGCAAAATTTGCTAAATCTAGCCCTTTCTAGCTTGTCCAACCGCTCTTTTTCAAAAACCAAGGTGGCAACACTGACCCGACCAACGACCAAACTATAAAAATTCGTTGAATATTTTTCTCTGCTGCTGCTGTGCTGTGTTCATAAAAGTGTTCCGGGGTGCTGTCTGTCTGTCTGACTGACTGACTGAGCTGAGCCGAACAACTTTGTCTAAATATGTCTCTACAGCAAACAGTACATAAGAAAATCAAATGTTATCATTTTTATTAGTAACTTTCTGCTTTTTGGGCTAGCTCCTTTATTCGTAGAGAGTCTTTTGTGTAGTGAAGTGAAGATGCAACCGCTAGTTTCTCCTGTTGGTAAGTGAGGTTTTGTTTTTGCATATTATTATTTATCTTATTTGGCCAATTACAGATTCAGTTTGTAGTTTATAGATTATAGATTGGTTTGGGCTCAAAGAGAATGAATGTGGAAGGTAAAGTTCGACCGGGCCGTCGTAGGATGTATGTCAACCAATTTGACCAAAATTTACTAAAGAAGTCGAAAACACCTGGAATAGAAGGCTAGATTGATGGATGTAGAAGAAGTGTGTCAGGCTAGTAGCAGATGGAAATGTGTAGTCTCCGCCTACCCCTCTGGGAGATAGGTGTGAGTTATATATATATTTTATTCCTCTTTCTGTGACAAGATGCAACTAAATTATTGCTTGTTTTTATAGTACATGTACTATTAATGGTCTAGAGGATACTGAAACTTAGGGGATAGAATAATTTGACAGATACTTTTTAAACAATGAGATCATTCTCCTTGCAGTTATGGGCCACTCTCACTTGTCCTGTCCTCGAAGGCCAAGGGTTAGAGCATTAATAAGGCGGCAGATATTGGGACTTGTACTGTCAATACTAAGTCTATGGTGGTCTACAAATAGTTTTTATTTTATTGTGTGAGTGTGTATACCCAAAATAACAAAATGTTTTTTTCAAATACCGTTTAAGGGCCTTTTTATTTTTTGTATGTTATATTCCACATAAATGTAAATACTTAATTGAATGGTTTTAGCTGCTATATTTTGCCCCTCAGTGGGGTCGTCATCAGGTGAATAGAAAAATATCATATTGTCATACTAGAACCAATACCGTGAATGTCATTTTTTATTATTCTTTACCCTTTGACTTTAAAATTTTGAATAAAATATAAAATGATAGTAATTTTGACTTTTGCGGTGTTGCACATAAAAAACCAACAAACTTGCGAGCTAACAATGTGTAAGTCAAAATGTTAACCGTCTTCCATTTTATTCAGAAATTTAATGTCAGAGGGTAAAGAATAATAAAAAATGACATTGGCGGTATTGGTTCTTGTATGACGATATAAACTATTGTATAGATTAATCTATCCACTTCTCACTTTGATACAATGTCTGTCTATATTCACACATAGAAATACAGATTGGATTAAAAACAATAGCAGTCGCACTGTGTATATTGTTTATCGCTCAAATATACTTTTATTTATAACCCAAATCAAAAGACCTTGAGAATAAACATGGTGATTGTTCTATTCACTTCTCACTTACTATCTCTGTGTATATTTGGACATAGAAATATAGGTAGCATTAAAAACAATAGCAGTCAATGTGTATAATGTTAATCAGTTGTACAGAAACATTATAATAGTATTAATATAAGGTATTTGATAGAATAATGATTTATCAACATTGTCAGCGACTTCTGCTTATAAATAAATACAAAATATGAGCACAAACATGGACATAATATTAAAGCCACTGATTGTGAAGGTACTGAACAGTACTGATTACTAAAATCTGCAACACCCTAAACTAAAGAACTTTGTTTATGTTGCAGTCACCCAGTACACATACACTCTTTTTTTTAGGGTTTCATCAAATTATATCAGAAATTTTGTCTTGTTACATATATGGACTGGTTTTTGAAAAAGAACATAAAAAATCTTCTTTAAAACCTTTTTTTAAAGCATTGTTGTGTTTTACATGAGGTATATTTTCCAAGGTTAAGTTGGGTCTGATTAATCTTGATTACCCCTTCATGGTACATATTACAGGTGGTAGAGCTGATGCCGGGCTCGACTGTGGAGGTACCACCATCTTACTTGGAGACCCCCTCGAAGTGATTCGGGGGAGAGTAAGAGGACAGATCACAGGCAAAAAACCAGGAGGCCCACTATGCCTGGGGCCGATGGGTGGCGGTATATCCATCCCTCATAGCCGGGCCTTATATGGAACAGACTGGTGACGGGCAGCGGCGTCACTGGTGCAAGGGTCCCGGCACCGCGCTCACCAACCCGCCTGCCCAGCGTGTGTGAGTATGGGCAATTCTTCCAGGATGACCGCCGGGAGTGGCAAAGTCCTGGTAAAGCTTATGTCCAGCAGTGGACGAACTAAACTCCGGCCGTTCATTCGAGAGAATGGTGACGTTTGCAAATGTCAGGGGATAAAACCTTTTTTTTACTGTTTTGCATTTCAATATTTTATATTTATCATGATGATTTTAGGGTAGATTGTATATCGTTAAAAGGTCCCATTTGTTAATAAAAAGTATTTTTGTCGTATATATTTTCCACTTCCTAGTACAAAACTTAATGAATCAGCTGACACAATTTCTATGTAAAAGTTAAAAAAAAGAGAAAAAATATTATTTTTGGCGAAAAGTTGTCTATCAGCGATACTGTCAAGTTATTTCTGTCAAATCAGCAATCATAATGCCTGCAGTATGAATCCTCGACTTTTTGAATCGACATTTCAGAAAAAGGTTTATAATATCTGCAGTGTAAGGCAGTGTTGTCGTATTATAAAACTGATATACCTTACCAAATAATAGGATCGTATATATATTCTATTCCAGGGGATTTATTTATAAAAAAAGTTTAAATAATCATGATTTGGATTTATTTTGTCCCATTTGTTGTACCGTTGATATTTTTTTAACGTGCCTTTATTTATTTTTGTCGTGAAGAAGCTCTTGTTGACTTGTAGTATTTTTTCGAGATATCGCCACACTCCATCTGTCATCATTCTCTCGAATTAACGGCAGCAGTTTAGGCTGATGGATGATGATGGTACATATTAACGTTAATATGTTTGTTGTGTATGAAAAACATTTTTGGTTTAATGTTTAGGGTTCCGTACCTAAAAGGTACAAAAGGAACCTTTATGGGTGAGACTCCATTGTCCGTCTGTCCGTATGTCACAGTCTCATAACATTAGCACCGTTAAAGGTAAAGACATGAAATTTGGCACAAAAATATCATTAATTTGTCCACATATCACAATGTAAAAAAAATATGAAAAATTTTAAATTGTTTAAAATATTTCCAAAACAAAAGTGAGAAAAATAAAAAATATCCTATGTATACAATATGGGTATTAAAAGTATTTTATAAAAATACAATATTATGGATATCGAATTGTAGGTATTAAAAAGCTAATTGTAAAAATATATACTTTTACTATATTTACTGGCACTGGTTTCGAGAAATATTTAAAAAAACACAAAAATATGTATGTCCCCCCCCTCCCCCCCTTATCTCTGAAACTGGTGGACCAAAAAATATGAAAAAAAATCATGATAATATGTGTTTGCATTAAGGTTACAGGAAAAATAAAGCGGTTGAGAAATTCACGAAAAAAAATGACAACATTAAATTTATCATCCACAATACGGAACCATAGGTACGAGAATCTGACTCGCACTTGGCCGGTTTTTTTTTATTGGCCTACACCCATCTACATCCTATGTTTATGGAAAGCCTCTTATAATCAGGTGGATAAAAAAGTAGTGAAAATACCTTCATACCAAATTTGGTGCTTATATCCGCCTGGTTGACTATTAGGTCTGTCAAAGCAATTAAAATATCAAAATAGATTTGGAAATGGGTTTGGAACAATTTACCACCTTGCCTTTTGCCTTGCAATCTTGCCTTTCAACAGAACTCAAACTAATATTTAAGATATGAATCACCAATACACTTCTGATACATAAAATGAAAATAACAATATTGAATTTTAACCAATCACTGAATGTAGAGCTGTACGTTTGTGTTTCTTTGTGTGTTACAGTTTATATGTTTGTTTGGACATTTACATGTTAACTACCCACTGCTTCGCAGTGAATGACTCAACCTCATTCTAATGTCAGTCTTATTATTCATTGCAGTAGAGTAATATTAGTAGTTGGAGCAGTAGAATCTGTATAGGGATATCAATTACTGATATGATATGCTTTGCTCTGGAGTTGAATCAATGCTTTATGTCCTTGATTTATGCTTGTCAGTTGGATGCCAGTGACGCTATTATGAATATGAAGAGCCCAGTGGATAGTGTTTTTTACAACTTTTGATTGATTTTATAATGATCGACATTCAATTGAATGCACTAAACTGTATGTAACTTTAACTTTACATATTTAACAATGATGATATTTAAAAATGAAGGGTGTGGTCATCAGATTAAACAAAATAAACACATTAACAGCTATCGTGGGTAAGTCGGTTATGTAAATAAGCAGAATAAACCAAATAAACCAACCCCCACAGTACATACCATGTTAGTTTATAGTGGCCTGAAGTTAGCTGCACAATCACGTTTGACAGACAATTTTTCCCCATGATTTTTGACTTTTATTGAGGGTCATGACCGAGACCGAATCGTGGGTGTTTACAGTGGGAAATAGTAGTTTATTGTGATCTGATGACCGTACCCAATGTTGTACGTTTGTATGCTTTGTATTTTTTAACAAGTTAACATAAACTCTTCCAGACCATGAATCTAGACACAACTCATATCGAGCTGACGATGAATTGGCTTCAGAGCGCACCCCCCTCCTCAATAGCAGATTCCCTAGCCCGAACAGTGATGAACGGAACTCTCACACCACTGTTGTGGTGTCCATGCTCCTCATCATATTGCTGGCTGGCGTCATCATCGGCATTTACCTCCTTGTTGAGCAGAGCCATGAAGGTTAGTTGGATTCCTACTAATATCTATCCCTATGTAAAGCGTCACATATAAAGAAAAAAGTCTCAGTATTTGTGTCAGTTGTTATTACCATTAAGGGTCCGTATAAGGTCAAATGCACAACTTCAAATTACCATTTCACATTGTGGAACTTGGTCAACCGGTTTAATAAACTAATATAGATAATAAACTATAGGGCTGATCTAAACATTAAAATAAAGCAAAAGCTTTAAGTTCGCTCGATAGAAAAAAATAACGAAGTTACCTCTAAATTTCATGTTTTCGATTGTTAAATTCGATTGCCTTCCTTAAATTATACAGCCTTAAAATGTGTGTTAAAAATAAGTAACCAATAACTCCGTCTAAACATTTTGGAATATTTTGAAATTTTCATCTAGAAACCGAGTTATAAATAAAAACGCGGTTTTTCGTGAGAGCGTGTTTCTTGCTGGTCGTAACAGCCACGGCTGAGAGCGCGCATTTTAAATATTTTAATCTATGAGGAAACATCATAGAGTTCAGTCATTTTTACTATGGTTCAGTTCTGTTCAGTCCAAAGGCTCGCGCTGCGCGCTGCATCGCTTGAATTGTCTCGCAAGCAGTTTTTACTTAAATAAACGTTATTAATTGACTAGTATGTCTTTAAATGTAGTTTATATACACTTAATAAAATGAAATGCAAGTTAATGTGAGATATATTTCGGGCCCTATCCTGGGTCCGGCATCAGTCACAATGAAATTGACAAAAAATTAATATTTATAGAAAAATCATATTAATTAAAGTAATTTAAATTTAAAGTAATCTACTTGAAATTTTAAAGTGTAAATTTTATATTATATTTTCTATATTAGTAGGGTATATACCAACAAAAACATAAATGTGAAAAAGGGACCGAGTTAAGTACAAAAGCAGTGCAGGATTGTCGGCTTCGCCGAAAGAATAATTGAGATCAAATTGGATGCCGTGGTTTATAGAGGTTGCTTCAGTCAGACCTGTTAAGTTCTTTTTGTTTTAATAGAAAGTTTGTTAGGGTCCTTGCTACTGAATATATAGAACTTGGCAAGTTTTCACAGCTAATATTTAAACGTTTACATCATAATATGAAAATAATTGACCATTTTTGGTCCTCCATAGCACACAATGTTTATTTTATTTTATAAACTGCGTCGCCGAATGTGTGGGTGAATGCCTAAACGCGATAATGCTATCTATTAATTCTATTAATTATCTTATCAATCTATTAAAGAATTTGTCAGTTAATGTTTTGGATTGTATACTTTACCACTTAAATAAAATTGGGATCATGGCTTTAACGAACATTTTCTAAAATTACGTACACAAGGAATATAATAATAAAATACAATACAATACAATATTCTTTATTGCACACCGAAAACAAAGTAAATAGAAAATTTCAAAAAGTAAAAGTAGGGTAAAATTGGCGGTCTTATTAATTATCACTAAAAAAGCAATCTCTTCCAGCCTTTGGATAAAGAAACTCTTAAAAGAAAGAAAAAAATATGTAGAGACGGTGTACAGAATAAATATATACAATTGTACATATATACGCATATGTATATATTTAAACATACCTATACGTGAATAATATGTAAACAAAAATAAATCAGTGTAAATATAAAAGGAACAGGTAGAAATAAGAATAATAATAAAGAAACAATTTGATCAAAGTAAATGATAATGTTGTTGTGGAGCTTGTCTTATTGCGAGAGGAAGGGCATTCCATAGACGTATAGCTTCTACAGTAAACGAGTTACCATAAAAACAAGTAGTATAAATAAATAAAAGGTAGTCTTTATAAATAAATAAGAGCTACATATATAGTAACGGTAACATAAGAAACAATATGAAGATCAAGATTATATGTTTTATAGCGAAATGTATCGCTTTGGATACTCTAAACATTACTAGAGTGCAAAGTCGTGAAGGCAAAAGGTTGAAGATTCGAATCCTGGCCCGAGGAATTTTTTTCAAAATATTAGTTTACTTGAGATTTGTTTCCGATTGATTTTTAGTTTGTAATTTACTTTAATAACAATATTAAGATAGCTGATCCAACGACTAAAATGTGTTTCAGAGAACATCTTGCCTCCCGTTGAGGTAGCGCTCCAGCTAGTCAGCAACATGCAATGGGACTCCAGCAACCACACGCGGCTGCTGTCCCTGGCGTCGTTCAGAGCGAAGCACGTGATCGCTGTGCAGACTGACACGCCTCCCTGCTGGGCTATCAAGCCCTGTCAACTCTTACTCACGCAGATGCAGGTCAGTGGCAGCATCAGGTCACAATCCGTCACTGACGGCGATTTTTCTACCTTTAGTAGTTCAATTTATGTTGTAACTCATTTTTTTGGGGACGAGCGATCTCCTTTGCGTTTATTCTATACCTAATTAAATTAGATAACGATTAATACCATGTCAGTTTTTATGGTTTAGTCAGCGTAAGTCATCTAAGCCTCCCAAAATCGGTACGACATGTTGATACTTCTGTCATTGTCAGTGTCATTGATCGCACTGATGGAAACAACATTGTTATATTGTGTAATTAAGATCTAAGTTAAATAATTCCTTTGATAATGCCACAAAGGCGAATCCGGTCAGGAAGTTCTTAATACATTTGGCGGATAGTGCATGTTAAAGACTTTTTACTCTGTGTGATATTTACTCTGTATTACGTTACTATGGTAATTCCATTATAACACTTTCGCAAAGCTGATATTCTTGTCTAAGTTTTCCTCAACCTTTAACTAGCATCAGTCCCCAACATCGTGGTCCATTCGAGCATACGAAGTATTGAGGTACAAGATTGTCACCAGAATGTTAACAAAGGCTCGAAGCGAAAGTCAGCTCGCACAACAGTTGTCATCCACCAGCAAAACGAGCCATGATAATATTCCCGATAGCTCCAACCCAGTATGTAATCAGCCTAGCAGCAGCAGACCATCAGTATCTAGTTCCAAGATGTCAGTTGTATCCGTCGACGTGGTCAGGAAACAACTTGCCAAAGAAAAAGCACGCTTGTTCGTCGTGGCTGCAGAGGCAGAAGCTAAGTTGGAGGAGGCCAGGATGCATGCGAAGATAGAAAAAGCAAAGTTGGAGGAGGTCAGTATGTGTGCGAAGATAGAAGAAACAAGAGAAAAAGCTAAGCTGAAGGAGGCAAAGTTGCAAGCCGAAATTTTGGAAAAGAGACTCAGTGCCAGCCTAGCAGAAATTGAGGATCGATGACTTCGTGAAAGTTCTAATGTGACGTCGTTAGCACGAAGGACTGAGTAATGGGTAGCGTGACAGAATGTTAATATTCAACACACCACCGCGCAAAATATGCGTTACTCAAACCCCGGTGCCCCCGCTGAACAAGATTGTTGTCAAACAGTTCCTACTACTCATGATGACGTTTGGCCTCTTCTGCCCCAAAAATGTCAGCCTCCTTAACCCAAGGTAATGTTCAAAGCCATGCAGTGCATAATTTAGCTTTAGGTTGCGCTCGTAATTCTCAACAAGCGAATTATCCTGATAAGTTGATGAGTCGTATTGCGACACCTAAGGAGCTGCCTACGTTCAGAGGAGACCCTTTGGAGTGAATTTGTTATGAAAATTTCTACGAGGAGTCCACGCAGGGTTGCCAGTTTTCAAACGTAGAGAATCTTTGTCGTTTACGTAAAAGCCTGCAAGGTGAAGCGAGAGAATGTGTTGCTGCACTTCTCATGGGAAATGTTTCTGCTGAAAATATCATGCAAACTTTGAAATTACGTTTCGGCCACGCTAACAATGAAACGGTAATCAATGAACTTCAAAATGTTTAATTTTCCGCATTAGAAAGCAATGCCTGTACCACCGAGACAAGGAGATTTACCAGCAGGTCGAGTTGCGCATAGTTGTAGACCATTTTCTCATTGTGGTCTAGACCTTTTTGGACCTTTTGATGTTGCGGTTGGAAGAAGGCGAGAAAAAAAGGTACGGAGTAATATTCACATGTATGACTGTGCGTGCCGTTCACCTTGAGATTGTTCACTCACTGTCTACCGACAGTTTGATAGTGGCTTTAAGAAGAATGGCTACAAGACGAGGATGGCCGACATATCTGTACTCTGACAATGGTACAAACTTACGAGGAGCAGATGTTGAAATTAAGTCCTTGCAGACTAAGACCTCTAAGTACAGAATTAACTGGCATTTCAACCCACCCCTCAGTCCACATATTTGAGATGCCTGGGGAAGGCTCATTCGCAGCGTAAAGACAGAGTTAAAGGTTATAGTGAAAGAGAGAGCGCCCCGAGATGAAACTCTTAGGACATTGATGTGCGAAGTAGAAGCGATAGTTAATAGTCGCCCGTTAACACACGTTTCGGTAAGCTCCTCTGATGATGTTGCTTTGACATCATTTAATTTTTGTTGGGTACATCATCGAATCTGCCTACTGGTTTGTCGGATGCTACTGATCTGTGCTCAAGAAAACAGTGGCGTGTGGTACAAAAATTGGCTGACATGTTTTGGGCTAGATGGCTAAAAGAGGTTCTTCCTTGTTTATTACCGAGAACGATGAGTCCTACTAATGACGAGGATCAGCTACACGTTGGCGATGTGGTACTTATCGTTGACCCAACTTCTGAGAGAGGATACTGGCCGCGTGGAAGGATTGAAGCGGTGTACCCTAGAGCCGATGGCCGAGTGAGGGTTGTTGACGTGAGGACATCACGTGGCACGGTGCGCCGCCGCTCTGTATTACGACTCGTTCGTCTGCCTTCAAGCCCCAGGGGTGAAGAATGTTAAAGACTTTTTACTCTGTGTGATATTTGATGTGTGATTTACTGTGTATTACGTTACCATGGTAATTCCATTATAACACTTACGCAAAGCTGATATTCTTGTCTAAGTTTTCCTCAACCTTTAACTAGCACCAGTCCCCAACAGTGCAAGTGATTTTCTGTTCGTAAAATCGATATTCCTGTTCTTCCATACTTTGTGAGGCCCTATTCACATTGAAAGCCCGGGCGCGTGCTGCGGCGAATTTTGGCACGCCCGCCTACGCGCGGAAATGTGTTATACAAATAAATCTTCCTCGTGAAGTGTTTTCAATAATGGTGAAAACCGCATTGAAATCCACTTGGAAATTAAGAAGCTGTAGGCGAATATACCGACAAACGTAAATTGCGACTTTGTTTTTTAATCTGTAGAGAAAAAATAGAGGTTTTAATGCAATAAGCGAAAGTTTTTCATGTTTCCTTAATGCGAGATTAACATTTGCCGTTACTCATTATCGTGCTATTTAGAATTAATCAGTAGAATTATTGATTGTCGATAGCAAAATTGATAACATATTTCCGTTACGAACGTGGTTTGAATCCACTATACTGGATATTATCTACTTTGCTTTTATATACTAGTGATCTATTACGGCTATGCATACGCACGGTTCGAATTAATAATGTTAATTCTTAACATGTCAGTTTTTATGATTTAGTCAGCGTAAGTCATGTAAACCTACCAAAAGCGGTAAGAAACGTTGATATTTCTGTTATTTTAGACTATGTAAATATTAATTATTAGGGTTCTGTAAGGTACAAAAGGAACCTTATGGTGAGACTCCGTTGTCCGTCCGTCTGTATGTCACAGCCTCATAACTTTAGCACCGTTAAAGATAAATACATAAAATTGGCACAAAAAACGCATTTATTTGCCCACATATTAGGGTGTAAAAAAAATGATAAAATTTGAAATTGTTCAAAATATTTCCAAAACAAAAGTGAGAAAAATAATAAATATTAGCCTAAAAATACAGTATGGGTATCAAATTGTAGATATTAAAAAGCTGATTGTAAAAATATATACTTTTAATATATTTACTGAAACTGGTTTCGAGAAATCTTTAAAAAAAAAACAAAATTATATACATATGTCCCCCCCTCCCTTATCTCCAAAACTGGTGGACCAAAAAATATGAAAAAAAATAATAGTAATATGTGTTTACGTAAAGATTACAGGAAAAATGAAGCGGTTGAGAAATTCACGAAAAAAATTACAAAATTTAATTTATCCTCCACAATATGGAACCCTAGGTACGCGAGTCTAACTCCACTTGGCCGGTTTTTTTTAAATAAATTCCTCGTGAAATGCTTTATATAATGGTGAAAACCGCATTGAAATCCACTTGGAACTTTAGAAGCTGCAGGCGAATATACAGGTAATAGCAGATTGCGACTTTGTTTTATACTATCTACCTATAGAGAAGAAATAGACATATGCAAAAAGCGAATTTTTTAATGTTTCCTTAATGCGACACTAACATTTTCCTTTATTCATAATGCTGTAACCAATATCGTGCGATTTAGAATTAATGTGTAACTGTCAGCGAAGTCCGATGATATCTGTTGTTTTATAGACTTGTTATATAGACGTGTTACACAGATTGCTTACAGTTTATTTACCTCTAGGCTGATCGAAAATGTTTCTTATGCATTGGTCATAGAATAGCTGTCAGAGGTAAATAAAGTGTGAACGATCTGTATGATTTATCCTAGTTTCCCGCGCTTCTAAAATTAGTCTACAACGCAGGTACCCATTATTCGTGTCATATATCTTCGGTCTCGCTTATTACTTTTATTGCCCATTATTTAAAAACGAAGATAATTACAGTTATTTTATGTACCAAATCACTATATAACACGATAAAACACGTAGCACAAGTGCGACACAGAGCGTCTGGGAACAACCTCGCAGGACGAGCTCAGCGGGCCTATTGTGTATCTCTAGTTGCCTTCTGGACTGGGTGTCTATCATCAAAAACATAGATATACTATCAAATTCCAATGTCCTAAGGATATTTTCGCACTTGAAGTGACGACACAGATTGTTAATAGTTCAATACCCACTAAAGGCAATTTTGAAATTTCAGTTTTTAGCTATGTTTTTGATGATAGGCACCTCGTGCAGTTGGCAACTAAAGATACAGAATAGGGGGGCTGCCCATCGACCTAAGATGGCAGAGCAAACCACTACCAGGCACCAAATAAGGTTGAACGTTGCATATCACGTTGCAGAGGCTCGCGAAACTGCGCAAGAGAATCTATTGATTTTGTAGGTTTTCTTTATATTTTTCCACTTATATCACTAGATATTTTCAAAGTAGCCATTTATTCAAAAATATAATATCGTTAGCTATTATATTCGGAAAAAACACAGCACTTATCGCTTAAAATATTGAGATTGTTGAGACGAAAGTTTTTATTCCAAAGTATAATTGCGATTTTTTTTTTATGGAATATCAAAGCGTTTTTTGAAATTCTGTTCGTTTATTCAATGTTTTTGTTTTCTTCATTGTCAACTGTATTTTTTTTTGGCTTAGAATTTCTGTTCTTCACTTCAAATTATTTGTTTTTAGGGATATCTTGGATAACATGGCCTTAAGGATGTACAGTGGAGTCTGGAAATCACATAAAGCTATACCAATTTGACTTTGTACCTATCTTATATCCTACACTATAAGGGGTAATGTTGTACTGCAAGTGTATAGCTTGATGTGATGTCTTATGTACGAGTAATTACTGTCCATAGATAAGAAAATACATTCGTGTGTAAGATATTAGTTACTGCGTAGGTATGTAAGCTAACATTATGCGTTCAATGCCAGCTTCTTTCTTGCGGTATTCTTATACTTTAACCTTATTTATACATGCAAATGTACATATCTAGTTGTAGTAAACTTAAATTACTACCGTCAGTAAGTGGCAGGATACCAAAGTTCATGTTTCACAAGAATATCTATTGTACTTCATTCTATTATCATCTATTAAATATAAGGTGACTTCTATTTATATAGCCAAATTCATACTGGAGACTCGGTAAGTGGTCAGGACCGAGGTTCATAAACATTTAACGCAAAAAAAAGCAGTCGTAACTCAGGGGTCTGGCCAGGAGTCAGGGGGCCTCTCAATCTTGAGATCCAGGTTCGATCCCCGGTCAGGCAATGCACCAATGAGTTTTTCGGAATTTATGTGCATATGTATTTGTCTTACTTACCACTTGCTGAACGGTGAAGGAAAACATCGTAAGGAAACCTGCATGCACTAAAAATAATGTATTTGTGCCCGAGGAACCGCGATAGGGTTCACCACTCATCACGATGCGACGTAATAATCTTCGGTGAAATGCGGGTGTACCGAGTCTGGACTGTGACTTGCATTTCACAGTTCGCATTCGAAACACCTCTAACACCCCTCGGGGATTCATGTCGTGACGATATATTTATTTATGAACATCTCCGAGTCAATTAGTATAGGAAGCCTAAATTTTATTTAACGTTTTATTTAACCCTTTGGTCATTGAACCTCTGTCCTGACCACTTACCGAGTCTTCAGTATGAATTTGGCTATTATATACAGGGTGTTAAGATGAAGTTGCGGAAGCCGAAAACTGGCGATGCTACTCGTCAATACGAACAATATTCTGTGAAAAAAAATTTAGAAAAAAATAACCATTGTTTCATACATTTTGGTCGAGTAGCTATGTAACTTATCTCTAACAGCTGTTTTTTTTTTAATTCGCCGGTACGCTCCATAGTATGGACGACTAATATCGCTAATTTCCGACTTCGCGGCTTACATAGTCTCATAGGCCTAACCCCAAAAACGCGAAAATATCAGGTGTTCCAAAAATTTGGGCAAATAGGTATGTGAATTTCTATGGAACAGCTGTTTTTTTTTTAATGTATGGGTAATAAGCAAAATGCCTAGCATACACAGGTGACTTTCTTACATACCTTATAAATCGAACAATGTCAATTTTGTGATCCATTTAATATTAATAGGTACTATTTTGTTATAGAATTAAATGAGACTTGAGGATAATTCATGATTTATATAAAAACGGCTCACTTCAATACGTGTTATGATCGAGAAAGCCGACCAGTTTCAGCAGATTTAGACTGCCTTCATCTAGGCGAGTGAAGACGTTTACGCGACGACGTTACGCCTCACACTGTGGGCTGCGGCTCGCAGGGCTCGGGATGACATCGATGCAGATGGCATTGGTGGTCGGACCGTTAGGGCGTCCGCACAATTAGTTACTTCCGGGCTTGCGTTATTAATTACCGGAGTGTCACCAAACAACGATAAACATGCGGAACTTATAGTATCTACGTCACTTTCACTAAAGTCTGTGAGTGATCCGGTAACTGTTTTTAGCACAGGTTTCCACACCGTGGGCAAAGCCCAACCACTGTCTCTATTGAAATTCGGACGTCGGCTTATTTCTATGGATTCGCGAATTTTACGTGGCACATATAACTTTTCATGAACTAGCACTTTCGCTTTATCGAATCTCATAAAATGTGTAGTATCCGAATTTATGACATGGTCTGCAACGGCGGATCCGTTGCAATCGAGTTTTCTCATGCATCTAATGTGTTCCGTCAGTCTGGTTGACACGTTCCGTCTCGTCTCGCCAATGTAACTCTTGCCACAGTCACATGGGATGGAATAAACACCGGGTGCATTTAGTGGCTCTTTATCCTTCGGCGAACGCAGTAACTGCCTTAATCTACTATTTTGTTGTTGAATAAATAAACAAAAAAAATAAAAAATAAAATTTATTTAATTTTCCATATATCCCAGCGCATTTTATACGCCCAAAGGTAACAAAACGAGAGCCTATTGCCTATTTAGACTGCAATATATTATATTAAATGTGTTAAGGTTAAACATCAGTGGCTCGGTACAATGTGCACAACTTAACTTTGTTTTTCTTGTTAATAAGTTAAAAGTAAAAAAGATATTGCTCTGTGGCACAGGGATGCTTTTGCTTCACTGTTGTACGAGATCACTTGACGCCAGTTATTGCCCCGCCCTTCAACACTACAAGTACAACTAAAATTAAAAACACAGCATTGTGTACAATAGAATGACTCCTTTCGTCCTTGATTGACAGGCGCATTAGCCGCTCTCGTAGCGCGGCGTCCCTTTCTAGCGCCAATATTGATGGGAACATAGTTTCTCCCGAGAATCGTATTTTGGTACTTTGGTATGTGAACCAAATTATTTTTACCAGAAACTACGATAGAAAATTCCTATCCAAAAAAAAGTTCCGATACTTTTGGCTGAATATACGATTCATATGTAATTTCTATAAGATGTCCCATCCCTACAAAACAGTCAAGTACGCACGAAATATTCTTTAATGGATAATTTTTTGAAATGAAAGCCACTGCTTACATTACAGATCTAACACTTACTGATGCCAACTAACACGTTCACTTGATGAACATGCAGTCCACTTTTGTTTCTGCACGCAATTACAGAACAGCAAGGCATTTAAAATAAAATATTTTCGACGTTCCTCACGCCGTGTCTCGCTTACGACTGATCGGCCTGAAAGCATGCTCTCATCGAATAGTAAGTTCCTCTGAGCATACTCGAAACACAAGCGCCCTGCCTGCATGGCATATCCCCTCTGTTCTAAATCCGTGGTCTGTGGCATAAATTAAATTATGTTAAGGTGTGTTAATTCGAAAACCATTTCGAGATTTAGGTTTGATAAGCCGTATTTTCGAAATTTTGGTATAAAAAAACTTTATGATGATGAATATTTTTACAAAAAGGCTGCAACTTCCATTTGCCCTTGTGTGACGTCACTTGAATAATGGCTGTTTAGAAATGTGTTTTTTGCTATCAAGATAAATTTATAATAATTTGCTTCAGGCTAATTTGAAAGCTAGATGACAGATGAGTAGACAGACAGGGACAGACCACTTTTTTATAAACAATCACACAATAGAATCAGTATAATGTCTAAAATTCTCAAGTGACAAGGATTAAGCTATGGGAATTCATATTCAATAGTTCAGTATACATTAGGTTTATGATTCAAGAGCTTGAAATTGAATGCACTATTAGCCATGATTTGGTCGGAACAAACTTAAAACATCATTTTTAAGCCTGTTTGGACAAAATCGTGACTAATTGTGCATTTTGTTTCAAACTGTTGATTTATAAACCTAACCGATAGTAAATTATTGGCGTCAATTACCACAAAAAAATATTTTTTTAATGCAAGTGCTCGTAAGGGCCCACTTTTTATGCATCAAAACCGAACAGAAAGTCGTTTATTTTGCCCTGGGGCTTTATTACTATTATTTTTTTTATTTATTTACTAGAAGTTGGCCAACCTGCAGCCTTTCTAGTGTACCATAAATGTTATACTTTTTTTCCACTGTTTAACGGCTGTGGATACAGTCCTTTTGAGCCAATCATAATTTAAAGTTCACAAGATTATATTTGTTTCATTTCCTCACACTATGCATTGAAAAACGTAGTATGATACACGGGCGTAAAGGCAATAAATTACTCGGTTACGTTTAAAGCACTTGCTACGCTCGTGTTTTAAATCGTCCTCGTAATTTATTCCTTTTCGCCCTAGTAGCATAAACTACTATTAAAATTTTTAACTTATTAACAAGAAAAATAAAGATAAGTTGTGCACTTTGTACCGAACGACTGACGTTTAACCTTAACGTTATTTTATGTTATTTTTTTATGTATTGTTCAGGAGCGAATCGCAGGAGGCGTATTGCCATACAGCTTCCTGGTGTCGTCGAATGGACTAACGTTCGAGGCGCTGGGCTGGCGGAGACCTACGCCCATGTTCCCACAGTACTCCAACTCATCTCTAGTCCTAGCCTTTATTGGTAAGTGTAGATACAATCCGCATCAAGCGTATGAACATTAGGGTGGGGTGACATTCCACTTTTTTTTAATTTCGTATTGGAATAGTGAAATTACTATGAATCCATCTATTAAAAGCTCAAATAAAAAATATTGGATTACATCTTCCCTCCTCAATCTCGATTTAAAGCTTTACAAAATGTGGAAGAAAACAATAAATTATTTTCGGCTTTAATATTTTTTGTTATAGCCTTATGTAAGCATTTCACCAAAAATTAGTAATGAAATTGTCCCCAGGTCGTACGAAATAAAAATCTGGTAAAATGCCTCAAATGGGAAATTCTCTGAATTTACAGTTTTTAGATTTTTTTTTCCTTCCATTCATTTTGTAAATCTTTAAATCAAGGTAGAGGGCGGAAGATGTACATATTCTAATATTTTTATTTGAGCTTTTAATAGATGGCTCCAAGCTTCAAAGTAATCTATTACAATATGAAATTCGAAAAAAGTGGAACGTTGCTCCGCCCTAATTAACATGGTCTTAGATGGTCCTAGAGCGCCCCGGCTGACTGCTAACATACTACATACATAAACTAACTAACACCGCAACTGGCTAACACCGCGTATTTATTTAGCTAGCTTTTACTGTTCACCATACAATACAATAAAATAATGTGCAATGCTCAGAATCAGCGCTAAAAATCGCTATCACGATCGCCACAATCTAGCTGGGTTTCTCCTCTTTGTGTTTCTTCTCACAGGTGGCGGTTAAAGATAATGGTTTATAAATTATAAGACACTGTGTTGATTTTGTGTTTTTCTCGTTTCTTTTCTAGGCAATTTCACGAAAACCTCACCCACGAACATCCAAATAGAAGAAGCGAAGAAATTCTTCGACGAGTCGGTGAGTCAGCAATGTTTGGACCCTAATTTCGACATCATCGGCAAAAACACGACACTTTCAGCCAAACATCTGTTTCATAGCCTGAGGAAACTTAAACAATGGAATAAATATTTATCAGACGCATCGTAGCAAGAATAAATAGTCAGCTTAAGTAAACATCAAAATCAGGCATGATATTATTTTAATCAAATGCAATACTGCCGTCAAGTAAATACAATTTGCACTGAAGAATAGAACGGCTTATCTATTGTGTTATAATAGGTTAATTAAAGCAGAACACCTGTTTTCACAAAAATGTAAATGGAGTAAAAGGTTACATTCAAATGAGTGCCGGTGTTATCACACCTGAACCCATTATTGAATGTTTTCAACATTTAATATTCTTCTGCTATTTCGTACATAACCCTGTGTGGGTAGTGTAGATAAAAATGTTGGGTATATAAGTAATTTAAGTATCAACATTAGCTTTACACAGTTTATGTATAGTCGTGACCGTGAGTCGTGAGTTACCGGCACGTGCCTCTATTGTTCAGTTATCCAAAGTTAATCCGATAATCATAGTATAAATTATATTTCCTGAACATTCACTAGGTAGCAACTATACTGTAATATACTGTGAAATTGCAACAATCAGTGTCACGGAACAAGTCAAGAGGCAAAGATCTATTGTGATATTGATCTACCTAAGATAATATTTTTAACACTATGTAAATTATAACTATAAATATCCAGATATTTTGAGTGAAATATTTGTTAGGGGTGGAAGGGTGACATTTAATACTCATTTAAATAGGGTGTGTGTAATTAGAGCCTATTTCTGACAATATAATTAGAACACTGCGATCAGATAAATAAGTGACATTCTACTGTTTCAGCTTACTATTTTTATATCCTTTCAAAACAGCAACACATACTACCGATCAATCAATTACTCTAAAGATTCATTGCTCTAAAGATCAATTGCTAACAAAAGCACTATGATCATATCAAGTAAAAGAAGGAATGAAGACGAAAGTGGCTAGCAGATAATAAATAGGAACCTCCAGAAACCGGCAGAAAATAATGCACTTCGGCTATCTTCGGCTTCGTAGAACATTGTCTCTATGACCGGACTGTTTAGTGCTTCGTGCGATAGAGCTGCACTACGATATGATGTGCATTATTTACTGCCGGGACCTGTACAACGATGTCCGGGTGGATCCAAGCCATAAATTGATGTCAACAGTCGTGCGATAGACCGGATGAGGTCGGGCCGTGGCTGATACAGAAACATATTTTGGGGTAGGTTTTATCGAGCTTTTTCAGGAAATCATAGTAAATACCATATCCTTGTACTATTTAAAATACGTGTAGGTAAGTAAATACAAGACTAGTACAGATTAAGTAGGAAATTAAAGCCGATTCTGAAGGCTTTAACTTTAGTTTTAGTGCTGTCAAGACTTAAATTTTTCCAAAGTAATTTAGCTTCTGTTCTTCACACTTATGAACTATTTTGCAACAATGAAAATTTAGTTTTGACAGCACTAAAACTAAAGTTAAAGCCTTCAGAATCGGCTACATTGTCATAATAAATTAGTATAAAAGAAATGTGTGAGTCCTCCCTTGGATCCGCTACCGAGCTCGGGTTTCGCGCGCTTGCACCCACCTTTTTGTGGTAAAGGATGCAATGATCGCCTCTTTTATTAAAACCAAGCGGAATAGACAAATTCCCTGATATTATGTTTATTTTGCGAAATCCATCGCTATGAATACTCTAAATATTATTAGAGTGCAATACAAACTAGAAAATATCAATCAGAAACAAACCCAAAGACAAGAATATGAAAAAATTCCCCGGGCCAGGATTCGAACCTGCGACCTCTTGTTATCAAGACAAGCGCTTAGATTGCACTCTAATAATATTTAGAGTATTCATAGCGATGGATTTCGCAAAATAAACATAATCTTAGTTAATGAGAACTGTGAATTTCTTAACTGTCTGAAGCAACAATATTGTAGCGACGACAGCGCCATCTGTTTCTAAGAACAAGGCGTGAAATCACATAACGCCCTCGTGAGCGTTCTATATGTGTTGTACAAGCTTGTATATCAAGCAGAAGCAAAAATAACAGTGGACAAGTATGATGGAAGAATTCACCGGTCCGGGTAGGAACCTCGGTGGCGCAATTGGTAGCGCGCTTGTCTTGATAACAAGAGGTCGCAGGTTCGAATCCTGGCCCGGGGAATTTTTTCATATTCTTGTCTTTGGGTTTGTTTCTGATTGATATTTTCTAGTTTGTATTGCACTCTAATAATATTTAGAGTATTCATAGCGATGGATTTCGCAAAATAAACATAATCTTAGTTAATGAGAACTGTGAATTTCTTAACTGTCTGAAGCAACAATATTGTAGCGACGACAGCGCCATCTGTTTCTAAGAACAAGGCGTGAAATCACATAACGCCCTCGTGAGCGTTCTATATGTGTTGTACAAGCTTGTATATCAAGCAGAAGCAAAAATAACAGTGGACAAGTATGATGGAAGAATTCACCGGTCCGGGTAGGAACCTCGGTGGCGCAATTGGTAGCGCGCTTGTCTTGATAACAAGAGGTCGCAGGTTCGAATCCTGGCCCGGGGAATTTTTTCATATTCTTGTCTTTGGGTTTGTTTCTGATTGATATTTTCTAGTTTGTATTGCACTCTAATAATATTTAGAGTATTCATAGCGATGGATTTCGCAAAATAAACATAATCTTAGTTAATGAGAACTGTGAATTTCTTAACTGTCTGAAGCAACAATATTGTAGCGACGACAGCGCCATCTGTTTCTAAGAACAAGGCGTGAAATCACATAACGCCCTCGTGAGCGTTCTATATGTGTTGTACAAGCTTGTATATCAAGCAGAAGCAAAAATAACAGTGGACAAGTATGATGGAAGAATTCACCGGTCCGGGTAGGAACCTCGGTGGCGCAATTGGTAGCGCGCTTGTCTTGATAACAAGAGGTCGCAGGTTCGAATCCTGGCCCGGGGAATTTTTTCATATTCTTGTCTTTGGGTTTGTTTCTGATTGATATTTTCTAGTTTGTATTGCACTCTAATAATATTCCCTGATATTATTGTTTCTTTAGCGAACGTACGACCAGCCGTACATGTGCGTGTGATGTTTCCGTTCTCTATACTTGTTGTGTACACTGTGCACTTGCGGATGCGTTCATCTGATTGTACGGGTTCTTTGTTTTGAAGTTTGAGGTATCGCTTATATCCAGAAAATGGGTTTCACATGGATATAAAAATAAATGATATCCCAATAAAAACATAAATGTGAAAAAGGGGCCGAGTTTAGCTAAGAAAGGCTGGATTGTCGGCTTCGCCGAAAAAAAAAAAAGAATCAAATTGTGTGCCAAGGTTTATGGAGGTTCCTTCAGTCATACATAACTGCTAAAATGTAAGTACAACGTTCTTCACATGTTTTAAAGAAAAGTACGTTAGGGTCTTTGCTACTGAATATTAAGAACTTGGCAAGTTTTCATAATCAATTATTTGCATTATTGATGTAACCGTTTAAACTTTATCTGTGTTTAAGAATTATTTAAGGATTTAAGAATCTAATAAATATTTCCTTATTGTCCTAAGAATTCTTAAACCCGCGCGAAAAAACGCCACATAGAATTATATAGATTATAAATGTTGCGATTACGGAATTTATAGATAGGACTCACTGGGTCCGAGCTTTCGAAAGCTTTATTTTTATTGCATTTTGACTTGTGCCTGCTTCCACAGTTAAACGAGTGAGTCCTTTCTATCCGTAATTACATCATTTGCATTTTATCATTATTACATAAATATATTATTTAATAACAAAGTGCCAATGTATATTTTCGCCATTTATCAATTGTAGCGTTTAACACGCGTGATGCAACTGCACCAATAAACTCTGCAACGGGTTGCGGCGATGATAAACGACCATTTTTTGACCTGTCAAAATGACAGATAATTAACAGAGCCACAAACTTATCTGTTCCGTAGGGCCAAACTAAAATGGTTTCTATATTCACTTTGTGACAGTCTTTGCCACCGAAACAGATAAGTTTGTGGCTTGTTTACGAATAGATACGATGCAGATATTTTGCATCCATTCTTGTCAAAGTCATGCAGAATGGTCGTTTATAACTCTTTGCAACCCTTCATCGATGCGGCGATGCGTGCGTGTTAAACGCTACAATTGTTTTATTTTGTTACCTTCATAGTGAGTTTATATTATGTTTACCTATATGATAGGGAATGTATAAAAGTAGATATAAGGGTCATTTCGGAGAAACGACCTATGATTTGCATTTTGTGAAGACAAGGGATTATATGTTAAGTAAAATGCGTTTAAGGATCGGCGTCCGTCCCCACGGCTCGTTGTCAAAAGTAGGCATATTACGCTACGCACTCATTCTCAGGCCGCGCACGCACACATATAACTTCAGCAGTGGTACCACGAAGTGCCGCGAACTTGCATAAGCGAGCGAATTCCTCAACACAATAAGTATAATACTATTAAATGTAAATAATTTACTGAGGACCCGTAAAGTGTAGTTAATAGTATCTGCTTTGTGCGCCGAGGGTCTCGGGTTCAACTCCCGGTTAGGTAGATTTGTAATTTATGATGAATTTAAATATCCGTCGGTTTGGAAACTCTTAATGTAATTTGGTTTGTAATCGATTTTTACCCGACTTCAAAAAAATATCAATTCGACACATATGTATGTAATAATCGTGACGATATATTTATTCATTTATTTATATAATATGATTTTTTTTACATATATAAAGCTACAAAACGGTAACTGACTCACTCACTGATCGAAGTGGTTGTTTAGTTTGAAGGAGTCGTTTGACAGAGTAGTGATGCATGTATGGAATGTAGAGTGTCTAATACTGAGTAGGGAAAAAATGTTTTTTTTTTTACATTTGACTGTTTTTTGACAGTTTTAATATCTCCTGAACCGTCCTCCGACCGCAAAAAAAATTGACATTTGACAGTTTTTTTACAGGTCCAAAAAAGTGCTTCGATTCGCTTTAAGCTCGGTATCAAGGGGCAGTTGGGGACGCTGATTACGAATTACGAAAAATTTGACATAATTTGACAACATTGACAGTTTATAAATATTGTCTAAGTCAAAAGTACATGCCTAGTGGCAGGGACATCATTAGGAACTGCGCACGCTCGCGCTTCGCCTTCGCAACTTTTCCCATCCCTAGTGACCGGGGACGTCCCTAGGAACTGCGCATGCTCACGCTTCGCGCTCGCGTGCTTCTACTGACGAACTTCGCTAAGCGATCCCTTCAGGTTAGCTATAATGTCAACTTTTCCAATCCCTAGTGGCCGAGTACATCACTACGAACTACGCACGCTCGCGTGAAAAATTGCAATTTTTCCCATCTCTAGTGCCCAGGTACATCACTACGAACTTTGCCCGCTCGCCCTTCGAGCTCGCCTAGTCACTCGCAAAATTTCTCAAAGCTCCCATACAAATCCCCATACAACGACACGTTTCACGAAATTGTCAAAAAGTCTTGTCAAATGTAAAAGTTTTTCCCCACTCAGTATTAGACACTCTACATTCCATACATACATCTCTACCCTATCAAATGACTCCTTCAAAACAAACTACCATGTCAATCAGTGAGTCAGTGAGTTACCGTTTTGTAGCTTTATATATATTCAAATTCAAACAAAAATATTCAAAACAATTCAATCAACAACAATCGAAATCAACAATTCAACAATAAAAAATAAATAATAACACGTCTTCACTTCGAATCCAGAATAAACATCAAATTCTAAATCATACAAATGCTATCCATCTTCGCATACGAAAACACCCGCGGCGGTGGTTGGCACCATCCAATAAAACCAAAGCGATCGATACTTTTGTCACAATGGTACCACTGGAGTGCGTGTACACGAGCCGAGAACGCGGTTTTCTTTTAGTGAAGAGACGTAACCTCTCACCTTGACAGCTCGTTGGCGACTGAATACGGGAGTCTAGCGCACGCGATGTTTTAGGGATCATTTTATGCGGCGCGCGCCCATAGGAAATTGTATGAAGGATTCGTGCCTAAAATAGTGGTATATTTGGTAACGTATTGCGGAAAAGCTATAAATAGTATCGGAAAACTTTTTATGTAATAATGTTTGTTAACGTGTTGTTATAAATCTGAAATATGTTTTGTCGTTGTTGTGTGTTTAATTTAATCCCAATACCTGTAACGCCAGAATGCTATTCGAGAGTTTTTTTTGGAGATTCCTGTTTTTTTTTCTGAAGTAACTATACATTAGAGCCGCGATTTTTTTTTAAGAAACCTGTTCTTCATCTTTAAGGTAGTAATTGGTTTTTATTTTGTTTAAAAATTTAAATTTTTACTCTCTTAAATAGGCTATAACCCCGAATCCTGTTTTGCATAATCTTGGAACTCCGACCCTTAAATGTACATATCATGTGTGCAATATTTAGAACGATGAAAAATAAAAGCTTAGCCATCGTAGTCCTTGGTATAATAATGTTATTTAAGTCTACAGTGCAACAAGGCGTTTTTAGCGCGTGAATTGGTCGTGGTCAAAATCGGAACTAACGCTGCTATCCTATCCGTTGTTTCACAGCTGCACCCTCCTGGCAGTGCCATCCACGCGCCAAAAGATTCTTGTAGCACTGTATGCCGGTCGTAGAGACTACTAATGTCAAAGCCCTCAGCCCCCGCTCCTCCAAAGATTATAAAACTCCTTGACTGGTCATACGGAGGTAAATCACCGCTGGTTTGACTGCGACAAGTTAGTGGGGAGGTTGTAAGATTTCCTAACAATAAGTGACTGTAAAATATTGTATAATAAATATAGACTTATTTTATGAATTACATATTACGTTTTATTTATTAAGCTTTTTTACAGTTTTAGGATACGTTTTGCTCGGTGCGATTATAGTTAAGGCGATATGTAAAAGTTTTAGCGTCCCTGTTACTCCATATGCGAAAAAACCCTCAGTGCGAGAGGGATGGATTCGTGGAAAAGTAGCAAAAAGTCGGTTTTTTATTTATATAAAATGAACTAAAGTTGCTATCAAAATTTCGTTTAACCAGGTCCTAGATATTTCTCTAATTACTAATAAAAATAATCCAAAAATACTATTATATCAAAATAATACATTATTTACTGAAGTAGATATGCAAGTTCTTAAAGTGTCGTTTTTTTTTCCGTAGCGCCTTAAATCCGTCTTATTTCAGCAGGCGCGATCGCGCCCCATGTCAATTGTTATTTGTTTGAATGGATTAACATTGATTGATGGTGAAAAGCAAGTTTTACACACCTATGTAGTAAACAGACACCTTTATATGTAATGCTCTGATGGAGACATGTGACGATACATTTATTTTTATTTATTTACTTTTATTTACACTTAGATTTAGCACGTAAGCTAAGTTTAATTTGACAGATATGTATTGACTGACAGATCGTAAACTCGATTTAGCGACTAAATCTAGATTTATGATTTTGGTGCAAGCCGCCCTGAAGGCTTTAATTATAGTTATAGTGCTGTCAAAACTAAATTTTGGTCATTGCAAAATAGTCCTCTACGTTTGAGGAATAGAAGCTAAAGTAATTACTTTGGAATAATTTTAATTTTGACACCATTAAAACTAAAATTAAAGCCTTTATAATCGGCTACATTATCATCATAATCTTACCGAGCGAAAAGGTTTGTTGAAACCTCAGTTTCGATGCCTCAGACCAAATAAAAATTCAAGACGGAGCGCTGTCAACATTGAAGTGAAGCCGATTGTGTAAACATGTGTGCGCTTAGTGAGTGTTGCCGCGTAGTAAAAACTGAGACAGATTGCTCATGTGTGAGTTTCAAGACGTGTACGAACACGAAACTGTCTAACTTTTGGCCTGCTTCACCCGTTACATGGAGTAAACTACGTCTTGATTTTTTATTTGGTCTGACATGTCATGTCATAAGTACATCGACGATATTTTACCATGAAGAGTACATACTAAAACGATGAAGGTCCAGTAATAACAGTTGTTAAATACACTGTTGTAAATGAGGAAAAAATAAAAACAATTATTCAACTAAGAATATTTCAAAATGTAATAATTGTGGCATTTATTGTTTAATCTGTACCGAGTTTGTACCACTCTTCAAACAAAATTGGTGTCCCTGAAAACAGCCAAGAAGTACTGAACATCAAACTATATTAAAGCGATATTATAGTAATCAAAATGATAAATTACTATAAGATGATCGAGATCGGCAATCGGCTTCATGACATCTTATGTAAATACAGGAAAAAATTATATAGCTAATATAAGGAAATTATTTATGCGTTTTTAACAGTACCGCTTGCTCGCCCAATATTATCACTTCATCTTTTGCGGACACGCACTTTTTCCTATTTGGTATACAGGTTAGCGCGTTAAGATGGGTCATTATGGGTGAAATGTAAACTAAAGAGGATAGAGAAGGATAGAGAGGTTGCTCAAAGAACTCGTCATAGATTTTGGAGAAGCATCCACTAATTAATTAATTTAAGTTATAGTAGTCTGGCGATACCAACGAAAGGAGGTCCTCTGCATAACTCGAACCCGCATAAATCCGAGTTCGAGTGATCACTTCCCCACTTTTGGAGAAAATGAAATTGCTTTTATAGATTTTTGAAAATAACTTGCCTTAGCGGGAAATAGAACCTATTTCTTTGCAAGACTTGGGCCTTACCACACAGCACATAATACTAACAACACTATCTAATGATATCATATGTCATACATAACAAGGCATGTCTTTTTTTTTCGTCGTTTTGCAAAAATATCTTTGAATGCAGTTTTTATTTTCTCTTTGAGCCCTTTGAGCAAATACTGACCCATCTCAACGCGCTGCCCTGTATGTGCCCTGTATTCAAGGTTGCATGTCTCGGGGAGCTGACTAATATTAAAATTCCGCTCAGCTACTACACTGAGAGGAACTGCAAGAAAGAATTGATCAACGATTGTAACTTATTTCCTCATCGTTTTCAAAAAAGCGTGCAAGTGTACTGCAAACAAACTATCATCATCATCATCATCATCATCATCATCATCAAGTGCCATCTCCATCTCGGAGGTCGGCGACCATTTTTAGGGTTCCGTACCCAAAGGGTAAGGGTCGGGACCCTATTACTAAGACTCCGCTGTCCGTCCGTCTGTCACCAGGCTGTATCACAAAAACCGTGATAGTTAGACAGTTGAAAATTTCACAGACGATGTATTTCTGTTGCCGCTATAACAACAAATACTAAAAAACAGAATAAAATAAATATTTAAGGAGGCTCCCATACAAAAGAATTGATATTTTTTGTTATTTTTATAGATAATGATACGGAACATATCATGAATTTGTGGATATAATTAACCCCCCCTGTTATTAACAGGCACTTAAGCATGTTTTCGTCGTCCAATTATCCCCACCAAACAAAACGTAAGGCCGGTGTATAAAAGGTGAGTTCCAGTCGGCAACTCGTCATTTGCTGTCGAGCGGTCGGGTGGACAACACATCCCGAGGATGTCTCGTTTAGAGGCGAAACACGTGTCGATAAGTTTTCTTGCTTGTTATTTAAGGCGCTCTTATCCCAAAAGAGTGACTCTCTGTCTTTTTATTTACGTGTAAGGAGTAAAGAAAATAACCACACTTTTGTACTTTTTCGTTGTTTTTATCGGTTTTTAAATTGTTTAAAAATAAGGGATATGTTTATTAAAACCCACTTACGTGGTCGACCTAGAAAATTTAAAGAGCAATATTACCAGATATGTTTCATTAATAAAAGAGTGGAATTATGGAAATGGCATGATTTGAAAGGTCTTATTACATGCTGTGTTCGTGAATTATTTCTATCAAGCAAAGTTTATCTGATCGTGTAACACATGCGTGGAAGACCTAGATAAAGGTTCGAATATTGCGTTTTTTTTTTTGAAGTTTTAGACGATATTCGAAAGTTCTATTTGACTTTGAAATTACTGATTTTGGGATAAGAGCGCCTTAAGATTGCTTTATTTTGTGCTCGTACTGCTTGCTTTGCTTGTGCATGTTTTATGCGGGTGGGCGGGCGGTGCTTGAGTCTGCATTTTGAATAGCATGGTAAGAGTGTTTAGCGGAATATTGCACATTACTAATATATCCACAAATTCATGATGGACTTCCGCAAAGTAACGCCTTTTTCAATAAATATATGTACATGTTCTTCCTTTCACGGCCATGCTTTATCGCGAAGGTCGTACCTCATTGCGTCAAGTAGGTAACCTATAGAACACCAACCAGTAGTTCCGTTCTCATTTAGGTATTTTCATGCACTCAACTTTGTGTATTTTTGTTTTTAAATTTTCCACAACGCACAACTTAACACATAACCGTAGAAAGGACATCATTCATTTTGGGCTAAATCTGAAAGTGCCGGCCAATTAAAAATAATGTTATATTTCGTTAGAATATGTAATTATATTTATTTGTTACTATGAGACCAAAGCGGTAGGGTCATTCTCTGCTTTATTATATGAGTTTGAAAAATCGATATTTTTTTCTGGGCTAAATATGAAAGTGCCGGCAAAAACAAATATAATTTGATATTCCATTAGAATATGTAATTAGATTTATTTGTTACTACAAGACAAAATATGTAGGGTCATTCTCTGCTTTATTATATGACTTCGAAAAATCTATATTTTTTTTGGCTAAGTATGAAAGTGCCGGCCAAACAAAAATAACGCTATGTTTCGTTAGAATATGTAATTGTATTTATTTGTTATTATGAGACAAAAGCTGTAGGGTCATTCTTTGCTTTATTCTGTGAGCTCGAAATCGATATTTTATGCTTTTTATAAAGGCGTATGATTGATGGCATAAAATGGATTGTTTTTAGTGTAGAAAAACATAATCACGAGTATGTAATACTATAATAAGTCTCTAGAGTATTGCACATTTATAATTGAACTAAAATATTACTTTGAGTAACAAACAAATCAGTGTCTAAAACCCCGTTTCTGCGTAAACAAGGATAATTATAGATTGGGTTTGGGTTTTTTTACCTGACGCAATCAGCCTCGCTACAGGTGAGATAGAAATATAAGCCCAACCATAGGAGGGAGCGAGACGCTAAATCCTTATCTACACGTAATTGTCACACAATTAACGGTGGTAAGTACAAGTAAAAAAAGGAGAAAGGGTTAATTAACATTTAGTTATCCATGGGACTTATGTTACATCGGACGGCTATCTCTAAGCACGCGACCTCTGGTTAGTGGACAGTTACTGTTTTTACATCATGGACGAACAATTGTGTATAAGGTGTCGTGAAATAATTGGGGGGAGGCGCTGGTACACCTGGGTTTCTCGAGAGCAAGAATTCATCGATATTGCTCAGATTGTTTTAGAAGAATTAATGGAAAATCAAGTAAGTATTGACCTACAGTTATTTTTGCACTAAAGAGTGATATATTATATTTTATTGTTAAAACGATGTTGTCGTCATTAATTTTGAACCCTGCATTGCATTTTGAGTCAGATCAACACTGTTGTTTAATCAGAATGACATTCCTATATGTCTAAATGTAAGGATGCTATGGACTGCCCTGACCAGCTCAACGTGTGCGTAAAACTTGCAACAAAAGAAGAACGTGTCTCTTATATGAGTCTACTACAGAGATTCTGCAGAGATGATTCTTGGTTTCTTAAGAACTTGCTCATACTTATACGTACATACAAACACTAAAGTATGAATATTAATGTGTAAGGAACAGAAAGGATTCCGTTATTGGCCTTTGTTTTAGTAGAGTTACCATTTTTCTTACTTGTTTTGTACAGTGCTGCGCATTTAAGTTTCATTGATAAATAAATAACGTGGCTATGTCTATGAGATAATAATATGATATGTATATTTTTTTGTTGTTCTAGATGCCACCAACGGATTTCATTTGCCGAGCTTGTTGGCAAAGGGCAGAAAGGACACATCAACGAATTTTACGGGAAGTACGCCAGGACAACGTTGCTGAGGAAAATAATAACGAAAACCGTCAAGCTGCAGGGTCAACATTAGCACTACCTGGTTTCAAGCGTACTCCCAACACTACTGTAAATTGTGTTTTTGAGCATTGTCAGAATATGTCCAGACTCCGCATACCACAAAACATTATTTGTCGTATGTTATGTCGTTACAACCTCATGATTCCTGAAAATGGCCGCGTTTGTGAAGAACACTTGCAACAAAATGTTTGGCATGAACTCCCACTGCAAAATAACTTAATGGAAGAGTTCACTGCAAATCAGATTGTTTACACTCTCACCATAGCGAAAAACCACATCACATCTGAGTTTTTAAACTTCGAGGAGTACGAAGACATAAATCCAAGTGAATTCCGCACGTGGACCAGTATTACGAAAGAACAGTTCTCTTCTTTGTTAGAAAATGTGCCCAGCCTCAATAATAATCGATGCAAAAAAACTATGCTCGCAGCGGTATTAACAAAAATGCGGACCGGAGATTCCAATGTAAGACTAGCCTCAATATTCAAAATGTCCGAATCAACTTTTCAAAGAATGTTGAAGAAAGGTCGTGAAGCATTGATGGCGGACTATGTGCCGTCACGAGTTGGTTTCGACCACATGACCCGTGAGGAAGTGGTCCAACGAAACTTGATAGTCCCAGAAAGACTTTTTGGCAACCCAGACAGTCCAATCAATGAAAGGAAAGCTGTGACAATGTGCGATGGTACTTATATCTATCATCAAAAGAGCTCTAACTATTTCTACCAACGGAAATCGTATAGTGGTCACAAGTATCGTCACCTTCTCAAACCAATGTTATATGTATGCTGTGATGGTCATATAATAGAGGTTTCTGGACCTCATGCTGCAACTACTTCTGATGCGGTGATTATGAACAACTCTGTAGATAACGAAGAAGGCGGTTTTCATTGGTTCTTTAGGCCGGGGGACGTATTTATTTTAGACCGCGGATTCAGGGACTCGGTGAGGTCCCTTGAAGACTACGGCTACGTAGTGCATATGCCGGAGACAAAGAACCGAAGGGAACTGCAGCTTACCACTGACCAAGCCAACAAGTCTCGGCTTGTGACCATTTGTCGTTGGGTGATCGAAGTCATAAATGGACGTTTCAAAATAGATTTTCGCCTATTAAGAATAGTCCACAGTAACCGATCACTAAGACATATGATGGACTACTTTAGAATTGCTGCAGCTCTTATAAATGACTTCCATGTCCTGATCGACAATAATGTGCATGCTAATGAGTTTTTAAGAATTATTAATGAAAGAATAACTCTGCCTAATAGATTAGCAGATCTTGTCATCACTAATAACTACAATAGAAGGAGAGCACATTTCCAGTCGATGACAGCCAATACGCCGGAATTTGACCAGTTCCCCAGATTTACGCAAGAGCAACTGACATTGTTTGCCTTGGGCAGCTATCAAATAAAGCAGGCTCGAAGCTATTATGGGGAGCATATTCAACCTGATGGTGCGTTTATCATAGAGCTTGGTGGAGACATGCCAGCTCAAGAGGTTCGGGAACTGGATGGAAGAGACCTTTGGCTTATAAGAGGTCGCATACAGTCAAGACACGTTCAAGCCAAAACTTACTACGTTTACATCGCCGTTGAGCCAACTTTACTCGGAAGAGAAGCAATTCCTCATTACTACTGTAGCTGCAATATTGGGAGACGTACATTAGGATGCTGTGCACACGTTATGACCATCATATGGTACATGGGTTTTGCGCGGCATGATCCCACCATAGTTCCACCGGCAGAGGGTCTGGAAAATATAATAGTCAGACAGAACGAATATTAACCTTTTTACTGTTTTGTTTTTTTCAAATAAATATTTTATTCCATGTTACCGTTTTATTCAGATTTAAACCAATTAATTTATTATTTATTAAGTTAGATAAGTGAAATTCAGGTTAGTTTATTGAAAAAGTATGAATATGACTATTTATAGCTGGTGAAAGAGTACAGAGAATAACCCCTGTGCATTGATTTCATAGTAAAATATGTTCAAAACATCTTTTCTGCACAACAAATCATTAATAATGTGATATTTTTTTGAAAATTAATACAAAAATAATAATTTTCGAAATCATCTAACTAAGTAGAGAATGACCCTACAACTTAGGTACCATAGCAAAAAATGAATATAATGACACATTTTATCGAAATATAACATTATAATTTTTTGGCCGGCACTTTCAGATTTAGCCCAAAAATGTATGAACGCTGAATGATGTCCTTTATGTTTACAATTCCATTATCATTTTAACTACGTCTTTGCTTTGTATATTTTTGATTTGTAAGTGTTTTAAAGAGTAATATCCTGTTTACGATTGATTTTATTATATTTAAATTTAGGCAAATGGTAAAATTCAGCATTATACTAATTTTCCAAAAAACCGAAATCAAATGTTTTTCACCAAAATGTGAAAAATAGATGCGACGACAAGCGGAGCAAAGAGGAGTGTGTTAGGTTTACATGTAAATCAGTGGCGTGCACAGAGTTTTTAGACAGGGTAGACATGAAAATTTAAAAGCCTAAAAAACTTGGTAAAAACTTACCAAATAATCAGGTTACTGTTTGCGATTTGCCACCTAAAATATCGTTTCGCAATTATTTGTTTTTATCATCAAAACAGTTTCAAAAATGCACCATTTCTTAACTTTTGTACACACACATTGTACAACATGTTGTCACATTGAATAACTTTCACTGGCACTAGCCATTTTTTTATACTGCTTGTCATCAATTTGCGTAAAGAACGAACGAAAAACAATAATGGATGACGCCCGCCAAGGCGAAGCTCGAAGGTGGCATTTTGAGTGAATGTCGTAAAAAGCCGTCGGCTTTTTGCACAGTCGTCGCCTATATTTCGCATGCAAACAAGCACAAACTTTTGCATTGTGTGCCATGTATTTACAGTAACGCACACAAACATAGACTGTTAGAATATGACCCACACATAGACACTGACAGACACCATTCCGCGATGTCTTTTGGCATCGAGTGAGCGAGCGACTCTGAACTGAAACTTGCAGTTCCCGCTAATGACAATAGATGGCAGTCTGTGTCGCTACATTTTAGCAGAAAATTTATTACGATATGCGTAAAAATGCGTAAATGATGAGCAAGGCGACCTTCAATAGTTCTAACAGAATTACTATTAGCCGAGGCAAATTATGAAATTCCGAATTCTACTATATGACGAAGATTCGTCAAATTGCAAAATAGCTAACGCTTAGAAACTGACTTCGCTGTTTGTAAAATGCCGAGTTTTACTATTTGCCTGCGACATTTATATCTTATTATGCTCTTAAAGACAAGCAAGTATCAAGAGCCTGTACAACACCTTTATAATTTGAGTTTCGAAAAATTCCATTCTTGTGTACCTTGATTTGTGTACCTACTGTGTATAAAAGTATATATAAGAACAAATTAATGAAGAAATATTCAAATTTTAATTGTGTTGTGTATACCTCCATTCCGTGGTAAGTGCTCTAATACCTAGTTTTGGAGATTTGATGATGCGTGAGTGGTATTTCGCTTTTATATAGGTAATGAAAATATGGATTCGGTCGGTTACGTCCTTTTTCCCGAATGTCTATCGTCCGAATTCCTGTTACGTCCATTTCCTTGTACGTCCATGTTTTGCTAATTACAGATATAAATTATGTAAATAACCCAAACAAAAAGAGATACAACGTACGTATGTGTTTCTGTAACAATTTATTAAAACATACAAAAACATGCGTATCCAATCTTATTATAATATAAAATAAAAATTAAATCTTACATTATATCTTTTGTGTACTTTTTATTACTTAAATCAAATTTATTAATTTTTTTAACTATTTTCTAAAGAAAAGAAAAGAAAGAAAAACGAAAGCTGCGGACTGAAGGAGCGGAGTCTTCTGATAAAGGTATTTTTACTTATAAGAAAGCTCCAGCTGCAATTGTAATTATGTAAATATATGGTTATCACTTAGAATAATAACGGTTATCACAATAAACATTTTTGTTTTTTTTTTTTTTACTAATAAGTTTTATTTCAGGTTTGTCATATAAATTGAACAAAAATACATCCTACAATTTATACAAATTAACAAAATATTTAATATTCGTTTATTAGTCCTACAAATGTGTAAAAACATTACGGTTCAGATCACATACCTGATAGACTGTGACAAAGATGGAGAGCTCATATTAATCTTGAAATTTGCTAAAATATCAGTTATGTTATATCACTATAGCTAGTACAGGTACCGCCACGGTATTTGGCCGCTCGGCGAAAGCGGTACGGGACTAGCGCATGTGTTCATTCGCGATCAAAATTACTAAGTGCGATAGAGGAAAAATTACTAGCGTATTCGAAGTCACTGGCAATAAACCGTTGCGCTACCTGCACCATCTTTATTTTTGTCATCAATTGCTAATGAAAACGTCGAGCAGACAAATCTAGACTACTCGTTTTTGTTGCAGCCCTAGCCTTAATTTCCAAGCACATCATGTTCTTGACAAAAATTTAAATATATTATGTTTGGTAACGTATCTACATACTCAATTAATACTTACAGGCGAATACAACATTGTGAGTATACCAGTGGCGTGCACAGAACTTTTTTCCGGAAAAGCAATCAGAAGGTCAAGATTGACAATAAAAAAAATATGAAAAAATTTAAATAACACTTTGAAAGTTTGTATGACGCCAGGGTAGGCACTGCCTACTCTAGAGTGAACATTTTCATATAAACTTTTTTTTTTCAAAGTGTTATTTAAATTTTTTCATATTTTTTTTATTGTCAATCTTGACTTTCTGATTGCTTTTCCGGAAAAACGTTCTGTGCACGCCACTGGAGTATACTTATTCTTATGCATTCTAGTACATACATTAATTA
The DNA here is from genome assembly GCA_934047225.1 of Ypsolopha sequella. Lineage (NCBI taxonomy): Eukaryota > Metazoa > Arthropoda > Insecta > Lepidoptera > Ypsolophidae > Ypsolopha > Ypsolopha sequella. The sequence continues at coordinate 13,611,350 of OW203983.1, forward strand.
TTTCAACGAATGGCCTGACTTATTTAACGATTAGTTAAGAGCCGTTTAGCAGCCGGATTGTGAAAAACCCGCCTATTTCTAATTAATCAAAACAGAACACCTATAGTCAAAATTTACGCATTAGTTGCTCAAAAAAACCATATTACCTATGTTTTGTGTAAACTGTTATCGCAAAGTTTCCATTGGTTTCCGTGAATTGGAATTTTAAACGTTAAAATTCTAATTTACAGAAACCAATAGAAACTTTGCTATGGCAGCATATACGATACATAGGTAATAACGTTTTGTTGAATATATGTTTCGATCCGGCTGTTAAACGGCTCTTAAAATAAAAAAACAATAATTATTGTAGAAGTGGCAACGCATTGTGTGTCGTTTTTGATGTCACACATCAGAGTGCATCTCGCTCGCTCGTATCGCTCGGTCAAGTCAGTAAGAACACGAGAATTCGCCTGAAAAAAACCTCTCCGACCAAATCGTTGCTCCGACCGTACCATACTCTTATCATTTCACATAAACGCACAGTTTCAACAAGAAATACTGACTCATACAATTATTTTAAGGATATTTAGCTGCCCAGAAAACGCAAACTAAGTCTAGTCTATCTCTAGCTTCCGAAAACTACCCTGTATGGACATGATGTCACCAGCTTTCTCAATACTCTTGGTCCTTGATGAGATGATTCCCCGAGTGCTAAGGATCTCCATGTTGTCGAGGCTGAGCACCTTGTCTCTGTGCTCCCGCAGCAGCTGCTGGGTGAACTGGATCATCTGCTCGAGAGGGATGTCGCCTCCGTAGACAGTAGGCAGGCAGCTCACGTCCAGGTGCTCTCGCAAATGTTTCAGCGATGAATGAACCTGTGAATTTTATGTATTTTAAACTGATTTTGGAGCATTGTACCAGATGATTGTACCAGCTCGAGAAAAAGAAATCACAATCTATCACAATATTAAATTTGCTTGGTTGTTGTAGAGCGCGCTTTTCTTTGTTAGGTTCCGTACCTAAAAGTGGAACCACTATCGTGAACCTCCTTTTTCTTTCCATCCGTATGTCACACGCTCATAATCATTAATTTGCCCAAATAATGTAATGTAAAAAAACGCAACTGCTCGAAATATTGTTTGTCACTCTAAAACTTTTAGACTAAAAGGGAGCAAAAAGTCTAATATGAATATCAAATTGTAGGTTTTAAGGAGCATTGTGTAAAAATATATAAATAATTATGGTAATTACTTGTACGTATGCAGAGAAATCTTTGAAAAACAGATGATAATTATATGCCCTTTCTCCGAAACTGGTGGCTTATTCCACAAATCCCCTGCGAAGATCCCCTGCGTCGGGGATTTGTGGACTTTTTGTCCAGAAATCCCCTGCCGGGGCTCAAGGAAAACTGAAGGGGATTTGTGGACAAAAGTTCCAGAAATGGGCTTTAGACAAAAAAAATCCATTTAAAAATTCAAAACGCTCACGGGGGAAAGTAGATTCTTAAGTATGTTAAATAGTTAGTATAAAATATGGAAATTTCGGCGAAGACGGATTGGCAACCATTTTAACTCTGCGAAAATGAGAGTGTGATCAAATTTACGAAGACCAAAGATAAATCGAATAGCTAAGTTTTGAAGACGTTCAAGTTTATTTAACAATTGCTTGTTGACATCAAGAAGACAAACATCACCATAGTCGATAATGAGAAGCAAGCATACTTTTGGTTTTTTAAGTGTAGAAAATTATACAGTTGCTTTATTAAATGGAGTGAAAAGCACAATGAACTCTTCTGCTGGTCTGATTCACATGCGGCACCCACCCAGGACAGGTGGCTCTCGATTATAATACGAATCTGATTGTAAATTACGGAGGGAATTATCCCATTGCTAAGCTATCAACATGGCTTGTGATTTCTTAGGATTGAGAAGGAGACCAAATGACATCCCTTTGCAGATCGTCTGCATAGATATGGTAACGAGAAGATAACATTTTGTTGTTAACATATTGCTCAAATTTCACGATTTTTAGTTCTAAAGGGGCAGGTAGTCGCCAACAACCTTAAGTCGACATGTGTCGATACAAATATCGACAGAAACTATATTGAAATAACGTTCATATCAGCCCGCACTGCATTACGTCAGTATCCGGATATCGCAAAATGATAGAAAATATCAATTTTCACATGGACGGGAAAAAAATCCATAAATATGTTTCTAATCAATATTTTCTTTGTATTTTAGTGCAAGAATCATACAAATACCATTAGTAGTTCAAAAGAAATTCAATTTTACTTAATTTTAGTCTAAAAACTGTTTGAATTTGAACAATATCTTCTTGCTGTTTCTTATACGCGAGAGTAATTTCCTTAAATGAAGTTATTCTTCATAGTTTAACTAACAATATTTTCTTCATAATTTTTAAACATAACTTTATCATTAAAGTCATTTTCGGATGTACGCTGGGAAGAGGCGCCTTAAACATACCAGTAGATCCAGATAATTTGAATGGACTCGGCCTAAAATATTATAATAACAGTAACACTTCATAGACACCTCACAATTGTTTCAAAGTTCGTTAGATTGATACTTTAAGCAAATAATAAAAGTTAGGGTTTCGTACTCAGAGGGTGCAGAATTGTTAGCTCTATCATTTCAGCGCCTTGTTTTTGTAGGCATTTCCTTTGGTTTGACACAACGTTTTTTTGCTTGACTTGGTTCTTACTTGCAACGCTATCGAATAATGCCTTAGTACAGGCTGTTGTTTTTACAAAATGAGCAATTTCTATAAGGGAATAAGTCATTTTACAAAAAGCTTTGATTGCGGTTTTTATTTTCTCCAAAATCGAGGACGAGAGTCCTTTGGGAAATTTCTCTGTCTCTTATACTTGTACACCGCCTCTGTGGTCGAGTGGAAGGGCGCTCGCAGCTCGCCTGCCAACCCCGAGGTCGTGGGTTCAATCCCCGCTGTGCCCATTAACTTGTGTTCTGTCTGCGTGCCTCAGAAGGTTCCATTTGTGCCTGAAATACGGCAATAGGGCTCACAACCCATCACGTTTCGGACGTAATAATCGTCGGTGAAAAACGGACGTCCTAAGTGTGGACTGTGACTTGTGTTTCACATTTCACACTTGGGTACACCTCTGACACCCCCTCGGGGATTCATGTGACGATATTATTATCTTATAATTTAGATTTTCCCCATACTGACCTGGTTTCTCAACGCGCTTACCTGTATAATTAATTATATTATATAATTGGTCAACATACTGGGTGTTAATTTGATAACCTTTTTCCTTAACACAGAGTGAATATGAATATGAAAACTTTGACTGATAGTAAAAATCAGCTGTTCCATAGAAAATTTAAATACCTACTCTACCCAAATGTATGAAACAGCTGATTTACTTTTTGCGATTTCAGGGTTGCCCCATAGTAAAAGTTGTTCATATTAATGGGTAGCACATCCCTAGGAAATAGCTTATCAAATTTATACTGTATATAAAACTCACGCGTATTCTGCCAGCCATTTTGGGTGTAAGTTTGCTGATGGCGTAGTCGATTACATATTTGAAGGTGGGGTGCACGTTGATCAGGTGACATTCCTTGTGCCGCATCGGTACCGATTGCTGAAATGTACACAAATGTTTTAAATCAGAAGGTCAATTTTTACAATAAAAATATGAAAATATTGAAATAACGCTTTGAAAAATAATTATTGAGAAACTATCCCGCGGCTCCATTCTGCTGAATCAGTGTAGGATTCCGGCTGGTTTCATTTAAATTTGCGCTGCTGCACCCTCACAACATTTTTTAGGGTTCCGTAGTCAACAAGAAGGAACCCTTATAGTTTTGCCATGTCCGTCTGTCTGTCCGCGGCTTAGCTTAGAGACTATTAGTACTACAAAAATGTAAATACAAATTATTTATTTCTTGAAAACTTACACTAAAACATGCTTTAAAATTAAATCCTTAATCTAAACATAAAAAGAAACCAGTTATAATAAATGATTAAAAACTAATTATTTAGTGTCTACGTTTTCCAGTGGACCCCAAACTAAGTCGGGCTTGTCACGTGGGATCCAGAAAGCTGTAATTTGGCATGGGTATACATATTTATCACGCCGATAAAGATAGTAAAATTTTTAAAAAGGTTTTTTTAGGGTACCTCCCCTACACGTAAAGTGGGGATGATAAGAAATTAAAAGGAAAAAGTCGACCAACCTAAAATGAAAATTGCTTACAAATTCCATTGAAAATTACTGAAACGAAGCTGTTAGTTGTTTAAAACAGGTAGTAAATATAAGGTGACTTTTATTTATATAACCAAATTCATACTAGAGACTCGGTAAGTGGTCAGCACTAAGGTTAATTGGCCTTTTATAGATAATGGTACGGAACCCTTCGTGCGCGAGTCGGACTTGCACTTGGCCGGTTTTTCTATTGCACCTTTTTGACACAGCCAGGCCTGGATTTCCGCCTAGGCCAACAAGGCACCGGCCGCGGCCTAACCAAGGGTCCATACTTCAAGAGTTCCCTTCCAGATCGGAGATGGATATTGAAGAGTATTCTGTATTATATTTTTAACATTTGGTACGGCAGTATCTCGAAATAAAGAGTATTAAATATTCTATCCATACTACAACGTACACTACACGTTTTTGGTCGCCCCCAAAATATGGTAAACAAATTTTCGAAAAATAAATGTGTTTTTATGTTGTTTTCATCATCAGTTTTGTGACGGAATTTGCTGACCAAATCAACATCCTGTATATTTTATATAATACCGCGTTTCCGCGCTGTGTTTGCTGAAGAACAAATATTTGAATGCTAGCCGAACAAAAAGCTTATTATATACAGCAAACATGAAGATTAATTTCAGTCTTAAACCTTTATGCAACCTATAGCACCCAAAGGTCGTCCAAAAAACATCTTTCGACTAAGTTTATGATCGTACGAAGCGAAGGAAAACTGAGCATCTCCGGGATCTTGGCTCTAGTGGTAGTAAGTAGGCGTTTGCTGCATGTAGAAGCTTCCGTAAAGAAGGACTTCCTGATATCGCGAAAGTTTATTTCTTTGGCTAAGAGTGTAACATCACAAGAGTTACAATCTTGTTTGTTGTCACTTGATTCAGATAATATTGATCATTGTCGTCTTACAGAAATCAAGCGCTTTGTAAGTATGTTTATAGCAATATCATAAGAGAGACAAATAAAATTTAGTTTCCGCCTTACAAACAAATTTTAGAAGCCAATAATTTGTGCTATCTCAAAGAATATTGTCTTGAAGTGTCAGAAAAACATGCCGTTGTATCACTACAAGGTTTAGCAGATCATTCTCTTATGCGAATAGCAGAATTTTTAAAACAAAAATTATTTTATTTTCTAGTTTTTCTTTCGAATGGGAAGGACAAAAAATATGTAATTTTTTTGTGTATGATCCATATTATTGACGTTTTGGACCGCGGAAAGGACATCCGTGCAGGAATATAATTATTCAATCACCTGTAATCACCACCATTTCGCTTGGTACGCGGTTAAAATTACTTGCATTTTATTGAATTTCACAATCGCTTTATTGTTGCACTCTTACACTGCTCGTGCACTGTTATGTAAACAAAAATTTAATTTCTTATATCAAATACAAGTCAATTAAATCAAAGATATTTTCGAAATACACGCATGTAATATTTTGCCCAATAATTTAAATGCTTATGCGAAACGCCGTCTATGCATAACGAAATAAAGCTATTATTTTATTACAAAATCCTTTACTGTCCGAAAACGACATTGCAAAATTCCAAAAAACAGTGGTTTGTTGCTTCATGCCCTCCAAATATTATATCTACTATACCTATATATCAACGTATAGGTCGTTGGCACATCGTAGAATTAGGCAGATCATATTTTGGCTAAAACTAGAAGGTCGTCCGCCTCCTCAAATTTATTTACACGTATAATAAAGTACTCTGTGGTGACGTAAACCTAACACGCTCCTCCCGCTCCGCTCGTCATTGCACCTATTTTTGACTTTTGGTGAAAGATTTTCAATTTCACACTTTACGATCTGCCTAAATCTACGATCTGCCATGACATCTATGGGTATATATGGGAATGGTATTATCTAATATAAGAAAGACGTATATTACATGGTCTATACAGGTTTGTTGAATTGTTTTTTATTTGATTAGATATGACTTATACAGAGTTCCATTTTCCTGTTCTACTTAAGTTAACCTCGTTTTGTTATTTCTTAATCTGACGTTTATTGTGGTATAAGTTTTATTGTTAATACATATAAAAGAAATAAAATTATATGCGGCCCGAAAGACTATTCTGAAATGTTTCTATGAAAAGTTTCTCTAGTAAGTCTCTCTACTCTACTTTACGAGAAACTATATGCTACACGTATTTTATCAAATAATGGTGGAAGCTTACCTCGCCCCATTTCATCATCCTTGCCAAGTCTATCGGGTTCCAGGAGGTGATGTGAGCGGCAGTGGAGCCGGCGCCATCACCCACGTGCGTCACGCCGCATACTTGGTCTTGCGGGTCTTCCAACAGGGTTTCGTATATCAGGTAATGGACTTGGCACATCTCCCAGCAAGTGAACTTCTGGACGTCGAATTTACCTGGAAATTACACTATATGGGTAAAGAAACAGGAAGAATATGAATTTCATGCGGCGGGTTTAATGTATTCGTCATTTAATTATCTCGGGGCATTATCGCAAGGTCAAGAACACGATAAACAGGAAGAAAGGAACTAAGGTTGTCTTAATTAATTGATTAGACATTGACGTGAACAATTGAATGACAACATTAAATACCGTTTTTACCTTCGTTAGTAAATTCGCCATGTTCAGCAAGAACTTTAATAATAATAATAATATTAAAATTATTTATTGCACAGAATACAAATATTCTACAAAGGTGAGCTTAATACTAATTAGTATTACATACCTTTGGCAATGAGGAAATTGTTGAGGGTAGTGCCATAGTATTTAAAATGTATATGACATGAGAATATATTGAAATTGAAAAAATTTGACTACATCCTAAAAACCTTTATAGCAAAGTTATAATGTATAATAAAATACATGAACAAATAACACACAAATATATACATGATGATGATTTTGTTCTTGAAGACTATTATTGAAGACGCTACACGAATGTGTAACGGCAAGCTATTCCATAAGCGTACGTGAAAACATGCGATGAAGCCAGGCTTTGCTGGATCGTTAAAGACGATCGAGAGACGAGAGGAGTACACAACCTTCTTTGAGATATTGTGGGATTCTCTCCGCTACCTGATGTTAAGCCCATGAGTTCGGCACGGAATTCAGAGATGTGATTTCGCAGCCCGAACAGGTATATAGGATGCATAAGTAGAGAAGACGGTCAAGTTTATTCAGATGTTAATCAGTGAGGTCGAGATAGCAGACATCTGTATAATCCAGAATGGGTAGCAATAAAGAATTGACAAGAGTACCTTTGACAGAGTATGGCGGAAACTTTTGCATGAGTTTAAGGGCTTGCATAGACGCAAATATTTTTCTACTTATTTCTGAGATGTGTAAATCCCAGGACACTGTATTCTGAATATACAAACCCAAGTTTTTTATAGAGGTAAGATAGAGGTAAGTTTATGGACAAGAGCTCCACTTCCTAAAACCATAACTTGCGTCTTGGCTGGATTGACTATGAGCCCATACTGTTCAGTCCATAGATTAATCTTCTCAATAGTATTGGACAGTGAATCTTGTTTGCAGGATAAGTACAGCTGCAAGTCATCGGCATACTAGTGATAAGAGCTAAAGTTTACAACAGAGACAAGAGTATTTATGAAGACAGAGAAAAGCAAAGGGGAAATAACTCCGCCTTGTGGAACTCCAGCAGTCACGTCACACCAATCGGAGAATGTGTCATTGACACGAATGCTCTGCTGGCGTCCAAGGAGACAACAATCAAACCATGACGTAGCAGAGTCAGAAACATTTCGGGAACGAAGAATGGCCAATGAGATGCCTTAGTCAATGCAATTAAATGCGCTGCTAAAATCAAGTAAGGTGAGGAGTGTAAGTTGCCTATCGTCCATGGAATGACGGAAGTCATCAGTTATTTTGGTAAGGGCAGAACAAGTACTATTAGATGGACGAAATCCCGACTGAAAAGGAATTATGCGTGTGAAGAAAATTCATAAGTTGGTGATTGACCACTCTTTCGAGCACCTTTGATAGAAAAGGTAGAATAGATATCGAGCGATAATCTTTGAATGTATTGGGGTTGGAAGACTTCAGTAAAGGGACCATATACGCTATTTTCCATAAAGAAGGAAGGTTACTAGATGAAAGTGATTATGTGAGTAATAGGCGGAAGAATGGTCTTGAGAATAAGTAAAAGAATATTAGGGCCTAAGCCATCATTTAACTTGATTTTATTTTATTTTTCCTAAAATAAAGACCATTTAGTGTTCTTATAATGTCAAGCAATTTCAGTTTAATGATGAAAATAGTTGTTAATAGTTTTTATATCACAAGTGACGTCATTTGGTTCCGTAATACATAATAATAACCAAGACATACTTAGAATTGGTACGATAAAATATATAAATTTGACATTGATGTTTACGTTTCTGTCAAAGCATACAGGTAAGCTAATGTGTGTTGATCTATGTGTCAAGAGAAGGAAGAGACATGAAATATTACTTACGTGATAAATTCCTCTGTTAAGCAATTTCTAAAAATATCTCCTAATTTAGTTTGCTGCAGAAACAATGAAATATTGCCAAAAAAGTAATTATCTCGAAACTGTTTTTCTATCAGCATGCCTTGACATAAAATTCCCATACCCAATTGTCATTATCCCTATTACTCGGAATCATAGATGCTCGGAATAAAATAAACACGCATAATAATAACATAACGCACAATGTTATCGTTATGCAACGAACATTCGCGTAGCAGTAGTCGCTGACATAGTAAAACCACTATGTCGCTGAGAAACAGCGGTCATGACGCACATTGTTATCATTATGCAACGAACATTCGCCGCGTGGCAGTTGTCGCTGAGAAACAGCGGTCATGGCATTCGCTTTGGCATTCGATAATCCGTGATTCTATTGTTTTGTTTTTATGACGCAGCCTATGGGTTAAGTAATATCAAGATCAAGAATAAATATTATTATCAACTATGCAACTATTCAAGAATCTCATATACCTATAGATTCGATCGATTATGATCAAACTTTGGACTTTGATAATAAGTGGAAGTATACAAGCGGTCGTACGTAAGCACCCAAACCACCTTAAAGCAGTGGCGTGCACAGAACTTTTGGCTGGAAAAGCAAGCAATTGGTCAAGAACAACAATAAAAAAAATATGAAAAAATGCCACTGCCTTAAAGCATTGAAAGCTACAACAAATAAGGTCATATTTCTGGGTCAACGCAGTTAACATTAACATCGAACCTTAAGATCGTAAATGGCTGTCACGGTCTCAATGAGAAAACTAGATATGTATTTCTATAAATAAAGCGTGAGGTAAACGTACCCATGTTGTATACAATTACATGACGTCCTTTGCTGTCTCGGACTGGGGAAACTGCAATGTACCTGGATGCAATAACAACATTAAGCTATTTATTTCTAAAGACAAATGAGTATGTACTTCTAGTATAAAATGATCTCTTCATCATTGATCTAGCATCTCTTATAAACGAACTTGGAATTTTTCCACAGTTGAACCGTCTCCAATAGCCTCCCATGTGATGAGTCTGATGATTAACCAGAATTTCAAGAAGAACAACAAGACTGTTATAGTCGTAAAAGTCGCTAAAAGGGCCACGGGGGGTGTACACAAAATATTTAAAATGGTGACGCAATAAATATATATTTTTTTGTTTTCGTAATCATATCACATTCCATGTTTTTCGGGAGATCTGTTTGACCGCAAGTCAGCAATAGGGTTTGGTTTTGGGCAAAATAAAGATTTATAAATAAATAGAGTACCCGGCAGAAAAAAATGCACATCGGTTATCTTCGGCTTTGTAAAGCGTCACCGGACTGTTAGTGCTTCGTGTGACAGAGACGACATCGACACTACGATGCGATGTGCATTATTTACTGCCGCGACCTGTACATACTGTGGAACACGAATACGGAATATTATAAGAGTGCATTACAAACTATAAAGATCAATAAGAAACATATTTCAAGTAAGACAAATATTCTAATAATATTTGGAGTACCCAAAGCGATAGATTTCGCTATAAAACACGTTATAATCCTACGAATACTGTTATACTGAATAAGTATCATGGGCCCGTGCCATAGAGTATGGGAGCTCACCCGCTGTTCAGAATCTCCTGGAGGTTTTGGTTCTCGCAGTCGAGGTTGCGGAACGCTTCAGGGTAGTACTTGCGTAAGTTCAGGTACTTGAGCAGTGTCTGCTGCGCCATCGGCACGCTGAACTTCTTGTGGCGAAGGAACCGCAGCAGGAACGACTCGTCTGCAACATAGTATGGCGGCTTAATAATTTTCTAATAGTCACTATGAGCATAGATAAATAATTTATTTATCTATGCTATGAGACACCGTTAGAAAATAATAATTTCCTAGTAGTGTCTCATAGCACCAATGGTATGAGAGTACCTTAGGTTGTACTGATAAATATTGGAAAAGGAGCCCAAAAAAAAATTCAATGATCCAAATCATGATTTTTCTTTCTTTCTTAGTTTTCTTAAAACTGTAATTGAAAATTAACAGTAAAATTTTTATACTATTAATTAATTTTCCGTTTAGGTCAAAAGCGCAAAATGACAAAGGATCGCAAATTGTAATGTCAAAGGCGCACAATGTCAAAAGCGGACATAGTCAAAAGCGCAGAATATCAAAGGCGTACAATGTCAAAAATCAACTTAAACGGGCTTGTTGTTTTTGTTGGTAAATATTATTATTTTTGGCGAGTCAGACTCGCGTTTGTAATGGGAAATAAAATATTTTTTATATTATTTTGTAATCAAAAATATTTATTTTTAATGTAAATTAAATATAATCTGTATATTCTCGTATGTCTCACTAATACAAATCAACAAATATAGACATGTCAACTTTTATCTTCTACACTTTTTTTTATCCTATTCATTATTATCTGTTTTAAAAAAATCGATGTAATTGTTTACTTTTTCAAGGTAAGTTGTAAAAATATAATTTTATAATAAATAAATATGTATGAATGTATGTTTAAATATATTGAATCTTTGAATAAATTTGCAAAGGTAACATTGTATGTTCTGTGTTAATCGTAATTCGTTTTTTGTGTACTGTTTTTTTATAAGTTTTCTATGTTTGTTGTATTCTTGTTATGTACATAATGTTAGCTACACTATCGTATTAGGTTTAACCTGTAAGGATAGCTGTAAGCTGTAAAGAATGAAATAAATAAATAAATGTTATTAGATATATACAAAATAATTTGTCGGTATACATGTAGAAGAGAAAGTGGTTAATTATAATTATTGTTGATCATTAAAAACGATATCTCAATATTTGTTTGTTTACAAATTATAGTTTTAGTTGATTTTTGACATTTTACGCCTTTGACATTCTGCGCTTTTGACTATGTCCGATTTTGACATTGTGCGCCTTTGACATTCTGCGCTTTTGACTATGTGCGTTTTTGACATTCTGCTCTTTGGACAATTTGCGATCCTTTGTCATTTTGCGCTTTTGACCTTATGCTACTAAACGTTAATTCAAATTCAAATAGTTTATTTTGCAAAGTAGGTATATAAAATACACGTTTCACAAGTCAAAATTCAATCTTATAAAAAAAATATATGTAATAAAATAATAAATGTACATGAACTAGATTGAAGGTTTATTTAATTTATGTAGCAATATATATACGATTAAAATTATAGGTAAAATATATATTGTACAAGGTGAAATCCAGTCAACCGCCCGAACCCACACCGGAGACCCAGCCAGGGACCAGGAACAAGGTTCAATGATCACCAACCGAGCCCCCAGCACGAATCCAGGCGGCCGACCAAATCCCATCCTATATACTACATGCTAATAAGGTTACATATATAAATACTACATGCCTACCTCCGCCCATTCGTTTTTAGTCTTGCTAAGAAGAATGGGCAAGAAACTTAGCAAGATCATGTCTTTTTTTTTAACATAAAACTTATACTAAACAACAAATGACTTATATCTACTTTAACCAAGGGATAATAAAATACAAGACAGCAGGAATTCAGGATAATGAAAAAAAAGAAAAACATATATATCTTTGCCTACCTGTCTCATATAGTCTATTTCCTTTTACAGTCTGTCAATTTTCACTAAATTCGTGAGACACAAAAGAATAAAAATCAGAAATGAAAATATATATTTTTTTCGGAGCCCTATAGACGTCGTCGTAAAGAGGGCAAACCTTTTTTGCTAACACATCAGTGCAATTTCACTGATATACAAATATCATTCTATGGTAACCCATCTCTATTTCCTTACTTAGTAACTAGTTAACTACCCTCCCAAAATTACTCCGCAACACACCGGCAGTGGCGGAAAAAAATCTCACTTGTCCGTGGTTGATAAGATGCATAATGGATAAGTGGTCTGTGGCTACGAGGCTGACATCTATCCTCATACCAATCCAATCCACTCGGTAATATACAGCTCTTAGCTACTTGACTAACAGTCGCTTATGTTCATAAGATATTTTTAGCGCTTTCATAGTACTAAAATAGCGTAAAGTGATACTAGCGTTTTCCCACTATACACGATATCCGATACTGACAGCAATTCTATACTCTTTTACATGCTTCCGATATCGCGTCATCTTTTAAGGTCAAGAACACAGCGTGGGCAGCAAACTCTCGCACACACTTGACAAAAAAGTATGTATACATAAGCAAACAATATAATATAATGAACATTATCAACCGATGACGGGGGTCCGATTTCAGCAGATAATACATATTTATGTAAATAACTTAAGTAGTTTATTTATTTTATGAATAGTTTAAATGTTTATTAGGATGTAATTTCATTATTTCAACTATTTATGTATTATTTTATCTTGTGATTAAAACTTTCAAACGTTTTGGCACCACCCTCAATAATTTCCCCATTGCCAAGGGTTAACTGGTAGAAAATACACTGTTGCGGGCGATGAAAAGGCAAAAACCTATTTCATTTCATCGGATCGGCATCTGATATCGATATCGGATCGGCTATGCGAGCACGTACGCGTCGATTAAATAAATTTGACAGATAGTATCGATAAATTCTAAACGATAACCCTTATTGCAATGAAATAAGAGTTACATTTTTATTTATCGAATTGATGTCGAAGTTCATGCTAGTACCCCGGCTTCCGATAACGATATCGTATCGAATGCTATTAAAGGCAATATTTTCGCAAGAACTCCCAATAAACGCTGTTTGCTGATAATATTTTTAATTATTAATATTTTCCAAAATTTTGTATTTTGTCTCGTACAATTATTATGAATCCATGACATGAAAATTCGGGCGGGCACAGTGCCCTCTGCTTTGGGTGTTTTCCCGCGCATAATTCAAGCTACGCTTACACTGGGACTCCGGAAAAAATACGACGTATGTACGATCTAACATTTTAGAAATTACTTTCCTTAAAAGGAAATTTTATTGGTTTGGCCTCTACAAGATATGCGGAAGAATGCATAATGTAAATATTATTCACCCGCCACACATATATGTGGTCGATCATGCCCGTCACCTTCGCTTTCAGGAAGTTGAATTAATTCAAATAGCCTAACAGAGATCTCAAATTGGTTTTAAATAAAAATACATACTTTTTTTCGGTTAGTAACTTTTTCAAGGTATCCTTTAGATCGTAGATTATATCCTTTTACAGCATCATTTCGTTTCCTCGAAACCTACACATTGATAGTATTCCCAAAATTATCTTGTTTACCTTGTCGCACGTTCTTGATGTCTGAGTTCTGTGAGATCCAGTCCTTCATGAGGCGGAGGGCCTGCTCCCTGGTCGCTGGAGTTTCTCGCAACTCCTGCGCAGCCACCGCAGCCGCGATATCCCGCCCTATGCAGCTCAACTTGTCCTTCTCTTTGTCATATTTGTCGCTGTTCGAGCTGAAGGCAGTGCCGACGGTGAAGAGTAGGCTAGCTGTAGACATCTTTAAGGCTGTGGAGAGAATAGTTTATCTAGAGTTTGTTGCATGTTCAAGTTCATATATACGTAAAAACTCGATTTGGGATTTTTCGGGAAAAGAAACCTTTACATATATTATAATTTACGTAATTTCACGATTTCACAACAAAACATTCAATAAGTGCTTCACCGCACGAATCATTAAATCTTTTTCACCACCACTCACAGACATCCAACTCATAACATGGGAGGAGTCCTATATATGGTCGCTTGGTGCCCATTACGGTCCGGGTCTTAACAGACAAAGATAAGTGATCATCTACCCGTCTCCACACTTCAATTTAGAGACCTGCCTACTTAACGTGACTTTTTGATAATCGTCCAAATTCATACCGGTGGCTTGGTAAGTGATCGGTATTATGCATCAATAACAATTTTGGTGAAATTCGTAAAATGAAATTTCGACTCCCCATGGTGATTCACTCGAGACTGGAACTGAATTTATATGGGAAGCCGAAATGTCATTTTACGAATTTCACAAAAATTGTTTTTAATCCAAGATACTGATCACTTATCAAGGCTCCAGTATGAATTTGGATGATCATCAAAAAGTCACCTTGTATATATAAAATGTATATGATGTGTTGAGTGGGTAGGTTTTTGAATTGGGGTGTGGAGATGGGTGGATGATTATCTATCTTTGTTATTGATTGATTATTTATTTTTATACGTATTTATTTATATATATACATTTTTCTTTTTTTTTTCTTTTTTCTTTTTTGTCTCTCATTTGTCTGTCAATCATCCACTTAATTTGATGACATTTTAATATAGTATATTAAATGTACCTAATTCCACTGACGCCGACTATAAATGTCGAAATATATCTGGAAGTAATTATTTTAATAAGTGTTTTTATATAAATAAATATATAATGTAAACTGAATAAAAAAAAACACTTATTTCTTTAATATTTTTAATATTATAATTATCTTTAATATTTAACTTTACATATAATAATATTCATGTAACATTTCAGACAAAATACTCTGCCTATACATTCTATTTTAATCACAGTTTCTAGGTAGGTAATTTAATTACTAACATACTCGTATAACACTAAATATTAGCATGTTGATGGTTGTGATTGTCGACCCTAGGTGGAACTTATATTATTATATAAATAATATAATATAATATAAACTTATATATAGGTTTCCGAAAGCTAAAGGCTGGACGGCTCATACTTGTAATTACCTGAATCACGTCATGAGAACATGATGACCAGCTTACCCAGGATTATGGCAACTTCACGTCGTTTCCTTTCAATCTCTGTTATAATATTCATATGACAGCTTTGGCTTTCGGAAACCCTTATCGGTCACTATGATATCTATGATATCGGTGGTCAAATGACGTCTAATAATTCATAGAAGTAAAAAGAGGCCAGAAGACTAGTTTACCCCCGGTTTCTGAAAGGCCAATGTTAACAGTAGATTAAAAAATAATTATCTGCGGATTAAGCCCGAAGAAGTGGGAATTTTACATTGAAATCAAAAATTAACTAAGTTAATTATTGGTTCATCACTATTCAGACTTCATATATGCTTTATTTTCACCGTTATTTGCGGTTAAAGTTTTTTTAATCTACTGTTAACTTTGATTGGCCTTTCAGAAACCGGGGGTTAGAGTAATAAATCGTAATTATGTATACATTGTACCGTCAGCCCAGAGAAATACAGTTGTCATACTTGTCATAAGAATCTTTATCCAATACAAACAACGACATTCTAATACAAGGCGTTATTTCTTTTGGTTTGTACAAAAATTCAAATTTCAAGATTCAAAATTCAAATAGTTTATTTTGCAAAGTAGGTATATACAGGGTGGAAAAAATTAAAGGGCCCTGGAGGGGAACTACCTTAAATCCTTTAGTTAGCTCATTTTACGGAAAGGAAACATTCCTTTATTTTTTAAAAGAAACAAAACTGCATTCAAAGATCTTCTAAAATTTGCTTGTCTCACCCGGGAACTGAATCAACTAAAAATTTTAAAAATAAACCCTCGCTATTTTATTATACGAATCGGTAGGATTATTGTTCAGGATAAAATTTGTCTACTAAACTAAAGTCTTACACTCATCTGTTGTACGAGATACCCATGAAATTGAATATTTATTACAAGTTCTTTATTAACAATACTTAGTACTGTTCACTTGTAAAGTAATAATTATACGCCATTATTACACAATGACAGCACAGAATGAAAGCAAAACAAAACAAAATTTAAATTTCGAACGAATACTTTTATCGATTTTAAAAATGTTGAAAGTTATGGTCCGAACTTCAAATTTGTTGCTCCGCGTTGCAAAAAAAATACGTTCCTTTTTTAAACTTTTCGTCAGTACGCCTAGTTCAAGAAGTAATTGTGCTCTGCATACATTTATTATTACCATTTAACGATTTTCTTATTGAAGTATTCAACAAGGTACTTAAGATAAATAACATAAGCAAGCTTGTACTTCATTCGATGACATTGGATGTAAGAGAGATAAGAAAATTATAACGTGTCATTTACTTGTTACAAGTGAACAGTACTAGGTATTGTTAACAAAGAACTTGTAATAAATATTAAATTTCATGAGTATCTCGTACAACAGATGAGTGTAAGACCAAATATTTATTAGACAAATTTTATTCTGAGCAATAATCCTACCGATTTGTATGATAAAATAGCGAGGGTTTATTTTTAAAATTTTTAGTTGGTTTGATTCCCGGGTGAGACAAGCGAATTTTAGAATATCTTTAAATGCAGTTTTGTTTCTTTTAAAAAATAAAGGAATGTTTCCTTTCAGTAAAATGAGCTAACTAAAGGATTTAAGGTAGTTCCCCTCCAGGGCCCTTAAATTTTTTCCACCCTGTATAATACACGTTTCGCAAGTCAAAATTTAATCTTATAAAAATATATGTAATAAAATAGTAAATGTACATGAACTAGATTAAAGTTTTATTTATTTAATGTAGCAATATATATACGATTAAAATGATAGGTAAAATATATATTATACAAGGTGAAATCCAATCAACCGCCCGAACCCATACCGGAGATCCGGCCAGGGACCAGGAACAAGGTTCAATGATCACCAACCGAGCCCCCAGCACGAATCCAGGCGGCCGGCCGACCTAATCCCATCCTATATACTACATACTAATAGGTTACATATATAAATACATGCCTACCTCCGCCCATTCGATTAGTCTTGCTAAGAAGAAGGGCAAGAAACTTAGCAAGATCATGTCTTTTTTTTTCATTAAACTTATACTACCTATATACAAATGACTTATATCTGATCTCGTTGTCGTAATGAGGGTTATCTCTATTTATCTTAGGTATTACGATCGCATAATCTCGAACAGATACTTGTTAATGGTGTCATGAGTTGGAGCAACCCTTGGACGAATGGAGCCAGCCCCACCCCCACCCTTCCCAGCTACAAAATTCAAAATTCAAAAAGTTTATTTTGCAAAGTAGGTATATATAATACACGTTTCACAAGTCAAATTTTAATCTTATAAAAATATATGTAATAAAATAATAAATGTACATGAACTACTTACATTAAATGTTTATTTAATTCATGTAGCAATATATATACGATTAAAATTATAGGTAAAATATTATTATACAAGGTGAAATCCAATCAACCGCCCGAACCCATACCGGAGACCCGGCCAGGGACCAGGAACAAGGTTCAATGATCACCAACCGAAAATCCAAGTTACATCAATAGATAAACAAGACATGCGAGTTGTGTGATTTCCTCGCACATGGGCAGTATCATCAGGGAAGTGCATCTACCTATATATTAATATTATTATCATATAAGTAATACTTCTTTGCATCCATATACGATTAAATACAAAATAATACGTTTGGGCATTTACGTCACGTCAAGTCACGTTCTTTTATAAAACAAATTTAAAAATTGTAATATTTTCTGTTCTTTTGTATTTTCTTCAGGACGAAGGCTGCTAGCCAAGTTAGTATTGTTAGCATAATACGAGTATAAGTGTTTACACATATCGTAAGTCTACATGACATCATCATATTTTGAAGTGCTCTAAGTTTGAACCCGGAATGATCGGTTTTTTATGCAAATGAGGTTCTTATACAGAGTGTTAAGATGAAGTTGCGGAAGCCGAAAACTGGCGATAGTACGAACAACTGTCCGTGAAAAATTATTGAAAAAAATCTGTTGTTCCATACATTTTGGTCGGGTAGCTAGCTATGTAACTTTTTTATGGAACAGCTGATTTTTTTTCGCGATTCGAGGGTTGTCTCCATTGTAAAAGTTGCCAGTTTCCGGCTACGGCAACTTCATCTTAACACCCGGTATATAAAATCATTGGTTTATGCAAATGAAGCAATTGGAGTGTTCAATAACTCCAAATCTCATTAACATAAAATGGTTTCCTCTAAAATGCTTGTAATCTGGTCAATTTTTTAAAACCTTTGAGCAAAGTCGACCTTTCCGTGCCACTTGAATAGGCGCCAGCAAAGTTGTATGGAATTTCATTGTTGGTGGGTTTAGCCACCAGCAATTTCCTTTGAAAATCCATTATTGTCAAATTTTGTTTAACCCAAACATTCGTCCGCTTGACGACGCACTACCAAGCCAAAGTCGAGTTCACCTACTTCCCTACACTCCGTGCCTGCAATTTTTATTCTACCTTCCCGATTTGTCTCGACATGGCACGATTAGGTAGGTCTTCCAAAGGTAAGTCGTTCGCACAACGAAAGTTTAGTAACTACTGATTGAATTTTTTTTGCAAAGGTATTAGACAACTTTTTTTTGTTTTGTTTATTTATGAACGGAATAACATGATGCTAGAAGCTCCTGCTCATTCTGAGTCGAATGTGCGCAAACTCTGCGTAACTCTGAATAGAGTTTAGTTATCTAGGGTTAAAAAATAGTAAAGTGCAAATGACCACATTACATACAAGCAAGCAAAAAAAACCGCATACAAAATTCCAAATCCGTTCAGTGGTTTCGGAGATGTGCGTGAACAAACAGATAGACAGACAGAAAAGAATTATAAAAATCGCTGATTTGTGTTCTATTACTCTTTGTTAGTCACCCCCTTTCTATTTTTATTACTTTTCTTCTATGTACAGACATACCGGGCTCTACTCTTCTATTATATTGATTATATTCTCTATGGCGAACGGACAATTAAATAAAAATAAAAAACTCAAGCTGATGCGCATCTAATAAACTAAATTTCCATTTTGAAGGTTTTAAAAAATTTAAATTTCAAAACGTTGGTGTTTTGTAGTAATTTCATTTTTGTATTAGTTTAACATGATAAGCGACCAAAGAATTCTCTTTATATGTATATACTTGTTTTGACACCATCGGTCCATTTGGTATGTACTTGAGGATAACATCCTGTGGAGACAAGTAACAGCTGTGTCCCCCCTTTCGAATGCTATAGCTGGAATCAGCGGTATAACTTGCTTTCCAAAACATAAATTGTGCCGCAAAAGGATTTGAACTTGGGATCTTCGTATCAGTAAAACGAGACTCGGCCACAGGGACGGGTGGTCACCGTTAGTCTATCACTCAATACTATCGTATTATCGAAGTCAGTGGCGTGCACAGAACTTTTTGCTGGAAAAGCAAGCAATTGGTCCAGAACAACAATAAAAAAAATATGAAAAAATTTAAATATCACTTTAAAAAAAAAAAAGTTTGTATAGGAAATTTTCACTCTAGGGTAGACATTGTCTACCCTGGCGTCATACAATTTTTTTTTTTCAAAGTAATTTTTTTATTGTTGTTCTTGACCAATTACTTGCTTTTCCAGCAAAAAGTTCTGTGCACGCCACTGATCGAAGTCAATGATAATGAAATGAAATGTTTAGTGCTTACCTTATGATAGATAATATGATTAAGTATTTATAGGTTACATAACATACTAAAATACTCGTAATTAAAGAACAAACATGCACTGTGGTAACTTATGTAAGTAATTAACTAACACCGAAACCACCATGAAATTTTTAAAAGTGAAATATGTAGTATGACCCACTTTTTTATGCAATAATATACCATAAAAAAACAAATTGCAAAAAAAACGATCTGTTAACTGGTAACAAATTGTAATATTCATTTTTAAATGTGCAATAACCCTACTATTAGGTCATAACATAACAACCAAACATTGCGTTCTCACTAACACATAGTTTTTAGGGTTCAGTAGTACCTAAAATGTACAAAAGGAACCTTATGGTGAGACTCCGTTTTCCGTCCGTATGTCACAGCCTCATAACATTAGCACCGTTAAAGATAAAGACATGAAATTTCGCACAAAAATAGCAATAATTTGTCCACATATCACGGTCAAAAAGAAACAAAATATTTCCAAAATAAAAGTGAGAAAAATAAAAAATATTATCCTAAAAATACAATATGGGTATCAAATTGTAGATATTAAAAAAAGTTGGTTGTAAAAATATAAGCGATCAAAAAAACGAAAAGGTTACAGCACCGTGGACCACATCCACACGCTAAGGCAGATCATACAGAAAACACAAGAGTATAATCAGCCTTTATGTCTAGCGTTTGTGGACTACGAGAAAGCCTTCGACTCCATTGAAACTTGGTCTGTTCTGCAGTCCTTGCATCGATGCCAAGTTGACTGGCGTTACGTGGAGATGCTGAAATGTCTGTATGACTCCGCTTCCATGTCCGTCCAAGTACAGGGTGTACAAACAAGACCGTTACGCCTTGAGCACGGCGTGAGACAGGGGGATGTTATTTCCCCAAAACTGTTTACCGCCGCGTTGGAGGACGTCTTGAAAACACTGGACTGGCATGTTCGAAGCATAAATGTGAACGGAGAGTACATTTAACATCTTCGCTTTGCCGACGACATCGTCATAATGGTGGAATCGCTGCAATAACTAAGTGATTCTTCCTGACGAGTGGGCCTGCGGATGAACTTGGACAAGACTAAGGTCATGTTCAATTGCCATGTTCAATTGCCATGTCATCCAAAGGCCAGTAACCGTCGACAATGTCAGCATCGAAGCTGTTCAAAAATATGTTTACCTGGGGCAAGTTATCCAGCTGTGTAAAAACAACTTCGACTCCGAGGCTGACAGAAGAATATGCTTGGGGTGGGCAGCATTCGGGAAGTTGCGTCACATATTTACGTCGCCAATACCGCAGTGCTTAAAGGTATCTATGTAAGTGCGTAACAATCAGTGCGTTCTTCCAGTGATGACGTACGGTGGTGAGACGTGGTCTCTTATCAAAAGCTTGATCCGCCGATTTAAGGTTGCTCAACGAGCTATGGAGCGGGCTATGCTTGGGATATCTCTGATGGATAAAATCCGAAACAAAGATATCCGTCAGAGATCGAAGGTGACCGACATAGCCTGCCGAATCAGTAAGTTGAAGTGGCAGTGGACTGGCCATATCTGTCGCCGACGTGATAACCGTTGGGGCCGTAAGGCATTGGAATGGAGACCACGTACAGCAAAGCGCAGCGTAGGCCGCCCTCGTGCCCGCTGGACTGACGATCTGAAGGACGTTGCGGGTGGCGGCTGGATGACGATGACTGTGGACCGCCAAGAGTGGCGTAATATTGGGGAGGCCTATGTCCAGCAGTGGACGAATACGGGCTGATGGATGGATGGATGGAAAAATATATACTTTTACTGTAATTGCTGGCACTGGTTTCTAAAAAATCTTTAAAAAACCCCGAAAATATGTAGGTCCCCCCCCCCTCCTCCCTTATCTCCGAAACTGGTAAACCGAAAAATATGAAAAAAATCATGGTAATATGTGTTTACGTAAAGATTACAGGAAAAATAAAGCGGTTGAGAAATTCGCGAAAAAAAATACAAAATTAAATTTATCATTAACAATCGGAACCCTAGGTACGCGAGTCTGACTCACACTTGGCCGGTTTTTTTTTTTGTTATATAACCATGGTGTGAACTGTTTCTTTCTGCGCAAAAGTCGCTCAAAGTGTTGAAATGCTTTTGACCAAAAAGGCTTGTGCCCATGTGTCGTAGCTCTTTTCTGCTGCAACAGTTGCAACTTGTTTGTTTTGCAGAAAGATTTAGCCCTTAAATTATTTGATTGTATACCTAATATGTACTTACAATACTCCCTAATACCTTTGGTATGATAAAAGTCGACCTTTGATATGATAAAAGTTGACAGAAGAGGGTTCCCTCTGACTTTCATATAAGTAAACAATAGCTCTTCCGAGAACGCTGAAATCAAGGTCCTGTGTACCATGAATGCAACAGAAAAGAGCTACGACACATGGGCACAAGCCTTTTTAGGTCAAAAGCATTTCAACACTTTGAGCGACTTCTACGTAGAAACAGTATACACCATGGTTATATAACAAAAAAAACTATGTGTTAGTGAGAACGCAATGTGTGGTTGTTATGTTATGACCTAATAGTAGGGTTATTGCACATTTAAAAATGAATATTACAATTTGTTACCAGTTAACAGGTCGTTTTTTTGCAATTTGTTTTTTTATGATATATTATTGCATAAAAAAGTGGGTCATACTACATATTTCACTTTTAAAAATTTCATGGTGGTTTCGGTGTTAGTTAATTACTTACATAAGTTACCACAGTGCATGTTTGTTCTTTAATTACGAGTATTTTAGTATGTTATGTAACCTATAAATACTTAATCATATTATCTATCATAAGGTAAGCACTAAACATTTCATTTTATTTCATTTCATTATCACTGACTTCAATAATACGATAGTATTGAGTGAGAGACTAAGTGTAAACGGTGACCACCCGTCTCTGTGGCCGAGTCTCGTGTTACTGATACGAAGATCGCGGGTTCAAATCCTTTTGCGGCACAATTTATGTTTTGGAAAGCAAGTTATACCGCTGATTCCAGCTATAGCATTCGAAAGGGGTGACAGCTGTTACTTGTTTCCATAGGATGTTATCCTCAAGTACATACCAACTGGACCGATCGATGGTGTCAAAACAAGTATATACATATAACGAGAATTCTTTGATCGCTTATCATGTTAAACTAATACAAAAATGAAATTACTACAAAACACCAACATTTAAAAAAAATTAAAATTTTTAAAACCATAAAACAGGCTTTTGGAAATTTAGTTTATTAGAAGCGCATCAGCTCGAGTTTTTTATTTTTATTTAATTGTCCGTTCGCCCGTTATAATAGAAGAGTAGAGGCCGGTATGTCTGTACATAGAAGAAAAGTAATAAAAATAGAAAGGGGGTGACTAACAAAAAGTAATAGAACACAAATCAGCGATTTTTATAATTTTTTTCTGTCTGTCTATCTGTTTGTTCAAGCACATCTCCGAAACCACTGAACTTACTATATAAGAACTGTATAAGAAACTCATTTGCGTAAAAAACCCATCATTCCGGGTTCAAACTTATATACTATAAACTGCGGG
Source organism: Ypsolopha sequella (assembly GCA_934047225.1). NCBI lineage: Eukaryota > Metazoa > Arthropoda > Insecta > Lepidoptera > Ypsolophidae > Ypsolopha > Ypsolopha sequella. The sequence continues at coordinate 13,634,985 of OW203983.1, forward strand.
ATCACACAAATGTTGCGTATTTGTGAGGAATACGCCCACTCTCACGGACTCGTATACAATGTCAAGAAGAGTCAACTCATGGTATTTGGGGCTGGAGCCAAACGTCGGGTTATTCCTCCTATCAGGCTTAATGGATCTACTCTAGAAAGAGTGGATACATTTAAATACTTAGGCCACATATTGACGTCCAGCCTCAAAGATAATGATGACATTGAGAGGGAACGGAGGGCATTGTCGATCAGAGCGAACATGATTGCTCGCAGATTTTTCCGGTGCTCCAAGCAGGTTAAAATAACCCTATTTAAAGCGTACTGTACTTCATTTTATACATGTAGTATGTGGGCCTTCTATTCGCAAAAATCGTACAGTGCCCTCCGGGTACAGTATAATAACGCGTTTCGGAGTTTGCTGGGGCTGTCCCGACGCTGCAGTGCGTCAGGTATGTTTGCGGAAGCGCGCACAGATTGCTTCTGCACAACAATACGCAAGCGTGCCGCCTCGCTGGTGCGCCGTGTGCGGGCCAGCTCCAACATTCTCCTGTCTACCATTGCGGCCAGGCTCGACTGTCCCTATCTGAGTCGCTGCTCCCTGCTGCATGCAAGCGTCCCAGCTTGGAGGAGAGCACTCACATAGGTACAGTCCAATATGATTTATTTATTTATTTACTAATATTAGAATAAGAATTATTGTTACTAACAAATTATGGGTTGTTTTTGTATTGTAGCCTGAAATAAATGGATTTATTATATACATATTTTTGGGATTTTTAAAAGATTTATCGAAACCAGTGCCATTTAATATAGTAAAAGTATATATTTTTAAAATCAGCTTTTTAATATCTACAATTTGATACCCATATTGTATTTTTTAAAGAATATTTTTTATTTTTCTCACTTTTGTTTTGGAAATATTTTGAACAATTTAAAATTTTTCATATATTTTTTTACACTGAGATATATTATGTGGGCAAATTAATGCTATTTTGTGCCAAATTTCATGTCTTTATCTTTGACGATGCTAAAGTTATGAGGCTGACATACGGACGGACGGACGGACAACGGAGTCTCACCATAAGGTTCCTTTTGTACCTTTTAGGTACTACGGAACCCTAAAAACAAAACTAACCAAATAAATTATTAAGGCAATATTCAAAAAAAATACGGGTGTTTCTTTTTTGTGTATTTCATGAAATACACGGAAAATTATAATCAGTTTCTGGTATATGCATTTTGACTATATAATTTAGGGTTTTGAAATTGGAAAACATATTTGGATAAATTTTCCTCGATAGAAATAATTGTTGAAATGAGGTCTTCAAACACACTTTTTCTCATCGTTTGACGAATAGGAACCATATACAGAACTCAAACATATTTTATTAGGTGTGTTTTAACAATATCTAGAGATTTGATATTTGAAGTTTTGCTAGCTATTTTAGTTTTTTTAATAAAAATATAAAACCAACTTTTTTCCCTTTTGCCCTGAATCCACCCCTCTCGCACTGCGCGATTTTTCGCTAGGCACTCCTAGCTACACTACAGTGACAAAAATAAAATTCGCATAGCCTCTTAACAAATGACGGCATTCAAACTAAAATAAACACTATATATTTGACTAGCTATATGTACAGAGAGTCCAAAAATAACAATTATTCACAGTGCCCGATAGTGAAAAAATTTGTTGTCAACTTCGTGGTCAAACACTAGCCTTAGATCAAATAACAAAATCAACTATGGTTGTCGCTCACATCACGGATCAAAGTTTCCGGCCCCGACTGAGTTTTGTTGACTTACAACAAGTATACACGAGTATTAGTATTGGCCTCTTTGTGTGCGATTTTACTCGCCTACAACATAGATGAAAATGGCACCTGTTGGAAATGGAAACTACCCGAAGCAAAAATTCGTTTCGTGGTGATTTAAATTTTGAACAAAGCCATTTTAAAATAAGCTTTTATTTATTTTAAATAAAAAAGAAATTCCAAAAAGTATAAAAACCATATAACATTTTATATTATTTTGTCAGGAAGTTTTCTAATTTATATACTGATTCGAAAAGAAACGCAGCATTAATATTATTACAATTTAAAAATCTTCTGTAAATTAAAATAAATTTTAGGAAAAGCCACATAATGTAGATTTATACAAGGTGACTTTTCCATCATCGTCCAAATTTATACTGGAGGCTTGGTAAGTGATCAGCATCATGAATCGATAACAATTTCTGTGAAATTCGTATAATGAAATTTCGACTTCCCATAGCAATTCACTCCCAGTCTTGAGTGAATCGTTATTGGTTCATGATGCTGATCACTTATCAAGGCTCAAGTATGAATTTGGACGATGTTCACAAATTCACCTTGTATAAAATGTATAAAATATATAAATATACGACATGAATTCCCCAAGGAGTGTCAGGTATGTTCCGAATGTGAATTGTAAAATGCAAATCATAATCCACTTTCAGTACACCCGCGTTTCATCGACGATTATTACGTAGAACGTGATGGTTGGTGTGGTGAGCCCTATCGCCGTTCTTCGCCGTTATTAAAACCTGATATGGTTACCCTACAAAATGGTTACATTCAAGCACGTTGGTGTAGGACGTAGGTAGAACTTATGGTTACCATACCGTTATATATAAATTATGTTAGTTCTAACAAACAGATTGTATGAAATAGACGGACGGTTCCTGCATAAATAAGTTACGTGAGCAGCTAAGAAGCTGTTACATGATAAAACTTAGAGTAGAAATATAGAGAAAAATATACCTTAAGGCGATATTTAAAAGCTTTAGCGTCCCTGTTACTCCATATGCGAAAAAACCCTCAGTGCGAGAGGGACGGCTTCGTGGAAAAGTAGCAAAAAGTCGGTTTTTTATTAATATAAAATGTACTAAAGTTGCTATCAAAATTTCGTTTAACCAGCTCCTAGATACCGTTAAGCCCCATCTAATAAAATATAACTGCAGTCCATATGTCATTCTAAATTGTCAAACCAGGAGAATAGACTTATCCACTCTAACTAATATCTTAATTGCTATATTTTTCCTGTAATCTTTACGTAATAATCACCTGTTACCATGATTTTTTTCATATTTTTCGATCCTCTTGTTTCTGAGATAATAACATATTAACTTTAAAAAATGCTATATTTTCGAGGTTTTTTGTATGGGAAGAGAGAAAGGGGGGGCCTTTGAGATTAAATTTTCTTTAAATTTTATTATTTGCCGTGAGAGAGACCATAGTAAAACGTATTCTGTGAAAATTTCAACCCCAAATTTAGACCCCTGTGACAGCCGGACAGACAGACAGACAGACAGCGGTGGCTTAGTAATGGTCCCGTTTGGCACCGGGATCGAACCCTAAAAAGTAATGTATTCAAATAATTTGCCGTGTCTTCAAAACATAGACGACGCGATGGCGGGCAGCGCGTCTTCGCTGCTGGAAAAAGTTTACATCCCAACCATATTATTATGATCCCAACCAAAGATTCACAGTAAGATATTGATATTCACGACATTCCACGGCGATATCTAAAGCGTTCTATTCAGAGTTCAGAGTCCTAAAATTCGAACACGAATGGAACCGAGATACCGAGTTATTTCCATACTATTTGACACTTGGGCAGAGAATATAAAGTATTAACTTAGGAGTGCTAAAACTCAAGCTCAAAGGGAACTGTGAATACAACCCTAAGTGGTTTTGGAAACGAAAACTGGCGATTGTACACTTCCATACGAACAACTTTTACTATGAAACCAAAAGCCAATTGGGAAAAATTGTCATCTGTCTCATAGAAAAGTTAAATAGGTATCTACTCGAAAAAAATAAATGGAACAGCAGATTTTCATTCACGATTCCGCGTTTAGCCACATAGTAAAGTTGTTCGTATGGACGCCTATTACCGATTTATTTTTGTTTCCAAAACCACATTATCACGATTTATTTACTACTCGTACTTACATAAATTTTATTTAATTTACAATAAATTTTTATAAATTATTTAATTTAAGAATAACTTTATTTATGCTGCAATCCGAATATCAAATTATCTCTCTGACCATCTCGCACATTTGGATAAGAAAGCCACTATACACAGTATACATACATGTCTCGGTATAACAGACCCCAAATTCCTATCCGAGGTGATCTTAAACGTGAGGTAAGAATGGGTCCAATGTGAATTGAGGTCTATCAACTCAACTCACAATTGGGGTCATCAAGACAAGAACTGTCTTAACTCTTTGAGACTACGTGTTCCTACTTTAAACTCTCGCGTTTTGTACACATTATAATATATATAATCGGGTCTACCGCGATCAATTTTTACCTTTTTACGAAAAAAGGTAAAAATTGATCGCGGTAGACCCGATTATAACAAGGTGAATTTGTGAACATCGTCCAAATTCATACTTGAGCCTTGGTAAGTGATCAGCATCATGAACCAATAACGATTTTCGTAAAATTCATAAAATTAAATTTCGACTCCCCATAGTCATTCACTCAGGACTGGGAGTGAATTACTATGGGAAGTCGAAATTTCATGATACGAATTTCACAAAAATTTATATCGACTCATGATACTGATCACTTACCAAGCCTCTAGTATGAATTTGGACGATGATCAAAAAGTCACCTTGTATATATTATAATACGTGTTCCTAGTTCGCAGCTTCGACATTTTAGCGTACGCATAATCCATGCCTGAATTTGACAAAGCTAAAGCGGACAAAATTCTCAAGAGTCTATTTAAACAATCCGGTGTTTTAATGTATGTATGTATGTATGTTTGTCCGACGATAACTTGAGTATCGTTGATCGGAACGTCGTAGTAGGCTAGTAAATGAGACAAAAAGATTTTTTTAAGTTCGAACAAGAGCCAAATCGGTCAAGAACGAATCGCGAATTCAGAGTTCGGGGCGAACTACTAGTACTGCTTCACAAAATTATGTAATATCTCAACTAGTTCCGCCTTATCGGCATTTTATCAATTAAACCTTGAGAATATTATATTACGTTGGTGGGTGATTCTTCTTTTTTATGACCATAAATTTGTCCTGAACAACCAAATATATTTGAATTATTTTTATATTATGAAAAATTACAACATTCGCAAATTTCTCACTGAAATCCTAAAATATTTTTATTTATACCTTGAAATTTTTGTTCGTAATATATTTGGTTGCTTCTATTTATACGTTGCAAAAACCGTGACGCAGGAGAACTTAATCAGAATTTTGTATAGTTCTTAGCTAATGCAAATAAGTTTTTCTTAAATGTTGCTGGCTTAAATGAGAAATAATAATAATAACAACTAAGTAATAATCGATGTTGCGCGAATGTACACCATTTAAATAAAGAGTCGTGAAGCAGGTGCAAAAGGGACTACGCTTTTCCGATTAAACAGGGAACAGAAACGATTTTTTTTTTATTCCGATCGTTGCACATTATTTCTGATTATCTTATGTAACTTTATCATTATCTTGCTATTCTTTAAGCCAAGTTCATATATCGATATATATATATATTAGATATAAAGGTATATAAAAACAAATCAAAACAAACTCCCCTTATTTCAGATTGGTCATTAAAAAAAAGAATTATTCAAATCGGTTCAGAAATGACGGAGTTATGGAGTAACAAAGCCAAAATAAATATGGGAAAAAATACAGTCGAATTGAGAACCTCCTCCTTTTTTGAAGTCGGTTAATAAAGAACTACCTGGTCTATCAGGTGCAAATGCATGCTTCAGATTGCGATCCGAACAGACATACATACGAGCAATTACTTGTAGGTAAGTTTCGCAATTTCTTTTTGCAACTAATGATATGATATAATAATACTCATTGGATGTAACGAAAAACAAAAATAAGGCTATTTTCGTAATTGGCTGGCGGCTAAAACCGTGGGATATTATTATATTATATTATATTATAAACTTACGGTCAAGTGTGCGTGGAACTTACGCACCGACGCGACGCGACGGTTCCGTGTCATAGGTACATATACGTTAAAATATATATTGACTAGACGACGTATTATAAAATAAAATAAATTTGTACGCAGCAACTAGCACTATAATAGAATTTTGAAAGCACACACTTTTTTTTTGTTCAGAAAATTGTCTTGTTAAAACCTGATAACAGGGGTAAATAAATATAACTTTTTTTATATTTTTGTAGATTTCTCGAAATCTATGCAAGTAAATATACCATAACTATATATTTTTAAAATGAACTTTTTCATACCTACAATTTGATACTCATATTGTATTTTTATCAAATATTTATTCAAAATTTTTTTTAAATATTCAACAATTTTTTTTATCTCTATAGTTTTCCTGTAATTGGCAATTATGACCTATAATTGTTTTTTTTTTCATTATTGCGGTTTGGATATAAGGGACATACATTTTCTGTGTTTTTTCAAAGATTTCTCGAAACCATAGTGCCAGTAAATATAGTAAAAGTATATATTTTTGCAATTAGCATTTTTGATACCCATATTATATTTTTAGGATAATATTTTTTTTTATTTTTCTCTCTTTTGTTTTGGAAACATTTTGAACAATTTCAAATTTTTCAAATTTGTTTTTATACGTGGACAAATTATGCTATTTTTGTGCCAAAATTCAAGTCTTTATTTTTAACGGTGCTAAAGTTATGAGGTTGTGACATACGGGCGGACAACGGAGTCTCACCAGAAAGGTTCCTTTTGTACCTATTAGGTACGGAACCCTAAAAATGAAGTTTTAGCCCACAAACTCGGCATACGGCATTTTTAGGTACTACGGAACCCTAAAAATCACGTCGATCCGTTGCTCCGTTGCTGCGGAAAGAAGGACAAACCAACAAACACACTTTAGTATTTCTAATAGGGATAAGGATTGCGCTATAATTAACAAAAAGGAGTCGAGCAGTGACCATTGTACCTATTTTATAATGATACAAGACGGAGAACTACAAAACGGATTTTAATGCAGTTTTAAATTTTATTAGTTCGCTGTACTGAAAAGGACATGAGAATTGTCAAGTTTTCTAATATTAGTGGAGAAAAAAGGGGCACAGGTGGAATTGATTTTTCCGCTTCACATTGCAGGCTCCACACTAAGTAGATAGTAGCAGAGAATATAATATAAAGTGTTACTCTACTATAATTATATAAACTATTACTATCTAGTAGTAAGCATATACCATCTGTGGTAGTTAGTAATGGCAACAAATAATATTGTTTACCAAAATAAATTTTGGCTCCATTAACACTGTACCCTTAAAACAACAAAGAACACGAAACCAAATTGAGTAAATTTTAACTAAATCTTGTACACCCGCAACCGAAACAAACTACAACGCTTGCAATAAAGTGTAGGTATAGGATATACAGGCTGAATTTTAATGTAACCCCGATAATTTAATAGATTGTAAAAAAATAAAAACTGGTTTAACAATAACCATCCAAAATTCATTACATTAATAAAAAAAAAAAATTAGAGCCCCTTATTTTGAGCTTGTATCGTGTGGAAATGGCTAGGATAACCATACATTTTATTTTACAACTACATTTTTTAATAATTTTTACTTAAATATTTCTTTTTTTTATATTTAAAATGTGTTCTACCAATGTTTCTAAACAGCCTGTAAAATTATTGGGGTTTGATTAAAATTTACCCAGTATAGCTGTACTATATTTATACATATATTAATACTTTTATATTTTAATATTTATTAATTATATTTAAAATATTGTTTAATATATTTGGTATTATTTATATTACGTTATAATCATTTATTTATATTTAATAATATTACATAATATTGTATATATTTATTATCATTTATTTTTATTACATTTGTGAAGAAACGCCATTATTTTTGGTGTCAGGTACTTTATTTGACTAACGTAAACTTAAATATATAGGCAACCAAATCCGTGTAGGCAACGTTTTATTTAGTGCAAAATGGGGTTTAAAATTTTGGTGAACATTTACCCACTGAAAATTTATTTTTTGTTTGTGTCTTTTTACTCCATTTGGTAAGCAGTTAAACAATAGCCGTAAGTAAATAATATTTTTATTTCAGGTATGAAATAGTGTTCAGGACTTAATGAATAAAGAATGAATAATTATTATTATCGTTATTAAAAAGTTGAAGATTGTACACTACTTTATTAGGTACAATACCTAAAAACCGGCCAACTGAGTGTCGGGCCACGTGCAGCACGTGCAGTGTAGGGTCCCGTAGATGCCCGTAACAGTATGCGGACTTAGAAAGGGGCTTTTTGTTTGATACTCTGAACATAATACTTTACTGGGTTGACAATTTAACGGCTAATAACGTCTAAACATTTTCAATGGAATTTGTACAAAATTTTCCTTTTTACTTCTCCAAGAACATTTAATTTTCCTTTGGTGGGCCATCTCGCTCAGCTGTCATAATAATAAATGCTGTAGGTGTTTGTGACGTGCTTTGATCTCAATGAAACTTTAATGTAATTTGGTTCGTGCCACACGACGACACTTTGTATACGCGACTCACAACACAACTCACAAAATCACGCTCGTCCGGCTTCAGCCTAACAAGATCAAGTCCAACCGGGAAACCATAACTTTTTTTGTGAAATCACAAAAATGTGACTTGGACCTTCTTACGGAACTCATCCATCACTTAACAAGTCTCCTGACCTTTAGTATTCTGTGGAGGTCCCCACCAAAAGGTAACATTTCAATTATTGTATAATTGCGACAAAACTGCAATGAAATTAGTTGTTTGCACCAAAACGTTACAATACCTAACATTTTCCTTTTCAAATAACTAATTAGCTGTGTGTGTGATGATGAATGGTGATAATATAATGAATATAAATAATAAAGTTGTAATAAATATATATATTTTGCTACAGAGGATTTATTTTATTTTTATTTTTTGTATAATTAAAACTTCGTACAAAAACTTAATTTCGAAATATATTTCGGCCCACTTTGGGGGCGGCATATATTTTTTCAAATTCAAATTCAAATTCAAATAGTTTATTTTGCAAAGCAGGTATAGATATATACACTTTTTACACGTCAAATTTAATCTAATAAAGAAAATATATGTAATAGAATAATAAATGTACATGAACTAAATTAAAGGTTTATTTAATTTATGTAGCAATATATTTACGATTAAAATGATAGGTAAAATATATATTATACAAGGTAAAATCCAATCAGCCGCCCGAACCCATACCGGAGACCCGGCCAGGGACCAGGAACAAGGTTCAATGATCACCAACCGAGCCCCCAGCACGAATCCAGGCGGCCGACCAAATCCCATCCTATATACTACATACTAATAGGTTACATATATAAATACATGCCTACCTCCGCCCATTCGATTAGTCTTGCTAAGAAGAAGGGCAAGAAACTTAGCAAGATCATGTCTTTTTTTCAACATAAAACTTATACTATACAATATATGACTTATATCTACTTTAACCAAGGGATAAGAAAATACAAGACAGTAGGAATTCAGGTTAATGAAAAAAAGAAAAACATATATATCTTTGTCTACCTGTCTCATATAGTCCTTTTCCTTTTACAGTCTGTAATCAATTAATGTTTACACCTTAGAGGAATCATAAGTTAAGAAATTATACTATTTAATTAAATTATAACTTACTACGAGTATCATTATCACTGTAACACCATGCTTCACCATCATCCAAATATTCATTTATTTTATAATATGCCTTTTTCAATAGGCCCTGCTTAATATACAGTTTAAACTTATTCTCTGACAAAGTAAGGACCTCCTTTGGAAGTTTATTGTAAAATCTTATACCATGTCCTACAAAAGAGGTACTCACCTTAGCGAGTCTGATTTTTGGAAAAGCCAGTTTATGCTTATTTCTGGTCTCCTTACAATGTTGCTTACCAAGCCTTGGGAAAGACTCAACATTTTTTCTGACATATCTAAGGACTTGGTAAATATATTCACAACACAAGGAACCGTTAATATATTAATTTCTTTGAACTTTTGTCTTAATGAATCCCGGTGCTTCATATTATAAATAGCCCGAATTGCTCTCTTCTGCAAAACAAAGACTGCGTCTGTATCCGCGGCTCTACCCCATAACAGCATGCCGTATGACATAATGCTGTGAAAGTAACTAAAATAGACTAGTCTAGCAGTATCTACATCAGTAATTTGTCTTATGCGTCTAACAGCGTATGCGGCCGAACTAAGTCTACCACATAGGGCTTCTATGTGGGGACCCCACTGAAGACGAGAGTCTACCGTAATGCCTAAAAACTTTGTTTCGTTAACTAACTCCAGCTTGGACCCCTGCAAAAGCAAATTACCATCCACTTGAATTAAAACTGACACAGGTCTATAGTTTGAAGGGTCCCCGTGGTCGCCTGATTTAAAAAGGGGGATCAATTTACTAAACTTCATTAAGTCAGGAAAGATACCATCATCTACACATTTATTAAAAATTAATGCCAAATAAGGAGCTATTAAATCAATAACAGAACTTATAACTTTCACAGATAGGCCCCATAAGTCCTCGGTTTTTTTCAAGTTAAGCGATTTAAATGCTTTAATTACAGTTAATGAATTAATATGTTTAAAAGCAAATACAGAAAGACACTGAGGTACGTGATCTATTAAAAGATCCTGCGCAAGCCTAGGGCTTGAATTTAAATCTTTAGTTGTTAAGGAAGGAATTTCAGTAAAGAATTGTTCAAAGGCATTCGCAACTTCTTTATCTCCTGTAACGACTTCATTGTTAATACTTAACTTAAGTTCGTTATCTCGTTTCTTACTTTTCCCAGTTTCAGTATTTATGATGTTCCATACTGTTTTTACTTTGTTATCGGACCTTTTAAGTTTTTTATTCAAGTAGATACTTTTTGCTTTTAAACACACCAATTTAAAGATGCGTGAGTAATTTTTCACGAATTCAGTAAATTTAACATTATTATTGTAGGACTTTATGTCGTATAATTCGTATAAATGATTTCTGCTTTTATAAATACCTGGTGTCGCCCAGTCACTGAAGGTGATTTTACTTTTGTTAGAAAGTTTTTGCATCTTAAACGTATTTTCGAACTCTTTAGAGACTATGTTGAAAAGGTCTGTAAAGAGAGCGTTTGGATCGTCTTGGAGAAGATTAAAATGTGCTAATTTAACTTCTAGATTTGCTTTGAAACAATCTACTTTGAGAGTTGTAATAGGTCTGCAAAAGACTTCTTTGGGCAGTTGTTTTACGCTTTGTTTAATGGTTATAGTTTGGCCACTGTGATCGGACTGCAAGCGGTTGATTACTTTATTGTCTGAATACTCACAATCACAGAATATATTGTCGAGGCATGACGCAGTATCCCGAGTAATTCGAGTAGGTTCTAAGAACACATTAGACAAATTAAATGATTTGAATAAATGTAATAATTTTGAGCGCATAATCGATTTTTCTAGTAAATCTACGTTAAAATCTCCACATATAATAACTTTTTTCTTTGTATCAAATAATAATTTTAAAACCTCTTCCATTGCTTTTTCAAAAATGTTGTAATCTTGTCCTGAGGGTCGGTAAACACAGAGAATAATATATGTACTCATTTCTATGCAAGCTAATTCTAGTTGATGTTCTACAGAAAGTTTTACAATGTCTTTTCTTTCCTTTGCTTTTATACTATTTTTTACAAGAATCATGGAGCCACCTTTTTGTATTTTTAATCTATTGTAGCAACTAAGAATACTAAAATTATTAACATTAAAATGCATATTATGTTCATGTAGATGATGTTCGGTTACACACAAAATATCTGTTTTTGATTCCTCTAAGAACAACTCAATTGAAAGTATTTTGCTGAGAAAGCCGCCTTGTATGTTTTGATGTACCAGCTTTAATACAGGCGGCTTTCCCATTGTCTTCAATTCTAAAAAGAATTTTTTACAATTTTGTTAGTACTTGTACTAACCGTGTCAATAGGGACAAAATTATGTAAATAATTAACATTACAAATACCATCAATTATAACTGGTATTGGAAAATTTCCTGTTAAACTCTTTGTAACAGATTCACTACCTTCTAAAATGCATGCTAACTTAGTAGCTAATTGTTTTTTATAATAATTTGCAAGGTACAAAGTACCTTCTGTCAAAAAAAAATCACGAATGTAGATATTCGTATCTAAGTAGTGCACCTTGTCACTGTGACCAGCTGAGAAGTTGTGCATGCACATATTCAAATTATATAAAGTAGTTTTTTGTGACCCTGTAAGTAATTCTGAATAAGGGAATTCACAAATGATGATGATTTTTATATTTAATATATATTTTTTTTATTCATATGTCAAATGGCATTCATTTAAACTTATTAGTCATGTATAATTCGACTGATGCCGGCCCCGAAGTGGGCCGAAATATATTTCGAAATTAAGTTTTTGTACGGAGTTTTAATTATACAAAAAATAAAAATAAAATAAATAATAAAGAAAATATGGTTTATTTTAAAAGTTTGATGCAGTTTCCGACCGAAGGAATTATTTTCATAAATGAAAATACTTCTTTAGGTTGACTTGACAACACAGTCAGGGTACCCAAAAAAAATTGGACGAGTGCGAGATGGACTCGCGCACAAAGAGTTCCGTACCACAACACGATACGGGTACGGAACCCTAGCAGAACTACGCCAAATGAGTGCAGCAAGAGCCTGGTAATATCGTTCTTCAAGAAAGGGGTCAAAATCATAGACGAATCGCGCTGATGGGTGGATGGATGGACGAAAATAACAAAAATATATAAAGGTGCCATAGCAATATTGAGGAGACAAAAACAAGCCGCTTAAATGGTAGCGCCTGGCAAACAATTCACGGGTCCCACTGAGTACGGAATCCTAATATTTTACCCGCTATATTTGTCTTGTGATGTTTGCATAATCACCAGGATATTTTTCATATTTCATTAAAAAATGCTACTTTTTCGTACTTTGTGAAAATTTCAACTGACTACCTATAACGGCTGAAGCTGTAGCCCCCCTGTGATGGATGGACAGACACCGGAGGCTTAGTAATAGGATCCCGTTTGGTAGCCTTAGGGTACGGAACCCTACCCTAATAAAAAATGTCTAGTTGCGCCTAAAAGTAACATTTTACCAAGAAGAAACGTTTTTTATAATTCTCAGTTCCATGAAATTCATAATATCGAATTTATAAATTAACCAATCTATACTTATTTAAGTAAGATCCCTCTTGTGAAACAGAACTTGCTTTAGTCATCATGATATTATGAAACTTTGTTTAAAAAGCCTGCATTTACTTCAAAGTAGAACTAAGAACGAAGAAATAACTTTTAAGGGCCCTCCTTTGCAACAAAATCATCGAAACTCAGTCATATTTGAGGCTTCTTTCTTTAATTTTCCACTGCATCTCAAGAAGTCAGCGTTACTTGAACTGATGAAAAGTGCCGACTCAAAACATGCATCGTCTTCCACTGGAGACCTACTTAGAAGTCTTTTTAAAACTATTTTGGACTGGAACACTTTTTATAACCCGTTGTTTTCTTTTAGGTCACGGCTTAGTTTCTAGGTCGCGGTGTAACTTTCAGGCCTTTGTAACTTACGGACGACGTTGCAGGTAATGTGTTTTGTCAATAGAAGTAATTTACATGTTTTGGTTTGTCTTTAAATAAGTTAAAAGTGTAAGTGTAACATGTAAGTACAATATTTCTTAAGCTGCGACGCGAAAAATTTCTTGTTACCCCAGGGAAATGTGAGGTCCTCTTCAATGATGATGGCACAATTTTTAAACAATTTATATTTAACGCGATGGATTAACTTAGTCGGATTAACTTAGTTTTCACGCTCTATCATGATAAATTACTGAGACGCCCCTACCTGAATCACAGAAGGGTTGCGGTCACGCAACGACGGATACACATTTATTTACACTTGCATTGGTCCTCCCATTCCTTTTTCTAATTCATAAGCTGAATATTTGGTTCCTTTACAACACAAGTGTTAGTAACCGCCTTTAGGAGCGTCTGCCAAAAGGGCGGTTTAGCCAACTTCGCTAAAGGGTAAGATCACTATGGGTAAGTTCTAAAACCGAATACAGTTTATCGCGATCTTTCCTAGGGAAATTACACGGGCTAATAGATATGGAAAGGATACACAAGTATGAGATATATATAAAATAAATTGTACTAAAGAGTCAAAATAAAATATTATATATGTCAATGTCTATTTATTTTAATTAAGATACTCAACTGATGCCGGGTCCAGGTCGGACCCGAAATATATCTTGAGATTTAATTATATTTGTATATCCTATTTATCAGTATATTTATATCTTTTAAAAAAACACAAAATAAAATATGAGTTCAAATAAAAAACTTTTACGTGGAGGTAGATACGTTACTAATCGACGTTACTAAATGTATACTTCTATTTATTTATTATTATTTCAAATCACCATGAATCGCGTTTCAGTACCGTGCTACTAAACTTAAATCACTAGAGCCCTATTATGTATGAACAATTTTGTTCTCTATTTTTTTATATATTTTTAATATGAATATTTTTATATTTGTAGCAGAGTTTTCCGCAAGAAGTAATTGAGTATGGTCAGCAGAAAATATTAGATTTATAGCACATCACCGACAAAAAAAATAGCATACCAAAATACAAGAAAATTCGCTGCCCACATAAAAAAAATTTATCACAAGATAAAACAATAGATACAGTAGGTACTCACGTTTGTGAATTATTAGTACGTAGCCGCGTAAAAAAATGCGTGCGCGCAGCCAAGCGACGTCCGCGAAACGCGAGCTCGTAATGTTTGTCGACAGACGAAGTGCGTGGCTTCTATACCAACGAAACGCCTCAGTAAAGATAATAATCATCGAAAAACTCTGTTGCTTTTGCGACCAGCTTCAATTATTACATTTCGTATCGAGCAAGTACCTACGACGCAACTTGCATGTTTAAGAAGCAGAGTCCGGTTTAACCTCCGACCAAAATAAAATAAATGGACGGGCCATAGCGTACAGATTTTTGAAGTCTGTAAAGTGAGCGCCGGCTCTCACTTCATCTCTGTCTCTGTCTGTTAGAAGAGTGACACGTACGCTTATTATTACATGCCATCCAAATAACTGATGAAAAAATACCTTCTTGTGCATTTACAAAGTGCAAAAAGCAAAATAAACATAAAAATATAAATTAGGTATTGAAGTATATATCCAATTGCTTATAGACTCGTTATGAGTGAGCAAATTGCAAAGACAAGGCCCGTCCATTCATTTTATTTTGGTCGAAGGGTTTAACCCATAGAGTTAGGTCTTCTTTACCCTTATGGTTCAACCCTTAGAGCATGTACCAACAACAACCACGTATACCTAAGTGGGTATACCTCTTTGGTAACGTGTGAGATGTGAGCAGTGTGTACAGTCCACATGTGGTACATAGATAGAGCACCTCACCTCACCCAATAGTGGCAAAGAAAGGGAAACCAGAAACAAATAAGAATAATACTAGATAACTGACAAAAGCACTTTTACATCGCTACACACGTAAGTTTGCCAGTGGTCAGCTAGTAATAGTCATAGTCATGCATGTAATTTTTAGGGTTCCGTAGTACCTAAAAGGTACAAAAGGAAACTTTATGGTGAGACTCCGTTGTCCGACCGTCCGTCCGTATGTCAAAGCCTCATAACTTTAGCACGGTTAAAGAAAAATACATGAAATTTGGCACAAAAATAACATTAATTTGCCCACATACCACGGTGTAAAAAAAATATGAAAAATATAAAAATATTATCTTAAAAATACAATATGGGGAGTTAAATTATAGATATTAAAAAGCTGATTGTAAAAATATATACTTTAACTATATTTACTAGCACTGGTTTCGAGAAATCTTTAAAACACCACAAAAATATGTATGTCCCCCCCCCCTTATCTCCGAAACTCTCCGAAAAAATATGCCAACCATAAAAATACAGTACTACTTGCTGCACTCGTAGCATAGTGTTTAATCGCGCGAGACGCAATTTACTTGAATCACAAGTGCGAGGAGCGCGACACGATGTTTTGCGATTAAACAGTACGGCACGCTCCTCGCACTTGTGATTCCAGTAGTGGCGCGCGTCGCTCGCGATTAAACACTATGCTACGAGACCAGGCCCGATGCCACTTAGTTGAATCACAAATGCGAGGAGCGTGACACGATGTTTTTGCGATTAAGCAGTATGTCACGCTCCTCGCACCTGTGATTCAACTAAGCCGCGTCGCGTGCGATTAAACACTATGCTACCGGGCCTGGTCTCGTAGCATAATGTTTAATCGCGAGTGGCGCGCGCCACTAGTGGAATCACAAGTGCGAGGAGCGTGCCGTACTGTTTAATCGCAAAACATCGTGTCGCGCTCCTCGCACTTGTGATTCAAGTAAGTTGCGTCTCGCGCGATTAAACACTATGCTACGAGTGCAGCAAGTAGTACTGTATTTATATGGTTGGCATATTAGTATCCTTCGCTAGAATACCATATGGTCGGTGTGACAACGCATAAAATAGAACACTGACAACGGCACTATAAACACTTGGGTTCCGTGTCAAAACAAGCGATTATCATTCGGAGCGATGCGAATTTTACAGTGCAATTTTACAGAGACACTTTGAGGCCTAAAATCAACTGACATCATTTAACATTTTAGATACGACCAGCATGCCTAAGCCGCGGCAAGATTTTCTTCTATATTTATATATGATTACTCGCAACAAATGCTTTTGATGCGATTTTCACTTCAGCTTACTTAGGGGATTCCTTGCAGAAGTAAGCTCAAGGGTTTGAGCTGTGCAATAACCATTTTAACCTGTACTTACTTACATCTATGATTAATTTGAAATCACATTTAGTTCCTAAGGGACCGTCTTACTGTATTCTTTGTGTCGGCGTGGATCTGTACTCCTACAAAACATGGCGGTCAAGGAGAAGGTGCTTTGTGTGTTTGACCCCAAATAGTTTCTTTTAAAATCTCTTACATAGTTAAACATGATATATTTATTTTCTGTCCAGCGCATGGTTCCGAGGCCACAGGTGCAAGCGATACATGAAAATGCAAGGTCCAGTGAAGTTCTGTGCATGGGTGAAAACATTTCCAGTGCACTGATGGATGCTGCTGTTATTTATGAGTAGAAATCATGAGTGACAACCAAATTGAGTCCTAGTCGGTACGGGGCTGGTGCGACCGAAGATGGCAGGACCCTATAGAAACCATGAGTAACATAGATCTGAGCCCCGATCTGGACTGCGATGTATTATTTTACTATTTTGTGTTTTAGTGCTATGAATTAAATCTAATTTATAAAATGTTTATTTTTATTTGTCAAATCCTATTGATAAAATGAAAGAGTTTCCATGACTCGGCAACATGTTGCTTGCCCTTCAGATGAAAAGTGGATCTGTTCGACATTAAGCTGTTCTACCTCGGCTTGATGGTTGTTTCTCGTTAAACCTAATTCATCTCCCCAGTGATCAATGAACATATTGTGCAGGGCACAGCAGGTCAAAAAATTGTTGCTACTGTCTCACAAGAGTTTGGTGCTTTAACAAGCAATGAAATCTATTATTCGGGTAGCACCTCAGAGCTTGAAAGAGTTGAATGACACCCCAGACGCTAGCGCTCCCGTAAACCTTAGTATGTGTCTCTTATAGTTTTTGTATACGACAGCAACTACGATATTGTCCCTCATCATACCTTACCATCATACAAGGGCAGTGGCGGATTTGCCCTAAGACAGAGTAGGCCCGGGCCTAGGGCGGCCAGATATTAGGGGCGGCCAATCGTGGCAAAAAATACACCGATGATAACAATAAACTACCCAAAGTAAGTAGGTACCTATTACGTTGTTGTAAGTATTATTTTATTTTATTATTAAAAGAAAAGGCCAAAGCATTACAAACGGGTTTCCATTTTCGTGCTTACTCAAATATAAAAAGCCGGTCAAACTCGCGTACCTAATGTTCCATAATTTAAATTTTGTCATTTTGTTTTCGTGTATTTCTCAACCGCTATATTTTTCCTGTAATCTTTACGTAAGCACATATTAACATGATTTTTGGCATACTTTTCGGTCCACCAGTTTTTGAGATAAGGGGGGATACATTTTTTGTGGATTTTAGCCAAGCTATATATTTTTACAATCAGCTCTTTAATACTTACAATTTGATACCCATGTGACTTATATTCTATATACGATTTAAGCATAATTAAATTTCTGAATTTATTTTGATAAAAGTTGACAAGTAAATTCATATTCATTACCTAAATGATAGGAGCTAAGGAAGGGGCGGCTGGTACTACATGGCCTAGGGCGGCCAAAACTGCAAATCCGCCACTGTACAAGGGTCGCAAGCTGTATGTAAGTGGACAAATTTTGGAAAAACTGCAATTTAAAAATGTACTTCATTGAAGGGGTGATGCCCGATCTCCCCAAGTTCCAAGTTCCCCAAAGCTTTTATTATTAACTAAACATAACAATACAACTTCTTGAACTAAAAATCAAGTTCTATTATACCTAAAAGAAGTTTCTTTAGAGTCACTTATTGAAATTATTCAATCAGGATTTTTTATGGAAAAGAAAGACCAAAGACTAACCTACCTACTCTGTGAGAATGGCTGTGATTTATAAATAATTGAATGAAACTCTTTCCCCATTATTTACAAGTACTTATATCAAATTGATTAGTTTAAAATAACTACGGTTATTTTATTAAATATACTTACATAATGGTAATTTATCTTGGTTTGTCCACCGGTGTATTTTGGTATAGAAGGGATTATTATAAAAGAAATCCTTGGTAGTTTACCTATACAAGGTGACTTTTTGATCATCGTCCAAATTCATACTGGAGGCTTGGTAAGTGATCAGCATCATGAATTTATAAAATAATTTGTAAAATTCGTGTAATGAAATTTCGACTTCCCATAGTAATTTACTCCCAGTTCTGAGTGAATCACTATGAGGAGTCGAAATTTCATTTTATGTTTTTTACAAAAATCGTAATTGTTTCATGATGCTGATCACTTACCAAGGCTTAAGTATGAATTTGGACGATGTTGACAAATTCACCCTGTATATGTTTGAAAGCACGGTAATAAAGGTACTTGGTATAGAGTCTGGTAATGGTATAAAAAAGATTTCCACATGATGAATTGTGTCTTTGGTATGATTAAGACACGTGTTGACGGATCCAAATCTTTACTATATATTACAATATATTATTTAACTTCTAAATTTCTAGAACAAGTTGAACTGGATTTCTCTATAAAATGAAGCAACAACTCTGTTCAAATAATATCATTCTTCAGAATTTGCAGTTAAGAACCCTGTGCAGATGCAGGACGACGCCAACTCCGATGCAAAGCGAGACTTACTTACTCGTATTATTTGGCTGGCTAATCCAAACAAGCGCCTCACGCTTTGCCCCACGCCGTTCGAACTGTGCTGAGCAAGTCTCGCCCTTTGCGTTGGAAATAATAGTTATTTCCGAATACCTTAATTGTGCCTCGATTACTTGTTATTTTTTATTCTGTTTTAATTAACTAGAATATTGATGATACTTCCAAGTGGTGTATGTGCATACTTTGCTTGTTAAATGTTCAAAAGTCACTTAACGAAGCCTTGTAAAAGTACTTGATTTTAGAGCGAAAACCCATTATTTTAAATATTTTTCTGGTCTTTAACGCGATGTTTGTGAAAAAATCAAGGACATACACCACTTCATATTGACCGTCTTACTGAAAGCCTAAAATTTATTTGATTGAAATGTTCCATTTTCGCGAGTTATTATGGTTTTTAGATAAGTATGAAGTACGATTCGGAGCGGGTTCTTAAACCATGCTATATTGTAAAACACAGCCTATAGTCACTAACAACCAAGATTTCTTATTGAGCAGTACATTATTAGATTAATTTAACTACGATAGATTAATTTGTCTTTACGAAATCCTCAATTACTAATGGAGTATAATGCCTTAATTATTTATAGATTACAGCTTTTAATTCAACTAAAAAGGATTTGACTTTCTTATTTAGTACAATTTCTAATACATAAAATAAAGTTGTGGGGTGCTCTGGTGCTCTACGCTCTCACATATCCTTAAGTCAGACTCACTAATTTAAGAGTAGTTATTATTCTTGATTGATTACATATTGCACAAACTAAGATAGACTCGCTCATTCTTTCCAATTTAATTAAGCTAATTTGAGTGGTAAACCTAGAACTTAGATTTAAATTATAGTGGGGTGAACGATAGTAATTTAAGCTAGGATATTTGTCAGGGACATGTTAGGTTAGTCTCATTCCTTGTTATTCTAAAAGAATTTGGGATACTACAGTTGGTTCATAAGGTTAGGTCCTACCACTAGTTACTAGACGATCATGTTGGCCAAATACTGAATCAAAACATTTCTATTAGCTAAATAAGATATGTATGAATATGAGTAGATGGGTCTACATTAGGTTCGGTTAAATTCAGTAAGACTATAATTATACAGGGCAGTAGTGTAGAGTAGATTAGATGGGATTGCAACAAAGTTGATAGGCATTAAAATTGAATCACGCGGTACGCCGGAACTAAATATTGGTTTCAAACGTCAAACTGAAGCGGATGTTGATGAAAATGAGAGTTACGCGGTAGACCCGCAGGTCGAGTGATTAGTATTAGTTTATTAAATACTACAGGATGAGCATACCAATATGTGCATGAGAGCAAAGGCAGTAATACTGTCAAATAAGTAGTGTTCGATTTTTTTTAATACTACTTTCAGCCCCTTCTAGCATTTTACAGTCCTTCTCGCATATCTTTAATAATTTCTATTCTTGTGCTTTGCCTGGGTTTCTAGGAGCTTACACAAATAGATTAATTTTATTTCAGGCCACATTTTTAAACAAAAAGCTGAAACTAAATGGGAAAAGGGTCAACCTGTCTATTTGGGATACAGCGGGACAAAAAAAGTTTCATGCATAAGGTCCTATTTACTACAGAATCTCTAATGGGGCTATACTTGTGAATGACATCACTGATGAGGACTCTTTTGGAAAGGTAATAATCCCTGTTATTGTATATTACAAATATTGTATCTACTGTAATTGTACAAGCCATTATGAAAAAGCATCAATGATAGTGGAAACTTTTTTTATTAGCCTGGTAACTTTCATAAAGACTAGAAAACCTTAGAACTCATACCTTAGAACCTTAGAACTTCACCTTTCATATCATACTCTTACATGATGTTCTGTAACTTTGTGTGAGAAATATCATGAGAATTATGAGAAATATCAAATTGCACATTTAAGTTGGAATTATCCTGACCCTTACATACATGATTAGTATTATTACAATTTTAGTGTTGTGCAAATTATTAATGTGATACATTAAATTTCGTAATTTGTTGCTTTTGTAACCAAATTTAGTAAAACTAGTCTCGTGACATAAGCAGATCTTTATATAATAACGTTATATAATATACTCCTATATAGAACGTTTTATAGCGTTTTGACTGATTCGTTTCTTTAAAGATAACTGTGTGAGGTATCAAAACGAGATAATACCGATAATAATAGCAATACATAACGTTGGTTCCATGCGTATTTTTTCCAAGATCTGAACTTAAGAGCTTATTATTTATTATTTACATACTCACGTTTGTGACACCGTCACACGGGGGGCAGGCAGGCCAGGCAGATCGGACAGATTTTCATCTGCTACAATAACTGATACGAATTGATAATTCTTCCCCATTCATCAATCGAGACATACAATATAAGCCCGTTTATGTGGATTCGGATTTATAGTACTAACAACCCACTCCACGGTGAACCATTCGAGCTCTATCGTTCACCTACGCTTCACCTATCGTTTATGTAAGTCGAGTATTTCGTTTCATCCATTACCTTTATTGGATGAAAGAATTAAAGAAAATACTAGGATCTGAAATCTGCCTGATGATTGCGGACAATAAAATCGATTTGGAACATGAGCGTACCGTCCCTCTGGAGGAGGATGAAAGGTAAATAATTCCTATTACTCAACACTTATACGGTATCTTGCAGGCGGCTCTTTCTGCGTTACGAATGTCCTTCCCGTTTATTAGGTCCACTTTAATTGTCCCTGCTCAGCTCTTAATGATGCTTACCTTGATATATGTATCTCTCAAACATTTGTGCTATCTAACACTAAAGACTTCATGAAAATCGGTCAGATATCTTCGAGTTGCAAACGAACACACCGACGGAATTTTTTTTGTTCAGTTCAAATGGTACTTATTATTTTATTTCATTCTTTCGCAGATAGGTAACTAATAATTATTATGATACCCTCGGGTGAAAAGTTGCATCCTCCGTAGCGATCCCCTGTAACAACATTTTCTTTTTCGGTCATGCTGAAATGGTTGACGCTAAACAGTATTACACTTCAGCTAAACTAAATCAGGGGTATTTGCCATAAAAAAAAAAACGAAATCAGGGAGTTTGAGATTTGTTCCTAGATTTGACGCGGAATATGGTGGAAATATTTGACGAGAATTCCCGGAAAGAAGTGAATCGGATGTCAAGGGTCCTGGTGGTTGATGATGAAGCTCCGACTCAGTCTGACCACTGCCTTTATTATGTAAATATATCAATCCAATGTTTAATCAAAAATGAAACCTCATTATCTATACAATATTTTATTGTATGATAGGTTTAGACTTAAACTGTGAAATTGACAATAGTTGTGCCTACATATTTTGTGATTGCCAGTATCTTCCGATCTGAATCAAATCATTCTAAATTAAACGGGGTTGAAAATTTAATGCAACGATCTCACGATTTATTTGTGTGGGTTAAGAGCGGTTTCGCAGCCATATTGTGAAAAACCCGCCTTTTTAGGGTTCCGTAATCAACAACAAGGAACCCATATAGTTTTGCCATGTCCGTCTGTCTGTCTGTCTGTCTGTCTATCTGTCTGTCTGCGGCTTAGCTTAGAGACTATTAGTACTGGAAAGCTGTAATTTGGCATGAGTATACATATTTATTACGCTGATAAAGTGGTACAGTAAAATTTTGAAAAATATTTTTTTTTATTGTATCTCTCCTTCACGTAAAGTGGGGATGATTTTTTTTCTCGTCTATCCCATGGATAGTTAATTTAAAAATATTGGGGGTGTGAGAAGACCATTTTTCGATCCAGGGTTCCGTTTGCGAAATAGTGTTAATTTTTGTTAGAGTCAAGTGTCCCCCACCCCTGCCAGCGAAACGGTTGTATTTGGAGACGTGAAAAAAATCACGGCAGTATTGGTAGGTAATAAGGTTTTGTTGAAAAACTATTGAGTGAATTTTGAATTTAAGTGTTCTGTTTCGATTAATTAGAAAAAGGCGGGATTTTCAAAATGCGGCTGCGAAAGCGCTCTTAAGAGGCTATGCGAATTTTATTTTTGTCACTGTCACTCCAACCGAAAAATTGCGCAGTGCAAGAGGGGCGGATTCAGGGCAAAAGGGAAAAAAGTTGGTTTTATATTTTTATTAAAAATACTAAACTAGCTAGCAAAATTTCCAAAACTCAATATCTAGATATTGTTGAAACCTATTTAATAAAATATGTTTGAGTTCTGTACGTGGCTGTTACTCGTTAAACGAGGAGAAAAAGTGTGTTAGAAGACCTTATTTCAACAATTATTTTTATCGGAGAAAATTTATCCAAATATGTTTTCCAAAATCAAATCCCTAGATTATATAATCAAATTGCACATACCAGAAACTGATTATAATTTTCCGAGTATTTCATGAAATATATTTACGCATATCGCCTTAAGGTAAATTTTATTTATACGCAAGGCGGCTTGCATAGTGGAAATACATCAAGCTATATACTTGCATTAATACATTAGTCTCTACATATAAGATATAGGTACAAAGTCTAATGTGTATAGCTTGATATGATCTCCACTGTAAAAAGTGGCAAACTATCACAGGCATCATCCAAAACTATTGGAGAGACAACTAGGGAATACCTAACTCCCAAGTTATGTTATAACTGTCCTCTCCTACTGGAGGAAAATAAGTTAAAAATTGGTACCCTAAAGAATTAATTAAAAAGCAAAATGATGCTGATTCTGAAGGCTTTAATTTTAGTTATAGTGCTGTCAAAACTTGTAATTTTCCAAAGTAAATTAACTTCCGTTCCTAAAATCTAAGGAGTATTTTTTTTTGTTTTGACAGCTCTAAAACTAAAATTAAATCGAATCGGCTTTATTGTTATCTTTTCTAAATAATAAAAACTTTAAACACATACATAAACTTTAAACGATACAATTCTACAAAATTATAATTTTTTCTCTTAAGACTACATAAGTATTAGATTTTAAGTTAGTACCTAAATGCTTATTTAAGAAACAAAATTTGTAAGAGCGTATCGCCAGAGAATATAAATGGTATCGCCAACAAACTGTTTAGCAGTTTGGCGAATATTGTGTACTGTGTGTAAAATATAATTTTAAAAAAATAGAAAAAGATTCGCCAGATTGTTTACCTTCTCAGAATAAGGAATTTTACCTTAGTCTGAAATAATGTTTATATTTCGGGAGCAAGCATAATGAAGAATAGCGAAACCTCTCATAGTGCTCGTCCACGTCTTGCTGACTGATTCCTATTTACCTGCCAGGGTGGCCGCTACTCTTTGCTGGCCGTGGTACCTCGAGCCCGCGTTGGTCTGACTCGCTTGAGCGCTGATCTGCCAGTCGCGAACCTCGCTGACATACAGGAGAGCTTGTGAGAAGAACAGTTGGACATCTCCATACCAACCGTCTACGTCGAGACCACTACTAAACCTATCGCCGCTTTGGCTAAGGTAAGATGTTCTGGAGAATAAACAGGCATCTTTGTTAAGTTTGTTAAGTTATTAGTCAAATAACGATATAAAAAAGTACCCGGAAGAAGAGGCGAAAGGGGTGGGTCAGGATCATATTGGATGGAAATCTGTATTCTCTGCCTACCCATTTGGGAAACAGGTATTTTATCTATGTACAACATTATCTATGTATCAAATACCGATTCCTTTGATAAATAAACAAGGATGGCTTTGTATGTTTTCAAGTTTAGACCGCTGAAATTGATATTATGTTGAATTATTTGTTTTCAAAAAGCTTGTAACCTGAATTGAAAAAAAATACATATTTCAGCAAGTAGTTTCTTACCAATCAATCACTGTCCAATGAAATTAATTATTATTGTTACCTACTTTATGAACATTTCGCGTGTGTATAAAATTTCAGCTCAATCTGTAATGGGGAACTTGCTTTAAAATTCAGTTGTAAGATTTGACATGACAACACAAAGGTGAAGTTAAATAAAAGCTTGTAATAAAAATGGTCATGCATGCCCACCCATGCAAAACAATAATTTTTGAAATGTAGTAAGGAAAAGTATTGTTTTTTTTTTCATTTCCTCTGTTGCGATTCTTTGGGAAAGTTGGTCAGATTATTTGGTTTCATTGAAAGACATGTCCATTTGCATCTGGCTGCAGCCAATAAGGTCTATTTCTTACCCCATTCCAGTTCGGAGTGACCAAGTATCTTCAATTCTTCAGCCCACAAGAGAGCTAGCATAGATGAAATGAATCGAGAAGTTTTGTCTCCCGATTATGCGTTTGACCAATGAAAACACAGGAAACCTATATCACGTGACGATCGCTGCGAGAAACGTCTCGTCTCTACAATCGCGAACATGAAAGCTGATGTTGTGGTATGATGGATGACGTAGTTTTAAGGTGTTTATGTGTAATTTTTCGTGTGGTTATTTTATGTCCTAATTTATGCTGAATCTCAGAGCGGAAGTATTGTTCTATTAGTAGATTAAGTTTTATTTTTTCATGAACCGAAAGTATTTTATAGTTATGTATACAGTTTTGATTTTTCATATTTATTTTAATTTTAGACAGTGTAATTAGTTTTAAAATTCTTCCTTGTATACTATGTATTTTTTTCTAGGTATGACGAAAATGTTCTTCCGTAGCTGGTAAGGCCGTAGGAAATATTAATACTCTCAGCTAAGGCTTTGAACATTGTTAAGAGAATTTGGAATGGAACTCTGTTTTTTATGATATAAAATTTGGCCATAATCGCTCGTAACTTTATGTTTGCTCCAGTTAAACCTATTGTCTTTTTTGTAGTCGCTAGGAAAGGAAAATAAGTGCTTTATACTAAAAATATGACATTACAGCCCTACAGAAATGTTAAATAAATTTTCAAAGTGTTTAATTTTGTGCAAAAGCCGGGAAAACATCGAACTTTCAACAGTCAGGCGAATTTTATCGTTATCCAGGTTAAAAATCGCACATGTCAGACCCCCGCTCATTAATTAACACTTTCGTCAGGTTCCAACACTGACAGCAGGATGGCGTATACAATTTTCAACGCGTGCGACAGAGATGGCAAT
This sequence comes from Ypsolopha sequella, assembly GCA_934047225.1. NCBI lineage: Eukaryota > Metazoa > Arthropoda > Insecta > Lepidoptera > Ypsolophidae > Ypsolopha > Ypsolopha sequella. Next base: position 13,661,449 of record OW203983.1, read on the forward strand.
AGAACCCGTGTCGCGACCTCGAGTTTATGAACGTTGAACAAGTTGGCAGAGCGCTATCTTCCGGAAACTCAGTGTGGTTTCCGACCCAACAGAGGCACAGTTGATGCTATCTTCGTCGTCAAGCATCTACAGGAAGAATGCTTGGAGCAACAGCACGACCTCTACATGTGCTTTATTGATCTGGAAAAGGCCTTTGATCGAGTACCTAGGACTGCACTCTGGACAGTCTTGGAGAAGACAGGCTGTCCTGTGAAATTCGTTAACATAGTGCGCCAATTCCATGAAGGAATGACGGCCAGAGTTCGGCATGAAGACGAATTCACAGACCTATTTCCAGTCACAAGTGGTGTTAAACAGGGGTGTGTTATGGTTCCAACGCTATTTGCCCTATACTTTGCTGCCGTCATGAGCGACGCCTTGAGAAATTGCACTAACCAAATCGAGCTAAACATCAGAACAGACAAGAGTGTCTTCTACCTATCCCGCTTCAGGGCTAAGCGCAAAACACAACTGCACACCGTTTTAGAGGTACTATATGCCGACGACGTGTGTCTAATGGCTGATAGCATTGAACACCTGCAGCAATTCGTAGACTGTCTGGACTTGTCATGCCGAAAATTTGGCCTAGTGATAAGCATATCAAAAACCCAAGTTTTAAAACAACCTGCAAAGGGAGTACCTGCGAGCGATGCTGTCATCACCTTGGCTGGAAAGCAACTGAAGGAAGTACAAACATTCCGTTACCTCGGCAGCCTGATACGGAGTGACAACCGTCTAGAGTCAGAAATTTCTTCAAGAATTGCCAAAGCTGCAGCCGCTTTTGGAAAGCTGTACCACAGAGTCTGAAATTCACACGATTCGCGGCTTCGAACTAAACTTACCGTGTACAAAGCCATAATACTACCTCTTCTGCTCTATGCTTCTGAGACTTAGTGCCTCTACAAAGGTGACATTAAGCGCCTCGACAGTTTCCATATGAGGAGCCTACGCGCTATTCTACGCGTAAAATGGGAAGATCATGTTCCCAAACTCTGATGTCCTCCGGCGCACTGGAATGTCTGGCATGGAGTGCCTTCTCATAAAAGGCCAACTATGATGGTGTGGACACCTCGTTTGTATGGATGACTCTCGACTCCCAAAGGCAGTTTTCTACTCCGAGATCTCCACTGGAAAACGCAAGCCTGGAGGTCAGTACTTACGGTACAAGGATGTCCTGAAACGTCATTTGGCTGCGAGTGGCATCGCATCAAACTCCTGGGAAGAGCTTGCACACATGCGACCTGAATGGCGAAAATCTGTGCATGATGGAACCGAGAACTTTGAAACAGTTCGACTGGAAGTCCTCGACGCTAAACGCTTACACCGCAAGACTCGCCCCAAGCCCACGTATAACTATACGTACAACTCGTATGGACAACTGCACTGTATTTCGTGTGACAGGATATTTCTGACGAAACTCGGATTTTCCAGCCACATCCGAGCTCATGCCAGAAAGCACAAATTATAAAGGGATACTACGTCAGAAAGCAATAAGGGTCGCCATCGACGGATACGTTGAGGAGGACATCATGACATCATCATCAGTTTATGAACGCGCCTCTGTGTGATATTCATCTTCCCCGGACGCGTTTCAAAACACTTCCATGCAACTGTCAGGTTACGGTTTACCCTCGAATTCACTAGTGTTGATTTCTGAACGCTGCCTCTAAAGTAAAATTTGCATCACACCATAGATAAGTATAATCTCAGACCAATAAACCAATAGACAAAGTCTTGGTGCCGTCAAAACGTACTACCCAAAACTTCATTTCGACTCCTAATGACTCCTGTCCAAGTCACCAAATTATAATGTACTGTTACTTTTCTTAAGTGACAACATTGGCAATCCTTTGTAATTTGGTCGCGTTGTAGCTTGTGTTTATGTTAGGAAGTAAGTCGGCAGATTTTTAAACAAAATTTAATTTAAGTTGTGTTTTGCTGCGAATTATCGTATGGAAAAGGGTTGAAGATACAAGGACAATGTCCTGCTACGTGCGTGATTGCAGATCCCATTCGGGGAATAAAGAAAACTCGAACAGCAATATCAGTTTTCACAAGTGAGTAAAAAGTGATGTTTTCCGAGTAAATGAACCATAAAATGGAATTCCATTAAGAAAGACCGCATTTTACGACGTGTCTTTTTCATATAGTAACGTAAATATAGCTTTTAGAATAAAAGTAAATCCTAAAATCATTAAAATAATTAAATCCGTTTTGAGGTTATTAGTGAAGTCAAAACAGTTGTCGGTAATTTTACTGATTTTGTGCTAGTATGAAGTATTGATTCAGCTTATTTTACTTAAGGTTCCCCAAAAATTAAGACATTTGTGAACGATGGTTTGTTGCTATTAGCTGGAGTTGGAAACAGCACAAAACTAATTGGAAAGTGCTCAAAGCACTTAAATCCAGAGTGCTTTCTGAAAAGAACTATTGCGACCACGCTTAAAAGACGATGCGGTGCCCACCTTGAATTTACCTAGTAAAACAGAAGTTGTTTTGGTTGAATCCTTCACTACGCTCAAAATTCTAACTTAGAATCACTCGCAACAAAAATAAACTTTGCTCTCTTGTTGCACAAATTTGAATGCTTATTTTACTACTATCTGTTTAAAAATGACCAATAAGTGTTATGTTTAATTCTAGGATTTGAGGACTGCAATGGAACCATCAAAAGCTGGCTTTGTAGTGCGTAAATTGAAAAAATTCTTGCATTGAAAATTTCTCCAAGCCCTGGAAGGACCTGCTAACAGCATGCCTCTAATGAGTGTAAAAGACAGAGGAGGGCTGACTAAGCCATCAAAAAGCGTTCAAAAAATCTACCAAACCGCAGAGAAAATCCTGAGAGAGTTTGAGGATGTAGTTACGATTCAATTATGCATTTTGTATGCGAAGGTCAAAATGTTATTTTTATTTTTGATGTTTTATATAATAATATGCAAAATAGTAATTCTGGAGTTTGCAACAAATTGTTTCTTTTATCCTCTGATTATTTTTCTGAGTTTTATTATTATTATCATTATTTCACAATTGTTTGAGAGGGATCCTTTTGAGTGTTAAGGAGGCTAGTTTTCATGGTGGCGCCTTCCTCTCAAAATATGTATTTTTAGTGGGAGTGGGACCGTGTGTGTGTGGATGTATGTATGTAAACGTGGTATTCTTAGTTTTGAAAATAAAGTTGATTATTTCATTCCATAAATGTTTCTCAATTTCATATATTATTTTATCTACTCCCATACTACAATAAGGTAATTGCATAATCAAAATCAGTCTTATAAGTACCTATACTGTTTATCTGATAATATTACATCATAACACCGTGATTCTGCGCTCCTATTGGCCCAATTTACTATAACACCGCTAGAGAGCCAATCAACAACAGCGACGAGAAATAAGTCCCGACCTTATTTCTCAAGCCACGCCCACTTTATCTTAGTTGCTTCTAATTGGTACTCAAGGCAGCATTACCGGTCGATGAACTCGGGGTTCATGAACGAGTGTTCTTCTCATTTTTCGTGAAATTGTTAGTTGAAAATATGATTAAAATACGATATTTTTGATGCTCGTAGATTAAGTATTGTGTCCAACTGAACATAAATAGATATTTCGACACTTGTGCAAGACTATTACGAAACTCACTTAGTTCGTTTCGTTAACAAGCACTCGTGTCCCAATGACTTAAATTATGTTACAGTTGCACAAAATACTATGATTATCTATGTAGTTTTCTAACTGTACAACAAGGTATTATTAAGGCTTTTTTTTATCCAAATCGATATCGATAAAGTCTGCAAACCGGTAGTCCGATACATGCCTAGTTGCAAGCGTTTGAAAGATAGGGCTGTAGCCGGCTTGAAATCGACGTACTGATAAAAATACTGCCATCTTTTTTTTCATACGGAGAGTTGTATATGTGAAAGTAGCATAGCTTTACCATCCTAGGTTTCTGCTTAATTAGATTTTGTCTATTGGTTTATTGGTCTGAGAGTATAATGGTATAATGTACATCACACCGACTCGCGAATCTAGTGTCACCAAGTGATAATCGCTCGTTTTGCAACGGAACCTTATTCTTCGCTGTCTGTCAGGCAGGAATTTCTTGTTTTCTTTCTTCATTTCTGATAAACTGCTTTTAATTGATATTCTGATGTAAATTCGTAGATATGTGGCAGTGATAATTTCAAAGAGTTTGATTTTAAATACTCCTATTTTATCAATCAATCAAGTTTATAAAACCGAGTTAACAAAGAACATAGCTATTTTATGCTAAGCATCTAAACCTGTTTGTGATTCTGTGAAATACACAAATAATTGCCTTCAAAATAGTTACTATCATGACTACAGCAGCAGGTGGAACTTATAATTTCAAAGTGGTGTTATTGGGAGAAGGCTGTGTAGGAAAAACTTCGCTGTTGCTCCGGTACATTGAAGACAAGTTCAATGACAAACATTTGAGTACTTTGCAAGTAAGTTACTGACCCAGACATTTTGATTGTTTGTTCTGTGGTTACTGATATTTTGGCACTTTCAAAGTAAGTAACTTTGATAACTTACTGATTAACTGTCGGGACTGAAAATTTATCAAAATGAAAATATGTGCAATTCACAAGAAACCCTTAGTCTGATTAATTACCACTATACACATACCTGGACTGAGTATATCTGTACCTGCGAGCCAAAGTGACCATCTTAAGAACCCGCTCTGAATTATACTTCATACATATCTAAAAACCATAATAACTCGCGAATGTGGAACATTTCAATCAAATAAATTTTAGGCTTTCATTTAAACAATCAATATAAAGTGGTGTATGTCCCTGATTTTCTCACAAACATTGCATTAAAGACCAGAAAAATATTTAAAATTAGGTTTTCGCCCTAAAATCAAGTACTTTTAACAAGGCTTTGTTAAGTGACTTTAGAACATAATACAATTTTCAGCCCCTGACTTCTAGCATTTTACAGTCCTTCTCGCATATCTTTAATAATTTCTATTCTTGTGCTTTGCCTTGGTTTCTAGGAGTTTACACTAATAGATAAATTTTATTTCAGGCCACATTTTTAAACAAAAAGCTGAACCTAAATGGGAAAAGGGTCAACCTATCTATTTGGGATACAGCGGGTCAAGAAAAGTTTCATGCATTAGGTCCTATTTACTACAGGAACTCAAATGGGGCTATACTTGTGTATGACATCACTGATGAGGACTCTTTTGGAAAGGTAATAATCTCTGTTATTGTATATTACAAATATTGTATCAACTGTAAATTGACTTACAAGCCATAATTTCACTAAAACATGAAAATGCATCAATGATAGTGGAAACGTTTTTTATCTCTCTGGGAACTTTCACAAAGACTAGAAAACCTTAAAACTTGCGCGTTCACCTTTCATATCATACTCTTACATGAGGTTGTGTAACTTTGTGTGAGAAATATCATAATATCATATGCTCACATGTGTGTGTATGTTGCAGAAGTGCACATATCCTGACCCTTATACATGATATTATTGCAATTTTGCAAAGTTGGACAATTTATTAACATAATGTGATACATTAAATTTCGTAATTTGTTGCTTTTGTAACCAAACTTAAGAAAACTAGTCTGGTGACATAAGCATCCCTTTATTTAATAACGTTATATGATATACTTCTATATAGATCATTTTATAGCATTTTGACTGATTCGTTTCTTCAAAAATAACTGTATGACGTATCAAAACGAAATACTAAAGATAATAATAGCAATACATAACGTTGGTTTGTTATTTGTCAAAGGTCTGGACGTAAGAGCTTATTATTTATTATTTACATACTCACGTCTGTCATACGGAGGGCAGGCAGAGACATCGGACAGATCTTTCACGCTTTTTCCACATTCATCAATCGAGTCATACAATACAAACCCGTTTATGTGGATTCGGATTTACAGTACTAACATACTCCACGGTGAACCATTCGAGCTCTATCGTACACTGCGCTACATATACCAGTATTTAGTTATTGCTCTCCTTTCATCCATTACATCTTGATTTGAACACAAACACTTGTAATATTTGTTTCATTAAATATTTTTGTTGCACACTTCCCAACCGGTTTCGGAAATCAATCCATCTTCAGGGGATATAAAATACTTATTATTTTAATATACGAGCAATAAAGCGACAAACGTATGTCAACAATGATTGTCCTTAGAAAACGACAAGCGTATGTCAACAATGATTGTCCTTACAAAACGACAAACGTATGTCAACAATGATTGTCCTTACAAAACGACAAACGTGTGTCAACAATGATTGTCCTTACAAAACGACAAACGTATGTCAACAATGATTGTCCTTACAAAACGACAAACGTATGTCAACAGTGATTGACGTTTCTTTGCTCGTATATTAAAATAATAAGTATTTTGTATCCCCTGAAGATGGATTGATCTCCGAAACCGGTTGGGAAGTGTGCAAAAAATATATTTAATGAAACAAATAGTACAAGTGTTTGTGTTCAAAATCAAGATGCTTTCTATGTTTCATCAAATTACCTTTATTATAGGTCAAGAATTGGGTGAAAGAATTAAAGAAAATGCTAGGATCTGAAATCTGCCTGATGATTGCGGGCAATAAAATCGATTTGGAACATGAGCGTACCGTCCCTCTGGAGGAGGCTGAAAGGTAAATAATTCCTATTACTCAATACATCGTAATTAAAACATTTGTACGGTCTCTTGCAGGCGGCTCTTTCTGCGTTACGAATGTCCTTCCCGTTTATTAGGTCCACTTTAATTGTCCCTGCTCAGCTCTTGATGATGCTTACCTTCATATACAAGATGATTTTGTGAACATCGTCCAAATTCATACTTGAGCCTTGGTAAGTGATCAGCATCATGAACCAATAACGATTTTTGTATGAAATGAAATTAAATATAAATATAATAAATGAAATGATAAAATGAAATTTCGACTCCCCATAGTGATTCACTCAGGACTGGGAGTGAATTACTATGGGAAGTCGAAATTTCACTATACGAATTTCACAAAAATTGTTATCGATTCATGATAACTATCACTTACCAAACCTCCAGTATGAATTTGGACGATGATCAAAAAGTCACCTTGTATGTATCTCTCAAGAAACATTTGTGCTAATACTAAAGACTTCATGAAAATCGGTTAGATATCCTCGAGGTGCAAGCGAACACATTGACAGAAATTTTCTTGATCAGTTCAAATGGTACTTATTATTTTATTTAATTTTTTCGCAGATACTTATCTAGAAAATTTATAAGTATTATGTTATCCTCGGTGAAAAGTTTCGTCCTCCGTAGCGATGCCCTGTAACAATTTTTTTTTTCAGTTATGCTGAAATGGTTGGCGCTAAACACTATTACACTTCAGCTAAACTGAATCAGGGAGTTGAAGATTTGTTCCTAGACTTGACGCGGGACATGGTGGAAAGATTTGACGAGAATTCCCAGAAAGAAGTGAATCGGACGTCAAGGGTCCTGGTGGTTGATGATGAAGCTCCGACTCAGTCTTCATGTTGCTCTGGTGCTAGGAGTAATTGAATGGCTATTTTTAATGATGACTGTATCACTGGTGTGCTACCATATCTGTGGTTTACCATATGCTTTACTGGCAATACATTAAAACTTTTGATCTAAAATTTCGCTGACAAACGGAAATTTAATGTCTACTAGTCAATTTGTATCAGAAAATTATTTCGCGTGATTTTAAGTCGTAGATCGGTAAGTTTTCCCTCGTGATCGGTAGAGCATGTGATGTAAGTCCTGCAGCACATCAATGGTCTACTATGTGTATAAAACTGTACATTTGTAAGAATACCACTGACTTTATTATGTAAATATGTCAATCCAATGTGTTATGAAATATGAAACCTTATCATCTACACAATATTTTATAATATTTAATAGTCTGTGTTTGATTAATTTATATATCTATGCATCTTCTTTATATTCAGTATATTTGGATGTAAAGCCGCCCAAGCCAGATTTTAGGATAGACTAGTTTTGTTTAAGGCCTAGGCTATAGGCTAAACGATATTTGATTGTTACCTAAGCTACTTCGGTACCTTGTCTGAATGAAAAAGTACATTATAAAAGTAGAACAAAAAACATACATTGTTTAGACGCGACTAAAGTATAAACAAACGTTCTCTAAGCACATAAACATATTTGGGGATACATTTCTGACATACATAACACCCCAACCCGTTTCTGATGAACGCCAATAGTTGGGGATGACCCGCTCCAATCTGCTTCACTCGGTTCTGTATTTAAAATACCCTTGTTTCTATTGTGTTTTGTTTAATGCAAATCAGTTACGAGTTATCTTTAGTTCTAGGTGAAATTTATATATATTACATCGGATTCCGTTTACATTAAAGAGTTTATCCAGTACTATGTCCTTACCTTAATAAATTAGCAAAACTAATTAATACTAAAATCTAGTTTGGCTGTAACATTATGTCATAACTAGGCAGTTCATCCTATTTGTAAATGATTATAACAGGTTTGACCGGTGAATGAAATAGTCCCTGGACATGACGCCGCAATAAGAACTGCCAATAGGTATCCTGTCATGCTGGCGTTCGTACAAGTTAACCTTTATGACAGGAAAATAAGAATTGCGATTATCCCTGCGTTCCGAAATAGAATTATATCGCTAAAATCGATTACGAAAGTATGAAGTGAATGGCTTATGATCCATTGTAATTCTATTACGGACCGCAGGGTTTATTATAGTTTGACGGGCATCTATCCCTATCATTCAGTGGTACCTACGGCACAGGCAAATCGGTGTTGGTCGGCAAACATCTTACAAAATGCCGAAAGTGCATAATCTCTATTTGGTGGATCGTAGACCGAAATTCGTGCGCCAACTTTCCTCCACTACGCCGCTTTTTGTTCAAGATGTTTGGCGGTTGTATCTGTCTGTACCAAAAAGTACTTTTAGTATAATTGTTGATGCAGTTTAGTCACAGTCAGGGCGTTTGTGCACTCACTCGTGTTGGATTTTTTTCCTAGATGAATTTCGGATCTGTTTTTAAGTTGTTCGTAACAAATCACGAATACGAATCGAATACCAGTGAGTGCACAAACGTCCTTACACTTTTCTTGTGCGAATTGTTATAGCTTAGAAATGTTTGTTGCGTTCAATTGCTTCGCTTGTTAAACTAAGCAAAAATATGCAAAAGGCGAATTTTATATTTTGAGCTATTGTATCAAATAATATCCAAGAAAATATAAGGAGAAAACATTCTGCTTATCATATCCACATTAACCAGAAGCCGCGTACTGTGTCCACTATCAAAACAACCCCACTTCCCACCCGCGTAATGTTGCTAGCTCGGAAAGTATTTACCACTTTTTGGGGTTATAAATGTTATACTTAAATGATAATCAGCGGGTTGTGGCAGAGATACAACCGTAAATTTATTTAAGTAGATACTATGATAGAAATGAATTTCCATGTTTGAATACTTGGCGATTTATCCATCGCAAGGAGATATAAATTAACATTATGTTCAGAACTCCTCACATCCAGAATTTACTTTTCTTTCTGCGTTTCTATACTGCAATGATATAATGTTAATTTAAGTAGATACTTCTTAAGTCACCTCTTTACTCAATCAATAAGGAAGCAATAATGGCCATTAGTAAGAGTATTATAAACAAAAAGCCAAGGAACATATTTATGCAAACATCGAACAACTAGCTTATTTTATTATACTTCTTGAGTATAAACTAGTATTGACGGTCGTTGCCTCTTTACTCAATCAAACAGATAGAAAGTGGGTAGTATTTAAACGAGCGAATGTAAATTCAAATTTAAGGTGTCAAAAATACTGAATATAGCGTACTAAAAAGGCGAATAAAAATGTTGAAAACGGCGACTTGAAAATACGAACAGGCGAACAATTTTCTATTTTAGTGACAATTTAATTTTAAGTAATACAACTTTTGGTTAAATATTTTCGATTTCATACTTTAATTTCGCCCACTCAGTATTTTTAGTCGCACGCTTTGGTATTTATTACGGACACTTGAAGTCGCTTATTATATTTTTATTCGCCCGATTATTAATTTCCCAGATAAAATTAATGGCGGCCATTAATAATATGTCATTGTTTTGGCAGCGCAAGCACTCACCAACGATGTTTTATTATATACATATATTTTTGTATTAAATAAACATTCATTTATAATAGTGCGGGCGCTAGCCCATGTCTCGTGTGCAGTTATATGTCCCCTAAGTTTTGTTGCAGGGCTTTGTTAAACACCTATAGGAGTATTAAAAATATTAAAAAAAATTGGCCACGTGGTCCAGGTCATGGTCGTTTGGTCGCCATATTGATTTTTTAAAACTCATTTTTCTCCTTGTTTAAAGGCAAACAAATTTTGTTATTACACATTTTTTGGAGAGAGAATGATGAGTTTTAAAAAATTTAAATTGGGCTACTGGGTGTGGAGATACACCGAAACAAACAATCTAACAATTTGGCGGCGATTAATCAATATAACGACCATAATCTGGACCACGTGACCAATTTTTTAATACTCCTATAGGTGTTTAACAAAGCCTCGCAACAAAACTTAGGGAACATACAACTGCACACGAGTCAGTGACAAAATAAGGGAACTTTGATTTGAGATATTTCGTAATCAAATATAGGTACAAACTTGTAATTTGGGGGTAGAAGTAGGTTCAGTAAGTACTCTTGGTAACTGAAATTTCAGACATCTAGCTTTACCCACAACGAAGATACAGGGGGGTTGAAAGTGCCGTGAGTTGCTTCGAGAAAAGGATGCCGTGCCCCCAGATCAAATTTTCCTGGTTCGTAGTTTGAAAATAGTGTATGAACTTCTCGACAAAGTAACAATCTAATAGGTGATCAGTCTAACCCATAACTAACCTTATTTATTACCATAAGCACCTACTTAAATTACCAATGCGAAATTTTATTCTTTATAGAACTGTGATAGTCATAGAAGTTTATATTGACTTGTGATTGTAAAGGGCTTGGACTTTTGTCACGTATTTAAAATTGTGTTGTAACATTGATGTAATTGAATCGTCTAATTTAGGGTACGTTTAAAAAATAATCAGATTAGCTATATCCAAATAAGGACGCTGCTCACCAAGACGACGAAATTTTTCTCGCTTGTATTTATGCGTCGATTACAATAAATGTACCTATATTTAACACTAGTTTTTAATAGAAAATGTTATATTCTTAAAGTTTTAATTCATCGACTTGATGTACAGTGCACCTATAGATAAAACATATAATGAGCGTAGAAAATAACAAAAAATCACAATTTAAACATTACATCGTAATTGTTTGTACTGCTACATAAATAATAGTTTTTATTTCAACTCAATACGATACGTATTTCCGGAGTTATTACATTATGAAAACTAATGAAAATATCGCGCCGCACTCTAAACTTCAAACCTCGGTTCCGTCACGTCAGTAAACTCGTGACGTCACGGTTTCCTCAGTGTAGTCTGTTGTACGTAGAGAATTGGTCGTTTCAAGTGTTTTCGAGTGATATCATTTATAATAGAGCACAGTTTTGACCGTGGTCAATCCGATAACTTGCCTACTATTACGTTTATTATACGTTTTCAGGGCTCCATAGTACCCAAAAGGTACAAAAGTAACCTTTATGGCAAGACTCCGTTGTCCGTCCGTCCGTCCGTAAGTCACAGCCTGATAACTTTAGCACCGTTAAAGATAAAGACTTGAGATTTGGCACAAAAATTGCATTAATTTGTCCACACAACACGGTGTAAAAAAATAGAAATATTAAATTGTTCTAAATAAAATACAACAAATACGATATGGTTCAAAATACAATATGGATATCGAATTGTACATATTGAAAAGTTGATTGTAAAATACATACCAATTACATGTATTGGCTCTGATTTTGGGAAATTTTTGAAAAACCACAAAGAAATGTATGTGCCCCCTCCCCTTATCTCCGAAACTGGTGGATCGAAAAATGTGAAAAAAATGACGATTATAGGTTAGGTCATATCTCATAACTGGCCAACTACAGGAAAACTATAGGTAGCGATTAAAAAAAGTAGAACACGAATGAGAAATAAAAAAATAAAATGGTATTTTATAAAAATACAATATGGGTATCAAATTGTAAGTTTAATAATAATTTTACAAAGCTGATTGTAAAAAATATAAAGCTTGCCTATATAAGACTTGCATCTATTTCGAGAAATCCTTATAAAATCACAAAAATTGTATCTCCCACCCCTTATCTCCAAAACTGGTGGACCGAAAAATATTAAAAAAATCATGGTAAACATGCATGTTTACGTAAAGATTATAGGAAAAATAAAGCGGTTGAGAAATTCATGAACAAAATTCCCAAAAATGGTCGAATTACGGAACCCTAGGTACGCGAGTCTGACTCACACTTGACCGTTTTTTTTCTCTTTTGATATAGATGGTTATCTAGTTTAACTATACCAAATGTTCTTAGGGTCACGTTTCATTGCATTACACATTTTTTTTTCGAATTTTCTTACCTCGCGACATGGTAACAAACTCTTTATTTGGTGTAGTGATTGTTGTGTTTGTACATTGAGGCACTGTACAGTATCATTAATCGCACTGACTGATGGACATTTTTATTTTGTAATTAAGATCTTGTAATAATTCCTTTGATAATGCCATAAAGGCGAAACCGGTCAGGAAGTTCTAAATTTTGTGGGATAGTACAAGTAATTTTCTGTTCATAATGTATTCCAAGTTCCACTAAGTGCAAACAATCAACAGTATAAACAAACACTGTACAGTATTTGTATCGTCTTTTTTGAGAAGCATTTCGCTAAAACTTGAAAATTTACGACGCGCAAGATACTTTTGCATAGAAAACGATAGAGCGAATGAGCGGCAGGGGCAGGGATGACGTAGCACGCGTAATTCTGCGACCGGGCGAGAGGCGTGGCCTATTTTGAAATCTTCAGAAATTAATTGTTACTTCATTTGAAATGGTAGGGAAATATTTTTAATGCAATTATTTAAGTTCAGATTAGTCCGATTTTATTAAAATATAAAATAAATACCCTTTTAAAACCTTATTGTTGGTTGCCCTGCTCCTCGCTCGCACTATTCCACACCACCCACCTCGATCTAACCTCCGCGCCGCCCAACACCAATTGTATGGTTTATCCACAATATCTAATGAATAAGTTTATAAATTGAACACATAGTGTATAAGGTATTTCAATAATTGACAATTATCTAATTATAATTAATTCAATTTATTGAATGGTGGCTTAATCAATAATCAGTTATTATTGAATAAGCCACCATTAACCATGCGATGCGTGGACATTTCATAGATTTTTTGTTTATCAAAACCATTGAATTCGAATTCAATTACTTTACTTGCCAGGAAATATGTGTATCAACCAGAAAAGAAAAACATCAGTTTATTAGGTTTATCAGGTTTGTTATGGGCATACGGGGACATATACTAAAGTGTATACTGGCTGGTACATGTATAGTAAGATACAAGAAAGGAATGTAAATAGTTTTATTGTATCATACTCGTAGGTTTAGAGATGAACTGTGAAATTGCAAATAGTTCTGCCTACATATTTGTGATTGCCAGTGTCTTCCGATCTGAATCAAAATTTAATGCAACAATCGGCCTTGTTAACGGTTTTCACGATTTATTTGTGTATGTTAAGGTAAACTTTATTTATACGCAAGGCGGCTTGTACAATGGAAATACATCAAGCTATACACTTGCATTACTACATTAGTCTCTACAAATAGTGAAGGATATAAGATATAGGTACAAAGTCCAAAGTGTATAGCTTGATGTGATCTCCACTGTACTATGACAGCCGTGCCGCATTCAGATTTCAGATCGTAAACTGTGTCGCGTCCGGAGGAATATTGGGCTTGTTCACAGTTCCCTTTGAGCTAGTATTCCCCCCCTGTATTCTGTATCTTTAGTTGCCAACTGGACTAGGTGCCTATCATCAAACACATAGCTAAAAACTGAACTTTCAAAATTGCCTTTAGTGGGTATTGAACTATTTACGAACTGTGTCGTCACTTCAAGTGCGAATATATCCTTAGACAATCGGAATTCGATAGTATATCTATGTTTTTGATGATAGACACCAAGTCCAGATGGCAACTAGAGATACATAATAGGCCCTATGGACGAATAAACCAAGCTAGAGTTTAGCACTCCCAAGTGTCAAATATCAAAATAGTATGGAAATAACACTGCTTAGTTCGATTCAAATTTGAACTTTGGCACTCTGAATAACAGCTTTAGACTGATTCCCCCATTTTAGGGTATCAGACTAAAACTTTAGGCTGTTTTGTTTTTTTATAATTTCGTATTTTATTTCATTTATCATTAATATAGGTTAATGCGCTTTAATCACTTTGTGCGTAAGTGCCTACTGAATAGATAACGGCGAAAGTTCGTTCTTTTGTTACTGATCAATGACTTAGCATCTAAAAGGTTTTGATTCACCCGGCCATTAATTAAATTCGTATATTTTACAGCTTGCGATGCGAGTTTCGGAAACTTGTATACTTTAATAATTTTCTGTCACATTGCATAGGATATAATATAGTACTTTTTTAAATATTTGTTGTTGATTCCCTGAAAATTTTAACCAGGGATGTGAAGCCACGGGCAAAAGACTACTAATGTAATGTATGTGGTACCTAGCAGATAATAGGTAGAAATGTATAAAGTTATTGTTATTCCCTTATATAATAATATTAATAAATGTGATTTCTAAATGCAATCAAAGTTTAATTTTGGCTGGATAGCGAAGGATTTAATATTCAGGATGTAAATAGCCTGCGACATTTAAATTAAAACCACATACTCTGCTGATCATACTGAACAACTCTCAGAAAAAAAAAGTTATTCAACTGTAACTTAAAGACTTTATCTCGCAGGAAGAAGGTCTATTTTAGAACGCTTCGCGTGAACAACTGTTAAAAATGCCCATATCTCGGTGCGTTAGGGTTCACGCATTTTTGTTCGAAACTCAAATATTTCTCAAACTAATGGTTTGCGCGGGTATGTTTCTTGGGAAAAGCGGTTCAGTATGTTTTCATATATTAATTTATAGGTAGTAGTCTATTTACACCTGGTATAAGGTAAACAGCAATGTAGATTATGGTAATATACACACGAGGCATTGCCGTGAAGAGGCAAGCGATACAGATGACAAAAGTTAGAACATGTTCTTGTTAACTTAAGCCACATCGAAAATCGTGTAAGAATTCATTGAATGAAAATTTTCACGAGTTACATTCATTGTAATAGCGACACACATGTGTCGATTCGGCGCAACACAACTTAAAGTTAATTAATTAATTAGTTCTAATTTAGACAGGACTAACCTTAACCGTCTTTGTCTTTTTAATACAGAAAGAAAAAGACAGAACCATGACAGAACGCTCAAATTAAGATTAGTCCTGTCAAACAAGTTAAGTCGTGTTGCGCCGAATCGACACAACAATTTTCTAAAGGACGCTACTATGGAAAAACAAATGACAGTCTCTCAAATTAAAAAGTAACATGTTCCCAGAGAGTTCCATTTTCGATTTTTTCACCTCACTAGCTCGAAAAGCGCGCCTTTGTTGCTTAAAAACAGTGAGCAAAATCGAGAAATCCTGTGTATGGCCTCCCAATGTGTATGGAATCCGGAAACGGATAGATAGAGTAAAACTCCCGCGTGATAGTTGTGGTTTCCGTTTTCGATCGGTTTATCAAAGATTTTTCCGATCGCAGCTTTTGGGATTCATTTAACACTCCTTACATTTTATTTTATGTGCAATATTTTTATATGGTGTAAAAAAACCATCGTTCGAAAAGATGGTATCTTTACATCTGTGTTTTCTCGCTAGTGCGGTGAAAAATTGTATGTGTCACACGAGAGCAAATTTATTCTGTTTCATGTGCCTTTGAATCCCTCACCACGCTCAGGATTAGAATCTTAGAATCACTCGCAAAGTTCTTCGCTTGCTCGGGATTCAAATTAGGCACACGCACCAAAAAAATGTTTGCTTTCTTGTTGCACAAATAACTATTTCGATTTCGAAAAGTTTACCTTGTCTATGGTATCCGACAAGCTGTGGGGCTGTGTATAGCCTCCCAAAGTGTATGGAATACATAAAAAGTGAAAGAGATAGCCGCCATGCTGGTGTTTGCTGTGTCTCTTTCTCTTGAGCAAAGGAAATAGAGTTTTTGAACAAATCGCAGTGTTCTTAATTCTTCTTCTTCTTAGCGTGTCGATGGCATCAAATTATTATTATTTTAAACCTTTCCGCACCAGAAAGAGGCCACTTTTATGGCTCTGTCGTTGGCCTCAAAAAGATCGGTCATCGTGCAGGTGGTCGGGCACGATGGACATGACATGACGTGAGCCTTGGTTTGCTGGGTGGCTCCGCAGTCGCAGCTCCCGTTATTTGAGAAGCCCCATTTGAAAAGGTTGTCTCTATTTTGCTCACTATTTTTAAGCAACAAAGGCGCGCTTTTCGAGCTAGTGAGGTGAAAATAACTATTTTTATTCTAAGTGGCTAGTTCCAGAAACTTTCAGTACGCCCCACGCCATTCATGAAATTCGTATAATTAGGGATAGAAAAATTTGAATGTAATTGCTGTCCCCTCATTCTTACAACCCGAGAAACGGTTCTTGGTAGCTAATACCTGGTACTTTACCATTTGTTTGTGGCGTCCCACTATTTCGTTATCAGACAATACTATACGACCTTTGCTCTCAACTATTTAGATTTGTGTATTCTATGGATTATTCTATTGGTTTTCCCATGGCCGAATAAAACATATACAATGGGTTTTCCAAAAAGGACTTGGACAGCTGTCGTTGGTCTAGTAAACACGAGACCGAGTTGTAAACACCAAGAATATGTTGTATTTAGTAATGACCTGTTATTTCGTCTTTTATTATTCATTATAAATACTAAAGTAAAGTGAGTGAAGTTTGTTATTTGTGTGGTGACTGCATTAACCGTTCCACATGTTGATATTCTCGGACAACATCGTCGCAGATCTCGGTGCACATCTGCTCGGTGAGTCTGCCGTCATTGGACGCGTAGGCGGCCGCTTGCCACGCGACGTCGAGCTTGGACAACGCTCGACCGGACATGCCGGCCGTGCGGGCGGCCAGTTTAGAGCATACCGCTTCTATATCGACCTGGTCCAACACTATACGCCTGTTAAATAAACATTTTTGTTATAAGAAGGTTGGGTTTTTAGTTTTCAAAGGGCTCATGACAAAACTAGTTTATACTTTATCATCCAGGCTTCAGACCTTTTTTTCCCTTTTTTTCTGTTGGGCTGCAAGACAAACTTGTCAAAGTAACCATGAATAATCCTCCCTCGTTCTTTGTCGCCGGGTAGCTCAAAGTTTATTATTTGGTTAAGATGGTCGTAAACTGCCTGGTCGATGTTCTGTGGATCATTTGATGCCAGCACCAGCATTACCCTCTTGCTCTGGGTCGAGGTGCGGTACAAGAATACGTCAATAGCTGCTTTCAGGTCGTTGCTAACTTTATCTGAAGATCTTTTTTGTAGGAAGACGTCGGCTCTATTGATGAATAAAAGAACGCCTGCATTTATGCGGATATACATATTAAGTGTTCAAGTTATCACAGGATATTATAATTATAATAGGTACAAAATTAAACGCACCTTTTATATGTAAGTATGCCCAATCAAATAAATCATTAATAGTGTCAACAGCATCTGTATCTAAACATGCAACGGCGCTACCGAGAACTATAGCGAAGTCCATGCCACAGTATTTTGCTAAATTCTGTAACAATTTGCAGTCATATTTATTACTTATATGCTCTAACTAGTAATTCTCCATACCATGGATGGGCGCAAAGTATATATGGACGTAGGTGTACCTTTGATATCGAAGTTTTACCAGTACCATCGGGCCCAAGCAAGAGCAAGTTTCTATAGAAACCTTTGTTTTGACGAGCACTCTTTGTGGCGATGGCGATGGCCCGAAGCCTGTTCTCCAAGGCTGGCGCCAACACAATGCCCGACATCGGGTCTGATGACTTATGAAAAAAATCAACAGCTTTTGTAACCGAAACTATTGGATGTCTAATTGCCTCTAGTATGGAGATTCTTGATGTTTCGAAAACAATTTTCGGTTTTCCTATGGATATGTAAAATATAATAAAATATAGGTATAACAAACGCATTTTGTCTGAAAAATATCTGTTGGGTACTACGCGCGAAGTAAAGAAAACTTACTGACTGTAACGAACTTCTTAACGATTAAACCACTATAGTAACCGAGTATAATACAGAGTCCCAGTATCGCAGCAAATATGAGAGTCTTCTCCCATTGCTTGACCAGGTCTGTTAGTCCTTTTCCTATGACTCCACCAGTTGTGCTGCCGACGAACACAAACGTTATTTTTAGTATTTTATTCACAAAGATAAAATTTAATTTAAACTTCTTACTGGATGCTGTTCATAATATCGTTCGTGGTATTTGGATCGATGTTAATGAGGCCACCTATTCCATGTATAACACCTCCTTCGAGAACGATCTTCTCATGATCGTCAGATATATTATTTCCATGTGAAACTCGTAGCAGAAGATCAATATGTTGGGTAACTTTCGGTCGACGAACAATAGGTCGCTTTGCCACGCCCGCTTTGGTTCTAAGCAATTTACATAACATTAATTAGTTATTATAGACTTTTTAGTATCTAAGAACTGAAATCTTCTAGGGTAGGTTGCTAGGCAATTAGTAGCTTGCAGTCAGATGACTCAATTTCTTAAAGTAAAATATATTTGGATTGGATCCTTATGGACTTAGGTATATTATTGATAAGCAAGAAACAAAACATACGTTCCGGCAGTATAGTTTCGATCTTTAATCGATAATAGATTTTGTCCTGACTGTTTCGACTTATTTCCCTGAAAAATAAACATTTACCTGAATAAATCATGAACATTTTATTTGTTTTTAAACTGCGATTATGCAGGTTAAAGGTGTTTTTATTGTATAACCTAGGTAAATGTGATTTATGGTATTACGCGACAATAGTTTAATTTCAGTTAAGCTTTTCTAGCAAACCTTTGTAAATGATCTGGCACAACTTTAAAGCGAGTTTTAAATGATCATTTAGTTACAACGGAATGCATAAAATAACACAACTTTGCTAGAAAAGTATAAATTAAATTAAAAAAATTGTCGCGTGACGTCATAAATCAAATTTATTTAATATTTAAAAATAGGATAAACAACCATAAGTTGTGCGTTTGGGAACTTGACCCCCCGCAATAAACTATTTATTATAAAATTGTACTGAGATAACGTAAGTGTAAATAAATATCGTTACAGCTTTACTAGTTTAAATGCGTAATTACTTTAACTTTTACCATATTCTGCATCTGTTGATCATCCAGCTTCCCTCGCTGCACTTTGGACTGTTTATCGGAAACTTTATTATCATCAATGTTTGCCTTCTGTCCCTTCAATTCTTTATTGAACAACAGTTCATCAGCAAATCCTAATGTTAGAGAAAAGCTATTAAATTGCTAATTCAATAAAATATCGTCTTTTAAAGAGAGTATTAGACAAATATTTCTTAAATAAGCACCTTGAAAACAGTATGTAAAAATTAAAAGAAACTCGATCATTATAAAGTGACAACTTAAAATCATAATATTAAATAATACTGAATATTGACGTTTAAAAATAATAAGTGTTCAAAATGGTCAAGCGAAGCCTTACTGAATATCACCGTCCCATTGACTAGAAGTTTTTCTGGTCATATTCTCAGTTGCTGGGTTTTTAATTTCTTTGGCGCACAGTGGCTTTGCTATTATAACCCGGAGACTGACTTTAATAAAGTTGAAAATCGTGTGCTGACTTGGAATGAGTTTGATTTCAAGATTAAAATTACAATAAATAGATTAGGTTTTTTTTTGTAGATTTCAATATACCTACTATGTATTCTTGCAGGAGTATTTATTTTAGACAAAATCTCAAGCCGCACTAGAGAAAAATATAAACATTCATTTTCAAACATTTAATCTATCGAGTGAAAATTATCCAATTAGGTAACTCGCTTTGCATTATCTTTACAAAGGTCTGAAATAGTATATTTCGTGACGAGTATAAAATCGAACGTCGAAAGCTTACATTCGGAGGGTAAGAAAATCCATTTTTACTCGTTGCGAACGATACTTTTTCTACTACCTGATTTATGTATTTAAATAACAAAACAAGTACATAATATATAAGAAATTTATTGCAGGAAACAGTAATAGTAACAGTAACCTAGTATCCCTCAGCTAGGAACAGTCCTGAGGGCCTATTATGCATCTTTAGTTGCTATCTGAACTGGGTGTCTATCATCAAAAACATAGATAAATGATAGGCACCTAGTCCAGTTGGCAACTAAAGATACAGAATAGAGGGGCTGATCCGGTCTAGCGGCCGGCACACCGAGGGTACGGTATTTATATAGGGGGGGAAGACATGTTCTCAATGGATAATCAGATATAAGTGTTCACCCTAGAGCCAACACTGGATATAGCGGAAAGGTAGGATAGGGGGAAGGCATGAGCTTTTTTCGTCCCTCTCGATTGTCACCTACTTTTTATCTCGTGGCTGATTGCCAATCTGGTGTCAGAGTTGTTCAGGCTGTATGTTCAGGCTGGCCTCTGTTATGGCCCAAAGACCATTCGATACATAATAACATTTGAGTCCTATTTATGACATTTTCCGTAACTTGTCGCAACACTTCCAGTGATGTTCCTTATTTCTCGATGAATATTTTCTTTTAGGGCTGCGAGAGACTGTGGCTTATTCACATACACCACAGATTTCAAATAACCCTAAAGAAAGAAGTTTGGACTCGTCAGATTGGACGATCTCACAGGCCAATGCAAATCGCCAAAACGGAGATGATACGGCCTGGAAAGGTGTCCCTCACTAAGTCCATAGCTGTGTGTGCCGGGGCGCCGTCTTGTTGGAACCAGATGTGCTCCATCCCCAATTCATCCAAACTGGGTATCAAAAACTCCCGTAACATGGTACTGTAACGGTCGCCAGTTACAGATACCGCATTGCCTGCGGAAAAAATAGGTTCCGATCACTCTTTCGACACAGACGCCACACCACACAGTAACTTTTATTGGGTGTAAAGGTGTTTCTTGAATAATGCGCCGATTTTCAGGACCCCAGAAGTGAGTATTTTGCTTATTGACATGTCCCGAGAGATCAAAATGCGCTTCGGCGCTCATAAGCAATTTTGAAGGAAAATCATCCTCTTCAAGGTTGAGGTTGATGACGCGCTAGCTGTACTCTAGACGAGCCCGGTGGTCAGTAGGCAGCAGCTGGTGAATAATCTGAGTTTTATACGGAAACATCTTCAAGTCTTTCACCAAAATACGGTGCAAAGTCCGCCTTGAAATGCCCAATTGCGTGGCACATCGCTTCGTTGATGTTTCTGGACACTCTTCCACATCTTCGTGCACAGCATCGATATTTTCAGCTGAACGGCCAGTTCTTGGTCTGCCAGACTTAGGTTTATCTAATGTGGAGCCAGGTTCCTTCGAGGCGTGTGGCAAAGCGTCGAAATGTGCGACCAACCGGTACCGGGCGGTGGGGAAATCGTCGACGGAACTCACGTTGTTTTTATCATTGCTAAATTTATCCGTAAAAACATTGACACGATTATTCCACGTTCTTGGGGAGTAAAACGATTTATGTTTATTTCTGGTGTATTTTACATATGTTTACTACACAATTTTTTATTTTAAGAAGACAGACGAGAACTAGTATACAACGCGCTCGCGCAGAATCTACGAAAGTTTGTAACGCGCGAATGAACAATCTACGCAACTGCTGCTCATGAGGGTGGTAAGCCACGGCCATGGGCGTACGCAAGATTTGCTTATGGGTGGGGCAAAAGTAAGAAAAGTCGATAAGTAGTAGGAACATGCGACATAATATGTCATATTATAAATGACATAGAACATGAAAATAGATAATTTTTAATTAAAAACTGCATTCATTATTTCACGCTGTAATTTTTCTATTTACTAAATTAATAATTTTGTTATTGTTGTTACTTACATTTTTACAAACCTGGCCTGGGTACAGGGTGGGGCAAGTGCCCCACCATGCGTACACCCATGGCCACGGCCGAGGTCTAGAAATATACCTGCTAGCACATACATACCACACATAATATCTAAGACACCGCGGACAACTATACCAAACTACATATTATACTTTATATTCTCTGATATTGTGACTGCACTATTCTCTAAGAAAAATGAGGTCTATAATGAAAAATTCATAATAAGTTTATAACAGCTTTTATTATTATTATTATTATTATTATTATTATTTATATTCATTTATTTAAAAATTATAACATGACAGTTCCACTACTAGTAATAATATGACAAACACAACAATAAACAACATCGTTATGATGACTTTGTATAACTTAAAACAAATGGGTTTCAAAATAGTTATAAAATATTGAGCTATTGTACAATGCATTTATTAACAATCGAGTATAGGTACCCATGTTTAAATTTAAATACAGTAAACCTAGTTTACAAACGCTTATAAGGGAATTTTTGTAAAACTCCTTATTTGGTATATTAAGAAAAAAAAGACAATATTCCGACAATTCCAATACGAAATTCAACGAATTTTCTTTTTATAATTTCAATCATACATCCGTTTGTACCTTGAAACTTTATAAAAATGTACATACTAAGCTAGATTTACAAATCCTACAACTTATAACTACCAATTAGGTACTTATTTATTGTGTTTAAATGATTATATTCCATGAAAAAGCCTTCGACATATTTTGCAGGTGCTTGTAACATTCTATGTTTTATTAATTAGACAGATTTTCTGCAATTAAGGAATAGTAAACTTTAAGCCAGTTTCTCAACCAATCTTCCCCAGATTAAGATCCACAGTAGGCAGTGATAATTATTTATAAATAGCTTTAATTAAGCTAGACGCAATTATTTTTTGCACAAAATGCATATTCCGTTCCGTTATATAAGGTCTTTCAATTTAAATGGAAAGTAATTTAGGAGGTGATTCAGTATCGTTACTACATCACATTCCACTGAAAAGTACTTTTTTTGCACGAACTTTTTCTTCACTTGGCTGTATAAACTGAATCAGTTGATCGGAGCACTTTGTACTGAGAAGTGAAAAAAAAGTTAGCGCAAAAAAAATGCTTTGCAGTGGAATGTAATGTATTAATGATACTGAATCACCTCCTAAATTACTTTCCATTTAAATTGAAAGACCTTATAGATTTCAGATTATCACATGTTAAAGCAAAGAGTATCAATGCAATTTACTACAAAACGTAAACCCAGTAAACCACATACTCAACTAACCCCAGTGTGTAAATTTTAATATAACGTGGATGGTTTAAACTCCTACAGATTTAAAAGGATCTGTGACACTTTCCTTCCTTTTAGAATCACTACTATCTGTATCAAAGCACTCAATGTTTAATTTATACTTACATACATTTTTCATATTACCCCACTACATCATGCGTACTTAATATAATATTTAATTGATCAAGCTACATAGAACTCTATATCGACTGTTGTAATTTTTGGAAATCTTGAATAACATAACTATAGATAATATACTTAATATATTATATAGGTGTAAATTCAACAAATAAATGTAACTTTAGAAAAAAATAAGGCAAATAAATTCATTTTTTTAAATATATATTAATAAAAGCGGGCATAGATCTTTTTAAAGTTCTCTGTTGAGGTAATTCAATGCTTTTTCCAACAGTAATACAATTCTCGTTTGTTGGGTTCAGCTACTGATTTATACTGGAACAATAGTAAGTAGTATATCTATGGGTTCAGCCCATATAAAATTTCAAAGTTGACACCCATGCCACACCCCCGACACTTCATACTGAGTGCTCAAGTTATTTACCTACAGTCTCAGGCGCGCACTGGCTTGTCCGCACACGCTTGTGTGTGTGCGTGAGCTAGTCTAGGGCTGGCAGCAAGCGTGTGAGCGTCGTCGATCGAGAGGGACAACATTATAATTCAGCAACTTATATGATTCTCTTCCTAAATTTTAGCGTGGTTAATCCCTAGGTCCTAGTTCTGATTCCTCATGGATTATTTTTGTATTAAAAATATATACATCGTCACGACTTGAATCAAATGCTCGAGGGTGTGTTAGAGGTGTTCCGAGGGTGAACTTTGAAATGCAAGTCACAGTCCACACTCGGTACACCCGCGTTTCACCTACATATTACGTCAAAACGTGATGGGTGAGCCCTATCGCCGTACTTCGGGCACAAATACACATTTTTTAGGACATGTTGAAATTTGCACAGCTTGAACGGTCACACAAAAACATTCGATTTTTTTTATTTCAACTTAATGTTGAAATTCTTACCAACTGTTTGAGAGTTGCAGTTAAATACATAAAAGAAAATGCCTTGTATCGGCATGAAATTTAATTTATTTATAGGAGCACTACACCTTGACTCCCAGAGGGAGTGAGAGCAATTAAAATATTTGTTTCTGAAAAAAATGTAATTTGTTTCCTGTAGGCCACGCGGGCGAAGCCGCGGGCAGAAGCTAGTTTACCATATTAGTCCAGTCAATCTAAGAATGTTTGTATGGAGAAGGTTGAATTAAATGTACACTGGGTGAAAATTGGGATTATATCAGAAAATTAACTGAGAAATTAAAATTCATAAGAATCCCTGATAAATATTTTTTTAACACGATCCACAATAGATAGACCATGTTTAAAAACAATATCAGTGAGGTCAGGGGTCTAATTATTTTGGTGTGGAAAAACTATATATGTTCTTCCAGGAGGGCGGCGGAGTGTCAATAGTATTAAAATATTATTATTTCGAAGTCATTTGACTAGTGTATCTTTAATTCGAACTGAAATCTTTCATATTTACTGGAATATACAGGATCGCTAATTAAGCGAAAGCCAACGGTATAAGGACACAGGGGGTACCCACCTCCCACCAGACATGCACTGCTTGTGAATGTAGTTCAAAGGGGGAATGATTTCAAAATCTGAGCACACGGCACAATATATATCTTTGTTCCTCTTGAAATTCTCAAGTTTAACGAATAAAATCAGACAAAATACAAGGGCTGTACCATTTCTGAACTCTATGTACATATGTCACTCACTCAACATGCTTTAATTTTTTGAGACAAATCCCGCAATATTTTCATATCTCGATCAGTTAACGATATAAATGCTGTTCTAGGTTTAGATACTTTAAAATCATACATAAACTGTTGCTTTGTATCACAGTTCAACATTGTGTTGTCAGAATATAGACTATCGTATGTTTTTATATTACAAGGTTCCTGCGCTACTTTAGAACATTCTGAATCGCTATGTAAATCGACACAGTGTCACTTTTCCGCTTCAGGTTCATTCGTAGCAGACTTTTTAGATGGTTTAGGTTTGGGTACGTCTTTGACCTCCGTGATTTTGACCTGATTGGATGTCTCGTTGTCTAAGGGCGGTAAGTCAAGGAGGTACGGCATCATACTTCGAGATTTCTCTTCGTTGGATAGCCATTCCATCTGGAACAAAAGAGAGCAATATTTAGTATGTACACACTGTCAATGCAATGACAAAAAACTAGTTGAATTATTTTAAATTTTGGGTTCAAGTGAATAGTTGTTGTTTTTGAAATAATCCCGCGTCCTTGCAATATATGTCTGTACCTAGTTACGTAAGTGTATTATCACGGTCAATTCAAGAAAAGAAAATTGTCAAAAGCGAAACGCAAAAATAAATTTATTTCATTCATGATTTTGATGGACGTAATATTTTTTTTTTGTGATTGTGGTAGACAATATAATTTTATAATTTACTTTTAGCTCTAATTCAAGTTTTTAGGGTTCCGTCAAACCCTATTGCGAAGCCTCTCTTGTCTGTCTACCTATCCATTAGTCTGTCCATCCGTCCGTGGCACAACTTAACTCAAGAAAGGCTACAATACAAATACAAATTATTTATTTGCCAAAAATTACATATTGGTGTCGATTCGGCGCAATACAACGTAACTAATTTGACAGGACTAACCTTAACCGTCTTTGTCTTTTCAATACAGAAAGAAAAAGACAGAACGCTCAAATTAAGTTTAGTCCTGTCAAAGAAGTTAAGTCGTGTTGCGTCGAATACATAATTATGATTATAAGAAATGTGCCATTTGCCTGTTTAATAGTAGATTATGCACTAAGGGAATAAAGCAGTGTCTTACGTCACGGGCGGCATATTGAACCCTGAGCGTAACGAGGGACTCTAGAGTTAACTCCTGAGCGTAGCGAGGGAGTTGTATAGAGTCCTGAGTAAAGCGAGGGGTTCAAGCTGCCCAAGACAAAGATAGGCTTTATTCCAGAGGAGCATACTCTACTTTTCACACCTTCTGCGAGACAATAAAAAGCCCGACATTTTTTATCAACAGTAATAATTCAATAAAATTCACTGACAATCACAGCACCAAACACCGTCTTTTGTTTCACATTCTTTGTAAACGCTTTTTTTCTTTTTGTTGAATTCTGCTTATGGTGGCCAGTTCGATTTTCGAACAAACCTCTTTACAATCCCATATGGGCATTTGTTTTCCACGAGTTTCCACACGAATTTGACGATCCAAATTTAAATCACTTTAATCCCTAGGGATTTTCATATAACTTTATATCCCTTGGGATATAATGCGTTACTTTACATTGAGGTTGCATGATATGTAATTGGACATTGTCGAGCAGGTGGTGTGAAAAGTAATTTTAAATGTTTGCACTGAACAGTTTTACCTATGGCCCCAGACTAAGCTAGCTTGTTTCGTGGGTACCAAAATATAGGATTTTCGGTAATATAGGGAATTGTATTAAAGAAAACGTTTTTGTACACTTTATTAATTAATTCGTAAATTAATCATCAGTTTTTAAAAATTTAATCATATCTGAAAAAGTGCACGTCTGAGTAGTGCAAGTTGCAGTTTTTTTATAAACAAAATTTAATATAGGATTACGTATAGGAAAAAAAAACGCTTTGCTATAAAACGGTTCATATGTTTAGAAAAGTGATTATTGTTATTTTTACTAAATTAGTGTTGACATTAGTGTTGTTTCCCTATTATCATGGAAAAGGCATTTTTTATAATGTATATTTTTAGTTTGGGTGTAGTAGTGGTGTTTCAAAACCTCATTTTATAATAAAGGATTTTTAGTATTTTTGATTATTTTAATATTTATTTCTACAGCTCCAAATTCATATTTTTTTTTATTACTAGTAGTTTTTTTAACCATTTAGAACTTATTAACTTTCTAGAGAAATACTATATTAAGGTGGCAACAGAGGATCTCGGTCCAAAATGCACATTTTATTATTGTTTTCCATATTTTTGAATAAAAAGTTTGTAATTAATGCGTTTTATAGCGATTTGCGCAAATTGCTTAGTAATAATTAGGTGTTCAAAAATAAATTATGTCATTTTATATACTACATTTACAAACTTTAAAGCGTGTTTACTGTTGTTATGTAATGCAATCATAATGTAATGCATAAAATGACATCAGTTGCTTGTGAACACATAATTATATACAAATCGCCATAAAACGCATTTATTGCATACTTTTTATTCAAAAATTTGGCAAACAATAATAAAATATGCGTTTTGGACCGAGATCCTCTGTTACCACCTTAAGTGAAATTATCTTGACTGTGTCTACAGTTTACAACGTAAAAATGTATGAAATGATTCCGCGAATTGGCCAAATTCCGTACCTTCTGCCGATGATCGCTGACGGCGTCATCGCAGATCTCGATGCACATCTGCTCGGTGAGTCTGCCGTCATCGGACGCGTAGGCGGCCGCTTGCCACGCGACGCCGAGCTTGGACAACGCTCGACCGGACATGCCAGCCGTGCGGGCGGCCAGTTTAGAGCATAGAGCTCCGTAGTCGAACTGGTCGACGCTGAGCCTCCTGAAAATACGTTATTGGAATATTTAAGAACATAATATATGTAGAGTTCGGGCCAGCACCGAAGGCGGGCGTGGAGCAGATGAAGGTTAACTACACGCGCGCCTTCTGTACTGCCTGGCTCGAATATTATATAGGGAATAAAGCCGATTCTGAAGGCTGTAATTTTAGTTTAAGTGCTGTCAAAACTTAAATTTTGCCAAACTAATTTAGCTTTTGTTTCTAACCCTTAAGAACTATTTCGCAATCAAGAAAATTTAGTTTTGACAGCACTAAAACAAAAATTAAAGCCTCCAGAATCGGCTATATTATTTGACTAAAATAAGGACTCCTCACTTAAATTAAATATATTAACATCATAAAAAATGGTTTACAATGCAATTGAAACAAAAAAAAAACGACCAAGTGAGGCTTCCGTACCATTGTCTATAAAAACAGCAAAAAAAACATGTCTGTTGTATGGGAGCCCCTTTATATATTTATTTTATTCTGTTTTTTAGTATTTTTTGTTATAGCGGCAACAGAAATACATCATCTGTGAAAATTTCAACTGTCTAACTATCACGGTTCATGAGATACAGCCTGGTGACAGACGGACAGCGGAGTCTTAGTAATAGGGTCCCGTTGGTTACTCTTTGGTTACGGGACCCTAAAAAGTAACAAAAATTCTCAACATATCTGTGCAAAATGAAAAAAATTATTTGATTGTGTATTTTGTTATTATCACAGTGGTAATGAAGATAAATATAATCGCTCACGATTTTATTGAGCTAATGGGTAGAAACGGATGGACAGAGTTAAGTACTGTATTACGGAAAGCTCACAAAACATAGTGTTGCCAACGAAAAATATGTCGTATTCTTATGTCTGTCGTGACATCTGGGACAATAACGCTTCTCCTGCAACAACCAGCATTAAAATTACCTTTTTCCTTCCGAAGCGGGTTGCAAGACGAACTTGTCAAAGTAAAGACGAATCAATCGCTCGCGTTCCTCTAACCCAGGCAATCCGAACTCGATCATCTTGTCAAGACGGTCGTTAATGGCAGAGTCGAATTGCTGCGGCGTGTTCGAAGCCAATACCAACATGATCCTGTTGCTTTGGTCCGAGGTACGGTACAAGAAAGCGTTCAGGGCCGCTCTCAAGTCTTCGCTTATTCTTTCTGAGGAACGCTTTCGTAGGAACGCGTCTGCCTCGTCAATAAATAAGAGAACACCTGCAAAAAAGGACTTGTTGATGAATAATATAACTGATGGAGCATGTAGGTGTTCCAAGTGTTCTGTGAAATTACGAGGACATAAAAAACCGGCCAAGTGTGAGTCGGACTTGCGCACGAAGGGTTCCGTAATCTATAAAAACGGCAAAAAAAATCACGTTTGTTGTATTGTAGCCCCCTGAAATATTTAATTTATTCTGTTTTTTAGTATTTGTTGTTATAGCGGCAACAGAAATACATCATCTATGAAAATTTTAACTGTCTAACTATCACGGTTCATGAGATACAGCCTGGCGACAGACGGCTAGACAGACAGACGGACAGCGAAGTCTTAGTAATAGGGTCCCGTTGGTTACCCTTTGGGTACGGAACCCTAAAAAAGAAATAAAGACAGACGTCGTTCATGTAAAGAAGACTAAGCGTATACACCTTTCTATAAATAAACAGTTACTATTTCATGGAAAATAGTTTCTACATGAAACTATTTCACAAATTCGGTGCTTTTTGAATATCTCGCATGGGTCAGAGTGCGGTGTGGGGGGAAGGTAAACATATATAAAGATGTGTGCAAAGTTTCACTGAGATCAAAGCCATCAGGACGTCACAAACACCATGGCAGCTGAGCGGGATGGCCAACCTTAAAACAGCAATATATCTGAATAACAAACCTTTTTTGCTTGTGTTTGCCCAATCGAAAACTTTGTGGATAGCTGCGACGGCATCTTTACCCATTGGCGCCACATCACCTCCCGTGAGTATGGCGTACTCCATACCTGAGTGCTTCGCCAATTTCTGCGAGAATATTTTAAATTTCAGATAAGTCAAAACAGAAAACCTGTCCTGATCTCGATAAGTGGCCGTTCATTAATTACGTCACGAACATTTCATGGATTTTTGACCTCTTCTTTCCCCTGTGATGATTTTTACGTGTTTGTGATATCCTCCCCTAGTGTCACATCTTTAACAGAGGTTAAGATGCAACTAAACATATTTAATTAACAAATTGAATTGCAATGAAAACAATAAGTTGTGCGTTTGGGAACGAAAACTGACGCAACCACCTTACGTCAAAGTAAACTTTGATTTAATTATATTGTGATTATGCTGTACACATTTGGTCGACCACTTATTGTAAGGAAGTAAATTTTTAAGTATCCAATGGTTATAATTATAATATATTGTATAAAACCAAAAAATATATGTAAATTTTCGTTATTATTATTTCAATTATAAAATAAAGCAAACATCTCTAAATTCTGAACAAGAAATTGCAATTAATTTTATTTTTCTTTTCAAATTGGCCACTTTTAACCTTATGATTGCCAAACTCCAGTCTCTTTAAAAAAAACACATGGTAAGTAATGGATTTTCATACGAATTTACTGGATACTTATGGAGACACTTACTGGAGACTTGAAATAGTTCTCCAGGATGAAGTAATTGCTGGCTTGTCTTTGCGGTATGAAATGATAACATTAGAATGTATTTTTGAGAAAATTAATTAATTTCAAGAATAACGTCACTAAAGTTGTGCCTCCCCCTTCTTGTCACACTTTGTAAACCGCCATTTCCCCTAAATGTGTGACGTAATTAAGAAATGGCTCTAAGAGCGAAGCGTACCTTAGAAAACAACGTTTTACCAGTACCAGGCGGTCCGTACATGAGTAAGTTTCTGTAGAAGCCCTTGTTTAGCCGAGTATTCTTCGTGGCAATGGCGATGTCTCGAAGTCTGTTCTCTAACACCGGCGCCAAAACGACGCCCGACAACGCGTCTGTGGGCTTGCGGAAAGCTGCCACCGCCTTCGAGACCGTAAGTATTGGGTGCTTCACTGCCTCCAGTATGGAAAATCTTGATGTCTCATTGACAAGAGTTGGTTTGCCTGTAACGAAATATAATTGCATGTTTTAGATGTATATTTTATTTTTCGAAATTTAACCATCGCGGTTAGTCAAAACGTCTACAACTAAAATTAAATTCCTTTGCACCAGTAGAATAATATTATATATAAGATATATATGTTTGCACCCTATCAGTCTCATTTCAATATTTTTTTTTTGTTGGAAGTCGTCATAAAGAGAGCAATCGATCTGATGGCAAAAGCTTCGGAATTCAAACCCCAGTTCAGCCTTTCTCACATCCGAAGGTGACATGCCGACGCCATTAGGTCGCCCCGTGAGACCTTCTAGACTGACATACTTTTCATGGTTGCATAAAATGCAACATCTAACTGTATATGTTCTCCTATAACTTGAAAACCACTGAAGCGATTTAGATGTTGATTTCACCGTTAAACTAAGGGATTTCTTTATAAAGGTTAACCCTTTAACGCACACCCATGCTTTTTTTTAATTCTTCATATATTTTAATGAAAATCTTTTCTGTGTTGCAAACTATAACGACACGTATTAGAAAAAAATCCTGAAAATGGCTATTTTTCGCGAAAATCTCAAAAATCAAGTGGCATAAGATCGCGTGACGTGGTCATCTATTTTACCCATTAAATCAGTCCATAGGTCCTAATTTAGTGACTTCAACTCTCGATAAGTGTAATGCATTCTAAAACAAAGATAAAATAGCGATATGAAACGAACATATATTTTTATAAGTACCTACACATACCTGCAAGAACAACCAAAGAAAATTACCAAAACAAACATGATAATGGTTTATAACTGTCGAGCAAGATTGTTTATTGTATATTACTTGGTGTAAATAGATAAATTTTAGAGTTATTATTATAAAATACATACTCAGTACAACAGCTCAAAGTAACATACTTAATTTTTATATAACGTTTTTTTAGCACACCGGTTTGATTTCAATTGCAAAAAGACCAAGTTTTATTATTATACTCAATAACATTTATATATCATTTCGAAGTATATACTACAAAACAATAGTTTTGTTTTTTGCACAGTGGTCAGTTCAGAGGCTATCTTGAAAAAGGGCGTATTTTTAATAGAGACCGACCGACGAACATGAACGCTGGCCAGTTGACGGGCCAGCGGCCAGTGTGCTCTAACGAGAGTTGTAAATGTTGCTTAACATTCTGGTGAAAATCTATGACATATCGACCTTGATGTGACTGTCCAGTTTACTGACCACTTTGTATGAGCCGTACGTTAAAGGGTTAAGGAGATGTATCGTTACACTAAACCGTAACAGAGCTAAGCAGTGAGTCTATACATATATTCACTTATAAACAAGTAAGAGAAAAAGAGGCCAATGGCAGAGTTTCTTCTTCAACGCGGACAAAGCAAGGTTAATAATACTTTCTTACCGATCCTAGCTTCAATGAACCTCGCGGTCACAGAAGTGGCCCCCTTAGCGGTGTACACTCCGAGTGCTAACAGCGACAGACCGCCTGCTGCAGCGAGGGTCTTGTCCCAGTCGGTGACCAGCGCGTTCAGCCCCGTCCCCACAACGCTGCCAGCAGTCCTGACACACGACAAAGGTGGCTTTTAGAAGCTTTTATTTAATACCGAGCGCAATATAGGAATAGTATTTTGTGCAACTGTAACATAATTTGAGACATTGGGACACGAGTGCTTGTTTACGAAACGAACGTAATAGTTTTGCACGAGTGTCCCAATGTCGAATTGGCATAGATTAAATTATGTTTAGGTGTGTTAATTCGAAAACTATTTCGAGATTTAGGTTTAATAAGCCGTATTTTCGAAGTTTTGGTCTAAAAAACCACATGATGATGAATATTTTTACGAAAAGGCTGCAACTTCCATTTGCCCCCACTGTCCTTTGCTATCAAGATAAATTTAAATTTGCTTTAGACTAATTTGACAGCTAGATGACAAATGAGTAGACAGACAGAGACATACCACTTTTCTTTTAAAAGCAATCACACATCACAATCAGTATAATGTCTAAAATTCTCAAGTGACAAGGTCATCGGACAATTCTTTAAAAAATCATGGTTAATTTATATACCAAAATAATGAAAACTATGTCCTAAAGTGGCGTATGTACTCAAAAAAAAAAAATACTTTTAAATATTAAGCTATAGAAATTATCAAAAATGTCGTCTTCATTTATAATGTTTTCAACTAACAATTTCACGAAAGGGTAAAGGGGGCGTGGATTGAGAAATAAGGTCGTGAATTATTTCTCGTCTCTGTGTTGATTGGCTCTCTAGCGGTGTTCTAATAGATTGGGCCAATCGCAGCGCAGAATCGCGGTGTTATAATGTAATATTATAACATCGGATAAACAATGTAAGCACTTATAAAACTGATTTTGATGTTGCAATTACCTTATTGCAGTATGGGAGTAGATGAAATAATATATCTCCTCACGCGGCTATGTTCCGGGCGGTAGAACCCAATACTATCGATTGCGGAAAGCCAATGCAGCACTAATCCAATCTCGCTACGAAATTAAAGGTTGTTCATAATCTGCCTTACGAACAACCGAGAACATAAATAGACCTATCCACTGTAACTTATTTATGCTTATGGGTAAGCATAAAGCGTTAATAGTATTTTTATATCGATAAAAGTTTTTAAATCATCGAAAAATACCAAGTACTCACAGAGATATTAACAATCAAAGTTTGAAGTAAAATTAATGTACTGCTAAACGCCCGCCGAAATGAGCGCGTTGCCCACTTGACCGATTTGACGTCACACGACTCTACCGTGTGCGGACGCTCTACAGATTTTACGCTTTGTTTCTCGTTTTTAGGAGTTTAAATCAAAGGGTTTACAAAGATGACTTTTTGAGAAAGTTATTTAATAATTTGGCAATAATTACATGCGTAAACATTTAAAACACCAGCAAAGTGCGATTCAGACGTGCCTAGGGTTCCGTATTGTAGATGATAAAATTAATTTTTACTTTATTTTTTCTGTAATATTTACATAAACACATATTACCATGATTTTTTTCATATTTTTTGGTCTACCGGTTTTGGAGATAAGGGGGGGGACATACAATTTTTTATGGTTTTTCAAGGATTTCTCGAAGTAGATGCAATTAAATATACCCAAACTATATACTTTTACAATTAGCTTTTTAATACTTACAATATAATACCCATATTTTATTTTTATTTATTTTACATATTTTTTTTATATTTTTCATTTCTGCTCAATTTTTTTTAATCGTTAATTTTATAGTTTTACTGTAAATGGCCAGTTATGGTCTAATCGACATTTTTTTCATATTTTTCGGTCTACCAGTTTCGGAGATATGGGGGCAGGGGGGAAATACATATTTTAGTAAAAGTACTACAATCAGCTTTTTAATATCTACAATTTGATACCCATATTGTATTTTTAGGATAGAATTTTTCTCACTTTTGTTTTGGAAATATTTTGAACAATTTTAAAATTTTCATATTTTTTTTACACCGTGATATGTGGGCAAATTAATGCAATTTTTTGCCAAATTCATATATTTATCGTTAACGGTGCTAAAGTTATGAGGCTGTGCCTGTGACATACGGACGGATGGACAACGGAGTCTCACCATAAAGGTTCCTTTTGGGTAAGGAACCCTAAAAACAATATTTTCGATTTAATGTTGAGATACTCAAATATATATATATATTTTTTAAATAACCATAAGAATACAATTTACATTGACACAGTTAGTACATATAAATTGGGCATAATGTAACAAGTTGTAAAAAACGGTCTTTTCAACGGACCCTAAACAAAGCAGAGCTTGAATATCTGACTTCTCTGAAGCTGTTGGCAGTGCCGGTTTTAGCATTAACGGCGCCCTGGGCGAGAATTCTACGGCGCCCCCTACCTGTTTCCTAAATTATTCATGTGCAAAAAAGGAAAAAAAAAACATGGGAAAGATTATTTCAATCTTCAATCATGACCAATTATTTTAACATAATTTAACAAAATTTTACCGCGCCATCCCGTGATCCATACTGACGAGGGGGCGCTGGCGCCCCTTGATGTCTGGCGCCCTGGGCGGTCACCCAACCACGCCCTAACCTAACGCCGCCACTGGCTGATGGGCTTTTTGACGAGACTCTTCATAACCCAACTTTTAATGTCAAGAAAAGACATTAAAAAGTGATTGACAAAATTATCACCTGACGACGACCATTTTAAATATTTTTTTAGGTGTAAATATCGTTGTTGATTGACATTTTGAAACAACGCAATATTTATAAGACTGCTGCTTAGATAGAAACATTTTTACGGACTGCTCACTCCGGGTGCTGTAGTAGTTTCCCTGTGTACAAACTTGGGACAAGTCGTGTGACGTCATTCTCAGAGCGACCACGGCCGCCTCCTGGGAGGTATCGTTTATTCCCGCGCACTAAAGATATGAACTTTAAACTTCTCTAACTTCGTCAATTACAATCGTATAACAATGAAACTAGTACCAAAGTTTAAGTTATGAAAAGTACATTCAAGATATAAAAAAAAATTGGTTGTGGAATAGTCTATTACTGTATTGTGACAAAGCATATTTCATATTTACTTGATACTCTCGAGGATGGTAGTTCTGTTTTCCGCTGCCTTGAGACGGATTTGTTCTAGAGTCACGTCACGGTTCTCCCGCTCCGCCTTGGCTCTTGCCCTCGCCTCCGCTTCTATAGTCTTGAGCTTGTTTTTCTCCCGCAGCTCCATCTCATGCTCTATGGTTTGACGGCGCAAAGCCTCCTGCTTTGCTACGCTCTCTTCTTGTCTGAAAAATAAGTTGTTGTTACTTATTACATATTTGGAGTAACAGAGTTTTTATATTGCTTGGTGGAATTACTAAGTACTGATAGCATAAGGTTGATTTTTAGGGTTCCATACCCGAGGGTGTTAAACGAGGCCGTATTTCTAAGGCTCCGCTGTCCGTCTGTCACAGGGATCTATTTACATCTTCAGCTGTTATATGTAGCCAGTTGAAATTTTCACAGAATACGTGCTATGCTGTGCTATCGCGGCAAATAATAAATAACTTTTTTATCAGTTTCAACTCGATATCTCACACGGGGACATCTCAGACGGACAGACGGACAACAACGTGAACCTATATAGGGGTTCCGTTATTTTTTTAATTTGAGTTACGGAACCCTAAAAATTAAAAAAGTAGACCCTTTGAACTCAAAATAATGTTAACAAAAATATTTTATTTTTTAACGTTATTCGTTTCAGCTCTATCTGATAACTAGACGGTAACTATACATACAAGTTTCAAACTTGGTCAGATTGTTGGCAAAGTCTAAAGAAAAAAATAGGGTTCCGTACACTAAGGGTGTCGAATTGTTTGTCAGGCGCTACATTTTGACGCCTTGTTTTTGTCACTTTGGTGTTTGTATGGCATCTGTATTGGTGTTATTTACCATAATATTTTTAGGGTTCCGTACTTGTATTGTATGGTGGT
The DNA here is from genome assembly GCA_934047225.1 of Ypsolopha sequella. Classification (NCBI taxonomy): domain Eukaryota; kingdom Metazoa; phylum Arthropoda; class Insecta; order Lepidoptera; family Ypsolophidae; genus Ypsolopha; species Ypsolopha sequella. The sequence continues at coordinate 13,698,149 of OW203983.1, forward strand.
ACGAAACCCTTTGTGTGCGAGTCCGACTCGCACTTGGCCAAATTTTTTACTTAATATAGTACAAGTGTATTATCCTACTCATATCATACATGCGAAAGTTTGGATGATGGATGTTTGTTACTCCTTCACGCCGTAACTACTGAACCGATTGGGCTGAAACTTTGCACAAATGTACCTCTAGTTCTAGACCTGGAATAGAACATAGGCTACTTTTTATCCCATAAATCAGTTCCCATGGGAACAAGAAAAAGTATCGTTCAGAGACGCGGCTTGGCCTTCAGCCTTGCCAAACATACTACTAGGGGATTAAATCAGTTATCGAAGACCGCCAAAGAGACATTAGCAAAGGATTAATTCAGATTAAAAAAAATTGTGTCGATCAGAAAAGCGGCTCGGCCAAAGACTCTTTACATGGGGATCAAATTAGAGATGATGAGAATCCAAAACACTCCATATCTCCAAACCAGACTCAGGTCAACTACGTACCAAAAAATTAATGAGCTGAAAAATATTTACAGATTCGATACGACTATAAAAAAAACTAAATCAACGCGGGCAAAGCCGTGGGCAAAAGCTAGTTAATAATATTTACAATAATTGTATGGGTTAATGCCTGGGTTAAGAACTTAAATACATACAATACTATTGATTGAAGAAGAAACACATTTTGTTTTCTTTGAATTTTTTTTTAAGTATAATTTAAAGTTGGTGTGTTTTTTCAACTTTTTTTGGTATGTAAATACTTTTATGTTTTTTTTAAGAACTCCATGTTTTGAAGTACTCTATGTTCCCCTGTGGACTATGTTCTGTAAGTACATACTTCTATATTCTTCTGTGAACTGTGTTCTGTAAGTAAATACTTCTATGTAAAGTGACCTTAATTTATGCAGCCAGATTCATACTAGAGAGACCATGTAAGTGATCATTATTACGGATCGATAACACTTTTTGCTAATTTCGCAAAATAAAATGATGACCTCTTAATCTGTGCCCTATTGACACAGGGCTGGGCTTGCGTTTGTAAGGAACACGAAAAATAAGAAATGATTTACGAATTTCACAATAAGGGTCACCGATCCTTGATTCTGAGCGCTTACCGAGTCTTCAGTATGAATTTATCTGTATAAATTAATGTTAACTTGTAAATTCTACATGTGTAAATATTTCTGTGAACTTTGTTTTAGATAATTACATATTTTTGTGAACTGTGTAAATGAACGTAATAAATAAGTACATACTTCCTGAGGATTTCTTCTTGCGACTTCTGTTGCTGCACCAGTTGTTCCTCATACCTCTTCTTCGCGAGCTGGTCTTGATATTGTGCGCGCATTTGATGCTGTTTGGTCTCCTCCTATATAAAATACACTCAATATAAAATATAAAATAACCTGGTTTGTCACAATAAAAGCAACAGTTTTAATAATTATCATTGTATGCTAGTGAAACCTACCAAAGAACAATGCGACTCTTCCCTTGACGTATCGCTCAATATTTCCAAACCTAACAATAGGAACCTATGGCAATCGATAGATCTTACGGGCAATAATAATAATATACCAATAGCAACTTTTACTATGACAACAAAATATTTAACCAGGGAAAAATGATACGGTGTTTGTGTTTGTGAAACATGTAAGGCGTTTTTTGAACACATGACATACTGAATTGTAATTAGTACCTACATTCAATTGATTTTCATTAACTCATTCATGTATTTTGTACACAATGAGATTTAATAAAATATTTTTCTTTAATAATTCTTTTTCTAAATTCGAAGACATATTATTATGGTACCCTAACGTTTGTTTTGGTTGGGATTTGATTTCTTAGTCAAAAATATTAGTTTTGTACGAATTTATGTTTAGTCGATGACAATACCAACTTAATTAACTCTCTAAAGAGGTGTTAAAAACTTGTCTATATCAAATACTTATTTAAAAATTTAGGTATGTGTTATGAAAAAAAACATATTTGAACACTGGAACCGAAGGCATTATATGTATAGTACAAAAAGCAGCGGATTTTTTTGTTCAGTTACAACCGTAAATTATTTAAGTGGGAAGTATCCGCCTTATGTCGCCTCTTTACTCAATCTAAGGGGATGAATTAATGCCGGCCATATATATCATAATAATATGTCAGTGTTTGCATCGCAATCGCTCACGAGGTAATTTCAGGGTTTTTATTATTCCGATCAAATAAGCATCAAGTTATCTAAAAATAGCTAATATAATAAGAAATAATCAATTATTGAAAAACGTAATAATCTGGAATAAGAAATCGATTATCTGTCAACAAATGCGCAGTCAAGTCAATAAGCTTATCAAAAAGGATTTTTAATCAAGTACTAAATACGAAAATGGTTTGATCTGCGATCTTCTTTCATGACGTTTTTTTCCCAGAATTGACGTGTGAGTTCTGAACAGGCCCCTTTATACGAGATGTGCACATATAAGAGTATACTTTAAAAAAACTTTTTTTTACAAATTGTGTGTATAATCGATGGCATTATCGACTTTATTTACTCGTTTATAATTATGAGTGAACGTTAAAATATGTCCAAAATTACGTATTATTTATAAAGTAAAATTACTAAATAAATAATATCCTTACATTTTATCAACATTTATATATTATATTCCGCGGTTTGATTTTTTTGGTGTCATAGTAAAAGTTGCTAAATGACAATAAGTACCATCGGTCGACGTAGGTTTCATTCGTGGTTTTGCAATAATCTGGGTCATGTCAGGTTTGCACAATAAAGCAATATTTTCTGGTGTGAACTTACTTGTAGAGTTTTGCGTCTCTCTTCATAGTCAACTTTCTTTTGCTCAACCTTGGATTGTTCAATTGCAGCCTCATATTCTTTGATCTTGGCCATTTGTTCCTGTTGACGTGTAGATTCTTGCAGTTTGCTGAGCTCCAATGCATCTTTGGCATGTCCTAATGTGACATGGAAATTAAACAATATTAATGTGTTATAGCTTCCAGTATTCTTGTGTGAACCAAGTGAAGTTAAGTAGCAGACAATCAAGGGCCTATCCACATATTATTATACTTAACAGTACCAACTTAAATTATAACAGAACTAGAGATCTTTCCGTTGGTTGTGCAAACTGGATGAAGTGTTCAAACCATTGTGTGAACATGTTCATCTGGATCCATCCGGAAGGATGCACTTTACCTATGGCTCCATTTGGGGCCCCTCACATGAGCGTATCAGCCATAATTTGCATGGAATATAAAATTCTTCCATTTTAGCTTCTAATTTATAAAGTTGGCACTTGATAGCTTACACAGATGATTGTTTCTTTAAAATTTATTGTTCCTATTACTACTTAAGAGATTTTTTTTTTGTTAAGAGTCAGTTTTGTCATGGGGTCTCAACGCCTGGCTAGTAGTTTTATTTCTTTTCTGTGCCAACAGATGGCACTACGTGTATCAGTTAATAGATTATAAATTTTAAAATTAACAAATTGCACATTTCTAAATTTTATTATCACAAAATTGTTTTTTTTTTATTTTGAACTAATTAATTTTTCGCTGATCCTACATGCTACGCTCAGTTGACAAAATCGTTTTGCGGGGAGTCGAACTTTGAGCTTTAATAACTCTGTAAATTTTTAAGATATCAAAAAACTAAAAACACAGGTCTTTTTAATATTTTTTTGCAATTTAACGGCATTCATAGAAATTGCCTTGTTATGTTATGGCCTAATTCCCGCGCTCAAGCACACTTCGGCAACGTATAAGGTATAACTGACGCACTACGACAACCAAGCCTGACATTTCGTCGTGAGATAAAAGCACTGTACGAGACATAACATATAAGTCAATAAATGTCATTATGTTCATGTAGAAATATTAATAAGTCTTCTTATACATACTACCTATAGTTCCACTATTTTATTTATATAATTATTGTGATATAGAGTCACACCTTACAGAATAAATTATATAAAATGTATGTAATTCATGTAGAAAATTTAAAATGATTCAAATAAATTTCCAAACACAGTTGAGCTTCTGAAGCCTCTTAATGAGACTTTCCTTGCATTCTGATATTGCTGTTGGCAATAATAGTTGACATCATCAAAATCATTCAATATGGCATCTATAGTTGTTCTAGGTTAATAATTGAGGAGCAAACATTTCGCAGAGAATTCAATAATTTGGAAGTTTTTGAATATTTTGAATTCTATGAAAGAGCATACTTAAAGCTCCCAGGTGAATTAAACCTACAGCACCCATTATTAAAACCGTCACTTTATCCCAAAATTGTAATTGACCTGAGAGTACTTATTTTACATGAATAAAACAAAATTGACCAAAGGTGCTAGCACTAATAATTTACGTAATCCAATTTATATGCATGCATTTATAGGTGGTAGAGCTGATGCCGGGCTGGACTGTGGAGGTACCACCATCTTACTCGGAGACCCCCTAAAAGTAATTCGGGGAAGAGTAAGAGGACAGCTCACAGGCAAAAAACCAGGAGGCCCATGCCTGGCGCCTGCCCTACCCTGTGTGAGTATGGGCAATTCTTCCAGGATGACCGCTGGGAGTGGCAAAGTCCTGGAAAGGCCTATGTCCAGCAGTGGACAAACTAGGCTGATGGATGGATAAAACTATCCAAACTATATACTGAGAATAAGAAATATTTTACAATTTTGGAAGCTCTTTTAAAAATGAACTGTATTTTTGCTTTTATTACACTTGCAGGGATTTATATACATCCAAGTTTTTTGGCCCTATATGCCTACTTATAATCATGTCAGTTACTGAAATGAACTTATTGAAACAATATTACAACTTAAATATTGTTAAAACTCGCGAGGGCTCACGTGTGATTGTGATTGTTGTTGGCTATATGCCAAAATATATATTTCACTGATACAATTGCAGCAATATCAAAGCAAGTGCCCGTTTGACAAGGGCGGTGAACACTGCGTTGTTATCCTGAGAATGACATTCACCTTGATATTGGCGAAATTGTATTGGTGAAATGGTTGGCATACAGTCAACAACAATCACATGTGAGTGTTTAAGCTGTATGTAATAGTAATTTAATATTACAACTGGGTATATCTGGTACATAAACAGTTCGCTATTCGTGAGATACTGGCGTTATATGGGTTACATGTGTTCACGTGCTAGTAGACGGGTCCCGTCTCTGACTAATAGTGCTACAAGCGCTAGTGGACGAGCCCCGTCGATGACGCAGTAGGTCGACATGAGGTTTTAAAGTGGTCAAATGACACATTCCGAAGCATTTGTTCTCTTTTAAACTTACATTGATATAATGAGAAGAAACAGGCCGACTATATAACTGCACATTTCTATTCGATTAGGTAAATGGTAAATCAGTTTTCGAGCTACTGAGTTGACCTTCCAGTCTTGTTTTCGCCGCGGTGAAGTGCAGTGCAGTATTGTTCATAAATATTTATTTTTTGTGATGATCATGGACCAAAACAGCTGAATGTAAGTAGAAGCCTATTAAAATCTTCATATTTCTTAAAAAAAAAAAAAAAAATCTGAACATTGGGAACTTTTATGATTCTTAAGTGTCAATGCCGCTCAGTGTGATTGAAGAGGTTTCTTGTTTTTCTTAATTTCTAGATTTAAATGAGGGTAACGGGTAAAAATCCCATAATTTGTTATATTCAAAAGATGGAAAAATTTATCCAGATTCAGAAAATATATATTTTTAATGGGGTTTTCATACAAAATTCGCGAAAAATAGACTAAAACGCATGATGCAGCGAAAAGCGGTTATTTCTTGCTAAAAGCCACTAGCGCTTGTAGCGTTTCGCTCGTTTTCGCACTAGCACGTGAAGAGATAATGTCATTAAATCCCAGTAATTATACACCAAAATCCAATCGCTGCTTATAATGTCCCTGGGAAACAAAAGCAATACTAAGAAACTGGCAAATTGGTGTGCCCAGTAAAAAAATTAAGTGTTGGCTGTCTTGAGGCTACAAAGAATTTGATGCACTTGAGGGGCTATTATTTCCATGGGAGAGCCATAATTATTTATGTTCTCAGCAGCCTTTTAACCGGTCATAGTGCAAAAAACATTATTATCATTAAATATTATTAGAGTGCATTATCATTGGTCATATCTAGGCATTTGCAGGTTACCATTTACCAATGTAGCCTGAGCACCCCATCAAGGCATCCGCCCCATGATCAGATTGTTGCCAGATCTGCCCTGAGGCCAGTCTGGGCCTGGTTTCTATAAGCAATTTATTTTATTTATGTGTATGAAGCCAAGGTGTGATAGGACCACAGTTGTATACTTATTATAATCTCAGTCTAATCTATGGTGACAAACATATATTTCTATGACAGTTTAAATTCGCAATAATCGCAAGTATCCACCATCGTAGTGCCGCAAGGTTCTCCTAGTACATAGGTTATGCGGTCGCATTATGCAACAATGTGAAACGTGATTGATAAAGTTGATAACCCATATTTACACTTACTTGATTTTTCCAGTTCCTTGGCAGCTTGAGCAGCACGTTCTAGAGCGCTGGAATCGAACCGGTAAGCTTCCATGGCTTTTCTCTCTGCCTTTGTTAGGTTAGAAGGGGCAGCAGGCCCGCCGGCCCCGTCTGCTGGTATTTCATCAGCTGGGGGCTGGGGCGGTTTTGTACTATATCCAAATAACCAAGACATTCTCTAAAAATACAGACTTCACTTATAAATCTGTCCCAAACTCAGGATAATGAGGATTTGATATATATTTTTTTATGGAGACGTTTACTATACTATTTCTAAAGAGCAGTAGAAGTGTGTCTAATGAAAGCTGAGAGTGATAATTAATCGTTTTCAGGAACTGGCCACACTGGCTCACACTGCGTTAAATGTCAATTCTTGTTTTTATAACCTCATCACCCAACCGTATTTCTGAATAATTTTGTGTATTTCGTCCTAAATAATGCCTAAAACAATAAGAAGCGGTGTCAGAAAGATTTTATATGGTTTAATTAAAAACTACCAGGACGAGAAAAGTGAACGTGATGCTGTTCTCAATAAAAAAGTGCAATTGTTTACATTGATTTCGGAAATTGCTGATAGCTTCTACTGAACTGGTTTTGATACTTACTAGATTTATTTAATATTACATTTTTAACTCAATAAAACTTTTCAGGATGTACATTTATTAGACATGGTCTATCAACATGGCAGTTTTAAATGTTGAGTCTATCGAAATATTATAAATACTTCGATGGTGGATTCGAACATGGGCGCCGGCAGATTTTATTGTCAGGGGGCTATAAATTATAATTATATAAACTTATTTGCATCCTTATAATTATAATAAAAACAAGATAACACGTTCGGACAATTACGTAGCGTTTTTTCATAAAAAAATTGTAATAAAAAAAGTGCATCCTCTCGCACTCTCCTCCCGGCGCCCATGGATTATAATTGTAATACATTACAATTATAATTGTCGCAAGTAAAAATTTGGGAGCACCTACTAAAGAAATGGAAAAACTAATAATAGAATCATTTTCAAGCATTACGCCCAATGACTGGAAAAAATATACAGACCATGTAATTCATGTTGAAAATGAATACAAGAAAAGAGACAATATACTTGAGGATGAACTAAATCAGTTTATCATTAATGTAAGAGATGATGGTGATAGTGATGATGAAAGTGATGATGACATGGACGATTTTTTTACTGGCATTGAATTCCTCGAATCAGACTTCGATTACGATTCGTAATTTTTGTATAATATTTCTATATTAAATATATTTTTATTAAAAAAAACCTTTATTATTATTGAAGTAGTCTGGTTTAAATCCCTATGTTTTCTTCTAAGGAAACCTCGATAGCAGGAAACATAGAATTATATATATCGTCACGACATGAATCCCCAAGGGCGTGTCAGGAATTAACAGATCATCAGAGGTGACATTAATGCATAGATTTAGGATTAATGCATAGAATTATGAAAACTAAACAACTAGCATACGTAATTAATTAGAGTAATTACAATCAAAATGTTAATGAATGCTTTATTATTATTAATTTCCTATATGTATGCACCCAGTCTTACAATCATAAAAACGTCTCTAGACATTTTTTTGCTTTACAATTTCCTGTTATTCCTTAAGCTAAAAAGTAAGTATCAAATACGTTTATTCCTAGTAAATCCGGGGATACCCAACCTATATTTTTTAAATTTGCCGCCGTTTTTCACTCTCAGCTTTCATTAGACAGACTTCTATGTATTATATTCCTTGCTAAAGACGGAGGAAAGCAGGGCTGCCACCTCCAATCGAGTGTTGCGCGCTATCTCCGATGTAAAAAAGCGCTAGATTCCGCTAAACATACATTTTTATATAAAGCGCCAGAAAAAGCGCTATTTATATGTTGTATATTGGTGGCCTTATTGATTAGCTGATTGCATTTGATTGGCTTTTCAGTAAAATACGTCATTTATAGAACCGTAAAGAATTATAAAAAGAAGATAATGAAATTTTATACCAAATTAAATGAATTATCATCACTAAAACAAAATACATTCAAAAATACCGCTAGATTTCCCAAAATTATTCCGAAAAAGCGCCAAAAATAATGAAACAAAGCTCATTTCGAAATAGCGCTAGATTTTCCGCTAGGCGCTAAAAACGAATTTTGAGCGCTAAGTTGTCAAAAAAAGCGCTAGATCTGGCGCGAAATGCGCTGATCTGGCAGCCCTGGAGGAAAGGTGCCTAAAGGTGGCCCATAGACAGTGTTGCCAGATGAGGAAACTCATATTACAGTGTTGAGGGCACAAAATTACAGTTTTAATTACAGTAGAATTCATTCATTTCCATATTTTTCGCCATTCTCAACTAACTTATGTGACTTTTTGCATTAGAAAATTACAGTGTCTCCATACACTGTAATTTTATCAAGTGCTACAGTGTAGAGTAGATCGTGTTCAATTACAGTAGATCTACTCTAATTACAGTTTGTCTGGCAACACTGCCCATAGAGTATATTGAAAACAGGGAATAGAGAGAATAGAGAATGTCATTGGAATAGAGTCATCAGCTAAAGAATTGGTATAGTGACATCTGTCGGTTCGTCTGAAAGATACATTTTGACTCATCTAATTTTAAAAAACAGGCAAAGGAACTACTTTTATAAAGTCTATGCTACTTATATTATGTAGTGTATTAAATAATCCAGTACCCATTTTTACTATCCCATTCAATTAATACATTTTCGTAGAATGTAAAGATTTAATGGAATGGTTAAAATGGTGTACTGAAAAATTTAAATTAAATACCTAAAAAAACTTTATGAAATTAAAGGCCGTTTCAAAATGATAAATATGTTTATTGTAATACAGGGATGATATTTTTATTATTTTGTCCTCTTACTATAGTATACTGATGCATTTTTTTTCTATATATCATCATTCATCACGCTGGTCATTATTAACTCTGGTGCCATTAAGTATTTTATTAACATCTCGGCGGTGTTGTCCATTGATGAAATGTCACCTCCAATTGCATAGAGTCATAATCTGAATCTTTCCGGCTGATTTTCTGGATTTAGAAATGTGTGCAGTATGTTGTCAGCACCTATAATAAAATATATTATGTGTCAGATCTTTAAAATTAACATGACATTAATGACAAGTACCTAATTCAAATGATGTAGGAAGCATTCAGGTAATCATTGGTACTATACCGTGCATGTGTTCCATATCTGATTTCTATGTCTTCTCCGTATAGAACCATATCAGTACTTCTATCTTGATTTGGGTTGCCATCCGTCCCGTCATATTGAGTCCTATGACGTCCCGACAAATAGTAAAACTGGAGTCGATATAGTTAACAGTGTCAGATGAACTATAATGTATAACAATGACTTGGAATATAAAGGCTGGCCATTGATAGTGTACTGTTATTATATATTATTTTATTATTAAATATTCTGAAGTGAGTCATGAAAAAAAGTTTTTAATCTACTATACTGTATGTTGTTACGAATGACTATGGCAACACTATTATGTTTATTGCCACAATCATTGCGTTATATAGAGTATCCTTATTATTTAATCGTTGTTTAGGCTTGAGCCATGCTTCGCAAACTAAAGCAATGCCAATATTATTTTCTTACAAAAATTGAGTAAAAATATGTCGATTACATAACAAACTTTGAGCATTCCACTGTTTTGTTAGTGAATGTTTTTGGTATCACTGGGGTTAAAAGATTCATTTAAAACATCCAACACATTTTTAGATGATATTGGAGTATCTTGTGTTTTATTTAATGTTATAATTTTTATAATGCTTTGCACTAGGAGATTCAGTGCTTTGTTATTCGATTTTAATAGAGTTAAGGGATCAAGAGGCTTCTTAGGGCCAAGAGGTGGGAAATTTCCATGATTGAATATGTCAGCGAATGATGGTGTCTTAACTTTTTGTCTGTTTTCTTGTATTTTCTTTTGCTGAATTGGACACTGAGCTGAAATGCTAACATGATTGCCATCACAATGGTAGCATTTGGCCTGTTCAATTGGAGTTTTACAAATTTTATATGAATGGTCCTCTTTACAGATGGAGCAGCGCTCGGAGTTCTTGCAAAACTTTGCTAAATGGCCTTACCTTAGACACCGGAAACATTGTTTGACTGGTGGAATATACGTTGAGATGTCATGCCGCCAACCATCCAAATCCACGTAGTCCGGAAGAACGGACGCGCGAAGTCGCGAAAGTGATGGCTACTGTTTGCAGCGGCTGTTGGATGAAATTATTGTCAATTTTGGTCCTTTTTGTAAATCTTCGAACAGATATTATTTTCTTGTAACTTGATAACATTGTGTAGATCTTTTTGTTTGTCAAATTGGTGGGCACATTTTTAATTATACTTACCAGTAATTCCAGTGTTTGAAGCAAGTATATTGGCTTTAAATTGGTAGTCTTTTAAAAATGTAGCATTGTTCAAAAAGGCATTAGCAAGGCTGGCTTTTTCAAAATATATGGCAATTTTGAACTTGTTCATTGATCTAAGGTATTTGACTCCTTTATTCAACCTTTTGATACAGCTACATATGGACGTCAGGTCTCGTGTTCCTATAGATATATCCGCATTGGAAGACTCAACGAATACTACAAATTCTGCTGCACCGGAATCCTCAGGGTATTGTCTCTTGTAGTCAGTAACTAGATAAGGTTTGTATGTATCTGTGACTTCAACCACCGAGTCAGATGACGACGTCAAATCTGCTTCACATTTTTCGCCCTCTTCACTTTGATTAATTTAGTGAAGATTCGTAACGCCCTTACTCGACTGATTCGAGAAATGGAACAGGTATTTCGTACTATGTTGCAATTACCATCAGCGAATGGGATAGATTGACGATACAAGACTTTTGAGCGAGCAAGACAGGATACTGCTTGGTTGGCTCGGTTCGTTACAAAGCCGAGAGAAAGCGAGCTGAGCCGAGTGGTGAAGTCTAGTGTGATTACAGAGCCACAATCTTATTTGTGTTGGTAGCAAAGACTGTCACATAGTGACAATAGAAGCCATTTTAGTTTGGCCCACCGGAACAGATAAGTTTGTCCCTCTGTACGTGACGCGGCATTCAAGCGAAAGACTGTCGTCGCTAGCGCAACTGAACTAGTCGCACACATTCATGTTGAATATTACCGTTCTTTTCTGCAAATTGCGAAGTGTAAACAAAATAAACAGAAAGTAATTTAAGGAAATTTTCTGGTTTTGTGTACTTACGAGTGGAAGGTGATGCCATGAAATTTGTTTTTTGTCCTTGAGTGATTTGTAAACCCATTAAATGCACACGGAGGCATATATGCAGGTTTTTTCTGGATTTTATAACACAGGTAAAGGTGTTTTCAAATACGTGCACACAAACGCCGCCTGGAATACTACTAAACAAAGATAGGCCCGCTGGACCTGTATTTGTGGATCCAACCGCGTTGTGGTTATACCGCATCTTCACTAAATTAATCAAAGCCTCTTCATCCTTTTTTCGCTTTTTCCTAGTTCGCACCTTCCCCATGACTTTTTCTACTTAATAAAGACTCTAATAAAGTTATTATTTGTTTTTACTTCCAAAACCCTGAATAATACAGGAGTAATTGATAAAATAAATAAAATTTTCGAAATTCCCGCCTGGTTACATAGATGATTTCCCGCGCTTTTTTTTTTCATTTTCCCACTAAGTGGAAAGGCAGAGGGATCTTAGCCCATACAGCCATGTCTGACATTATAGTTATTATCTGTTTATATGCACTATCCTCTTCTGTTGAGGATTATCCGAAAGGTCTGTCCTGTCGTTTCCGCTATAATGATAGCCGTATAACGCAAATACAACAGGGTTAAAAAAAAACACACGAAAAGGCACAGCCCGAACTTTTGTTCCATTGAACAACACACTACACAGGTTGCGGCGATTTTAATTCACAATATTCTATCACTAGTGTTGATCAAAACACCCAAAATGCAATATTTGTTCAATAAAACAAAAAAACGACGCCATCACATCTTCGCGCCTTTTTTCCAACTCCCTTTTTTTTTGTTTCATTTTCCCACTAAGTGGAAAGGCAAAGGGATCTTAGCCCATACAGCCAAGTCTGAGGTAATATAGTGATTATCTGTTTATAGCCACTATCCTCTTTTGTTGAGGATCATCTGAAAGGTCTGTCCTGTCTTAGTCACTGTCCTGTCGTTTCCACTAAAATGATAGCCTTATAACGCAAAAACAATTAGGTTAGAAAAAACACACGAAAAGGCACAGCCCGCACTGTAGTTTTATTGAATAACGCACTCTGTGCAATGCTTTGACATTTCGTGTTCCGAATTAACATTAGAACCCGCAACGCACTTGGTCATAGATGGCCTGTTTTAAAAGCGATATGTATCGTTATGTACAAGTAATAAGCAGGCCCAACGATAGTTATTAATAAGTGACGCCATTTATTAATGACTACGTAGGTACCTAAGTTATAAGAACCGCAGTTAAGAAATAAGACAAAAGATTATTTATTTGCAGTAAAGCCGCACAAAAATTAACACTTTTGCAAAAATGGTGGTAGACAAAATACAGAAATGAACGAGCATAGAGGACTGGCCTGCGCACGACTTTTTACCGTTTCGAACATGGCTCAAAAGTGTAGCATATCCAGAGCAAAAAAACAGGATACATAATTAAAAAAACTTCACCACGCCAAAGTGTGTGTTATGTATGTACATAGTTTTAAACGCACACATGGTTGTCTGCCCTCTATAATTTGTGGTTGTCTGCGGTGTAATGTAAATACCTCGGGAGTATTATATTCCTTGGTAAATACAATCCCTCTATAATTTGTGTGTAAATATTATCCTCTGCCCAGTGTCCACATCATAGATAATATACTTATACCGAAATTTTCACCCACAAAGTGGCCCACATTTCCACAGCACTGGGGAGTGTTCCACAGTTTGTTTTGTGTTTGTATAATAAGCGGATTTAAGCGTAAGTTAAGTAAACATGACTACTGGTATCGTGTCCCCTTCTTGACACTCTGATCAACTTTATTTTTGCAAAATTTGGTCAGTTTCGATAAGGGGGCACGATAAGTCTTTTCCCATAGTGCCCCTTTTTGTTTACCTACCTACATTACAGGTATGATGATATTGAGGTGGGACGCTTGCTGGGCTCAAGCGGATGGTCGGCTCTCTATTTGCAGCTATTCCATCCAAATTGCTTAGAGCTTTGGTATCCTATTGTCCCAGGGGCATTCCCTCCTCAAATCTGCCGCTTCTTTTAGCAAATCTTGGTATATCGGAGTACTCAAGACTAGAGATGCAACAAATAGTGATTGAGCCGAATACCTAATATTCGGCGGCGCTATAGGCATATTTGGCGAGAGATCTGTGCATTTCACGCGTACTCTCGTACCTGTCCCGGTGCGAGGGCGACGCACAGTATGCCAATTCAATATTTTAACTTGACAAAATTATTTTCGTGAATAAACTTCTTAATCAGGCACATGTTAGTAGTAAAAAAGATAATAAGACAATAATAAATAAAACTTCAATATTTTCAACATAAATAATTTATTTAATAAAATAAATTACAAATTTGGTTCATTTAATAACTCTAAAACTCTTTTTTGAGACAGGGTTTTTATCTTTTTGTAGAAACTTTTCTTAAGCCTGAAATAAATGGGTCTGACGCAACAAATAAATATAGCATCATATCCATATTGCCATCATATCCATTGAACAACTCCTGCGGCATTATAGGAGAAGGTCCGGCTGTAAAAAAACTTAAAAAATATATTGCATCATTTTGCATTTTAAAAGGGTATTCAAAGTGCACACTTTATACTGTGTAACGTGTATATAATCAAATGGAGCGGCACGGGGCTACATAACTTTTCAGTGCTTGAAGTAAATTTTTTGGTGCTAAATTAACTAATATTTCAAGTTAGATTTTAAGGGCATCAAAGGATAGATAATAAAAATTAAAAACTTACCTGTTGAAGTCAAAGCCATCACAAAAGATCCCTTTAATTTACTTTTCACAAAAACTAGTTAGTATGTCAATTAGCGATGGGTCTTTGAAGCGCACTTACCGGGTGCACAACGAAGCAATACCGGTTATTAGTCTTTGGTCGCCACCTATTCATAGAGTTTATTGTTATGGCAGGTAGAAAAAATATATGTAGTCCACTAATGGGTCCTGTATACGAAAATCAGTAAAAAATGCGTATTAGAGAATGTTGAAATGAATTTTGTCAACCTACTTTTTAAAATTAGCACATTGTGCGATGGGGCGGCGGAAGAAAGCTCATTTTCGAGAATGCTGTATTTGTTTTAACATTTGTGATCTTAATATGTGTTTGATGTTGTTTTAAGGAACAATTGAAAATGGCTTCAATAATTACTAAAAAGTCGTCACTTTGGAAATATTTCGAGATTTGTAGTGAAGATACTAAGTTAAAGTGAATATAAATACTTACAAGTTTTTCTGCCAACTTGGTAATTTATATACTTTTTGATTAAAATGTGTTTTTATTTTCATTATAAGGTTATTTCATTCGAATACCCTCCACTATTCGGCCGAATACCGTCCACTATTCAGCCGAATACCCAATAGTTGCCGAATATTTGTTGCATCTCTACTCAAGATACTTGAGACCTTCCTCCTTGATGTGGTTGTCACCAAGTATATCTTAAGCTAGAAAATATGAAGCATTCTCCTAAGTAGTGCATATTGGTTTCTCCTCGCCGTAGTGCGGACATGAGGGATCCTCTTGTACCTTCAATATTGACAGATGTCTATTCAGCCTGCAGTGGTCGGTTAGAATACCTACTAACATACCTAGGTTGACCCTGCTTAGGCTAAGAATATACCTTACTTTTTACCATCTTCAACTGTCTGCAGCCCTTGATGTACCTCCATACATCTGCTGATTCTTTTGAAACCAGCCGGCTTATTACCTTGTTAGTGACGTTTACGGGAATAGGAAGCCTAGATTTGGGTCCTATGAACCTGCCATCTGAACCTTCACTAGCTATTTCTTCTGCTTTTTCATTACCTTCAATGGCTGCATGTCCATTTATTCATTAGATTTTTAAGCATAAAAAGTGGCTATCCGAGTAGATAATTGTGTTGATTCGGCCGCAACACGACTTAACTTATTTGAAAGGACTAAACTTAACTCGAGCATTCTGTATTTTTCTTTCTGTATCGAAAAGACAAAGACAGAACGCTCAAAATAAGGTTAGCCCTGTAAAATTAGTTAAAATGTGTTGCGCCAAATCCACACCAATGACCGTTTTCTCATTTATGTCCAACCTTGAGAGTACCATACTGGGGCGTTCCATAATGGCAAAAGTTTCTGCCTGAAATACGGTAGCTAAGGTACATAGTGAGTAGGATGCGCTTCTTTCTTCTGCATCTGGTTACATTTTACTTACAGGTAAGTGACGATACGAAAAGAAGCACAACATGGCAGAAGCTAAAAGAGATCCTTTAGATTCACCAAATCTAAATAACCTTCCTGAACAACTGGCCAAACTTAAAATACCTGTCTATCATACTTATTCAGAACATTGGGTGGACATAATGCACATTAACAATCCCCATAGCTTTTACGCTTGCCCAACCATGTTCAGACAATATATGGAACTCATTGAAGCTAGAGGAGACCGTATTTTAACGTCAGAGTTAAAAATAATGTTGACAGTTGTATTTTACTCTGAACAGAAGAAGCAATATGTGAGAGGGGAAATTGTTGGTATCGATGAGGCAGAAACCAGTTGTACTGTACATGCAATAGATTATGGATTCATTGAGGTGTCTGTATCCTTAGATCATATCTATTATCCATTTCAAGAGCTAAAACTAGGCCCCCTAGCTGTACACTGTCGGTTGGCAGATTGTGAACCTTTACGGCATCAAAAATGGGGCCCCGAGGTGACTGAAACTATGGAGTATTTTGTGAAAGGAGAGAGAGCCAAAATGACAATCAAAGGATTTTTGAATGGAAAGTACCTTGTAGAATTGAAAAATTCTAATCCTGATGATATTGCTACACTTTTAGCTTATGTAGGAGATTCCCATCTAGGGTATGCTCATGGAACCTTCAACAAAATAGATGTTCCTTGCCCACAGAAATGTTTCTTCCCAAATAAAGAATTGAATGTTGGTGACACATTGCATGTGAGGAGCTTGTACATAAAATCTCGATCATTGAGTGCATTTTATGTTGCTGAAGTAAAGGACTACAAAAGCTATATTGAAGAGAAATCTAGTTTTAATACATTTACAAAGCAGTGCCAAAAATTAACCATTGAGGATTTAAAAGAGGGTAAACCTGTTAGTGTTTACCGTATTTCATATAATAATTATGAGCGTGCTATCATTAAGAAAGTCACTGATCCTTATGGCAAAGCCATAGTCTATTTTATCGATACTGGGGAAACTGAAGAAGTTATTTTGAGCATAATGAGGAATATGCCGGACAAGTTTTTCTCAAGATCTCCAGTTGCAATTTTTTGCTCAGCACAAGAAAACCAGCGTTTTGACTACCATCTTGAGAAATATCTATACCCAGGTTTCGAATTCTTAATTACCATAAAAGAAGTAGGAAATATGTTTGACAAATGTAATGTTGTACACATGTCACCATTACCAAAATAAAATCTAAAAACTGTATTACAGAAATTCTATAAAACATATTTAAGGCAATTTGATTGATTATATTAATGAATAAGTTAAAAGTTAAGTTATATTGGGATCAAACAATTAAATGGAGGAAAAAAATCATTGAAAATTGGTGTTCAAATATGGCAGAGGCTAAATGTACTGTTTACAACTAAATTGCCCCTTATTTAGTACTGGTCCGGCTAGCTGGAGGCTGACTTCCGGGAGCTGATTGTTCAAAAGTAAATGCGAATTAATATAACTTATTGCTGTATTTATAAGTCCATAGGATTAGCGGATTAGAGGTAGACCTCCCGAATGGAGATACTTAAAAAATTGTAATAAGGTGCTCAGAAGTATATGATGATTTTTTACTTTGTTCTCCAATATGTTACTTTCAATAATATTACTAAATTAAAATACAGAAGTATATGATGATTTCTTTATTTTGTTATCTAATATGTTGCTTTCAACAATATTACTAATTAAATTTTTGCACAGCACGAGAAAACCAGCGTTTTGACCACGTTTTAACTACCGTCTTGAGTAATATCTATACCCAGCTTTCGAATTCTTGATTACTATACGATTAAAAGAAGTAGGCCGTATGTTTGACAAATGTAATGTTGTACAAATAAAGCCGATTCTGAAGGCTTTAATTTTAGTTTTAGCGCTGTCAAAACTAAATTCTCTTAATTGCAAAATAGTCCTTAGGTTTAAAGTACAGAAGTTAAATTACTTTGGAAAATTTCAAGTTTTGACAGCACTATAACTAAAGTTAAAGCCTTCAGAATCGGCTTCAATGTCACCATTAAAGCCGATTCTGAAGGCTTTCATTTTAGTTTTAGTGCTGTCAAAAGTAAATTTTCTTCAATACAAAATAATCCTTAATAGTTGGGATTAGAAGCTAAATTTCTTTGGAATATTTTAAACTTTGACAGCACTAAAACCAAAATTAAAGCATTCAGAATTGGCTTTATTACCAAAATAAAAATCTAAAAACTGTCTTACAGAAATTCTATTAAACATATTTAAGGTAATTTCATTGATTATATTAAGGAATACGTTAAAAGTTAAGTTACATTGGTATTAAACAATTAAATGGAGGCAAATATGATAGAAAATTAAGGTTCAAATATGGCAAAAGCTAAATGTAGAACTAAATATAATTATCTGTTTGGCGTTTTTTTTTTTTTGGTCCGGCAACTGGAGGTTAACTTCCGAGGGCTGATAGTTCAAAAGTAAATTCGAATTAATAGAACTTATTGCTGTATTTATAAGTCCATAGGATAGCTGATTAGAGATAGACCTCCCGAATGGATATAGATACTTAAAAAATTGTAAGTAATAAGGTGGTCAGAAGTATATGAAGATTTTTTATTTTGTTGTCTAATAAGTATGTTATTCTCAACGATATTACTAAATTAAAATACAGATGTACATGATTTTTTCATTTTGTTATCTTATATGTTACTTTCAACGATATTACTTACTAAATTAAAATAGGTAGGTACAGTGGAGACCGCATCAAGTAAGACACTTTGGACTTTGTACCTATCTTATATTCTTCTCTATAGGGGCGAATGTCGTACTGCAAGTGTATAGCTTGATGTGGTCTCCACTGTACAGAAGTATATGATGATTTTTTAACTTTGTTATTTAATATGTTACTTTCAACGAAATTACTAAATTAAAATACAGAAGTATATGATGATTTTTTTACTTTGTTATCTAACATGTTACTTTCAACGATATTACTAAATTAAAATATATTATTTTTGACAAGTGTTTTCAGGAGCTGTGAGAGGACATTCAATTTAACACAAGTGTTGAATACTACTTAATTGAGTTCATATAGACCAAAAACCTTTATATAAGCTAACAATAAGCAGGAATAGGATAAATGAAAAATGTTCTAAATACCACGATAATAAATCAGTTTAATTATTATAAAAGTTTACATCTATAAATGTTAACATTATATTATCTTAAAACTATCGGACGCGATGTTACAGAGATTCACAAGTAAAAAAGTTGATAATAATAAATCTGAAAATACATCTTGCAGAATAAAACCAAATTAGAAGCTATTTATTAATGTTATAATACTTATAATGTAAGTTGTTGTTTCAATAAGTAGCCGTTGCTTAATACATGGCTTACTTACTTATTTAATAACAAATGTGCCAGTTATTGAAATTATAGGGGACATTTCAATACAACAAATTATATTACGCATCTGTCTTTAGGTTACAATTTTTTTTCATCCTGTAACCAATCTAAACCAGTACTAAATTTAATGTTTAGGACTAGCCTTACTAATAATGTCAAGTTAGTTCCCTGTAGTAGATTATGGAGAGTTTTATCATGACATGAGCCAATCTCTTTAAAAACCACTAGTGGCAGAAAAACTGGCCAAGTCAGAGTCTAACTCAAGTCACTCACACCATAAACTGCCTTTAAGAACCCGCTCCGAATCTTACTTCATACATTAGATATGTATAACCATAATAACTCGTAAAAGTGGAACAATTCAATCAAATAAATTTTAGGCTTTCATTTAGATGGTCAATATGAAGTGGTGTATGTCCCTTATTTTTTCACAAACATCGCGTTAAAGACCAGAAAAATATTTAAAATAATGGGTTTTGCCCTAAAATTGAGTACTTTTACTAGGCTTCGTTAAGTTAAGCAAAGTAAGCACATGACCTTTTATTTTCAAACCAGTACCTTGCGTTTTTGGCCGGTCCGGTGACTTAAAATATGCATATCTCAAAAATGACTTAGCAAACATAAGTTTAATTTTGTACCAGGTGGTAACAAATTTAATCCTTTCTTAAAAACGGTACCTATTAAAAAGTATATGTAGGTACTGAGTTTAACAAAATTAATCATAATATTATGAAGGATACTCGGATTTCATACCGTACACGAAGGAAAATGTAAAAGTCATTGGACATTTTATAATTAACTAGATGTTTTTATTGACATTGCAGTTATTTTAGAGAGATATTTTTGTATGCTTAACCTTCTAGAATGCTCTTATCCATCACTGCAATACAAAAAATAAGAAATAAACCAAGTTTTAAACCTGTCCAAGAAATTTGGAAAAAGGGAATTCCCCTACTCCGTTACCATGATTTTACACTGACGCGATTGAAATTTCTTAACAAATGCAGTCTTTTTTACATCAAGCAACATTTATTTTTGTATGGAAACCCTAAAACTTGTCAGTTCCAGTTCAGTTTAAAAATTTCCAGCAATGTGTACACCGTGCCGTCAAGTTCAGGTTTTTTCCCCCTATATGTACGATACCAGAACAAATTCAGGTAAATTTTTGACTAATTTGCTACTTTTTAACAATAAAAATCATCTAATGGTATTGACACTCGTTGATGAAAACGTAACCTTAATTTATTATTAAAACATTTATTATGATTAAAAAAGATTTTCTAGCGTAAGAATCGTTACTTCCCCTTTCGTTGCCATCTTGTCGGTGATGTATATATGAGGGTGAGGGAGTCAAAAAGTAACGGAATAGAAACATGAAGCATTGAGCACAATGAGACCAAAATTACCATTTAGGTTTTTATATTATCATTTTCACCGTATCATTTTGCCGGGTGAATTTTTACACTTGTTTCATAGGAAAGTTTGTTTATTTTCATGGATACAATTCACAATTTCCTAATAGCAACGAAAAGTTCACCCAGTAAGAAAAATTATAACTGTACAGAATTAATTTTTGTGACAGGGCAGGTATAAAACCATTGTTTTGTTTTTAGGAGACTGTACTAAACTTATAAACATATTTTGAATGCATTCACTGGTTTTGAAAAAAAAAAACAGTCAACAAGAAAATGGACAATTATTACAAAAAACTTTTTACTGCCAATTAAATGCTGGTTTAATAATATGACGTACTAAATGGTTTTATTTGTTGTAGATAATTATGGCGCGCAGCACCTGAAAAACAAAACCGTTATCGTGACAAAATTAAAAACGATCCTGTAAAATACGCACTGCAAAAGAAGAAAGATTTAGACAGAGTGAAAAAAAATGTTAAGGAGAAAAAAGTTGCTGATATGACAGAAACTGAAAAACTAACCCAAAGGAAAATTTGGAGAGAGAAGATGAAACAAAAACAGAAACGGGAAGAAAACGCTATAGAGGAAAGAAATAAATCGGAATTTTCAAAGATATTAATCACTCGTTACCACTTAGTAGTCCGAAAA
This sequence comes from Ypsolopha sequella, assembly GCA_934047225.1. Taxonomy (NCBI): domain Eukaryota; kingdom Metazoa; phylum Arthropoda; class Insecta; order Lepidoptera; family Ypsolophidae; genus Ypsolopha; species Ypsolopha sequella. The sequence goes on from OW203983.1 coordinate 13,719,559, forward strand.
TATAAATCTGCATTAGAAAGAATAAATAAATTGACGAAATGCCTTGATGCTGAAAGAAAAAGAAGGCATAGACTGGAAAAAAAATGTATGAGAAAATAACAGACTTGGAGGTTATTATGCCAAAAATGAAAGCCAGAAAAGAAATCTTGGAATTATCACTTTCCAGCGTCTATAAGAAATGCAAAACTACACTGGTGGACAAAAAAATCGACTCAAGCATTGTTGTTCTACATTTAAGGAAATAACCCAATCATACAAACATAAACATATGAAATGTCTATATCATTTTAAAGGTATAGGCCTCCACCTTTGAATAAATGAATTTTGGTTTAAAAGTATTCGCTATACAGGACGTGAAATTCATTTACCGTATTTGAACAGTTTTTACCTCGTACAGATACGTACGCGTTAAGCTCCCTTTATCCCGTTAAAAGGACGTGCAATAATTTTTTTTCCTCACTTGCTTACACAATTTCAACCTGTTAACACCTACCCTAATTACCCAGTGATTACGTCATCCGAAAATGGACACCACGCCATTAGAGGCCACTCAAGTGCTTACCCTATTGCGATTGGGGCGGAACCAACGAAGCGTGGCTGCAGAATTACACCTAAGCCAATCAGCTGTCTCCAGAGTCTTCAGGCGCTTCGTGGAGACCGGCGTCGTCATTCGGAGGCCAGGGTCTGGCAGAACAAGATGCACTTCTGAGCAAGATGACCGCTTCATCGTTTCAAGTTCTTTAAGAAATCGTCACATGACCGCAGTTGAGATCCAACAAGTACGAGATCGGGCTGTAAGTCGGCGAACGATCGCTAGAAGACTAAAGAAAGCTAACCTGACACCAAAAAGACCAGCAACCGGGCCCCAACTGACCACAGCTCATCGGCAAGCGCGACTTCAATTTGCCCGAGAACACGTAAACTGGACCTTGGACCAATGGACTCTGACGAGTCCCGAATGTGCTTGCATTGCAACGACGGGAGAGCACGGGTCTACAGGAGGCCTGGGGAACACTATGCGCAGTGCTGCATCACTGAAACCGTTGCCTACGGAGGAGGTTCTGTTATGGTGTGTGCAGGCATTTCGTTGGATGCAAAGACCGACTTGGTTTTTGTGAATGACGGGACTGGCAGGGGTGGTTTAACCGCTCACCGGTATATTGAAGATATTCTACAGCAACATGTCGTGCCCTATGCAGGATTTGTCGGCGATAGCTTCGTGTTAATGCACGATAATGCGAGGCCACATGTTGCTGCAACGGTGCGGCAATATCTAACCGAGGTGGGGATACCCACATTGGACTGGCCAGCGCGAAGCCCCGACCTTAATCCCATTGAACACATGTGGGATGAGGTTAAGAAAAGAGTAAGAAAGCAGAATCCAGCTCCTGCGTCACTCAGTGACTTGAAGATTGCGATGATGGAAGAATGGGATGCCATTCCACAGACAGCAGTCAAAAAACTTATTAGGTCAATGAAGAACCGGCTGCAAGCAGTTATAAGGGCTAGAGGGCGGAACACGAAGTACTAATGTTAAACTTAATTAATGAATAAATGAATGATTTTGTAAAACAATGTTTTTTTTTTTAATTTTTCGCTATTTGATTATTTCAATATTTATTAATTCATCACTTAAAAAAAAATTACAGCCTGTATAGCAAATACTTTAAGACAAAAATGCATTTAATCAAAGGTGGAGGCCTATACCTTTAAAATTATATATATATTTAATATGTTTATGTTTGTATGATTGGGTTATTTCCTTAAAGTCGTAATAGCAAGTCAATTTTCATTAAAAAAAATGAAATTATAGAGCCCAATAAATTAAATATTTCTCAAAATTATCCATCAAATTCTAGACAACAACGAAACATGAACATCAAAACTGAGGTAAATTACTGCAATCCCTAGGTGTTTTGAAAAAAATGCACACATACACCACTTGGAAGTATCATCAATATTCTAATTAATTAAAACAAAATAACAAGTAATCGAGGCACAATTAAGGTACCTATTCGGAAATAATTATTATTTCCAACGCAAAGGGCGAGACTCGATCAGCACAGTTCGAACGGCGTAAGGTAAAACATGAGGCGCTTGTTTAGATCAGCCAGCCAAATATGCGCTTTATTGTCGCGATACGTCTCGCTTCGCATCGGAGTTGGCGTCGTTCTGCACCGGGTTCTTAAGCTTTCGCCGTTAAGTTTCCACACAGGCAGGCGCATAAGAAACAAACAGGCAGGATTTTTTGTCGGTGAATAATTAGGGTAATGACCGTAATCGTCTATATCTACCAATACCAGGCATACACAAACTGCAGCCTGCCTAGGTCGTCTAGGTTTACCATTCCAAAATGGAGGGATGCCTGTCCAAGATGAAATATTTGTATGGAGCTAATATGAAAAATTAGGATATCTCCGGAATCATAATATACATGATGGTATGAATTATTTCTGATTTTCAATATTTGACGACTACCTATTTATGCCAACGGAGCAAATATAAACAGCAAAAAAAATCCTCTGTATCATAAAAAACGGTACACAACTACTTGACGCAGGAAATCTTAACAGCAAAAAAAAATCCTGTTTCATAAAACATGTATAAACTACTTGACGCGGAACTCTAAAACAGGAAAAAAAATCCTGTTTCATAAAACATGTATAAACTACTTGACGCGGAACTCTAAAACAGGAAAAAAAATCCTGTTTCATAAAACATGTATACAACTACTTGACGGCGGAACTCTTAAACAGGAAAAAAAATCCTGTTTCATAAAACATGTATAAACTACTTGACGCGGAACTCTAAAACAGGAAAAAAAATCCTGTTTCATGAAAAATGTAGGTACACAACTACTTGACCAAAATGTATCGAACAGTTATCTTTTCAATGTTGTCTTAATAGTAAACGTAGTTTGTATGTACACGAGTATTACTTATATATCACTAGTTTTTGGCATTTCAGCGACCAAAATACATCCAGCATTTGATGCCGGTCAAAACATGTTTTTCTTATGAATATCTTTATAACGTCAAGCTGCAGTAAAAGTACCAAAAATCATTATAATATCGGGCTCGAAAAAATCATTTAGAAAAGACATATAGTTGCATATTTATATAATTTTTGGGATCCTTCGCTAAAGCCGCATACTATTATGCAATCCAGTGATATTTCAATAAAAAGCTGCAATAAATAACCCTTTCACGGTTTTTAATCACTGCAATGAATAATCCTTGCGCCCTGAAACAGTACCGAGCATACGGGAAAAATATGGTAAATTATTATACTCAGGTATTACATAAAATCCTCTTAAAAATATTGCGATTTTCCATGTTTAATATGCATTTTTTATTTTCTTAGTAAAAGCAAGTACTTAATCAGACATTCTTAAATACATTACCAAATTAATTAGTATGTTATTTATTATTAAAATTCCATGTGCATTATATTTTTTTTGGATATAACTTATTTACCAAGGCACACAACACCTAAATGTTAGGTCAGATTTCATAATTTCTAGTCAATATATCAAAGTATATCTTACGTATATATTGGGTGTTAATTTGATAGCCTTTCTCCTTCAGAGGTTGCTTTATCCATGAATATAAACAACTTTTACTATGGGGGCAAATATGTAAACGCGAAAAAAAATCTGCTGGGTCATGGAAAATACCTACTCAAACAAAATGTATGAAACAGCACATTAATCTTTTGCGAATTTAGGGTTGGCTCCATAGTAAAAGTTGTTCATATTAAAGGATAGAACACCCCGTTTTAAGGAAAAAGGTTCTCATCTTAACATCCTGTATATGTATATATATATATATAATCAGGATCTAGAAAACGGCTCTAAGGATTTCGATAATATTCACAGTACAGAGCTTTTCGCGGGCGAAAAATCTCATCTCTGGGAAAAGTCTATTTCTGCGAGTTTTCATGAGCAAATCACTCATCTTGTCTTGCTTCGTACAGTGAAGATCACATCAAGTTATACACATTGGACTTTGTACCTATATCGTATATCCTTCACTTTAAGGGTTAATGTAGTACTGCAAGTGTATAACATGAAGTGGTCTTGACAGTACAAGTTGGAAATTTTACAAGAACATAACCAATTGATCTTAGATCTAAATCATCATTAGCAGAATTTGCGCTACACACTAAACGCGTTCACGTCTTCGTAGATTTGCTACCATTATTTATCATTATCATCGACAATAATGGGGAAAATACATTGACCCAACACGCACACACCTCAAACGTGTCCTACACATACCAATCGAGTCAAGCGTGGCAGAGGTTTCGTTGCGTGGTTGTGTATAAAAGAGCGCATGGGAAACCATACGTCAGAGGCGGCAGACGTCGTCGGTTCAATATAGTTTCAGTTCGATGCTTATCAAACTAAAACGATTATTTTTGTGAAAATATATGTTCCCGCCGGTAACGTCCGAGATACGCGCCGCAGTTGGAGCACTTGTGATGTACATCCATGCAACTGTTGATACAACACGGTATGAGGCAGCACCCACAACAGCCTCTGTAAAATACAAATACTGAAATCGTAAGAGTTCGATATTGAACCTGCGGGTCTACCGCGTAATTCTCATTTTCATCAACATCAACTTGAGATTGAAATTTGACGTGCGTGCGACGACGCCCGCCTAACATGCCATCTCTTTTGTACGCGTTGAATTTCGCATGCATTTGCTTGAAGTTGATACAAATGAGAATTACGCGGTAGAGCCCCTGTTTTAAAGGTACACTTTGGATACAACGGCTTTAGATTATGTCCAGTTTTGGAGCCGCTAGTTTTTGCTAAGATGACACGCGGCTTTGCTTTCTCGGTACAGTACCTAAGTAAATCTTAAACTTTACTTATGATGTAATACATAATTAGTTTCTGAAAAGCAGTACCAATGCCTTCTCAGCATTTATGTTAAGTTCAAATTGATTTTATAGAAGAAAAGAATAGGGTTCATTAATGAACATAGAAAAAATTACAACTTTGAGGCTCCAATTTCTTATAAATTGTCACCAAATAACCAGCTCTCATTTTGTCAGGGTTCGAAGTAGCCGATATTTATAATAAATATCAAAATATCGGACATAAGGATAATACCTACTGTGAGCCACTTTCGATGATTGACCCACAACTATTCTAAGGCGATGCTGGATGAGGATTTCTTCAATAAAAACGACCATGTGTTACTCGAATACGTTATTGCGAGTGCAAATAATAATATATATATATATATATATCGTCACGACATGAATCCCCGAAGGGGTGTCAGAGGTGTTCCGAGTGTGAACTGTGAAATGCAAGTCACAGTCCACTTTCGGTACACCCGCGTTTCACCGACGAATATAATAATAATAATACATTACGTCCCAACGTGATGGGTGGTGAGCCCTATCGCCGTACTTCGGGCACAAATACACGCAAGTGGTAAGTAAGAACAAATACTATGCACATAAATTCGGAAAAACTCATTGGGGCATGCTCGACCGGGGATTGAACCTGGGACCTCAAGATTGAGCCAGCGTTCTAGCCCTGAGTTACCAGTCCTTTGTTTTTATTATTTATTTTAATATTGTTTGTTACTTTAATAGTTTTATTTAAGTATGGACAATATGAAGAAAATATGAATGAATACATACCTACAAAACATATATTTCGACTCTTAGTCGTCAACTCGTCATCACATCCTTCGAATAACATTATTTTGTCATGCTATACTTGCATAAAACCATCCATAATCATTTCGTCAAACACAACGGACCAACGGACTAACCCGAAGCCCGATAAAGTCCGATCGGTCCGTGGTCCGCGGGCTGGCTCACGGTTGAAAAAGTCCTATTTGATGATTTAGGACTTTTTATACATTTTCGGTATTTTACGGACTTTTTATTTGGTCCATGTGACAGCTCTGGCCCGGTGTATTTGCCTGAGTACAGAGCCATGTGTACTTATTCTTTATTTCTACGCATATTTCGTGTATTCATTTTCGCTATTTGCTGAATTTTCCGAATACCTGAATACCAAATACGCGGTTCCGTCCTTTTGTCAGTTTTTAGCCCCGCTTCAAAGAATCCAAAATCCAAACACCGCAACATACGCCAAGAGAAGCGCCATCATCAAGTGCCTGCCCTGACGCGAAAATGCCGCTCGGTAAAAAGCGTGGCATACGCGCCATCTAGTTTTTCAAAGCAAAGCTATTACAGCCACATGTTTACTTGGTAACCATGAGATTTTTTATGCTTATTTGCAACACTTGGCGACACCTACCCCCGGTTTCTGAAAGGCCAATCAAAGTTAACAGTAGATTAAAAAAACTTTAACCGCAAATAACGGTGAAAATAAAGCATATATGAAGTCTGAATAGTGATGAATCAATAATTAACTTAGTTAATTTTTGATTTCAATGTAAATTTCCCACTTTTTCTGGCTTAATCCGCAGATAATTATTTTTTAATCTACTGTTAACATTGATTGGCCTTTCAGAAACCGGGGGTTAGTGTTGTAAGGGCGCGTAAAAAATTTGCTATGCCTTGATGTATGGGAGTTGTCGATCTATACGTAGTAATATCGTGATGCATATTAAAGAACAAATACCATGATATATTGTTTTACCCGGAATGCTATGTATTGCGACTTCGATTGATTTAGGCAAATTTGAAATCTTTGGCCAAATTCCTATTGGAGACTGTAAGTGATCAGCATTGACAGGTCAATGGTACTTTATATTCTCTGTCAATGGTGATCAGTAACAAGGTTACATTAGCCTTTCTGTGAATAACACAAAATAAAATTTAGACTGAATATACTAATTGACTCGTATTTAAGCGAGTACTTATAGGGGCACAAATTATATTTTGTAATTTGCAAAAAGGGTAATTTAACCTTGAGCACTTACCGAGTCTCCAGTATGAATTTATTTAATTTGATACTTATAAACACCAGAAAAATAACAATTTAAGTATTTTCGAGATATATTTCGGCCCACTTTGGGGCCGGCATCAATTGAATCTGATAGTATGTAAATTCGTACACACAGTATGAATTTAGCCAACGAATTTAGTTTGTTGAATTTAGCTATATCAATCAGTCACCTTATACATGGATAAAAGTACAAGTGGAAAAAAGTAATTAGAGGCATCCTAATTATACTAAATTTGGCTTTACCTTTATTGTTCTGAGCTTCATCTGCACTAATGGGAAAATTGTCCTTGATCCTATTTTCACCGCCTTGTTTTACTAAAATGGCCCTACACATGTGAGCTATTGTTATGTATTGTTTGAATTTATTTATTGATATATAGGTTAATAGGAGGGAGGAGGGTTGAATGTTCCCCTACCCTTTTATTCCTGTACACATTAATAACATGATATTTTATAGTCAGGTGGGATTCGAACCTACTTATTTATTATAGCAAGGTATACCAACGTCTCTTACATAATTTTTTAAATTAAAATATGACTCACCCTAAAAAGAAAATTATTGCCCCAAATATGTAAGCAATTCTTCCTGGTTTTGTTTTAGTTGCTGTGTCGATTTCAGCATGGCAACTTGGACATATCATGTGTGTAGGATTGGAGCCTACGGGTACTACCGTTGTTACTATTGAAGGACCAGAGGCTGAAAAATAGACATATACAAATTGTAAAAGAAGGTAAAGTAGTGGTATACTCATTGTCCAAAACAAAAGTACATTTATGTAGGAAGAAGTTGTGACTTAGAGCTTGTGTAACCCAGCACTAAAAGACCTTATCACAAAATATTGTATTTAAAAAGCAAAATGAGGGTTTCCAGTGTCATGATTACTGAATTTTTTTCAGAAATCCTTCAGCACAGATGTGAGCCTGTATGTTAAGTCAAATTCAAATTCAAATACATAGTTTATTTTGTAAAGTAGGTATATATAATACACGTTTCGCAAGTCAAAATTTAATCTTATAAAAATACATGTAATAAAATAGTAAATGTACATGAACTAGATTAAAGGTTTATTTATTTTATGTAGCAATATATATATGATTAAAATGATAGGTAAAATATATATTATACAAGGTGAAATCCAATCAACCGCCCGAACCCATACGAGACCCGGCCAGGGACCAGGACCAAGGTTCAATGATCACCAACCGAGCCACCAGCACGAATCCAGGCGGCCGGCCGACCAAATCCTATCCTATCCTATATACTACATACTAATAGGTTACATATATAAATACATGCCTACCTCCGCCCATTCGATTAGTCTTGCAAAGAAGAGTACAGTGAGTTGCAAAATGTTTATCTATTCTATGTGGTGGACAACCCAGATGCAATTCAGGGCAGAAGATTATGCCCCCAAATTGACTTTCTAATGGAAGTTCTAATTTATAACTATACATAATTTTGACCCGTGCAGTGCTTTGCTATTGATGGCAGTACTAGATAAAATATTTAAATTGAATGTTCAATTTAATGTAAAAATCATTCTGCTATCAGAATAGGAATGGAGAATAAACATGAACTTTACGCATGTATATGAAATGACAGTTACCAATAGTAGGGTATGCAATAAAACAGACTGTTTCATTCAATTGATTATATTATCTAATTTATTTTTTTTACAGTTGTTCTGTGTAATATAAGTAGTGATGAAAATCAAATGCCTAATAATGACAGAATTGTCATAATAAAATTTACAATATCTTTTTTTGTATTATTCTATCAGAAACGGAATGGAGCATATACATCAACTTCACGCATTTGTATAGAGTATGCAAATAAATCTAAGGACTTTTCAGTATTGCGATTATGTTATCAAGAAATTATTTTTTTCGAAAAACCTATGGATTCAGTCATGATTAGGCATAGGATAATCGGATTGATATATACCTAAAGTTGGAAAAATCCTTGAAAAAGTTTGAGTTGGATTCTTAAAATATTATTTATTTTGATGGTGAAAATTACGACATTTCTTAAAAAGTTAAGATAATGTACCTAATACTAAATAGACATTACCGTAATATGTTACTTAGAAATTGTATACAATTCATAGGAAATTTCTAAAATGCCAAGCTGATTTATCTAATTGTTTATTTTATTTTATTTATGATTGGCCTTCTGTTTTGCCATTTGCTTTGTACGGCTTAAATAAGCTTGGCATTTTATAAATTTCCAAGGAATTGTATTAAATTCCAATTTTTTTTAATATCATTTATTTATTTGTTTAGATTGCCCGTAACATATCTATTAAGTATTACATCATTGTAATTCCGGGATTTTTATTACCAAAATAATATTATAAGAAGCCGACTCCACACCTACAAACTTTCTCAGTTTTTCCAACTTTAGGTATATATCGATCAGATGCCTTATTGTCTAACTTCAACATCAATCGCTATTGCTTTCAAAAGTACGCGTGATTGGTTAGAAGTGATGAGTCACGTCATTTCTAGCCAATCACGTTACCTTTAAAGCAATAGCGATAGACGATTTCATGACTATTTCCTTACACAATCGCACTACTGATTATCCTATCCCTGGTCATGATAGGAAAAAAAATAAATTTATAAATTGATAGCTTTACAAAATAATTCTGATTAGGGCTTGCAACATTTGATTAATGGAATTTTTTTGGTACCTAGCTTTTTTTGTGTATACAAATACTACAATAATAAAAAAAGTTAAAAGCTATGGATAGTAATCATGTCTTAAAGTGCTAGAATCTAATTAAAATGAATAAAAAAAAATCTTCTATAATATTCATATAATGAAGATTTTGTTTTGCCACTTCAAGACATGATTACTACAACAGCTTTTAAACATTTTTATTATATTTTTATATATATTTTTATTACGATTAATACCCAAAAAACAGTCGAAGATTCAAATACAAAAAATGTTCAAATATTCTAATGCAATCCCTACTTCTTAGAGATTTTACAGATTAGACAGATCAGCAATTATTTAATATTCTGGGTAAGCTACATTATCATTTTAATAAATTAATTTAATAAGTATAGTCTACCTCTGCATAGACTTAAAATGTAAAAATTTTATTACTTTTCTCAGTAGGTATAAGTACAAAGGTAATTGATTAATTAGTACGACCATGCTAACAGTGGCGTGCACAGAACTTTTTTCCGGAAAAGCAATCAAAAGGTCAAGATTGACAATAAAAAAAATATGAAAAAATTTAAATAACACTTTGAACAAAAAATGTTTGTATGACGCCAGGGTAGGCACTGGCTTTCCTAGAGTGAATATTTTCTTACAAACTTTTTTTTTTCTGTGTTATTTAAATTTTTCATATTTTTTTTATTGTCCTACCAATAGTTTTTACCAATAATTAATATATAATATAATAGTTTTTATAATACCAATTGTTTTTTTATTGACCTTCTGATTGCTTTTCCGGAAAAAAGTTCTGTGCATGTCACTGCATGCTAATGGTGCTTTCCATTCCTATTCTGATAGTGTCCAGTTCAAGAAACTTATTACCAGATTAAAGCGCTGAATTGAATCCCTTTGACAAGGCCAAGCAAAATAGTGCCCCTTAAATTCTTTACCATACAAGAGTAATGCAGACAGTGACAGACCTCCAAAGATAAAGATCATTTAATGTATCATGCAGCTTTGGCTTTTGAAAGAGGTTAGGACTCTAGTCTGGTTTTAAACTTTTTGGGCCATATAATAGTTGTAGGTAATAAAAATTATTGTAATTCCCTATGGATTGCCAAAGCAAATATTATTTAAATACATGAGAAATTGAAGGTATGGGAGATGAGTTCACCTGTAAAACCAGGTGATTGGAAAGCTACTTACAGGTATACTGGGGTGTGTAGGGACTAGATGGGCCCACACCTCCGACAGCTTGCGAGTAGCTAGGCGGAGCCGCGGGCGGTGGCTGCAGGCTGTGACTATTACCCCAGCTGTAAGGGGGAGGATGGCCACTTTTTTCCATTTCTATATACTACAAGAACACACTTCTCGTGAAACGATGTAGTAAAAAACAGTATGTAGTGTGTTCGATCGGCTGACGTGTGATGCAATACAATCTTGAAGCTATTTTTAGGTATGATTCGAGTGTGTGAAACACATTGCCATTGGAGTATGTAGGTGTTACAGACGGAAATCCTTGAAATAGATAGGTACATCAACAGGATTCTCCAGCTACAAGTATGTAAGTAATCTAACTATGCATTATTTTCACTTGCTATTGTTTGGATATATAAAAAAGAAAATTTCTGTTTACAAGCTGAAAAATACAAAGAAAGAAACAGAAACAGAAACATAAAAAAACAAGCAGTTTATATAGGTAGCGTTCCGAAACACCTTAGGTTGTCCGACGACGAAGTAGGAAGATATTACTATCTGTCAGATAAAAGTAGCTCACTCAATGCCGGGGCTCTACCGCGTAATTCTCATTTGTATCAACTTCAAGCAAATGCAGGTGAAATTCAACGCGTGCACAAGAGATGGCATGTTAGGCGGGCGTCGTCGCACGCACGATAAATTTCAATCTCAAGTTGATGTTGATGAAAATGAGAATTACGCGGTAGACCCACTGGTTCCAAAACCACAAATGAGATCGTTTTGGAACGATCAAACCCGAGCAACTTTTTCTACTAACAGGACCAATATTTTGCTCTGCGAAAATCGCCGGGAACATATTGCTCCTGTCAAAAGCATGACTCTTGACGTATGATTTTTATACGTTTATATGGTATCAAAAATTACAAAACGTGAACTGAAGAGTGTTAAACGTTTGAACACATCTCAATCCACAGATGAGAACTATTCCTATTTTCTCGCCTAGAACGACATTTTTATTTGAATTTGTTGTTTGTTATTTCCTACTAGTCTAAAACTTGATTATGAGCAAGCTTTTCTCAGTTCAATTCGAAACCGTTTTATCTGACATCTTTAAACGTGTCTCCGAACATTAATTCCGCCAATAACTTGTTTTAAGCGAAATATAAAAAAATATCGTAGATAATTTCAAACTTGCGAACACGTTTTATTTACTTATCTGAGAATAAAAATATTTCGTGGCGACAGATCTATTAATAAGATGATACAAGTTGGTGTTAAATATGAAATTTGCTGACAAAAAATATATTCCCCTTTAACCCTTAACACCACACGTGGGGGAGTAGGCTCCCCCACCACTCACATTTTAGCAAATATTTTAAGTGTTTGTAAGGTAACGCAGTTGAGTGTTCGTGTATTCCCAGTGCCACCCGAGGTCTCGCGGTGAGTTGATGCGCGCCCGGCTACTGTGCTTAGTTCAAGAGGTACGAGTCGATGGGGGACCCTAGTCCCCCACGAGTGTAATTACGTTAGTTTTTATCCATCTCATCTCATCATCTCATCATATCTCATCCATCATTTAAAAATTTTCGTCTTCCCGCCAAACTTTTCTTTTGACATATTACTCTATGTCCGTTCCGAATCTCACCAAAGTTAGTCCGAAGACTGTTCCATTATGACCGGTTCCAAAACGTATTGCTCATCTTTCGGAACCTCAGAATAAGGAATACAAATAGAAGCCTGACTAAAATAAGAACTGGGCATTAGCCATTGTACTCATCTAACGTAAATTACTCCTGTGTGCGAGTGAATGAAACGACGGACCGCACTTACTTTATATTTTTTCCTGGTGTGTCACTAGATTGAACCAAACAAATGTCAGATGGATGTAATTTGGATGTATTTTAAAAATTACAATACCATCAAATTAAATATGTCTCATCATTGTATCGTTGTGTTGTAATATCGTACGTTGCGTGCATCACATCTTAATTTGGCGGCATCGAAATGTCTATTGCATTTTGCAAAAGTTTACAGCTTCACCGAGAGAAATTAAATATTTTGGTGCTCTTCCTCTCAAAATTCGTGAAAGTGTGATTTATTATTGTTTGTGTAGATTGTTTTTTTAACATTGTAATAAAATGTCTTGTGCGATTGAAGGCTATAAATCGCATACAGGAAGAAAAGAAAACAACAATGAAGCAATATCATTTCATCGGTGAGTTTTGATAGTTTTTATGTTAATAAGTTGCAGGATCATACCTAAAACTCAGTAACAATAATAGTAGTTCTTGTAAATCATACTCGTGTTCAATTCTACACCGATATTTGCCTGTTTTATATAGATTTTCTGCCGACTACGAGAGGTTATGTTTTTTCGTATAGTGATGTACTAAAGTCCGTGTGGCCGTGTGGCAAACTATCGAACATTGGTTCCCGCGGCAGCCGTGCATAAAGAATAATAGATTAATGAGAGGTTTTCTTTTTGAGTATTAAAAAAAAAACATAGTTTCCCAGAACTCTGTAGATGGTGTTGAACTGACTACGTTGCTAGGTGCCAAAGCCAAAACAATTGAAAAAAAAAACATTGCGACACGTCACGTCACGTCACATACGCTCGTTGGTTGATGACATGTGTGCTGAGCATATTATGTGCGAATGCTTTGTTATGGTCCGTCCAGGTTTAAAATGTACCATGGCTTGTACCAGTGGCGTGCACAGAACTTTTTGCTGGAAAAGCAAGCAATTGGTCAAAAACAACAATAAAAAAAATATGAAAAAATTTAAATATCACTTTGAAAAAAAAAGTTTGTATTGGAAATTTTCACTCTAGGGTAGACATTGTCTACCCTGGCGTCATACAAAAATTTATTTTTCAAAGTGATATTTAAATTTTTTCATATTTTTTTTATTGTTGTTTTTGACCAATTGCTTGCTTTTCCAGCAAAAAGTTCTGTGCACGCCACTGGCTTGTACTCATTGCGCTTTACGACTTTCATCTTTAGGAAAAAGATGTATGCTTCCATTTTTATACAAATCCACAAGGCACAGACTTCTCTTCTTTTTCTCTTGGGAGATTTTCTTTCTGGCTTAGAAAACTCATAAAAAGACTGCTAATTATTTTTTTCTTTTTCCTTGTTGTTATTATTTATTTATTTTCAAAATGTCATTGTGATGTGATGTGACAATGACATTAATTACTTTTTTATGTACGTTTCGTTTTACGATCTCAAAATTACATCCAAGTGCAATAATCAAAAAATTATGTGACGTTCCGTTCCTTGCAGTAACTTACCAAGTTCAGCGCCATCTATCCAGCGACTAGGGAAGAGTAAAAAAAAAAAGAAAAGAAAATCCCTCATTGCAGCGCGAGTTAAAAGAAAAATAATGCCGAATAAATATCGCTATATTTTTTGTTACAGATTTCCAAAAAGGGAAGAATTAAAAAGTGAATGGCTTAGACGAATAATTTGACCAAATTGGGCAATTAAAAAAAGCGGTCATATTTGTTCGAAACACTTTACGTCGGATTCTTTTAGACCAAACGAAAATTTAAAATGGAGACTTTTAAAAGCAGATGCCTTACCAACGTTATATTTACCAGATACAGACACATTGGTAACCTTTAAATAATTATGTATAATTGCATTATCAATCTTGTTTGTAGGTACGTGCTTGTACTATACTATAGTATATTAACTCGATAATTTTTCAATTTTAGGCAACAGAACCAGTACCTATGGATGTCTGTGGTTTAGAAAAGTGCATACTTCTATGTTCGCAAATCGTTCTGAAAGGCCTGTTCGTTCACGTTACTGCCGTGATCGACTTCACGAAGAAATTCCGCAGATCAAGACATTTTCGTACTTAGTGGTTGACAATAAAAGTACTTTGACAGGGTAGTTCTATCGTGAAATGAATTTTGGGAATGCTTATTGACTTGAACTGCGCATAATTTGATTTCTTATTACAGGTTATTAGGTATTTTAATCGTTCATTATTCGTTATTAGTTTTTATTCAAGATAAGTTGATGTTTATTTGATAGAAATAAAAAAAAATGAAATTACCTCTGTAGTAATTGCGCTGTCATCGCTCATCATTGACATAATATTATTATTACGAATCCTATAAGTCTATGATTATTATGATTTCTATTGTTGCGATTAATTCCTTCTTCCTTGATTGAACAAAGACGCGACATCAACGAACATCTATTTGATTGAGTTAAGAGGCGACTTAAAAACTATCCACTTAAATAGTTTACGGTTGTATCTCTGATACAAGCTACAGCATTTTTTGTACTAAAACAAGCACAATTTTGGACTTAACTTATGTACATACCTGCCTACTATATAGTAATTTGTACTTAATAAAAAATATGCTAAACGAAAGATATCCTTTTATTAATTCCTTATTTACACAATATAACATGTGTCCAACTGGGGTAGACAGAGACCACTTTGCTATTAATTCTCTTGGCCTCCTTCCAAAGCAAGAGGATGTCACCAGAAAGGTCGGTGCCTGCTGCATTCTCTTTTTTTTCACACTTTGATACGATATGATGTGTGGTAAGGAGATTGGTCGCGGTTCATTTCGATTTGGTTTATTTATCGTAGTCAAAAATCGACATTGTTACATCACTAGCAAAGCAACGAACTAGTGACAACCTACCTAATTAAGAAAAAACTAATACATATCCATCTCTCTCTAACGCACTAAAATGTCGTAAGAAAATCAAGGATAGGTGTCTTTCTCCGCGTATTATTTTAGCCAGGTTTCTATTTGTATTCCTTATTCTGAGTTCGGAACGCTACCATAAAATACGTTTTTTTTTTCATTCCGTATCGAGGGTGATGGGCATGAAGTGCGTCGAATCGTCGTCGATGCAGTTTGACACTTTGACAAAACGGGCCAAACTAATGCACTCTATCCGCAATTCGGTACGAAACCACGTTTGCGATTGGAGCTGAGCATTATTTCAAAACTCTAGCTAGTGCGCGCCAATCTTTTAGTCGCCTCTGAAGATTGCCGCAAAAGGCGACGCAATAGCCATTTTACGGTGTCAGGGGGGGGGACGTTACAGGAGCGAGGGTGCGAAGAACACCCACCTGCGTGCCGCACCACACCCCCCGCACGCCATTTAGCAGGTGTCAACACTATGCCTTAGTGTGTGTTAATGCTACGTCCGTACACTACCACACGCGCGCGTTGCATGAAAAGTACCTTGGAGGGAAAAATTTTATGATTCGTTAAGTTTATCGTTGAATCTGTTTGTCATAGTTTATTGTTTTTAACCGACTTCAAAAAGGAGGCGGTTCTCAATTCGACTGTATGTTTTTTTTTCATTTTTTTTTTGGCGTTGTTACTCTATAACTCCGTCATTTCTGAACCGATTTGAACAATTCTTTTTTTGCTTGAAAAAGTGTACTTCCAGGTACATTTTAGGTTTGGTCATGATCTGATGAAGGTCTTCAGAGATAGGCAGTGGAACTCCTCAGAAAATGACAGCATACCTCTCGAAATTGAAGTAATCGCTTTGTACCTGGGTGCTGATTACAAGGTATTACTTGAAAATCATCATTCTTTCACCTGGCCTTCGATCCTGGCTTCATCACCATATTCACCATAGAACTCCTCAACGGATCAGAGCACATAACTCGAGATTGCGGCAATCACTGCGTTAGGGTGCTAATTCAAGGGTATTACTTGGAGATTACCAGAATACCCACCTGACCTTCGATCCTGGCTTCATCACCATAGAACTCCTCAACGGATGACAGCACATAACTTTGGATTGCGGCAATCAGTTTGTGTTATGGTGCTCATTGCAGGGCATTGCTTGAAAATTGCCAGTGTACCCACCTGACCTTCGATCTTGGCTTCATCACCATAGAACTCCTCAACGGATGACAGCACATAACTTTGGATTGCGGCAATCAGTTTGTGTTATGGTGCTCATTGCAGGGCATTGCTTGAAAATTGCCAGTGTACCCACCTGACCTTCGATCTTGGCTTCATCACCGTAGAACTCTTTAAGGAATGACAGCACATAACTCGAGATTGATAGCAGGAAGCTACTCAAACATAGCTACTTATACTCACTTGAACTTCGTTTCATATTAAAACCACGTTTGCAAGAACTACCCATATTTCACAATTTAACCCAGCAACACTAAAAAATGTGAAATAAAATAAACTTTTAACAAAAAAATTGCAACCGACTTCAATAGTAACAGCAGTCATTCACTAAAAAAATAATAATAATTCTATAAAGACCGATGGTACCGAAGCAACACTTTTACCGACTTCTTTCTTCCTGAAACATTATGTTATCTAGAAGTCGGCGTATTTCCTACGATATAGCAACATAAAAACCAATATAAGAACGCCGACTTCTAGATAACATAACGTTTCAGGAAGAAAGAAGTCGGCAAAAGTGTTGCTTCGGTACCATCGGTCTTTATAGAATTATTATTAACTTTTTAGTGAATGACTGCTGTTACTATTGAAGTCGGTTGCTATTTTTTTGTTAAAAGTTTTTGTTGCCTTTATTTGTTGTTTTAGTTTGTAAAAGTTTTGTTGATTTAGTTTGTTAAAGTTTTGTTGATTTAGTTTGTTAAAGTTTATTGTCGTTGTTATGCCTCGCGGACATTATAGCGTTTTAATGCGACAATTTAGGAAATGGTGTTTATGAGAGGGGTTTCGCCCATGGATTGAGTTTTAGCGAAGTAAACACAGAGATCAGTTCACAATAAGGCGTCTATTCATGGGTTTCACAAATCTGAACTAATCTAGGACTTCTAAACTACCCTCTTTGGGATTACGGGTTTAGGTGGTGAGGTGTTGGCACTCCTGTTGTAGGTAGAAAGATCCCGAACGTGGTATTTACCAAGGATTGTATTTGGCTGATCCACATGTGTCAAAGTAAAAGTCGTGGGACTTATCTTCTCTGAGATGCAGTAAGGACCATCGCGCTTCGGGGCGAACTTTGCCGTTACGTTCTTCGCTGCATTGCTAAGCATGTGCGATTTTAATAGACCTAGGTCACCTAGGAGAGTTATGATTCTCCGCATCCCTGTAAAATAATATAATTGCGCTACCTTTTGGTAGGTTCGGTCGATTCCTGGATGGCCAGCCAACGGCGAATCATGTAACTATTTTAGATTAGTTGCTACTTGATCGGCAGGTATCACCAGTTGTGGGGAGTCGGATACTGAGTCAGTGTTGTACCGATACAGTACGCCTTGATTCATAAGATATCCTCTTTCATACCACCTATCCATTGCAACCTCATCAGAACCTTCAAGATCTTTTACGATTTTAACCACTTCGGGATCGGACAGCTGTTCCTGTCGCAGCTGGTCAGGTGACTTCGTGGGCAGATCACAAATTATGGAGCAAACACGGCAGCTGTCACGACTTTTGTTGGAGCAAATAGGCCTGCTCAGTGTATCTGCCACCACGTTAGCTTTTCCTGGTGTATATTCGAACTTGATATCGAAGGACTGGTGCTTCAAGGCCCAACGGGCTAACCTACCGGTTGGCGTTTTTAAGGTGAGCAGCCAACGCAGCGGTTGATGATCACTTCCGATAACGACAGGTTACCCGTCAAGATAAGAGCGAAAACGTTCGACCGCCCTAACGACAGCAAGTGCTTCACGCTCTGTCGTAGAGTAATTGCGTTCCGCATTGTTAAGGAGTCGACTGGCGTATTCTATTGGTCTTTCGTCCATGCCTTCTCCCTGTAGCAAGAATGCGCCCACGGCGTAGTTGCTCAAATCTGTACGCAGAATAAAGGGGCTGTTGAAATCAGGCTGAACCAGTATCGGTGCAGTGGTAAGTAACTTTTTTAGTTCTTCGAAAGCCTGGGACTGCTCTGAGCCCCAAGCCCAAACTTGACTCTTTCTTGTCAAACGTGTTAGTGGTTCGGCTATTTTAGAAAAGTCCAGAATGAACTTTCGGAACCATGAGCACGTTTGCAGGAACGTCCTTAGGTGTTTCAAATTTGCAGGTTCCTTCATCTCGAGGACGGCGCTCACTTTATGAGGATCAGTGGAAATACGACCTTCTTGGGTAGTTATATGCCCAAGGTACTTAACGCTTTCACGTGCAAATGCACACTTCTCCCGATTCACGTATAGTTGAACACGTAGTCACGTATATATGAACTCTTGGGTATTGAAAAGAACACCGAGTCAAGGTCTTCCAGATGTTGTTGGAAACCTTCTGATATGATCAGAAGGTCATCCAGGTATGCCAGGATCGTTACTTCTTTTAGCGCGGAGCAAGAACGGAGTCGGTCAATCAAGCGCTGAAAGGTCGCCGGTGCATTCTTAAGTCCAAACTGCATTTTCTTGATGCGATACGTACCAAGAGGCGATATAAAAGCTGTTTTATCTCTGTCAGATTCATGCCATTAAGAAGACCGAAGATCAAGAGTGCTCATGTAACAATCCCGCTTTGTTGAGTGAAGAAGTTCATCGATGCGTGGCATCGGATATGAATCAGATTAAATTAAGGCGTCTATAGTCAACGCAAAACCAAATTTTCCCATCGGGCTTCGGCACCATAAGTGCCGGTGAACACCATGCTGATTCATATTCCTCAATGACATCGTCTTCGAGCAATGTTTCGCGGCAGTATCAATTAAAGTCGATCCGGTAAGACTCAAAATTTCAATTTTGAAAATAGGGTGTAATTCGTGGTACCTAACGGGCCTGTCGTGGCAATTTCCGGGCGATACAACGTCTCCACTACATATACAATCATTGAAATTACAATTTTTAACATAATAAGATAAATCCGCAAATTTTACAAAATTATGGTTAGTAAGTACATTTTTCCATTGCACATTCGTGGCAACCAAATGGCAACCAAGCTCAAATGACAACTTTTTGGCAACTTTTCGACTTGTCGCGCGATCATCAGTAAAAAAATATCGAATATCTTTCGCAGATGAACTGAATGCATCGAATTGAACAAAATCAAAATCTTAAACGCATTTTTATTCCCAAATGAAAACATTACCATAATTAGTAGACAAACAAATTTGTACCCGTATTTTACGTCTAAAAGGTTTATTTTGGTGAAGCTAGAGATAAAAGTAATTTTATGAAAACTCTAAAACAAAAATGGAAGAAGTGTTGCCAATTTAGCATATTATATGCTAGACTTGGCATATATTCTTCTTGTTCAGCATATCTTTTTAGCTTGTAGCATATAGCATATTTACTTAGCATATTTTTATGAAACATGAAAAGAATTTAAATCACAATATTTCTTCTAATAAAAATAGATAATTGATAACTCCATCAATTTCCACACCTCACTAGCATGTTCTAGAATGAAGTCATGCAATATAGTGATATAGATAGTGCAAAGATGCAGCTGATAATAACCCCTTCGCAGGTTTATGTTTTTTTTTTCAATGTCTCATTAACATTGCCGCATTCAAACGTGGATACTGAAAGTGTATTTAGCCCAATGGGTCTGGTCAAACAAAACTTCGAAATCGTTTGGTGGTGAGAACCCTGAATGCCATTTTATACGTCAGATTTTGTCTGAAGAGAGCAGGAAAGTGCTGTTATTTTTACACTGTAGCAGACAATGTTGTACTACGCTGTGTCGGTGCCAAAGAAAGTTACGACTCTGGCTTGTAGCCTTTCACATCAGCTGTTGTTGATGAAGATATGACATTTTATTTCGCTAATTTTATTTTTTAGCAAATACTTACAACTCAAAATTATATTGGCATTTTTTTGGCGTTTTTAAAAGAAAGTTAGCATATTTTTTAATTAATCTATTTATTTTTGCATGTTTTTAATATTGGATTAAAAATGCATGGGCCTAACGCATATATATTTTTTTCAAGTATGAAAAAACATTTCAGCTTCTAGAAAAATGTGTTTGTGTTGTGAAATAGGAGTCTTAATTTATTTTTTATTTTCTTTTTATCTTTTACTTTATATTTTATACTATTTTTAATTGTAGGAAAACATGGATTTAAATTTTTAAGGAAAACAAAATTTGTGGAATTAATTATTTATCAACCAAAAGGATAAACATTTTTGGAAAACAGGATTTTTTGGATTTAAATTTTTATCTACCAAAATGCAGAGCAATAAACAGTACCCAATAGGTATAAATATTTATATATTAATAAAATAAAAACGCTTAGATTTTTTTTTTTACAGGTTTTTCTTATGGCAACATTTGAACCTACAAATCAAAATAATCTCTATAATTCTCAGATAAAGAACCAGTAGATGGACCCTCAGCGTGGCTGGGCATGAGACAGCGATAGATGTTTAGAATGTTGCCAATGTTGAAATTTTTACCCAAAACTGGGGAATATTGCAAAAAAAAACATATTGTTTTGTGTAATGTTGAGGTTCCTACTTGTTTTTATATACAAGGTGACTTTTTGATCATCGTCCAAATTCATACTAGTGGCTTGGTTAGTGATCAGTATCATGGATCAATAACAATTTCGATGAAATTCGTAAAATGAAATTTCGACTCCCCATAGTGATTCACTCGGGACTGGAACTGAATTTATATGGGCAGCCGAAATTTCATTTAACGAATATCACAAAAATTGTTACTGATCCAAGATACTGATCACTTATCAAGCCTCCAGTATGAATTTGGACGATGACCAAAAAGTCACCTTGTATACATACATAGTGTTGATTTGGTCCGCAGCTTTCATTACACGATATTGTAACGGAAACTTTGGAAAAAACATGCAGGTTTATTCAGTTAAATTCAGTTTTAGCGCACTCAACAGCGAGATTGTTTTATGAAAAATGCCAGAAAGCATTGGTCTCTAGTTATTTGTTTTTATTTATAAAATATTTTCTTGAATACATATTGCGTGTACATTGATACCCAAGTAACGGAAACTGTCGACCAAAACAATATTCTGACTAATAATTTAAAATCTTATTTAATTTTAAATTTGTTACTATGTGTTATGGTATAAATAAAAACGACATTCAATTCAAAAATCTAGGTATATTAAAATAAAACATATGTAGTTTAAGCATGTAACCTGGATCCTCACTAAAAGAATCAGGTTGCACCAAGAGCTATAGAGTGCGCCATAGTAGGAATACAGAACATTGTCTTATTTGTAAATTGTCTTTTTTGTCTTAACTGCACCCTTTTTTCTTTTATATCGAATAAAATGATCATCAAAGTAAACAAATTCTCGAATACTTCGTCGCTTTCCAATGTTGTCGCCCAATAGCGTGCATCCATTTCTTTTGTATTTCAGCATTAGAAGGAAACCTAAAATGTGATATAAAAAATATTAGGGTAGATAACTTTCATTCGCTGGCAACATTGTTGAAGGTTATGATACAATCTTTTGATGAAATGATGCAATAAATCTTAATTTTATTAACAGACAGCATTCAGAAACTACGCAAAATACTATGAATGATAATTGCAAGGCTTTACAAAGTCAATAAATACATAAATTCTCTACTTACGAGTGAAATGTTATTCCGTAAATGTTTCGTTCACTGCTGTTTTTACAGCCTAAAATACTACAACCAACCATAGCGCAGAAACTAAATACAATAATACTTTCGTTCATTTAATCTTAACATGCACTTTAACATTAAAATCTTGGAAATAAGCAAACACTGCTGTTTGTTTGTCACAATTCGAGTTGTGACAAACAAAAAATCCGGCCACGCTGACAAGGACAAGAAACTAATCTCTTATCTCATTCTTTCACACCTGTTAACCGATAAGGGATCTCGCTCTATTACCTAAACGTCATTGCTTGACTCCATCTACTGGTTCTTTATCTGAGCTATAATTTGTGAAAATAATCAAATGGCAATCTGGGCTGAGTGTACAAAATTAAATATACAAATTAGAAAGATGTGGCCAAAAGGACTAGCATCCAGGCCGAACAAACCTTAAAAAAAAAAAAAAAAAAAAAAAAAGGCTCTGGTAACACTGTGGTGCGGAAAACAAATAAGTTCTCTATACTCACTTCCGCTTGTGACATTTAGGTGAACAGGCGTCTTTTTGAAGCTTAGCAAATTGTTTGGTCATTTTCTATCCAAAATCTTCAATTTTTGAGCTTTTTAGTAGTGGTATGTGTTTGTGGTAGTAAAGTTTAATTATTTGTATTGTATTATTTTGTAAATATTACCAGGTAATTACATTACAATAATTATTTTTTGGAGGACCGTGTAGGTTATCCATTCCGTAATGGATACCACCGATCCTCTTGACCCGGACCCGCCGGATGGGTCGCCTAAGTCTCTTGATTTATTCTCTCAAACCAACCCTGTGGTAGACGGAGAAAAAAGCAGAAAAAGAGCAGCTGATGGTTCCGAGGAGCAGTCGTCTAAACGCTCAGGCGTTAACCCTGCGATGGCTTCAATCCAGACAACATACATACACCCTAGCTTCGGGGACGACAAGCTTTATGATGATAAAGACTTGGGTCCATATATTGTACATGTGTCCAGAGAAGAGTCCGACCCAGCATCTGGTTCTACGATTAGGCCAATCAAGTTTGGAAAATTTTTGGTTGACAATAAAATACCAAACATAAAAATGGATGGTATAAAAAGTGTAGGAAGGAATAGAATTTCAGTGGAATTTAAATCCATTCAGGACGCCAATAATCTCCTTAAAAACCCCATCCTAAAACTTCATAAATACAAAGCCCTAATTCCATCATATAATGTCACTCGAATGGGACTTGTAAAAAATGTCCCCTTGGACTGGTCCATGGAGGAGTTTGTGGAATCAGTTGAGCTTCCTGAAACATGTGGAATGATATTAAAAGCAAGACGTCTCAACCGTAAAATCGTATCTGATGGTTCTCCTTCTTGGACCCCCACCCAATCGATAGTGATCACTTTTAAAGGACAGTTCCTCCCAAACAGAATTTTCTGTTTCTATACATCCTTGCCTGTAGAAACCTATCATCTCCCCACTATTCAGTGCCTCAGCTGCTGTCGCTTTGGTCACATTGGAGCGCAGTGTAGGTCAAAACCTAGATGCTACCGTTGCGGGCAACCTCATACAGGTCATAGCTGCAATGTCACCGAAGACCAGGCAACTTGCCTATATTGTTCAGGAACCCATTTCTCTACAAATCGTAACTGCCCTGAACAAAACCGCCAAAAATCCATCAAAATTATCATGTCGCAGGAGAGCATTTCCTACGCAGAAGCTTCTTCCCGCCTCCCTAATGTTCGAAAAACTTATTTAGAACTCAGTAAAGAACCATCATCTTTAAACACTGAATCCCATTCCTCTCAATTAGGTTCTTTTGCAAAGGCATCCAGCTCGTCATACAGAAAGACCGTTTTTAGCCCTCCCCGTCCCAGGCCAATCATGAGTAAGGGGTATGACCGTGTGGCCCATGCTGCAATTATAGCTGAGAGCCCTAAATTACTTCCAAATGGTTGTGCCCTATCTCAAACACCTAGTATATCACCCAACGACAATCTCTTGGAGCTATTATTAGCCACTTTATTAAACATTATCTCCAAATGCAGTGACTCTATACCGTCCAACGTTGCCACAAAATTCAATGAAATCTTCCTCTTAATTAATAAACATGGCTCTGGTGAATTCCCCAGTACAACTTCTCCAGTGGAACAGTAGAAGCGTTTCCACTAAAAAACCTGATGTTTTATATTTAATTAATAAACACAATCCCGCTGTTATTGCCGTCTCTGAGACTTGGTTGGTTCCTGGGTCCCACTTTAGGATCCCAGGTTTCTCTTGCCTTCGGGACGACAGAGACGATGGGTATGCAGGTTGTGCTATTTTGGTTAAACGATGCTTGACTTTCTCCCAAATTTCTCTTCCTGCTCATAGCCAAGATATCAACGCTGTAGCCATCAATTGCCTAAATATGACTATTTTATCAATATACATAGCAGATCCCAAACCAGCAGTTCTTCCCGAGCTGATTTCTATTATTTCATCCCTTCCTGTACCTATTATTATTATGGGTGATTTTAACGGTCACCATTTATCTTGGTCTTTTAAAACGGATGCCTTTGGAAGTGACCTTATTGATACTTTCGACTTCCTTAACATTTGTGTTTTAAATGATGGCACTCCTACTCGTCGTACCCGCCCAAATGAAAATCCTGGTAGCGCCGTCGATTTATCCCTTTGTTCCCCATCCCTTTCTTCTCTCTTGTCTTGGAAAGTTTTACCCTTCACTTATGGAAGTGACCATTTTCCCATATTAATTTCTATTCCTAAACGCTCTGTTTCCCATAATAATTCCCCCTTGTTTAAATATAGACTTAACAAGGCAGATTGGGAAAGTTTTTCTTCCACTGTAAATAGTAAAATTACTTCACTCCCTTCTAATTCTAACTCGAACTTTCTTTCTAACTATTCCAAATTTGCTGAAATACTTACATCCTCTGCTAAAATGCATATCCCTATCAAAAACCCCTCCCGGCGTAAACTCTCTCCTCCTTGGTGGGATCCTGATTGTACTGCAATTGTACAAAAAAGAACTCGAGCAGAAAAAGAATATAATTCTAATATGTCAATGGACAATTTCTTAGCCTATCAACAAGCTGCAGCGCAAACAAGGAGACTACTATCGAAAAAAAAGAAACAGGGATGGAATAAATTCTGTGAGAATCTCTCTCCTAGTACACCAGTCTCTTTAGTCTGGCGTAATATAAGAAGATTTCGAGGATCACTTAATATCCAGAATATTACCTCCAATGATCCTGATTCTTGGGTAGGGGCTTTCGCTGAGAGGCTTGCTCCCTCTTGCCCTCCGAATATTCCTCCTGCTGCTTCACACCCTCCTATTTCTCTTCACTCATGTCCCAGTAATAATTTCGATTTTATAAATTCTCCTTTCTCTTTAAGTGAACTGCAGTGCGTTTTACATGGCCTCGTAGATTCCACCCCAGGTATTGATAGTATTCCTTACTCATTCCTAATTCATTCATCAGAATCCACAAAATTATTTTATCTAAATTTAGTTAACCACTTTTATGAGAGTGGGGTTACTCCAGAAGAATGGAACACCCAGATCATAATTCCTATCCTAAAACCTGGCAAGGATCCTACTGATCCGTCGGCTCATAGGCCAATAGCCCTGTCTTGTTGCCTGGCTAAGATTTTAGAACTTATGGTAAAAAATCGATTGGAGTGGATAGTAGAGAACAGATGCTTACTCGCTAAATCGCAATTTGGTTTTCGTAAGGGCATGAGTACTCTAGATAGTCTAAGTGTCTTAACTACAGATATTCGTATAGCTTTTATGAAAAAAGAATTCCTCGTCGGTGTTTTTCTAGACATATCCGCTGCATATGATAATGTTCGTCTTCCAGTTCTCAGACAAAAACTACAACACCTAAATATCTCAGAGAGGATGATTCGTATCATATGTAGCCTTCTTATGAATAGATCTATACAAATCAAAAATAATAATTCCCTTCTTCCACCTAGGAGAGTCTGGATGGGTCTTCCTCAAGGATCTGTCCTCAGTCCTATCCTATACAGCATTTATACATATGATTTAGAAAAAACAGTAGACTGTTTTTGTAACATTTTACAGTATGCGGACGATCTTGCACTTTATGTTTCAGAACCATCTGTAATTATCGCGATTAATCGGTTAAACTCTGCATTATTTTACCTTAATGATTGGCTTCAGAACAATGGGTTATCCCTGTCTGTCTCGAAGAGTTGTGTTGTTATTTTTACAAAAAAGCGTCTAATTCCTGATGTGGAAATAAAGTTTAACAATGATCCTATCCCAATAGAAAATAAGGTGAAATTTTTAGGAGTCATTCTTGATTCCAGGCTTACAGGAGTTCCACATTTTACTTACGTTTCCCAGAAGTGCGAGAGAGGGGTGAACGTCCTCCGTGCACTTTCTGGTGTATGGTGGGGTTCTCACCCTTACTCGCAAAAACTTTTATACAATGCTATTGTTCGTAGCCATTTAGATTATAGTAGTTTTGTCTTGGACCCCTGTAACAAATCAGAAATGGAAAAAATTAACAAAATTCAAGCTAAATGTCTGAGAATTGTTGTAGGTGCTATGAGATCCTCGCCTAAAAATGCCTTGCAAGTTGAATGTGTTGACCCACCTCCCCACTTACGTAGACAATATTTATCAGATAGGTTTTTATTCAAAATTGCTCAAAACTCCAACCACCCTCTTTTATCAAAGTTAGAGTATTTACACAACCTTGTTTCTCAAACTGGCCTTAATTCAGAATCTGCTCTTCCTTGTGTTTTAAGAAGCTATATCAGTCTTTCTAAAATTAATCATCCGACTGTTAAATTACAAATCAATCCCCCATTCCATATTCCGTACAAAGCCTTAATTATGGAACCGTCTATCATTTCTAATTTTGGCATAGAAAAAGGCTCGACTATGGCTAATAAATCCTTTAATTACATTCTAGAAAAAGACTGGCAGGGTTGGCTTACTATGTTCACTGATGCGTCCAAGGTATCCGTCGTAAATAATGTTGGAGCCGCAGTTTGGATTCCCAAATATAACATTATTCTCAACTTCAAATGTCCCCCTGAAGCCTCTGTTTTCACTGGGGAAGCAATTGCAATTTTTGAAGCAATCTCATATTCAAACTCTCATAAACTCAATAACACAATTATATTTTCGGATTCTTTGAGTTGTCTCCAAGCAATTTTGTCTAACCCTTTTAAGAGCAAGTCTCGCTTCCCTGTAATCCTTAAAATCAGAGAGGCGCTTTTTATGTGCAAAGAACAAAATATTAATATTGTTCTTGCTTGGATCCCAGGTCATCATGGCATTTCAGGTAACGAAATGGCTGACTCATGTGCTAAAGACGCAGTAGAAATAGGTACTTCTGTCCACCTCGTAGTTTATCACCATGATCTTCTGCCTCTAGCAAAATCCAAGTTAGATAAAACTTGGTCCATGTTATGGAAAGAATCCATGAAACACACAGGCAGACATTATGCTGCTATTCAGCCTGATATTCCGCAGCGTCCGTGGTTCTTTAAATACCGTGATGCTAACAAGATGTCCACATCCATTGTTTGTCGCCTTCGACTAGGCCATGTATGTTCTCCGGTTTTCCTGGCAAAAATCAGGGTGAGGGATCATTCCCTCTGTGAATGTGGTTTATACGACGGTACTGTAGATCATATGTTTTTTGAGTGTCAAAGATTACAATACTCTTTATACGACTCACTCCCTTCACAAATCCCTCGTCCCATCAACTTCAACTTTTTACTGACTTTTGTAAATAGTCCTCTTATATATACGTTGTGTAAATTTATAAAATTAAATAATATTAAATTATAAAAAGAATTAATTCTTAGAGTAATAATCTTAATATATATACATATATATTTCTAATATACACAATATATATATTTGGTATTCATTACTGTTACCTAAGTATATTAATATCATTGACCTAAAGGTTTCCTTTTGAACTCATTGATTAATATTTATTTATTTTGTTGTAAGTACTCATAGATGTAGAAGTTACTATATTCTATGTTTGTAGTTTCATGCTTGAAAATTCAAGTATAGGGAAAAAAAAAAAAAAAAAAAAAAATCTCTGTAATAAGCTTTCTTCCTATGAGTCTTTTCGCTTAAAACAAGATATTGGCGGAACTAATGTGCGCAGACACGTTTAAAGAAGCCAGATAAAACGGCTAATAATAATAAGTTCTCTATAATATTTAATGTCTTTTGTTGAGTGATAGAAATTATATTTTCTGTTTTCCTTACTGGCTTGTAATGCCCTTGGATATTTCGATGATTCATTAAGTTAGTATTTCCTTATAGCTACTACCAAAATGTCTCTGCCACGCCCGAAATCTCCTCGGACTCCGGTGCTACCCAAAAAAGAAGACAAGGAAGAATCATTCTGGGATAAAATAGGAACAATTGGGCGCAAGAAGCGTATAAAGGAAGGTAATATTCCCCTATAAGTTATATTGTTTTTCAATCAATGTTGTGTAGGTTGTAGGCAAGGAACATTTCACAAGTAGCATGTGAAATATCCTTGAAATATCATATGAAATGCGTTTTCATATGTCACCTACCTTTCTTAACATAGCCTGTTAAAAATCACAGTTCATTCGCTTAGAAGAGAGAGCGAGCGAGTAGGGATGAATTGTACTATAGCGGGCGTGTTAGAAGAAGGAAGGCATATTTTGCTGATTTGTAGCTACACTAAAAGGGACCCTTATGACGCATTGGTGAACTTTATCCGTGACTAACGAATGAGAGTATTTAAAAATATACCTTAAAGATAGATGCCGTAAGGTGTTAATTGTAGCAAGTGGGACATTAGTGCATTGCACATGAGAAATCATTGTTTGTGAAAATTAAAGTAATTTCATAAAATGAAAATGAATTAAATGTAGCAATCATTCCTATGCCTAGGTCCCTACTATTTAGGTAATAAATATAATAAAATAATAAAATGTATTTATCGGTCACCAATTGACAAAGTCAGTGCACAAATATCTTAGACTAAAAGTTTTCTAACAATACAGTAGCAGAGATACACTGGTTTGCAAATTGTCTAATATTAGAGACAGTAAAATGTTGCGTTGGCAACTGTTTTAGTTTGAACTGTATTACAGTCACCAGCGCCTTCCTGTAGTTGTAACAAGATTATAGGTCATACATAACCGTGTTTGAGCAGGTAGTAAATTGATTAACAATTTAATTAGACACAGTGTTGATTAGACAAAGAGAAGACAATGTACAACAAATACAAAGTTTAAAGACTTACAGGGATATATTAAAACCTTAAAGAAAGGTTGAGATCTCATGTCCCAACCATGACCTATTTATTATTTTCACTTCATAATATGACATGGGTAACATCCTAAATTAACATTATCATTGATTTATGCAGTACAAGAAGTACAAGCTGAGGGTAAATATGCTATTGATTCTCCTGGGAGCCCTGCTGCCCCTGAGATTCCACCAGAAGAGTACAGTTTGCGTAAGTATAATAACATTTATACATCTATTTTATTATAATGTCACGTCATAAACTAAAGCACTGTATTAATGAAAAGTAATAAGTATCGTTAAGTTTTGATACCAAATAAACATTTTTCTTTCTTTTTCTTTTCTTTCTATAGAATTATGGTAATAATTGCTCCTCGCGTATACATACACAGCATTAACTCTCTCACTCTTTGAAACAAACTCACAGCAATGAAAAATTACTACACCTACACTACATCCCTCTTACACATAACCCTTTATACGGGTTGTTCCCAAGTTCATCCAAGAATGTCGAAAAAAAGTTCCCAAAGTCATCCACGAATAAAAATATAAAAATGTATTTGTTAAAATTGGTTTCATTTTCATCCAAGAAACTTAGCAAGGTACTGTCGGTGAAAGAAGCTTTAAGTGTCAAGTATTTGATGTTTATTATTGAGTATTTAACTCACATGATCGAGGGGCAGCGGAGGGAACGTTTTTATGGTTCAGTGTAATATTCAGTATAATAAAGAAATAGGTACATGTTTTTTTATTCAAGCCTTAAACTCAAACTATAATAACTACCATAATTTTGATATTTTTTCAAATAATAAAACCTCTTCTGCTTTGAAAAGCCTATTTGTTACAATTAGACTGGTGCCATCTGACAGACGCACTGCTTCCATCGTATTATTAAAATGTATTTCACAATACTCCATACACCTTGAATTTAATCACCTGACTGTACTCAGCTACTTTGGATGAGAATGGAACTAAAAAATGATAATAATATTAAAGTAATAAAAACATGGATGATTTTGGGAACTGATGTAGGCAATGTTAATCTTTTCTATAACAAAAGAATGGAGGAACTTGGGAACAACCCATTTATACACCCTCACACTCACCCTGACACACATGTTAACTCTCAACTGAATTTTTAACTTAAATCTAACTATGTTTAATATTTGTCCTTTTCTATACTAATTATTATGTTTTTTTTAATTTTTTATTAATCAAATTTTCTGTATACACCTTCGATTTCTTGTTTGCATGCTTTTTACAATTTAAGTTAGTACCTATAAGAAGAATCCTTTATTGGCCTCTGTTCGGGTAATCTTTTCTGTTATTTTTTTTTTGTAATGTGCTGTGGATTTCTGTGTGAATAATAAAATAAAATAAAATTAAAATTAAAATTTATTAAATGGTGGTTCAATGACTGAACATAGAAGAATTATTACATTTATTTGTTTTTTTTTAGTTATCATCAGTCACAGACAGAACAATTTATTACTGTACCTCTACTAACCCCTTGTTGATTGGGTTAACAAATACACACTAAATTAATATCCCCCCTTATTTTGAATTAAAAGGTCAGAAGCAGAAAAGTTCTAAAACAAATAGGTTTTTGTATATGTAGTTGGCACATCATAGAATGATCATCACATAGAAATCATCACATTATGGCAGATCATATTATTGTAAAAACTATAAGGGTCACTCGGCTCCCTAAATTTATTTACATATAAACCAAATTTTTAGAGTTCCATAGTAACAGTTTCAAAGTGTAATCTTTACGTAAGCACATATTGACATGATTTTTTAAAATATTTTTCGTTTCACCATGTTTTTGTGGGTTTTCGAAGATTTCTCGGAAATAGATAGTTTATTACATTTTTAACAATAAGATGTTTGATGGTTATAAAGTATATTATAATTGTATTTACAATAAATTAAATTAAAAACTAAACTTAATCTAAATTAAAATTATTAACAAATATAATGCCTATATTAAATAAAAAATGTTTTTTAAATCGTCGCCGTTGGGGAGGGTACCCAAGACGCTGGCAGCGTTACCTCGTTGGATCGCTAAGCTGATCCTCTGACCGAGGTAAGCTCCGGCCCTTGGGTCACCAGAGGCGTCGACCAGGCGTGCCGACAATTCTTTAAAAAGTTGCCGTGCGGCCGGGCCCCATGGTCCAAGGGTTTCAACACCGAACGGCGCAAACATGTAGCCCTCTCCGAGGGCCACATATCTGCGCCGCTTCAGGTTTTCAGCTGACTCCGCAGCCGCGCCAGCCTTGGCTGAGGTCGCTCGTAGGTGGGACGGGGCGAGAGTGTCCACGCACGTCGCATCCCATACAAGCGACCTACCATTTTTCCATGCCAGGAGCGTCATTCCATCGGGCCGCTTGCCATCGGTGCGAATTATGCCCTTTGGTTCTAATGTGGCTGGTACGTAAGCGCTGGCAAGGGCCCGGCGGATGACGTCATTGATGCTAGCGTGGCGTGAGAGTCGTCCAGCGCTGAATTTACAAGACAGACCATGGTGCCCGTGTTGGCCGACGCCTTCTCCACAACGGCAACGGTGGGGCTCGTTAAGTTTTGAGCCAAGCCGCAGGCCGCAGGCAAGGCTCAGGGTGTGTCTATCCAAAAGGGTACCGATGTTGCTGGATGGGATCGCCATCAGCCAGTATCCCGACTCACGCTCTCTGGAGGCCAGGAGACGAGCCCTGTCTGCTGGGGTAGATGATGTTTCCAAGAGGTTTTCCTGTACCTGTTTACAGAGGGGCTCGTCCCATAGCCTCTGTGAGGATGGGGTAATGGGGTAATTTTCATTAGGGCACGCTGATTTCCAGGCGTTTCTGGCCTCATCCAAGCCCGAGACCTCAACGTCACCAAGTGACGGGTTTATTATACTACCGAAGAGGTCTCGTGTGCTGTGGATTGAAGACAGAAACGCGGGAAGGGCCACACTTGAAATTTTTCTAATTCCCAAACCACCCAACCGTACTGGTAAGGTGGCTTGGTTCCAACTCCGTTCATCGAGAGGACAATTTAGAATTTGGATCATTGTTTTTTCAATTATCTTGTCAAGAGTATCTAAAAAGTTTTTATGGTTCCAAAGAGGCGTACAACGTAAAACGTACGTAAATTTCGGTACAAACAGACAAAACCGAATGATGAAAAGGGCCATATGGGGGTTTATTTCAGCAAGGCAACTGGACGACTCTTCAAATTTAGCTATTTGTTCCGAGATGTATTGTGAAATGCCATGGTCCAATAAAGGAGCGCCAAGGAGGCGAAGTGTCTCGTTAGTCAGTATTTTTATATTCGGAGCAAAATTTTTATAATTTTGTATGATTTTGTCTTTATTGTAGGTTTTGTCTGGGATAAATAGTTCACATTTACTATAATTTAGTTCCAGTCCAATGTCTTTGAATTTGTTGCAGAGAGTTTGTATGTAAATATGTAAATAATGCAAGTAAATATAGCCAAACTATATATTTTACAATCAGCTCGTTAATACCCACAATTTTATACCCATATTGAATTTTTTGAAATTATTTTATTCCTTTTTTTATATTTCTCATTTGTACTAGACTTTTTTTTGAAATCGCTGTAGTTTTCTTGTAATATTTGTATTTTTATAAAATAAATTTTTCATTTATTTTACTTTTTTTTATATTTCTCATTTGTCTTCAACTTTTTTTAAATCGCTTGAGCTTTCCTGTAATTGGCCAGTTGTGACTTAAAATCGACCTATTTTTCGGTCCACCAGATTTAGAGATAAGGGGGGACATGCGTTTTTTGTGGTTTTTTAAAGATTTCTCAAAATCAGTGCCGGTAAATATAGTTAAGGTATATATATTTACAATCAGCTTTTTAATATCTACAATTTGATACCCATATTGCAACTTTGAGATTTTTTCTTTTCTTTATTTGTATTGGAAATATTATGAACAATTTCAATTTTTTCAACATTGCAGTTGATAATGAAGAAAGAGCAATAATTGAGCCCAGGTCTCTGGAAGATCCACGGGTAAAAGATCTCATCCAAGTGCTCATGGACTGGATCAATGATGAACTGGCTATGCAGAGAATCATTGTAAAAGACATAAGTGAAGATCTGTATGATGGTCAGGTACTTCAGAAGTTGCTAGAAAAGCTTACGGAGACTAAGCTAGATGTGCCAGAAGTGACTCAGTCAGAGGAAGGCCAAAGACAGAAACTGGCTGTTGTTCTGAGGGAAGTGAACCGGGTAAGAATGCTTGGTTGAATCATATTTGAATAAATATTATTTTAAAGCCTTTTAAGCTTTTAATTATTTTAAAATAAAATATGAATATAAATAAAAAAGTATTACTTGTAATCGACATATATTTCGACCCACTTGTGGTCGTCGTCAGTCGAATTGTAACAATAGATATTTGACATATAATATAAAAAGACAGATTGGTGACATTTACACGAATTCTAAACTATTGGAAAGGGGTGGAGGAATGACAGGAAGATAAGTTGTGAGAAAGAATGTTTGTGAGAAGGGGTGATAGGATTTGTGAGGGGTTGTAAGACGACGAGTTGATGACGAGTGTATACTATGTATGTTATGGGGGAATGTGTGTGTTATGTTTGTCTGTTGGTTAGTGTTGTCTATTCAGTCCTGGTCCGTAGTGAGCACCAAGTGACCAGATGTATGAGGACTCCCATGTTCTAAGTTCTATGTCAGTCAGCGGGGGATGAAATGATTTGATGACACGAACGGTGAAGCAGTTGTTGAATGTTTGGTTATGGGATCTGGCGTGTGTGGGAATGGGTAACGTGTTATTGTGTATAGTATCTGTTGTGTGTCGGTGATTATTCATGCGTATGTGTAGTGCAGTTCTTGTTTCACCTACGTAGAATGCCGGACAGTGCCGGCATTCTAGTAGGTAGATGCAGTTTTCTGTTTTACATTATGAGTTATGTTGTGCTTTGTATGTGTTGGTGGTGTGGTGAGTATTGATTGTTGTGTCTGGTTTAATGAGGTGGCAGGTTTTGCAACGCGGCCGTCGGCATGGTGTTGTTCCTTGTGATGTTATAATAGTTTGGTTGTGTGTGTGATTTGGTTTAGTTTTAGATAATAATGATTTTAGATTTGTGTTTTGTCTGTGAGAGATCTGTGGGTTTGAAGGGAGTAAGTTTTTTGTTTCATCGTTTTGACGACTTCATTCCCATACTCCGTCAAAACGATGAAACAAAAAACTTACTCCCTTCAAACCCACAGATCTCTCACAGACAAAACACAAATCTAAAATCATTATTATCTAAAACTAAACCAAATCACACACACAACCAAACTATTATAACATCACAAGGAACAACACCATGCCGACGGCCGCGTTGCAAAACCTGCCACCTCATTAAACCAGACACAACAATCAATACTCACCACACCACCAACACATACAAAGCACAACATAACTCATAATGTAAAACAGAAAACTGCATCTACCTACTAGAATGCCGGCACTGTCCGGCATTCTACGTAGGTGAAACAAGAACTGCACTACACATACGCATGAATAATCACCGACACACAACAGATACTATACACAATAACACGTTACCCATTCCCACACACGCCAGATCCCATAACCAAACATTCAACAACTGCTTCACCGTTCGTGTCATCAAATCATTTCATCCCCCGCTGACTGACATAGAACTTAGAACATGGGAGTCCTCATACATCTGGTCACTTGGTGCTCACTACGGACCAGGACTGAATAGACAACACTAACCAACAGACAAACATAACACACACATTCCCCCATAACATACATAGTATACACTCGTCATCAACTCGTCGTCTTACAACCCCTCACAAATCCTATCACCCCTTCTCACAAACATTCTTTCTCAAAACTTATCTTCCTGTCATTCCTCCACCCCTTTCCAATAGTTTAGAATTCGTGTAAATGTCACCAATCTGTCTTTTTATATTATATGTCAAATATCTATTGTTACAATTCGACTGACGACGACCACAAGTGGGTCGAAATATATATCGATTACAGGTAATACTTTTTTATTTATATTCATAATTTATTTTAAAATGGTTGAATCATATTAACATAGATATAATTATACAGGCTAACTAATCTAAACAGATACAGAAATTTGCTCAAAGGACTCCATCTATTTTGGAGGAAATAAAAATTACATTCACAGCTTTTTGAAAAATAACTTAACTTAATTAGCTGGGGCACGGGCTGAAACTGCTCATTTTGTATTATGGGCATTATGGCATAACAAAGTCTTGCAAAGGAACCTTATTGTATCAAACCAAAGGAAATGTCTAGTTTTGTATTTTCTTTCAATTTCTAAAATGTTACTATACATACATATGCCTACACAAAATATATTTCTATAAATTGGGAACTGCTCTATCTTCTAGGTATTGATAACAAAGATCTTGTAATAAATATTCAATTTCATGGGTATCTCGTACAACAGATGAGTGTAAGACTAAATGTTTAGTAAACAAATTTTATCCTGAACAATAATCCTACTGATTCGTATAATAAAATAGCGAGGGTTTATTTTTTTAATTTTTAGTTGGTTCAGTTCTCGGGTGAGACAAGCAAATTTTAGAAGATCTTTGAATGCAGTTTTGTTTCTTTTAAAAAATAAAGGAATGTTTCCTTTCAGTAAAATGAGCTAGCTAAAAGATTTAAGGTAGTTTCCCTCCAGGGCCCTTAAATTTTTTCCAACCTGTATATCCTAGAAAATACCTGTCTCTGTCACACTCACGAAGCAATGTTTCTTGTTGCCTTATTCATCGAGAAGCCATTGCCGGATTAATAATCTACCTAGAAATTACAGAAATATTTCAAAAATAAAGTAATTTTGTTGTTCTTACATATGAAACGTGACATCTTTTTCCTTGCACGTGTTTGTGCTTGTTTTTTTGCACTTTCTAAACACGCACGACCGCTTTTTAAAGCGGATTGTTTCCTCGTTGATACCAACAAGCCGCGCACTCCCTTCGACGGTCAGTAAGCAACAAAAACGTGATGTGCCAAAGCGCACGTTTTAATGTTGACATGCTATTGCTCGCCGAATGTATGGGATTGGCCAATCTCGGTAATGTAGATCGCTGCGTATAGTAACATCAATCATCATAAATTTAATTTTTACAAGTAAAAAATTTTAGAAATTGAAAGAAAATACAAAACTAGACATATCCTTTGATTTGAACTACACAAAATATATTTCTTCTGAAAAAAATACCTTGATTTGACATATTTGTTTGAGAAAATCCCAATTTATAGAAATATATTTTGTGTAGGCATATGTATGTATAGTAACATTTTAGAAATTGAAAGAAAATACAAAACTAGACATTTCCTTTGGTTTGATACAATAATGTTTCTTTGCAAGATTTGGTTATGCCATAATACAAAATGAGCAGGTTCAGCCCGTGCCCCAGCTAATTAAGGTAAGTTATTTTTCAAAAAGCTTTG
Organism: Ypsolopha sequella; assembly: GCA_934047225.1. NCBI lineage: Eukaryota > Metazoa > Arthropoda > Insecta > Lepidoptera > Ypsolophidae > Ypsolopha > Ypsolopha sequella. Next base: position 13,756,636 of record OW203983.1, read on the forward strand.
AATTTAATTTTTATTTCCTCCAAAATAGATGGAGTCCTTTGAGCAAATTTCTGTATCTGTTTAGATTTTCCTTATACTGTTCCATCTCAATGCGCTAGCCTGTATAATCACCGACCACAATTTTCTATCTGCAACCGCTGTACTTACATTTTACATATGTGACTATAGTAGTAGCATTATTAACTTGAAAATAATGCTACAATAAATTTGTAAGGCCTGCCGTCAAACATTCCGACTTTATTTCATATCTGTTTAAGGCGTTGTATGGAAGTCCTAAACCAGCACAGAAATGGAGTGTAGATTCTGTCCATTCTAAGAACATAGTGTCAATATTGCACCTATTGGTGTCATTGGCTCGTCACTTCCGTGCCCCAGTGCGTCTTCCAGAAAATGTTAGCGTCAATGTTGTAGTGGTCAAGAAAGACGGTTCAAATCAACTTTCACACAGGTAACATTATGTATTTCAAATATTACTTTTTCATACATGATGCTTTTGAATTAATAACATTAACAAGATACTTTAATTACAGGACCTTTATCGAAGATATTACCACGACTTATGATGACCTTGGTATGAAATGTGAAAGAGATGCCTTTGATGCCTTGTTCGACCATGCTCCTGACAAACTTCTTGTTGTTAAAAAGGTAAAACATTTTATTGTTGTGTTATACAATCAGATTGCAATTCTTATTTCAGGAAGGATCATTCGCCAATCTGTGCGTTGGCGCACTATGAAAATTCACTGTACTTTGGAAAAGGTTTTCTAGTAAAGCTGTGTTATTTTATGCATAACGTTGTTGTGCACTTTTTTGAAACTGACGTTTTTCCTTTCGGCACAATCAGTTGGGGCTCCGTGGTTATATCAACAGAAATAGATTCAAAGTTTAAAATCTCTAATAAGGTAAACAAACCATTTCATTTCAGTCTCTGGTGACGTTCGTTAACAAACACCTGAGTAAAGTGAATCTCGAAGTAATGGACTTGGATACCCAGTTCCACGATGGAGTGTATCTTTGTCTACTGATGGGTCTTCTCGAGGGATTCTTCGTGCCTCTCTATGACTTCTACCTGACTCCTCAAGACAATGACCAGAAGGTTCACAATGTGGCGTTTGCATTTGAACTGATGCAAGATGTTGGACTTGCGAAGCCTAAAGCTAGACCTGAAGGTATGATGATTTGATGCTGCCTATTGTTTTGTTCTGCGATAAGTGTTAAACTAACAATGATTAGATATTACCTAGGGTTCTTATGCTTATAACCCGAAGAACCCCAGGTCTGGAACACTCAAAAAGATTCGGTCTATCGTTGTCGTTCGGGTATCTGTCTGTCCCTGACATACAAATGAATAGTATGATAGATAGACACATACGACCGTATTTTGTCACTTCGGAGTAGCCCACCCTGAACTGATTATTCTGTTTCTTTGGGAATGTATCACAGCGTTGTTAAGCGAATGTTTCGTCGATCTAAGATATCTATTTTCTTCTGCACACAGATATCGTGAACCACGACCTCAAGTCCACACTGCGAGTTCTTTACAATCTCTTCACTAAGTACAAAAATATGGCTTAAATATAGCGGAGCTACATGAATTTTGATAACAAGTATTAATATTTACTAAGATAACTTTATATTTATCAATAAAAATATTAACAATATTTTGTTTATTGTTAGGTAGATAAGGGAGGTCTGACGAATCTAAACTAATTGTACTAGTTACTATGTATATGCCTAATTGTTGTGCCTTATTGTAGATATAATCTAATAAAATGTGAACTAACTCTGTCAGTGTATTATTTTTCGCCAACCAATGATTGACGATATGATGCCGTTGAGGTCGAATGGAGACCACGTACAGCAAAGCGTAGCGTAGGCCCGCTGGACCGACGATCTGATGCAGCTGGATGAGGAGAACGGAAGACTTGCAAGAGTGGAAAAAATTTGGAAAGGCCTATGTCCAGCAGTGGACAAACAAAGGCTGATGGATGGATGGATGGATTGACTGACTGTTTTCACAATGTCCAGCGGGCCTATTATGTATCTCTAGTTGCTTTCTGGACTGGGTGTCTATCATCAAAAACATAGATATACTATCGAATTCCGATTGTCTAAGGGCATGTTAGCACTTGAAGTGACGACACAGTTCGTAAATAGTTCAATACCCACTAAAAGCAATTTTGAAAGTTTAGTTTTTATCTATGTTTTTGACGATAGGCACCCTGTGCAGTTGGCAACTTAAGATACAGAATAGGGGGGCTGGGGCATTGGCGTTGACACAATACACGCAAGTGCACTAGATCAGGTACTATTATACATCTATGCGCAGATCCTCCGCCATTATCGACTATCTTCTCTTCGCAAATAAAAACGAATCAGCCGCTAGACGACCCTGGCGCAATTATGTCAGAAATCGAAATACTTAGAAGTAGCGAGCGGAGCGAGGATAGACCACAATCTGGAATGAATATTGATATTTCATTTTACACTATCAAGCCTTCAAGGACGTAGTGAGGGACGTAGCGTAGCTGTGTCGATATCGGGCCCACATCGCAAACGACCTTGAGTCGACCTATGTCGCTTCAAATATCGACAGATTAACTACACAATTTGAAATAACATAAATTATTTTTCTAAGCAATATTTTCCTTGTATTTTAGTGCAAGAACCATACAAATACCATAATTAGTTTCAAAGAAATAACCAATTTTACTTAATTCTAGTCTAAAAACAGCTTGACTTTGAACAATATTTCCAAGGCGTTTCTTACACACATACGCAAGGAAGTTGTTCTTTATAGTTTAAATTCAAATATTTATTGCATTCATGTTGTATAATATAGGGTGTTACAATATACATAACTAACAATATATATTTTATTCATAATTTTTCAACTTACCGCTTAAGAGAAATAACTTTATCGAGTCATTTTCGGATGACGCTGGGAAGCGGCACCTTAAGTATAGGGTGGGATTTGGTCAGCCGCCTGGATTCGTGCTGGGGGCTTGGTTGGTAATCATTGAACCTTGTTCCTGGTCACTGGCCGGGTCTCCGGTATGGGTTCGGGCGGTTGATTGGATTTCACCTTGCATAATTATAGATTTTACCTATCATTTTAATTGTATATCTACATAAACCTTTAATTTAGTTCATGTACATTTATTATTTTATTACATATATTTTTATAAGATTAAATTTGACTCGTAAAAAGTGTAATATGTATACCTACTTTACAAAATAAACTATTTGAATTTGAATTTGCTCAAACAAAAATCAGTGAAATCCACGAAATATCATCGAAAACTGTTTCTCCTGGGCAGCCACTCTAAAAAGTATTTTTCATTCAATAAGAACTACCTATTACGAAAGAGTCGACCTACATGATGGATTTTTTGCTATAATTTCTTAGAATTCCAAGCTAAGAATAATAAAAAAAACTGAAGGTCAGGTCTTTCGTAGTTCTTATTGAATGAAGAAGACTGTAGGATGGCTACCCAGTAGAATTAGTTATCCATGGTATTTTGTGGATTTCACTGATTTTTGTTGTATTAAGCTTAACTTTCGTCCTGCTCTAACGTTTGTTTTTGAATGGTCTATCCTACTCTAATCAAATTCAAATTCAAATTTGTTTATTCAAAATTATTGTAACATAACAGATACATCTAAATCATTACAATAATATAGTTCTTAAACTATAACACTTACTTTCATACTTCTCTCTAACATTCCCTTACAAACATCTATCAGATAACTAATACGATCCACAAAAATATCACACTCTGGTGCTTCAGCGAGCAGGGAGCAGAATATGTCGAGTGCTCGCGCGACGGGCGAGTACCGATCAAGGTTAGTGCGCGAAAATGGCGCCGCGAACAACGTATGACTCCGCGCCCTGAGGTACCTATCGGGCACAAACAGTTATAGGATTTTCTCAACAAGATCCACACAGTCGATCTTATTTCGAATAACGCCAAGTACATTAGCCAAGCTAAGTTTTTTCTGAGCTCAATTGACTCATAGCCCAAATGACCTTCAAGAAATCGAGTTGGGTACATAAAAGGATAGTATTTATGATTCTTCTTATACACATATCTTAAAAAACGTTTTTGGACTTGTTTCAACATGAGGATAATATTTATCTTCATGTGGACACCAGACCACTGCATTCGTTTCTACAATACTACGAACTAGAGCTGCATACAGCACCCGGGTGGCCACGGCGGTGAGGGGTGCAGAATTACGTAGCACAAATCCTAATCGCTGGAAGGCAGCATTCGTCACCTTCTCTACGTGCTGACGGAAGGTCAGTTGTTGGTCAAAGACTACACCGAGATCGATCGAGACGATTTTGAATTTGCAGCTACATTTAGACATTACATTAAAAATCCTGATGTAAAGTAATGTCTGTATGTAGAAAATTCTCACGAATGTTGAGATTTATAGCTTTAAAAATATATGTCCCTAAGGATATTTTAGAGCTGACCGATTTTTTCTGTCGAGCGAAGCTAATTAAATCACGTTTAAAGATTATACCTTTATGTATGTAGGTAGTATGAGATGCTAATCTTATTTTATATGCTCAACACGATGCTACAATCAGTGTAAGTACTATCGGGGAAAATTGCGCAGCCACACTTTTCAACCTTATTTTTATAATAGGTAAGTGCTAAAAGAGAGTCATCGGTACTTTTTCAGATAAAACGTATACAAATAGATATGGAATATTGTTTAGTATTATGTAATATTAAGAGCAAAGAAAACCACATTTAAAACATAGAATTGTTTATTTTTTTAAATATGTAGTCCAATATTCATATTCATAATATGTAATATCAAAATATGTTGACTCATTCATCAATCATCACTCGGCTCGATATTATAATACCAAAGTACAAAATTAAATAATAAAAAAATTATGATACAGAGTACAATTCGAGAAATAGAACTCGTTGGAGGATAATACAATAAATACTGTAAGGGTCGTAAACAAGTTTTGCCAGCCATAAGCACTTAATAATTAAGATTAAATCAATTTAGGCTGCGTTCCTAAAGGTGAAGAGCTCCGAACAATTCTCGAAGTCGTTCCTAAACCTTGTCAGAAACGTAAAATTTACTTGTGACAGTTAAATTTTACACGCCATAAATTCAGGGGCAAAATTTCACTTCGACATTTGTCATAACAATACGCGCCAATTTTTGGTTTCGGGGTTATAGAATTCTTCGGAATGACTTGTAAAGCCACATTGTTAATGATACATATATACAAAAAAAAAAAAATTTCCACGTAAATAAACTGCCTTTACAAAGTGGCCGTTCCAAAACGTTCACTTTTACGAAGTAAGCTTTATATTTACCCTGGCATTTACGAACGCAGCCTTAGTGTTATATAATCAAAACTGGTGTAATTTAGATTTTGCATTCGAAGAAATCTAAAATTGTTTTAATGGTTAAATATGTACTGATGTATACCATTGTATAGCTGCCATCATAAACTTTCAAAATTAAAACACTGTCAGTGATGAATTGATGATGAACATATCATTATTTATAGGCAACCGGATAAGTCGATCTTCGCCTATGTTGTCGTTACAAATACAAAGGAAATCGCGCGGGTAGCTGGGCGGTAGGATTGTGAGAGAGTGTATATCACTCTTTCTCAGTACAACATAAGCCCGCCCCGCGTCCTTGTAGCGTCGCTAGCGAAGAAGACTGACTAATCCGGTCGAAATTATACCAACACACTGGATACGTCTTGCTAAGTACATGCAAGACTTATTATTTCCCGAGAAGTTGAGTTAGCCTTCCACTGCAGTTTGGTCTCAAAAGAAAAAAAAAGATGCCCAGTATTTATTTTGCAAATATATCATACAGAATAAGCCATTTAAAAGGAGTAACTAGATAATAAAGTCAGCACTCTGTAGTATTATTATTTGGTTTGGAGATAGCAATTAAGGCAAATAAAAATTACTGGTAATCGTTTACATCGGTTTAGAATATACTAAAATTTTATAAATTATATTGATTTGTCGTTTCGGATTCATCAAACTAATATATGAGTATTGACAAAATCAAATAGCTTTTTTAATCTTAAAATCTAAAAACATCACTAAATATTTTATTTATATTAATTATTTAATAAGTACGCATAATCTTCGATTCAGATCATATCCTGGTATCGTGCAATTATAGTTGCTCCAAAAACTCGCGGGCCCTGTGTGCGCCAATAATATGCGAAAACACGATTTATTTAATCTATTTCAACATTCCAACGTACAATTCAATTTATTAGTTCGTTAAACAACACGCTGATTGAAAAGAACATGCGGCCCGAACGGGGCTTTGTCGAGTTAAGGGTCGGCGCTCCTTGGAAACAACGCTGCCCTAACGCTTTTGTTTTTTAACTATCTCGCTCTAATCAACTGCCGCGCACGGAAAACCTCAGTTATTTGGACTTTTTTGCAAAATTTTTACGTAGTGTGGAAAAACTGTAAATCTTATCGGAAAACTGTTTTTTTATAATGTCGAATGGTTCGAAATTAATGTTTTGTCATTGTTATTGTGTCTATATATATGTCTCTAATTAAATCACGACATTGAGAATGCGGCAACGCTATTTACGAGTTTTCCTCAAAATTCCTGCTTTTTTTGAAGTTACAAATTACAATTACAATTGCAGGTGCAATGGTTTTTTATCATTTTATGGAGCAGCAAGTGGTATTTTTGTTTTTTAGAAACTTCAATATTATATCATCTAAAGTTAGAATGCTAAACCCCATTTTTGCCCGATTTCCGAACTCCGACCCTTAAGAGGTTTAAGAAGAGTTTATAGGGGAAGAGAAAAAATACCGAGGGAATACCTTAGTTAAAGAAAGAAAGACTAGTTAGTACTGAAGTAGTGTATTTAAGCCTAAAAAGACATTTTCGGCACATCCATAGCATTACTAACTCGTGGTCCCGTGTCCCGTTAGACTTTGGAGCGACTGCACGTATTCTACAATAAATAAGTCGTAGCCATATCGTAGAATGACTATATCAAGAATTCGGTATAGGGAGTCGCATTCGAATTTATGATAACCAGCAATCTTACGTGCTCCTACTCGCTTCGCGCCTATTTTTGAAGTCTTACGGAAAGCCTTTCGTAATTTTCTCGATTTATCAAATCATGATATGTACAATTTTACTATATGGCCACGACAAATTTATACATAATTAGATTATTCTGGGGTCGTGATCCAACTACGCAGTCTAACCAGTTGGACTACGTACGGGTCTTCGATAGAGGCGGTTAGCGACTAATAGTACTAGGGTTGCGTTCCTAAATGCCCCGGTAAAAATAAAATTTTACTGTTACCCGTTCCACAACTACCCGAGTGAAAACGAACAGCTCCGAACAATTCTCGAAGTCGTTCTGCTCCACTTCTGCTCTAAAACCTCAGAATAAGGAATACCTTATTCTAAGTATAAAACCTTGTCAGAAATGTTAAATTCACTTTTGACATTGTCATCAGACATCACATTACGCGCCATTTTTTGATTACTGGGCCATAGAATTCTTTGGAATGACTTGTAAAGCCATTCAATTACGGTAATAACTACACATAAACAAAAACAATATCCTTTGCCACGTACATAAACTGCCTTTACAAAGTGGCCGTTCCAAAAATATTAGTAAATAGATCCGTCTGTCTTATCTCTTTCACTTTCACATAGTGACCTTTAATTTACCCAGGCGTATTGGAACGCGGAGTTACAAATAAATCATATGTCAAAAAAAGTTATATAAAAATAAATATATGTCACTAACACATCATTAAGAAACACTGTATAAAAATAAATCATCAGTCACATTACATCAGTCAAAAAAAAACTGTACCTATAAAAATAAATCATATTTATGTCACTTTTGACATCTGTCGAAAAAATCTTTAGATATAAGACAAGACAAGAGAAATACTCTTTATTATACAGCAAAATAAATAAAACAGGTAAAAGAACAAACCTATAAAATAATGTAACAATTGGCGGCCTTGTCACTTATAGCGATTTCTCCCAGAGAAGCTTTGGATGAAAATGAATTGTTGGAAAAAAATAACGCGAAGGTGGTGCACAAAATAAATAATAATAATTAAATGGATAGCGAATACCTAAAATAAATACATATAGCATTGTATAAACAAATACTCAGAATACGATAAATATATACACTAATATATAACAAAAATAAATATGTAATATAATACGTAAACAAAAAGTAAATAAATATTAGTAGCAGAAGTAGATGGATTTAACAAACATTTACGAAGAAAAATATCATTAAGTAATATTTTGAAGACTCGTTGCCCACGAGGCAGCACGCTTAATAGCGATAGGCAAGTTATATCACAATCTGACAGCTTTCACAGCAAAAGAACTACGTTAAAAATGTAGTGTAAGATGGAGTTGCTAAGAGCAGCTGGAGCACCGTAGAGTACGGCCATGAGTAGAGAGCAGAAGTATAAGCAATCTTTAAGATATGATGGAGTTGAAGGATTGAACAGTAAAGAATAAAGAAGAGAGAGAATGTGGGCGTCACACCAAAGCTACTGAAGTTGTGACCTAAAATCAAAAACGTGGTCAAACTTACGAAGACCGAAAATAAACCTTTTAGCACTCATACATAAGTATTATATTCTTTAATGTATCTGGGTAGAGCTTCCACTTCACAAGGCAACTTAATGTGGGAATTAGTATCTTTTTGTATACTGCAACATGTTTTTGCAATAAAGAAATATTCATATAAGACCGAAAAATATGAAAAAATGACGATTATAGACCATAACTGGCCAATTAAAGGAAAACTGAGTACGTAAAGATTACAAGAAAAATAAAGCGGTAGAGAAATTAAAAAAAAAATGACAAAATTAAATTTATCATCCACAATACGGAACCCTAGGTACGCGAATCTGACTCGCACTTGGCCGTTTTTTTTTTGTTCGATTTATTGCGTCATGGGACGTCTGTTGTAAACGTGAGTAAAAAACGTGCGATCGTCGTACGAAATTTCACTCATTTTTAAGAAAGAGACATAGCTTATTAAAGAGAAAGAAAAATTTGGTTTTGAAACGCTTGCGAGTGATTTTCGTGAAACGTCAAAGTCCAATTAACCTCAAATGAAATTCAAGGGCGGCAAACCGAAGATGATTTTTGTAGTCGCTAGGAAAAGAAAATAAGATAGATATATAAAACTTTATTTATCGCCGCAACACAATACAACACATATAAAAAAATAACATTCTAAGAACAACAAAATTTTGACACTATCCTATAAATAACGAAAAATACAGGTGAGCTAAAATAAAAGTAAACGGATGACGTTATGTGTCTTGGCAACAAAAAGGCACAACATAATGCCACGGTTTAACCCGCAGCGCTGTTATTCTGCCATAAGTGAATCTAAACTTAACATATGACATTAGAGCCCTACAGAATTCAAATAGTTTTTAAACTTGAATTTTGTCGAAAAGCCGGGAAAACATCAAATTTTCAACAGTCAGGCGAATTTTAACGGTACACAGACAGCGTTAGAAATTGCACTTCTCAGTGCGATATTCACATTTCCCGGACGCGTTTCAAAAACACTTTCGTGCAACTGTCGGGTAATAGCTCGTTTACCCTCGGATTCATTCGTGCCGATATTTAAACGCTGTAGGGTGAAATTCGCGTCACTCCGAGTAAAAACCCTCGTTTTGAAACGGAACCTAAATCAGTTGGGCCACGGACCGGTCTAGTCTTGGGATCATTGTCCAAATAAAAATAATAATTGGACAACCGCCCCTACAGCTTATTGGACGGAGTAGTTGGATCACGACCCCGGAATAAATTAGATGAGCTTTGCTGAAATTATACACTTTGTGAATATCTTAAAATAAGCCTCTAAACAAGTCTACGCTGGCGATTCTGGCGCAATAATACTTACAGTAATGTATCAAGTTTTGGAATAAAACCCTCGTCACATATCGCTTAGACGTTTTTTATTTTGTCTATGGACTTTAGATTGCACGTTATATAAAAAGTCACATGGACAACATATCGCATGCAAATGGATGCCAGAATAACCGCCCAGTTCGTTTTGCTACATCACTGATTGCTAGATCATCGCACTTAGACATCTAATACTAAAAATTAAAATAATTAACTTATTTAAATTAAAATATCTATATTGGAATGTATTAAATTTCATAAGTATTTAGCGGAAAATATAAAATTTTAAAACCTTAATAGCAAGAATTCATTTAATCATTCGAATGCAAAAAAAAATTCAAGAAAAGCTGGCTTATAGGTACGGTCTAACTAAAGACTTGTTAATAAACAAATCCTAAATAACCAATTCTAAATTAATTAAGGAATTACAAAACGCAACAGTAATATATTATGTTGATAGATAACAAAGTACATATAATATAAATAATAATATTAATTAATCATTCTTAAAATCACAACAATGAAAGTATATTGTCCTATTTTTCAACTAAAATAAATCTTTAAATTAATATACAAAATGTTAGTTTGAAACAACCGATATCTGTTGAGATCAAAACACATTGATATTTCCTTGAGAAATATTGAGTAATGTATACCAACCATTACCAGAGCAGATTTTTTTTACAAGTTAAATTTCTAGTCTTAATTAGGTTCAATTTAAAAAAATCCAATTCTAGGTACACTAGAGAACCTGTATTCGAATACCTACACAATAGTCATAGTAAAATACTATAAGGCTATAGTATACTCCATTCCATGAGTTGACGGCTACCTGCCCCTTAAAGCGGACCGTCTTCGCTTATTGTGTCGCTTATCTCTAGCATTGTTTAAAACAGAAAAATTGTTTTAGTGTATGAAAATAATACCAAAAAATAAGTAAAAAATAAGTAAAACCGAAAACACCGATTTTAGAATTTTAGACAAGTTTTTGCAACAAATACCTCTATGTGCGCTGCATTCGACAAAATATGACCTGTTTTGTTCACTTTTAAAAGAAATAATGGTGCAAATGTAAAAAGTGGACTATACCTATAATAGTCATTTCATATTTGTTTTGGGTAAGTTACTAAAATATTTTGTATTTATTTTCCAATAAAACGGTATTTTATCGTAAAAAAAGTGCAGTAGGCATTTCGTATATCCATCTCACTAACTCATTTCTAAAATTATATAAGAGCGAGTAGTATAGCCAGTTTCTCATACAGAAACTTTGTATGATACCTCACTTCGCTTCGCATGATCTTGCTTTATACCAACAAACACTGCAACAATCACTTTGAAATAAATATATGGTAAAGTTGAGGACTAATGCTATGTCAAACCCATGGTGAAAACTTGATAACATTAATTTTATTAATACATGAAATTAGATCTGTAACTTTGCATAATATAACTGATATTAGTATAAAGCAGCTGCAATAAAAAAAATAAAAATGAATAAACCATTATTTTCACCGTAAAAAGAAAATACCTAAATGATCGCGCGTTGTAGACAGCCTAACCTGGACTATTTTTTGGAAAATATTTTTTATTTTTGTCACTTTTGTTTTAGAAATATTTAGAATAATTTCAAATTTTTCATATTTTTTCATGATATGTTAACAAATTAATGCTATTTTTGTGTCAAATAAATTACGAATTCCAAAAGGGAAAAAAGCCGCACTTTCACAAAAAATGTAAACATACTAAAATAAAAAGGCACATTTCCTTTTGTTAAGATCAAAGATCACATTTACAACAAAGATCAAGGTTAAAAGGGCATAATTGTATAATACATCCTTAAAATGCTTAGAAATAAAGACGCTTCAAATGAAATACTAAAGTAAAAGGACCTACTTGCTAAACACGTTCGTATTTGTTTATATTTTAAAACTATTTATGCACGTGCCATCATTTGCGCCGGATTTCTCGGAGTTGTGGCTTGCAACAATTTTCAAAAATATGTGCTACTGTTACGCGAGTGTTCATTTTTACCATCATCGTGTAATTTACCAGGTAATTAAAACATAATACTCTCTTATTAAAAAGTAAACTAGTTTGTGGATACATTAGGTAAAAATATAAAGCAAACAATATTTCTGATCTCCGAAATTGAATTGTTATGTGATTTATAGATTAATATTTTGTATATTTGTATATAATACGGTGCCATTGATTAGATAAACATATTCTATGAATATAATAAACTATTATTATAATGTTGTACTGAAAGTACGTTTTAACTTTGTGTTTATTAAAGTGTATCTATGTACTTTGGTTATGTAGTTAGTTAAATTAGTGTGTTTTCGTTTATTATTTGGTAGTAAGTATTAATTATGTACACATATGATTTCTTTTCTTTTATGTATTCCTGATCTTTTTTCGGTTTGCTGGAAGAAATCTCTCATAGAGATAAGCTCGCCGCTGTACACTTATTTTAATGTTTACTTGTGTAATTAAATATTTTGTCTACAATTAAGAATAAGAATAAGGCAAATGAAAGTTACAGCTTTTTCGTAAAAATATTCATCATCATGAAGTTTTTTAGACCACAAGGCTTATTAAACCTTAATCTCGAAATGGTTTTCGAATTAACATACTTCCATCTAAGCGAATTCTACAAATAACCAGTGTTTTATTTCGTCATCCAGAATTGTGCCAAACAATATTAGTAAAAACAGACATGCAAGCATTTTCTTATTAAAACAACATTTAAGTAAAATGTACCAGCGGTAAAAAATAAACACAAAAACATCTTCTAGTTAAAATAAAACAACTTTTCAGTCTTAAGACACATAATACTAATCTAATTATTTAACGCCATGACTAAACAACTTTTCAGTCTTCGAGTATATTAATATTATCAAATAAAAATCAATCACTTTAAAAAATCACTTAAAGTCAACACGTATTTTCAGTACAACATTATTATAATAGTTTGTTATATTCATAGAATATGTTAATCTAATCAATGGCACCGTGTTATACGTAACAATGCAATACAAAATATCAATCTATAAATCACATAATTTTCGGAGATCAAAAATATTGTTTACTTTATATTTTTCCTAATGTATCTACAAACTAATTAACTTTTTAATAAGAGAGTAATATGTTTTAATTACCTGGGAACAGTCGCGCATTTTTTTGATAATTGTTACAAGCCAGAATTTCGGCGCAAATGATGGCACGTGCACGGTGCAGTAACCCCCCGCGTGCCTCGTTGCCCCGTTAAGACGTGATGACTTTGCGTGCAACAAATTCAAATCTATCTACTTGAAACAAAGGGCTTACTGCAGGTGCGGTAAACCCCCACGCGCCCCGCTGCTTTTGATTAAAAAAGACGTGATTGACTTTGCGTGCAGCAAATACGAATCTATCAATTTGAAACTAAGAGCTTACTAAGTAAGAAAGGCGCAAATAACACGCTGGCATCACGCGCGTATTTTTGCTTAGTACCAGAATAAAATATAGATTTGTCACTAAGGAATAAAGGCGTAAAATGCTCTTTTTTGAGTTATCACAGGGATGCGTCTTTTTTCCTAGTTAATAGTTTTAAAATATAAGAAAATATGGACGTATTTGCCAAATAGGTCCTTTTACTTTAGTATTTCATTTGAAGCGTCATTATTTCTAAGCATTTTAAGGATGAATTATACAATTATGCCCTTTTAACCTTGATGATTGTTGTAAATGTGACCTCTTATCTAGGCAAAAGGTAATTTGCCTTTTTATTTTAGTAGGTTTGCATTTTTATGTGCAATTGCGCCTTTTTTACTAAGTATATCTCTGTTATGTGACATTTTAGCAAAATATGAGTTAGTTCAGTACATGCGCCTTCTATTTCTGATTTCAACGGTATATATCTCATTTTCAAAAAAATGCAGTTACGCCCTTTTCCCTTAGGATGGCAGAATAAAGGTCACCTAATATGAACACTCACCTTTTTTAATTAAATTAATTATTTTTTTAGTCATCTCATCATAAACAGAATGCCTACCATTTTCCTGACTATCCCAAATTTTATGATATACGGGGCCTGACTCACACTTGACCGTTTTTTAATATACATATAACATGCATGATACATAATATGCACACGAGCCGAAAATTAAAGATGGTAAAATAGAATACTTACTATCCAATGTAAATAAATTAAATTTACCGTATATTTTATTTATTAATCACTTAGACCAACCTACAAAATAAAAAAAGCTTTTCAATAAATATTTTCATTGCTTTGAATAGCTGTCCGAAAATAGTTGTAGTTATCCTAACGAAATAGCGTGACGTCACGCACTGCACAGCCCCCCTATTCTGTATCTTAAGTTGCCAACTGGACAGGGCGCCTATCGTCAAAAACATAGATAAAAACTAAACTTTCAAAATTGCTTTTAGTGGGTATTGAACTATTTACGAACTGTGTCGTCACTTCAAGTGCTAACATACCCTTAGACAATCGGAATTCGATAGTATATCTATGTTTTTGATGATAGACACCCTGTCCAGAAGGCAACTAGAGATACATAATAGGCCCGCAGCGGGCCTATTGTGTATCTCTAGTTGCCTTCTGGACTGGGTGTCTATCATCAAAAACATAGATATACTATCGAATTCCGATGTCCTAAGGATATTTTCGCACTTGAAGTGACGACACAGATTGTTAATAGTTCAATACCCACTAAAGGCAATTTTGAAATTTCAGTTTTTAGCTATGTTTTTGATGATAGGCACCTCGTGCAGTTGGCAACTAAAGATACACAATAGGGGGGCTGGTGTCAGGTGTGCGAGTGAAAGCCGCGGCCGCGAGTGATCGTGAGGTGAGGCGCGGAGAAGTGGAGGTGAAACTTGAATTCGAGCTGAGGTGTTATACACTCTTAAAAGAAATACGTATTACAGATGTGATAAACTAATGGCGGAAATGAAGAATGAAAATGCAGATAGATAACTGTCTCTTTTTATGGTTCCGTATACAAATGTAATTTACTAATGTAATTAAGTACTGCAAGTGTATAACTTGACGTGGTCTTGATTCTACGTGTATATAGGCATATTTTTAAAACATTATGTTAATAAATTGTTGATAAAAGATCATTACTGTTTAATTAATTTTACCTAAACAATTTTTATCTTTTTTAAGTTTTATTTTACTACAAATGCGCAGATCCCTGTTTTCGAGCCCAAAGGAGTGGTTTTCTCTCAAGGCCAAAACGGAAAACGCTAAATATTTGTTTCGTAGCGCATCTGCACGGGCGCCCACATATTCGCCTTTTCGTCCTCTTCCCTGGGCTGCGTTCAGTTTAATCGTCAGAAGACGCCCGACTAACACTGACATCAGGATAGCAAATTCTATGCCTGCAAAAGGGATGGCAAGATAAGCAGGCGTCATCCGACGATCAAAGAGAACGAAGCCCTGACTGTGGCATGAATTTAACAGGGAACTGCGAGTCTAGTAGTACATATGTCTCTGCTAGGAGTTCGACTCGTGGAATGAAGTATAGTAATTAAACATAATGCGCGTAGGAAACTTCGCCACTGTTCGGCAAAGAGTGCACATCCGGTTGGCTATAGACAACCAAAATGACACCCTTAGTTGCTTCCAGTTCCAATTGTCTGGAGATGTTCTAACATGACTTTGACTTTCCAAATGCTAGTGCCATGTTTAATGTTTAGGGCTCTTAAAATTATGATTCGGCTATTTTCGAGAATAAAACTGGGGAAGATTTCTATACGCATATTATATTATATTTCATAAGAATTGATAGGTAATCAAACCATGTGTATTTAATTATTTAGTCTGTTCTACATCACACTATGTGTTAATTATAAAAAGGTATTGAATGAGAATTGGCATCGGGAAGTTATATCTTAATCTATAAGAGAAGTCTAGAAATATTCAGCGACTACTAATTAGGTTTTTTCTAAACATCAAATCCTACAGCGATTGTAACTATCTACAGTACAAAACCTATTCGTCTAATGAGGATGCTTGCCTCATTTCTTCTACAAAATTTATAAAAGCCAGTACGTTAGATACGGTATGAAAGCCTGCTGGATCAGCAATAATAGTCTTTGTATGAATGTATAGATAGATCATAAAAATTGGCGCGAACAACCAATCAAACACTCGCAATCGCACGCGTATTATTTTATGTGTTGTGTTGGTGCCAATTCGTATTAAAAACGATCTGGAGGTGCCGATCAGTTACTTAGTCTCGACAACACAATTCACCACGCGGAAATTTGTTATCGTTATGGATTACAATGTCGGGTTAGTCCTATCTTATTCCTAGCGAATTTCTTGCGGACATTGAACGCTATGATTCTCTAAAATGTATAACGTAAGTGTAGTTCCTACAATAGTAAGAGGGGGAACTACACTTAAGTTATACTTTTTATAGAATCATAGCGTTCAATGTCCGCAAGAAATTCACTAATCAATTTCAAACCGAAATAAAAATTAATTGCACTGTCTAGTCTATTCGATATTATGAAAGTATATATATCTATTAAATAATGTACTAGTAATCGATTCACATAGGGATGATGAGAGCAGAAAGACAGTGTTATGTAGGATACAATTAATGCGATAGGGAAGAGGCACAGACTGTATCGTACGTTTGGAGGGGAGTGCTCGCTAGGTGGGCGCACGTCGTTCCGCAGTGGCGGTGCCGGCATTCTCGAAGGAAGTTGACGATTCCCTGCGCAGAGTCAGCTTTAGTTTCTCGTCCTCATCAAGAAGGTCGTCCTCTAAGGAGATTGCACGGCTGAGTTCGGTGCGCCCGAGCGCGCGGGACTTCCACGATTCTAATCTCATGACCTGTTAGATTAAACTTTATATTAGAACTGTGCTGGGTGATTGGGTTTATCTAAATACGTGCCATTCGACAAAGGAATATAATAAACGGTTTTACCGGGCATATACCTATTAGACTTTCAAGAGAAAGAGAAATAATTTTCTTTAAATTCCTTTGTCGTTTTAACGCTCGGCTCAAATAACACTTGAGACTTACATATATTACTATAAGTAATTAATTATTATTTATTACATATGTATAGTATGTAAGTTTGTTAAAAATCATTAATAGTCACCATTTTGATGAAAGCAAATAAAAAATTTGTCATACATGGATGCCAACCATAGATATCATAACATAATAATATATTATTCTATGTCAATCTAGAAACATAAAAACAGGTGTTCACATTCATTCCATAAAAGGTTTAGCTTGTTCAAGCTGTTCTAATTAGTTTAGGCCAAAATAGGTAATAGAATGTTCAAGCGATCGATGTAAACAACCTATTTATATATTTCAAATAAAAAGTATTTTAGCGTTATGTTTACGTGCACAAAAACATACACAACCTTGAAAAAAAAACTTCGCCCAATTGTAGGCACACACAACAGAAGAAATAAGTGACCAGGGGCCTTATTGTCTAACTTCAACATCTAACGCTATCGCTTTCAAAGGTACGCGTGATTGGCTAGAAACGATGTGTCACGTCATTTCTAGCCAATCACGTTACCTTTAAAAGCAATAGCGACAAATGTAAGGCCCCAGGCTCGCACTACAAGAGCTCGACATACAGACACACAGACACACAGACATATACGACGAATACATGACCAATATACAGAATATCCCGCAATGAGTGAATCACTGTGATAGCTGTGATGGCTGGGCTCGTTTTTTGTCAATAAAAATTTGAAGTCTTTTTTGAATTTCTAGAAAATCTCCAGTTTGTGTCGATTTTTTTGGTACTATTGCTCCAAAATATCTTCTTTAATGTTTTTATTTTACTAAATACTTAAAGAAGTTACACTATCTAATCTACACTTTAGATATACTAAGCAATTAGGAGATATTTATAAAATAAATATTTATTACAAATTTTTACTGTGCCAAGCAAAAGCATCAATTTCAAAAATTTTGCATTTACTGCAGTATTCAAAATGATAAGACACTTCTAAATGTACACACTACAAGGATCATTTGGCGCGTGGATGACATTGACAAGCGGGCGGAGCTGTGAAACAAGGGGTATGGTAGCGGCGCCAGTTCCGATTTTAGATGCAACCAATCCACGCGCCAAAAGAGCCTTGTTGCACTGCAAGTAAAAAAAATGATGTATCAATAATTATCTCTTATTGCTTAAAAAAAAAAACTGACGTATTACGAGGTTGACATTGAACATTCTTGGAATAGGCCAAATAATATTACAAAAGAAAAATCTAAATTCGAAAACAAGCTTATAACATTTACAAATTAAAATAAATGGTTATTTATTAAACTAGAAAATATACCGGGTATAAATATATTGCAATCTTTAAATGAAACCATGTTGATAATTCTGAACACCTTTGTATGTGGATATGTTTCTTTGTATGTCGGTATGTTTCTTTGTATGTGGCTATGCTTCTTTGTATGCTGGTATGTTTCTTTGTATGTTGGTATGTTTCTTTGTATGTTGGTATGTTTCTTTGTATGTTGGTATGTTTATTTGTCTGTTGGTATGTTTCTTTGTATGTTGGTATGTTTCTTTGTATGTAAGTATGTTTCTTTGTATGTGGGTATGTTTCTTTGTATTTGGGTATGTTTATTTGTATGCTGGTATGTTTTTAGTATGTTAGTATGTTTATCTGTATGTGGGTATGTTTCTTTGTATGTGGGTATGTTTCTTTGTATGTGGATATGTTTCTTCGTATGGTGGTATGTTTTTTTGGGAAAGTTGTTCAGTATGATCAGCGGAGTATTTGGTTTCATTTAAAAATAGCAGTCCATGTACACTCGGTATTTTTGTCTCTGCACCGCAATAACATGTGTGTGGCTGTGCCGTAAAAGTATGTAGTGAGTGAGATGCAGTGTGCGTAGTTACACTTACCTTGGTCACATATCTCTTTTGCTGACTGTACTTAAGTAACTAGAATCTAGATTATTTAGGTTCACAAATAAAAGCAAAAAGGAAAGCCGTGCAAAATAAATACTAGTATTAGGTTATTTTCATACCTACAATCACAATATTAATATACATTACTCACTACACAAAACGGTATAATAAATAAAAATGTATCCTTTCTACAACGTTTTTAATTGAGGACATTAAAAATGGACATCTAATTATTTTTCTCGTCAGCTTTAATGTTATAATAAAATTCTGAGCACTTACATACTCAACTCATGTATTATGATAACTAACACCAACGCTTTGTTACTACAATACTGGCGAGAAAAAGAAGCTTACAATTAGATCAGTACAACTGAACTATAATAGTCTACAATATGATACGGAGGCTAAGGGACCCAGCCCTGCAATTTAATCTGCTAGGATAAAACTTGGCATGATTCAAGTAAATATCTTTAGGTAACATTTGAGAAGTGGTGCTCCCCGGCAGGTCATGCAGGAGGGGGTAGAAAAAAAACCGAGACCAGGGGTGGGGGTATAAAAAATTGCCTGTCCTGTTTCTGCAGAGTCCAATGGAACCCTAATTTTATTTTCGAACAATTTCTTCCAGAGATATGGGCTGGTAAGTGAAAAAATGCAATAATTAGCCCTGATGAAAAGTCATTCAAAGAAGAAACAGCCCGGCCGCGACCACTTCTTAAATGCAACCCATAAATATGTACTTCAAATCGTTTCAAGTGTAATCCCAGGAGAATAATGTGCAAGGTTGTATTAACCTCCTTACGAAACACACATAATAAAGAGACGAGCCAGAGTTTCCAAGTGGAATGTGGGACTTACTCGAGCCATCTCCAGGGCTCAGACTCCGGTGAGGTGATCGGTGTGGGGAACTGCATGGATCAGATACATTCATGACGTTGACAAGTGACACAATAAACACAACCTATACAAATGCTGCTTGCTGGTGAAAACCGCAAGGACAACCTCAACAAACCAACAAAGCTGAGCCGCTTTCTTGAAGTAGCGTCACATGTTCTAATGTTGTTTGTTTCACACTTTTGAAATAATGTATACGTTATCCTGTATTTTATACTCTCTTAACTAATCTTCAGCGTACCAAGGTTATCTATCGTCTTCATGTAATCTTACATAAAAGGCAAAAACATTGAAAAAAAAAATCTTATTATTATTTAAATGTATAAAAATAAATTTAAATAATAATAAGTATTTTTTTTCCTTGCTTCAATTTTCCTCAAGCTTAATTCGTGTTCAAATATTAAGTGGTTTGGTTATTGAAGTGACTAAGGGAACGCAAATACCCTCACAGATAAAGCCTGCAATGCTTTTAAAGCGGGTGATAGAAAATATAACTAGGCTATAAAACTTGTGAACTGTGTTTAAAACTGTTAGTATTGTGAGAAACGCGCAAAAATCTGTATTTACATTTTCAGTAAAAACACTAAGCATGAATGAAAACTGTCTATAGCATTTATACAACTGAAACCGAAACATAGAGCTGTAAACTGTACGAGTACAGATAAAACCGCTGCTTGTTTTACTATAGCGCTGCCGAATTCAACGAAATTGAACAAAGAAATCTGTACGTAAATCTGTAAGTGAAAAATAAATATGCTTTTTGCATTTCCTACATAGTAAAAATTGTTGCAGATTTGTACTAGTTCAGTTTTCAGTCCAAGGGTTATTTTACAACTTGAAATCCTTAAAACTCAAATTATTTTAGAGATCTAGTGAAAATTCACTAACATGTTGTGTAAATGTATTCTTCTGTACGGGTTTCGGACTCTATTTGTTTGCTTTGTTTAGGTAATCATTTACTTAACACCTCAACCTCGAATCTGCATGGCCTCCTTGAGTGGATAAATTGTCCATCTGCAGTTCCAGAATAATGTTCTTATTTGTACCGGTCTGCCTTGTGTTTATGAGGCGATGCAGATCAGAATCTGCAGGCTTGCTCGAATGTGCCACACGACCGCCGCACCGGCATCAGCATCGGCATCAGCTATTTAACGTTACAGAGTGAGAAGAAAATGTGTGAGCGAGCGAGAAGCACTCAGACGTGTAACATCAACAATAGCCGGGTGCCATGTGGCACATTAGATCTGACCTATCAAAAGCTTCGGTAATGAATGACTTTGAAACGTATCAATAGAAAAATTAGGGCATCGTCGCTTTTACCTCAGCTTTTAATTCAGCGACTTGTTCCTGCAAGTCGCGCACTTTGTCAGAATCGTCCATATTGTTACGGAGCTCGCCTTCAGTCGCCATCACTTCGTTCTGAAATTTTTAATATGTATAATTATTCCGCGCTCAGTAATATTACTGACAGCACTCCGAGCTAAAATATCGTTCCTTCATACGTTATTAGTGTCCTTCCGTTCCTTCACACATTAGTAACGTCAAACGTTAAGCTAGGTTAAGACGAAGCCAGTGTTGGCTGTCAGTAACTGGCAGCCAGCGCTGGCTTGTTATTAGCCTCGTATAAACAGTTTTTCAAGACAAGCCAGCGCTGGCTGCTAGCACTGGCGGAAATAGAGCGCCGGCCTATTTTGTTTACATAGAAAAGGTATCTATGCACCCTGGGTGTCTGCCCTGTTTGTGTGGTGGTCAAGTCAGTGTTGTTTATTTAGTATAGGGGCCTTATTGTCTAAAGGCATAAAGGTAATTATTTGTTAGAAATGATGTGACACTTTGAAATCGATGGCGTGGCGATAGATGTTGAAGTTAGACAATAAGGCCCCTGGTGCTATTAATATTAAAACTATTAACGTAAATTATTATTAATTATGTTGGTTATTTATTTAGACATTATTTGTACTTTATAACAAAAAGAAAAAGGAAGGTGAAGGTTTAATACAAAAGCATTTTTAACATACGTGGTTTTAAAGGCACGAGCAAAAGTAGTGGTGTACGCATGCACACGTAATTGCTTAGCCGGATTTTATGAATAAACATACCTAAATGGAATTGGCAAGTTGTTTGTGTATAGTTAAGACATCATCATAGATAATGAACTTGTAAAATATGAGATAGTGTTGATGACTCAATTGATTAATATGAGTAAAAAGTACACGAATGAAAAAGGCCTATAGTTTAACCGCTTACCAAACGGTATACTAAAACTTTACCTATATAAGGTGGCTTTTATTGATATATCCAAATCATACTGTAGACTCGGTAAGTGGTCAGGACCAGTTCAATGACCGTTATTGCAGAATACAAAAAAATTCACCTTCAACTATTTCCAGTGTACGTCGTATACCATTTTCCTTGCCTGTCTAGTCAAAACTTTGTTTCCTTTCGGCATCTTGGTAACTAAATTGCAGTTCACAAACACAGAAAATAATAAAATAATACGCTCTACAAGGCCCCGGAGATGTGCGGTAACAGCGCGGGAAACAGTGCGAATAACAAACCAATCACAGTTGCGTGGCGCCTGCCCTCCCGTCGCGCCCCCTTCTGTTCTCCAAACAGTCCCAATAAATGACTTATGCGCACTACTTTTGCTCGTGCCTTTAAGACCGTGCCGATGCCTGTACTATTGAAAATGTGAATATTCGGATTATTAATTCTTAATTCGCCATATTGACGGCACATTCTAATAATAGGATTGTAGTAAGATGTGTTATTTTTATAAACGTTGTGAGGGATAATTCTGGGATTTCGAGAAACATAACGTATATTAAAAGCCAAGAAGTGGAAGCAAAGCAAGTGAGTCAATCCTACTGTGTAGAATTTTATAGAGATAAGTCATATCACTGAATTGGCGGCGTGATTGCAACGGCATTAAGTAATACCTCTTCAAACACTTTTTGGTAGTGAGAGCTCAGTCTTTAGCGCGCCAAAACGTTACTAAACGTTCGTTTCTGTTAGTAATTTTAGTATGTAAGTATACTAGTTAAATTCTGAAATCAGAATTGCGAACAAAACCAGAACACTGACCTTAAGTTTATATTCTGAAACCTCGGTTTCTAATTCAGCTATCCTCTGTGCGTCTTCCATATTCCTGATGTTAGCTTGCATAGAGTCGTATTTGGCCTGAAACAAAATTAACTATAAAATATGTTCCTTATTTTATAATTCACGTGGATTAGCTGATGATGATGATGATGATGATGAGGTAGGACGCCTGCTGGGCTCAGGCGGATGGGCGGCTCTCTATTTGGAGCTATTCCGTCCAATTCCCATTGTTTAGAGCTTTGGTATCCTAATGTGCCAGGGGCGTCCCCTCCTCATATCTTCCGCTTCTTTTAATAAATCTAAGTATATTTGAGTACTCAAGATACTTGAGATCTTCCTCCTTGATGTGGTCATCACCAAGTATCTCCCATCTTAGGCTAGAATATATGAAGCATTCTCCTAAGTAATGTTTTAGTTTCCTCCTCGCCGCAGTGCGGACACGAGGGATCCTCCTGTACCTTCACTATTGACAGATGTCTGTTCAGCCTGCAGTGGCCAGTTAGAATACCTACCAACAAAGGTCGGCAGCCCTCGATGTTCCTCCATACATTTGACGATTCTTCTGAAGCCAGGCGGCTTATTACCTTGTTAATGACGTTTCCAGGAATAGGTCCTATGAACCTGTCCTCAGCACCTTCTCTAGCTAATTCGTTTGCTTTTTCATTACCTTCAATGCCTGCATGCCCTGGGACCCAGGCTACTATTATTTCAGTTTTTTCACCTAGCTTATTGAGCGTATTTTTACACTCTCTTATCAGAGCCGATTTATTTACTGGATTTTAAAGCGCAAAAAGTGCTGCTTGGCTATCCGAGTAAATAATGACCGTTTTCTCGTTTATGTCTAACCTTGAAAGTACCATACTGGCGCGTTCCATAATGGCAAAGGTTTCTGCCTGAAATACGGTAGCTAAGGTACCTAGTTCTTTCTTAATTCTTAGTTTAATTGTTCTTTCTTTATTATATATAATTATTTACAACAAAAAGAAACACAGGCGAGCTTATCTCTGAAAAGAGATTTCTTCCAGAAAACCTTAGTGGGAGAGCGGACACTATAATAATAAAAATAAGTAATCATACGTACGTAAACTACAAATAAATTATTAAAATGTTTCGATTACTTACCCAATTTTGTTTTCTTTTATTGGCAGTTTTGGTCTTATCATCTTATAGATGATAGAGCGAAATTTAAGATTACACAAAAATAATATTGCATAAATGATTTTTTCATTATTTCATTAGTACCTTGCTCTCTAGATCAGCGTACTTGTGCTGGAACTCTCGTTGTCGCGACTGCAGCGCCCTCTCTCGCTGTAGAGCCGCGTCGAGAGCGTCCCTCAGTTGCCTCGCTTCCTCGTCCTGTCTGCGGAGTTGGTTTGTCGACACTTGCACTTGGGTCTCTAGCTCCATCACCTTAGAAGCAAACAGACGTATCTATTAATAAATTCACGTCACTACTTGTGAAAGTTTTGCCTAGCGACGCTTCGTAAACTTTTTAATCACGGAATAAGGAAACAAATAAAATTTGAAATTATTATTTTTCTGGTATGTTTAGAATCGCAGGAAGCTCGCCTCCTATTTTGTTTTCTTCATCATCATACGAGTGTCATCTTCAAATTGAAGTTTCAATGTCAGTAGACCAACTTGCTTGCGATCCATTGCAGTGTTTTTCAAGTCTCTAAAACTTAATTACTTTGCAAATGCCCGAAAAAGGGCTGACCCGTTTACAGGCAACCATTTAAGGACTCTGACGTTCATAGTATTTTGCGCAGAGTCCACATTTCAAATGCCTACTTTGTTTCGAATAAAATAAATATATAAGTATGTTTTCAATATATTTTGGTTCATTTTATTACCTTGAGCCTCAACTCCTTGAGTTCGGTGAGTGCCTCGACCTCCCGGATCCTGGTGGTCATCAGTTCCTCGTCCAGTTTCTGAACGTCGCCGGAGCGTCCCTCCCACGCTCGGAGCAGTTTTTTGGGGGTCGCCATTATGTCAGACACTACATTCGAGGGCACCGGCGATGGGGTCGCCTCCTGTCTGTGTTCCTGTCGACAAATATATAACGGATAGGGTTCATTTGGCCCTTTATCATCAGCCATAGTTAATATGCACAGTGGGCGTTTCGATAGGAAATGTTAGTTTAAATTATAACACGAAGTTCGGTAAGTGATTTTTAATGCACTGGATAATAATTTACAATCAAAATTAATTCACTCATTCAAACGACAATTGGCTTTAGGGGATAGCGGGAGCCAAAGTCAGTTTTATTCCAATGTGAGTTAGCGCTTTCTCTCTATTGATTGGTCCGCGTTCGTGCTTCTGATAGATTAGCGTCTAGATTACCAAAGAGGTCGAACGCATAATTTATGAAGAAGTTACTGGCCGGTTAGGCTGTGGCGGCAATGCGCAATGAAAAAAAAAAGCTGTGTGTATTCTTCTTTTTTTTCATTTGTTTTTTCCCAGAAATTTTCACGCTAGTCTTCGCTAATAGTCCCCTGTCAAATGTACAAAAATAGGTTCCCGTGTGCTCCTTGATGATGCAAGTGTGGAAGTAGTCTCAATCTCTTCGTTTGACCTTAGAGAAACATAATTTCGATGGTGTCACTCTTGGAAATGTTGCGCTTGGGTGCTGCCCGCAAAAAACAAAATGGCCGCCGTCGCAAACACGTTTTCCTATTTATATCAGTAACGGTTGTGATTACGGAAAAAAGTTTGACACAAAAAATGTAGCTTAGCAGATTTTAAACACAAAAGGTTATAACAACTTTTTATGTAGGATCGACCGTTTTCTCATAAAAAGTACTTTTATATTTAAAACAAATTAACATGAATATGTCTTAGTATGGGGGTATGGCAAGTGAATATTTACATGCTGGACATTATTTAATAATTTAAATAAATTATAATTTAAATAAATAATGTCAATCATGTTAATATCATAGACAAAACCTTTGCCATAAAGATAGACTTATCTCTTATTTCAAGATTGTTAATAGCTTCCAAAAGCAGACCTGATAAAGATTTGAGGCACAATTTAAGCAACTACGAGTTTTCAGCACTATCGAAGGCGTTGTTTGCAGTTGACGGGAGTATGCACCATTGTCTAGCTAAATACAAACTTACGGATGCTCTAGAATCAATGCAAGAGATACCTGCCGAATAAAACGAAGATGATCATGCTTCCACCACACGTGATATTTTAGAAGAAAATGAAGAGCTACAGGGAAAAGCTGTGATAGTAGATAGCATGTCACACAGTGAAGACATGTAGTGACCTCGGTGTAAGCTTCAGACCATGGATCGGACAACAGGATCATTTGCTGGCAAAGGTAAAATAAAGTGGGGGGAAGCTTTTAATTCCGCAAGTAATACGCTGCTAAAAGCTTTGGCTAAATTAGGGCCTACACTGTCACTCACTGATGGTCTCCAAGCCGACACGGCTACGGCGACTGCTATTGGCGAGGGTGTGATGGGCTTCGCTGGTGTGCCCGAATGTGGCTGACGTAACCAATCTTGGCTTTAAATGTTCGTCCGCATATACCACATTTGAGTATTCCGTTCTCGTAGTTGTAGTCAATAGCCACAGGTGGTCGGGCCTTGAGTTGGTCACGCTTGGAGTCGAGATCTGCTCGTCTTTGTGCTTCAAAGCTAAAAACATTTGTTTGCACAAGATGTCTCCACTCTGGTCTTTGAGCTGCGTGTTCCTCCCAGGTCTCATGGGGTATATCGCAACTCTTCATATGTCTCTTCAACACGTCCTTGAAACGAAGAAACTGGCCTCCCTGTTTGCGCTTGCCTTCTCGGAGCTCCGAGTAGAAGACACGCTTCGCCAGCCTCTCATTAGACATGCGCGAGACATGGCCACACCAGCGCAGTTGCCGTCGCATGATATAAGATTCAATGCCGCCAACTTTAGCACGGCGCAGCACTTCTGTGTTCCGAATGCGATCAGACCATTTTATATTTAAAATTTCACGAAGACATTTGAGATGGAACCTATCTAACTATACCTAACTATATCTAACTATAACCTATCTAACTATATAGTCACTCACTAAAGATGTCAGAACTAACTTGGAAGCGTTATTTTGTCAGCTTTATCCCCAATCAACACTGACCGACATAATGAGCTCTGCGATGGTTGTTTTTTACACAGATACAATGACAAGATGAGAACCTCCCTCCAACAAGATCTGCACTGGATTCGGCGTTGCTAAAGGCTCACCTTCAGTGTTTTGAGTGAAATCAGGACGTAATTCAGCATCCCAATAACCCACCACCCTCAGATTTTGGATGGAACAAAGTAGGAAGTGCATACGAGCCTGTTGCTTGTACCAACCCTTGTGCACCAGAGCTTATCTTGGAACTTTGTCGCTGATCATGCTCCAAAAGGGATTGCTCTCCTCTACGTACATGTCAGTCAAATGGACTCCGGTGTACTGAAATGGGCAAGTGCTAAGGTATCCCGGCCGTTATGACAATATGGAAGAGTGCGAGCTAGACGATGATGAAGATTTAGGCCTAAGTAACATTTGCATTGAAAGTGACGATGATTGTAATCAAAAATGTAATTGTAGGAGTGACAAGTATTATTGTCTACACTATGTCTACAAAAATCTGTTAACATTGTAATTCTTCCACACTATTTTCATAAAAGGTTAAACCATAGTGTTACTTTTTATCTTTCAATTTCCTACGGCACAGCATAAAGGAAAGGGGATGTTTTTTAATGTATTAGTATTTAATTATTGTTATTATTATGTAGGTACACTTTTCAGTCTAGGGGCCTATAGGTACCCTGGTCATTTGAAAGGCATTTATGGGACCGAAGCCAACATTGAAGAGGCCTTTGGTACCATTTAATATAAATGTGGGATGGCTGCATCCATGGAGGCCTCTCCTTAATGTATCATTGAGATACACTAACGGACAATCCCCCACAGTTGCCAAACTATTGCCAGGAAGAAAGCGACTTGGAGTGGGCTATGAGGATGGGATGCCAAATCGGCCGGATAACAGGGCTATGGAGTGAGATAACGGACATCTGCCTCGAAAATCTCTCACAAATTTAAGTATATCAGATGGTGACTTGCTGTTTGATAACTATCCAGCAGGATAGCCGTTGTGGGCCCCCATATCTAGCCAGGCGGGCGGCCAGGGGGCAACACTATGTAAGCAGCTAAGGTTGTTGAGAGGTGGGTCTGCGGGGCACAAGATCCTTATATAGTCAAGTACCCCCGGCGTTGTAACATTTACACTTTCATCCTGGAGCAGAGGTTCCGCTCTTGCATCCCCACTTTGGCCGGCTGGTTAACGCAAGCTGTGTGTATGTGTGTGTGTAAGTGCATGTTTGATAGTGTCCCCTGGAGGTAGGGTCTGTGGTGTAACCACTCACCATCGGCTCGCCACAAGCCGCACTGTGGTGACTGATTGCACTGAACGTACTGGACGTACCAGAGGGCGCTGGGGTCGTCGCATTATCATTTTTTTTTATTAAATTATAATAAGGATTATCCAGTGGCTATATAAATAATGTCATGCAAGTAAATTTGCGCTTGCAAAAGCCTCATACTGTGACATTAATTTTTATTTAAGAAAAAAAATTAAATTACTTTTTATGTGAAAACGGTTGATCCTACATAAAAAGTTGTAATAACCTTTTGCGTTCAAAATTTGCGTAGCTACATTTTTTGTATTAAACTTTTTAACGTAATCACAACCGTTACTGATATAAATAGGAAAACGTGTTTGCGACGGCGGCCATTTTGTTTTTTGCGCGCAGCACCCAAACGCAACATTTTCAAGAGTGACACCATCAAAATTATGTTTCTCTAAGGTCAAACGAAGAGATTGAGACTACTTCCACACTTGCATCACTAAGGAGCACACGGATGTACATTTGATAGGGGACTATAAGTTATTGCAAATAATAATTAAAAATGAGTTCGGGTAGTGATAGTGATATGTGAAAATACTCGTGAAAACGTAGTAAATGATGCAGTTAATGCGGTGCAACAATTATTACCACAAAATACCAGGTACGCATAGCTTTTTCTTTTTCTCACAGGTAATGAGTGTAAAAATAGTGTGTATCAATCGGGGCCAAGGTATTTTGTTCTCGGGCGGCGTATAACGCCCTCGACGTACAAAATATTACTTGGGCCCCTTGTAA
The DNA here is from genome assembly GCA_934047225.1 of Ypsolopha sequella. Taxonomy (NCBI): domain Eukaryota; kingdom Metazoa; phylum Arthropoda; class Insecta; order Lepidoptera; family Ypsolophidae; genus Ypsolopha; species Ypsolopha sequella. The sequence continues at coordinate 13,785,689 of OW203983.1, forward strand.
CACAAATAACTATTGCATTTATTGTTTTTAGCTGGGAGCTACTTGTTTTAGGATTATAGTCTTTTCTTGTGGCTTCTTTCTAAAGGCATTAACGATGTGACATAATATGGAAATCTGTAGCAGAGCAAGAAAGATTATGTGTAACATAAGAGTAGCCTCGAACCTGCAAATGCCTCTGCCAAGACTCTGACAGTTCCGTGACACGCTGTCGTAGATCCTTCAGCGAGAGGTTGGCTTCGGCCTCGCGCAGCTTCACAGCTATGAGCTCGTCCTGAGAACACAAGTTTTGCCATTTATGATTTATTTACTACAAATCGTTGGTCTAGATGTGAGAGAGAAAAAACAGTAGGTTTGCATATACGAGGTATCACATCTAGACCGACGATTAACACTCAATTTCAGAGGAAGAGAGCCCACGACCAAATTTTTTGTCTCTTAGGTCAAAACCGTATAAAATCGTTACACTGAACAGCTAAGATAGTTGCATAAGCATAAATAAGATATAAAAAAGTAATTACACGATTTCTTCTCATTTTTCATGAATATATTAGTTGAAATAATGGCAAGCGAAGAAGTTTGTTTGATGGTCGATGGTTGGTATGAACATAATAAGCCATTGGGACACTCGTGCAGCATAGAGTCCGTGCTGCCACTGAAGTCCGTTTCAAAAAGAGCATTAAAGTTATTGGATTACCCCATTCGTGAAGTGCAGATTCCTAAAAAATCGTTAATTCACGACTTTGGAAAATTCAAATACTTTGAAGAAGCACTTAAAAATCCATTTTTGGCTGAGAGCTGATTTTTGGGCGCGGTAATAATCTATGAATACGTAGCAAACCTGAAGGATCGACCCTTAACACCCTTAATTCTCGTGATTGCTAAAACAAACAGTGCCGATCGCGGCTCGGAACCATCTTGAAGATTAAACGGTAAACGACGAGTGGAGTGGCGCCTCTGTCAAAGAGTATACCTGTAGATGCGCGACGTTGTTGTCGACCCTCTGCCGCCGCAAGCTCTTGTTCTCATTCTCGAGCTCAGTGATCCTGCCCGTGAGCTCTCGTTCTGCCGCTTCCTTCTCTGCTGCGTCCAGTCGCGCTCTCACCTGGGAAATTTGTATTTTGTGACTATCCGGTCTGCTTTTTGGGTTTATCTATTAGAATTTAGACCGGAAAAATGGCTTTTAAAATGGCTTTTTCTTTTTAAAGTAAAATAGGTAAAACTTATCAGTATGAGCGAAACAGCATTTAAAATGTTACAAAATGTAACAAACCAGTTCTCGTTGGAGACACCGCGCCAACTCCTCGCCCTTCGCTCCTCGACTCTCCGTACCTTCCAGCGACGACTGCCGGGAATTGTTCTACGGGAAAGAAAAAACAAATTAAATAATATTTTTAACACCGACTGCCTAATTTGGGCAAAACAAAAATACCTTTAAACTAGCAAGGGCATGAGTTGCCTAAGAAGATGTCCGCTGAAATAGAATAGCACAGAGCAGTGGAACAAACTAGGGCCACAAAAATAAACGGTTAAGTGCGAATAGGACTCGTTCTGGGGTGGTCCAAATTTTCGTCTTTTTCTAATTTACCCCTTCCATGTGTTCTCTATAGCTTACAACGAATACTTTTTTTTTAGTTTCTAAGTGTGCTCACACGTTTTAAAATTTGATTTTTTGGTGGTAACAAAAATTAAATTTAATGCGAAAAGTTATCATTTAAATATAATAATAATTACTTTATTTACTGAGAAAAAGTAATAACAGTACCTAGATTTATAAAATTAAGACTTCTGTATTTTAAACTTTCTGTAACTCAGCCTGTTTTATTTTGACACAAGAGCTCAAATTTTGGCAAAAGGGGAATTCATTTGTGTTATGTGATGTATTTTTATTTTCAAGCGCGAAGTGCAGATATTTCTTTAAAATGAAAATGTTTTTCAGTATCTATCTTTCTGCATTTAATTAAATTTTTAATATCAATATACAATATTGCTCAATGTATGGGAATTGAAAATTTTAAACCTGTGTGAGAATCCCAGAAATAGAAAAAAAAAATAAAATTAGTACATTACGATACGATAGCGATGAAAGGTTTTCTGACGAGTGTGAGTTTGCGGCACGAGCCGAAGGCGAGTGCTGCAATCACACGAGTCGAGAAAAAGTTTCTCGCACGAGTTTCGTATAATTTTTTATAGCACAAGTGCGGAAAATGCCGAGTTTACGCACGCGTCATTTTACGCACAGTTTGCTATAAAATAATTTATTTGTTTTAAATTACAGAGAACACATTGAAGGGGTGCCCTGTGGTAAATTAGAAAAATACCAAAATTTGGACCACCCCAAAGGTTCCTTACACATGAAATAAGTCAGACTAGAATAATTTGATACTTCAAGCCGGTCCTGAGAAGGAGGTTCTCGACATACGGACGACAAAGTGATCCTAAAACAGTTCCGTTTTTCCATGATGAGGTGCGGAAACTGAAAAAACAACTATTTTCATTTCAATAACGTCTACTCTCGCCACTGAGAAAGAACATACCTCGGCTATGGTCATCTCTAGCGAGCGGATCTCGTCTTGCGCCACACCCAGGCGTTGTTGAGCATCCATGTTGGCTCGCCTTAGAGCCTGCACCTCGCGGGCGAGAGCAAAGGTCGCTTCTTCACCCTCGGCCTGACAGAGTAGACACCACGTTGAATTAAGGTGGATGCGATAGAACGCGTTCACAAACTTATAATCGTTTATGCTTTACATTTTAAATCATCCGGCACAACTTACGCTTTAAGGTTGCTGTGCAGAATCATTTACAAAGTAATGTATTAAATAACACAACTTTGCTAGAAAAGCCCAATTAACATTAAACTATGGTCGCTAAATGCCATAAATCACATTTATACAATAATTTTTATTCAAAAATAAGAAAAAATATCATAGGTTTTCCCTCAGCTGCCATAGAAAAAGCCCTAAGTGTTTATGACGTATTTTTTGGTTTGATTTTAATAAGACTTGAACATTTCTTCAGATTATGTCCATATAAACCCGAGTTTTATAATATAACACATTCAAAACTATTTTTATTATTCCAAACTATTCCATTTTCTTTTTCAATAATTTAATGTGGGTATTTTATTACGATGATCGTATACATACAAAAACAAAGCACATGTTAAAAAAAAATTAAAATCAGCCTGGACATGACCACAAACACCTAAGGCTTTTTGTATGCAGAAATTTCAATGTTTTCTTCAAATTTGAGCAATAAAAGAAAAAAAAAACATGAATTATCTATCGTTTCCATTAAGTACTTTGTATATGTTATGTTTTCAACTGCGTTATCCTACCAGCAAAAGTGGTAGGATAACGCAGTTGAAAACTGCCAGCGACACAACACTTGTTTGACATTACTCACCTTATTTTGAGCGTCCAGTCTTTGTCTTTTCGATGTAGAAAAAAAAAGACGGAACGCTTAAATTGAGTTTATTTCTGTCAAATACGTGAAATCGTGTTACACCGAATCGACACCATTGCGATCAAACTCAGTAAATCATAGATATCATAATATCTATATTTAGTAAATGCCTTGGACGAAAAGGTAAATGTATATAAAAGTATGACATTTAACATGGACGAAATATACGAGAGGACTGACAACCGCCGAAGAGCATTTAATTTTTATAATTGATCTTATGATTGCAGTGAAAACGAACTTTTTATAAAATGCACCTAAAATTGAGAGTCTTGAAGAATAAATGATATTGATAAAATCTGTCTAATTATGTCTTTTTATTTTTTAGGTAAATAGTTCAGATATAGCACTGATAGCGGCCCAGCGCATTATGTTCGGTAACAAATATGTACATCAGGATACCGCCAATAGATGTTTTACAAAAACACGCAATTACGAGCAAAATTTACAAATATCTAATTAAGAGCCGTTTAGCAGCTGGATTGTGAAAAAACTCGCCTTTTTCTATTAAATCGTAACAGTTAAATTCAAAATTTTCTTAATAGTTATTCAACAAAGCCTTATTATTGTACATATGTATTGTGTATACTGCAACCCCAAAGTTTCCATTGGTTTCAGTAAATTAAAATTATAAAATCCTAAATTTTAAAAATTTTAGGTTTTATATTTTAAAATTCTAATTTACAGAAACCAAAAAATTTTGCGATGACAGTTTACAAAAACATAGGTAATAAAGGTTTTGTTGAATAAATATTTAGCAAATTTTTAATTAAAGTTTGCTTTTTAGATTAATTAGAAAAAGGCGGGTTTTTCACAATCCGGCTCCTGACAGGTTTTTTGACAGTTCTTTGGCAAACTTTGTACGGCTGATGCTAGACCACTCATGTTTGGACTGTAATGAACGGTATTAATTGTGGGTACATTCTGACTGAAGAAATTTTTTGGCATTTGACGGCTGTCAAAGTTTGATACTAGCGAAAATTCGTCCGATTCGCATTAAATTCAGTTTCTACACGTTATTAACTTCGGAAATTATTGTCACAAAAGGTCTAACGGACTGCGTGTGGGCGCATCGAGCAAAGGGTGCAGATAAAATCAGTTCTTTTAGTAACTATATATGTGTATGACCTCCATGACCCCCCCCCTGTACAGCGGGCGAGATATTAGTGGTGACATCTAGGAATAATACAGGATTTTGGCTTTCTAGCAGAGTACGTTTTTTTGTATGGGGTTGTCAGTCCTCTAGTATTTCGTCTATGTATTTAAGAACAAAAAGCTTTTTGATTTGTAAATATATATACCCCTCACATGCACAATAAATGCTGACCATATACCTTGTCAACTTGTCCCCGCACCAGCCGTTCAGCTAACGCCGAACTTTCCTTTTCTAGTAGCTCCACTCTTTGTTTGAGGAGCCGATTCTCTTGTCTGAGACACTGGAACAATTAATAAATATGATAAAATATACTTTAAGTTTATTATTCAATTACATTAGAAAGACGTCAATTGTTCAACATCTTGCGTACAAAGAATTCTGTCAACAATCGAAACGGGATATGTATGTATTGATTATTTATTGACTCAATATTAAGAGATAGTTACCCGAAGCACTGCGATGTCCCCTTGTTCCTTCGTCTTGATCACTGTGTATTCTTTCTCCAGTTTCTTCATCTTCTTCTGATTTACTTTAATCGAGTACGCGAGACTCATGAACGCGTCCGGATCCGCTTCCGCTTTCGCTGGCAGCTCCTTTTGTATGTACTGTAATTTAGACAATAGTTAACACACCTGCCTTTCAAGTTGGTAGGTTCTATAGTTTCGGATATTTCGTTATGATTAAGTTTTATTTAGCTTTTATATGTATGCATTAGAGGTACATACAATATGTAAAAGACACCAATTGTACAAGGTACCGCAAAAGTAATGTCATAATTTGAATTGGCTACCATTTTTTTTGTGAATGAAAAAAAGAGCTCTGTTTTCATAAAAAAATCATTTGCAAGTGTAAAGTTGATGACATTAATTGGAAAAAATTATATCGCTCAAATGGTCACTTCCCAAGTTGATGCATAATTGCGCTCGTTTTACGGCATTTTGAATGACTCATATTTATATCTCATTTCATTCAAAATATACGTACCTTTAATATACTTTCCATGTCCAAACTGAGCAGGTCATTTTTGCCGAAGGTGAGGAGAGCCAAGGCTACCATGAAGACGATCTCTATGCCCTCAGAGAGAAAGACGTCCATGACGCGACAAGCGAGCGGCAGTGACAGCGTCGTCGTGAACAGTGTCAGGAACCAACTACTTGCGTAGATTGACGTGCTGAAGCTCTGCAATTTACCAGCCATATTGTTATGAGCAGTGAAAATAAATACTCGAAATTTTTGACAAGCCGGAGTAGCTTAGGCGCCGATAAGTAGAAGATGGCGATCTGTCTGCGAGACGGACTCTAGGGTTAAAATAAAATTCTAATATTATTATTACAAAAAAATAGCTTCCGTAAAATTAAAAAAAAAAACGCCGTCAGAGAAAGCGTGCAAAGCACGTTTGTATGCATGGCCGACTATGCACTCGCTCGGTTTGAAATCGCACCAGCACTGATATAGGAGGCTTGTTTTTGTATACGGTGATTGATATAGCCAAATTCATACTGGAGACCTTGTAAGCGATCAGTAACAATGTTCAATGACCTTTCTATGAAAAATAAAAATATATTTAAAGATTCCTGACTACCTATAATTTATTTTTTAATTATTTACTTATAAAACAAATATATAAAAATTACCCATTAGTTCCCATAAAAAGTGAATTCAGCATGTATTTACTAAATAAACTATATTAGGCGAAAAGTAAAATATAAAAGCTTAAGATTTTAAATTTAAACAGTAGTAAGTTGGCTAAAATGCTAACTTAGGTAGCTTTTTAAGGTCGCCGGTAGAGGCATGAAAGATATCTAAGTTTGACTCGATTGTTTGTTTGACACTAATTGACTCGAGGTTTTTCGTAAAAAAATATAAGGGCACAAAATAATTTGTCGTGTTTTGCAAAAAATAAGCGCTGTAAAGAAGATCCTGTTAATATAAAAATTGATGATGAATTTGGATAATGCAGTTGGATAGGCCACACCTTACAAAGAAGCCCTGAACATATTCCTAGGCATGCCCTCAACCTTCTAAAGATCACACGTATAGTTGGCTGTCCCAAGGAAACGTGGCGATTGGCGACGCACGGTCAAGAAAGAAGCAGACGCTCTTGGCCTAAGCTGGAGCGACATGAAGCATGCCGCTAGTGATACAGGCAGATAGAGAAAAATTGTATCTGCCCTCTGCCCCACTGTGTTTGCATGTTTGCAAAAAGGATAAATGAATCTTGGTCGTGAACACTCACTGAGTCCCCAGAATGAAGTTGGCTGTATCAATAAAAGTCATCTTATGTATGTAGTGTACTTCACCTGCGACTGGAAGTGCACATGCAGGTCCGGCAGCAGCTCTTGCACCAGGTTCTCGAGCTGGAACATGCACAAGCCCAGCTCCGCCATGCTTGGCTTGAACATGTCACGCATGCGGTGCTGCTGCATTATCTTCACCAGTACTGCGAAAGCTTCCTCTTCCGGCATCTGGAAGCGCAACGTTTCGTCTAACCTATGAGGTAAACAGGACAGCAAACGAGCACATCGAGGGTGTCAGAGGTGTGTCCAGAGGGTCGTGAGCCCTTTTTTCACCGTCAATTTCACCGCTAGAGAGCCAATCAACAACGAAGACAAGAAATAAGTCCCGATCTTATTTCTCAAGCCACTCAGCAGTCGGGGTTCGGGCGGCCGAAGGTACGGGCCTTGATATAAATATCTTTGCCCGGGCATCATCTCCGCGGGCTTCAACATGCGGTCCGGGTGCTGCCAAGATACTGTGATGTTGGTGGCACTGGAGAGTGAGGCCCTTTAGTCTTCATGGCTACCGGTGGTACGTCACCAGCAGCGCAGTCCGTCTTGACTCACTCACTGTCTTCGGAGCTGCCGGCAGATGTGTCGCTCACAGCTCCCTGGAGTACGGTCGTCCAGTTGGTGATCGGTCGTAGTTAGGGGCGAGATTTCGTAGGTGGTTGTGTAAGCTGTGGTCGGCGCGGTAGAATACCGCGCCAGTCGGCACACAAACTCACTCAGGGTCTCAACCCCCGTGTCGGTGGCGATCATTGTGTTCCGCGCGTATCGTCCTGCTTAAGCCAAGCCGCCTTTATCCTGATTGGCAGCAATACCAGGACGACGCACCCGAGGTTCATGAACGAGTGTTCTTCACATTTTTTGTGAAATTGTTAGTTGAAAATATTATAAATAAAGACATTGTGTGCAACTTAACATAATTAGATATTGGGAAACTCGTGCAAAATTATAACGATATGAACGAATACTGTCCCAATGTCTCAAATTATGTTACTGTTGCACAAAATACTATCTAAATAATCTTATGTTACCTGCATAAGTAGTAGCCCGACAATGAACCCGGAGCCCTGGCAGTAGCCGACCTCGCGGTCGTGCAGCGAGTACGCCTTCATCACGTTGAACAACGACTCCTGGCCGAGGCCGTCCTTCTCCTTGAAGAAGTCATGCTCGGGGTAGGTGCGAGCGATGTCGCGCCTGATCACCTTCTCGCAGGCCGACTTCGCCTGCCAAATAAGTGGAGCTGCTTATAATGGCATAGCCACTGTATGTAGACTTACATAATTATGGACCTACTGATTTTAAAGGTTCCGTACCCGAAAGGTTAAAAACTCCCTGCCTCTGTCCGTCCGTCACAGGGGTCTACAGCTTCGGCCGTTATATTTAGCCAGTTGAAATGTTCACAGAATAAGTTTTACTATACTATGACCTCTATCACAGCAAATAACAAAACTTGTAAAAAAAACATGGTGATTACGTAAAAATATTAGGGTTCCGTACTCAGCGGGAGCCTCGAATAAAATTGTTTATTAAGGCGCTACCATTTTAGCGGCTTGTGTTTGTTGCATTTTGTGGTATCTAAATTGTTGTTATTTACTATCATATTTTTAGGGTTCCGTACCTGAATTATGTGGTGGTACGGAACCCTTTGTGCGCGTGTCCAACTCGAACTTGCCCAAGTTTTTCCTTTTCAGTACAAAATATAGGAAACGTTTACGCCCAGTTATTGAAGGAGGTTATCAAGATTAACTTTTAAAAAAATATTGGAAGTCTGATCAGGGAGTCTAGTTTAAGAAAAGCAAGGAAGAAGAGAGAAATAAGTATAAGAAAATGGAACGCATAAATAACTTTTGTTTATCCTTTAGGATAAAGGACTTTTTTGTTTCAGACTAGTCTAAATAAATGGCATTGAAGAAGTGTAAAACACATATACTCACTCCTTTATTCCAGATGGGAAGGCAAAGACCACAGACATATATCTGCTGCGATTCCGACACATCTCTTCCCCCTAAATACACATCCATCAATCTAGTCATACATTAAGCTCTTCTGTACTAGTTGCTCCTGACTTTGCCCTTCATTATGATACCAATTTGGTCGGCATAAGTCCTTCTATGCCGACCCCATCGAACTTTATCTTCCACTTTATCATTATCTTCCACCATACGTTTCTTTTGTCACTCTGCTTTCATTCATACTTCTTCTACACCTTCTTTCAGGCCGCAACATATATTTTTCACTCTATCATTTATAACGAAACCACCACCAACCTTAATGTAAGAGGCATAGAGCTTCTTTTCGGGCGAGGTGTCAACGCCAGCCAGGAGTTGCCAAACGATACCCCTGAAATGATGCGGCACGCCTTGCCGGACGAGGTCCCGGACGAACTGGTTCCGTCGCTTCCACTCTGTCTCCCAGTTGCTGACGATGCGTCCCCAAAGGCCCCAGAGGTCCTCTTCACCGCCGATAGAGCTGCCGCTGTTTCTTGTGTCCGTTTCATGGCTCGAACTCGTCGCTGTTCAAAAAATTTAGATGTTACTCAATATACAGGCTCGAAGAGAGAAGCTACGATAAGCTTTCTACTTTAGTCCACACTTTCTTCCGACTAATACACATGCGGTGTTAATAAGGGTAGATCCAGGATTTGATTTTCGGTCGGAGAAATTCTGATGTCGCTTAAAAAAAAGTTTTTAGGCGCCTCTTTCCAGCGTCATTGGAAAATGACTCTGTTGATAAAATTATTTCTCTGAAACAGTATGTTTAATCCCATCAAAAACATTTCATATAAACTAGGTCACTAAGACTCATAAGTTCATAACGCTTTCACTGTTAAACAGTTACCAGATCTCATGTAAAGTCAAGTCCTTAACTCTACAAGGCCTAACTCTACAAACCCTACATCTTGATCAAAAAGTATGGCTTGGCCGTTTCGTGGCCGCCAAACAGACACTCTCATGTAATATAATACTATGTCATGCAATAGTTTCATGAAACGGCCAAGCCATACTTTTTAAGCAAGATGTAGGGTAGAGTTAGGGTTTGTAGATTTAAGGACTTGGCTTTCTTGTGCAGCTTTCTTTTAAATTGCATAGAGTTGGCAGATCTCATTACAAATGTACGTATCAAGGATATTTAGAATTCTGTGTATCTACACCTACATGAGCGATTGCCGGAATCTGCCTCAGAGCTTAGTTAATTTCGAGTATCAATTGTCATAAGAATGAGACAACAAGTCGATATCGAGAATTCGAGATAAATAAATAGGCCAGGTATTGGCAAGCTGCGTTTTGTAATGCGCAATGTGGTGGGGTCTGCGTAGCCCGGTACTGTAATATCTATCGGTAATAGCATTTACCGGAGGCCAGCGATATCTGGCTTGTGTCGGAGCTCTTCCGACTGTGCACAGTGACCTGCGAGGGGCTTTTGGCGTCCGCCTCGATTCGCCGGTTCTCTTCCTCCAGCTTGGCAAGCAGGGCCCGTGCGGGCTTCGGGATGGCGTCAGCAACCGGCTCGCGGCAATCTGCTACATTAACATTTCAAATTTATACACCCGTAATGCGTTAGAGATATTTCGACTGCGACAAGGGGTATCGTTCACTTAGTGTGGCTTGGTACCAATTGACCACGAAAGCTTATGCTACAAACGTTTACAATTACAAATGAAAGAAGAAGCTAATAAAAGCATAATGTGCTCTTCTTATAGCCCGTTCTACGTGGTTTAGCAACTTAGCGAATGTGATAGAGTTGGAGTTTTCGTTTTCAGTAAGTACATAATTTGCAATTATTTTTATTATGTAAACAACGTATCGTATGTATGTAATATCAGATGTGCGATTTGCAAAAAACAAACGTTTTTTTTCGACCACGTCGTGGTGAACATCCGTTTACATTCATTTAAAAATGGATGGAAAACACAATTAATTTGGTTAGTTAATGAAATAAAGCAACGCACGCACTGAAGTTATACCTACAAAAAACTTGTTGCACTTTCCATAAACTGTACAAGTACTTTTAAAATGTTCAGTAACTTTATTGTAAGCTCGTAAAAGCTTTACAAAAGACATTAAGAGCGTTGTCGTTAAAAAACGCGCTCTCACTCTCGCAAGTACGGCGTAGACAGAGACACGGCGACAGTTTTGAAATATTAATTACAAATTAATGACAATATGATTTTATTTATCATTTTTCATGTTTCTAACGATAAGTAGTTTCATATTAATAAACTTTGATAAACAATTAGTGTATAGAAAAACAGTTATGAACTTGGCCGAAAATATTGTGTTACGTCGTTTTGTTTCTCAATTTCAGTGAAAACTATGAATTCAATTTACGTTTCAATTTTGTTCACAAACACTAACAGTATCTTTCCGACGTCCACGTTTGTTTTTTGTTAATTCATAATTTCATGTGAAAATTCAGTCTACCCGTAAAATCTCAATAACACGAGTTCAAAATAAGCTTGTATTTTTATACATTTTTATTCTGATCACTTACAATATCAAGATATTTTTAATGCGGTATTAAAAGAATTTTACAGTAAATTATTGCCATTTACGAGTAATTTAACCTGAAAAACGAATGATTTACCGTTTTTTAACGACAACGCTCCTAAATTTAAATTGAAAAAAAAAAAACTATTTATCTGATTTTCAGTAATAAAATCAAGGAACAAAACAAACGAACGAAAGACTTAACACAACAAGTTTTTCTGAGTAGTTCCACCGTGCCCTTAGAAGTCACATTGTTAGTAGATTAAGATGTTATGGTGTCGTTATGATGATCTGTTATTCACAGTGCGTTAGTACGGTATGGGTGTTAAAAACAAACCGTCCAGAGATGAAACAGGCGATTCGGTATTACTAGGGGTCGGTGTCGTCGGGACGCGGTCGCCAGTGGTCGGCGTGGCGCAAGCTTCTGCATCCACCTTCATGGCGCTCCTGGCTCACCCATAGAGCCCCCGCCCGCGCGCCTCTCAGCTCTCTGCACCAGATATGCGCGGTCACGCCAACTGCTCTACACTCCCGCTGCTGCACCGTACACAACCGATGCTTGTATACGAAACCAGACACTAATCTACCGACTTTGAAGGACTTATTTTATAGCGTCTGTCAGTATTTAAGTTCATTCTTAAATTCCTTTGCATGTACAATTACTGTTTATGACTCTACTCCGATTAATCTATTTAGACTGCAGCATGCATTGGGAATTAATTACTCAAACCAAATTGAAAGATGGGTCTGCTTTATATTATTTGCAGCAAACAACATAAGATAACCCTTCGTGAGTGAGTGATTAGAGCAGGTACACGCATTCAACAGCGCTCATGCACAACGTAGCCAATAAATAACAATAATGACACCAGATTCTATTACGAACAATGAACTCGAGTTTGGTGAGTGAACCACGCAGGTTATCTCGACAGGCACATGACAACACCACACACAATGAAAATTGACGAGTATTGGTGGCAATGTCTTTTGATACGAGTAGGTATTATGTTCGTTCTGTATTTAGGTTTACGTTTAGAGGAGCAATACATGTTTATAATTTGGTGAAAGTAGTGTGGATCCGCACGGTCATCCGCCCACTAAGCATGAAGGCCGCATGCCGACGAGCAGCCAGCGTATTCCACACCGATACACAAGACATCGTACGTACTATCGATGAAAAATCCGCTAAACGTGTGTCAGCGGCATTCTTATGAACTTCTTTCTATTGCTCATTAATACCGGTAATTTGTTCTTCGAGTTATCATTTCGACGCTCGCAAGTCAATTGTAAGGAAATAATAAGAGATTATACCTAATACCATTTTAGTACCAATCATATGATTTCGTTTCGCGCCCGTAATAAAAATGGTCGGCAAAGCGAGCTCAGACTCGAGCGTTTTGTGTTTAATTTGAATTTTGAATTTGAATGTTTGACATGTCTGTTTTTTTCATGTTTTTTATATGTGAATAGTGCTTGAACTCAACTTTATTATAAAATGAAATATTGCTCTGGATAGCCAAAACCAACGACTACTTTTTCGCTGTTTTACGAAAATTTGGCAGTTTTGATTTTTTTTTTTTTCTATAATTTTATACAAAATTAGTAAAACGTGTTTCACTTATTCCATAGAAGAATTTGTTACCGATGGGCTATATTTTTGTCATCCGAATTAAATTATGATATCTACTGAAAAAATGGTTCACTTATTCGATTTTGGAACGGCGTTTTATACCATACATGGTACATGGAAATTATATTCAAATCTTTTCATTTTTTTAAAAACACCGCAAAAAGTCGAGAGATATTTTCAAAATTTCATATGAGGCCTCTTAAGGGTCGGCGCTCCATGAAAATAAGTAATTGTTTATGTGTGGCAAAGTAAGAGTCATCATTGCATTATAAAATCAAATTAATGTAAACAAATAAATAATAATTTATAGTATTTTGATGGCTGGTGCAAATATGACCAGAATTTAGTCTAATCGTTCACCAATTTGCAATATTTGGCGGAGATTGTAACACATGGAACTAAAACAGCCCACTTTTTTCTTTACTAAAGTAGCTGGTACATTAGTGTAGATATATAGTATCCCATTAATAACATTTCATGTAAACTAGGTCGCCAAGACTCATACGCTCATAACGCTTTCACTGTTAAAAAGTTATCAGATCTCATGTAAAGCCAAGTCCTTAAACTCCCTAAGACCTAACTCTACAAACCCTAACTCTACAAACCCTACATCTTGCTCAAAAAGTATGGCTTGGCCGTTTCATGAAACTATTGCATGACGTAGTATTATAATACATGGGAGTCCCTGTTTGGCGGCCACGAAACGGCCAAGCCATACTTTTTGACCAAGATGTAGGGTTTGTAGAGTAAGGCCTTGTAGAGTTAAGGACTTGACTTTACATGAGATCTGGTAACTTTTTAACAGTGAAAGCGTTATGAGCTTATGAGTCTTGGCGACCCAGTTTACAAGAAATGTTTTTGATGGGATTTCATTTCTTTTTGTAAGAAATGTACTTCTTTTTATTTTATTAGGCTGCATTTCTTGCGCCTCTGCTATGACTTTTTTTATAGCTCACTCCGTACCTTTGCCTCTTTTTCTTGTTGTCTTACTATTTGCAATAAGCGATAGATCAGGGCGGTACTTAGTTATTAAGCGATTATATTCAACTATGGCTGACTTTTGCAAAGTCAATATTAATAAGGTGAACCCCTATCAAACCAGTCACCCCCGAAAGAGCTACATAAGTCTGCCCACAAGAAAACGTCGATGACCCGATATCTATGAGAGTATTATTTAAACTTAGACCTTAGCTTTTATGCAGATCGGAAACTGCTCACGGTGTACGAATGCTCTATTAATTATTTCAAATTTTGTTTTTACAGGCGCAAGTTCATGTTTAGACCGTTATTAAAAATAACGATAACTCGTATTGCCTTATTTTTATCTTTAGCTAAGGCCCGTATTAATAAAACGATCTCAGCTCTGAGAGCGATCTCAATCACGCTCTTGAGATGCGGTTCTAATTAATAAACCGAACCTGAGTTCACATTGTGAGATCCCGTCATCACTTGAGAACTCGGCACTTAAGAGAGCTCTTGAGATCGCTCTTAGGTGCGTGTTTGCTGAGTGCAGTCCGATGGTGACTTGAGTGTGTGCGTTGACAAGGTTCTTGTTAGTTTGTGTTAAAATATTATAAAAGAAATTAATTACTACGAAGTTATCGATCAGATAATTTTGACATTTTTTTTGTGAATTTCTCGACCGCTTTATTTTTCCTGTAATCTTTACGTAAACACATATTACCATGATTTTTTTCATATTTTTTGATCCACCAGTTTTGGAGATAAGGGGGGGGACATACATATTTTTGTGGTTTTTTAGAAAATATTTTTTTTATTTCTTTTTTCGTATTTCTCATTAGTGCTGAATTTTTTTTATCGCTATAGTTGTCCTGTAATTGGCCAGTTTTGATCTACGATTGACATTTTTTTTCACATTTTTCGGTTTACCAGTTTCGGATATAAGGGGAGGGGGGGAGGGGGGGGACATACATATTTTTGGGGTTTTTTAAAGATTTCTCGAAACCAGTGTCAGTAAATATATTAAAAGTATATATTTTTAACAATCAGCTTTTTAATACCTACAGTTTGATATCCATATTGTATTATTAGAAAATATTTTTTTTATTTCTTTTTTTGTATTTCTCATTAGTGCTGAATTTTTTTTTATCGTTATAGTTTAACTGTAATTGGCCAGTTATGATCTATAATTGTCATTTTTTTCATATTTTTCTGTTCACCAGTTTCGGAGATAAGGGGGGGGGGGGGACATACATATTTTTGTTTTTTTTTTAAGATTTCTCGAAACCAGTGTCAGTAAATATATTAAAAGTATATATTTTTACAATCAGCTTTTTAATACCTACCTACAATTTGATACCCATATTGTATTTTTATAAAATATTTTTTTAATTTATTTTACTGCTTTTTTTGTATTTCTCATTAGTGCTGATTTTTTTTAATTGCTATAGTTTTCCTGTAATTGGCCAGTTATGATCTAATCGACGGGTTCCGTACCATTATTTATAAAAACGGCAAAAAAAACATGTCTGTTGCATGGGAGCCCCCTTAAATATTTATTTTAATCTGTTTTTTAGTATTTGTTATTATAGCGGCAGCAGAAATACATCATCTGTGAAAATTTGAACCGTCTAACTATCAGCCATTCATTAAAAAAATGGCGCTTATTTGAGTGCAGGATCTCAACATCCCTGGATTTTGAGATGCTGAGACTCGGAATCACGATAGGTCTCTCCGTCCTCAGCACAAGAATACAGTTGCAGTTCGTCCCAGTATTCAACTATGTCAACTATGTCAGACCTAACTTGCAACGCCGCCTTAAAGTAAATTTTGCCATACATTAAGTATGTTAAGGAATGAAAAAGACAGGAACCATCTCCCGGAATGTGAACTATACGATGGGGACCCCTACTTCTAGCGAAATTATTTCCCAACCCATATTGTATTTTTAAGTAGGAATACCGGTACCCTGACGTTTACCTAGAAATAGCGGTGTATTAGGCTTATTTAATGAATAATAATTAGAGGTACCTAGTATTATTTTTTCAACGTAAAAACCTTTAAATCTAATAAGTACCTAACATAACCCTTTAATTAAGTACCAATCTAATAAAAACACACCAGATACTCTAATATTATGTAGTTAGTAAGCAATATTAGTATACTCGTTAATATTTATCTGCGCGCGCAAGAGCAAGTCTAGTCTAGACAAATTGCTTCCAATTCAGGTACAAGCAACCGGACCTTCGATTTCGACGACGATGTCTAACTAACCAAACTTCACTTTCAATAATAACACACACACACACACACATACCATTCACACATTACTCACCCTCATACTCAAATTCATACTTTTTCCTTCTATTTGTTATTCTACATAGTTTGCCTAATTGATTAATTTACCTTCTTTTTTGGAAAAATTAAAACCTAATGGTAACACTAACCCACTATTATGATATTATAAGATTTCTATGTACCTACTAACCACATTCCTGTTTGTATTTTTTTGTAAATAATTATCACGCTAACACTTTGATTTGTATAATTTATAATATAAGAGGAGAAACTGGTTCCTGAATCTCAGTTTTAACTTTTTGGGAGCCAGTTGCTTTAAAACAATTGTGACTTTGTATTTGAAAATAAATACTTTTTATGTTTTATGTTAATAATAGTACAGAAATCAGCCAGCTACCAGAGAGTAACGAGAGTATAACTTAAATTAGTAACGATTTCAACGTGTTTCAAGGGAAAAGTTCACTTGAGTATTTGACGGGCAGCTCGCACGCGAGTTATATCGTGATGTAAACGACACGTAGTCCTTTCTACATTAGTCTGAAAGAATTAAAAACTTGTCTTTCCGCGCTTGGAGGACCGTCCGGGGCGGCGCAGCTTCAGCCGTTATAGATAGCCACTGATGGTTACTGTATTACTAATTTTACTGAATACCTACCTATTTCTATGGCCTCTAACACGGCAAATAATAAAATTGAAATTTATCTCCGAAACTGGTAAATGAAAAAAATGTACATTATAGATCATAACTGGCCAATTACAGGAAAACTATAGCGATTAAAAAAAAATTTAACAAAAATGAATAATATAAAAAAGAAGCCTGATGAAGGTCACTCTTATGTAGTTTTTCTAGCATAAATCAAAGTGAGTCTTAGCTGTTTTTATCTATTGCGTTATGATATGGTTATGCTGGACACCCTAATTTCAGGGATATGATAAAAAAATAAGTCAAATAATTCTTTTTTTAAATAAAGATACAACATGGGTATGAAATTGTAGGTATTAAAAAGCTGATTGTAAAAATATATAGTTTAGCTAAATTTAATTGCATCTATTTCGAGAAATCCTTGAAAAACCATACAAAATTGTATGTCCCCCCCCCCCCCCCCTTATGTCCAAAACTGGTGAACTGAAAAATATGAAAAAAAAAATCATGGTAATTTATTTACGTAAAGATTACAGGAAAAATAAAGCGGTTGAGAAATTCACGAAAAAAAATTACAAAATTAAATTTATCATCCACAATACGGGAACCCTAGGTATGTAGGTCTGACTCGCACTTGGGCGGTTTTTTTTAATGACACCGTTCTTTGACAACCCCCCCTTGTTCCTCTAGATCATCCATCCAATGATCACAATCCTAATTAATTTTGCATATAAAATATTTCAGTATTAGCAAAAAAAACCTCTAATCTGTTGTTTCACTGCGTGATTATCCAGTAAAATTATTGATTAGTTTATAGACTTCCGGCACGATTTCTAACTGCCACTGTACTGGTGTTAACCACCCAAGATATAGGCCAATGAGCCAATCAATAATCGCCTTTATCAAAAACTAATAAAGTCTTTGCCGTTGGCCTTATTGTGTTGGATGGATAGTAAGTAAGATTTTTATATTATTTGGTGAAGTGTTGGAGATTGTACCAGCAAATCTAAATTTTAGCAGTTTTACGGTAAGCAACATAATCTGGGGTTGGCCATTTATCACCGTATTAAATAGAAAGTCCTAATCAACATGCATGTCCATGCTTGGCTACTGAAGGCGAGTCATGAAAAGAAACCTAATTAATTATATCATAACAGAAAATGAAACATACTTCTAATCGTAAAACGTCTAGTTAGTTTAAGAAACAGCAAGAAATTAAAACTAATACTACTGATATATTTTAGAAACATTTTAGAATTACACAGTGCTAAATGTATGTTGTTATAAGGAAAAATTTTAGTTAACAGTGTAGTTATCTGTGGCTTAAAAGATCAACTAGCACAGGTTTATGGTATATTAGGATTATTTAATTTTTAGATAATTAAAATAAAAAACCCTCCACTCCTATAGACTGAGGGCTGGTGGTCATGACTCAATGACATCAGGCGAGGGCGCGCCAACTAAACTTTTTTACTAGAGTTATTCATGCTAGCCCCTAGACTCTATAAGTCCTGCATTTTAATGACGTCATCGATACGAAATCACTTATAAACGGGACTGCCTAACACGTAAATACAGTAATTTCGTGATAGCAATATCAACAATAAATCACATTGATAAAGAATATTTTGGCGAGAGATAGACGAAGCGTGCGTCTATCGCATCGCACTCGTCGCGGCTTACTTACGGCACCACTTATCTATGTACTGAACCACAAAAACTGAAGCATTGTTTAGGTACCGCTACAGAGGCTTTTTTTTGCTTCCTGAATAATGTTCACGATTATAACATTTGTTTCACTACGTAAATCACAACGCATATTCCTCGAACCAAAAGACGTTTTTCTGTTTGCTTGCTCAAAAATATTACCTAAAATAAATGTGTTCCAAATATTGGGTTTAAAATGGATAGAAAGGAGAAATTACGGCTAGCAATAATTACAATCATAAATAATCCAACCATTTTATTTACTTTAGATATCGCTGAAATGCGCGCCGTTATCTTAATTTGACAACAATGACAGTAAAGTAAACACATAAACCTTGTCCCGAGGTAGTTTGCGTGGTCACCTCAGACCAATAAACCAATAGACAAGATCTAATTAAGCAGAAACCTAGGATGGTAAAGCTATGCTACTTTCACATATACAACTCTCCGTATGAAAAAACAAGATGGCAGTATTTTTCTCAGTACGTTGATTTCAAGCCGGCTACAGCCCTATCTTTCAAACGCTTGCAACTAGGCATGTACCGGACTACGGGTTTACAGACTTTATCGATATCGATTTGGATAAAAAAAGCCTAATAATACTTGTTGTACAGTTAAAGAACTAGATTATCATAGTATTTTGTGCAACTGTAACATAATTTAAGTAAATTGGGACACGAGTGCTTGTTAACGAAACGAACTAAGTGAGTTTCGTAATAGTTTTGCACAACTGTCGAAATGTCTATTTATGTTCAGTTGGACACAATACTTAATCAATGAGCATCAAAAATATCGTATTTTAATCATATTTTCAACTAACAATTTCACGGAAAATGAGAAGAACACTCGTTCATGAATCCCGAGTTCATCGACCGGTAATGCTGCCTTGAGTACCAATTAGAAGCAACTAGGATAGGCGTGGCTTGAGAAATAAGGTCGGGACTTATTTCTCGTCGCTGTTGTTGATTGGCTCTCTAGCGGTGTTGCAGTAAATTGGGTCAATAGCAGCGCGGAATCACGGTGTTATAATGTAATATTATCAGATAAACAGTGTAGGTACTTATAAAACTGATTTTGATGATGAAATTACCTTATTGTAGTATGGGAGTAGATAAAATAATATATGAAATTGAGAAACCTGCCAAATATTTATGGAATGAAATAATCAACTTTATTTTCAAAACTAAGAATACCACGTTTACATACATACATCCACACACACACGTGACACACGGTCCCACTCCCACTAAAAATACATATTTTGAGAGGAAGGCGCCGCCATGAAAACTAGCCTCCTTAACACTCAAAAGGATCCCTCTCAAACAATTGTGAAATAATGATAATAATAATAAAACTCAGAAAAATAATCAGAGGATAAAAGAAACAATTTGTTGCAAACTCCAGAATTACTGTTTTACATATTATTATATAAAAACATCAAAAATAAAAAAAACATATTGACCTTCGCATACAAAATGCATAATTGAATCGTTTTAATGAGAAGCTTAATTTTTTTCAAACTTAATGGTTGTTCAATTTCTCAATTTTCTCCAGTAAGTACGTTTGATTTTCACATGTCATTAAGATTTACAAAGCAGCCAAAAATAAACGTATTTATTGACCTTTGAAAATTATTGTTTTCGTCAGAAATGAGCGTATATTTTCGATGGGTGCAGTAATTTCCTTCGTCATGTGATGTATTCTAAGTTTCAAATACGTGTCGAACACGGAGTTATCCAACGAATGGCCATGTGTTTATCATAAATGTGAAGTGCTGTGGTTTTCCTACACTTTTGTTTGTAACTACAGCCTCAAACTCTCTCAGGATTTTCTCTGCTGTTTGGCAGATTTTTTGAATGCTTTTTGATGGCTTAGTCAGCCCTCCTCTGTCTTTTACACTCATTAGAGGCATGCTGTTAGCAGGTCCTTCCAGGGCTTGGAGAATTTTTTTTCAATGCAAGAACTTTTTCAATTTACGCACTACAAAGCCAGCTTTTGATGGTTCCATTGCAGTTCTCAAATCCTAGAATTAAACACAACACTTATTGGTCATTTTTAAACAGATAGTAGTAAAATAAGCATTAAAATTTGTGCATCAAGAGAGCAAAGTTTATTTTTGTTGCGAGTGCCGAGTTTGAATCTCGAGCAAGACTCGTGATTCTAAGTTAGAATTTTGAGCGTAGTGAAGGATTCAACCAAAACAGTTTCTGTTTTACTAGGTAAATTCAAGGTGGGCACCGCATCGTCTTTTAAGCGTGGTCGCAATAGTTCTTTTCAGAAAGCACTCTGGATTGAAGTGCCTTGAGGACACTTTCCAATTAGTTTTGTGCTGTTTCCAACTCCGGCTAATAGCAACAAACCATCGTTTACGAATGTCTTCATTTTTGGGGAACCTTAAGTAAAATAAGCTGAATCAATACTTCATATTAGCACAAAATCAGTAAAATTACCGACAACTGTTTTGACTTCACTAATAACCTCAAAACGGATTTAATTATTTTAATGATTTTAGGATTTACTTTTATTCTAAAAGCTATATTTACGTTACTATATGAAAACGACACGTCGTAAAATGTTGTCTTTCTTGATGGAATTCCATTTTATGGTTCATTTACTCGGAAAACATCACTTTTTACTCACTTGTGAAAACTGATATTGCTGTTCGAGTTTTCTTTATTCCCCGAATGGGATCTGCAACCACGCACGTAGCAGGACATTGTCCTTGTATCTTCAACCCTTTTCCATACGATAATTCGCAGCAAAACACAACTTAAATAAAATTTTGTTTAAAAATCTGCCATGTTACTTCCTAACGTAAACACAAGCTATAACGCGAACAAATTACAAAGGATTGCCAATGTTGCCACTTAAGAAAAGTAACAGTACATTATAATTTGGTGACTTGGACAGGAGTCATTAGGAGTCTAAATGAAGTTTTGGGTAGTACGTTTTGACGGCACCAAGACTTTTTCTATTGGTTTATTGTTCTGAGGTGGTCACCCAAACTGCTAACCATGCTCTGTCAAAATACGTCATAACTACAAACAAAAGGGGATTGTTTATGAAAAAAGTGAAACACTCGGTGAAACAGTCGAACCAAGAAACGCCTCTGACTGAAACTATATAGTCTGGCCAGTACAGAAGGAAGGTATTCCCCCTCCACATTGAAGCACTGAGAATTTATCAATTCATTTTTTTTCCCGAGGTAGTTTGCGTGGTCACCCAAACTGCTAAACATGCTCTGTCAAAATACGTCATAACTACAAACAAAGGGGACTCTTTATGAAAAAAGTGAAACACTCAGTGAATCAGTCGAACCAAAAAACGCCTATGACTGAAACTATAGTCTGTTTGAAGTCAACTTCAATGGGATATTTTTGTCTGCTTTTTCGGGTAAATAGATCAATTTAGGAATATAATTTCAATTGTATGTTTTTTTGTGCTTTTAAGCCGATTTTAGTATTTACAAGAAGTGACGTAACCATATTAGGTTGAATGGTCGGATCCTCGAAAAACTAAATTTATTTTTATTTTTACAATTTGCCGTGACAGAGACCATAGTAACAAATATTCTGTGAAAATTTCAACTGGCTACCTATAACGGCTGAAGCTGTATACCCCTGTGACAGATAGACGGACGGAGAGATGGACGGAGGCGTAGTAATAGGATCCCGTTTGGTACGCTTCCGGTATACGGAAACCCCAAAAATTGGCAAATTTTGTACTTTCACTTTTCACCGACGATATTTTGTCTCGACGTTATACGGGGATACGAATTTTAATAATTTTTATAATTTGCTGTGACAGAGACCATAGTAACAAATATTCTGTGAACATTTCAACTGGCTACCTATAACGGCTGAAGCTGTAGACCCCTGTGACGGACGGACAGACAGACGGACAGAGAGACGGACGGAGGCTTAGTAATAGGATCCCGTTTGGCACGCTGCGTGTATACGGAACTCCAAAAATTGGTAAATCTTGTACTTTCACTTTTCACCGACGATATTTTGTCTCGACGTTATAGGGGGGATACGAATTTTAATATTACAGGTAGGTAAGTACGCTTTTAGGGCTATCAGGGGTTCTGAATAATCAAACTTGGACCCTCAGAAGGAGGGTTGGTGCCCTGACGAATAATGTGCTGAGGTTAATTAATCAGAATTTAAGTACAGATTTAAAGTACAGGTAGACGAGTACACCTAGGTCTGATATATTGTTTTGCTTATTAAAAAAACCGACAAAGATGGCCGTCTATCAAGAAAGTGATTTCTTAAGCCTTACTTTGTAACTCTCTTTTTACATAAATAGCTTCTTACTTACATTTTCTATTTCTGCAAACAGTGTATTAACACAGTAAACGGTTATTATTAGTTAACGCAGATAAATAAAATAATTTTTTAAATATTTTTGTTTAAATCGGTGGTGTTTTAAACATGAAGACAAGAAAAATTCAAATCTTTAAAAATGCCTTCGTCGGAATTCTTTACGATGCCGATGCTTCAAATGATAATAGTTCCCGGCAGACAGAACCTTAATTCTGTGCCATAGTTGACTACAAAGCAAGGAGTTCTTTTTTATTATTCATTTAATTTATATTATTTGGTTAATTAATCAGTCTGTGAACATGTTTATAAAAAGAGATTTGATCGCCCTTTCACCCAATGTAACATCTACGACTTGCTCCGACTTTCAACTTAGCCAATTTAATCGGGTCAGGTATTTCTTGATGGGCGCAGGTGGAGGTAGAAGTTTGGTGCTGGATGCAATTCTATATTTTTATATAGGTACTTCAAAATACAAATGAATTTTCAGGTCGAGTAAATTGAATTTTGGCTGCCTTTGTTAATCCGACCCTTCTTTACCCAGTTTTATCTTTCTTATTGTATTCTATAACTGTTCTACAGTGCTCCCTCTACCTAGCGACCAAAAGCGATAATACGATATATCATACCATCTGCGAAGAACCTAATTGAAAATGGTTCAGTAGTCCTAAATTTATAAGGTAACAACGGAGTGCACAAACATAATATACACATACATCTTAACAAACCAACAAACAATACCCAAATGCACATACATACCCGCTCCATTTCGTCGTGTATTGAATGTATCACGTCATGACATCACTATTAAAACATGAATCCATTGCTCTGAACATACCTATATAATAGAATTGTACCATATCAATTTTTAGGAGTCACTTAGCTCACGGATTAATACATTTAAAAAACAAAATAGACGTCTTGTCGCAGTACAAATATATATTTTGATTCGTTTTTATCTTCAATAAAATAAACTTTCAATAAAAAAATAGTAACCGACTTAAAATGTAACAGCAGTCATTTTCTTCCTGAAACATTATTATTCTAGAAGTCTACGTTCTCATATTGGTTTTTATGTTGCTATATGGTAGGGAATACGCCGACTTCTAGATAACGTAATGCTTTGGATTCAGGAAGAAAGAAGTCGGCACAAGTGTTATTTCGGTACCATCAGTCATTACATTATACAATTATTTTTAACTTTTTTGTGAATAATCGTAGCAGATAGAAATCTGTAGCTTCTGCCTACCCCTTTGGGAGGCAGGCGTGAGTATATGTATGTATGTATGTAAAAAGCAAATACTGAAAACGCCTTAATTTTGTTTTATAGATTTTGTAGTGATCAATCAGTTATTTTAGTTCAAATTATTTAATTCTATTAAATTATATGAGTTGCACAGAACCCTCAGGGCGCGAGTCCTAATCTCACTGACCGATTGTTGTACCTAAACTCGGTTTTTACTAGGCAGTCAACCTTCTGTACGTTAGTGGTCTAGTACTTTTCATTTATTCTGGAGTAGTTCCTATAGTACGAATGAAGGCGTCAGAAATTACTCTGCATGATGCAGCAGATGATCTTGTTAATTTCTCAATTTCCTGCTTCCATCAGAACGTTCCGTCCGTCCAAGTTCCGTCGTTGTAGGCAACGGAAAACAAAAGTAAGATAAGATAATTCTTTATTTATTTACAAAAATGTCTTAAAAGAAACTGAACCTTAGGGTCAATAGCCTCGTTTAAAAAAATAGACAGGGCACTTTTGCCTGAAAGTTTTGGACTATAAATAAACCAGGTAGCAGCAAAACAGACCATGCAGCTATCACCATGCACTTGTCGCTTAAATTATTCATTCTCATGCGCGGCTGATATACCTATAGGTAAACAAACTTGGCATAGTAGGATAGTCTTAGGTACAGTTTGTCCGCCCAAATAGTTTGCAGTTTACACGCAAGTTGTTTTGAAAAATGATAAAGTGCAATATTCATTTATTATTAAATTACATTATTCGACTGATGACGGTCCCATATCGTGGACCGAAATATATCGATAAATAATATTTTTTATTGTTTTAATGTGTGTTTTAATGTAAGCAAATAAAAAAAACTTGAAACAGCACAATATATATTTATTTCTATTATTTAATCATTTATTATATCATTAAATATTTTTTTTTAATCTGGGATAGTGCCCTCGCCAAGACGAGCCAAAGGAAGCGGGGCACTACGTAACTTTTCTCGAAGCGTTTGGTCATATAATAGTATTATTCCTAATCGATCGAGCATATAATATATTATATGTATATTAGTCATAAACACAAATGAAAAAAGGAATTTGTCAGATAACAGCGGGTGTACCTGAAGTCAGTCGCCTGAAGTTGAAGCTCTCTATTTGTCAATAATTTAAAGGGCTATGCGAACTGCCAATAGGTAGCCTGTCATGATGGCGTCCGTACACCACTGGTTGTTTCGCCATCTTTCGGCAAGAGTCGGCAGGCCCTTTGTGTCAGCGTATATATAAAAGCGTGCAAACTGTTTGAGAAAATGAACTGTATGTTTCTTGAATCCAAGGGATCCCTGGCAAGCTAAGTAGATATAGAGGTGGTGACTAAGTGCGTTTTTGCACTCACTCGTATTCGTGTTGTTTTCCTAGATGAGTTTTGGTTCCGATTTTAAGTTGTTCGTAACAAATCACAAATACAAACCAAATACGAGTAAGTGCACAAACGCCCTATGCAAGTTTGTGGCGTGCATTTAGACGTGAAATCCAGGGTAACCTTATTATGTTCAGCAACCTCTATTGCTATTAACCTGGAGGCGTGTCATGGCTACACCTTCTTTTAATCGAAAAACCAACCCTAAAGCCTTGTACATAATATGCGTGTCCGAATAAATTGCGTCCGAGTCGTCGGCAAGTCGTGTACTTGTGTAGAATACTCTGACCTCTATGTATTACCCAGGGTCGTTTATAGCGGATGAATATCTCTACGCAACCCTCAGGGAGACAAAACATTTATGTACGGAGATTTTTTTTTTTTTTTTGTTACATTATTATATTACTTAGGGCTATCTTAACTTACTTATATGTATATACATTTAATTTACTATCCTAAATAATATACTTAAATATAATAGACATTAATGCACATAATAATTTACGGGTATCAAGGGTCGAAAACTACACACCGTGCTAGTAAAAAACTGTTTGACGGTCATGTAGTTTGCCGTTCATAACCTTCAATTGGTTTACATTAAGTGTACATAGTATTTTAAATAAATAAATAAATAAATAAATAAACCTAATAAATATGTAATTACCAAGTTTGTACATAATCATTTATTGGAGATGGAGATGGAGGATAATTCGATATGCTCCTCCATTTTGTGTACATACTGAAAAAGCACTCATGTCTGAGTATTGGCACTTGGCAGCGCTATAATGTTGACATGGCCTGCAAACAAATCCGGTTACTGTACAGACAAGACCGGATTTAGTAAGATTCATTCCCAATTTTCTCATTCAGTGACCGATATTTAGTGCAATAGTATTTTGTGCACCTATGACATAATGAGAGACATTGAGACTAATTCGTTCGTTGCGTAAAAGACTGCACGAATGTCTCAATTCTCAATGTCTAGTTATGTTCAGTTGCAGCACACAATACTTTATCTACGACCATCAAAAATATAGTCTTCCCGTGACATTATTTATAATACGAGTATTTTTAACAAGAATTTCACGAACAATTACAAAAATAACACTACTTTATAAAGTATAGGTGCGTCTGTTCGGTATTGCCGCCTCACGCCGTCCTTTTTCTCGTCGTTGCTGCGGCCTTACCCCAGGGAGCTGCTGAGCGACTCATCTGCCAGCAGCTCCGAAGATGACGACAGCGGAGACTGAAGACGGACTGGGCTGTCGGTGACGTTACCACCGGCAGTCATGAAGATGGACTGGACTGTCGGTGACATTACCACCGACGGCCCTGAAGACTAAGTCTCCGCAGCCGCCAACCACCATACTGGCGGCCCCCCCCCGGACCCGCGGGTTATAGCCCGCGGAGAAGAAGCTCGGGTAATGATGTCTTACATTGAGATCCGTACCTACGCGCACGCCCTGCGGGCGTGCGAAGCCGAAAACCACCAGTGCTGCGGCCGAATTACTCTCTGCGTGTCGTCACAGGCGCGGGACGATACGTGAGAAACACCACGATAGCCGCTGACACGGGGGTTGAGACCGTGGAGGAGTTTGTGTGCAGACTGGCGCGGTCGCTATTTTACCGCGCCGACCACAGCCCACACGAACATCTACGAGCTCTCGCCCCCAACTACGACCGACCTACCTCCGGACGTCCCTACCCCAGGGAGCTGCTAAGCGACACATCCGCCAGCAGCTCCGAAGACAGTGAGTGAGGTCATCAAGACGGACTGGGCCGCTGGTGACGTACCACCGGTGGCCATGAAGACTAAAGGACCTCACTCACACATGCATCTAGTAGCCCATACTAGCTGCCCACCCCGGACCCGCGGGTAGTAGCCCGCAGAGATGAAGCCCGGGCAAAGATGAACTCATCAAGGCCCGCACCTTCGACCGCCCTTCGGGCGGCCGAAGACGACCCACGCTGCTGCTGCGGCCGAAGACGACCCCGACTGCTGCTGCTGATAAACGGCAGAGACTCCAGGCGCAACAGAACGTTGCCCTGCGAGCAATCACAGGCGCGCACTACCGCACAAGAAACACGACTATCGCAACCCCCAGGGGGTTGAGAGCGTTGAAGAGTTTGTGCACCGTTTGGCCCGTGTCACGAACATCTCCATGTACTCGCCCCCACCTACGACAGATCACCCACCGGACGACCCTAACCTCGAGAGATGGTGCGCGACTCATCAGCCAGCAGCTCGGAAGACGATGTCGGAAATTGAAGACGGACTGGGCTGCCAGTGACGTTACCACCGGCAGTCATGAAGAGGGAGTGGAGCTGCCGGTCGTACGTACCGACAATATGACAGTTGGCGGCCCGGAACGACATAATCTCCGACATGCCGCCAACCAACGTATTGGCGGCCTTTCGGACCCGCGGTGTTGTAGCCCAGGCAATGATGTTAACATTATTAGGAGTACGAGACGCACCGTGTTTAGTTTTTATATTTCCCGAATTTTCAGCAGAGTTTCATCTGCCATGGTCGCGGGATGACTAGCCGGTGCAGCGATGAAGACAGGCTAGGAAGCGTAGCGATCTACCCTCCGTCTCTGTCGTTTATTATTACTTGCGGCGAAGACTTGATTTACATCTACCGGCCTACACACTACACTAACGGTGTCCGTTCGGAAATCACACGATGTTTTACGAGCCTTGCTCTTGCACAACTCAATTACTGGATTCCAAGTACCCCACAGTTTGAAGCCATCTTCTCGGTTGAAAGTTTTATGTTTCTTAATTACAACTGCTTTCCTCACTAATCTTGGAATGTAATGACGTTTTGTCGACAGAATACTTGGTTTATGCATGCAGCTCAATCCAGTGATTAGTACTTGTTCCAAGTAGATGTTCTGCTATGGCTGATTTATTGATTTCACGATTCTTGACCGCTCTGGTGTGCTCCTTGGTACGTTGGGACACGGTCCTTTTTGTCTGACCAATGTACGAGCTTCCGCAGCTGCAATCAATTTTATAGACACCTGGTTTTTCTAGTGGGAAAACATCTTTGGGAATCTTCATGTAATCTGATACTTTTGCGTGGGGAGTAAACACGGCCTTAATGGAAAATTTTCCTAAAAGTCTTAACTATTTTGTCAGTTACTCCCTAAAGAAAGGGTAAAATCCCTTAAATTCGGAAAATATAAAAACCAATCACGGTGAGTCCCGTACTCCTAATGTTTCTTTTAATTGTTTAATCTTTAATTAAATATTTACTATTTATTATGATAAATTAATGGCATTTATTTTTTTGATGTTTATTAACGTTTATATATATATATAAAACGTTTTTTTCCCTTGGGCACTGCCCACAGCTTTACGACTTGTTCGCTTGTGCCACTGCTTTCATGACGTCGATACAGTATTCGGCAAATTTCGGTCCTGCCAAGAGGGAGCTCCAGTTTGAGGTTTCGATGTTCATATCGAACTCAAGTTCGAGCTGCAACCTCCTGGATCCGAACATTGGGCATTCGTTCAGGACGTGCTCGATTGTCTAATCGACGTCTGGGGAGCAAGAGCAGCCACGGTCGTCACGACGTTTGAAGCGGTGAAGGTAATATGCGTTCCCGCCGTGACCAGTCCACGCTTGAGTGACCCAATATGAGACCCAAAATTCATTATTGTTCGGAAAGACTGGCAAATGTCCGGGAAGAATAGTTTGGTGATTCTGCCCTCCCCGGATGTGGAGTATTCCTCCCGCCAGATTTCTAGGGTCCGTTGGCGGGTCACTCTCCTGGCATATGACACAGGGAATCTGTCATAATCTGCGGCCGTCTTTTTGTGTAGGGCGGCATGCTTGTCCTTCACCGCCAGCCTGATTGCCTGCCGCGGTGCAAGAAGCTCCAACTAGTAAATAGTACAAAATGCTTCCAGTCGGAACTTCTTTAACAGCACCTCGATACCGTCTCACCAGCATGTGAATGCACATCCGACTTTGCTCACGATCTTGCTGCCAGTATAAATACTGACCGGAGCAGATGGTTTGTCTACCGTCGCGTTGTCATCGAGACGATCCAATACCGAGTAGCGAACCTTCTACCGTAGGGCAGCATGAGGCAGTTTGTAAAATGGTGTTCTAGCCTCCACCAGACGGTCCCTCGCCTCCAGGGGCTTGTCACGCCTCACGCGCCCGCAACTCGATCGGGAGCAGCCTTGCAATCGTTATAGCTGAATCATAGGTGGCAGTTCGATATGCTTTGGCAATCTTTATAGCTATCAATCATTGTTCCGGCCTCAGACGCTTTATGATATATTTTTTGGACGTGCTGTCAGCCCATACGTTCGCTACGTAAAGAAGAATAGGCTCCACTGCCCCGATATACAGCTGCCCGACTATTTCGGAGTTAAGACTGCAAGAGGCCTTAACGACCCGAGTCAGGCCCTTGCAAACGATGGCAGTTTTAGAGCAGACCATCTTGATGTGCTCCATCAAGTTGTCGATCGTTAGCCCAAGTATTTTGACTTTGTCAACGGGTGTCAATAGGACATTCGCCATTGTGATATGGGGCGTTGGAATGTCTCTATTTCCTGTAGCAACCATCAAAGCGGTTTTATGAGGAGAAAACCTAAGTTTGTGTTCAATACTCCAAGTGGCTATTGAGCTTAATACTGGACTAACGATACGCTCCTCTGGCGTGTCGGCTGAAGCTACTAGGACTACATCATCGGCAAAAGCTTGGACGTGAAGTCCACAGCCCTAGAGCAGCGAGGTGATTACGACGTTCCACATCAACGGTCCGCTTATACTTCCTTGAACGCAGCCTCGGGTTGTGGGTTTGGAGACGGTGACACCAGCGTATGTAAGAGTAACAGACCTGTCAGATAAATATAGGTAGCTGTCTCCCACGCTATACACATCCGCAGGACAGTTTTAGCCTGCAGCTGTGCCTTAATGAACGGCCACCAAGCGTGATCAAAGGCTCCCTCTATGTCTAGTGACACGAGAGCAACGATCTTTTTACTTACGTTTCTCTCGTATTTCAGCAGGTCAACTAAATCATAGAGCGCATCCTCAGTTCCTCGCTGCCACTGAGCCGTACTGTCTGGTGTTCAGGTGACCCCGGCTTTCCAGGTGCCACAGAAGCCCGTTATTCTACAGCTTTTCGAAGACCGGTGTTATTTGTGGTGTTATTCATATTTTTTATCACGTCGAACAAACGATGCCGATGTAGGCACTTATAAAACCGTCTTAGATGTTATAGTTACGTTATTTTTGTTCGGGGTAGTAGATAAAATATGTAATGGCATAAAATATGGCAGGTAGCTATCAAGCGTACGTCGTACAATAACGAACAGCGGGCCTATTATGTATCTCTAGTTGCCAACTGGACGACGACGTGCGTATCATAAAAACATAGATATACTATTGAATTCCGATTATCTAAGGATATGTTCGCACTTGAAGTGAGGACAGAGTTCGTAAATAGTTCAATACCCACTAAAGGCAATTTTGAAAATTCAGTTTTTATCTATATTTTTGATGATAGGCACCCAGGCCAGTTGGCAACTAAAGATACAGAATAGGGGGGCTAGTTCCATTAATGTGTAACCTGCAAATCACGCTCTATTTGACACCGCAATTATACGTTTTACGTATTTTTCCTGGGTTTCATTGCAATTCTGCAACAACATGGATAATTTCAGCTCAATTTCGTTAACCCACCCGTTCCTTACCGCGGACACAGAAAAAAAAACAGACAGACAACAACGCGTCGCTACAAGGCAGGGTGCCCGTTTTCATACTGAATCCTTAAAGAGTAAAGTTTGTATAAAACATTATAATTAAGTATGAGTCTCGGATATTTTCACATGCAACGTTTCTATGAAGTATTTTTGAGGTTGCTTTAAATTGCCGTGTGCAGCTCAGCTACAACCACTCGAGAATGCTACAGACCGCAAGCTGAATACCTGGTAAAAAACGAAGTCAAGTGCACTTCACTTTACAACTTCTACGTAGCGCATTCTGTGTTTCATGCCGGAATAGCGAATTAGTTTTCGTCTGTACTATCAGGGATGTCAAAAGTTTGTTGTGTACTTAGTACTTACTTGTACATAGTTTTTTTTGTTAGTTGGTGGTTTTAGGGTATTAATTAATTTATCATTTTTCTACGACTAGCTAACGGCTCGTTTAATGAAAAGTCGAAGAAAGATAGGCCAAAACGAAGTTTTTTTTCTTGAACGAGCAAAAGGCTAGGAAGACTCATAAAATATTCAAAACCCTCTCCGGCGGGGAAGTGCTCAGGAACAGTGATCATAACCGGCATTGCTTCAACCAAATATAGATGCATGTTACAAGAAATCTATATTTGAAGTCGAACAGTCGAGCTCTAAACGGGATCTGAATGTATTTTTATGGACCATATCGAAATACCAGGCATTGCTGCAATAGAGATTGATTCTACCCACACAATTAACCCCTCTATGACTTTTTACCTAAATTTTAGGGATACGTTTAAAAACTTAGTATATTAGGGGATCCGAATGCTTTATTATATTTCCATCTTCATCCTCTAGATTAATTTAACATGTAGGTGGAAAATTAAAGAAATTGATGGCCGGAATAAAACATAAAATCGTCATCTTATTAAAAAACACTTTGAAAAATATTCATTTCATATGTATGTACAGTGCTAGACAAGGATATTATGGCGCGTGGATTGGTTGTGTCCAAAATCGGAACTAACGCCGCTACCATACTCCTTGTTTCACAGCTGCGCCCCCTGTCACTGTCATCCACGCGCCATCAGCTCCTTGTACCACTGTACCAACCTCAGAATAAGGAATACAAATAGAAGCCTGGCTAAAATAAGAACTGGGCATTAGCCATTGTACTCATCTAACGTAAATTACTCCTGTGTACGAGTGAATGAAACGACGAACCGCACTTACTTTATATTTTTTCCTGGTGTGTCACTAGATTGAACCAAACAAATGTCAGATGGATGTAATTTGGATGTATTTTAAAAATTATAATACCATCAAATTAAATATGTCTCATCATTGTATCGTTGTGTTGTAATATCGTTCGTTGCGTGCATCACATCTTAATTTGGTGGCATCGAAATGTCTAATGCATTTTTCGAAAGTTTACAGCTTCACCGAGAGAAATTAAATATTATTGTGCTCTTCCTCTCAAAATTCGTGAAAGTGTGATTTATTATTGTTTGTGTTGATTGTTTTTTTAACATTGTAATAAAATGTCTTGTGCGATTGAAGGCTGTAAATCGCATACAGGAAGAAAAGACAACAACAATGAAGCAATATCATTTCATCGGTGAGTTCTGATAGTTTTTATGTTAATAAGTTGCAGGATCATACCTAAAACTCAGTAACAATAATAGTAGTTCTTGTAAATCATACTCGTGTTCAATTCTACACCGATATTTGCCTGTTTTATATAGATTTTCTCCCGACTATTAGAGGTTATGTTTTTTGGCATAGTGATGTACCAAAGTCTGTGTGGCAAACTATCGAGCATTGGTTCCCGAGGCAGCCGTGCATAAAGGATAATACCGCAGATTAATTGCAGCGCGAGTTAAAAGAAAAATAATGCCGAATAAATATCGCTATATTTTTTGTTACAGATTTCCAAAAAGGGAAGAATTAAAAAGTGAATGGCTTTGACGAATAATTAGACCAAATTGGGCAATTAAAAAAAGCAGTCATATTTGTTCGAAACACTTTACGCCGGATTCTTTTGGACCAAACGAAAATGTAAAATGGAGACGGTTAAAAGGAGATGCTTTACCGACGTTATATTTACCAGATACAGACACATTGGTAACCTTTAAATAATTATGTATAATTGCATTATCAATCTTGTTTGTAGGTACGTGCTTGTACTATACTATAGTATATTAACTCGATAATTTTTCAATTTTAGGCAACAGAACCAGTACCTATTGATGTCTGTGGTGTAGAAAAGTGCATACTTCTATGTTCGCAAATCGTTATGAAAGGCCTGTTCAGAACTTGTACGTTACTTCCGTGATCGACTTCACGAAGAAATTCCGCAGAACAAGACATTTTCGTAATTAGTGGTTGACAATAAAAGTACTTTGACAGGGTAGTTCTATCGTGAAATGAATTTTGGGAATGCTTATTGACTTGAACTGTGCATAATTTGATTTCTTATTACAGGTTATTAGGTATTTTAATCGTTCATTATTTGTTATTAGTTATTATTCAAGATAAGTTGATGTTTATTTGATAAAAATAATAAAAAAAATTAAATTACCTCTGTAGTGATTGCGCTGTCATTGCTCATCATTGACATAATATTATTATTACGAATCCTATAAGTCTATGATTATTATGATTTCTATTGTTGCGATTAATTCCTTCCTCCTTGATTGAACAAAGACGCGACATCAACGAACATCTATTTGATTGAGTTAAGAGGCGACTTAAAAAGTATCCACTTAAATAGTTTACGGTTGTATCTCTGATACAAGCTACAGCATTTTTTGTACTAGAAACAAGCACAATTTTGGACTTAACTTATGTACCTACCTGCCTACGATGTAGTAATTTGTACTTAATAAAAAATATTATGCTAAACGAAAGATATCCTTTCATTAATTCCTTATTTATACAATATAACATGTGTCCCACTGGGGTAGACAGAGACCACTTTGTTATTAATTATCTTGGCCTCCTTCCAAAGCAAGAGGATGTCACTAGAAAGGTCGGTGCCTCCTTCTCTTTTTTTTCACACTTTGATACGATATAATGCGTGGTAAGCAGATTGGTCGTGGTTCATTTCGATTGGGTCTATTTATCGTAGTCAAAAATCGACATTGTTACATCACTAGCAAAGTAACGAACTAGTGACAACCTACCTAATTAAGAAAAAACTAATATATATCCATCTCTCTCTAACGCACTAGAATGTCGTAAGAAAATCAAGGATAGGTATCTTTCTCCGCGTATTATTTTAGCCAGGCTTCTATTTGTATTCCTTATTCTGAGGTACCAACACTAACACTTGACGGACTTTTACGATATATTGACACCACCACCATTAGTCACCTACAGTACTACAAGGATCTGATGGCTCGTGGATGACAATGACAGGGGGGCGCAGCTGTGAAACAAGGAGTATGGTAGCGGCGTTAGTTGCATAGATCCACGCGCCATAAGATCCTTGTAGCACTGTAAATTTGCATCAAGGTCCTAAACTGCTAACCAACCTTGAAATTAAAAACCGGCCAAGTGCGAGACGGACTCGCGCACGAAGGGTTCCGTACCATTATCTATAAAAACGGCAAAAAAAACAAGTCTGTTCTATTGGAGCCCCCTTAAATTTTAATTTAATTCTGTTTTTTTAGTATTTTTTGCTATAGGGGCAACAGAAATACATCATCTGTGAAAATTTCAACTGTCTAACTATCACGATTCATGAGATACAGCCTGGTGACAGACGGACTGCAGAGTTTTAGCAATAGGGTCCCGTTGTTGGTTACCCTTTGGGTACTAAACCCTAAAAAAGTTCGTATGTAATTTGTAGATTTGAGTTTGGCACTAGTTTCATTGAATTTAGGATACACAAGCGTCCTCGTTAATGTGAATTCACACGCTACGTGTCACATCACCTAGGAACGAGACTGCTTCCTCATCAGCCAGCAGAATAATCTAGTCTGTTCTGTGTTTGTTCTGGTGACTCATCCAGCCAGCAGTTCTGCTGCAAGGGTGCGAAGACCCGAGACACCGGTGAGCCACGTAGTATACAGGTACAGGAGGGGACTGTCGAATGGCACATTGTGAAGGGAGATTGGAGGCCCACCCGAATTCAGGCATCGTAAAGTGAGCATTTGAGGATTAAATAGATACGATAGTTTGTGTGTCATAAATATGGGTGTACTGGAAGCTGCGCTTTAAAGTGTGGATCTGTTTTGTCACTCGGGTTCCGATTCTGTATCTGTTTTGGGTAAATTGAAGATTTCTTCTGCTGTCTTCTTTACGAGGAGCCTGTTTCCAGAAATGTTTTTCCAAAAACCCCTGTTTTTTCGTGAACATTTTTACATCTTGGAACATAGAATGAAGCCAGGTGTATATTGGTCGTCCAGCTTTCCTTCTTAATTCTGTATAGTTGTAGGCTGCGTGGAGTGTCAGAAGTACACGTCATGATTTGTATCAGAGAGCTTTCAGGCTGCAGCTGCTGTCTTTGGGGTCGGCTCCGGTGCTCACGGATAGTGTAATTTCCGATTCGGAGTCTTTGCTTGTAGTAGTTGTTTGTTTAATTCTGAAAGTTTTGACTTTAAGCGTGTAGTGTTCGATTGGCCAAGGCTATACTTTTGTTTTTGTTTTGTTATTAATGTTTCCGTGGAGTTACTGTTGATTGAGACGCTGTCATGGTGGTTTCTGTCGTAAAAAATGTGAATGTTTCCGGAAACTGGATCACCCATTGGTTTGTAAACAATAGGTGGTCCGTTGGTGCGATGTTGTCGTCTACGTTGGCCAGGTGGAGCCGCTGCTTTTACGATATCTTCTCCCTTCCAGAACTTGTCCTTGAATTGTAGATCAATATAGTTGGAGATTAGCCTTTCTGGGGTCAAGTTTGTGGGGTTCGGACCTACAAACGTGTTATTCAGTAACGCTAAATATATTCTGCTGTTGTCGCGGTTTTCAGAGACCAAAGTAGCTAGATCCTGTCAAACCTCCCGGTAATCAAAACTAAGGCAAGAACAAGGGAATTAATTTGATGAACAATTGCGGGGTAAAGACAGTTCCCATCTCTTACCATGGATATAAAGGTTACTTTATTTGCCATCTGTGTAACTTTAGCCTTGCTGTTTTCAAAAGGGCAAGAAATTTCAACAAAAAGAAATATGAGAATAAAGATTTATTGTTTTGACCCAAGTTAAGATAATGTAAGGGACAAGATTACTGGAAACTTTTGACTTCATACGTGTTTGGATAGACCTATTTTTGCTATGTTGGAAGATTCTTTTGTAAGCCAATTTTTTTTCTAAATTAGGTACTTTATTTTGTTTTGCTTTTGTGATTTTGCCTATTTTACTGTCCGTATTTTAGAAAATATGTTTGGGACGCGTTTTTGTAATAAGACACTGTAGGTGTTACGAATTATTACGCCTAGCCAGACCTGTTCAGATATCAAACTTATGTGTACGCGTATCTTAGTATTGCATTCTGGAGTCTGTACCGAAGGTACCTAGGTGATTAGTTAGGGATGACTTTGAAGTAAATTTCCTGTGTGATCATACAGGTTTCCCGATACTGGTAATTTTAAGCATACGTTTTCGATGTGCCAAGTTTTATTGCTGTCTAAATTTACCTGGAACAAGTTTAATATGCATAGTATAGTTGGCTCTTCCGATGTAGAACCAATCGCTGGATGTTGACCAGGGTTTACAAAGAAGGCAAAATACTCAACCGACCACCATATATTTGTTGGTGCCGCTTGGGGTTATAGTTCAGCAGGTTCTTTGTCAGGCGTCGTAGTTCGAACGCAAATCAGTCTCAGACAGATGATTTCGAGAGGCAAGCAATTTAAAAATACCTAGGTTCTGTGTTAGGTTCAGTATTATATAGGTATCTAGCAAAAAATTCCAACAACTTGAAAATATATCACAAAATTTTAACTGCTCTCCAATGATCACTCTTTCTGCGGCTGGCGCCTCAGATGTAACACGCACTGATCATTCCACCCAATCAGCTTAATTTAACACAGCACTATAATTCGCTTTTTATATTTAAAAAGTAACACTTTCCCGCTTCGAAGCAATCTGGTCAAAACAAAAATATATTGTTCACCCTCGCTTGAACAATGGGCATGGTCCCGAAATCCAAGTTGGGCTTAGGGCCACGTGTACACGACTGGTCCGGACGAAAGCACGCTCGAAACTCCATCAGCCAGCAGAATAGTCTAGTCCTCGTAACTTTCAGACTCTACGTGGTTAGAACTGGCTTTATTCACACATGAATTTCCAATAAGATGAAGGTAAGAGTGTCTGAAACGCCTTTTGGTAAATCTTTTAAATACAGCCTGAAGATGTTATCCCTACATGTACCTATATATAGATCTGCTAAAATGCGCATACAAAAATCTTCGCCACTGTTCGTATTCTCGAAAAGGAGCCGAATCATAAATTATAAGAGTAATATTTAGAAACTTATTAAGGAGAAAATTAAGGAGAGTCAACAAAGTAAATTTAGAACATGTGCAAAAACTCGGAACAAGAAGCAATTTACGTGGTTTAAGGTTACAGATCCAGAAATAGCCCCGTTACAGACAATATAAATTATTCATTTGTATCTAATTCTGTGTATTCTATTTTGATTGTTAGCTTAGCATAAAAACGATGTTTAAAAAAACACTAGTTAATTTAATTTATACCAAAAGAAAATATAAAAAGAATGAACCTTTTAATATTTTCTTCAATGGGATAGTTATATTTCATACGACGTAATTCGATATATTCAGGCAATCGCAAAACTTTCGTCATGTTAGGAGAAAGTTCAATAGGCAATGAATAAACTGAGTTCTTTGAATATATTGTAGGAGTTTTGTTGGTTATTTATTTCTAGGTATACGGAGAGGAAAATCTCATTTTTCAATTCTTCTACGAGCATAATTATGTCGGCTATTCGACAAATATGGTTTCTATATTGGGTATTACGTCTGAATGGGCCAGATTGAATGGGGCGCGGCACATTCGGACGTAAACTGAAATCGATTACGTTCGAATGGGCGGTCATAAAAATTTCAATGTAATATCAATAATTAAGTACAGTCACCTACAAAAGTGGATTCACACCGCAAAGGAATTATAGTTTGATATAACTATTTATAAGAACTTACCACTAAGTATTTTATCCCATTTAATTCACAAACACAACGCACTACACGAGCAGACTGTTGCAAAAACTACAGTGAACATACCGCAAAAAAAATGCTTTTCGCTAGTCCTCTGATGTCACAGATAAGCAGTTCGTTTGTGATTGGTTGACAAGAAAGGTCATTGTTAAACTAGCTACCTGAGATCGTGCAAACCGGGTTATGATGATTTGTTTCTGTCATGTATCTGTAGGTATTTGATTTCAACCAAGTAAATATATAATTAGTGTAGAGTAAATATTACTGAATAATGATAAAAAATAATATTGCCAAATGGTTATGTATTCTGTAGGTCTCAGGGATCATATTAACAAGGCTTAACATTTGCAAACTAGTAGGTACTTAAAAATCCGCTATATTATTATACCTGTAATGTATAATATACTACACTAATGTCTATACTTCTATGTGAATATATATTGCTGTGCATACCTACCAATATATTGTCAGAAAAGTTATATTTATTATTGTTATATTTATTAATTAATGTTAATTTGTATTTATTAATTATGTTCTATTAATTGTGCATTTTTAGGTTAAGCTATTTCTGGTATACAAATAAATGTTTTATTTTTTATTTTTTTTATGTTACAGCACCGTTTAAAAATTTTACGACCCCCATTCGAACGTAGTCGATTTCAGTTTACGTCCGAATGTGCCGCGCCCCATTCAACCTGGCTCATTCAGACGTAATATTAAAATAATTTTATTCGTAGAAAGTTTTGAATTAAATAAAAATAATATGTATGTAGATGACAGATATACATAATTTATTTGTTTGTTTGTCAGCGTGCAAATCTAAGCAACCTTTTTAACTATCAATTACCATTGTTTTTTGACGAAAAATTACGTCTGTGTTTTGGTCAGCTATTGTTTTGTAAAATAAATATTTTTCGACGGAAGCGGTGCAGCTTGTATTGAAATTCTATGTTTTCTATTTCTATTAGATCAACAACTATACTTATCTAGATATAACGTTTAAACTGTATTTAATATACATGTCGCATGATAGAAAAACAATAAAAATATAGATTTTTTATAAATAATGTGGCAAATAGCGCAAACAATCAACTACGCCACATACTTAATTTTTATAAATAATCATGGCTCCACTAATAAATACAGTTCAGATCAGGGAATAATTATAATTGAAGAGCAAATGACATACCTTTTGTTAATTTAAAGGACGGTGTACACGTACGATCGTCGTTGTTGCGAACATGAACTGAAAATATAATAATATACAATGTTTTATTGACAAGAAATGTAATACTGAAACAGGCACTCGCGCAAAAAAAATTTCTCTGTTCCTTATTAAAATTTTAAATATCTACTTTAAATTTCATATGGGTAATTGGGTAAGTCTTTAGATATAGTATAGATGTAACTTTAAAATATATACATAATTAAAAGAATATTGAGCACTTGAAATAGCGCGTCTTTGTTGCTTAAAATCAGTGAACAAAAGTAAATTTTGCTCACTCAGTGAAGAAAAGTGTTTTGAATTAAGAACCTTTGAATTGAAATTTCGTATTTCATTGGCTCACGAAACGTTCAGCAACTACATAATTAACTGCTCAAAGGAAAAAGAGATAGCAAACATCAGCATGGTGGCTATCTCTTTTACTCTATAAGGATTCCATACACATTGGGAGACTATACTGTATAGACTCGCGCCTAGCATAAGTATACACAACCTAAAAAAGGCGTATTATGGATACTTCCATTCAATACTTACCTACGGGGTAGATATGTGGGGAGATGCAGCTAAGCGATATAAGATTTTTAAAAAACAAAAGCATGCACTACGAATAATTTCGGGAGTAGCCTGGGATCACCACGCTAAAGATTTATTTATAAGGCACAAAATACTAACCCTCCTTGAAATCGAGGAGTACGCAAGACGCAACTTAGAACAGTTTCGTACTAACGGTGAGGTACTCAATAATAACACCAGACGGCGTCACCAGCTTTACGTCCCCGCGAGGAGACTCGCCAAGTCTGACAAGTGTCTCAGCGTGCTGGTGCCGAAAGTGTACAACGCCCTCCCAACTTATATTAAAACTGCGCCAAGTGACACTGTATTCATACAAAAGTTGAAGAACTTGTTGATAGGTATGGCTTGTTACACGACTGATGAGTTTTTCACGAATGTTGCACTGACCCATGTTGATGAAAAAAGAAGTTTTTAATTAGATGTTTTGTCATATTAAAATTGTATTGACTATAAACTACCTATATACTCTATGTATACTGATATAATTGTATTTGACTTGTAAATTTTTATTTATCTGTATACAAGCTGAATTTTTGATAATCGTCCAAATTCATACTGGTGGCTTGGTAAGTGATCAGTATCATGCATCAATAACAATTTTGGTGAAATTCGTTAAATGAAATTTCGAATTTATATGAGAAGCCGAAATTTCATTATATGAATTTCACAAAAATTGTTACTGATCCAAGATACTGATCACTTATCAAGCCTCCAGTATGAATTTGGACGATGATCAAAAAGTCACTTGTATATAAAATTCAAAGTCCTGACTGACTGACTGATAAATCAACGCACAGCCTAAACCGCTGGACTTATAGACTTGTAATTTTGCATATAGATACCTTATACAGTGTAAGCATCCACTAAGAAAGGATTTTTCACAATTCACCCCCTAAGGGGGTGAAACGGATGTCCAAAGTTTGTATGGGGAAAAAAGATTAGTTAGACAATTTTTTCGAGACTTCACAGGAGTACTCCTATCCATAAATGAGTAAACATGTGTATCAGGTTTTTTCAGAATTCAACCCCTAAAAGGGGGAAATGGGGTGACAAAATCTGAAAATCAACATGGGTATCGTTTGTATGGTTTATCGGGTCGCTGATTACGAAAACAACAACGATTTTAAAATCCAACGTGGTGGACGTGAAAAAGGCTTTTCCAGAATTCAACCCCTAAAAGGGGGAAATGGGGTGACAAAGTCTGAAAACCAACATGGGTACGTTTGTATGGTTTATCGGGTCGCTGATTACAAAAACAACAACGATTTCTAAATCCAATGTAGTGGACGTGAAATACCATCATTCCCTGTTGGGGTGCGATAGGGTTCAAATGTGTAAATATCAATACGGGTGTCGTTTTTATGGTTTTTTGGGACGTTAATTACGAAAATGGCATCGATTTTGAAATTTAATATAGTGGACATGAAAATTCTTAAAAGTATGTGTTCCAGAGCAAATCGGCTTTAACAGACGGACAGACAGACAGCCACACAAGTGATCCTTTTAGGGTTCAATTTTTTCCTTTTCTATCTATCTATCTATAATATATCCACAATCTATCTATCAATCTGTCTATCTATCTATATCTATCTAAATCCCAGCAAAATAGCTTTGGAACGGAAGGTTAACCTAGGGTGGACCATGAGGTGCCAAAAAGTTTTTTTTTTAAATATCAATACTTTGACGGCCTGTATCTCCCAAACAGCTGATGCTAGACCCATGTTCATGGTACTCTAAGAAAAGGGCTCGGCAAGATCGAGATGACGGTAAAAAAAAGTCGAAAAAAGAAATTGCCAAAATTTTGATCGGCCATATCTCCCGAACGGCTAATTGAGTTCGGGTTTCAACTATAGTGATTAGTCAAGCTAGGGCTATTCGATAAAAAAAAAATTGTGAATTTGACGGGTTTTGTCAGTTTTTTGACAGGTCCAAAAAAGTATTCCGATTTGCTTGAAAATCGGTATAAAGGGGCATTTGGGGTCCCCGATTACGCTGCCGTATTCAAATTTGACATTTTTTGACAACTGATAGGGATTTTGACACATTTTTTGGAAAAACTTTGATCGGTGAACCCCCGTATGGCGAGGCCAAAGGCCGAGCCAAGTTCCACGAGGCCGAAAAACGAGCATGTGCACGTTTTTCAGCCGAGCACTACACCTTGACTCCCAGAGGGAGTGAGGGCACTTATAATGTTTGTTTCTGAAAAAAATGTAGTTTGTTTCCTGTAGGCCATGCGGGCGAAGCCGCGGGCAGAAGCTAGTTAATAAACGATTGTATTGCATAGCCTCCCAATGTGTATGGAGATTGG
The DNA here is from genome assembly GCA_934047225.1 of Ypsolopha sequella. NCBI lineage: Eukaryota > Metazoa > Arthropoda > Insecta > Lepidoptera > Ypsolophidae > Ypsolopha > Ypsolopha sequella. The sequence continues at coordinate 13,828,275 of OW203983.1, forward strand.
AGTCCTTACACAGCCTTGCAGCTTGTCGGATACCATAGACAAGGTAAACTTCTCGTAAACCTCCACCTCAGAATAAGAACACTAATAGAATCCTGGCTAAAATAAGAACTGGGCATTATCTATTGTACTCATCTAACGTAAATTACTCCCGTGTACGAGTGAATGAAACACCGGACCGCACTTACTTTATATTTTTTCCTGGTGTGTCACTAGATTGAACCAAACAAATGTCAAACGGATGTAATTGGATGTATTATAATACCATCAAATTAAATATGTCTCATCATTGTGTCGTGTTGTAATATTGTTTAGCACCGTTAAAGATAGAGACTTGAAGTTTGGCACAAAAATAGCATTAATTTGCCTACATAACAGGGTGTGAAAACAATTTTAATTATTTGAAATTGTTCAAAATATTTCCAAAAAACAAGAGAGAAAAATAAAAAATATTATCCTAAATATACGAGTATCAAATTCTAGATATTAAAGAGCTGATTGTAAAAATAAATATCTTTATTACTATATTTATTTGAACTGGTTTCGAGAAAAAAAAAACAGCCAAGTGCGTGTCGGGCCACGCGCAGTGTAGGATTTCGTAGTTGCCCTGCACAATATGCGGACTTCTTCTCCAAGTACATTTTATAAGTTTGGCGACTAATACAGATCGCGCCAAACTTCTAGTACGCTCGGAAGTGGCTCTTCCCAAGAACGGCCGATACATTTTGTTCCTGCTGATGCGAATCGCCCCGTGTTTAGAGGGGACTAAAAGTTTGGCGCGATCTGTACTCGTTAACTTGTAAAGCCTTCTTAGCTGTGATAGTTTTCCTTTTAATTTCGTTATTTATACTAATGCCGTGATTTTTTTCACGTCTCCAAATACAACCGTTTCGCTGGCAGAGGGGGGGGGGGGACACCTGACTCTAACAAAAATTAACACTTTTAAGCTTAATATTTCGCAAACGGAACCCTGGATCGAAAAATGATCTTCTCACACCCAAAATATTTTTAAATTACCTATCCAACGACACCCCACACTAGGGGATAGACGAGAAAAAAACATCATCCCTACTCTACAATAAACAAAATTTTACTGTACCATTTTATCGGCGTGATAATATGTATACCCATAGCAAATTACAGCTTTCTAGTACTAACAGTATCTAAGCTAAGCCACGGACAGACAGACAGACAGACGGACATGGCGAAACTATAAGGGTTCCTTGTTGTTGACTGCGGAACCCTAAAAAAGTAAAACATTTTTTTTTAATTAAAATTCAATATTGATATCAAATTGTATGTGGTAAAGAGCTGATTGTAAAAATGTATATTTTTGCTATATTTACTTGAATCAATTTCGAGAAAACTTCGAAAAACGACAAAAAAAATGTATATATGTAAAGGGGGGGACCCCTTATCTCCAAAACTGGTAGACCGAAAATTATGAAAAAAATTTAGTACCTAGTGTTTACGTAAAGATTGCAGGAAAAATATAACAGTTGAGAAATCTACGAAAATAAAATAACAAAATATTTTTTTTTATCCACGGTACGGAACCCTAGGTACTCGAGTCTGACGAGTTTTTTATTTTTGTGTTTACGTTTCTTCGGGAAAGTTTAGTATAATTAGTGTATTTATGGTTTCATTTAATGCTGCGTGTCTATTTAAACACGGTATATCGCATCGTGTCGGTGTATTGTCGTTTAAGTGTGAAATGGGCTTTACCACAAACCTAGCTTCATCCATGAAAAACTTGGCTCGCGTGTTATGAAAATGGAACTTAACATTGTCAAGTCAACAAAGAGAAGGGGTCGTTGAAAAAAAAACGTTTCATTAGGCCATTTGATATTGTTCCGTATCTAATACGATATATACTTCAGGTGAAGAGGAAACATAGAATGGCTGTTTTGAAGCTGAATTATCTGGTTATGAAAGGCAGCTGAGCGATGGAATTATAGAGTTATATCTGTTTAATCAATGGGTAGATAAAGTATGCAATTTTGCATGTCGAACAAAGCTTCGGGTGACGCACAGTACAACGCTATAATCGAACTTAAGAATCGTACAGAGACTATAGATTTTCATCTGCTACGATCCAGACCTCTTCCACATCCATCAATCTAGTCATACAAGCTCTTTTATTCCGGGTACTTTTGACATGGCCCTTCTTATAATTTAGTAACTACCTAATTATATAAAAAGAAGTGCGACTCCCTCCCCACAGGCAAACCAAATTTCTACTTGGTTTTGTGGGATGTATTAAGATTAAGTTATCTTTGAAATAAATAAACATATTCATTCATTCATTCAGCATACGTCCTTCTAGGGCGGCCTGGTCGAGCTCTACCTTCCACTTGCGCACCATAAATTTCTTTCGTCACTCTACTTTCATTCATCCTCTCTACATGTCCAAACCACCGAAGCATTCCTTTTTCTATTCTAGTGACTACATCTTCTTTCAGGTCGCAACGATCCCATGTGTCGATATTTTTCAGTATTTTAAAATTAAGTGTCTAAAATCCCACGTAAAACTTGGTTTTCTCGACGATTTTCGGAACTCTTTAAAAACGTTTGACATCCATCGTCATGTATTAGATGCTTTACCTATGAAATATCCGTTTTGTATGGATAATTTGAAGAAAACTCAATTTTCAGCACTACTATTTTTGCATTTTTTTTACGAATGACAAATATAATTTTTTTTTATTTTTTGTGTATGAATGCGACAACATTAAGCTAATAGCAACATTAATTTAATTTTTGTAAAGTTTAGCTGTAGATATATATTACGAATCTTACCAGGGAATTTAATGGCATCTGTTTTTTTAAATTTTGATTTTAGTTGTAAATTTGACAATAAAAACAAAATTTAATAAGTAGACGTATAAACCTTGAAATAAATTTTCAAACAAAAAACAATGGAAATAGCTATTTAATTACAGAAATTATTAATTTATAAATCTGTAAGAAAATTTCGGCAATTTCGTAGGTAAAGTACCGAATATTATCTTTTTTAACTGTAATGGCGTTAAGGGTCGGAGTTCGGAAATCGGGCAAAAATAGGGTTCGGCATTATCACTTTAGATGATAGTAAATATTAACATTTTTAAACAAATAATTACAACGTGATACTCTATAAAATGAAGAATAATATCATTAAAAACAATTGCTATACATTTTTATTGTAACTTCAGGAAAAAAACAGAAATTTCTAAAAAAATCTCGAATAGCATTATTGTATCATCACTATCGTGATTTAATTAGAGACATAACAATGACAAAACATAATTCAAAATCATTATAAAACATAACACTAAGTTCAGCCAATCGAAAGTTGTGTTAAACTTGATACAAGGATTTTAAAGATGTAATTAAATTTGAAGGTCGAGACGCCCCTATTGATGCCCGAAAAGAACAAGTCATCATAAACGTAGGCAATACATGGGAAGGAAGTGAATTTCAAGTTGATGAAGATGTGCTATACAATACAGTAAAGGGAATGTTACTAATTGTTCATGAAATAGTAAACAAATCACTAAAGAAGTTTAGAAAATTATAACTATGTTCTAAAATGTAATCTACTTTTATTTTTAGTCATCGAGTTTGACAATTAATAGATTTAATTAAAATAATACATAATTTAAAAAAAAAACTTTCAAATTCGTGTCAGACTCGCGTACCTAGGGTTTTCGACAGCTTTTGGAATTTTGTAATTTTGTTTTTGTGAATTTCTCAACTGCTATATTTTTCCTGTAATCTTTACGTGAGCACATACATATATTACCATGATATTTTTCATATTTTTCGGTCCACCAGTTTTGGAGATAAGTGGGGGGACATACTTACTTTTGTGGTTTTTCAAAAATTTCTCGAAATCAGTGCCAGTAAATATAATTAAGAATATATTTTTACAATCACTCTTTAACATCTACAACACCCATGTTGTATTTTTAGGATATTTATTTTTTTTCTCTTCTGTATTGGAAATATTTTGAACAATTAAAAAAAATTTAAAATCATTTTTACACCGTGTTACGAGTATGTGGGCAAATTATTTTTGTGCCAAACTTCAAGTCTTTCTCTTTAACGGTGCTAAAGTTATGAGGCTGCGACACAGGGACGGACGGACGGACAACGGAGTTTTAGGTACTACGGAACCCTAAAAATCACATGTCTGTGGTTATTTACACGAGTATGCATCATTAAAATATGATCTGGATTTTGAATATCTATAGCTAGAATTACCGAGTGATCGTGTACGCCACACATCCGAGTACATAACTGTTTATTTCAGCGAGCTGTTACCTTATTAGAATACCTACCTAGTTTTTTGTGTGATAGGCCGCGGCCGCGGTTTGAGCTAAGTATGTATAGCTACGTGTTACTCTACCGAGCGTGACTCACTCATCGCAGACCGCACACTTCATTCCACGTTTTCTAAACTAGTTTAATGGACTCAGGAAATGGTTGTCTCTTTGCACATACGTGTTTTTGTATTTTAGTGTTAGATTTAAAGGAAAACCATAGTTGTGCGAAAAATGTAGGGCTTAAATTGTTGTGCGGTTACCTAGAAGGCTATTTGTTTCTTAAGGAATAGTGACCATTTCCGTATATTCCGCCCATAACTTGAGAAACACTGAATTAACGAGTATGCGGGGTTTCATTGTTAGCCATACAAAATCTTGGTAAAAGTTTGAAGGTCCTTGCGCTATAATTATAGGGAGCTCGGCTAGTAGAGCAGCGGGCATGCGAGGTTCGAACAAGAAGTATATAGGTATTTACAATAAAAACATAAAAACTGTTTTTTTATATACAGTGTGTCCCTCGTACAAGTGCACATCCGAAAAGGGGTGAAACTAGACCTTATTTTATCGTAAAAAAATTTTTTTTTTTTTTGGAAAGCCTTTGTTTTATAAATTTAAGTTTTAAATTTTTTTTTGCCTACCCTGGAGACTATGTATAAAATATGTCATAACTTTTGATCTATCGCAAGTAATGCAATGAAATAAAATCTGTTATAATTCTTAAGAATAGAAGTTGCATACCAAATCAAAAACAAAACATAATCAACTACCGTTACCATAAAAATAATATCCTAAAAGATTATTTCTTTAATTTTTCCGTCTTTTTTTTCAGTAATAGTAAATTTTTTCATAATAATGTCCCCGTTTCACTATACTTTTATTCCTACTTATCATTGCCTATTCCATTATCTTTCTAACAAAAAAAATACAACGTTCTATCATAAATACAATATTTTCTACGAGCGGTTAACCAAAGGCACTGCGCTCGCGTCACATACAAAGATACATATTATTGATGTTTGCAAGAAGGCGTTTAGATACCCAGGTGGAGTATTTTTTCAAGATTAAAAAAAAATCAAAAAAGTGTTTTTTCTTTATTTTTGTCGATGTATTTAGATCTAGTTTCACCCACTTTCGGATGTGCACTTGTACGAGGGACACACTGTATATTTGACATATCTATAAAACGATTCGAAAACTGGCGTGGCGATAGTACACGTCCAAATGAACAACTTTCCGTGAAAAAAAATTGAGATCGAGAAAAAATATCTGTTGCTTCATACATTTTGGTCGGGGCTATGTAACTTTTCCATGGAACAGCTGATTTTTTTTCGCGATTCGAGGTTTGGCTCCAAAGTTGGTCGTATGGACGAGTAATTTCGCCAGTTTTCGGCTTCCGTAACTTCATCTTAACACCAGTATATATTTTTCTTTTACTTTTTTCATCTATATTTTTATTTTACTTATATAGTCATTTACTAAAAACTGGTGAACTTTAACGAATAAAAAAATAAGGTTCAAAGTAACATGTTAGTCTTGGTAAACAAAAACAGTTTAAAACAAATAAAACTGTATTTGTAAAAAAAAAGACCAAGTGTGGGTCGGGCTTCGCTCTTTTAGGGTTATGACCAATTATTTCAAACTAGATATTGGTATATTTAATTTTAGGTAATGCTCTAATTCTGTCAGACATAAAAACTGCAAAAGTAAGTTGGTTGAGTATTCGGGGACGAAACCCTAAAACTACATTATACATCGGCGTTTTTAGTATTTGTTGTTTAAATACAGCATATGGTACAAAATATACAGAAATTTCAATTTCCTAGCTGCTTTGGCCTTTGAGATAGACCTCGTAACAAAAATGGTCTAAAAATGGCAACTTTGATAGCCCCCATTTCTTTATTCCTAAGATAAAAAAAAACAAAAAGTATATTTATATTCAACTTAATGAGCTCTAGACAATGACATCCCACATGCTAGCGTAAGTAAAAAAAATAATTTACTTATATTTTAAATTCAAAATTCACTTTTGGGTCAACATTTTACACAACATGAAAAATTTCAGGTTTCTATCTCGTTCCGTCTAAGAGCTAGAGACCCGTGACATACGGACAGACAGACAGACGAACAACGGAGTGACATTAATAGGGCTTCAATTTGCCCTTTGGGTGCGGAACCCAAAATCACTTGAACTTTTTGTTAAATCAGTCAGTTTAATGTAATATACAAATAAAATACACGACATGAATCCCGGAGGAACAATCCCCTGACACCCGTCCGAGGTGTTCTGAGTGTGAACTATGAAATGAAAGTCACAGTCCACATTCGGTACACCCGCGTTTCATCGACGATTATTACGTCCCAACGTAGTAACAGTCGTTTTAGTAGTAATAGTCGTTTATTTCCATAAGCAATTTTACATTTTACTTATTCATAAACTTATGAATAACAGGTGATGGGTGGTGAGGAGCCCTATCGCCGTTCTTCAGGAAAAAATACACGCTTTTTAGGGTATGCAGGTTTCTTTGCGATGTTTTCCTTCACCATTCAGCAAGTGGTAAGTATGCACATAAATTCTAAAAAAACTCATTCGTGCATGCCCGACCGGGAAATGAGCTACCGCACGCTGGAGTTTTATTTGTGTGAGGTAACATTAAAAAACCGGCCAAGTGCGAGTCGGACTCGCGCACGAACTCCGAATGGACTCCGTACCATTATCTATAAAAACAGCAAAAAAACATGTCTGTTGTATGGGAGCCCCTTAAATATTTATTTTATTATGTTTTTTAGAATTTGTTGTTATAGCGGCAACAGAAATACATCATCTGTGAAAATTTCAACAAACTGTCACGGTTCATGAGATACTCGTACAGCCTGGTGACAGACGGACAGACAGACATACGGACGGACAGACAGACAGACAGACGGACAGCGGAGTTTTAGTAATAGGGTCCCGTTGGTTACCCTTTGGGTACGGAACCCTAAAAAACGAAACCAGCTTTAAAAAAAATCGCCTTCATGGCTTAATGTTAATACAATAATAATACCGTTATGAAACCAACGTCCATTTACACTCTTCTATTTTTTAAGGATTATTAAATAGCCATCAACATGATAACAAAACTAAAACTCATCTTCTATATGGACTTTTTTCCGTGTTTTATATCAAAACATAAAATAAAAATCAACATGAATAATAATTATTATTAAATTAATAACAAAACTATTATTTGTAGTTTTTTTTAATCAGTCTGTGTGATTTTTTTGGATATAATATCTGTCCGTTGATATATGTCCTTGAACCCTCGTAGATACAGTTTTCTAAAGAACGTTTTTCTAAAAACGTAGGGTTGGATGGGTCTGTCAACATAGATCTGACGGCAGAATCAGAAGCCTGGCCGATGTTATTACCACCACCTCCACCTCTGTTTAAGAGGACGTCGACCCCGCCGCTCTCACCGTCCCGTTTCCCCCGCGGGCTGTGGCGATAGCTGCGTCACCATCATGATGGGCAATTTAAAATTCTCGTTTACTTAGATTGTTTTTTCTGGTATATATTTCCGCAAGCCTATCGCTATTCTTCGCTGTTATAATACATACATGAACTGTGTTTTAATTATTGTTATGCTACGCGTTTGACTGTTATATATGAAATATTTCCGACGATATGCCAATGCGAATTCCTAAAAATTGTGGGCAAATCTAGCTTTGGACGAGTACTCGTAATTATAATGACTATAATATATTTTTCAATGCATGTGCTCGTAAAGGCCCACTTTTTATGCATCAAAACCGAACAGAAAGTCGATTATTTTGCCCTAGGGCTTTATTATTATTATTTTTTTTTTATTTATTTACAATGGTTGGCTAACCTGCAGCCTTTCTTGTGTACCATAGATGTCATACTTTTTTTCCACCGTTTAACGGCTCTGGATACAGTCCTTTTGAGCCAATTACAATTTAAAGTTCACAAAATTATGCTTGTTTTATTTCCTCACACTATGCATTGAAAAACGTAGTATGATACACGGGCGTAAGAGCAATAAATTACTCGGTTACGTTTAAAACACTCGCTACGCTCGTGTTTTAAATCGTCCTCGTAATTTATTTCTTTGCGCCCTTGTAGCATAAACTACTATTGTTTTTGGTTTTAGTAAAGATCCAAAATTGTCCATTTCTACGAGTAGAGCTAGCGAAGTGAGCTATAACGATCCATACAATGTCAAATGCACAACTTCAAATGACCATTTCACATGTGTAACTTGGTAAATCGGTTTAGTAAAAATAATATAGATAGTAGACTGGTCTGCTCTGATGAGCTCGTCGTAGCATAACACATTAAGGTTTTAGACTATTAAATATTATGGTTTTAGACTTTTGTAAACGAATTAAGCACAAAAAGATCAAGCAAGGCACTAAAACGAAACAAACGCAGCTTACGCTTCTTTTTCTTCCAGTCACATGGATAATATAATTAACTGTACACTGTCAATTTATATCTAATTATTTTTGTGTGTTTAGTCAAGTAGGTGTAAAATTAAGCAAATTCAGTAAGAGCATCCCAGCTTTACAGTAAAAGGTGCGAAATTAATATAGCCAAATAAGGTAACTGAATGAAAGTTGCTGAACTTTACATTAGAGCCATAATCTAGTTGTTATTTAGAAAAATTAAACAATTATAATTATCGCAACGACATATTTTGAATCATCTGTTATGGACACGGTCAGCGGTCAATCTAAAAGTTAAGGGGCATATAGCTTAGTACACGACCCCCTTGATCCGCGGTGGCAGATCAATCACCTCAAAGCGTGGCTTTTGGAGGGGGAAATACAATTCTAGGCACAGAACTGTATTGGAGATTCTAGGCTTTGTGTGCCGTCGTGTATAAACGCAATGCAGTGGCGTGTGTATGGTACGCTACTACTGGCATAAATAAACGCACACTATAGTAAGTAATGCGCAGTTTTCATTCATTACACTCAGGTCAGGACCTTTATTTTTAGGGTTCCTTACCCGAAGGATACCAAACGGGATCCCTACTACTGAGCCTCTGCTGTAGTAGAACAGTTTAGTTTTCCACACTAAAGGATGCCACTTGTCACAGTTGTTTGTTGGACCAATATTTACCGATTAAGATTGGTAGCCCAAAGGAGCCTCGCTTTTTTGTGAGGAAAAGGGAAGATCAAAGATGCGCTGCGCCAAGGGTCATTAAAAATATATTTCTACTTCTATTCGTGTCATTTTCGGTTAAATTAAAATTAGTGCGAAAAAATTTGCTACGCTTAATTAATGCAGATTCAAAAATATAAGTTTTACTACATTTGCTTAGCAACAAAAAGAAAAAAAAACCGGCCAAGTGCAAGTCAGACTCGCGTACCTAGGGTTCCGTATTGTGGATGATAAATTTAATTTTGTCATTTTTTTTTCATGAATTTCTCGACCGCTTTATTTTTCCTGTAATCTTTACGTAAACACATATTACCATGATTTTTTTCATATTTTTTGGTCCACCAGTTTTGGAGATAAGGGGGATATGTATGTCCCCCTTCCTTATCTTCAATACTGGGGCTCTACCGCGCAATTCTCATTTGTATCAACATCAAGCAAATGCATGCGAAATTCAACGCGTACAAAAGAGATGGCATGCTAGGCGGGCGTCGTCGCACGCACGTCAAATTTCAATCTCAAGTTGATGTTGATGAAAATGGGAATTACGCGGTAGACCCGCTGGTGGACTGAAAAATATGAAAAAAATCATGGTAATAGTGTTTACGTAAAGATTACAGGAAAAATAAAGCGGTTGAGAAATTCACAAAAAAAAATTACAAAATAGAATTTATCATCCACAATACTAGAGGTAAGCGATTCTTACTCGCACTTGGCCGGTTTTTTCCTATACATACTATAAGATCTATTTGTGAACAGAATATCAAATTTCTAGGAAAGCTGGAAGTGCTGGATAGCTTTCCATGGTAAGTCAATTTGCAAATTGACTACGTAAAGGACTAATGTTTGTGTACTAAAATTTGATACGTTACATACTTCCAACCACAGTGTTTTTATTTTCTATTATTTTAACACTCAGTCGTGACGTCTATAGGCTTTTAACGCTAGAAATTATTATTTGCAATGTAACTTCTAACATAACAGTAAAAAAGTAAATTCCTAGAATCGATAAATGACGATAACTTTTTTTTCCGTCCGTCGATTTTAATGAAATAAAGCCTATATTCTGCTCCAAATTAAGCCCCTTCCACCTGTGAAAACTACATCAAAATCTACATAAAATACACAGCAGATTCTACTCATTTATTATATGTATTGATTGATGATGAATGAATGTAAAAAAAACGCGAATATCATAATTTGGAATTTTTTCATACTGTGAAAGAATGCAAAATCGGCACGGATTAAGGAAAGCCGAATGTCTTCAAACTTATTTTACAAGTGTTTTAGGACCTATTAAATAAAATGAGAGGGTATGCCTTTTAAAACTAAATATCTACTTCGAAACGTATGGGACACCCTAATACCCATTATGTATACAATATTATATATACTTGTATGTATTTATATATTTTTAATTATTTCTAATAGTTTAAAAATACGAAGTGTCAAAACGCAATAATTTAAACACATTTAGCTAAACATTTGGTAAAACCTGTAAAATTTAAATTTTTTAGGGGTTGGTAATGGTAACAAGTTTGTTGTTAAAATATGACTGAAATTTCCCGATTTTTAGCTCTAATGTGACATAGATCTAGATAATGTCAATGGACTAAATGTAACAAACTTTAATACATTCGCTTGATTTGTCGCTTTAGATATCGAATCATTGACACAGCAGGTAAGAACTCTATATTTAGTAACCAGGTTTTAGGTTTTGGATCTATGTAGAAATTCATCCATTTAGGAAATTTTAGAACCATTAAAATTAGGTGTGATGACGAGCGAAGCGAGAAGGAGCATGCTAGGTTTACATGTAAATAAATTAGGGAGCCGAGCGAAGTGGAGCAGAGCGAGGTCGCTCCTGTATAGGTAGTTTTAACAGAATTCAAAAAACAAGCAATATCCTTCTTTTTTTAAACAGCGGAAGAATAACGATATACAATATGATTCCGCCGTTAAAAATATCACAAAGCCTTGTTATTAAGTTTATTACTAAAGTAAAACACCAAGTTAGCCAATTAAAAATTCTGATTTAAGCACTTGCAAACCTTTTACCTATTCTTGATAACAAAGAAGTTGCTTATCTCCTTGAATATTGTTTAAGAGATTAACTATTTCTGTAAGTGTGTTGCAAGAATTAGTAACTAATCTAATTGGAGCTAAGGATTTTTTGGTAAAAAAATTGCTTTGCAATGACAGAAAGAGGAATCTTTTTAGGATTAGGTGGAATACAACCTTTAAAAATTAACAATTGATTCTTGAAACAAAGAACAAAATAATAAAACAAAATCATGTAACAATGCCAATGAATGAATGCCATTAAATCACTCCATGAGTAAATAATAAAATCATTTAAATGAACTCATTCATTTCTCAAAAACATTATTCACAAAAACATTTAACATTTTAACAACTTATTAGCATTTTATTGGGATGACATTAGGTAAAAATATTAATTTATATTTATTTAAGTAAAAATGTTTTATAAAAAGGTAAACACTTTTATAATGTTCGCTGAAGCATGTATAGAATACTTTCGCTAAGCTACATTTTCATTAACATAAAAACAAATTAATTAAAGAAAAATATACTTCAAACCAAAATTTAATTACAGTAAGATATTCAGACACATTCTAAATAGCTTTTTTGAATATCTACATACAAAATTCAATTTCCGTCAGCCTGTCTGTCTGTAGTATACAGGGTGTTAAGATGAAGTTGCAGAAGCCGGAAACTGGCAATAGTACTCGTCAAAACGAGCAACACTTTGTGAAGAAAAATTAAATATAGAGAAAAAAGCAGTTTGTTTGATACATTTTGTTCGGGTAGCTATGTAACTTTTCTATGGAACAGCAGATTTTTTTTTCACAATTTGTGGATTGGTTCCAAAGTAAAAGTTGTTCGTATAGATGAGTACTATCACCAGTTTCCGGTTTACGCAACTTCATTTTAACACCATGTATACATATATAAACCTTATTACTAATGAGGCTATTTGATGAAGGTATCATTGCAATATAACCAAAAGGAGCTTGAGCAGTCATCAGTTTACATATTTTAACTTATAGCTTGAGAACCATTACACATATTTAGATTCAGTTTTTATTAGCTAGGGAATTTCTTGAAAAAAGTTATGAGGTACAGTACCCGGCAGCAAATAACACACATCGGCTATCTTCGGCTTCGTAGAGCGCTGTCTCCGTCACCGGACTGTTAGTGCTTCGTGTGGCAGAGATGACACTACGATACAATGTGCATTATTTACTGCCGGGAACTGTATATGTATAACATACATTACACCATGCATAAAGGGAGAAACAAGTTGGGGTAAAGTGGCAAAGAAATTATATTTAACGTAGAGGGCTAGTTTTACAAAATAGACAGAGGAATTAACAAAAAAATTTAAAAAATTTATTCACATATAAACAAACACAACCATTTATGAAACAAAATTAATTCTGTATCAGCTTTAAGTGATTAGATGAAATTGTAATTGTATGAAATTGTATTGTTATCTTTCCATTATCAAAACAGGAATGGTGCATAAACAGCAAGTTCATGAATTCATATGACAGTTACCAACAGAAGAGTGTGCAAAAAAACCCTTAGAACTTTTTCAGTAATGGGATTTTTTAATCTATTCTAGATTATTTTTTTCGTAAACCTGGAGATTCTGTGACAAAAGGAATTAAATGCCTAATATGACAGAATAAAATTGTCAGTTGGAGTGTCGACAAGGGGGCGCAATACCCCCCTTCGAATTGTCATATAAAATTCAAATATTTCATTTATATTTCAAGCTAAAAAATTTATTTTATTTATTAATTATATTTAAAGTAATATATGTATTTATACAAATTAATAGATTTAGGAAATAGTTCTGATAGTTAAGCAATCATTTCATGTTCTGGATAATAAAGTATCTATGCACTTAAGACACAAAAATTTTATTACTTTTCTCAATAGGTATAAGTACCAAGTTAATTGATTAAGGGAAATATATTTTTTGTCAGCAAAGTTCACATTTAACATCAACTTGTATCATCTTATTAATAGATCTATCGCCACAAAATATTTTTATTCTCAGATAAATAAAACGTGTTTGCAGGTATGAATTATCAAATAAGAGATGGATTACCAATGAAATCGTAGTTCATCAGATGAATAAGAACTTCGTTCTTAGAATAATAGTTTTATTCCTTAAATAATAGCTTCGGCCGCAGAATGGTGGATCTGTCGCCAAATAAATTGAATTATCGGTCCCAGATTGCGACTTCTTTTTATTAGTTATTTTGTCAGCAGTACAGTAGTTACATTCTATTTCGTTCAATTATTAAAATAATACTATTCGTTACCAATTTAATAGATCAGTTTATAAATTTAATGACAAAATGTTCAAAATGGTGGAGCCAAATTGGTGCGCTATGAAAATTGACCAATCCGGCCTCAACAATCAATCTGCCCTGCATTTTACAAAAATTATATGTGCAAACATATTATGGGGTTAGCCATACGTTTAAAAGCTGGCTATGCCCCCACCAGAAGCAAAAAATGTTCTGATCGGCCAAAAAAGGAAAAGGGGGTGCCCTTTTAAATCAAAACAAGCACTGGTTATTCAATGATTCTCCTGCGTATAATTTGATTTTTTACTTTTATTTCATATTCTCACTTAACTAGAATTTTTATTCTAAGATTTCATTTCTAACAATAAATATTGATTATTGTGGCTAAAAATTAATGTGTTTCATTACTATTCTAGAAATGATTAATTAAATATATTTAGATAATAATATATACTACCCGTGAAAATTAAGATCCTTGGCGGAGGCCTATGTCCAGCAGTAGACGTCTTTTGGCTGAAACGATGGCGACGACGATCATTTTTTAATGACATCTTTCAATTAGTTTGACTATAAAGTGATCAGGACAAACCTATTATAATAAATACAGACACATTTATTTGGCACTTGATCATATATCTCGATGATTTTAGCTGATTTATTGTGGAATTGATTTTATATTGTTTGATGACTACATTTTGGCGACAGATCTACTATTTTGCGGATAAACCTTATTATTTTGAAAACACAAAATCTATTAAATTGGCGATGGCTTAAATTATACCCATTGATTAATTTAACGGTACTTTGCATTCCCATTCCCATTGTGGCTAGATAATACAGTTTCTGGGTAAGGTACGGTGATTTTTTGATTTGACGTTGATGAAACTTTTATGGAACTTTGAACTAGTTACGAGATTGTTTAAATATTTGCTATGTTTTGAGACAATATCTTTCGAATCATATACAAAGTGATATTGATTATTGACAGTACAAGCGTCCAACTTTCCACATAGAAAAATAAAGCGAATACTCACATTTCGAAGGTATCATAAAAATCTGAAGACGAAAATCCTTTCACAGGCTCAAAAGAAAACGTAACAAAGGTGTTTTTAATTCTTCTTGATAAACAATAAAAATTATTTCATTCTCACAATAGGAACCGCCCAGCTGGCAAAAAAGGCAGAGGATATTTGGTTGGGCAGAGGATATTTTCACCGCAGACAACCATGTGTGCGTTTAAAACTATATACATACACAAGCACACTTAACTGTGAAGCTTTTTTTTTATGTAGTGTTGTTTTGCGGCTCTGGATACATTGTCTTTTTGAGCTAATTTTATTTTTGTAGACTTCAAAAATGACAATAAATCTGGCCAAGGGAAAATTCTGTGAATGTAGTTCAATTGTAAAAAATAAAATAAAAAGTTCTATGTTTTTAGTTTTTTTATTTAATTTTTAATTTTTTATATAACTATTGAGTAAATTTTGAATTGAAGTGTTGTGTTTCGATGAATTAGAAAAAGGTGGGTTATTCACAATACAACTGCGAAACCGCTCTTTAAAAAAAACATTAAATAATAATTATTATTATTCGTTTAGAGGTATTGATAATGTACCCAGATCTATAACTCATATTTTAATAAAGACTTTGTGGACAACTATAAATATAAAAATAAATATATAGTCACGAAATGAATCTCCGAATGGATGTCAGAGGTGTTCCGAGTGTAAACTGTGAAATGTAAGTCACAGGCCATACTTGGTATATCCGCGTTTTACCGACGATTATTACGTCCCAACGTGATGAGTGGTGAGCCCTATCGCCGTACTTAGGGCACAAATATACGCTTTTTAGGGCATGCAGGTTTCCTTAAAATGTTTTCATTTATCGTACAGCAGTGGTAAGTAAAAACAAATACTATGCACATCAATTCCGAAATGCTCATTGGTGCCGACCGGAAATCGAACCTGCATTTCAAAATTGAGAAGCCAGCGTTCTACCCCTGAGCTACCACCCCTGTGGACAACTAGTACTAGTTATTATTAACCTTATCTGATTCTTTCATGAATAATTCCAATAGCTTAATTTCTAAAAGTTTCATTTAATTATTTTTTTCAGATAGTATACGCCATTTTCAATCATTATATTCAATATTATGGTATGTGATTTGATCATTATTTTTTTTATTTTTTAAAGAATTTTCAGATATGACGTACCTACCTACCCTGATTGTGGATCTTTGTCTTGTTTATAAAAAAAGTGGACTGTCTCTATCTGTCTTCTCATCTAAATCAGTCGTTAAAGAATTGTCCGATATGACGTCACTTGAGAATTATAGACATTATACTGATTGGGATGTGTGGTTGCTTACAACAAAAAAGTGATCTGTCTCTGTCTGTCTACTCACCTGTCATCTAGCTATCAAATCAGTCGGAAGCAAATTATGATAAATTTATCTTGATAGCAATGGACACATTTCTAAACAGCCTTTCTCAAGTAACGTCACACGAAGTCAAATGGAAGTTGCAGCTATTTCGTAAAAATATTCATAATCATGAGGTTTTTTAGACAACAAGTTCTAAAATACCGCTTGCTCAACCAAAATCTCGAAATGGTTTTCGATTTAACACACCTAGCATTTGGACAATGCTCAAAAAACTCAGGCCCGGCGCTAACAAAATGTACCTCAGATTTTAGGTACAAACCTGTCATAAAATGCCACATATTGCTATTTGTTATTTGTCGCTATTGTTGCTAATTGCTATTTGTTTAGTGGCAGGAGTAATATTGAACTATATCAAATATTAATTAAAAACATTTTCAACTAGCATATTAGATAACAAAATGAAACGCTTTACATTGAAAATAGTGGCTGAATGTAAAAAATTGCTATTTGTTTTACGGTAGGGGTATCTTAAAAGTACCTAAAAATAGTTACAACTGGCATACTTCCAGGGTGCTAGATTTTGGTAGGTATTCTTCCACTTTAAAGAGTGAGGGAGATAGCAGATGTTTGCATTGTTGTTGTATAGTGCCTTGCTGAACCTTTCAGAACCAGTAGACGTTGCGCCGACGCAATCCTAGCCATAGTGACTAATTCTAATCTTTATCTAATAGTAATATCTCTCTCGCTCTTACTTAACTTTAAGGTACTTAAGTACCTAAAATAGTAACAACTGGCATACTTCTAGTTTTTTGATAGGAACTCTTCAACTTTAAGGGCACCAGGAAAAATAAACTAAGGTTCGAGTAATAAAAAGTAAAAGAGCTATAAACACGAGGTGAGTACCCCTTATACAGCGTAGCTATTTTACATTTGCAAGATTATTGGTAAAACTAATATTAGATGAGAGTTAGAAACAACAACTGAAGGAAAGTACTGTTTATTCAGTTAATTAAGCATTCATTTACAAGTTATAACTAGTTTTTTAGATCTATAACTACACGTTCTAAAAATGATGCGGGATGCTGAAACTGTTCTTGGTGACGAGTCCATCCTAAATAATAGAGCACGCTCAAGACATGGGCACAACAGCCCAACGTTTTTCTTCCATGAATGCAAGAACAGTAGTATTCAAATATAGCATTCCTGTTATTTTCTCTTCTATGCAGCACGTAGGTGTAATGGATCTTGCTCCTGATATGTCTAGATTGGTTGCGACACCTTATTAACACAGTTTTCTCCGGTTATGTCGATGACCTCAGGATGTCGATAAACGTCAACCTCATAGACTCCAGTTCACTTGATGTGCTCACTGCAATAAGAGCGAGCAATTTTAAGGTACGGCACGGCACTACTTTGTACAACAACAATGCGAACATCCGGTATCTCTCTCATTCTTTAGAGTGGTAGAGAACATAACGAAAACTGCTATCCGGTAAGTATGCCAGTTGTAACTATTTTTAGGTACCTTAAAGTTACCCCTACCTTAAAACAAATAGCAATTTTTTACATTTAGCCATCAGTTTCAATGTAGAGCGTTAAGTTCCTTAAAGTAAAGTAAAAGCGAGAGAGATATTACTATTAGATAAAGATTAGAAATTAGGTGGTGGTTTATTAGGTGGTAGAGCTGATGCTGGACTCGACTGTGGAGGTAACACCATCTTACTTGGAGACCCCCTCGAAGTAATTCAGGGGAGAGTAAGAGGTTAGCTCACAGGCAAAAAACCAGGAGGCCCACCATGCTTGGGACCGATGGATGGCAGGATATCCATCCATAATAGCCGGGCCTTATATGGAACAGACTGGTGACGGGCAGCGGCTTCACTGGTGCGAGGGTTCCAGCACCGCGCTCACCAACCCACCTGTCCAGCGTGTGTGAGTATGGGCAATTCCCCGTAACAATGACCACCAGGATTGGCAAAGTCCTTTAAAAGCTCATGTCCAGCAGTGGACGAATTAGGCTGATGGATGGATGAAAGATTATAATTAGTCACTATAGTTGAGATTGCGTTGGCGCAACGGCAACTTGTTCTGAAAGGTTCGGCACGACACTATACAACAACAATTCGAACATCTGCTATCTCCCTCACTTTTTAAAGTGAAAGACGACCTACCGAAATCTAGTATCCAGCAAGTATGCCAGTTGTAACTATGTTTAGATACCTTTAAGTTACCCCTACTTTATAACAAATAGCAACTTTTTACATTCAGATATCAGTTTCCATGTAAAGCGTTTCCTTTTTAACCGACTTCAAAAAGGAGGCGGTTCTCAATTCGACTGTATGTTTTTTTTTTATTTTTTTTTTGGCGTTGTTACTCCATAACTCCGTCATTTCTGAACCGATTTGAACAATTATTTTTTGGTTTGAAAGAGTGTACTTCCATATTGGTTTTGGTCCCATTTTGGGTTTGGTCATGATCTGATGAAGGTCTTCAGAGATAGGCAGTGGAACTCCTCAGAAAATGATAGCATACCTCTCGAAATTGAGGTAATCGCTTTGTACCTAGGTGCTGATTACAAGGTATTACTTGAAAATCATCATTCTTCCACCTGACCTTCGATCCTGGCTTCATCACCATATTCACCATAGAACTCCTCAACGGATCAGAGCACATAACTCGAGATTGCGGCAATCACTGCGTTAGGGTGCTAATTTAAGGGTATTACTTGGAGATTACCAGAATACCCACCTGACCTTCGATCCTGGCTTCATCACCATAAAACTCCTCAACGGATGACAGCACATAACTTTGGATTGCGGCAATCAGTTTGTGTTATGGTGCTCATTGCAGGGCATTGCTTGAAAATTGCCAGTGTACCCACCTGACCTTCAATCTTGACTTCATCACCATAGAACTCTTTAACGAAGGGCAGCACATAACTCGAGATTGATAGCAGGAAGCTACTCAAACATAGCTACTTATACTCACTTGAACTTCGTTTCATATTAAAACTACGTTTGCAAGAACTACCCATATTTCACAATTTAACCCAGCAACACTAAAAAATGTGAAATAAAATAAACTTTTAACAAAAAAATAGCAACCGACTTCAATAGTAACAGCAGTCATTCACTAAAAAGTTAATAATAATTCTATAAAGACTGATGGTACCGAAGCAACACTTTTGCCGACTTCTTTCTTCCTGAAACATTATGTTATCTAGAAGTCGGCGTATTTCCTACGATATAGCAACATAAAAACCAATATAAGAACGCCGACTTCTAGATAACATAACGTTTCAGGAAGAAAGAAGTCGGCAAAAGTGTTGCTTCGGTACCATCAGTCTTTATAGAATTATTATTAACTTTTTAGTGAATGACTGCTGTTACTATTGAAGTCGGTTGCTATTTTTTTGTTAAAAGTTTATTTTATGTTGTCTTATGCTCTAGTTGTAAGTATTTTCTAATTACTTTATGAGATTCCTCAATATTACCCCTGCCACTAAACTAATAGCAATTCCTTACATTAAGCCATCGATTTTGATGATGCCGCCTATACAGTATTTCATTATCCATTATTATGAAAAATCCGAGATACTTTTCGTTTGCGCCGGCTTAGGTTTTTTTTTTCCACACTTCGTGAGCATCTCCTTTAAGAAAAAAAATGAAGTTAATCTGTGTATTTTTGCCTTTTCCGAAATAGCCTCTTTAAACAATGTTGCATGATACCTCAGAATAAGGAATACAAATAGAAGCCTGGCTAAAATAAGAACTGGGCATTAGCCATTGTACTCATCTAACGTAAATTACTCCTGTGTACGAGTGAATGAAACGACGAACTGCACTTACTTTATATTTTTTCCTGGTGTGTCACTAGATTGAACCAAACAAATGTCAGATGGATGTAATTTGGATGTATTTTAAAAATTATAATACCATCAAATTAAATATGTCTCATCATTGTATCGTTGTGTTGTAATATCGTTCGTAGCGTGCATCACATCTTAATTTGGTGGCATCGCAATGTCTAATGCATTTTGCGAAAGTTTACAGCTTCACCGAGAGAAATTAAATATTTTGGTGCTCTTCCTCTCAAAATTCGTGAAAGTGTGATTTATTATTGTTTGTGTTGATTGTTTTTTTAACATTGTAATAAAATGTCTTGTGCGATTGAAGGCTGTAAACCGCATACAGGAAGAAAAGAAAACAACAATGAAGCAATATCATTTCATCGGTGAGTTCTGATAGTTTTTATGTTAATAAGTTGCAGGATCATACCTAAAACTCAGTAACAATAATAGTAGTTCTTGTAAATCATACTCGTGTTCAATTCTACACCGATATTTACCTGTTTTATATAGATTTTCTGCCTACTATGAGAGGTTATGTTTTTTCGTATAGTGATGTACTAAAGTCCGTGTGGCAAACTATCGAACATTGGTTCCCGCGGCAGCCGTGCATAAAGGATAATCCATCTATCAAAAAAACATAGTTTCCAAGAACTCTGTAGATGGTGTTGAACTGACTACGTTGCTAGGTGCCAAAGCCAAAACGATTGAAAAAAAAAACATTGCGTCACGTCACATACGCTCGTTGGTTGATGACATGTGTGCTGAGCATATTATATGCGAATGCTTTGTTATGGTCCGTCCAGGTTTAAAATGTACCATGGCTTGTACTCATTGCGCTTTACGACTTTCATCTTTAGGAAAAAGATGTATGCCTCCATTTTTATACAAATCTACAATGCACAGACTTCTCTTCTTTTTCTCTTGGGACATTTTCTTTCTGGCGTAGAAAACTCATAAAAAGACTGCTAATTATTATATTTTTTTGTTGTTGTTATCATTTATTTATTTTTAAAATGTCATTGTGATGTGATGTGACAATGACATTAATTACTTTTTTATGTACGTTTCGTTTAACGATCTCAAAATTACATCCAAGTGCAATAATCAAAAAATTATGTGACGTTCCGTTCCTTGCAGTAACGAATAAATATCGCTATATTTTTTTGTTACAGATTTCCAAAAAGGGAAGAATTAAAAAGTGAATGGCTTAGACGAATAATTTGACCAAATTGGGCAATTAAAAAAAGCAGTCATATTTGTTCGAAACACTTTACGTCGGATTCTTTTGGACCAAACGAAAATTTTAAATGGAGACTTTTAAAAGCAGATGCCTTACCAACGTTATATTTACCAGATACAGACACATTGGTAACCTTTAAATAATTATGTATAATTGCATTATCAATCTTGTTTGTAGGTACGTGCTTGTACTATACTATAGTATATTAACTCGATAATTTTTCAATTTTAGGCAACAGAACCAGTACCTATGGATGTCTGTGGTTTAGAAAAGTGCATATTTCTATGTTCGCAAATCGTTCTGAAAGGCCTGTTCGTTCACGTTACTGCCGTGATCGACTTCACGAAGAAATTCCGCAGATCAAGACATTTTCGTACTTAGTGGTTGACAAAAAAAGTACTTTGACAGGGTAGTTCTATCATGAAATGAATTTTGGGAATGCTTATTGACTTGAACTGCGCATAATTTGATTTCTTATTACAGGTTATTAGGTATTTTAATCTTTCATTATTTGTTATTAGTTTTTATTTAAGATAAGTTGTTGTTTATTTGATAGAAATAAAAAAAAATTGAAATTACCTCTGTAGTAATTGCGCTGTCATCGCTCATCATTGACATAATATTATTATTACGAATCCTATAAGTCTATGATTATTATGATTTCTATTGTTGCGATTAATTCCTTCCTCCTTGATTGAACAAAGACGCGACATCAACGAACATCTATTTGATTGAGTTAAGAGGCGACTTAAAAAGTATCCACTTAAATGGTTTACGGTTGTATCTCTGATACAAGCTACAGCATTTTTTGTACTAGAAACAAGCACAATTTTGGACTTAACTTATGTACCTACCTGCCTACGATATAGTAATTTGTACTTAATAAAAAATATTATGCTAAACGAAAGATATCCTTTTATTAATTCCTTATTTACACAATATAACATGTGCCCCACTGGGGTAGACAGAGACCACTTTGCTATTAATTCTCTTGGCCTCCTTCCAAAGCAAGAGGATGTCACCAGAAAGGTCGGTGCCTCCTGCATTCTCCTTTTTTTCACACTTTGATACGATATAATGTGTGGTAAGGAGATTGGTCGCGGTTCATTTCGATTTGGTTTATTTATCGTAGTCAAAAATCGACATTGTTACATCACTAGCAAAGCAACGAACTAGTGACAACCTACCTAATTAAGAAAAAACTAATACATATCCATCTCTCTCTAACGCACTAGAATGTCGTAAGAAAATCAAGGATAGGTGTCTTTCTCCGCGTATTATTTTAGTCAGGTTTCTATTTGTATTCCTTATTCTGAGCATGATACAAATAATTTGTTTTTTAGTCAGTCACATTTTTTCTCATTTTTTACATACTTTTGGATTGGTCTGAGCTTTTGGCAGACAGTGACAGCGCAAAGGGAAATTTTCACCGCAGACAACTATGTTACTTTTTTTTGTTTTTTTTTGTCATTTTTTTTCCTTTATGGAAAAGGCTAAGAGCTTAAGCCCATACTGCCTGGTCTTGTTTTAGTTTCTTTCCTTACTTGTTATTAATCGAGGCTAAAAAGCCGTCTTTCATAGCAATTTTTCCTGAATAGAGCGTGGGACATCCAGGACTTCTATATAAATATTCAATTAATTATCAATTAATACTAGTCTTTGTATTTTAAAAAGAGGGCAATCAAAAAACATGTGGTTTACAGTTTGAATTTAAAATTACAATATTTATAATTTTGGAAAGGTAGCAATTAAACCCGTAGCACAGGGTTTAATCGCGCGCGACGCGACTTACGACGGTCCTCGCACTTGCGATTCAACAAAGTCGCGTCATGCGCGAGTAAAAACTGTGCTTCTAGTGTTAGTCTGTAGAATTCCACTATGTTTTCCTGCTTCTTTATTTACCTACCCAAACAAACCCATTATATTATCATCATTATAATATCGCCCTCAAGTTCATTTCAGAAATCAATTATAATTTCCAAAAAACATACTTAGGAATAACAGACTCGTAGGATTACCAGACATTATCATTTTTCAACACTTGTCTCTCTTCTTTGTGGGACCGTAGCCTTAACAATTTTTGTTTTTTTTTTGCGTTCTGCACCACACCGGCCAACTGAATTAAAAATAACATGGGCAATTATTTTATTACTTCTGATAGCTTTCTCGTAAAATTATACAAATTAGTACATTACCTACTTGCTCTTCTAATCTAAATATTGTATAGGAAAACGATTTTAAAATCACCACTGAGTAGTAATTTTAATATCACTGGTCTTACCCTCTGGGCGCAAAATAGTATTGTTAGGTAGATGAATCATCATCAGATTACTAATAAAATTGAAATGCAAAACAACTAAGGCAAATCGAAGTAAGCGTCCACATTTTTCTGACTTGTATAAATTTCGCCCCGCTTATCTGTTCTTTTTATGGACATTGCCAATTGATATTTTCAAAGGTAATGAGTTTTTAATGAACCATGAGATGATGTAAACCAATAAAATAAGATGAACACACAGTCATCATAAAATAAGATGGACACACAGTCATCATACAATCGTATAACAATAAAAGATTGTATTGTAAAAACAGCAAGAACAATCAAAGTTGTTTTTAACATTTCCTGAGTATATAAGTAGGTACAGTGGAGACCGCATCAAGTAAGACACATTGGACTTTGTACCTATCTTATATTCTTCTCTGTAGGGGCTAATGTCGTACTGTAAGTGTATAGCTTGATGTGGTCTCCACTGTACCTAATTTAATAATGTAACCACATGTTCATTCTGTATGAAAATAAAAACTCATTCTGTCTTCACTGCAAGCGCTGCAAGATCTCTTCTTATCGCACTGGCCAAAGCCTGCTTTTGAAATTCCGGCGTTGTAGAGTTTCTAATAACGTTCTCCAGAATCGTCAATCATCCATTTTTGTTTTATACGCAATGAGGTCAATGTTTATACGTGTTTCGGTTTTGCATAGCTCGACCTGATAATCCAGTCTATCTTTGATTGTTTCATAGACATGTTTAGTTCTTTCACGAAATTATTAGTCTATATTAGTATTTATTAGTCTATGGTATTACATAGGTACTGTTTTTCAGCGACAAATTAAGCTAATTTACTTAGGTACGTATCGCTTGTCACCAACAAAAAGCAACATGAAGCCGCCCCTCCCTTTTGTACATTCTGTTGTTTTATTAATTTTAACATCATCAGTGTTCTCATGGAAAATTGTTTGGGAAAAATCAATCAAAGCTATATCGGTCGGCGCCTCAGTCGGCGCACACAAAATATTTTATACCCTTTGTAGGTTATCAAAAAACGCATAGACATAGACAAACGTCATGAGGTGAACATAGCAATAACAAACGCTCCAGCTGTTTTTGACATGAGGTGGGTGGTCCGCCATTTTGAAAAAAAAAAAAGTCATTAGTTGTATTTAGCCAGTGCGGTCAAAATTCTCCGAGACAAGTCTTCGGAAAGTCTGGTAAACGAAAATGGTTTTCTTTCGATTTATTCGCTAAAGATTAGTGAAATTGGGTAAGCAAGTTTTAAATTTATGTATTATCATGTTTTTTATACATGGTTTTCCTATTAAAATTGTTACTTTTCATATTTCGCCAGAAAGTTTTGGAAATCTGCTCGCTAATTTTATATTATGTATGTACCACATAATTGAATGCATTTCCAACCTTGCCTTAACTTATTTTATTACCATCAAGATTATAAAGCAGCCGTCGCTGTTGGAAAAAATATACCTATTCAGTTTCTTACTTATTTCAATTGGCTAAGATTGTTAATAGGATAGGTAGGTTTCCCAATTGTACACTGCTACAAATTGGGATCTTAATACCTATTTATATAGACAAAGGTATCTAAATATTTTAGGTTAGGTATGTATTTATGCTGCTAACGCCTATGGTCCTACAAAAAGGCCTTCTGAATTGGGGTTAACAGCCAGGATAAAAAAAATAAATGGGCTCATGACTCCATTCTTTGTAAAAGGACTTTGTTTTAGTAGCATACTTGGTACTTATAAAAGGAACCTAGGTCATATGAAACAAAAAATATCTATATCAATAAAATGTTTCGGGCGTTAACCCCAAGTCCTAAGGTCTTGAAGACTTGGGGTTAACGTAACCTTAACCCCTTAAGCCTTAGGCCTTAATGTAACATATTAGTATTTAAATTAGAGTTGCAATAGATATCCGGCCACTATCCGGTATCCGGCATATCCAGATATTTTTTACTATCCGGTGCACAGCCAGATTGCTGGATATTTAGTCTTATTTTTGTAATAAAATGTAAAAAATATAAAAATATGAAAAAAGTTGTGGTAATATGCGTTTAAGTAAAGATTACAGGAAGAATAAAGCGGTTGAGAAATTCACGAAAAAAAATTACAAAATTAAATTTATCATCCACAATACGGAACCCTAGGTACGCGAGTCTGACCCACACTTGGCTGGGTTTATTTTTTTCATTTATTGGCGTGATTATTTGGGGACAATAGCAAATGTTGTTTGGAAATGTCTCTTAAATGGTTTATTACTGGTACACCCACCTTATTCACTTATCACTCAAATAAACCATTTTACATCAGAATTAAATCTAGAGATTGTATTTTTTTTGTCAATATTTTGCTGCTTTTAATAATTAATAATTTTACATTGATGTATATTACTTTCGAATGAAATATAATAATTTAAAAGATGATTGAAGTATGTTTCCATTAGACAGAGCCCAATAACTTTGCAACAACTTAAAATACTCGAACCGTGATTCTAATTTGCTTGCTTTGTCTGTAGTTGCCAGCAAAATGACTGCTACCACCGTGAAGACTGAGGTAGACCTGGAGGAAGGAGGAGGTATCCCGTCTACGGGTATACCAGACACCACATGGAGTTCAAAGAAGGAAATATCACTTTTGATGCCTGATCAAGATGGATTAGCGATTTCTCATAGAAAAATTATAAGGGTATTGTTTAAAAATACACTTGTACTTATCCACATATACCGTAAACTTTATTATGCCCGACTGGTTTCGCTGTAAAACATTTTCTAGGGCCTTTTACAAATCCTAACTAACAAAGAAAATAATTTTATAATCATGTCTAATCATGTCTAAAAATGATGTGCAATAAATTATATTTATTTACTTATATCTAAATATTAAATGATAGTAATACTCATCCCCACACTTAACCGATTTCATATACAGGGTGGAAAGAATTTAAGGGCCCCGGAGGGGAACTACCTTAAATCCTTTAATTAGCTCATTTTACTGAAAGGAAACATTCCTTTATTTTTTAAAAGAAACAAAATTGCATTCAAAGATCTTCTAAAATTCGCTTGTCTCACCCGGGAATCGAAACAACTAAAAATAAAAAATAAAATCCTCACTATTTTATTATACGAATCAGTAGGATTATTGGCTAAAATTTGTCTATTCAACATTTGGTCTTACACTCATCCTTTGTACGAGATACCCATGAAATTAAATATTTATTACAAGTTCTTTATTAACAATATCTAGTACTGTTCTGTTCACTTGTAACAAGTAAATTACACGTTATAATTAGGGTTCCGTAGTACCTAAAAGGTACAAAAGGAACCTTTATGGTGAGACTCCGTTGTCCGTCCGTCCGTATGTCACAGCCTCATAACTTTAGCACCGTTAAAGATAAATACATGAAATTTGGCACAAAAATAGCATTAATTTGCCCACATATTAGGGAGTAAAAAAAAACATGAAAAATTTTAAATTGTTCGAAATATTTCCAAAACAAAAGTGAGAAAAATTAAAAATATTAGCCTAAAAATACAATATGGGTATAAAATTGTAGGTATTAAAAAGTTGATTCTAAAAATATATACTTTTAATATATTTACTGCCACTGGTTTCGAGAAATCTTAAAATAACCCCAAAAATACAGTAAATACAGTAAAAGTATATATTTTTACAATCAGCTTTTTAATATCACCGTAACCGTTTAGCACCGTAAAAAATAAAAACATGAAATTTGGAACAAAAATAGCATTAATATGCCCACATATCAGGATGTAAAAAAAAAATTAAATTGTTCAAAATATTTCCAAAACAAAAGTGAAAAAAATAAAAAATATTAGCCTAAAAATACAATATGGGTATTAAATTGTAGGTATTAAAAAGTTAATTCTTAAAATATATACTTTTAATATATTTATTGACACTGGTTTCGAGAAATCTTTAAAAAACCCCAAAAATATGTATGTGGGGGACATACATATTTTTGGGGTTTTTTAAAGATTTCTCGAAACCAGAGCCAGTAAATATAAAAAAGTATATATTTTTGCAAACAGCTTTTTAATAACTACAATTTAATACCCATATAAAATTTTTATAAAATATACATATTTTTGGGGTTTTTTAAAGATTTCTCGAAACCACTATATATATATATATTGTAAGAAGCATTACTGTGCACAGGTGAATATGATGGAGGCCAGTTTTCTAAGCCCACTTGAATGAAAACCTTTTTGCAGATGAATTATTTTTTCATTTGTTGTCAAGTTTAAACCTGGTACATAACTTTAAGAGCTCATTATATTCATTATATTTTGTTTTATTTATTTATTATTCCTTGAATTGTTACAAATCTTATCCTTAAATAAATAAGAATTATTTGAACTTATCAGGATAGTCCGATGGTGCCTATGCTAGTGTTAACTTAACACTGTACTATAGATACCAGTATATATACCAGTATTATATCATTATATAAGTATTATTTTTTCATATTTTTCTAGGGTCAAACAATATGTCCAAGACAACAATATATCTATTTTCAATCAAGATGTCTTTGATGATTTGTTTTGGTAAAACAATTGTTAACTTGATAAGAATAATATAAATATAATAATAATTATAAGAATAATATTTGTTTTTTAAATAATATTAAAATAAAAGCAAAAATTCAATTTAATTAATTATATTATTTGTATAAATCTATACCTATACCCCTAATTAAATTTTCAAAGTTAAACTTTGAATTATTCAAAAAGTTGCGCAATCGCTGCACTAGGATGTGTAGGGACGCAAAGAGACGCCACATTCACGATTCCATTGATAACTATAGTCCTGCCCATATTCGGAAATTTCTAAAAACGCTTGGCGTTGGCAAATCTTCTAAATCTCTCGCTCATCTCGATATCAACCTCGTTCCACTGAATAAGGACTCATCTACGCCTGTCTCTAGAAGATCTTATCAAAAATACTACTTACTCTCCATAACTTAGCCGCCAAACCTAAACCCAACTGCTTTCCGTTCTCTTTTAAAACTGTTGCTACGAATGACGTTAAGAATGCTATAGTTTCTTTATTCTCCAAAGCAATAGGTGATGACCAAATCTGTTCATAGATGTTCCTTTCTATTCTCGACGAACTTATTCCTACCATTACCCACATAAAGTATTCCCTTGTTACTACACTTGCGAGCTTTAAACTGGAATCACCTAAACGGGGGTTGTTCAAAACAATTTTAACAATTTTCATGCAATAAAATTATAGAATGTGGTATGTCATTTGAAAGGTCATTTTATTGGCTTTCGAATGCTAGTAAAGAAAATAATTTTGTTTTTATTTCCTACTTAAATTTTAGGAATTAGTGCAACAGGTCGAAATTGTGGACATCTAAACGAATAGAATAAAAAGAAAAGATATTAAAATTTTATTTTCAATTTTATATTCTTTCCCCTCAATAATTTGTATTACCCCCCCTGGTTCTAACGACTGCTCGCAATCGATTTTTCATCGACTGGATGAGTTTCCTGATGGAATCTTGTGGGATTTCCTGCCACTCTTCGGCTAAAGCAGTTTTTAGGTCCTCCATCAGGTAGATCTCGTCAAGCCCGTTTCTTAGAGTACCATCAATATGGGTCTGGCTTCAGCCGTTTAGGAGATACGGGCCTTTAAAGTTTTGACTTTTGGGGGGTTAGATATCACCGAGACCTTTTCTTAGACACCCATCATCATGGGTCTAACTCTTACCGTTTAGGAGATACAGGCCGTCAAAGTTTTGACACTTGCGGGGGGTATATCTTGGTGAGACCTTTTCTTAGACACCCATCAACATGGGTCTAACCCCAGCCGCTTAGAAGATACAGGCCGTTAAAGTTTTGGCATTAAAATATATATTTTTGACCCCCTATGGTACAACCCTAAAGGGTGTAGGTACCACCTTTCGTTCCAAAGATAAGGCCAAAACAATTTTTTTATGGTGTATCCCTAGTGGTACATCACTATGTCAAAAGCATAACCCTAACATCAGGAACATTACTATCAAACAAAAAGTATCATTATTTAAAATCAAAAGGAACCCTAATTTCAATATTTGATCCATGATGGCAGTGAAAATCTTGTCACGATGCAACGCGACAGGTAGATAGACCTATACATACACCACGCGAGGCGCGAATCTGCATGGCCGCGGCCAGAGACGCGGGGTGCGGTGGGCCCGGCGCGCGGCATTGGCGGCGAATTAAAGTACTCTTCGCCCCGCTAGCCCCGCACCCGCGATGCAGTTGCCTGATTTCGGCTACCCAAATAATAACCGGTTAAATAAGGGTTAGAAAGATTTCGGTTGTATTAACCTGTATCGAAATTCATATACGGTGATTAACCGTTTCAACGGTACCGAAAAAGAGTCCCTGGTTCAGTTACTCTTATTTAGTCACCCTCTTTCTATTTTTATTACTTTTCTCCAATGTACAGACACAGCGGGTTCTACTCTTTTATTATATGATATAGGTATATACCTATAATGATATATACATCAGGCACAATCAGGGTTCGAAAGGATAAGTATCCGTGATAAGTATCATGATACTTTTCAAGCAGCGTAATTATCTTGGTCATTTCGATCGAACCCTGGGCACAGTATATATTTATCTATATAATTATATATCAAAAAAATAAAAGAAACAAGCCGATAAAGGCAATATAAATTTATTTATTGTTATTTTAATTGTATGTTAATATGTATGATGACTACACGTATGTATGATTACTTATTTTTATTATAGTGTCCTCTCCCACTAAGGTTATCTGGAAGAAATCTGTTTTCAGAGATAAGCTCGCCCCTGTACATGTTTTTTCATTGGAAATAATTATATTTAATGTATCTGTCTACAATAAAAAGTAAAGAATATAGCTTATTGTTTAAATTTTCATGTAATTTTTTGGTTCCATTATGTTAAAGTAAGTTATATTTTTTAGCGATGGAATCAACTCTCCCGGCTTCAAAGATCTATGGTATATGCTGTACTTATAATATCAGCTACAATTGTAGTTTTGCTATTTTCATCTAAAGAACACCATAGAGCACCGGGTGACTTATTTAAACCTCGAAAACTAAGACAGGTCAGTAACACCAGAATCTTATAACATAATATCTCATACGTGAAGACTTTTCTATTTTTTTTTATTGCGTTTAAAGCTAAAAACAGCGGTAAAATTATATTTTCGATTTCTCAAAAAATGATGAAGTTGTTGAAAATCAATGTGAGCTTAACGGAATGACGTGTCTTGACGTCATTTGACACGATTTTATACTAAAAGTGATAAATATCGCTATCGCTAACTTCGGTAAAAATGGGATTATTTCAAAAATTCAAAGAGTTTTGTGCTTTGCTGTAACTATATGTAATTAACGCGTCCATTAAGTTCATTAAGATGCTTCTAGAAACAGTTTTTTTTAGGTGGACGCAATAAAACAAATTCCGACATAAAGATATCAAGTACATTTTTGTAGAGATACCATTTTTGTTCATGTTACTGTTATGTTGGTACATTACTTTTTTCGTGGATTTATATTATATTGGTGGAAGGCGCTTACTTTAATCTTGGTATCCAAGATGAGACGATAAGAGCACTCTTTCACGGTTGTCATCACTGATGACCACAGTGAACACTGATACATATGATGCGATGGCCTAACCTATTGACGATATATTTTTGTTCGTTTTGTAGGAGCCATTGAAAAACGCGTCAGTAGTAAAGCCATCAGCGAAACCAGTAGACATACAAAGCCTAGCCAAAGAAACATCATACGATTTAGAGAGACCAGTATTTTCAGGTAAATGTTCCTATCTAAAATATTTGTTAGTATTTTAAGACTAGTGGGCTGATAGAGTAAAATTTTAAAACTCTGGGATAAAAACGAAAAGTTTACGAAATGTTCCATAATATGTAGAAGACCTCTCAAATAAAGCGTTTCTAATTTTCTAAAGCAGGACCTCTCAGAACGAGGAGTAGGTTTAGGGTTCTTGACGGTACTCTTTTGGCTCGCTCAAATATATTAAAGCTTGAAAAACGCGCTAATTTGTTTTAATATCAGGTACGATTCGTATATAACGATAATATTCGTATATTATTATATAAGATAATATAATTTTTATATAAGACAACTTTATTTTGGTAAAATTTTCCATTCCTCAACCGACTTAGTTCTTCGATCAAGCTAAGCTAGTGACTACTCTTGCACCGTTAAAGTTGTCTAATGGGAATTATGGGACTCTGCAAGTCGGCAAACCTCTTGAGTAAAAAGCGGTCCAACAAAGAGACAATGCGCAGTCTAGGTTCAAGATACTTACCAATCTTTGTAAAAGGCTCTAGATATAGTTTGCATTTATCAAACCGCCGATTATATAGTCAGTCAGCAAAGTCAAAGTTGTGCAACATAGTAGACCGTCGTCCAAGGGGGTGTTTTCTTACACATAAGAAAAAAAAAACCATTTACGACGGTTAGAGGACATTAATTTATCTTTGCAAGAAATTGGTTATGCGCTGCCTTTTAATTTAAGATAAATATTCACACATGTTATTAAGATATGCATTAGCATATTATATGGTGTCCATGTGATGTTAGTGTTAGCGTGCGCGTAAAACTTCTGTAAATTAATAAAATTCGGTAAATAAAGTCAGGTATTTCATTCCTCGTGACTTAAGTATTTAATTTTTTATCGTTATTATAAGGATAAGTTTTATTAAAACTCGCGTGAGCTGACATACTAAATTATTATTAGCTACGGCTTGTTGTTGTTGACTTTATGCCAACCGTTTCACCGATACAATTTCGGCATTATCAAGGCGAGTGTCGTTCTTAGGACGACTACGCGGCTTTCACCGTCGTTGTCAAACGGGCACTGGCAGCCGCCGATCGGCGAGCTGCACGCATTGCTCGTGCGCTGAGCGTTGGCTGCGTCGTCGAATGAGGTGGGATGGTGGATGCACTTGATTCTTTTAATTGTTCCAATTGTTTGTTGTTAGGGGCGGTTATTAAACAAAACGAACTCACAACATCGTCACTGTCACTGGGCACTGTCCTAAAGTTGCTCGATCCATCGAGAACCGGTTTCCAAGATGGAGCCAGCTGCCAACCATGATCCCTGTTGAAGTTGGGATTACGACTTATCCCGATGGCTTCGTGTATTTTGCGAGGAATGGTATATTTCTCCTTCACTAGTACTGTAGCCTTGTCGAAACGGATGAAGTGGGTCGTATCCGAACTTAGTGCATGTTCTGCTACTGCTGACCCGTTAATGTCCAGTTTATTCATGGATCGCATATGTTCAGACAGTCTTGTGGACACGTTATGTTGAGAGGGTCACACCTGGAGTTTATAAAGTCCCGTGCGATTGTGGCAAAAGCTACATAGGAGAAACCAAGCGCAACGTGTCCAGTTGTAGTAGTTTTAGAAAAAAGCTTGCCACGTGGCTAGGGTTACCAGGGGTTAAAATTGAAAAGCCGGTCGCAAGCAATAAAAAATCCTGATTTCTGTAAAAAAGTCCGGTCTTTCGCTGAAAATAAAATTCAGGAGATTATAATTAAACTTTATTAACTGAAATTACATTCTTTGAAATTACATTCTTTGCACTTTATACTTTTGTCCACTGGCAACGGCTTTCAACAAGTTTGTTTTTTAAAAAATTCACTGTTAAATTGTGCATGTGTCATATTCTTTAAATTAATATGAGTGAGTAATATTGCTTTTATTGACTCAACTGCCAATGTATTTCTTTCCTTCGTGCATTGTGGAATGTCAAAAAGTCGGTCTTGATTAAAATCCGGCCGGAGTCCGGTCTTAACTCTAAAAAGCCAGTCAAGACCGGCTTTATCCGGCCAGATGGTAACCCTACACGTGGCTAAATATAACCTCAAAATCAATTTTCACAAAATTCCAAGCTGTATGACCGAGCCACAAGAAGTTACAACTTTTTGCATTTACTGTAGCTATTGACAAAACGCATCTTTTGAGAGGTACATATTTTGCTAAAACAAACCTCACCTTTTTTTCTTACAAATAGAAAAAGCCATATGTATGTATATACAGTAAATACATATAATAAGTGTTAACTAAACATAATTGTATTCTGTCACACGTAGGTCCATCGAATTCCCGCCAATACGCCGTGGTAGAGAGTTTCAGACACGCCTGGCGAGGGTACAAGGAGTATGCGTGGGGACACGACAACCTGAAACCTTTATCACAAAGTCCCTCCGACTGGTTCTCGTTAGGTCTCACTATCGTCGATGCACTGGACACTGCATATATCATGGGTTTGCATGAAGGTCAGTGGTTGATGTAAGGATGTATAGAACATAGTACCATCGCGGAAAGTTATAGTCCTCAATTTACGATGCGAAGTCCGACGCTTGCGTGGAATTTCGAAAATGAGGCTCTGATAGATCGATTTACTCGAATAGACCTTAAAAAATTAAACCCTGATAGATCGATTTACTCGTATAGACCTTAAAAAATGAAACACTTAGATCGATTAACTCGTATAGACCCTGATATATCGATTTACTAAAATAGACCTTAAAAAACCCTTGTCCATGTTTTTGATCGAAATCGTTAGAGCGCTTCTTTATCGTTATCTTTCTAGATAGTCCTACATATCAAGGATTGCTTGTTGAATAATATATATTTTAAATAAGTATCAGAGTGTAGGATTCCACTAAATATTACATAAAGGGATGCACTGGGAACCTATCACGTTAATATGATACTGAGAAATGGTCTGAGTTCAGATAGTTTATTGGGATTCCCCGTTTTCTTTTCTTTTTTCATTTACCTAACGATATATCTTATAATATTCACTGTTCAATGGCCTTATCCCGCGCGCTCCTAATTCCTAAAGTTATCTATAAATATTCGAATCTATAAAATAAGATGACGTGTTTTAGTTTGAAATTAATCTCGCCAAAAATGGTGAAATGGGTTGAAGTGGGTCAGCGAACAAAAATATAGATCTATTTTACAATTTCACTCAAATTTATCTAGAATGTCAATGAACAGAACGAGAGTTGCAATAATACTACTTTTCAGTCATGAATTGCCGCATCAAGGGCACCCAAAAATTTATTCTGAAATGTGGACTTTCAGAAGCTGAAGATTCAAGAGCAATCCCGATAAATGTTTTTGTAAAGATTGTAAAGCAGGTTATCGAAGGCAAGTTGAATTATGAAGCCACGATAAATCCGGAAGGAGTTCTCTAAAAATAAAATTGCACTAGAATCACGTTGACTAAATTATTTGCGCAGTAAATTCCAAAGGTGAATGACCAGCAGTTTTGTGATGTTCTTGCAAAAACCTACTTTCTGTTTTTAGAATTCCAAGAAGGCAAGGAGTGGGTTAAAAACGAACTCCATTTTACAAGAGACAAGGATGTGAACTTCTTCGAAGTCTCCATCAGGGTACTTGGCGCTTTGCTGACCAATTACCACTTTACACAAGAGGAAATGTTCCTGAAAAAAGCTGTGAGTCATCAGTAGCAAACTTCATTTTCTGTTTCTTATTCTGAATGTTACAAAAGCCGCTTATGTTACGTAAAGAAGTAAAATGTACAAAGAGTTACGCCTATCTTCAAGAGGTGTGGGCAGACACTACTGATCTCCATCTGTAACGATTCTGACAAAATATGTATATTTTATTAGCCGAAGGCAAAACATACAAGTAGGCTTTAACTGTTGTTAAAGCTGTTGTTGTTAAAGTTTTATTCAATATAAAATATATACGAGACTTGGACATTTTTAGGGTTCCGTAGTCAACAACAAGGAACCCTTATAGTTTCGCCATGTCCGTCTGTCTGTCTGTCTGTCCGCGGCTTAGCTTAGATACTATTAGTACTAGAAAGCTGTAATTTGGCATGGGTATACATATTTATCACGCCGATAAAGTGGTACAGTAAAATTTTAAAAATTATTTCTTTTAGGGTACCTCCCCTACACGTAAAGAGGGGATGATTTTTTTTCCCGTCTATCCCCTAGTGTAGGGTGACGTTGGATAGGTAATTAAAAAATATTGGGGGTGTGAAAAGACCATTTTTCGATCCAGGGTTCCGTTTGCGAAATATTAAGCTTAAAAGTGTTAATTTTTGTTACAGTCAAATGTCCCCCCCTCCTGCCAGCGAAACGGTTGTATTTGGAGACGTGAAAAAAATCACGGCAATAGTATACATAACGAAATTAAAAGGAAAACTATCACAGCTAAGTAGGCTTTACAAGTTAACGAGTAATAGTGGACCAACCTACAATAAAAATTGCTTACAAATTCCAATGAAAATTACTTAAACGAAGTTGTTAGTTGTTTAAAACAGGTAATAAATATAAGGTGACTTTTATTTATGTAACCAAACTCATACTAGAGACTCGGTAAGTGGTCAGCACTATGGATCATTGGCCTTTATTGTGAAAAACGCAAAATAAAATTTATACTTCCTATACTAATTGACTCGGAGTTACTTCACTTAATGAAAAGTAGATGGCGGTGTTAGTTTCTACATCACGGTGTTGATGTATTTATAAACGTGATTTTTTTGCCGTTTTTATAGATAATGGTACGAAACCTTTCGTGCGCGAGTCCGACTCGCACTTGGCCGGTTTTTATTTATATTTATTGAAACGATGGTAGGTGAACAGACTGCATAGGCTAAGAACGTCACGCCTGCTAAGTTATTTGGCGAGTATTGTACCCTTTGGAACACTGTGTGAGTTGACGGTTTCTAATTATTTGCAGGAGGATCTTGGAGACCGGCTGCTGGCCGCGTTCGGCTCGCCCTCGGGCATCCCCTATTCGGACGTGAACCTGGGCACGAAGAATGCGCACGCGCCGGACTGGTCGCACTACAGCTCCACTGCAGAGGTCACCACTGTGCAGTTAGAGTTTAGGGAGCTGTCGCGCGCCACTAACAACCCTGTTTTTGAGGTAAATATTAGACCAAATATAATAATTATAATGAATGCAGTTATAATTATAACGAATGTCATTGTAGTTGTGGTAGTAGCTTTGTCTCGGTGGGCGGTTGGGGATGCCCTCGATGGCTGGCTCGCATATATGAGCTCGCACCGGGACACCACGTTCAAGTTCCTTGTCTTTCGTCTTTTCCTTCAACCTTCTCTGGAAAGTTATCCTCTCCTCCTCCGGAGTACTTTGTGCACATGGCTCGCGTCATGATAGACTGAATGTAGTCCGTCAACCCGACCCTTAACCCTACCGCCGTCTTGTACCAGACCAGACCATTTCTCGCAGCGTTTCGCCGTATTTTCAAACCTTCATAGCTTCGGTCTGGATAATAGAGAGCCCAAATTCCGAGGATAAAATTTAGTTTGCAGACTAATGAAACACGCTGAGTTTCATTTGTCTAGCATTTGTCCTTTAGATTTTATTAAAACCTAAAATACATCATTTGTAGCAGTTTCTTTTTATAGTCATTTTAGCTGCATATGTCTGAAAACTGTTACTATTATTCTTTACGAGCGACCAGAAGTTCTTGGGATTGTCTGCAATACGCTGTTCTATTTTATAAATGTATTTGTAGCAAGCTTTTGTAAATTTTTCTCATCTTTCTAAATTCCATTTAATGTATTCCTACTAATGTGAAAAATCTGCTTATTGAATTTCTTTGCTTTCGTTATGCAATTTTCAATAATAAGCTATTTATCCCATCGAGTTATACAACAAGCAATTAATCTTATCGAAAATTACGTGTTTTTCTAATAAAAGAGAACCATTTCTGTGGTTGCCTCGTTTATAAGAAAAACACGTACCTAATTGTCGTTCCTATATATCCTAAGGCTGGATAGGATATAATAGTTCGACTGGCGGCTTAGCACCAATGAAGTACCTTATAGTTACATTATTATTGCATGCTAAAACAAAAAAATAGAAACATCTTTTTAGTTGCATTGGACTAGGGACCGCGCGGATATATAATAAAAAGACGCAAATTTGCATTCGATGAGTTTCTTCAGTAGCAGCTGAAGAAACTCATCGCTTGTAAATATGCGTCTTCTTCAGAAATATCCCGCACGCGAAGTTTAGCACTGCGAATTAATATTTATTATGATACAGATAGGAGTTCTTTTGCAATTCCAAAGCAGGGTTGGTTCGATTCTCAGGTATGCAAACAAAAGACAATGTTTAATATTATATTACAGAAGTTTGTACAACAAATGTGATTAAAATTTCCCCGAATGTTCAAACCTGTTCTTTTGTACCGTTGTACGTTTATGGATAGATATATTGTGTTGTTATACGTTATGTTATGACAACTTATAACATTTTGTGTTGTTGGTTTTACTTATTTCATAAACTTCTTGTGCATTGTGAGATGGCTACCAACAATATAAAGTAATATGTTTTCATCGAACAACTTATGTGATATGTGTGTATACCTATGTATCTTTTTATATTATACATAAACTCAGTCACTCGTCAGCACAACTACAAAGTGATGCATAGTCTTTTTGTTAATTACTAGACTTGAAACAATCAAATTATGTACCACACAATCTGAAGGTTGGTCTAGGAATAATTTTTTGTAAGAACTACCCTCGTACAGTTGAACCTACCACTATAATTTCTTTTGGTAAGAAATGATGCTGTTTTGCATGCAAATATCTCAAAAAAAGTTAAGATAGGATAAGATAATATCATTTATTTGCAATAAAGCCATACAAAAGTTATCTACTAAGGTAAAGAACACAAAATCTAAGTTAGTCTATAAGACTTTCGTTCATTATAAATGTTTTTTAGAATGGTAATTTTTGCTCAGCGATTTCTCCAAAAAATGCAGTCCAATCAGAGATTTCTTTGGTACCTTGGTTGAACTCAGCGAATTCTGTCTAAATGCGGATTGTTAATTTCGCCACAAATAATCACATAGCGATCGGTGGATAAATACTTCAATGGTTAACTATATTTTTAGAAGATAAATGCACAAACGTAGGAAAAATAATGTTTTCATGGAAATTAGAACAAAAATATGCTATCGCCTTTGTTATATTATACTTAAGGCATGCATGATTTGGTGATGAAATATGTGCTTAGGCATGAATACTATAAGTGAAAAGAAGCAGAACTATTGAGCTACAACATCTTTGTAAGCTTCGAGAAGAGTTTCTACAAGGAAGATAATCAAGAACTACGAATAAATGAGGACTCTAAACATAGAATATAGAACTCCTTAACATGTGACAAGACATTGTAGTTGTGACTTTCAATATCTTTCTTAGCTTAATGATGATTCGTTTTTGTCAATGTAAAGGAATGGATAATCACTGTACAGTGATGCTAATGAAACATGAAAAAAATGTTTTGTTTAAACATAAAAATATTTGAAGCCTCTTTAGTTTAAATAAAACAATAACTATAAAATAACTATAAAATAATCATCATAATTAATTACTTATCACTTTCCGTATCACTAAGATCATTACAATTAACAAACATACATTTATGTAATCTCATCTCTCCCATTTAGAGTTATCGTCAGTAGTTTAATTAAACAAGTATCCAAACTCCTGATAAGACGTTAAAATATCGAAACTTTGATAAACGAATTTTATATTTCCGATTTTTAAAACCAAGTGTCCCAACACTATTCGATTTCCATGCTCTAGTCATGAGAATAGCCATGAATATTTGATGGATCAAAGTAAAATCAACTTGAAGAATAAAACTCAAAACAAAACTGAAAAAATCAGTATCTATCCACTGGTCAATATTTATTCGGAAAGATACCATCACTAAGTGTCATCGCTCCTATAATTATAGCAGCTAATCAACGCTATGGACTATATGTAACTTAGTGCGAATACATAAAAAGCCAAAGATTTGGCTCTGGATAGAGAATGGTGGAAGATGCAACACCGACAAGAGCTTGGCTGTTGAATAATAGATGATATCAAAAACCGCTCTTCCTGTGCAACTAGCTTAAATTCTTACTACATATGTATTTTGTGAGCTGAAGTTTATTTCAACTGGTGACCATCCATGGTGTAATGTTTTTTTATGACTGTTATTCCTGGGCTGGCTGTTCCGAAATCGGTAAATGCATATTAGCTTACTTTTTCCAAACTATATCTACCTATATATATATAATCGGTAGTCATATTTTTCTCGTGCTGACCCCAATACGTCCCCTGTGTGTATAGGCAACGTCAACGCACAGCCCTTTATTTCGTACCATTAAGAAAATACATAATAACGCGACCAACTCAGTTGTGGCCGTGGCCAAAAGTCATGCTATTTAATTTTGCCCTGCGAAGACAATACAATCGTGCCGATTTCATCGCCGCCGCAAAATTGAAACCTGGTTGAACCTTGTGAAACCACCTTTTGGCAAGACTGGACGTTTTCAAACATTATTTTTGGTTATTATTAATCTAGATTACATTTTCGATGTTTGACTCGTATTAATTTTTTAAGGTTCCGTACCCAAAGGGTAACCAACGGGATCCTATTACTAAGACTCCGCTGTCCGTCTGTCACCGGGCTGTATCTCATGAACCGTGATAGTTAGACAGTTGAAATTTTCACAGATGATGTATTTCTGTTGCCGCTATAACAGCAAATACTAAAAACAGATTAAAATAAATATTTAAGGGGGCTCCCACACAACAGACATGTTTTTTGCCGTTTTTATAGATAGTGGTACGGAACCCTTCGTGCGCGAGTCCGACTCGCACTTGGCCGGTTTTTTATGATTTTTTAATTGTATCTAAAGGAGTAAGAGCACATTCGGCTACACTTTTGTTAACAAACCGTTAAATTTAAATTCATGTATTTTAGGGGTTTGTTGTTAAGATATTTTTCAAATTTGATAATGTTAATGGACTCTGCCTAAAATATTATAATAAAATTCCATAGAGACCTAACAATGTGTTGACGGCATTTGTATGGAGGTATGCGCGTAACTACGCCTCTTAATCAAATATCTTGGTGGTTTCATAACATTATTATACCCAGGACGCGGCAGCTGCGGTCTCAGAGAAGATCCACCACCTGCCTAAGAAGCACGGTTTGGTGCCAATCTTCATCAATCCGAACACTGGGCACTTCCTGCCTCACGCCACCATCACGCTCGGTGCTAGAGGAGATAGCTACTATGAGTACCTGTTGAAACAGTGGCTGCAGACGGGAAAGACTATTAACTAGTAAGTTTTTATTATTTTACGAATTTGTCGCAAAGCATTTCGATATCATAAGGCATTATCAATATTTATTTAGACTACCTGTACATCTAATTTTCTATATGCTTGCATAAGACGGGAATGACGGTGTACGTAAAGACCCTTACAGGTTTCTGATACACCTTATTATTGTAAAATATGTATTTCTTTTTGGTTATTAAATAAATAAATAAAAATAAATATCGAATTGAATGAAACTTGAGGATAAAACATGATTATTGCAAAACGGCTCACCTCAATAACTATTTTTGATCGAGATAGCCGACCAGTTCAGTAGTTATTTTCGTGGATATTCGCAACATGAGTGATAGATAAAAGAGTACTCGATATCCTCTAATTTGGTTTCGGTTTGACACAACTTCTTCAGGTTATGTAAGTACAAAGGGCACGAACATTTTAGTACAGCAAAACGTATAGAGGAAATCTGTACGTACGCACGTGAAAAGTAAACGACGATAAGCCCTCGCAACGAATTGGGATGTAAATATTATGTATAATATTATTGTACTATTCACTAGAATAAATGGTAAATAAACTGAAGAAACAAAAATAATAAAATACTGTTTCTACTATGGCTGACCGTAATCGCTGTGCTACGCCTTTAGCGCCGCGTGGCGAGGCGGGGGAGGAAAGGACAGAGCATGATTTCACACAGATCTAAGTAGCGTTCCTAAACGCCGGGGTAAAGGTAAAAATTAACTGTCACCCGTTCCAAAACCACCCGAGTGAAAATGAACAGCTCGAAGTCCTTGTAAGAAATGTAAAATTCACTTTGACAGTTAAATTTTACCTTTACCCCGGCGTTTAGGAACGCTACTCTAGAATATAATAGCTGTACTCAATAATTTTTTTGCGCAAGGGGCGGTACAGCTCGAACAAGCTGCCATAGAAGAACGTTTCTGGACAAATTGGCGACATACTGAATAAGGGCCATGTCAAAAGTACCCGGAATAGAAGAGCTTGTATGACTAGATTGATGGATGTGGAAGAGGCGAAAGAGGTGTGTCTGGATAAAACATGATTATTGAAATCTGTAGTCTCTGCCTGCCCCTCTGGGATATAGGCGTGAGTATATGTATGTATGCATTTCCAAATGTCTACAAAATAATTTCTAATTATTGCTAAATACAGTGTTGCTCCATTTTGGAAGCTAAAATTAAAATCAGAAACTGGCTTCTAACACTAGACTATGATGAAACTGAAGCTTTATTGGTAACCCAAAAATAAAATATTTATGTATGTATACTTTATGTATTTTATTTAGTAATTTATAACACCCATGTATTTATTTAGTTATATCTACACTTACACTACATTTAACACACATATATATTTTTTTAATTATTTCTTTGTTTTAGTTTTACTTGTAATTAAATGTAACTGTACTTTTATTATTAGTTAAAATATGTTTTTCTTAGGTCTAATAGCTTAAAACAATTGTAAATAAACGTGTTTTTGTGTAAATTTTTATCTGGGAGCCCGCGTAACAGACTTAATAATAATAATAATAATAAAATTCTTTATTGCACTAAAAATTGTACAGAAGGCGAACTTAATGCTATCTAGCATTGTCTTCCAGTTAACCTTTGGTGCTGTGGATCGTTATTGGGTAGTGCCGGGAAAGGTATCGTAGAAACAATACAGAATATACAGAATATATTATCGTAGAATAAATGACAGAGGCATTAAAATATTCATATAAACAAACGGAGCATAATATCTACATAATCTACATATAAAACAAATGTACTTACTATAAAATACAAATAATAAAAAATACATACATACATATATACAAATACATATTATTTAAATATAATATGCAATTAAGAGAAAGATTCAAAACTCATACAAGGATTGATAAAAGTAAATGAGCTATTAATTACTTTGCATATGTA
This sequence comes from Ypsolopha sequella, assembly GCA_934047225.1. Classification (NCBI taxonomy): domain Eukaryota; kingdom Metazoa; phylum Arthropoda; class Insecta; order Lepidoptera; family Ypsolophidae; genus Ypsolopha; species Ypsolopha sequella. The sequence goes on from OW203983.1 coordinate 13,870,979, forward strand.
AAAAGTGCTGCATGACTCTATTTTTAAAAACAGCTATTGATGAAGACTCTCGAATAATGAGTGGTAAGCTATTCCAAAGACGTATTGCGTAAATTGTGAATGAATTTGTAAACATGTCAGTTTTATGTGAGGGGGTGCACAAAAGTAAATGGTTCTCTGGGCGATGAAGGCGACCAAGGGAATCACGGGAAACGAAACTTTCTTTCAGGTAAGAGGGGGAGAGGGGATCATTGAGGATGTTCCAAAGAAGCGTTAAAATATGAGCGTTACGTCGATTTCGGATATTAAGCCAGTTAAGATCAGAACGGGATTGCGACACATGGTCGTACTTACGGAGGCCAAAAATGTACCGTATGAATAAATTAAGGAGACGATCAAGCTTATTTAACAATCCTTCAGTAAGATCAGGGTAACAGACATCGGCATAGTCTAAGATGGGGAGCAAGAGTGAATTAATCAGCATGATCTTAGCAGAATATGGTAAAAATCTTTGCATTCGTTTAAGAGAGTGTATAGATCCAAAGATCTTTTTGCTAAGTTCAGAGACATGCAGGTCCCATGACATATTGTTCTGGATATAGAGCCCCAGATTCTTTACAGATTTACAGAACTTAAGAGGTGTGCTATTTAAACAGACTGGGGGAAGTGAGCTGAGGTCCATTTTGTCTATGAGAGCCCTGCTGCCAACTATCATGACCTGTGTTTTTGATGGGTTTATAAGGAGTCCGAATTGTTCTGTCCATTTACTGATGTGGTCAAGGTCAGAAGTCATTTTCTGTATAGCTACTGAAATTAGGTCCTGCTTAAAGGACATATAGAGTTGCAGGTCGTCAGCGTACATATGATAACAACTAAAGTTAATGACGGATGTGAGGGTGTTTATAAAGACGGAGAATAGAAGAGGGGATAGCACACCACCCTGAGGGACGCCAGCTGTAACGTCACACCAATCAGAGAAATTATCATCAGAGCGTATACGCTGCTGTCGGCCATAGAGATACGAATGGAACCACTTAGTAGCTGAATCAGAAATATTTAAAGAACGGAGGATGGCCAGGAGGATATCATAGTCAACACAATTAAAAGCGCTGCTGAAATCAAGAAGGGTAAGGAGGGTGAGTTGCCTATCATCCATAGCTTTACGAAAGTCGTCAGTAATCTTAATGAGAGCAGTACATGTACTGTGGGATGGACGAAATCCCGATTGAAATGGATTTAAAAGTTCATTTGAGTGAAGAAAATTCATTAATTGACGATTGACCACCCGTTCGAGAACTTTAGAGAGAAAAGGAAGTATAGAGATTGGACGGTAGTCTTTGAACTCCAAGGGTTCAGAAATTTTAGGAACTGGAACCATGTATGCCAGTTTCCATGATGCAGGGAAAGTATTTGATGTTAGAGAAAAGTTCACAATGTGGGTAACGACAGGGAGAATGATTTCCAGAATAGGGAGGAGAAGATCACGGCCAATAGTGTCGTGGCCTACAGCTTTACTTGGGATAGAGAGAATAATTTTACGAATATCGGAGACGAGAACTGGTGTGAAATCAAAAGTATGATGAGACAGAGAAGGAGCAGCTGAGATGCGTTGAATGGTACTATCTTTTAAGACTTACTAGTGCGGGGCCCGCTGTGTAATTGTAATTTTGATTTTCTCATTTTGGTAAATAAATATTTGTGATTTGTGTGATTTGTGATGTATGTATGTTAGAAAAATATCTTATTCTGGGAAAATATAATTTATTATTACAGTAGGCCTTTAAAACACCTTGTAGGATGGATGGATGAAAGGATAGAGAAGTTTTGAAGATTCCGGCAAAGTCACACCCTTACAGCTTCGGTGTCTGTCTGTCTGTCCGATGCCAAACTCAAAAACGGCTTAAGTTCGATATGGAGGAAAAAAATAACCAGGGGTCGTATTGTCTAGCTTCAACATCTATCGTGATACCTTTCAAATGTATCGTGATTATGCTCGTGATCTATAGATATGTTTTGAAATTTTAATACAGAATCGCTTTCAGAACGTATGTGTTTAAATTTGCTTAAAGAAGATTTGTGATATCTTTCATTTGACAATTTCCGATAGCTTTCATAGATAAATTATTACTGTCATTTTGATATACGATACCAGTTTTATGTCCAATATGTCGAGTCGTGATCGCAATCATAATCGCTATCGCGATGATATCGTCCCTGGGTCTCCCGGAAAAATACGGTATATCTTTGATGAAGTCAACTCTACTCCATCCATCCATCCACCCATCAGCCTGTTTCGTCCATTGCTGGACATAGGCCTTACCATGCTTTGGCCACGTGGCGGTTGTCCTGGAAGAAATGCCCATACTCACACACGCTGGCTGGCGGGTTGATGAGCGCGGTACCGAAACCCTCGCATCAGTGACCCTGCTGCCCGTCACCAGTCTGTTTTATATAACGCCAGGGAATTGGGGATGGATATACCGCCATCAATCGGTCCCAGGCATTGTGGGCCTTCTGGTTTGTGCATGTTTGAGCGCTGTCCTCTTAACTTCGGGGGGTTTGCGAGTACAAGGTGGTACATCCACAGTCGAGCCTAGCATCAGCTCTACCAACTATATTTACTCATTAAATTGGAAATTCGTGTGGGGTATTTAATTTAACCAGTGAATTTTCCAATAGATTACATTTATTATGGCGGAGCCCATACATCGTGTACGATCGCAGACTTAAGAGAAGTTTTTACTTTTTCAGCCTCCTGGATGACTACTTGACGGCTATAGAAGGTGTTCGTGAATTCCTAGCGAAGCGTTCTTCACCCAATAAGTATCTGTTTATTGGAGAACTATCATCAGCATCAGAGGTAATTTAGAATAACGATTATATTATGTACGATCACCAGAAAACGGTGCGAAACGCTTGAATATTTACTTTAGTTGCTAATGAAGCTATTTCAAGCTATTGAGTTTATTTTATTGTACCTGTATGTAATGTCCACTCTGTAACTGCACTAGTCCACCGTTCGTCTTTCCGTCGAGCCAGATCTCCACTTAAGTCAAGCGATTCGTTTACCGACATCATACTCTAGTTCGTTGTCGAATCTCGACGTTCGGTACACGATCCACAAGAGAAATGCCTAGCATGGCTCGCTGGATAGTCCTCTGTGCCACTTTTATTTTGTGAATGTGAGATTTGATTGGCGTCCATTTTTCGGCACCATAAGTAAGGATAGGCAGGACACACTGGTTGAATACACTGGTACACTGGACACTGGTCTTGGTCTTGAGACATTGCGGGATTTTTGCTCTAAACACATCTTCCAGACTAGGGCAGTTACAGAGTGGCAGCCGTGGCCAGAAAGGCGTTCAGTGGGTAGACCGATGGCTCGATGGAGAGACGATATCGAGGCGAGACCGACGAAAATGACGTGGAGAAGATGAGGATGCCCTACGGTTGGTAGGTGTGGGCTGAATGATGTTGATATGTAATGTACTGTGGGGGCAAACTGTTCGCTCTCTACGTTTTTAATAAGAGCCAAAAGTGGGCTCGCAGAAGTTTCCCCAATCGATCGTACATTTAAAATAGATATATTTATTGAACATATGAATGCGGGCGATACCGCGAATTGCTTTTTGTGTACCTCACGACGACGCATCATCAGGCAGCATTATGCCTATTGGACGATAGGCAGGATGATGCATGGCCAGCATAGTGACACACTATTATAATGTAACCTAACCAAACCAAGTCTGACACGCGCCGTCGTCGTTAGATAAAAGTACTGTATTATGTGCCATCGTGGAATGTTTTGTGGACCCACTTTTCACTTGTTTGTGACCCCTTTGTTTTCCAAAAAATTAGTGAATACAATGTTAAAAAAAAGCATCCTTTCCAAACAGTACCAAGGCAGTAGGTAGCGACGGTCTGAGTCGAGACATGTTGTTTTCGATTGTGGATGACATTGTACCTATAATCACTAATGTCTTCCCTTCTGCTTGGAAAAATTCTCAGGTCATTCCCCTGCCCAAAACAACCATTCCCACTTCTTTGTCTCAATTTTGACCGATCTATATTCTTCCCATATTGTCCAAAATTATCGAACATGAACATGATTTTCGCCCTTTCCACAGTACAATTAGTGCATTGCTAAAAGTCACGGATGATGTAAGACTTGCTATGGATCACAAACAGCTGACTCTTGTGACGTTACTCGACTTTAGTAGTGCATTCAACTTCGTTGACTTTGACATTTTGCTTGGCATTCTTCGCTCCTACAACATATCTGCGCTCGAGTGGTTTGACTCCTACTTACGTGGTCGTATTCAGGCTGTCTGTACCGATGAAACATCCTCCAATTGGTTAGATTTAAAAGCTGGTGTGCCTCAAGGGGGAGTTCTCTCCCCTTTGCTTTTCTCCATTTTCATCAATGAGATCACTCATAATCTCTCCTCGCATTTTCACCTTTATGCTGATGATCTCCAGATTTACACACACTTTGATGCTGGTAGTGATTCAAGTATTAAGGATGCCAAACTTGCTAAAGCGCAAAGAGCGATTAATACTATGAATACTGATTTGATTGCTATTCAGATGTGGGCTAAACACTTTGGTCTATTAGTTAACCCACTCAAATCACAAACCATCATTATTGGTAGTAAGCGGTTGAGAGATACCTTTGATTTTGAGCTGCTGCCTCATATATTTTACAATAAAGTCCGTGTTGCGGACAGAACAACTCGCCAGCCGACTGAAGACGTCGGCTAATGGCAGCGGCTCAATTTCTAGAAATGGCGGCGGACCATACGCACACCTTCCCACGCTTCGTGCGGTGACTCATCAGTTAAACAATGCCGCCGCCGCTACCCTCGCCCCTGCCTCAACCGCGGGAGACCCACCTTAACGCGTCGCTACGCCCGCACCGACAAACCGATTGTATTAGTATAAAAGGGCCTGCGAGCCCAATTAGCATCGTTTAAGCTTTCAGCAAACGCTTTGCGTCAACGGCGCCTCTACCTCAGACAACTTGACACGCGATACAGGTATATACCTGGTCGCTTCTCTCCAATAGAGCACACACCATCAACGTCCTGAGCCGAGGTCCCCCAGCTGGGGGCCCTCAGCGATTGTTGATTAAAAATCACAGGAGGTGAACGTTCTCGGCGTTCCCTCCTTTTGTCCGGGTAAAGCTGTTAAGGCCAGACGGCCAATAGCATAGTAAGTCACTTCAAAAAAAAAAAAAAAAAAAAAATTAGCATCGTTAGTTGACACTTAGTAGCACCAGCGAACGGTCATAATACAGGGTGTCCCAAAATTAGCACGTTACACTGACACCGGAGGTAGATGGACCCAAGACGCATTGAACAAGCCTAACATGCCAATAGAAAAGTTTCGTGGGTTTTGAGTTATGACCAGTTTATTTAGTAATTTTTTAAAAATCACAATTTTTTTGTAATGTTTGTATCAGAGATTTCTTAAAATACATTTATTTTACTTTTTTTTTTGTGTACTCCCTCAACAATAGTTACTTATTATGAAACAAACAGTACTTAGTTGATAAGTAATGTGAAATAACGACAGTTGATAGTCAATCTCAATTTTATTCTCACATAAAATTATTTTAACTATTATTAGTTTCGACTTTGAGCAGCCACCGTGAAAAAAAATTACTTCAAACATAATGAACTCAATTCAACTGAATTCAATGCGACTTGGGTCCATCTACCTCCAGTGTCAGTGTGACGTGCTAATTTTGGGACACCGGTATATCTATTGTCGAGTCCTCACTCCATTCGTTTTATTGTCAGCTTACCCTGCAAATAGAGTTGAGTCTTACGATTCCTCGGTTCTATTTTGCCAGCCACCCAGCCTATAATACAGTCCACTTAGTTTCTGTGGCAAACAGTCCGTATTCCATTCTCTAAAAAGGCTTCAAAACACCTTACCAAACAAAACGAATGTGATGCTTGCACAGACTTTGCTACTACCTCTTCTTGACTATGCCGATATGTTTCATAAGATGCCACTAAGGAGCAAGTGAGTAAGCTTGAACGCCTCCAAAACCTGGGTATTAGGTTCATCTACAGTGTGCGCAAGTATGACTATATGTCTGATTTTAGACGTAAATTGGGATGGCTTCCTATCCAAAGAAACTCACACAAGCTAGCATTACTGTTCAACATCCTAAACAATCCCTGCGCCCCTCAGTACCTACGAGATCGTTTTCAGCTTTTGAGCTTGCGACACCAGGACCCTCCAAGTACCTTCCTGTAATACAGACTTCTACTGTAAATCCTTCACAGTTCGAGTCGTTCGATTATGGAATAGTCTGCCTAGTAATATTAGAGACTGCCCATCTGTATCGTCATTTAAAAAAAAAACTTAAACAGCATTTTCTCTCTAAGAGTTAATTTTTGTTTTTACCTATCTGCATTTTATTAGTTGGAATATTTATGTATTTATTATACGAGTATATTATTAAGTAATGTTATTTTACGTACGTTTATTTGGAGTAATTAAGTATTGTTTATTTATTGGATATTTGATATTGGATAATATTATATTTGCAAAAGTAAATGTATATTTGCATGTATTTTTGCTTATTCATTCAATTTCTTTTGTTTTCTATTAAGTTTTCTGTTTTTAACTTGTGCACAATTATTTGCCCACCATTCTCACTACCTTTTCACCACATTGAAGGTTGGCTGGAAGAAATTTCTTTAGAAATAAGCTCGACCGTGTACAAATTTTTATTCATGTGTAATATGTGTATGTTATATTATTTAAGATTTTGTGCAATAAAGAATAAAGAACAATATCAGTAAGTTCAGGAGTCTAATTATTTTGGTAACAATAAAAAAGATGTTCTTCCGGGAGGTGGGGGAGTGTCAATAATATGAAAATACTATTATTTCGAAGTCTTAGTAGTGTATGTTTAATTCGACTTCAAATTAGACTACTATGTTACTTTCAGGACGTTAAGCTACACAACAGTGAAAACCCCCATGCAAATCCGTTCATAAGAATGTACGTGAATAGCTAGCATACAGACTTTTGACTTACTCGTCTAACGTTTGCTTATTCCTCAGCCTAAACATCAATATACTTTTATTTTCAGGCATTCAACCCCAAGATGGACCATTTGACTTGCTTCTTGCCTGGTACGCTGGCACTAGGGCATGCTAACGGGCTTCCAGACTGGCACATGACCATGGCTGAGGAACTGATACACACCTGCTATTTGACTTACGCCGTTCATCCGACCTTCCTGGCCCCTGAAATTACACATTTCAATCTGGTGAGTTTTCAGGACACATATTATAACGCGCTGCTTGATAGCTGACATTCTTTTCTTAAGGGTCCGTTTCGCCAAACATGCTCTCGCGTTTGGACAATTTAGGATATTAAGGGGAACGAAAATACAAACAGAAATAAAATGTCAGCTTTCGGATGATTTTGTTGCAGTAATTAGGTTACGTATAGCCATAAAAAAAATACATGTTTTTGGTTGAACTTTAAGGTATTCATTTTCCACAAACCACGTTAATCGATTCATAATTGTACTGTCAATGAATTTTTTTGTAACCCTCTATTGCACACTTCTTATCGATTTTGTTTCAAGTATCGCTTTCGCGATTTTGTTGTTTTTTTTTTAATAAAATTAGTGTGAATGATATCTATTCATTTTCCAAATACCACGTTATTCGGGTCAAAAAAAGCACCCCCTTTTTCCAAAAATACGTAAATCCACTGATGCAGTCAGCGGCAGCAAGATATTGTCAGTCTACGCCTAGCGTTGGCGCCCGTAAGACGTGGAACCTGTGCCCTTTTTTGCAAGCTATAAATATCTCCAGAAACTACTTCAAAACACATTGAAATTAATTTTATAAAGTACGAGTAATATTTCGAGGAGCATCATATTCCTGCCGTTAAAAACTCAACAAAATATGCGTATGAGTGATTTAGCTACATCGTGCCATAGTCATAACAACAAAACTGAATGAATTTGGAATGAATTCATACTTTTATGCGGGAAAATAAGATATGTTACTCTAAAAGAATAATTTTGTGATCGTTATTGAAACCCAAATTAATTTACTTATACTTACTGAGATCTGTAACAAAGGTCAATGACCTTTTCGTGAAATTACCCTCTAGTATTGGCTCACCATTTCAGGTCCAATAAGTGAAGTTTTTTGCAAATTATATAGGTACACTTACTTGGGATAAATCGCCAAGCATTTAAAATATAGAAATTTATTTTGAAATATTTACCGTGCATGGCAAAATTATTAGATCGTAGATAATCCTGTCGGTACATGTTCAGGTTCTGTTACGCAAAATGAAAACAATGAAACTCTTTTACGATTAATTTGTTATCCCTATGTTTGTCTGTCTGTCCGTTTGTCGAGACAATTTTTTCTGGGTAAAATTAATAAATACCAATATAAACGGTCCTCTATAGAGCTGCAAAAACATACTTTTGACGTTTTTATTTATATTACGTTTTAGGTTTTTACGTTTTTTTTTTTAGGTTTTTCATACAAATTATATCACTATGAAAATGTAGGGATGGACACTTGAGATAATATTTTGCATTTAAAAGTCAACACAGAAAGGAATTGTTGAACAAATAATGTAAAAAATATGAAAACCATGTTGTTCTATTCTAAAGGGATTAATTATCTACTGTTCAATGTGTTGATAGCTTTGTTTATTTTTTTCCTTGAATTATTTTTTACCAAGATAACAAATAGTTTAATACAAGGTTTTCCTTAAGAGGTCCCTTTACCCCTGTATTTTTCTTAAAATTCATACAATAGGTATAAACCGAATGTGAAGTCTACAGCTTATTTTCTTCATATCTTTTTTCATGAGTATATTCTAGTGACATCTAACTACGTCTCTATACAGCCCAAAAAGCAAAATTTGATAAAACACCATCATAATAGCTGTCAGGATATCGTCAATATTGCCTCGTTTTTACACAAAGTTTAACAAGTTTGTATATTTTTATCTATACTGGAAATAAAAAAGAGAGAAATACAGGCGTCGTTCATGTTAAGATGACTAAGTTTACACACTTTGCTAAGTATCAACAATTACCGTTTCATGGAAAACTGTTTTGACCTGAAACCATTTCACAAATTCAATTAACTTATTTTGAATATCTTGTCATCTTGCACTTCTTGATGAGAAATACAATTTCAATAAGTAAAAATACAACTTTTAGTTAAGAAAACTTATAGTTAAAAGTCTGCTGTATGCATTAACATATTTTTAATTATATTACAATAGTAATAAAATAATTGGCTTATCCGTCGTCGTGATACCAGCCGTAAATTTCTTAAATAATCTGATATCACGCTTATGGAAAACCCAATTATTTTGAAGATACCATAATATCATTAAAATATGTTAATGCATATAGCAAACTTTTAACAATAAATTGTCTTAGCTAAAAGTTGTACTTTACCGTTATAATTATTTCTTAATATTTTGTTACAAATTCGGAGAAATAGCCCTTAAGGAAAACCTTGTATGAAAATATTTGCTATCTTTGTAACAAAGAAAAAAAAAATAAACAAAGCTATCGCCACATTGAACAAACAGTAAATTATTAATCCCTTTAGAATAGAAAGATATGGTTTTATATTTTTTACATTATTTGTTCTACAGTTCCTTTCTGTGCTTTCTTTCAAATGCAAAATATTATGTGAAGTGTTGATCTCTATATTTTCATAAGGAGAAAATTTGTATGAAAAAGTTAAACAAAAGGCCATAAAAACGTTATAATATGTATATTTTACAGGGCTGTAAATATTAGCATTTATTGATTTTACCCAGAAAAATTGCCTAGACAAACGGACAAACAGACAAACATAGGGACAACAAATTAATCCTAAAAGAGTTTTGTTTTTTCATTTTGCGTAAAGGGCCTGAACATTTCAAACTATGATACAAATAAATTTCTATATTTTAAACACTTGGCGATTTATCCCAAGGGTAAACAGGTGTCCCAAAAGTCAACGCTTTCCCTTGGAAGGCTGGTAGGCCAGCTCATGACTGACCAGAATATCAAATTATGACCTCAGCAAAAAGTAGATAGTCTTCGAGTTGATGGTACTTTTATAAATTCGAATAGATTTTTGAGAGTCAAAGCTAACCAGTTCTAAATTCTAAGAATAAAATTTTTGTTGCGCAACTCTGAAAAGTCATGCTATTGATAAAGTCAAAAATAAACCTTGAAATGCTGTTACATCAGGAAGAAAAATAAAAACCCAATTTATGAGCAATTTTTTGTAATTAGGTTAGTTCGATACCACACCCTGAAAAAAAATGTCCTATGTTAGTTTTGCAAATTGTCTTAAATAACGGCTCATCAAATATTGTTTTTCAAATGATCTGGCAATTACTGTGTATTACTTTTGAAAAAAAAGTTATTACTATTTTACTACCAAAGGAGCTGCGCATTTTTTAAAATAATTAGAATTTAGAATGAAAGAGTGGCGGGCAGTAAAAATATTTGACGTTCATTAGAATTGCCATTTAACACGCGTTAGAGTGAGATAAATAGTGACGCTATTTAAAATGAGTTGGAATGAGATAGTAACGCAGTTAAACGTGGTTGAATGAGAGAGGCATAATTGATATAGGGTACAGTGAGATAGATAGTGACATGGTGCATTCCTTCTGAGAATATTTGTTAGTTTCCACTTTTTGTAATAACAACTTTAGTAAAAAATTGTTGTAAAGAAATTTTTGGTCCAATTTATTTTCCCGCAAGTGTAAAACCAGCTCAACGGGCGAAAAATATTTAAAGAATGGGTAATGGTGACAATTAACCGTCACAATATTATTATGTATCTCTAAAGGAGTGTCTGAAATGTTCCAAGGGTCAACTGATAAATCAAACACTCAAAAAACCACTTTTAGCCGACCATAATAAATTTACGTCCCGACGTGATAGCAAGTAGGATCAATGCCGTGTGACGATGATCGAAATACACTAATAAATTAGATAAAATAAAATACGTATTACTTTTGACCCTGCCTCGTCCACTCTATTCGTATTTTTGCTATGGTGACGCGAGCTTAGAGACCGGGACGAATTTCCCCCCGCGCGCTATCGTAAAATAGAATAAGCCACGCCCGGAACTGGTTTTTGTTTTGGCTATGTCATACTCTTAAAACAAAATATTTTTAACAAAACGGGAAAAAAATCGGAAAGATCACTAAAATCACGAAAAATGTAATTTGGCGTTGCAAACAGAAACAAATTTTTTTTTTGTTCCAAATTGAAATATATTTTTTTTACGTAAAGAGTTCAAAGTACCTTATTCATATAAAATATTAATATTTATTTCCTTTCGTTATTTAAAAAGAAATACACAAACTTCCAAATTCTTTTTGCGTGATTTTTTTGTACAGGAAAAATGTAGAATGTTTGAGTATTTCTTTTAAAATAACGAAAGGAAATAAAAATTTATTTCATTTTTTACTTTCATTTCTTTGCTCTATAAAAAAATATTTTAGTTTGTAGTTAGATCAGTAGACTGATCATACTAGTTCCAAAGCCAAATTACGTTTTCCGTGATTTTACTGATCTTTCCGATTTTTTTCCCGTTTTGTTAAAAATATTTTGTTTTAAGAGTATGACATAGCCAAAACAAATCTGTGATGCTTGTGTCAAATCTGAAAAATAATAATGTAGTTCAACCCCTTAACTACCTACACAAATTTTATTTGTTAAAATATTTTGTTTTAATGGTATGCTAAATTGTCCAAACGCGAGAGCATGTTTTGCGAAACGGACCCTTAATAAGACCTGTTTCGGGCCAAATTGATTGCCCTAAATTGATTTTTTATTTACCTAGAGGATCGCGGCGTCAAACTGGAGTTTTTTCTCTTCTTTTTGTTGGCATAAATTACAGGCAAAATAGTTATTTATGGCGAGTACAAAATCATGTAAACACAATACACGATCTTTACACTTTCTTCGTCTCTGTGGCCAGAGCAAGAATGGTGCTAAGCTCAAAGTTTTTTAATATTTGATTATTATAAATTACTATATGCACTACTTTGTACATAATAGATGTCCTTTTTTTTTTCTTTCATGGTGTGTTTGAGAAATGTATTATTTGTGTTTTTTTTAAGTTCTGTTTTAACCAGTTAAAACCTTTTCTTTTTTGTTATATTCAGTTTATTATGTGTGAAACTAATTTTCTAAATTTCAATTTTCAAATTTGAATAGCTTCAGTTGGTTATTGTTATTGTTTTTTTTTGCATTAGTATTTTTTTTTCATTATTATTATGTTACTATTTAGTGGAAACTTTTAATTGGCTGTAAATTGTTCTATCTGTTTATTTTTTAAGTTACTTTGCGCTGTTAGTTTTCCATAAATATAAAAAAAGAAAAATAATAAGTAATAATGTATGGATTTCTGTAAGAATTGTTAAGGTGCTTTAAATAATTTTCAGACAATGTGCTCTAATAATGTAAATTTTATCCCATTTGACAGGGTAAAACCTTGACTTGACACACCTTAAGTAGAGGCAAAATATTAAACATACGTGCCTATAAAAGGCAAATTAGGTGTCTTACAAGCATTTTTGTATTTGAAACCGCATTTTCGGCTTTACAAATGTTACATTTACAGGCGAGTACAACAACAGACATGTACACCAAGTCAGCGGACGCTCACAGTCTGCTGCGGCCTGAGTTTGTGGAGAGTCTCTGGTACTTTTACCAGATCACTGGCAACACTACGTACCAGGACTGGGGCTGGCAGGTCTTTCAGGTAAACCCACAACCAGTAGGTAGTAAAATTTTGTAGATACTTTTTGGGAAAGAGTAATAAGTATCAAAGTAATAACAAGCAACCCCTTGACGGAAGTTGCCGACCAAATCAACATCCTGTATAGTATGAAGATATGTAGTGCATTCTTTGCGCACGGGAATTAGTAGTGTTTCATATCGAGTGGCGTAATTTGCGACTTTGATTTGGTAACGTCTGCGTTGTTACACTGTGTAATCAGCTGAATTGCATGTGTTCTAATTGACATGCATGCACGACCCTATTTTATAGAGCTGGGTATCCTGACGGTACCTAGTTTATTTATTTTGGAGGTGCTGAAATATGTAAAGCAGAACTCTGCCGCATTTCGTAACTTTGAATCTGGTGACCGTCGTTACCCCTCCCAGTAAGACAGGTAACTCCTTGCACTGGATAGCCCCGTGTTTGTTTAACAAGCTGCCCGATCACATTAAAAAAGTGCCTACGTTGCGAACATTTGTAAGCAAAGTCAAAGCATTTCTTTTAGAAAAGGCATACTATTCCGTAAAAGAATACCTATCGGATGATGTTACATAAAAACTGTTTTGTTGAAATATAATAATTGAAATATAGAATATAACCTACTGACCTACTTTAATTTTATAATAATGTAATAATAATGTTAGACATGTAATGATAAATTATGAATAAATGAGTATGAGTATGTTGTGGTTTCATCGCAAGTTATGCGGGATGTTTAAAATTAATGACACATTATTACTAAGATGATCTTCGTATTTTTGACATACTTGACACTTTAGTTAGAGGCACTCCCAAGTTTGTCTCATGCTCATTTTAGTTAGACACACTGCATAATCTGTCATTAACTCGTTACATTAATTTTGAACATTTGCGATTCAATTTTGGTCACACTTCATAAATCCTTACCAATTGTAAACTTGCAGGGATTCGAAGAGTTTGCGAAGGTGCCAGCCGGCTACACGTCACTAGCGAGCGTCAAGACCAAGAAGCCGCCACCTCGGGACATGATGGAATCCTTCTTCCTTTCAGAAACCCTCAAGTACCTCTACCTTCTGTTCAGTGACGACAGGACACTCATTGATCTCAAGAAATACGTTGTCAACACTGAGGCGCACCCCTTGCCTATACACCCGAACTAAAGGTGCTTTGTACGTAGCTAGTGTCAATTTTATATTTTTCCAAAGGAAATAAACTAATTTAGTCAAAATATAGCAGTGAGAATCGGCATTTAATGTAGCGAAACGAACTGAGCGAGTAAAATAATAAATTAATATTAATCTTATACTACCATCGCAAATTGCTATTGCGTTGGGATTTTGTATAAATAATTCTCAATGACGTTAGTATAAGAACGGTTAGACAAAATGCAATATGAATTAGCATAATACAAGATCATTGAATAAAAACGCTTATTGAAAAACAGATGACACTAAATTTGCGGGGAATATATATTTCGTGTATTATTTGTATAGAATAGCAAAATTTATTATCATTTAAGTAGGTACTTACTTTAAAAAAATGGATTAATTAAAAGTCTTTTACTTTGTATATTCGGAGATCAGGATTAATTTACCTGGGTGGTAGGTCCTACGGCAAAACTAACTTTTCCGAAATTTGTTAAATTTGATATATATTTTTTTATTATTGGCAATTCCTAGTTTAGTTGTGTTTGTCTGGAATATGGTATTTTTTTATTAGCACCAGCAAAAATCTTACGAAAACGTCTCGGTGCGAAAAAGGCGGCTCTCTGGAAGCTGTCCAATGTGTTGTGCGTGCGGGTGTACTTGTATTTATTTTCGTACCTCACATTTCACCGGTAAGGCACGCTAAAGTAGGCAGCTTGGACTACATTGCGTCTGTATTTGGTAAATGAGACAAATTCTTAGGCAAGATATTATTTATTTGGCAATAATGAATACCTTCTATCTTTCTCGTACAGGGAATTATTTTTTAAACTTTTCAATGCAAGTTGATCCAATGAGTTGACTTGTCGATGACAAATAATATTTCCCGTAAGACTACGTTCGAATGCAATATCTATACCATTATCATATTTATATACTATATCAGACATTGTTCACAATAGGCATAGATTAAATTATGTTAAGGTGTGTTAATTCTAAAACCAATGACAGATGAGTAGACAGAAAGAGACAGACCACTTTTTTAATAAGCAATCACACATCACAATCAGTATAATGTCTAAATTTCTCAAGTGACAAGGTCATTGGACAATTCTTCAATAGTCTTAAAAAAATAATGGTTAATTTATATACCAAAATAATGAAAACTATGTCCTAAAATGGCGTACATTCTCTGAAAAAAAATCTTTTAAACATTCAAGCTATGGGAATTATTATTAAGTGTATCCATGAGCCGATAGTATTAATTCACTAATCAATATTGTTTGCATTTATAAATATTGTAGTCATAAGGTCAGGGTTGTGGAAGCCGGATGGCATTAAAATCATAAGACGAGCGAGTTAACTATTTATTTTATTAACGAACATAATATTTATGATATTTTTCCATGTTTCTCGCAACTGCAATTATTTTAGATAATTAGTCGTTTATAAGGCCTGGTTGAGCCTGATTTGAAGTTACCAAGAAACTAGTTATGGTAAAAATTTATTTATTTTTTCCATAAGTTTTGACTGTGTAGTGTACACACTCGTACATTGCTTGTATTTTAAATTGTTGTGTATTGATAATTCAAAAATATCTTTTGATAAGGGTTTCGATTTTTTAAACACCTATGTATTTATTTATTAGTTATAAAGTTATTAATTTTGAGAGGTTCAAATATTATGTATTAGCAGAATTTATCTTTAATGAAAATTAGTACTTAAGGTTTTTAGTTTTATTGTATTTAAATGTAGAAAATCTGTAAATTGTGGACAAACTTTAAATAAATATACTATATATGGGCCGAGATATATTTCAAACACAATATTTTGTACTTTATTGCCCTTATTTACCATATATCTACGGTTTTGTACCAATAAGTAGCCATATATTTACTTTTTTGTATGCTAATCTTTAACTGGATAAGGTCTGAAATACAATTATTAAGGCTGAAGTCCTGCTGTACAAAACATAGAGTTTGAATTTTTGAGGTGTCGACGGGGCGAGAGGATAAAGGGATAGATAACTGCGTTAGTAAGGGAGGTAACATAAATTTTAACTCCATACACACGTCCAAACACTTCGCCCTGACGGGCACTGAAGAAATCAAGAAAATGGCGTCGTGTTTTCCATTATAAACGTAATAATTTGTCATTTATTGAGGGTATTAATTGTTGGTTAAAATTAAGCCTTTTTTAGTTGCATGATGACAAAAGCATTTTTCTTTATGTCGTATAAGTATTATTTACCTTGATCCATATTTTGTCCCAAAGCAATACGTTTTTTGGTAGTAAAATTATAGGAAAATTGCACAAATTGCGACATTGTAATTGAGGAAAGGAAATCATTATAAAAAGAAATAGCACGGACATCCTTTAATTCAAAGTATAGTGGCAAATATGGCCGTAAAGAATACAAAACACAATTTTGCAATTCGGAGTGACCATCTCATCTGTCAAATTTTAGAAACGTCAAACTAAAAATGGTCAAATTTTACCTTCAGGACCATTAAGTTGAACTCCCGAGTTGAGATATATTTTCGTGACGATTAAATTTTACCACGTTCATGCAGAATGTTTTCTGATCGTTTTTGAGGTAAGAATGGAGGAAATATGTCGTGTATGCAGATGCAGAAAAAAGGTAAATGATACTTTTAAAACTTGGTTAAAACTAGCATTTTCTGCCCAGAGTTTACCAAAGGCGGTACTAAAAATTATATGTCTTGTCTTGTTTTTTCTAAGTGCCTTTGTACTGTTTGTGCACCCCAATTTATTTTTCCCAAATAAATCAAGATACTTATTCTGATTAAATTGTTGCTATAGGTATATGTTTGTGGCAGCTACTTAATACAGATTCATGCAGATCTTCATCGAATAAAGCTGCGTTTGCAAACTTATTTTCAAAATACTTATTCCAGGATACAAGAGGTATCTGCTGCTACCACCCCTTATGAAATAAAAAACCGAAGCAGAGTAGAACTACAATTCAAGTCATGCTTTTGTATGAAACATAGCGAAGATGACTTTCAGATGTCTTGAAATAAGCGGTGACGCCTACATAAACACCAGACACTACACTATGAGCGAGACAAAGCAGGGCTGCTTTTGAGTGCTTCTCCTGATGGCCTGCTGGTGAACCGACAAGTCACTGAAGTGAAATGTCCACATGTTGCAAGAAACTCCGAAATTACGCCTGTAACATACCCTAAAAAAGTGAATGTTGAAAAGGAATCATCGTCATTACTACCAAACGACCGCTTGTGGTCTAGTGTAGTTTGGGCTCGGGTTCAAATTCCGTAGGGGCACACTTGTGTCTGCACATTAAGGTGTGGGTCCATTTTGTGCCCGAAGTACAGCAATAGAGCTCACCAACCATCACGCTGGGACATACTAATCATTGGTAAAACATGGGTGTACGAGTGTGGACTACGATTTGCATTTCCCACTTTATACTCGAAAACACATCTGACACCCTCTCGGGGATTCATGTCTATGTAATGCTAAATACAGAGCCACTCATTTTGTACATCTAGAAAGTAATGTAATTGTATATATCGAATGAGTTGATAAATTTCAAACGCCGGTATGTCCACTCAAGAAAAAAATTTGACATTTAATTTTGTTCTACGAAATGTAGTAAAGAAAATTTGGATCTTACAAAGATTATTCAAATTCAAGTATGTCTACATTTTTACTACAAAAACACCGTCAAAATACTCCGTTTCAATTCAAAAGCCAGTATGTCCACATATACATTCATATCAAAATCCCATATGTCCAAACTAGCCAATCAGCATCAAGCAATCTGACATCATGGCGGCCATTACCGCCGTGTTGTTTAATTATTCATTTAAATTCGTTTATAACACTCAAAATGAGGTCAAATGTTGTTGAGCCTGATAAAGCTAGAAAAAGAAGTAATGTAAATATTTTTTTCAAAACCCTGTAAGTCCACTGGTGGTAGTTCAAAACCCAGTATGTCCAGGCCAGTTTTATCGATTTCAACGGTTTTTTTTTGGAAAATGTTATACTGAAATGTTGCCAGGAGTAAAAAATCACCGAGTAAAGTGAAATTAATCTCGAGAATAAGGTTAAAGGTGTTTAATGCGCAAAAACGAAAATACTTAATTATCTCCTTTTCACTTATCAAGGACATACCGGCGCGGCGTTTGAAATTTATCAACTCAAATATTAATACAAATATTATTTCAAAATTAGATGTTTCCTGTTCTCATTTTAAAAAAGATGTAAAAAATTTATTGCAAATTAAAACAATAAGTAGGTATGTATTACAAATGATATCTTATTTTTACATTATGCTCTCCTAAAAATAGCAACATATACAATAAACAAATAAAATCTTAGACAGCTAATGAAATATAGAGTAACAAATTTTTTAATATTTTATAAGTTTTTAATAGCCAAAACAGAACTCTCTTACTAGCTAGCTTATGGTCCAACTATACACCACATGGAATTTAAGATTTTAGAAATGTAGACTGTTATATCTAATATGCGTTGCGTTTCTAAACACCTAGGTAAATGTGAAAATAACTGTCAAATAGAATTTTACATTTCTGTCAAGGTTTATTGACCGACTTTGTGCTGTTCGTTTTCACTCGGGTGGTTTTGGAACAGGTGACAGTTAATTTTTACCCTTACCCAGCGTTTAGGAACGCTACCTTGATGTAGATACTTAAAATATAATGTTAATACAATTTTGAAATGTTGAATCCCCGATTTGCCCATATGCTACCAGGTTAAACGTTGACAGGAACCCTATACACTTCTGGAAAATAGGACAGCAAACCACCTGGTACAGATCGCCGCACGATTTTTGACCGCTCGGCGATAGTGGTGGCGGACTAGTACATGTATTCATTCACGCACAAAATTACCAAGTGCCATAGAGAAAAAATTACTATGCACCAACTAAATTTTAAAAGGTATTGTAGCCGATTCTGAAGGCTTTAACTTTAGTTTTAGTACTGTCAAAACTAAATTTTCATCGTTGCAAAATAGTTCATAAGTGTGAAGAACAGAAGCTAAATTACTTTGGAAAAATTTAAGTATTGACAGCACTAAAACTAAAGTTAAAGCCTTCAGAATCGGCTTTATTAGTTGTGTATTTTAGTTTACTAGTGTACCTCTCTCATTAGTATAGTAAGTAATCATTAGCTTTATCGTGAGGGAAATTAACATTGCCCTCAATTGTGCTCACTTCATTTTATTTCCTACACTGTCAATATGACTATAAACTGCTTGGCGTCTCAACGGATGATAAAGTTTTATTTGACTACTGTTCTCGAAGCTTTTGACGAATCGATACCATTGTAGACACCTCTTCAGAAATGTCATGGATTAAATATTATTATAATGATATATACCCTTTTTTATTTGGTTAAGAATGTGGTATCTGCTTCGATTCTACATTTATAAAAATAAAATTTAAATAATAATAATTATTTATCAGTTAATAATAACCAACGACATGAAGACGAGTGTCTACACTATCTGTGAACGCGACTGTACTAGAGATTGGTGAATGTAACTGAATTGAAAACGGTGTGTGAAGATCATAGCAGATTGAGATCTGTACACCTTTGGCTAGACAATATATGCGGGTATACGTATGGGTAAACGTTGGTAGCTCTGCCCAATTTCGTCATTGATCTATCCATGTACATATTGTAGGTACTTAGTATGTAGTATGATAATGTGCGAGAACGTAGGTACTTTTGGTAATTCTATAAATAATGCCGTACTTTTCATAACAAATTAATTCATACCAATAGATAACAAGCATAGAATTGTGATATCAAAACTTAAGTGGCCAGGAATAGTTGGTGGGATTGGCACCCTTTTCCAAATACACAAGCACACTATTTGCATTTTCTCTTATACCCTTCTCTCATTGCCTTCGAACCTAGCCCTCACTTTTTTTTTCTTAGTTGTTCTATAAAACAGGTATGTACACCACTGAAATAAATTACAAAATTTAGGTTATTATGTATATATTGTCATAAATCAATAAACTCAACATGTAGGTATGCAGGCCCGGATTTCCACCTACGCCGACAAAGTCGAGGGGTTCAGCCGCCGCCGCGCCGCCGCGAGGCCCGAGCAGGGCGACAAAAAATGCCTTGCCCTTTCCATTTTCTAGCGAATTCTTATATTGCAATGTCGCAAACTGCAATTTTTTCTCAGAGTTTTGAGCTAATCCATTTTATTTCCATTACTTCCAAATTGGTTCAGAGCAATTATACTGAGGGCTTTCTGGGTCTCAACTTCCAAGTGCCTATGGGCCTTGGATATCTATAATATGGATAATATGAATGATATTATAGTGACATTAAAGCCGATTCTGAAGGCTTTAACTTTAGTTTTAGTGCTGTCAAGACTTAAATTTGTCTAAAGTAATTTATCTTCTGTTCTTCACACCTATGAACTATTTTGCAACAATGAAAATTTAGTTTTGACAGCACTAAAACATCGGCTACAATGTAATCGTTTTAAGTAATACAATTTTGATACTATCATATTGATTGATGACTGTATGTATAATGTTTACTATTTATTATACTTATTAACTGTGGTATTTATTAGTAAGAATATGTTAATGCAAAAACTATGATGCAATAATAGTGTTGTAATTTATAAAGTTAAGTAAATAAACAACACAGAACATTAAAGCGATTTAATTTATTATATGTAAAAAGGGTTCGTTCTGAAAACTTCCTCAAAATTCAATAAAATAAAACGAATATCTCTCAAAGTCAAAATATTTATTGACTCTTTTAGTAAAAATGTGTACAATTTAAAATATAATACAGTTTTAATTATTAATTAATTTTGAAGTCTATCGTTTAGTTTAGTCTATATAGAAAGAGATGCAAACATTTGAGTACAAATTCATCATCTTTTATACTCTCTGGAGATACAAGAACATGGCACCCAGAGCTGCTAAAGTGCTGCCACCTTGGACGAATAAACCAAGACTGCCACTTTTGAAAAAAAATACAATTTTTAGTTTTTAATTTAAATATTTTTAAATAGCACAGTTTTACAGACGTCTTTGGTCTTCGGTGAGCAAAAATTGTAACTTATGTTGAAAATGGCTGCTTTTAATATTTCAAGTTTTTCAATTTCAATTTTGCTATTTGAAAATGGTTGATTGCTTTTTCTAGGCATAATTGAGCAGACTTTCAATAACTATTGTGGTAGGTGAGAAATGTTTATTTTTTCTCTAGAGTAGCAGCACTTTAGCAGTAAGGAATCAAAATTATCTAATTGACAAGTCTAGCATATTTGTATGGGAGATCTCCAAACTCGGGAATAGTTTGAAGTGTACAGATATTGTACATAGTACCACTAAGTAATATCTTACTATAAAATCTATAATATAATAAAATAGTGTTAAAAAAATATGTAAATTTTATACGAATATCTTATAACTGGAGCGACTCTCGTGTCAAGAGACAGGTAAGCACTCTTGAGTACATTTTTATATCACAGCCCCAAAGGGATTTTAACTGTTTCAATTAGCATATGCTATATTTTTTTCTGGTATAGAATAATAGGTAATTAAACTATTTCGACATTGATACCAGAGTGGCATAATTTATACATTCTTTAATAATTTTATTGAACATTGGAATGTTTTAAAATGAAGTATTTTGTGCTTCATATTAGTTCGTACAATCACAGTCATAAAATGTATTTTTAAATGTTACAAGTTAATGTTTTGCTATTTTTATAATTGTTTTGTTCTATGTTCATTTGACATAATAACAGATCAAAACCTCCTTTTCCTCCCATTATCATAATAATCATAAATTATACATAGTAATACGGGCGTAAAGTAGGCCTGCGGTATATTATAAATGTACATATTCTTAACAGGGAGGCGATTTACATCTATTATGAAAGATCCTTTTGAATTTCATAATACCACATGTTGACCAAGGTATACAGGTGGATGCTGCGTACTTTTATTTCAGGAAGGCTTTTGACACCGTGGACAACGACATTCTCCTTGTCAAGTTAGCTAGAGCAGGTTTTACAACGAAAACTTTGAAATTTTTCGCGAGCTACATGAAAGACAGGAAACAATATGTCTAGTATGGCAACAGTGTATCGGAAGTCTACTGTACATTCTCTGGAGTCAGCCAGGGTAGCAATCTTGGGCCGCTGGAGTTTATCATCATGATCAACGATCTACCCAGAGGGGTTGAATATGCTAGGTGTTTACTTTTTGCGGATGATTTAAAACTTTATGCTATTTTTTTGCGAGGAAGATCCTAACCGCCTAAAGCGCGATATAGAAAATGTTGTAGCGTGGAGTCATGAGAACAGGCTACAGTTTAACGTCTCCAAGTGCAACGTCATCTCGTTCAGCCGCAGTCACTCCCCAAGTCTCCACAAGTACTCGATGGAGGGCAGCGAGATGGGACGCGTGACGTCAGTACGCGATTTGGGCGTGCGGCTAACTACTAATGTTTTGCGAGCATATTATTGATGTTTGCAAGAAGGCGTTTAGATACCCAGGTGGAGTATTTCTTTAAGATTAAAAAAAAGATTCAAAAACATTTTTTTTTTGTTTTTGTCGATATATTTAGATCTAGTTTCACCCACTTTCGGATGTGCACTTGTACGAGGGACACACTGTATATGTATACAGAATGGAAAAAATTCAAGGGCCCTGGAGGGGAACTACCTTAAATCCTTTAATTAGCTCATTTTACTGAAAAGAAACATTCCTTTATTTTTTAAAAGAAACAAAACTGCATTCAAAGCAAAATTATAACGTGTCATTTACTTGATACAAGTGAACAGGGGCTCTACCGCGTAATTCTCATTTGTATCAACTTCAAGCAAATGCATGCGAAATTCAACGCGTGCAAAAGAGATGGCATGTTAGGCGGGCGTCGTCGCACGCACGTCAAATTTCAATCTCAAGTTGATGTTGATGAAAATGAGAATTACGCGGTAGACCCGCTGTACTAGGTATTGGTAATAAAGAACTTGTAATAAATATTCAATTTCATGGGTTTCTCTTACAACAGATGAGTGTAAGACCAAATGTTTACTAGACAATTTTATCCTGAACAATAATCCTACCGATTCGTATAATAAAATGGTGAGGGTTTATTTTTTAATTTTTAGTTGGTTCTATTCCCGGGTGAGACATGCGAATTTTATAAGATCTTTGAATACAGTTTTGTTTATTTAAAAAAATAAAGGAATGTTTCCTTTCAGTAAAATGAGCTAACTAAAGGATTTAAGCTAGTTTCCCCTCCAGGGCCCTTAAATTTTTCCCAGCCTGTATATATGAAGTGCAAAAATATTGTTTAAAATCGCTAAATGAAATTCTTACACATTATAATTAATTAAGTAGTTCACTATTTACATTAATACATATTAATATTAAACATAATAGACTATTCCACAACAAATTTCAATTTTTTTGTTGAATGTACTTTTAATAACTTAAACTTTGGCAAAAGTTTCATTGCTATACGATAATAATTGACGAAGTTAGAGAAGTTTAAAGTTCATATCTTTAATGCGCGGGAATAAACAATAGCTCCCAGGCGGCCTCTCTGAGAGTGACGTCACACTTCACAAACTACTACAGCGCCCGGAGAGAGCAGTACGTAAAAATGTCTCTACCTAAGCAGCCAGTGTTATAAATATTGTGTTGTTCCAAAGTGTCAGTCAACAACGAAATCTACACTTGGAAAAATATTTATAATGGTACCGAAAGAGATAAATCTGCGAAAGCAATGGTGTGAAGTCATGAGGAAGGATGAGCTGTCTCCCAAAACAGCAGCGTATAACAGTGAGGACAATTTAGACGTAAGTAAGTAAGTACTTACCTTTTATATAAATACTTATACTATTGTGCACTTATTATACTATATTACAGCCACCGATTCCATAAGTGTTTGTAATGTGATAAATAACAAATTTATTACATACCCGTGGTATGTGGTACCTACCATTGCTGAAAATGATCGTCATCAGGTGAAAATTTTGTCAATACATTTTTTATGTCTCCTCTTTCTTTAGTTTAGGTATTTATATTTTTTCATGAACGTTAAATGTAATAAGTAAGTTATGTTATGTCATATCAAGAGGTCAAAGCATTGGCAGAATGGCGGTTACTCTACCGACAAGACAAAATCGTAGTTCTTATGCTGTAGACAGATAAAAATAATAAGTAGCGTAGGTGGTATGCTCGAGTTAACGAGTCACGGAAAAGCGTTCTATTTACCCCTCACTAACGAAATGTACGACTTCTGTTATAAAATGCAACCTCACATGACTACCGTCACCAGCGGCGCGCTGCCGCGGTGTCTTTTTAGTCGTAAGTCGAGATGGCGGCATTTCCTCTGACGCGGCTGCAGGTGCAGTCGGTTGAACGACCCGCTTTGCTACGACTCGGTAACAACAGAATAGAGCTGATGCCGGACTCGACTGTGAGGTATAGAATATTTATGACTTGCAAACCCTCATGAAGTTATTCAGGTTAAGAGTAAGAGGACAGTTCTCAAACAGGCACAACCAGTAGCCCACCATGCCTGGGATCTTTGATTAATAATCAAAACCTGGGGCCTATTGATGGCGGTATATCCATTTCCATAAAACAGACTGGTGACGGGCAGAAGTGTCACTGGTGCGCGAGGGTTTCGCCAACCCGCCTGCATAGAGTGTGTGAGTATGCGCATTTCTTTCAGGAGGACTGCCAAGAGTGGCGAATTCTTGGAAAGGTCTGTCCAGCAGTGGACAAATCAGGCTGATCAATAAATCGATGAATGGAACAAATAACTTGTATGTAAAGTTCTTTTCACAACATTTTTTCTCGTTATTTTGTTGATTTTTTCTATTTATCAATAAATAGGTAAATACGAAAATGCCGACTTCTTTCGTGAAAAGAACTTTACGTACCTACCTACTAGGCTACCGTGTGGATAACGTAAACATTAGGTAGGTACCTATATCTAAAGTATATTAAGTTTGCTTACGTCTCTGCTTTGAGACTCCTGATTTCGGCACTGTGGAACTTGGTATTATTAGAAAAATATTCTGCCACTGCGATCATTAAGCCGTCCACTCTGAGAATATTAAGTATCAGATTGGGCCGTATTAAAACCCGTTTCAGTCATATTTGTAAATTTTAACTAAAAGTAATTATTAATATAATTTCTCAAAGAGTCATCTTTACCTAAACTTGAATTAAAATCCTAAAAACAAGAAATCAGCGTAAAATCTGTAGAGCGTCCGCACACGGTTGTGAAGTGTGACGTCAAATCGGTCAAGTGGACAACGTGCTCATTTCGGCGGGCGTTTAGCAGTACATTAATTTTACTTCAAACTTTGTTAATATCTCTGTAAGTACTTGGTATTTTTCGATGATTTAAAAACTTTTATTCATGTAAAAATAATACCAACTCTATCTGCTTACTCATGAATATAAATAAGTTAGAGTGGATAAGTCTATTATGAATGTACTTATGTTTACCTATTTATATACCAATTTCTCAAGTCATTGGATTTTTCGTAGATAATATCTGTGTAGCGATTGCTTGAATGAGTTACGAGAAGGAGCATTTCTTAATATTCAAAGCAGTTGCGTATTTATCCTAGGGCCAAAAGCCCATGACCCGGGGCGGCAGGGTACGAGGGGCGGCCGGCTCAAGCTGCACCTTTCGTTATCAATCGTTATATTATACAGGGTGGAAAAAATTTAAGGGCCCTGGAGGGGAGCTACCTTAAATCGTTTAGTTAGCTCATTTTACTGAAAGGAAACATTCCTTTATTTTTTAAAAGAAACAAAACTGCATTCAAAGATATTCTGAAATTCGGTTGTCTCACCCGGGAATCGAACCAACTAAAAATTAAAAAAATAAACCCTCGCTATTTTATCATACGAATCGGTAGGATTTTTGTTCAGAATAAAATTTGTCTAATAAACATTTGGTCTTACACTCATCTGTTGTACGAGATACTCATGAAATTAAATATTTATTACAAGTTCTTTGTTAACAATACCTAGTACGGTTCACTTGTAACAAGTAAATGAAACGTTCTAATTTTCTTATCTCTCTTACATCCAAAGACATCGTATGAAGTACAAGCTTGCTAATGTTATTTATCTTAAGTACCTTGTTGAAGACTTCAATAAGAAAATCGTTAAATGGTAATAATAAATGTATGCAGAGCACAATTACTTCTTGCACTAGGCGTACTGACGAAAAGTTTAAAAAAGGAACGTATTTTTTTTGCAACGCGGAGCAACAAATTTGAAGTTCCAACCATAAATTTCGTTCGAAATAAAAATTTTGTTTTGTTTTGCTTTCATTAATTTTTCATTAATATAATGGCGTATAATTATTACTTTACAAGTAAACAGTACTAGGTATTGTTAATAAAGAACTTGTAATAAATATTCAATTTCATGGGTATCTCGTACAATAGATGAGTGTAAGACTTTAGTTTAGTAGACAAATTTTATCCTGAACAATAATCCTACCGATTCGTATAAAAAAATAGCGAGGGTTTTAAATTTTTAGTTGGTTCAGTTCCCGGGTGAGACAAGCAAATTTTAGAAGATCTTTGAATGCAGTTTTGTTTCTTTTAAAAAATAAAGGAATGTTTCCTTTCAGTAAAATGAGCTAACTAAAGAATTTAAGGTAGTTCCCCTCCAGGGCCCTTTCATTTTTTCCAGCCTGTATATTAGGTACATATCTGGTTTATTCGTCCACGATCAGATTTACCTATCTTTTAATTTATATAGCTTTTTGACATTATACAGTCATTAAAAAAATTGTTCATCAGAAAATATTGAATGAATTGTGTTTATTTGTTTGTAAGGTATGTTTAGTTTTTTTATTCATTATTATCACAGCCCACATCAACACACTGCTGGATTTTATTTTACAATGTGTAATATTTTTTGCTTTTTAGGGTTCCGTAGTACCTAAAAAGTACAAAAGAAACCTTTAAAGTGATACTGCGTTGTCCGTCCGTACGTCTGTCCGTATGTCACAGCCTCATAACTTTAGCATCGTTTAAGATAAAGACATGAAATTTGGCACAATAATAGCATTAATTAAAAGTAGTTTTTTAAAGATTTCTCGAAACCAGTGTCAGTAAATATATTAAAAGTATATATTTTTAGAATCAACTTTTTAATACTTACAATTTGATACCCATATTGTATTTTTAGGCTAATATTTTTAATTTTTTTCACTTTTGTTTTGGAAATATTTTGAACAATTTCAAATTTTTCATATTTTTTTTACACCCTAATATGTGGGCAAATTAATGTTATTTTTGTGCCAAATTTCATGTATTTATCTTTAACGATGCTAAAGTTATGAGGCTGTGACATACGGACGGACGGACGGACAACGGAGTCTCACCATAAGGTTCCTTTTGTACCTTTTAGGTACTACAGAACCCTAAAACGTCGATTACAGATCATAACTCGCATATTACAGGAAAACTATAGCGGTTCAAAAAACGTTGAGCACAAATGAGAAATAGTAAAAAGATAAAAAAAAATTATAAAAATACAATATGGATATCAAATTGTAGGTATTAAAAAGCTGAAAAGTTGATGTTTATATATTTAATTGCATCACCAAAACTGGTGGACTGAAAAATATGAAAAAAATCATGGTAATATGGGTTTACGAAAGATTACACGAAAAATAAAGCGGTTGAGATTTTCACGAAAAAAAAAATACTAAATTAAATTTATCATCCACAGTACGGAACCCTAGGTACGCGAGTCTGACATGGACTTGGCCGGTTTTTCTCGTTAAATTATGGGGCGACAAACCTTTCAAGCCCAGGGCGCCATATCTTAAAATACGCTACTCAAAGGGAAGATCATATTTCATAGACGGATAGCCGTAACGGCGAAGGAATCGGACATAAACCTAGAACGGTGAGAAGGAAAAGAAAAAAGAAAAAGCGGACCTGAGACACTTACTGTGAGTGCTATCCAAGAGCTCAAACGAAGATTTAAGATAAGAGGGCGTATTTGGATTATTAATTATCGAATAAAGAAGACAAGAGATCCTAGCATTTCTGTACATGGTACGGAACTCAGACACGTGAAGACCGAATATGAAACGAATGCATGTATTAAGCAAACGATCGAGCTTATTATAAGGAGTTCCTCATTAACGCCCAGGCAGCATGCGTCCGCGTAATCAATGATGGGAACAATAAGAGAAAAATGTTGATTGGAATAGGATGAACGTTTTGAAGACACAAAAGAGAGTGCAAGGAATAAAACTTGCGGGAATATTTGGAAATATGAGCGTTCCAGTCAAGTTTCTAGTCAATAACAGGTATACGTATATCAATAAAAAGTCAAAAATAAAAGCGACGATGAGTGAGGCGAGGAGGAGCATGATAGGTTGCTGGTGATCACAGTTCGGGAGCCGGGCGAGGTGACCCCTGTTAATACATATTTATGTCGAGGTCATATCGTAGAATTGGCTATAATAATATCATGAACTCTGTTAAAACTACAGGGGTCACCTCGCTTCGTATACAGAATACGATCCGGGAATTCTTAGGCAACGTGTAAAATAATTTTATTGCAACCATTTTGTAGGCATTATAGCCGATTCTGAAGGCTTTAATTTTAGTTTTAGAGCTGTCAAAACTAAATTTTCTTCATCGCAAAGTGTTAGACTTAGAAGCTAAATTACTTTAGAATAATTTAAGTTTTGACAGGACTAAAACTAAAATTAAAGCCTTTAGAATCGGCTTTATTGTATAGTTTATTAAAACATAAAAAGAGCGTATCCTCTCACTCACGACACACCAGAGGGAGTTTCTAAGATGTTTCCGAATGTGGACTGTCAATAGAACGTGCAACACTCGTACACCCTCTTTTCACGGATGATTTTTGCGTCCCAACATGTTAGGTAGATGCTGAACATTATACACGCTTTTAGGGCATTTAGGTTTATTTAACAGTTTTTACTTCCCTGTGCAGTAAGTGGTAAGTATACAAATACTATGCACATACATACGTATAGGTTCCGAAAAAATCATGCTGTATGCTTGACCATATAGGATTCGAACCCTGGGGTCTCAAGATTGAGACCGGCTAAATTAATAGTGGTAATAATGATTATAGAAAATGTAGCAAGTATCCAATTCAATACGTCTAATGTAAATATTTTAGTTTAGATGTATTTATTTTAGTCCTTTTATTTTAATTTTAATGTTATTCAAGTTACTTATTTGAATAAATTTTATTCCCTTATTTATTTTATTACATTGCCTTATTTCATATTCGAATTTCTTTGAACACTAATGGTCTGCTCCTGTTTTGCAAAAAATCAAAAATATATAAAAAGAGACAAAAGAAAGAGAAGATCATTTTGTGCTGTTAGAATTTTTTTAATAAGTTACATATTCCATATAATTATATATAAATATATGTATATATACCTATTTATATATAATTATATGGAATATGTAACTTATTACAATAATAATATATATTATAATAAGTACAATTTAGAGAATTCTTTCACACATTGCCTAAAAATGTATGCCCAGGTATCAAATAGAATGGTTGTTGATTTAATGTTTTCGGTAAAATATACATATAGGTAAGTAAATTTCAGATCGTAGTACAACATATGTAGGAAATTGTCATCATAATATAGTAGTATAAAAGAAATGTGTAAGTCTTATAACATATATTTTGGGGGGCTTTAGCCCTAAGTCCCCTTCCTGGATCCGTTACTGCAAGGAGTTGATAGGCTTGTGTTTAACTGAACACCTAAATTAATAAATTAACACCATTAAAATAAGTGAACACTCAAATTAGTAAATTTGTAAACCAAATTTTTAACCCCATTTTAAATGGCCAAATTGCCCAAGTTTGACACTGTTTATTTCAAGACCACAGCATCGAGGTTAGCTACATGAGGACACAATCACAACATTGTAGGGTGTAGTAAAGACATTTAATACCACAATCTTCTTGATCTTCAGCTGTAGATACATTGGATCGCGTCTTGTGTGGTGGCGGCGGTCTCAGGTACACACTGTCTACTTTATCTCCAAACTTGTTCTTCTCCCACTTACCTTCAGAGAGCTTACTGTCTAAGTTACTGCCCAATTCATTATTTTCAAGACTCTCCTTGTCATTACCGTTTGTGTCTCCAGATGCTTCCTGAAAAATACATCAAGTTGGAATTCTAGGTTGACAAATTTATTAAATGACTACAAGATTCTTCAATTTTACTGAATGTATGGCATAGCCAGGTTAGCCAGGTACAGGCTACGGCAGGCAGCTGCTACCCAATAGCAGAGTGTCCGTTACGCCTGCTGTATGTTGTCGCTTTTCAGGATTTCGGCTAGACAGATAATTAGCGCCCCAGCTCATGTAATTACATGAATATCTGACCCCAAAAAGAGTAAACTATAAACTAAGAGGCAGCACATTCTCACATTTGTTATAACTTTTAGCCAATTATAGCCAAAAAGGTACATATAAAAATAATGAAACTATTTTATTTTCACTTAAAGTTAGTATTTTAGCTGTATGATTTAACAACAAACAAATAATCATTAACCGTAGTAATTTTAGTAAAATTATCGTTTGCTCTTTTTATAAAAACATTTCAGTTTCTCTAGAAGCATTGAATTTTTTGATAAAGATAGGTATCGGATATATCTCTGGAAAAACGGATCTGTGTTCTTCGTTATAGGGCGGTAGACTACGAAATAAGAAACCCCCAAAACTATGAAAGACACAATAAAAGAGTGACACGAAGATATGCCAAAAATCTCAAAGTATTTATTTATTTATTCTTTATTTTTGCTTTTGAATTTCTTTCATCCTTATTGATATTGATAGTTTTTTTAACATATTTAATATACTATATAACATACTTAGTGGGCACTATTACATACACATAAGAAGGCGTCACACACATTGGCAATTGATTTTGGTGACACAATGTTTCCTTGGCTTTATAAAGCTATGAGTTTCTATATTTATATTGTACACCGCTTCCCCGCCGCCCGCATACCTCTTTTCAACCAAGAGCACCCAGTACTCTAGCTCTTATCGCGAATATGTCAAGTTACATATTGTAATACTGAATTTTTGGCTATCAAAAGTACAGAGAGAACCGGGATTAATTTTGAATCCCGGTTCCTTGTTCTACTGCTTTTGTCTAGGGTTCTATACCCTAGACAAAATTCCGCTGGCATAACGCACACCCTAGCAGATGGTCAAGAGTAAATAAAATAATTTTATATAATTACTCAGTCCTTGAGGCTTGCACACTTCATTAAAAAATCATACTTGCAGAATTGCAACACACCTACAAGAAAAGTAACTAGTTACTATAATCAGATCAAAGTTAATTTACACATATGATTCAGACTTTCAATAAGAGAGCAGCAAAAATCTTTTGCTTTAGGGAATAGAAGCATTCCAAAAGCTTGGTAAACTGACAACATAGGTTATGGTGAGTGTCGATAA
The DNA here is from genome assembly GCA_934047225.1 of Ypsolopha sequella. Taxonomy (NCBI): domain Eukaryota; kingdom Metazoa; phylum Arthropoda; class Insecta; order Lepidoptera; family Ypsolophidae; genus Ypsolopha; species Ypsolopha sequella. The sequence goes on from OW203983.1 coordinate 13,902,430, forward strand.
GAGGGCACAACTGAAGGATTTCTGGGTTGTCATAAAAAATTGCCATGGAGGTTATGTAAGTATGCTGCTCCACTACATTCTGTGAGTTGTCATACCTAACCTTCTGGCTCACTTCAGCACTGACGGATTTCCGAGTTGCAAAAAATTTGTTAGTCTTTTTTCCCGTAGTGCCCTCTTATCTAGGTACACCTCGACAAAAAAACCCACATTATTTTCTTCCTTGTCTCGTTGAATAAAGCTGGTTTTCTCTTTGTCGTCAGAACCTGGAGGGTCTGTCTGTGTCGCCTCGGCGGTGGCCGTGGCTCCTGCGACAGCTGCCGCCGCTGCTGGGGCTCTTGGCCTGTCAGCCACAAGCAATGTTGAAGCTTCTTCGTCTCTCTTTTTGTGCGTTTGGGCATGTGAATCACCAGACATACTGCAACAAAAGTGACACTGCGTTAGAACGACCACAAAAACACTAAAAGCAAGTCGATCGTTTCAATGAATCGGCGCAGATCGTATTACAACGGGTGGGTACATCAGTTCATTTCGTCTAAGGCGCTGACATGCTAAGAAAATAATGTGAACAAACAAAAGGTTGGTGCCTATCGAATTTCATTGCACTTGGCTTCATTTGCACCTCGTTAGTGCTGATTCTGAATCCAGTTCTCCAGAAAGACGGCGCCATGTGGTTATGATTGTTTCAAAATTATTGTTTTCTTGCATTTTGGCACAAAAAAGATCAAAAACAAAAACCAAAAAAGTTTCACATGTCTTGTCTTGTAGCCGTTCATAAATTAACACTCGTCAGGCAGGTTACAATACATACAGACAGCAGGATAGCGTATACAATCTTCAACGCGTGCGACAGAGATGGCATTAAAATCCGTGTCGCGTCGCGTCTTAGTATTTTACTTTGACTAAAGCATACCGTATTTGCTTTAGTAAGAGGCATCGGCCATGGTCAAAGGTATTTTATTATTTGCCGCGACCTTAGATTATAAAATTATGAATTCCTTATTCTGAGGTCGCGCGCGACCTCTAATACCTATATACTAAATACTAACTGACTTAGTGTTGCCAACTCTGTATTAGGAAATAGAGCTAGTAGGTAAGTAGGTTACGAAAAAAGAGCTAAAAAAGAGCTAATTATTTCAGTTGAAAAGAGCTAAATAAAAACAAGGATATGAAATCAACATTTTAATCATTGCCACATTTTGACTCAGTGAAACATAAAATAATGTTATATCTTAAAAGATACAAATAGGCAATCAAAGAATTTTTGGACGAATACTCCAGAAAAATGTGATTATTCATCGTTGCAGAACAATAATTTATTAAATTAACTAATGCTGTCCTACTTGTGCTTGGTTTGGTTCTTCTTCATTAGCCCCTAGGTTTAGTTAAGTTGCCATTGTACTTATTTTTTTTAACATATCTTTCGACAACATACTTGTGATACTTTTTTAATCGTCGTAATCCGGACCTGATAGTCAGAATTGCATAAGTTGTGTAATTTGTATTTCGGGATTTATTCTTGACAATGTTTAGCTGAATAAATACTCTTTCAACTTCACTGTTAGACCATTAAACAACTCGCGGCAAAAATACGTTATTTTTTCATGTTATGAAATAGAGCTAAAATTTTATAAAAAACGAGCTATAGAGCCAAACACGTTTTTTTGGAGCTGACCCTTTGTAAATAGAGCTGAATTTAGCTCTAAAAGAGTTAAGTTGGTAACACTAAACTGTGGCGTAGACCAGGGCTGCCACCTCCAATCGAGTGTTGCGCGCTAACTCCGATGTAAAAAAGCGCTAGATTCCGCTAAACATAATTTTTTATAAAAAGCGCCAGAAGAAGCGCTATTTCTATGTTGTATATTGGTGCCCTTACTGATTAGCTGATTGCATTTGATTGGCTTTTCAGTAAAATACGTCATTTATAGAACCGTAAAGAATTATAAAAAGAAGATAATGATATTTTGTACCTAATTAAGGGCCGATTTTTCAATTGCCAGATAAATTTTATTCCTAGGAATAAACTATATCGATTTCATAAAACAAAAGGTGTTAGAGTGAAACCAACGTAGTTTATTGATAGGAATAAATTTTATCTGTCAATTGAAAAATCGGCTCTTAATGAATTATCATCACTGAAACAAAATACACTCAAAAATAGCACTAGATTTCCCAAACTTATTCCGAAAAAGCGCCAAAAATAATGAAACAAAGCTCATTGCGAAATAGCGCTAGATTTTCCGCTAGGCCCTAAAAACTAATTTTGAGCGCTAAGTGGTCAAAAAAAGCGCTAGATCTGGCGCGAAATGCGCTGATCTGGCAGCACTGGCGTAGACTCAAGAATTCAAGATTGACAATCATAGAGTCACAAATTATAGAGGGATACTACATAGAGTATATCGAATACAGGGAACAATAACTTGCTGCCGCGCGACTGCATCAGTGAATTTACGTATTTTAGGAAAAAAGGGGTGCTTTTCTTGAAATGAATAACGCAGTATTTTAAATTCGAGTAGATATCATTCACACTAATTTTATTAAAAAAAAAAAACAACAAAATCGCAAAAGAGATACCTGAAAAAAAAAAATCGATAAGAAGGGTAAAATAGAGGGTTACAAAAAATTTATTAACAGTACAAATATGAATCGATTAAAGTGGTTTGTAAAAATCGAATTCCTTAAAGTTTAACCAAGAACATAGTATTTTTTTATGGCTATACGTAACCTAAATTATTGCACCAAAATCATCCGAAGTCGGACATTTTATTTCTATTTGCGTTTTAGTTCCCCTTAACTCAAGAACCACTCAACGGATTTGGATGCGGTTTTATTTATTATAAGCGAAGTGACTCGTTCAACAAGTATAGTGTTGATACAGTAACCGCCAAGCCGAAAACGGGAAAAATATTGAATAAACGTAGGTGGAACCGCGGGCGAAAGGCTAGTACTCTATATACGAGTTCGTATTTTTTTACATTTACTACAATTTTATATATTAATAATTACCTATACAAGTAAGTACTCGTGCATTATGTAACGAGTGAATAATAAGCATAGTATGATATTAAAAAACAAATTGTCCATATGTATTTTATCTGTACTCGAGTTCCATACCCAAAGGATGCCAAACGGAAGCCTCCTTTGTCTGTATATGCCTGTCTGTGTATCCGTCCGTCCATCTGTCACAAGGGTCTACAGTTTCAACCAAAGTACTTCGGTAGACATTTGAAATTTTCACAGAATACGTATTACAATGGCCTCTACCACGACAAATATAAAATATTCAAGAAATTGAGTCGCCTTAAAAGAAACTTAGAAAAATTAACATATTTTCAACGGTTTTTGTTCCAAATTTTATCACATTGTAATTATTACTTACTCTATAGAAAAATAAGAAATATTATTTGATTTTGTTGTTATTTACCATTAAAGTTTTTAGGATTCTGTAACCTTATTGTGTGAAGGAGTGGTTTGTGCGCGAGTTCGACTCGCACTTGGCTATTTTATTTGTATAAGTAAGATGCGCAGTTTCTCAATGAGCGTAGAAAATAACAAATAAATCACAATTTAAACGTTACACAGTAATTGTGTGTACTGCTACATAAATAATGGTTTTTATTTCAACTCTAAACTTCAAACCTCGGTTCCGTCAGGTCAGTGAATTCATGACGTCACGTGTGCCTCAGTGTAGTCTGTTGTACGTAGAGAATCGGTCGTTTCAAGTGTTTTCGAGTGATATAATTTATAATGGAGCACAGCTTTGGCCGTGGTCAGTCCGATAACTTGCCTATGATATACTATTACGTTTATTATGCGTTTTTAGGGTTCCGTAGTACCTGAAAGGTACAAAAGGAACTTTATGGCGAGACTCTGTTGTCCGTTCGTCCGTCCGTAAGTCACAGCCTGATAACTTTAGCACCGTTAAAGATAAAGACTTGAGATTAGGCACAAAAATTAGGCACACAACACGGTGTAAAAAAATAGAAATATTAAATTGTTCTAAATAAAATACAACAAATATGATATGGTTCAAAATATTCAAAATACAATATGGATATCGAATTTTACATACTAAAAAGTTGATTGTAAAAATACATACCAATTATATTTATTAGCTCTGATTTCGGGAAATTTTTTAAAAACCACAGATTTATTTATGTGCCTCCCCTTATCTCCGAAACTGGTGAATCAAAAAATGTGAAAAAAAGTTGATTATAGGTTAGGTCATAACTCATAACTGCCCAATTACAGGAAAACTATAGCGATTCAAAAAATTTGAACACGTATGAGAAATTAAAAAACAAAGAAAGTATTTTATAAAAATACAATATGTATATCAAACTGTAGGTTTAATAATAAAATATTTTTACGAAGCTGATTGTAAAAAAATATTAAGTTTGGCTATATTTACTTGCATCTATTTCGAGAAATCCTTATAAAATCACAAAAATTGTATCTCTTACCCCTTATGTCCAAAACTGGTGGACCGACAAATATGAAAAAAACCACGGTAAACATGCATGTTTACGTAAAGATTATAGGAAAAATATAGCGGTTGAGAAATTCATGAACAAAACTGTCGAATAATGGAACCCTAGGTACGAGAGTATGACTCGCACTCGACCGTTTTTTTTTCTCTTTTGATATAGAATCAAACAAACAAACTCTTTATTTGGTGTAGTGATTGTTGTGTTTGTACATTGAGGCACTGTACTGATGGACATTTTTATTTTGTAATTAAGATCTTGTAATAATTCCTTTGATAATGCCATAAAGGCGAAACCGGTCAAGAAGTTCTAAATTTTGTGGGAGAGTACAAGTAATTTTCTGTTCATAATGTATTCCAAGTTCTACTAAGTGCAAACAATCAACAGTATAGACAAACACTGTACAGTATTTGTATTTTCTTTTTTGAGAAGCATTTCGCTAAAACTTGAAAATTTACGACGCGCAAGATACTTTTGCATAGAAAGCGATAGAGCGAATGAGCGGCAGGGGCAGGGATGACGTAGCACGCGTAATTCTGCGACCGGGCGAGACCTGAAGGGGGTGTGGCCTATTTTTAAATCTTCAGAAATTCATTGTTCATTCATTTGAAATGCTAGGAAAATATTTTTAGTGCCATTATTTAAGTTCAGATTAGTCCAATTTTATTAAAATATAAAATAAATACCCTTTTGAACCTTATTGATATCTGTATAAATGCTACTTAAGTAAGAGGCTATGCGAATTTTATTTTTGTCACTGTCACTCCAAGCGAAAAATCACGCAGTGCGAGAGGGCCGGATTCAGGGCGAAAGCGAAAATACTCGTAGTTAGTTTTATATTCTTTATAAAAAAACTAAAATAGCTAACAAAATTTCAAATATCAAATCTCTAGATGTTGTTGAAACACACTTAATAAAATATGTTTGAGTTCTGTATGTGGTTCCTATTCGTCAAACGAGGAGAAAAAGTACAAATACAAATACGTTTATTGAATGAAATAAAAGTATTATTTATATAAATATTTATTATTTGTTAATTATAATTATAATTAATAATATTAATGATAATAATTATTATTATTTATAATTAGTTATTTGAATAAATGCTACTTAACCACGTGTGTAAGACGCGCAGTTGGTCAATTGTTATTTCCTCACATAGTTTACACAACAATTTTTCCTACTTGATAACGCTAATCGAATTAAATTTGAATTAGCTAACAGGACTGCTATTCTGGCATATTTTTTAATCGCTATAGTTTTCCAGTAATTGGCCAGTTATGATCTATAATTGTCATTTTTTTCGGTCTACCAGTTTCGGAGATAAGGGGGACACATACATATTTTTGGGGTTTTTAAAGATTTCTCGAAACCAGTGTCAGTAAATATATTAAAAGTATATATTCTTAGAATCAACTTTTTAATACCTACAATTTAATACCCATATTGTATTTTTAGGCTGATATTTTTTATTTTTCTTACTTTTGTTTTGGAAATATTTTGAACAATTTCAAATATTTTTTTTCACACCCTAATATGTGGGCAAATTAATGCTATTTTTGTGCCAAATTTCATGTATTTATCTTTAACGGTGCTAAAGTTATGAGGCTGTGACATACGAAAGATAGGACGGACGGATAACGGAGTCTCACCATAAGGTTCCTTTTGTAGCTTTTAGGTACTACGGAACCCTAAAAATGGAAAATAAGGATTGCTGAAATGCTTTTTACATAAAAAATTAATACATATCCACAGAAAATCACTTTTAAAATCACCCGAAATCTGCCTTAGCAATTTTTCCGAATGTACCGGAGTAGCCCTAAGTTATGACAATGATAGAACGACGTTCGAATGAACATATTCTGAGCATAATACAGTGCTACAAGGATCTGATGGTGCGTGGATGACAGTGGCAGAGGGGCGCAGTTGTGACACAAGGAATGGTAGCGGCGCGCACGTCAACAGAGTTACACTACCTTTATGTTTCTTCTTTTATTCAGTATAGGGTTAAGAAACCAGAGTGACAGTGGCGATTGGCGATCCACTATGTTTTGCACATATACATACATACTGTGCTACAAGGATCTGATGGCGCGTTGATGACAGTAACAGGGGGGCGTAGCTCCGAAACTAGTTCCGATTTTGGACACAACCAATCCACGCGTCATAAGATCCTTTTAGCACTGTACTCGTATATACTATATGAACAGGTATAAATAAACTTATTAACGAGTAGAGACTTACAGGTTGTACATCGATGGCGACCGGTCCCGCGACCGGTCTCTCGACCTATCGTCTCGATGAGGATTGTACACCATATCCTTGTGCCGATTGTGTTTCTTGGTCGGTATCCATAGTATACCGAAAGCGGTTTTGCTCTTGTTGGTTTTTGGTGAGTCGTACGAACTTGGCAAGGCTTTCGAAGTGCTGCTTGAAGGTATTGCGCTGGATTTCCCAGATGAGCCGAGGGTAGGGAGGCCGCTTTTGGATTTTCCACTTGGCTTAGAGTCACTCTTTCCTCCGAATCCCAAAAGGTTATGGGATTTTCCTCCGGGGCTCTTTCCCTGGATGCCGGCTCCACGTTTCATGATGGAACCGGCCCCAGGCTTACTATTTATGGGCGCCAGGGTAGTCTCTATAAACATAAGTGTTGATTTAAATGCGGCCAATTCAGTTTAACGGTGGCGAGGTAAACGAGTAGGGTAACGAATAACCATTTTAATGTTGCCTCTACATTTTCTTTTTAGGGTTCCGTTGGAAAATGGCGGCCGTCGTAGTTTCGATACTATACCATCTTACGTTCTGGAGTTATCATAACAAATGCAGCCAAGATCTCGAAAACAACATGTATAGGGATCCAGGGAATTATTACAAGTATTAAATGGTCTCGTTTAGGAATTAATCATCAGTGGTATCGAAAATAGAGAATTATTATGATGTCAAGTCAAATCCGTACACTTTGGGTTATTGTTAATATTTTACAAAACAGCTGTCTGCCCGCCACACACAGATATTATTATACTCGTAAACAAGCATTCAGACGGAGCACCAAAAGGCTCTATCGTATGTTAGAATCAAAAGAATAAGAAATTTTACATAAAATCTAAGGTCTTTGTGGATCTAAACAGGAAAATAAACCTCATTTGTAAAAGTTGACCTCTTTAATTGGTCATCCAAGTATTTGATCGTACTGGCTACTTACATGAAATATATGTTTTCACAATCTCACTTTCCATAATACTGTTATTAAATTAAATACACTCAGGCCCCTTTGTTACCTTGGATAAATGGCAAAGTGCACTGATAAGTGTGTACTGTAACTGGGCTTTGATAAACTGTAGGTTTGTAGCAGAAACGTGACTGATCTCGATGAGAGCGGGTCGTACGAACGAGTATGTGACACGTATGCGTGCGCGCAGCCAACTGTATACTGCATACTGGTCTGATGGCACACGCGCCGGCTGGCGGAGAACGGTTCTGCACTCTTCCACTGTGTTTACTCACCACACAAACAACTTTCGCAATCCCGGTGTGAATACCGAAATTACCAATTCGAGTTTTAGTTGCGTCATCATCGCATAAAGCAGTCAGTCAGTTCTGACAATGACTCGGCCTGCGGTTGAGTGACTTTTTTTTGGTGGTAACAAACAGGGCATTTGGTGGCCTAAACAATAATAATATAATGGAGGGTTCCTATCTTGTATTTATATCTTACCTACCAAATACCTATTATGCAACTAACTCGCAATTATCTGTAAAGTCATAAAGTTATTTATACACAGAAACCTACATAAACAACCCGCAGTATTAGGTTTTATTAGGTACATGATCCATCTACTTACCTACTTACTTATATTTACAGAAGTATAGCTAAGTGAGCAAGAGTTGCGTTTTTAACTTGGTCTGGCTCTTAGTGCAAGAATATAAGAAGTAATATTTATACCTATTTTGGTAGACAGGTACCACCTCTTTGAGACCTAATCGATAAATACTAAATTTTTATAAAAGTCTACATACAGATGCCTCATTGATTAAAAATGCAAATGCTTATACAAGTGACAAAGACATCGGCAGCTGGTGGTTATTTATTTAGTAATTTGTGACATAAGGCATCATTCATTGGTTGTAGTATCCTGGGCCAGGATTCCTGGGCAACCGAAGATTCAATCAGTGCCGTAGTAGTGAACTGAAAGGAACTTTTGTAGGATGTAGTTTTTCTAAGATTCCGGTAAGATATTTCGTGTGAGACGGATAGACAAACCTAGAGACACCGAAATGATCCTACTAGTCCTAGCGGTACACAACGATATTCCGCAAAAAAGCTGCAAATGGTGTTAAAAGCATGAAAATCGGTACAATAGTTCTTAATCAATTTGACACGTAGCAATCATTTTACAAATTAAAAAGAGCACTCATATTAGACCCACAAAATTAATCTGAATTTTTCTCTTTAATTCAAATTTCCGGACAAAGTCCGGACTGAACGCCAAAATTTGGGACATGTCCAGAAAAATCAGGACGGATGGTAACAAATGGTTTTTGCTAAACATCCGCTGGTGGCAGGCTGGACACTTCCTAAATTAAATTAATTATTAGTACTGTACTGAAGCCAACACTACAATTAAAAAAAAAGTCGGTATGTCTGTCTGTATGTCGGTCTGTTCCGTTCTTACCGTTTAAGTTAATAAAGAAAACCGCATCCAAATACGTTGAGTGGTTCTTGAGTTAAAACGGAACATACCCATTATTCAATGTAAAGACACGACATTTTACTACTTTAATATAAGTATAGATATAGATTAGTATGGTATAGATATATAGATATCTATTTGTGACGAATTACTCTCTTATTAACTTCACTTCACTTCACTATTGAATCTATAACAATGGTGGAAACGCCTGCCTATTACGTGATATAGTCAACGTACTATTAAGTGGCAATGAGATTTTATTAAACGGTCACGAGTTCACGTGCTACACCGCAGCCTATCATCAGCCGCGCCTTGGATAATTTCAACCCTCGAAGTTCGTCCTCCAATAAGAAAATATAATAATTTCCAATAGCTAAGTTCTAAGTTCCAATAGGTGGAGCTTCAACTCGTATAGTACCTGTTTTATATTGGAGTGCGGTTATCAGATCACAATAAACTACTATTATCCACTATAAACACCCACGATTCGGTCATGATTCTCAACAAGCGTCAAAAATTGTGGGGAAAAATTGGCTCCCAAACGTGATTGTGCAGTTAACTTCAGGCCACTATAAACCACCATGGTGGTTGGTGGTGGTTTGACACTTCCATAGTCGGTCACGAGGTCCGTCGGGTTTATTTGGTTTATTCTGTTTAACTACATAACCAACTTACCTTGTTTTTCTGTTGAATCTGATGGCCACACTAGAAATTGTCTGATTATGAGCACCAAGGTAAAGTAAAGCCAACTTCATACCATACCGAACAAATGTATTTAACAAAAACAATAGAGCGGACATTTTTGAGAAATTAGCGACGTGTAGTTAATTTCGACTCACAAGATCTGTTTTCAAACTTCAAGACACTCGGAAAAAAAATATTATTGACGTATTTTGGTATACATTTTCTAATAGAAATTTTCCTAAACTCCCGACTATCAATAAATAGCACGCGGGCGCTAACGTGTAACTTGTAAGTTTTTTGTAGGTGACCTAAAGGGACTGATTTTTCGTAAAGACAAATATACAGTTTCGTAAGGGTTCAATTCTACAAGATCAGCGTGTAATTGGTTGTCGTCAATTACTGACGCAATACCCCACAATCCTGTTACATTCCTGTTTATGTCGCTACCAACAAACCGGTGCAAACAAAGTTCAGAATCGCTGATAAAGTTTTGGTCAAGGTCTACTAATAAAATGTTCACAAAAGTAGCTAAATAAAGTAGCAGAGTGGATTTTTATATGAAAACCAACTTTTGCTTTATGGCCAAAACGGAAATCACGAAAAAAAAACTGCTCTTTGTTAAAAAAAGTGGTTCAATCAATTTAACTTAAGAGCTGTGCTCTTGTCGGTGGAGTCCTCTCCATTCACTTCTGCACTCTGCCTTTTCTTTAACTTCTTGACACGACATTTATTTTTCACCCAGAAGAGAGCTTATAGAAGAGGCACATTACCATATTACCTATACCAAAACTACCAAAACAATTTTAAGGTTGGCTCCATAGTAAAACTTGATTGTATAAAGACGAGTACCATTAAACTTGTTTGTATGGAGACGAGTCCCATCACTAGTTTTTCGCTTTTCAGTGACTAATAATTTGGCTAAGTGCAAGTCGGATTCGCGCAGAAAGGGTTTCCCTAAAATATTATGTTAAATTATAACAATATGTGTGGTCTGTCTGTTCATCTGTCACAGGGGTTTATAGATTCAGCCAGTTGAAACTTTCACAGAATACGTACGTATAATACGTATGGCCTCAAGGCTATTATTTTTTTAACGAATTAATTTCTGCTCTGTCTTAAAGATTGTCTAAACCTACAGTAAAAATACGAATAATAAAATTAGGATTCCTTACTCAGAGGGTACCGAAATATTTGTCACCATTTTAACGCCATGCTTTTTGTCGCTTTGATATTGCTATGGCATCTAAACCTTAATCGTCTCGGATTGACCCACGAGTTGTCGACCGCTTAAGATGAACATGACCGATCTAGTACATAAAGTCCCTTTCAATAGAATCCGCCAATAATGTAAACAAACCAATTTAAACACGATTACTGCGTAATTACTTACATTTGAATATCAATCCTGATCATATTCATATTTCAAGGAACCATACATTGTTCTTAAAATCATTTCGACACCAAATAACTTCTTTATGATAGTTATTTTAATTAAAAATAATCGGACGACGAAAATTTCAATAGTTTGTAAAACTGTCATATTAATTTTTTTATCATCGAAGTCTTTTTTGTCTTTGGAAAGTTAGTGTTGTGACTTCACAAACCTCTCACAAACACCGCTTTTGTACCAACAAAATGAAAATTTGTAATGGCCCCAAACAGCTGATTTAGAGAGCGGGTTTGGCAATTATTTCATTTCCTTAGATTTTTTATTCATTGGTGGGTATTGTTCCGAGTTCTGTGCGTTTTTCTGTTTCCTCTAATTATCGACGACTTTGCTTTTTGTATTTTGGTTTTTGGACATTTTCTTTGCGATTTGCTTGGATTTATTCTTGGAACCACGACTTCTGCGTGAAATCACGGACTTTGTTTTTGCTTACGATTGGATCTCTTTCTCAAGAAACAAGGTGGTAACAATGTTTATAAACTATTAATTCTTTAAAATCTAATAAAGATGTACACATAATCACTTAGAGATGCTAAGAATAAATCCAAGAATAATAATAAAGTGAAAAATTATTACGTGGTGTTTTTAGGTTATAATGAGTGAGCCGTAACACTCCGTAAAGACTCCTCCGCCTGCCAAAAAACGAAAAATTCATCTGACCACAAGGGAAAAAAATTCTAGTGAATATTTATAATTATTTAGAAAAATCCTCTCTTACATACCCATCCAAAATGGAGTTATATAAAATTACTTCAGAAATTATGGAGGTGTCTCAGTATGTTGTAAGAGATACCATGAAGCATTATTTAGAAACTCAAAAAATACCACACCAAAATACCCCTTTAACATCAGTATAGGTACAACCAAATCTTTGGGTACAACACCATAATCATAGAGAACTGTCAAATAATTATCTTGTTTACATTATTGGCGGATTCTATTGAAAGGGACTTTACCTCTCACCATCATCGATTTTAGACACATCAATCTTCGTGTAGAATATTTCTGTTCACAATAAAATGCATATTATCTCACGTGTCAAGTGTCAAGTGTGAAATAGAACTTTTTTTTGACAGCTTTTGAATTCAATAATTATGATGTTAATAAATAAGTTATCATACTCGTATTTATCATATCTCCGAGGCCTGTGTCCAGCAGTGGACCTGGATTGGATTGGATTGGAGATGATAAATATGATAACTTATTTGATAACTTAATTATTGAATCAGTGAATGTCTTGCGGCCGCCATTGTTGTTTGTTTTTGTGTTGGATTTCCGGAATTATTTTCGTAAATATGTGTTTGTTGGATGTCAGCAAACTAGGAATTGAATTACCTATACGAAACTTACAGAGAGACACGGTATGTTGAAAAGTCTGCACGCATCTGGGACACAATAAACCGTACGAAATTACCCACATTTGAAACCCAAAATCAATCAAATAAAAAAGAAAAAGATAATATGAACAAAAAAAATATTTTAATCTGCTTCGAACAGAATTGTTCAGATCGCACAAGTTCATGGGTATGAAATGGAGCGTCTGTTTTAGTTTGAACTATCTGATGTGTCAATGCTCTTTGATGAAAATGGACTTCTTAGGAAAAACAATAAAAATACTCTTACACATGAACTAGAAAAGAGTCTGAGTAACAACGAAAAAGCAATAAAATTTCAGCCAGATCAAAGTACTTGTTTTGTCGTAGACGTTATGAACTGTTTGAGAAAAGTGGTAACAAAAGAAAAAAAAAACATTTGGTGATGTTGCCTCTTCTTATTGTAGGTTTACTCTATTACTTACAGCCGGTGCTTCCAGAGTAGACCATGTCTTTGATAGTTACCAAATGTACTCTCCGAAAGACTCAGAACGTCTATCCAGGCAAAATAATAATGTAATATTGTTTTCTAAAATATCATCAGAAATTAATCTGCCAGTTCAAATGGAAACTTTCTGGCCCTCCGCATCAAATAAACTTTTACTACAAAAACATATAACACAAAGTTTGATATGCTTGATGGTGTTCATGTGTTAAGTGCTTTTTCTGGTTCACCAGACGAGATTTGTGCCAGCTGCATGTGTATTGAAAATGGGGTTGCAAAACCAATACTTGCCATGGACAAATTAATGATAGAAGAAGCAGATTTCTGAATTATGATTCATGCAGAGAATGCGGCAAGGAAAGGGTTTAAAAAAATTGTATTAGTAAGTGCTGATACTGACGTATTAGTCCTGGCACTATTTCACTGGAAAAGTTTTCACTCCCTAGGAGTAAACGAAATGTGGATGAGAACTGGAGTTGGTGGTACAAGAAGACTTATACTTATTCACATGTTAGCTGAAAATGTCGGAAAAGATATGTGCCATGTACTACCGGCACTTCATGCTCTTTCTGGTGGTGACTACACGAGCAAGTTCGGAACAAAAAAATCTGCAATCGGCTGTAACCCTGAGCATTATTTGAAAGAGTTTGGTTCATCACCGCTATCTCCAGCTCACGACAAAATCATGGCACTTGCCAAAGAGTACTTAGTGCAATTGTTAAAGAAAGGCTCGTCTTGCAAGACCCTTGATGAGTTCCGGCTTTGGAAGTACCTCCATGGGAAAAATGTATCTCTTGATAACTTGCCGCCAACAAGTTCCAGTGCACAGGGCCACCTTCTTCGTGCTTTCTTCCAAACCCATTTGATGAAACACTGCCTCGATGAAGCACAAGAAACACTGGATCCACTTAAGTTCGGATTTGAAAGGACAGATGGTATTCTAATGCCTTCAAAGTATAGGTACATTATTCCGTTACCAGACGACTTCATTGGGGCATATACGTGTATTAAGTGCGCGACATCAAATTGTGTGTGCAGAGATGCGGAAATTTCATGTTTTTTGTTTTGCAATTCATTCTCAATATAATCCCAATCAATATAAGGGGATGAAACAAGGTATAAACTGTTTGATTGAAAATGCCTTTTCTTACATGTACAACGGACTGTTTATATCCTTAATCCACGAGAAGGAAGTCGTGGCCGCACTCTAGATTGGAATTGTGCATTTTGAAAACTATTTAGCTCCTTTTTTGCCACTGCTGGGCAAAGGCAAATGTGCATATTGTATTAAATATGTATTATGTATACGTGAGCTATGAAGCCATTATTAATAATAATTAGGTATGTATGTCAGCTCAAACGAGTCTTTATTAAAACATTTTTTCAATTTTCAATGGCGTTTGTGTTAAATTTTCATCAAAGAGAATATTTCGTCATTTCGATACAAAAAGATACATTTTCCAGACTATAACTTTGAATTATCAAAAAAATGCTAATAAACAAACTTGTCGATAATTTCATGCCAAACTTTTTTGCCAGAAAAATTTTTCAATAAAACTTACCGTTTTCGCAAAAAATGCTTACTTTAACAGAACGGTAGCGGAGCAATGGCGGCCATCTTGAATGACGTCATTTTGGGAAAACGTGGGGGGTAGGGATCAACCACCCAAGTTTTTTTTGCTTCTTATACATCCTAGTAATTAGTTCAGAATAGAAATTCTTTGTACGCCGGTATGCACACAAAAGTGTAGTCAGCCGCAGGATCATAGTGATCGTGTCATATAGCTGTTTGTCCAAGTTGGGGTCGGGCAGCTCTACTGATATCACTTCATCGATTTGGTTCGGACGCAATTTTTTTTAACCACAGCAGATCCAATTAATAATGTAATTTCAGGGTTCCCTGCCCGAAAACTTGACCAACTTAGTATTGCAGCTTTGTTTTATAAAATTTAAATATTTTTGCGAAATTCTAATAAAAAGTTACTAATTACTTAAGCTCAAATATAATCTGCTTACTAAAATTAAATAAACACACAAAAAAAGCTCAATTGCATCTATCAAGATAACCTTTACACACGAAAAATAAATAAAAAGACTATTATTTGTTTTTTCCTTAAGGAACGATTAATATCGATGTAAATATTCGTTTACACCATTTCAATAAGATCCATTATGTATTTTTGCCTTTCGGTTATTATCATCAGTTCGAAATATATTTATTGCCAAAATTCAATAAGGTGAGTTATTTTTTTTATCCTAATGAAAAAACTACAAGTAGAGTCAATGTCTTTAATCCTTTTTGTATAAGTGATTTTAATATAGTTTTCCCAATCAGTTTTTTAGTAGTTTTCCGGATTAACTAGTTTGGCCACAAACAGCTATCTCAGGAAATAAAGGGAATAGGAAAACGATTCCCAGACCAAAAGATGGAGAAAAAATCGGACGTTCAGAAAATGCAATAAAACGTGTTTTGGAAAAATTTTACTTATTTAATTTTCCATTTAAGGTGACGATGTACCTACCTAAGTTTCAATCGACTGATGAGAGCATCAAATAGACTGAAATATATCCTAAGACCATTGTAATTTTATTTTTCTCATTTTTTGAGTAGTAAATAAAAAACTAATATACACATAAAACCAAATATATTAAAATAAGGTAAACAGGGTATAAAAGAAAACACTAGAACAATGACTGAAATAGCATGTTGCAGTAAAAATATATAATGTGTTCAAGTTCAGTGAATCAACTGGTTGGTTGAGGAAACATCATAAATTCTCTCAAGCAATAACAAATTTATAAGCACATGGAAACTAACAGTGACTGTCAGTTCTCCATTATAGAATTACGGGCTTCAATTACGGGTATCAGGGCAAGTGCCAAATGACAAATTGATCAAAGCTAAGCTGTTGGAAGAATTTGGCGATCGTATCACAATATCGCCAGGAATTAATCAACACAAAGTTTCTACTATATGCTTTAGAGACACTGGTCTCAAACTCTTGAGAGATTCTTGGTATGAGGCTAAAGATAAAGATGAAATTAATGAGAGACTTAGGATTGTCAAGAAAGCGGCTGAGATTATCAGACAGGACATACAGAGTCAAGTGTATGATGCTACAACATATCCTCCTAATGACAACTTCCTAAAGGATGCAGATAATGTTCTTCCAAGTCTTCAAACATTCTTGGAGGAAGTTACGATGAAAAAGACGAAAAGAGTCACTGAGACACGAAAAAAATGCAGTGCGATAGCACACGCTCTCATTTCCATTGTTCGGCCGCGTACATTCAACTCTTCCATTATGAATAGTCTAGCCCTTCTTGTTTACAGAAAATTTGGATCAAAAACGTTGGTGAATTTTCTCTCTAGTTTGGGATTCTCATCATCTTAATATGAGGCTCAAATGTTAGAGTTGTCTGCTATGACACACGTTAAGCCTACCTTTGAATCTGAGTCCTTAAGCCAGTTCGTATTCGACAATGCCGACTATAATGTGTGTACCATTGATGGATTAAACACTTTACATTCCATGGGAGGCATTAGGTGCGTCGCTCCATCGAACTTCATCGAAAGCAGTCATCGAATACCCAGATTGACAGAAAAGCCAGCATCAGTCGAGTGTGGAAAACTTGGAACCATTCCCCTGCAAACTTACCAAAGAATCATCAGCAAAAATACGGGCCTGGAAAGCATCCAAGTTGAACACATCGATGTTCCACCCCAACTGTTAGAACCTCAGCCGCATGAGATGCTGTGGTTCTTTGCAAAGTCACAAGATGTGTCAGTGCCAGAGTGGAAGGGGTACATGATTGCCACCACAAAGGGGTGTTACAGTGATAACACGAAAGTACTCCCCCTTCCATTCATCAATGCACCTCCTTCGGATAGCTACTGAAATGAAACAGAGTTGCGCGATAGTTACATTTGACCAACCGCTGTACTGGAAAGCCCGTGAGATAGTTGCAGCAGCACAATCTGACTCGATGATTTCGAAGTGTTGTCATCCGTCTAGGTGGATTCCATCTACTGATGTCGTTTTTGGGGTGCATTGGCTACCTTATGAATGGCAATGGTCTGAAGGGACTCATGAGCACCGTCTATGCTCCGCTCTCAGTTGATAAGATGTTACAAGGTCATGCTTTTGCCAGAGCAGTGCGCGGGCACTTGTTGGTAGAAATAGCCTTGTCAAATATCGTACTGAGCCAAATGCCTGTCACAGACGAAGAGCAGATAGGCATAAATGAACTATTGCAGGACTTCATGGATGAGACTCCATCGCTAGATGCGTTGGAAACGAACAAACATCTTAAATCCATTGCTTCCAAGTTTGCAAATGAACTGACAAAGCTTTCTGATCAAGGTCTGAAGTCGTTTGAAGTATTCGTCTAATTTACTTTTAAAGTAATGAAAAAGTGGTGTGGTAACTCAGGGGTAAAACGCTGGCCTCTCAATCTTGAGATCCAGTTTCAATCCCCGGTTGGGCATGCACCAATGAGTTTTTCGGAATTTACATAATGTGCATAGTATTTGCTAATAGGTAGGTACTTACCACTTACTGAACGGTGAAGGAAAACATAGGGAGGAAACCTGCATGTCCTAAAAAGCATGTATTTGTGCCCGAAGTACGGCGATAGAGCTCACCACCCATCACGTTGGGACGTAATATTTGTAGGTGAAACGCGGATGTACCGAGTGTGGACTGTGACTTGCATTTCAAGGTTCATACTCAAAACATCTCTGACACCCCCTCGGGCATTCAGATCGTGACGATATATATATATTTTTAATACAAATTAATCCATGGGGAACCAGAACTAGGACCTAGGGATTAACTACGCTAAAATTTAGGAAGAGAATCATAAGTTGCTGACTTATAATGTTATCCCTCTCGATCGACGACGCTTACACGCTTGCTGCCAGCCCTAGACTAGCTCACGCACACACACAAGCGTGTGCGGACAAGCCAGATGCGCGCGTGAGAGTGTAGGTAAATAACTTGAGCGAAAAGTATGAAGTGTCGGAGGTGTGCCTTGATTGTGTCAAGAGAATGCTTCCATATTTTCATGCAGTAGGTGCTAAGTCTGGCCAACTCTATATTCAGGACATGATGAATCTTTCATCCAAAATGACAGCTGATGAATATAATAGATTTGTGACTTTGGGGTATTTTACAATGCGACGATCTGATCTATTTTGGTCTGGAGTTTGGTCCGATATGACCATCGAAACCACATTGATGCGAGGCTTCAAAACCAACGCAGGCGTAACACGTGGACGAGGAACAACTGACAGTGTTATTAGCAAGTGGGTCGTGGGGATGAGCGCAACAAATGGCATATGCTCTTCACTTGAGCAATTCTGCGGAACTGAATTTGCCTCATCAGAACAGCATGTTGATTTTGGGTCTGCTCGTCAAAAGAAGAATACAAAAGACGTAGCTAAAATCACTGCATGGTTGGAGAACCACAACCCTTTCCCAGTTGTGGATGGCATTATGTCATTATCCTCGGGACTAATGGGAGATTCTTCCATAAATTGATACGACGCCGTATCAGTCGGCTTACAAGCGATGGAGAAAATCGAAAGCACTTCATTTGCAAAAATCAAGCTATCTCGTAAGGATCGGGCTCAACCTCTCTCGTCAATGAACTCATCCATTAAGATCACTGATTAAAAAGTCTCAGAAGGCCCCCTTCTTCTTTTTCAAAGGATCTCTATCAGCAAAAAGACGGATGACGACTAGAAAAACAATTTAGTATATGAACTGGCTGAAAGCAATTTTATTGCCATTCTCCGATCTCAACTTAACAGCAACGGGATTGAGACGCAACAAGCTCCAGACGATGCTGACTTGATGGTAGTCTCTACTGCCATTGAAAAGTCAAAGGATTCTCTAGTTGCAGTCATTGGAGAAGATGTTGACTTGGCAGTTCTGATTATAGCAAGGACCCCACCTGACCAAGATATTATCTTTGTCAAACCTAGCAGAGGTAAAGTACCTACCACTTATAATTCAAGTCAGGAATTGCAACAGCTAGGCCTAAAAGACATATTATTTCTACACGCCTTCACGGGATGCGACACCACTTCTGCTGCAGTGCGGAGAAGCAAAGTTGGTTTCTGAAAACTGTACTTGAAAGATACTGAGATCCGTCAAGCCGCAGACGTGTTTTCGAATCCCTCTTCATCGCATGCTGACATAAGAGAAAATGGAAACTTATGCTTTTTAAGGTGGTATAGAGCGAAACAGAAGGAGACCTCTCTTAATAACTATCGCTACCAGCGTTTTCTCCAGTCAGTATCAAACGTCAAACCAGATATTTCCTCCCTTCCACCAACTGAGGGAGCAGCGATGGAGCACTCTTTTCGTACTTACCATCAGGTCCAGGCGTGGCTTGGACAAGACCTTTCCCCTGAACTATGGGGATGGAAACGGAATGAAAGCAACCTCTTGGTTTCTGTTCAAACCAAAGAACCAGCTGCACCAGAAGAAATACTGAAGCTGGTATTTTGCCGGTGCACCACTGATTGTAGTAGTGCTAGATGTGGGTGTAGGAAGGCCTCAATGCTGTGCTCTGTCTTTTGCCACAATTGCAACGGAAGTTGCACAAAATAGCATCCTCATGTTGGAGGACAACGACGAGGACGACCACAGTGGGGATGATGTAGAAGAAATAGTAGCCTGCGCTCCATTATGTGATAACGATTCGGCAGATGATGAGGAAGAAGAAGAGGCAAACGCTGAGGAACCATGACCAGGCCCGTCACGCCCAAAGAAGCAGCGAGTGATTATATAATTAATTATTGTGATTATATAATTAATATTAATTGTTAAATGTAAATATATATGGGCAGGAGGAACATTTTTTAAATTAGTATGTATCCTGAAACCTACGGTCACAGCTGAGAAAAGTTATGAGGCAAATTCACATTTTTGAAAATTGAGCATTTTGCGAAGCTCATAGCTAGGCAAAGATTGGCGATAGATATAAAGTGTGAAAGCCAAAGTTGTAGAGAATTTTATCAGCTTTCATTATGTAGTACAACAAAATTTCGTACAACGCACTGTTTTCGAGATGTAAGCAAAAAACCAAAAAACGGGATTTTCTTTGTGCCCCCCCCCCCTCGGGCTCGACTCGGAGGGGTAAGGACTTTTAGTATGTTTATCTTTTAACTAGTCCAAACAAAGTTCTTAAGTCAAAGATCCTGCTTTCGACTTTTCCATCTACATACCCCTAGAGAGCACTCATTTCTCAGCCTATAGTTGATTCTATATACCATATGGAGTAGAACAACTGAACTTTAAAATAGTATTAAATAGATACAACATCTTGAACTAAAAATCAAGTCCAGACTACTTTATTTGTATGCAGTACGCGAGTGTGCGACTGAAGACAGACATACAGTGCGAGTGTGAGGAGATGATTAACCAGCGCCATTTTGGATTCCTTTTTTTATTCTCGTGGGTTATACGTACTTTCATAAAATTATTTACGTATTCAATCAATACCACATCGTCGCCATCTAGAATGAACGCTTAGAAAGAATTCGTGCGGCAGTCTTTTGAGTTACTGACTTGCGGCGGTTCGAGCACCCCCCAACCCGCACCGAGTTAACCCCTTCCCATGGCGCGTCGTTCGTTTAGCCACAGTATAAGAAAGTAGACATTAGTTTAACTGGGCGGCTATATTATACTGTTTGTTTCATTACGTATTTGATAATGCTATATTAAATTGACGTATTATCTTTTGATTAAAAATTACTGCAAATTTTGCAAGTTTTGATAATTTCTACTTGGGTTTAATTTCTAGTTTTAAAAGTGATTGTAAGTTAGTATGGAGGGAACGACAAAAAATTGTGTAGTAAAAATACATTTCGTGTTTCTTTTTTAGTTTAATAAATAAAAATAGTACATTTTGAAGCTAGTACGAGGTGGTTGATATTTCAAGTCACGACAGATTTTCACTCGCACGCAGGGGTTGCTAACGTTATTAAATCACACAAAAAATAACGTTATATAACGTTATTTCGATAAAGCTCTGTAACGTTATCCATGGATAACGGTATTTTGCAGGAAAACGATAAATGAAACGTTATCTACTAACGTTAAAACTAACGTTATTTATAACGATATTTTATCCTACGTTGCCGCTTTGCTTTAAAATGGCGCGACGGCAAGGCCCCGCATGCCCTGTTTGGAGACCTTCTGTTTTCGATCTGTAGTGTTCAACCCGTAACAATAAAAATAACGTCGTGCGATATTATTGTTTTTCTTTTACCATGATTTCTTTGGATTTTGTAGAAATCTTTTAGTGGCTGTAAGAGCATTTCAGAAATTTATTTATATTTCTGAAATAATTTTTAATAATATAATAAAATAATTCAGATCCAATCTGGTGCAGTTCTGGGACAGAACTTCTGTCTAAGGGTTCCTAATGTAGCCCTTTTTAACTGAACTTGGCGTTTACTGACTACTGTTACCCAATTCCTAACATTAAATTATCCATTGAGAATAAGTGATATTACGTAAGTAATGCATCTTTGCTTGCGATACGCTTTATAGTGTAAGAATCGAAATACTTACTTATTTTTTTACTTTGCCTCTAAACACGATTAAATATTAACAAACTAGTTGATGCCCGCGATTTTGTCCGCGTGGAAGAAGATAATGCGGCCACAGTGGGATTCCCGCAGTAGAAAATATCCAGTTTTTAGTTAGATAATAAAGCCGATTCTGATAGCTTTAATTTTTAGTGCTGTCAAAACTAAAGTTCTTCGATAAAAAATAGTCCTTAAGAGTTAGGATTAGAAGCTAAATTTCTCTGGAAAACTTCAAGCTTTGACAGCACTAAAACTAAAATTAAAGCCTTCAGAATTGGCTTTATTAAGTTATAGAACAGTGATCTTCCTTCCTTCTTTATTGTAATTAATACTTCACTGCTGGGGATCGAACAGTGGTAACCATACCAAAACTCGTTCAGTCGTTTTTGCGTGATGCATGAAATACCGGCAAAAATACCGAAACATTTATTTTTGTATCAGTATCCTACACCGCAAGAAGTGACCGATAGACACAGTTCTATTACAATTTTTAATAATATTTTAAATATTTAACTTTACAATTTTCAGTAATTATAGCGGTAAAAAAAATATTTATTTACTATAACTGTTGCCCGCGACTTCGTCCGCGTGGAATTTAATGTTATCTTGCACCACTTAGAATTTTGAATATTGTAATTTAACAGTAGGGACAGTCGCAGTAGTTTTTTTATGTTCACAAATGATAACCTTCCCTTTTATTTCAAGCTTTGCTATGAAAATAGGTTACTGCGTAACTTTTGAGCGAATAAGCGTCTAGTTTCAATTTTAATATATATAAGCCACATTAAAGTATTTCTTTTTACACAACATTTACCGTTTTTCCATCTTGGGCTAGCATGAAAAGATTGTTTGCATTACTGACCCGCGAGCAAAACAAATACAATTGGCCGTGAGAAAAACAATCAGACCTTAAGTCGACACCAGCAGCCTTAAGGGTCTGACCCTGGGACTTGTTTATAGTCATCGCAAAGCAAACGGCTACTTGAAACTGCGCTTGAATTCGAACAGGAAGTTATTGGGGATGATGTATACGTGGTATAAATACAGTTTCACCTGAGCCACATTCGTAAGAATCTCAGCTTCAATAATTTTTCGTTGTAAATTAGTCGAGTTCCATTGCACAAATTTTATGCTCGAATCGAATAATTGCGCGATGTAATTTACTCGCAGCGCCATCTACTTTTCAATTCCAGACTTACCATAATAATTCAGATCTTGGAGGTAAAAAATGACGATTTTAGATCATAATTGGTCAATTACAGGAAAACTATAGCGAATAAAAAAAAGTTGAGCACAAATGAGAAATATAAAAAAAGAAGAAAAATAAATAAAAAAAATATTTTATAAAAATGCAATATGGGTATCAAATTGTATGTAGGTACCTATTAAAATCTGATTGTAAAAATATATAGTTTGGCTATATTTAATTGTTTCTATTTCGAGAAATCCTTGAAAAAACATGAAAAATGTATGTCCCCCCTCCTTATCTCCAAAACAGGTGGACTGAAAAATATGAAAAAAATCATGGTAATATGTGTTTACGAAAAGATTACAAAAAAAAAATCCAATCCAATCCAATCCATCAGCCAATATCGGTCCACTGCTGGACATAGGCCTCTCCAAGGGCACGCCACATTTTTCTATCCTCGGCCATCCTCATCCAGCCATTACCGGCAATCTTTTTTAGATCGTCAGTCCAGCGAGCTGGCGGGTGTCCTGCACTGCGTCTGCCGGTTCGTGGTCTCCACTCGAGAACCTTTCTCCCCCATCATCCGTTGTCGGTTCTTCGGCTGATGTGGCCAGCCCACTGCCACTTCAGCTTGCTTATCTTAGAGGCTATGTCGATGACTTTGGTTCTTTGACGAATCACCTCATTTCTGATATGATCCATCAAAGAAACTCCGAGTATAGCCCACTCTATAGCTCGCTGAGTGACTTTGAATCGATGAACTAGTCCAACCGTCAGTTTCCACGTTTCGGCACCGTAGGTCATGACCGGCAGAACGCACTGGTTGAAGACTTTTGTTTTTAAACACCGAGGAATGGCCGAGGAGAATACCTGACGTAATTTCCCAAACGCAGCCCTTCCCAGCCGGATCCTTCTTGCGGCCTCTTTTTCGAAGTTGCCCGTTCCTAATTGAATAGCCTGCCCTAGGTAGACATATTCCTGGACAACTTCGAGGGTCGTTTCACCGACAGTAACTGGTCCCGGTACGATTCGGTCGTTGAACATTACGGCAAACCGAGATAATCTCGCCATTTTTCGGGGATATAACATCCCCTTTTCTCACGCCACTTTGCAGTTGGATAGGTCCCGTTTGTTGATCCTGAACTTGAACGATCATCGTCGCGGAGTCATATAGACATCTTATTACCACGACGTACCGCCAGTCAAAATGGCATCGCTGCAGGGATTCCAGAACAGTCCAGGTTTCAACAGAGTTGAAGGCTTTCTCATAGTCCACGAATGCAAGACACAGTGGACGATTATACTCTTCGCTCTGCTGTATAATTTGCCGCACTGTATGGTGCTAAAGACTTTGCAAAACCCAGCCTGCTCTGGAGGCTGGATTCATTGAATCTTTGGGCGAGACGATTCGCAATTAACCTCGAGACCAGCTTGTAAACATGGCTTAGAAGTGATATAAGTCGTTAGTTCTTGAGGAGCAATTTACTTCCTTTCTTGAAAAACAAAACGCCCACACTTTCTGCCCAAGCCTTCGGTATATTACCGTTGTGGAGGACGATGTTCAAGAGCATATCGTCAGCTTAAATGGAAAATTAAATAAGTAACATTTTTCCAAAACACGTTTTATTGCATTTTCTAGACGTCTGATTTTTTCTCCATCTTTTGGACTGGGAATCGTTTTCCTACTCCCTTTATTTCCTGAGATAGCTGTTTGTGGCCAAACTGGTTAATCCGGAAAACTACTAAAAAACTGATTGGGAAAACTATATTAAAATCACTTATACAAAAAGGATTAAAGAGACTGACTCTATCTGTAGTTTTTTTATTAGGATAAATAATTTTTTAAAGGATAAAATAACTCACCTTATTTAATTTTGGCAATAAACATATTTCGAACTGATGATAATAACCGAAAGGCAAAAATACATAACGGCTCTTATTGAAATTGTGTAAACGAATATTTAAATCGATGTTAACCGTACCTTAAGGAAAAAAGGAATAATAGTCTTTTTATTTATTTTTCGTTTGTAAAGGTTATCTTGATAGATGCAATTAAGCTTTTTTTGTGTGTTTATTTAATTTTAGTAAGCAGATTATATTTGAGCTTAAGTAATTAGTAACTTTTTATTACAATTTCGCAAAAATATTTCAATTTTATAAAACAAAGCTGCAATACCAAGTTGGTCAAGTTTTCGGGCAGGGAACCCTGAAATTACATTATTAATTGAAGATGATGTGGTTAAAAAAAGATTGCGTCCGAACCAAATCGATGAAGTGATATCAGCAGAGCTGCCCAACCCCAACTTGGACAAACAGCTATATGACACGATCACAAAGAGCATGAGTCCTTGTGGAACACTAAACCCTACGTCCCCTGTACATTTGGGACAGGGCATGCACCAAAAAGTATCGTCGGGCGCTGTTAAATGAGACGCAAACCAACGAGAATGGTTATCCGTTGTACAGGCGCAGGGCACCCGAGGATGGAGGACGTACGGTCACAAATAAAATGAGAGGTACCGCGCAAGACGTCATAGTGGACAACAGCTGGGTGGTCCCGTACTCACCGCTCCTTTCGACTATTTTTAATGCTCACAATAATGTGGAGTTCTGTAACGCGGTTCAGACAATTAAATACACTTGTAAGTACATAAAAAAGGCACTTACCCGGCGATATTTATTGTGCAGCAGCAAGGCAATGCTTATATTGAACCACGAGACGAAATGCAGGTATTTACAGCTGGTCATTACGGTGCACCTTCCCAACGGTGAGCGCGTTTACTTCACGGAGGCTCACCTGAGCGATTGAGTAGTGAACCGCCCACTACCACACTCACCGAGTTTTTCCGTCTGTGCCAGACGGACGAGTTTGCCAGAACTTTGCCATATGCGGAAGTGCCAAAATATTACGCATGGAACGCTTCACGGAAAGCGTGGAAGCGTCGTGTGCAAGGCAACCCCGTCGAAGGCTGGCATGATGTGAAGACGTCAGATGCCCTGGGCAGAATTGATACCGTGCACTTAACACACTTTGAGTGTTACTGCTTACGGTTGCTACTGACCCGCGTCCAAGGCCCCATCAGTTTTCAGGCCCTCAAAACAGTCGAAGGACAGCAAAATACTACGTTCCGAGAAGCGTGTGAGGCAATGAGACTTTTGGAAGATGACGGCCACTGGAACTCTACGATGGAGGACGCCGTATTGTGTAGATTAGCGGCCAAGTTGAGAGAGCTCTTTGCTATCATGTTGAGCACCTGCGTATTCTCAAACCCCCTGCAACTTTGGGACAAGTATAAACTGCTATATTGGAAGATATCGCACACAAGCACAGGCCAACAACGATATATATTTTAACGAAGCGCTAAAATTTATTGAGGACAAAGTTTTCTCAATGAGGGGTAAACGGCTGCCTAATTTCGACATGGCTACCCCACAACAAACAGGAAAGTAGTCTACTGATATTTGCTCAGGGAGCTTAGTTACGACACCGCAGCCTTGAGGGCTCAAGTCGCTCAAACTGAGCCCCAGCTATTACAAGAGCAAAGCCAAATTTTCAATAAAATTGTGAGCCGGGTGAAGAGCGGAGAAGGGGTCTTCATTTCTTAGACGCACTAGGCAAGACATTCCTGCTAAATTTGCTGCTGGCACAGTTGCGCAAGGATAGGAATGTCTCGCTAGCTGTTGCGTCCTCTGGGATAGCTCAGTAGAGGTAGAATTGCTCAGTAGAGGTAGAATTGCTCACTCGGTCTTCAAACTTCCACCTTAACCTTGCGGGTGAAAAACGCCCACCTGCAATATAAGCAAGAGCAGTGGTCTCGGTGCTCTGGTGCAGCAGTGCAAATTTATCATCTGGGACGAATGCACGATGTCTCACAAGCGTGCGATTGAGGCGCTCGATCGCAGCTTGCAAGACATCCGCGGCAACCGAATGTTGATCTGTGGAGTTGTCGTCTTGCTCACAGATGACTTCCAGCAGACGCTGCCAGTCATCGAACGAGGCACTGCAGCAGACGAGATCAACGCTTGTCTCAAGGCTTCGCCAATGTGGGCAAAGGTAGAGAGAGCACCTCACAACAAATATGAGAGTCAGCTCTACAACCTCGAGATTGGCGAAGGCCGCATAGCAATGGATGAGGAAGGCCTAATCAAATTTGAAAGCCGCTTCTGCAATGTTGTAACTTTGGAAGATAATCTAATAAATGAGGTTTTTCCGAGCTTATAACTGATTTGTTTGTTATTCTTATAATAATAAAATTGTATTTCTATAACCAAAGATCTGTTCACCTCGATGTGGTACTGGTGATGTTCTCCATCCATCATAACTGTATGCGACTTTCAGTTAACTTACCTAAGAAACTACGGGTTGATTGTTGTTTATTTATCGGTTCATATATTATTATTTTGGAAAAAAGATTATGTATGACTGATTTGTTTTGTTGTTGCTATATTAATAAAATTATATTGCTATAACCACAAGACTTTAGGATGAAATTGTGTCAGAATATAGTATCCATCCATGACAGCTTAAAACGGTTTTAAGCTGTGCGTGGAACAAATTAGCCCGTTTGACAATTAAACCCGTATGTATTTTTTGAGCTGTCAAGTGAATCCGCTTTTCTTACACAATTCTACTTGTTCACGTCAATGTGGCACTGGTGATGTTCTCCATCCACATACGTGCATGTTACTATATGCAACTTTCAGTGAAGTTACAGTACGCGGTGGTATATAATGCGCACCTGCTATCTTTGGCTTCATAGAGCGTCGTCTCTGTCACCGGCCTAAGAGCTTCGTGCGACAGAGATGACGCTACGACTCGATGTGCATTATTTATCACCGCGTACTGTAGTAAGCAAATTAAGGTTTGATTATTATTTTTTTGTTGATTGTTTCAAATTATTATATAAAAGAGATTATGACTGATATGTTTCGCAATTTCTATTGGTATAATTAATACATTATATCACGAAGGTTCTGCAGTTTTTATTTAATAACCGGCTACTGGCTTAGTACTCCCAAAAGGATTCGGTTGATCTTTATCGTCCAAGCATACGTCCATCTCTGATGCACCCTAGAGAGTGTGATAG
Organism: Ypsolopha sequella; assembly: GCA_934047225.1. NCBI lineage: Eukaryota > Metazoa > Arthropoda > Insecta > Lepidoptera > Ypsolophidae > Ypsolopha > Ypsolopha sequella. The sequence goes on from OW203983.1 coordinate 13,930,435, forward strand.
AGGTGGATATACGACCAAACGATATTCGATCGAATTTGGTCACTTCGGAGTAGCCCCTCAGGATAGCGAAACAGTTTCTAAAATAAATTTATTTTTCTTTTATTATTAACGTAAAAACTTGTTTAAATAAAACTATAAAAAGACTTTATATATGTTAATTAGCTCCTTAGTGATAGACTTAAATTTTAGAACAGCTCTTATTAAAATATTAGCTTTGAAGTTAATTCTAAAGTCATTCTAAGTACCAGAATAGGTCCATTGGCAAATTCAATAACCATGAAAAATGGCAAACTATAAAATGGCAAACATAAATAAGGCTACTTGTATCATACAAAAAAGTAAATTTTCTTTTTATTAAACGGCAAAATTGAATAACAAACATGTAAAACTAAATAACTGGGCATAATTTTGGAAAAGTATTTTGGCAAAAATTATTATACGGTAAATCATGGATATAGGAAATTATTTTCCAATATTACAAAATGTACAACTTAAGAACTTTCTAAAGCCCACAACATATAAAAAAATTTAGAATTTTAGCTTCCTAATAACGGAAATATGAATTTTATATATAAACAATGAAAATATGACAAAATTAAGTCTATCATCCACAATACGGAACGGAGTCTGACTCGCAATTGGCCGGTTTTTTCCTATACATATGCTATAGGATCTATTTGTGAACAGAATTTCAAATTTCTAAGAAAGCTGGAAGTGCCTCATAGTCTTTCATGGTAAGTCAATTTGCAAATTGACTACGTAAAGGACTAATGTTTGTGTACTAAAATTTGATACGTTACATACTTCTAACCAAAGCTTTCTAATTTTCTTTTAACACTCATTCGTGACGTCTATAGGCCTTTAACGCTAGAAATTATTATTTGCTATGTAACTTCTAACAGTAAAAACTAAATTCCTAGAATCGGCAAATGACAATGACTTTTTTCCGTCGGTCGATTTTAATGAAATGAAATTTTTATTCTGTTCCAAAATGAGCCCCGTCCATCTGTGAAAACAACATTAAAATCCGTTCAGTGGTTTCCGAGATGTGCGCGAACAAACAAACAGACAGACAGAAAAGAATTCTAAAAATCACTGATTTGTGTTCAGTTACTCTTATTTAGTCACCCCCTTTCTATTTTTATTACTTTTCTCCAATGTACAGACACACCGGGTTCTACTGTTTTATTATATGTATTGATATTCCGCGTAAACGCCTACTAAAGTGAAACGAGAACCGAGCAATGAAGACTGGCTCACTCAACGTGCGCAGAATATAGACGAAAAATACCTGCCTCATAAGCAGCGTTGCCATATGTACGGTAATTACGGTGCATAAACAGAGATGCATGGTAGGGCTGTTGCGAGTGCGAATGAGACAGCGATATCACCATCTGGCAACGCTGCTCATAACGTTGAATAAATAACGATAAAATTATCGTTAGTTTATTACTAACGTTATAATTTAATAACGTTAAAAAGTCACTTTACTAACGTTAATTGGGATAACGTTACTTTTGGTAGTAACGTTAACCCCGTTTGACAGCGATAACGTTACCATTTTTATAACGTTAAGTGAAGCCCTGCTCGCACGCGTATCAAACGTAGGGCGTGCATTCGAATAATATTTAAAAATTTTGGTATTCGAATATTCGGCTGTTTTTGGTGGAGATGAAACGGATAGTGATTTGGCCGGATGCCGGATATCCGGCTAGGCACTTGGCCGGATAGCCGGATATCCGGCGGCCGAATATCCGGCCTCAAGATATGCGTTTCGCACTAATTGAGCAAGTCTAAACATTACGCACCAAGTTGTGTGCGGGTGCAACTGGACGAAATTATTTGTGCATTTTCTAAATCATATTACAATCATACAAATGCTGGTCTGCAAACGCGAAACAATTTCCGATCCTAACGAAATTCGTAAATATGTATCTTTTGTCTCCTTGCAGCGGTGTATACTGTATATAAATGGACAGGTTCTTATCTATTAATATGATCTTATCTTTAAATGAAACCGCGTAATCTACTGTTCATACTGAACAAATTTACCAAGGTAACATATTGAATAAAAATGAACCTGCCCGCCCTCAGAATAACTCAAAATGTGTAAGGAAACCTGATTTTTTTTTTCATTTCCACAAGTATATTTCTTTGGTTTTCCAAAGTTGTTCAGTATGATTCTTAGACCATGTGTTTTTATTAAAAGGTACCTGTTGAGTTACATCCGGTATATTGTGAAAGCAAAAGAAGCTGGTGTAATGTATGAAGAAAAGCACAAACGTTTATTTCCAACAATTGCTGTAAAGCTTGTCTTTATCTACCATAGCTCAACTCTTATTCACTTTATGTATTAGAATTCAGATTATTCAATCATTGATACAATAAATTTATTTTGTGATTTAAACGACTGTTTGTATGCTAAGTTAAGTATCCGGTATCCAGCCGGATACTATCTACTATCCGGACGGATACCGGATACCAAAAATATGGCCGGATGGGCCGGATACCGGATAGTAACCGGATATCCGTTTCATCTCTAGTTTTTGGGTATTATTCGAATAGTATTCGGATAATAAAAAAAATATTATAGTAATCATGTCTTTCGGTGCCAAAACAAAATCTTCATTTTTCGAATATTCTTCGATATTCGAATAATGAAGTTTTTTTTTTATTTGAAGACATGATTTCTAATAGCTTTTAATTTTTTTATTGTTCGAATAATACCCAAAAAAAAGTGAATAGTTCGAAAACCAAAAAAATATTCGAATATCGCAATCCCTAATCAAACGACATTTTTTGCAACACAATAATATTAAATAGATGTGTCCGAATCGTTGCAGATGGTAGCTTACAATCTTCTTTCGGCATCCTAGAACTCTGACATTTTAATAAATCATATTATTATCAGTACTCAGTTGTAAATCCATAACAAAAGAGGAAAAGCGGTGTGTCAGGATCGTAGCAGGCCATGTTTTTGTCGATTAAAATTTTAAATGCAACATAAATAAATATAATGAAAGAGGTGTGGTCGGATCGTAGTAGATGGTAGCTTACAATCCTTTTAAGGCTTCCTAGAACTCTTCTGACATTTTATTGAATAATATTATTTTCAGTACTAGATGTAATGACGTTAATAATTCTGTCGAAAATGATTCGAAATGTTCAATCTTGTACTGTCAAGGGACCACATCAAATTAAACACTTGCAGTACTACATTAGCCCCTATAGTGAAGGCTATAAGATATAGGTACAAAGTCCAATGTGTATAATTTGATGTGTGTGATCTTCATCCACTGTACGAAGCAAGACAAGATGAGCGATTTGCTAATTAAAACTCGCAGAAATCAACTTTTCCCAGAGATGATATCTAGATTACTCAAACGTTTTTCAGAAGGTAAATGTTACCTGGAAAGGTAATTTGCCGAGCGACTAAAAGGTAGAAAGGTGTCACCGGACTTTAAACGACGATCACTTGCTGGTCCAGCATCACGTGGGTCCAGCATCATGTGCTCACTCGCTACTTACGTTTCACATCTACCCTTCAAGCATATAGCACTTGCTACTCCACTCTAACCGGCGTCCTGCGGCAATCCAGAGGTGGCGGATCTGTCTCTCGTCATTATTCACTCCGGCCGGCAAACAAAGGCAAACCGAAGATGAGGAACAGGGCCTTCCCCCGGAAGCACGTTCGAGTCCAGGGGGTCGCTGCTGCCCAACAGCTCGCCTCAAGCTGCCCTGCGTTATGCCATTGCCCCTGTTAGCCGTGTAATTGTACACGTTGCCCGCCCCACACGTGGCCTGATGTTCGGCTCGGACGTGTAGGGTTGGATTTTGAGAAGTTAATTATTATTATTATGTAGGTACCTACACTTTTCTGGTTTACCCAAAGATTTCAAAAGTAAAGATAAGCCCTTACCGTACTATGGCAGCACCAAAATGTTTCCACCTATAAATGGTTGACGCTCACACGTTTGGAATCGGTGCTCATCTGAACACAGTGATAGTTGGACGCCTTAAGTGCACTTAAAGTTAATAATTTTAACAACTTAAGTAGTCTGATCAGTTTGCTGATCGTAGGTAGACAGATTGCGCACTCGTAAGTGTGCGAGCGTCGGCATTATGTTAACGCACGCATTCAAAAATAATGTAATAGATTTTAGGTGCTAGGGCTCATCTAAACTTTTGAAATCCGGTCATTTGAAAGGCATTAATGGGGCCGACGCCAACAAAAGAAGGGGCACTTGGTACCATTGAATATAAGTAGGGCTGCGTCCATGGAGGCCTCTCCCTCAATGTATCATTGGGATACACTAACGGACAGTTCCCCACAATTGCCAAACTATTACCAGGAAGGAAGCAACTTGGAGTGGGCTATGAGGATGGGATGCTAGATCGACCGGATAACAGGGCCATGGAGTGAGATAACGGACATCTGCCTCGAAAATCTCTCACAAATTTAAGTATGGCAAATGGTGACTTGCTACTTGATAACTGCCCAGCAGGATAACCGTTGTGGGCCACTATGGGGCGGCCAGGGGCCAACACTATGTAAGCAGCTAAGGTTGTCGAGAGGTGAGTCTGCGGGGCGCAATATCCTTATATAGTCAAGTGCCCCCGGCGTTATGACATTTTACACTTCCAACCTGGAGCATAGGTTCCGCTCTCCCTGCGGTGACTGGACGTACTGGATGTACCAGAGGGCGATGGGGTCGTCACATCCCTACGCCTTTATTATTATTATTGTTAAAAATGTAAAAAATTACCAATAATTAATTGTTTAGGAAGTTATTAGAGCCCACCTTAATTTAGATTTGAATATATCGTAATTGTCAAGTTAAGTTGGTATGTCATAACATAACATAACTGCAAGTAGAATTATTTCCCATAATTGATTATGTAGATTGCTTCTACGCCACCATGCGTAAACGGTGCGCATCCCTGTTAGGCAGAGTTTGGGCCAGCATCCTCTCTTTTTCTTTATGTATCTGTTACTGTTAAACCCCGAACTGCGGTAAATCCTAGGATTTACAGGTGAATCCTAAGATTTACCAAGTCTCACCGGTAAAAGTTCGAATTAATCTATAATAATCATCAATTCCTGAATTTTACCGGCATTCAGTCGGTAAATCCTAGGTTTTACCGAAGACACCGGTAACAGTTCGAAATCAAAGATTAAAATATAATAATAGTCGTGTCAACTCGTGTCTCGCTCGAACCCCGCCCCCCCTGCTACCGCGCTTTCTAATTTTTCCTGCATTTTATTTTTCCAAAGCTTGATAAACATGTTTTAAGACTTGACTTATAACAATAATAATGATTGTACCTAATAACGAAATGATTATCAAAAGACTGTTTAGATTACTTAGCCAAAGTAGGTGTTAGCCAAAGTTGTGAGAAGTAATTTTTATTTGTGTTATTTTTCTGCATTTTATTTTTCTAAAGCATGGTAAACATGTTTTAAGACTTGACTGATAACAATAATAATGAGATTAATGTTGAATAAATAGTTTCTAAATATTAACTGCATTGTTTTACAATGAAAAGTAACATTTACCGGTATATGTGGTAAAACCTAAGATTTACCGACTGAACGCCGGTAAAAGTCAGAAATCGATTATTATTATCGAACAATTCGGAGTTTTACCGGTGAGACTTGGAAAATCTTAGGATTTACCGGTAAATCGCAAGAAGAACCGCAGTTCGGGCTTTTACAGTAACATATCGAAAAGACAAAACAGCTAAGCCGCTTAAAATAAGGTTAGTCCTACTGTCAAATAAGTTAGGTCGTATTACACCGAATCGACACCTCTTTTTAATAATTCGTAAAACAAACCTTGGTAATTTTGTGGTGAGAAAAGAAAGTCGATAACATTGTTAAATCTATTTAATAATAACACGATCAATAATTAATTTACATTTTCCATTTAGGTAATTAAATACCTGCCTATGTTTAATCACTCTAATTTTACAAAATGGAAAAGATAAGAGGTTGATATATGACAAGGCTGCCCAATTTATGGCCAAATAGAATCAAGAGATCTTGGTCAAAATCTTCGTTTTTGCTAAGACTATGTACTGAAAAAGCCCTTCGTAAATTGTATTACGTAGACCAAACTATGAACAAAGTTTGTGTCTTGTACAGACATCTTATTTGTTTTCCTCTGAAAAATTCACTTAATTCTAAGAACACAATGATTACTATAATAATAAAATGTTTCTAAGTATATCAGTCGTTCGTGCGAGCACTCTCATATATTATTTTATTATAGCACACTGTTTAAAGTAATATAAATTTATAATTACGTTCAACAACACAATGTGTGTAAAACTGACACCCAGAAATATAATAAATCATCGAAGTTCAAGGTAAGTAAAATTATTGTTATACGTATACTGATTACTTGGACGAATCCAAGACTGATTGTAGTCAGGTTCAATGAGATACTTATAAAAAAAGAAATAAGTGTTGTCTCTGTCAAATAGAATGTTGCCAACATTCAATAACACTTTCAGATCTGAGTCACTCTCCTCGTACAGTAGCTGACGCCGTGCAGTTACGACGACAACTACACACGCACGATTGTAGTAGGCGGGTATGTAAGGGTTATACAACGTGTAACAGAAAGGTGTAACCATATTTGTAGAGCTTATTCAGTCAATAGTATAGAACAACTTTTACTATGGAGCCAACCCTGATATCTCAAAAAAAAATCTGTCCTTCCTTACATTTCGGCCGAGCGGCATTGCATTTTCTATGAAATTGTCGATTTTTTTTTCGAGATACAGGGTTTGTTCCATAGTAAAAGTTGTTCTATACCATTGACTGAATAAGCTCTTCAAATATGGTTACACCTTTCTGTTACACTTTGTATATATAACGTAATCTGTTTGACAGCGAAACCACACATTTCCTCATTGAGTTGATTTGCGATACTAATTTAATATAAAAGTTCATTTTTTTTTTTTTTCGTTTACTCACGAGTATGTGACAAAAATGTGTTTTTATTTTAAATAGGTAGGTTCATTCATATGTAAAAAGTTTTAGGTTGAGTCCCTATGTGTAGCAGTGGCGTGCACAGAACTTTTTGTGGGAAAAGTAACAATAAAAAAATATATGAAAAAATTTAAATAAAACTTTGAAAAAAAAAATTTTGTATGACGCCAGGGTAGACAATGTCTATTACAAATTTCCAATACAAACTTTTTTTTTTCAAACTGATATTTAAATTTTTTCTTTTTTTTTTATTGTTGTTCTTGACCAATTGCTTGCTTTTCCAGCAAAAAGTTCTGTGCACGCCACTGATGTGTAGGTAGTACATCTCTATACATCAACCCACGGGCGTAAGTATATGTAGTAGCGTACTTAGAAATAAAAATGGCACCTAATTTTGAGTCAAATAAATTCTTATTCAATAAAGAGACGTTAAGAGTTCACATACACCACTAATAGCATGCAAAACTAAACAAAGTTAATTGAAGCTGATAATTCAAAATACTCGGAGACGAGTAATAATTGAAAAAGTTGTAAAAGTTCCGAAATAGACATCACACTTGAATATCGGTCATACGTATGCCATCTCGTATTCGAGTAGCTATAGTTTTTTCAATTATCACATATGCATCAATCATTATGTCCAGTGATATAATATTATATAGATCGTATCTTTTGAAAAAAAGATTCATAATACGAGTATATTCCTTTGATGTTGAACTGACCACACAACAAGATAAAATTAACATGATGAAAGTAGGATGGGGCATTGAAAATGAAAAATAGCTTCGTACTATTGACGCTTTGTGAATCGGTGAGCCTTTGGTTTTGCTCAAAAAACAAAATGAAAGAAAAAAATCACCACTATATCGTTTGTTGACTATAATAATCATAGACTTAGTAAATAGTTGGTCATCCTATAATACCTGAACTCATTTCTAGTAAAAGGTCAACTTGACATTCAGCTATCTTAACTTACCTACATTACCTATTTGGTCGCTGTATGCCATTATGAGCTGAAGTACCTAAAGAACTTTCTTCGATTTTGCCTATTAACTTGCAAAACTATATTATCTACTTTTATCTACTTACTCTAAGTTAGGCTAAAAATGCTAGTTAATGATAATTTTGTTCATGTTTTTTTCGTTTATTAATTTTTAATGTTTTAACGATAATTTTAGAATCAATATAAGTTTATAACCAATGTTTAGGAACCAATCAAGTTTACAAGTGTTATAAATGCAATCCAGCAAATTTTTCTTTCTATTTGCCGAAATAAACTGTAGAATACGCCATAATAACAATAACCTGGGGCTACAGTGGGCGACAGTTGAACATGTTCTTTACTTTAAGTTGAATGAATGGCTGAATGATGGAATGAATGGAGCATTGCCTCAGGCAATGACTACTTTTTAAAACGTACGTATAATGTTTTGTTTACATGCCACGTTTTATTAATTTAGCCACTTTAATGGGATAAAATTGTACTTACGCGTGAAAAAAAACATTTCTTGTTCCGCCGCTACAATTTTGACAGAATAATACGGTGGATTTATCCATTTGAATACAATTCAGAGTACGTGGCAAGAGGGGTAAGGCGAACGTGGTCAACGTTTCGGGTTCATTTCGTCCAAGAGTTTTACTGATCTTTAAAGTAGAGTTCCGTGTTTGATTACATTTTGAACAAGAATAGAATCGCCACATGCCACGTTTTTAGGGTTCCGTATCAAAGGGTAACCAACGGGACCCATTACTAAGACTCCACTGTCCGTCTGTCCGTCTGTCACGAGGCTGTATCTCATGAACCGTGATAGTAAGACAGTTGAAATATTCACAGATGATGTATTTTTGTGGCCGCTATAACAACAAACACTAAAAACAGAATAAAATTAATATTTAAGGGGGCTCCTATACAACAGACATGTTTTTTTTGCCGTTTTTATAGATAATGGTACGGAATTCTTCGTGCACGAGTCCGACTCGCACTTGGCCGGTTTTTTATATCCATTTCTATATATAATTCTTCTAAATAAGTTCAACTAAAATCATGGATAATTGGATGGAAATAATAGGTCATTAACTATGAAATTGCCTATTTTTTTTACAGATTCATGAGTTCATAATTCCTGGAATTCAATAGCTATTTCCATTATTTGTTTTTTTGTTTAAAAGTTGCTTTCCTGGTTTTATATCTACGTATTACATTTTGTTTTATTTTCAGTTTGGTTACAAAAATTAAAACTTCAAAGACAGATTACTTGGTAATTCATAATAATTTTTTACAGCTGACACCAATGGCAATTGACATGGTATGGAATGTCATTGGCTGACACTTTTAGAAAATTAAGTTAAAGTCGCTGTTACCTTAATGTTGTCTCATTCATACACAAATCTTTTAATTTTCATAAAATTTGGATTAATCATTAATAAAGAAAATGCAAAAATGTTCGTACTGAAAATTGAGTTTTCTTCAAATTCACCAAAGAAAACGGCAATTTCATAGTTAATGACCTCATATTTGTTTTTGAATCCGGCCAGGATCAAGGAAATTAATGAACTTCAGACTTGACCTGACCTCAGGTATGTTAAAGAAATATAAAATATCTACTATTATTTCGCCTGGGGTAATTGAATAATTAAAATGTCCAATATTATATTAAATACTAAATTATATATGCTTATGTTTGATTAAATGCATTTTGATCACATTTGATTCTGATAAATCCTACTTGCATAATACGGAGTTATTTATATAAAATATCTTGTGCTTAAGTAAGATATAATGCATGCACCACACATTTATAGTAATGTACAATGTTGGGCTAGTACTACTGAGGGTATTATTGTCATGGACATAGAAAAACTGTGATACAAGCAAGCTACTCACCACAAATGTTCTTTGGATCATTCTTAGTAGATCTAGTCCGGGGGACATGAAGGGGGAGTTATGAAAATGAATGAATTTTTTTGGGGGAGTTATAGGGGCCCGAAAAGGGGGTCCGCCCACCGCGCCGTTACTCAAAAATTAACCACTGTAACGGCGGGCGGACCCCGTTTTCGGGCCCCTATACCCCCCCCAAAAAAAAATGTTTCTTCATGTCCCTTGGACTAGATCTACTTAGAATGATCCAAAGAATATTTGTGGGGAGTGGCTTGCTTGTATCACACTTTTTCTGGGTCAGCCCCTTTTGGCGACAATAATGACTCCAGTATACAGAAATACTTAATATTAACACTTAAATTAATTTTCAATGCAAGTGCTCGTAAATGCCCACTTTTTATGCATCAAAACCGAACAGAATGTCGATTATTTTGCCCTAGGGTTTTTTTTTTCGAGAAGTTGGCTAACCTGCTAACTTTCTTGTGTACCATAAATGTTATACTTTTTTTCCCACTGTTTAACGGCTCTGGATACAGTACTTTTGAGCCAATCATTAACTTACAAAATTATAACAATGTAACTTTCAACTTTATGGTAGTTTATGCTACAAGGGCGTAAAGAAATAAATTAAGAGGACTATTTAAAACACGAGCGTAGCGAGTGTTTTAAACGTAACCGAGAAATTTATTGCTCTTACGCCCGTGTATCATACTACGTTTTTCAATGCATAGTGTGAGGAAATAAAACAAATATAATCTTGTGAACTTTAAATTATGATTGGCTCAAAAGGACTGTATCCAGAGCCGTTAAACAGTGGAAAAAAAAGTATAACATTTATGGTACACAGGAAAGGTTGCAGGTTAGCCAACTTCTGGTAAATAAATAAAAAAATAATAAAACCCTAGGGCAAAATAATCGACTTTCTGATCGGGTTTTGATGCAACAAAAGTGGGCCTTTACGAGCACTTGCATTGAAAATAATTAAATTGTTTTCTTTGATTGTATTTGTTTTATTTCCTCACACTTTGCATTAAAAAACGTAGTATGATACACGGGCGTAAAAGCAATAAATTACTCGCTTAAGTTTAAAACACTCGCTACGCCCGTGTTTTAAATAATCCTCGTAATTTATTCCTTTTCGCCCTTGTAGCATAAACTACTATTTAATACCTTTTGTAACTGAGTAAATTATAAAATTAAAAGACAATGCTAAAAAAACCCAGGCCCGGCGCTAACGAAATGTATCTGAGATTTTAGGTATAAACCTGTCATAAAATGACACATATTTGACATCATCGATATGGTTGGCTAAATGTAAGAAATTGCTATTAACATAAACATAAACAAATTTTGTTTAGTGGCAGGAGTAATATTGAACTATTTCAAATATTCATTAAAAATATTTTCAGCTAGCATATAAGATAACAAAATGAAAGGCTTTACATTGAAAGTGGTGGCTGAATGTAAAAAATTGCTATTTGTTTTACGGTAGGGGTATCTTAAAAGTACCTAAAAATAGTTACAACTGGCATACTTTCTGGATGCTAGATTTTGGTATCTGCTATCTCCCTCACTTTTTAAAGTGAAAGAGTACCTACCGAAAACTAGTATCCAGTAAGTATGCCAGTTGTAACTATTTTTAGGTACCTTTAAGTTACCTCTGCTGTAAAACAAATAGCAACTTTTTATATTCAGACATCAGTTTCCATGTAAAGAGTTTCCTTTTGTTATCTTATGCGCTATTTCTAAGTATTTTTAATTACTTTAAGAGATATCTTAATATAACCCCTGTCACTAAACAAAAGCAATTTCTTACATTAAGCCATCGATTTTGATGATGCCGCCTATACAGTATTTCATTATCCATTATTATTAAAAATCTGAGATGCATTTAGTTTGCGCCGGGCTTGGGTTTTTCTCCATACTTCGTGAGCATTCTCTTTTTTATGTCTTCTGTTTCATCAACACGCGGAGACATATTATACGATGAAATATATGTATCTACATATGTATGTTTACTTACTCTCCATTTTGTTCAAACTATTTACTGAGGTTCGCAACTTTCATGAATGTGGCCTAAGATGACTTTGATTGATACAGCAGTACACATACTGGAGACTTGGTGAGTAACGGTGTTGGGTTTTGGCCTTCTATACTGATTGACTCGGAATTAGGGTTGAACAACTATAATAGCACATACAAATATTATTTCAATATTGGAAAAAGAGTCGCGACTTGTCGTTAATAACTTCCCTAAATCTTCAGTCTTGCATAAATCAAAGTCCTTTCTTGTACGTACGTTAATGCACTACTTTGACAACTTAATTTTTCTACTTTAAGTGTAAAGTTCTTGCGATATAAAATAAAAGCTCAGACTACGACTGGCTTCTTTCTTCTGCATAGCATAATATGCTACATATTATGTACCTTTTGTATATGTCGCCGCGCTGTAATTAAATCAGCCTCTTAATTGGACGGCTAGGTTAGGCTGTATTGTTAGGGTGGCCAAGAGACGAAGTTCCATGGAACTAAAGTTTTAACAATGTGCGCAAGTCATTCAAAATGCTCGAGAATCTCGGATTAGAATGGTTCCTGGTAACTTCGCCGGTAGCGCTTCAAATCGGAATTGTTTATTAGCTGTCAGTTGTAGCGGGCACCCAGTCCAGTGATAATATAGTAGATATAAACTTCATTTCATTTGAGAACACTAATACAAGAAAAGTGCAGATTTTAAAACTGAATAGGAAGGCCGATGTTAAGAGATGGGTTAAAAATCAAACACATTAAAAACTTTTCTTAAAGAAAGGCTTCGATTTTTTTAGCTAAGATGATGAAAGTTCTAGCGCAAATTATTATTATTTTTCATTACTAAACTTCAATATACATGATTCTCTAACAAAATTCACCTAACATATTTTAGGTGTTTACGCCATATTTGTATTATATTTTGGACTGTTGGCGCTGTAGTGGTAGAAAAATTAACTAAAACTAATGACACGGCGGCTTTTGGTTTAGCCGTTTCCAAAGGTCTAGCTTTTGGGCAGCCAACACGTTAACGTTGAGGTATCTTAACCTAAAAATACAAGCAATCTAGCCATTTAGTTTGATGCCGCCATTTTATTGATTTATGCCATTTAACAACGTCCAATTAGGAGACCAATTTAACCATTCGGCGGTGAATGTAATGAAATAGCTACACAAGTTCCCAGAACGTACACTGGAGATCAAATCAAGCTATACACATTGGACTTTGCACACCTATCTTATATCCTTCACTATAAGGGCCAATGTAGTTCTGCAGGTGCATAGCTTGATGTGATTTGCACTGTACTAAGATTTGCCATTAGGTTGGTTGATATTAGATCTTTACATACGAAATTTCCGTTTTCTATAGAGAATTCGAAGGAAATTCAATTTTCAGTACTAACATTTTTGTATTATTTTTAGAAAGGACAAATCCAAATTATGTTATTTCTTTTGTGTATGAATGAGCTAACATTGAGCTAACAGCAACATTAATTTAATTTTTGAAAAGTGTCAGCAATAAAAAAATTATTACGAATCTTACCATTGAAATGGATGGCATTTAGGACGAACTGTTTTTGAAATTTTAATTTTAATTTTAAATTAAAAACAAATAACATTTATTCCTATGGATCTTCCTCGTTGTCTTTATACTAAACAATGGGGTGCTATTGACCAGTAATATAATAATAGGTAAGAGTACTTTGTATTACGGCTCGAAGACGCAAAATTACTGTTGCTAGTTTTCAATCCTCTCTCAATTGCTAGTATTGTTCTGTAATGCCCATTTAGTACAATTTGCTATTTGGGTCATTCTTTCATGCTTAGGTTCGTCTATCCATATACACAGTATTTGCATTACAATTGGCATACTTACCTATATGTGAGTTTAATAATATTATCAAATCATATGTACTTTATATTGCAGGTTTAGTAAATGACTTATTGACCAGTCATTATCATTCATACAGAAGCGTGTGCTTATTTGCTAGTATCTTTCTTCTGGTTAGGCGTAAGGGCAGCAGTCGTCGCTTCTTCTTGGCTCCGAGTTGGAGAAGCAGGTTTCGGGCTTCAGCGAGGGTCGCTTCAGGTTCCGGGCCCTCATCTTTGCCGGAAACGAACCCGCTTTCCGGTCGGGAGAGGGCCGGCGTGTTGCCGGGCAGGAGGGAGAACCATCTGTCTATCTTCGCACTCGAAGATAACTGTCAGGAAAAAGGATTTGTTTCTAGAGCATAGGTATCGGTAACGAGTGATAAGTTCTACATTTAAGTTAGTTTATATTTTATATACTACTCGTATTTCCCTCGAACATAAATTTTGATATCAATTTTGTGCTGATAGACACAAAAATATATTTTCATGACTTCATTAAAAGTTTTCCCGATGTTGACTACATTTTAATTAAAAAATACAATATATACAAATACGGGTATCTCCTCAATGAAACGGGGTACATACTCCATAGATATTCGTAGATATCAGTGACGTACTCGTACATGTACGAAGTATACTTTGTTCAATAGTTGTAGCTTTTTGCAATATACTATATAAGCCTTTAGAATTCTTGGTAGGAAGTAAATAATTAAATTGTCAATATTTTAAAAATACCTGCACAGCAGGGACATTTATTAGTGAAAAATAAAAACCAAATTCTAGATTAAATGGTTGGAACGGCGAACCCCTGACGTACTGACAGTACATATGATGGTAAATTGGTAAATTGACTGTGTAAGAGGCTATGCGAATTTTATTTTTGTCACTGTCACCACAAGCGAAAAATCGAGCGGTGCGAGAGGGGCGGATTCAGAGCAAAAGGGAAAAAAGTTGGTTTTATATTTTTATTAAAAAAACTAAAATAGCTAGCAAAATTTCAAATATCAAATCTCTAGATATTGTTAAAACACACCTAATAAAATATGTTGGAGTTCTGTAGATGGTTCCTATTCGTCAAACGAGCAGAAAAAGTCTGTTTGAAGACCTTATTTTAACAATTATTTCTATCGAGGAAAACTTATCCAAACATGTTTTCCAATTTCAAAACCCTAGATTATATAGTCAAAATGCATATACCAGAAACTGATTATAATTTTCCGTGTATTTCATGAAATACACAGAAAAGAAACACCCGTATTTTTTTCGCATTTCGCCTACAATCTAATATTTTGCACAGAGATTTGCACTTTATAATGTAGACAAGAAATAAGCCTGGATTTTTCGGAATTCCCATGGGATAGGGAGAAACGGGTTCCACGTGAGCACAGGCGATCGCTAAATACAATACAGCTTGTAGAGTTTACAGATATTGACTCTGCAAACGATAAACAAGTCCCTGCATTTTCACACATACATGAACAAGTCAGAAGGAGTAGAAAAGAAATACACTTACCAATACTGTTCAAGTCCTCTTAATATAGGAATTGAATATTTCTTCTTGACGAGCTGTAATTCGGTAAGATCGTGCGTGACACATTATCTTATGCATGGTTCATTTTTATGTTTACAAATTGTGAATAAAAATCTACATATAGGTAGAGATGAGACAGTGTTGTAAGGGAAAATCAAACACAAGCAAGGTATCACATATTCTTATAATTATTAACAAGCTCTGTTTGCAACTATTGACAATGTATTTAAAAAAATGACTAGTTTTTAGGTACATTGAATACTTCATACCACGACTTTGCAAGACGCACGTTTGAATGTTTCATTTTACTTTCACTCCAGAATTGATACAGTGAAATGTTATGATTATGATGTATCGTCCGTGAGACAACTATAATAAAGCAGATTCTGAAGGCTTTAATTTTTGTTTTACTGCTGTCAAAACTAAAATTTTTCCAAAGTAATTTAGCTTCTGTTCTTAACACGTAACAACTATTTTGCAGGGTATAGAAATTATAGTTTTGACAGCAATAAAACTAAAATGAAAACCTTCAGAATCGGCTACAATATTGCTACAATTAGATCTCAGAAATGGGCATTTGATGCATCGTTCCAAAAGTCGTAATTCGTATTGCCAGATATAATAGGTGAATTGTTTATCCTAAAACATGAGTGTGATGGTCAAGAAAATTGATGTTTTTCTAGAGAAAACCTCATTGTAGCAGGGCTATTACCCGGACGGGTCATGTATACGTTTGTAAGCTTCTTCAACATTTTATAGAGCGATTATAGTTTCAGAAACATAAAACGAAAATGTTCGATTAAATCCGAAGAAAAGTCACCATCCAACAAAAAGGTAAAGTCAGACTGATGATTGAGACGGCCTGGTTTTATTCTACTATTTTTGGTACGGAATCCAAAGTAGTCTTTTTGAACACCGTTTCCGGATATAAGATAACATTTTATCAATGTTTCAATATAGGTCTCAAGAAGAACACTAAAAGTAACACGCAACCGACTTGAATAAAATAATTAGCTTTTCTAATGTTTTGAAAACAACACAAGCAACGTATTGGAAAGAGAATATTCAACCGCAAAATAAATTTTGTTCTATTTTATACCGAAACACCTACATTGAATTTTATTTTAATGCAAGTAACATTACCTATCATCAATAAAAATAAACGCAATAAAACGAAATGCGGCGAGTTCATGTCGATTTTCGTAAATCTATTAATAAATTCATCCAGTACTGGGGTTTCTTAAATATACGTACTTTTGTTTAGTGAATCCTTTCAATAAAAATAAAACTTGTAAAACAAGGGTAAGAGTAATCGCCTGTACGTCGACCTACCCACTAGCAGTTTTTATACTGCTGTAGATAAGGATTAAATTCGTATAAAAATAGGCAGCTTTAACTGCAGGCCACTTAACAATCAAATCGGTTACAGTACGACCGACATGGACAAAGATAAAGCGGATAAATAAATGTTAAAGAAGGTATGGGTTTCGATACCCTACTACCTAGTTGAAAGCAGTATACAGTTGAATATTACAATATTTTAAATACCTGTTATGATGATAAATAACAATAGTAAAAATCCTCTTACCTTGGTCCGATTTCTACACTGATATCGAATGAGAACTTCTTGCTATTTTTACATCTACTCGCATTGCTATCACAGTGTTAAGAGCGGTTTCGCAGCCGGATTGTGAAAAATCCGCCTTTTTCTAATAAATCGAAACAGAACACTTAAGTTAAATAATTTGAAATTCCAATTTACAGAATCCAATGGAATCTCTGCGATGGCAACATACACAATACATAGGTAATAAGGTTTTGTTGTATAACTATTAAATGAATTTTGAATTTAAGTGTTCTGTTTCGATTAATTAGAAAACATCGGGTTTTCCACAATCCGGCTGCGAAACCGCTCTTAAACTGTGTTTATAGACTACGATTTTACCTGATGGTGTCATTATAATCGTGATATTGATTTGGTTTCAAATATTTTTCGAGTAAATAGTGAAATATATATCTGATTAAGGCGTTATATGCTGCGAAAGTGCTGCCACTTGAGAAAAATAATAATGTCTTACTTACTAGAATATTATTTAAAATCTGTTCGACTAAATGCCTAGAAATAGATAGAAATAGAACTATTTTATATAGCTAGAATTTTAACCTATGCCAAAAGCGGCCGTTTTTAGCAAAAGTTGAAATGTTAGCTAATCAAAAACGTTGTCTATGAAAACTATGCTATTTAAATACAATCATTGCTACTACCATCGCAAGTTGCTAATGCGTTGGAAGTTTGCCTAAACAGTTCGAAATGACTTTTATTTCAGAACGGTTAGAAAAAAGTATTAAATACATTTACTGAAAGACAGACACTAACTTGGGATCATAGACATTAAAGAGACAAAACCATTAATCTATAGATAGATCTGAAACAAAATATACTCGACAGCGTTGCTAACGGTACTAAAGCGGCTGAAAACAAATGACATCCGAGCGCATTAGCAATTTGCGGGGATTATATTTCTAGACATTTAATTGAGCATACTTTCAATAATTACGTATATTCTGGTAAGTAATGTTTTTTTGGCAACAGTGGCAGTAAAAGTGGCGAAAGCGCAGCATAAAGTGCCTTAAATGCGCTCGGCGTAAAGGCCCTATCTTAGTTAACATTAATATTTTATGGTTGAGCGAAATCGTCAATGGTGACACTAGGGGTGGTAAAAGGGCTGTTATGTGCCTCGTAAAATGAGCTTTACCTTTTTCGTAAGTGATATGGTATTGTGGACTTTTCTGACGCAAGTTTGATAATGTATAAAGGATATGTATACGTACAAACTGGAAGATTTACAAAATTCTACTCGACATTATTTGGATACAAAAGTGAAAGATATCTCAGTTTTTTTGGTTAAAATTTGGCACATCAATTTTAAATAACTCTAATGTAGAGAGGATCACTTACATACATTATCTACCTGAATTACAAAAGGTTTTTAATTTTGTACATGTTTTTAAATTCTATTATTAAACTTTGGCTTTATTTATCCCTAAATAAAATTAAAGTACCTACCTAATAAGACCTTTCTAAAAGGTTCTTTGACAGTAAAAAAAAAATTGATAGATCTTATAGGAAGAGAGTACCATTCAAATGTTATTTTTAGAAATCTGTCGACTTCATATTAAATTTTCATTCGTCACATCATATTTACTTGGTGGTGTGCCTGGTCCACTGTGATCTCATGGCCGCCATCATCTCGCTGCGGTTGGGGACCTTCTCGCTGGTGGTCCTCGTGATGGGCCCCGGTTGTAGCAACAGCAGGTCATGGTCACCCGGGGCCCGCAACGTGTTGCCTCTCGGAGCCGGGCCTGAGGTCGCCTCCCCTCGGAGTTCAGGGACGTCTGAGATGCTTCCAGACGGACTCACGGGGACTATCAGCTTCACTCTGCCGTCCTCGGACTTGGACGTTAGAGTAGCGTTATGTGACAGTGGCATAATAAAGAACGCTCCATCATCCGAGCTAAACCCTTCGGGGGAGGAGTCATTGGAGGTGCCAGGAGGACTGCTGTACAACGAGGTCTGCGACTGTCCGAGGCTCATGGCGGAAGCGGAGGCGCCAGCTTGATCAGCTGGCTGCGCGAGCGCATGCTGCGGACTGCTGAACGCGTTGTGGTTCAGCAAGCTTGCGATGTCCGTGTTGCTGTAGTGGTTGGTCAGAGGCGGGATGTTCGGGAATGCGTTCGAATTTTGAAAGAATTGCTGGTTGTAGTGGATCGTCGGCTTCCGCTCGGTCGTCTCAGGTTTAATCTCCGGTTCACCCATAGTTTTGAATTTAGATATGAGATAGTTTTGAATTTGTTCGTTGCTCATTTGGGCGAACGTGTTCGGTGAAATCGATCTATCACCTGCCGTGCATGGAATCGTCGGGGACGTATTGAACGGACTGAATCTTAGATTATTATTTTGCACATTTTGTGTGATGTTATTGCTTTTAGCGAGTAAATTGACTAGTGTGTCGTTGTTCTTCGGTATAGGATGGTTGTTGTTGGGATACTGAAAGTTTCCATCACTGATGCTGGTGCTGAATCCTTGCTGCTGACCCATGGCAGCCTGTGTTCAGCCGTGACAACAAAAAACTTTATTAATATTTCATACATAACATAGTATGTACATTTTTGCATGAGCAGCTAATAGCAAAAAAGATCTAAACTTCTTGTTCATCATCGGGTATATTAAGAAATTATATATTTTGTTTCTCGCAACAAAAATAGGTAGGTACGTCGCATTGAAGTCACTGCTCATTTGTAACAAATAAATCAAGACACTAAAGAATAATTAGGTAAAATCATAAAACAAATAATGTTAATCATGCACTTACCAACAATTTCAAAATAAAACACTAACAACACTTATTAACATAGGTAGGGAACTTAATTAAATTAAAATAAGTTTCAAAACACATAAAAGCAAACCATGCCAAAGTTAACGAGGACGACACAATAAATAAAATTAACGAAGCGAAGAATTTTTTTTCCATTTACGAAAAAAGGTCAAACGATGGACCTAATAACAACTTAGATAAAAAAAAGAAATATTCAATTCACAACATGCAAAACGTATAAAACAAAGCAAAAATATTTTTATTGGATAAGGCTCGTATTCATTAAAGAACATTTAAAAAAAATTGAAATTTTGTATAATTTTTCGATAAAATTTACACGCACAATGGTGTCGATTCGGCGCAACCTCAGAACATTTAAATAGATTAGAAAGGCCTTGGAGCTGTATGCGTACCAGAACCTTTGTCGCCTCACACCCACAGGCACACACCTTGTCGTAATTGAAATACTATCAAAACTTCAACCCAAATGGTTGTTCTTTGTACGCACAACTAATGACTTATATCGAAAACTAATCAAATGAAATAACTACCGTATCTCTGTGTAAAACGTGTATTTATTTAAATTCTCATATTATACAAAGTTTTTATACTTACCGGTTTCTCTTTAGATTAGGCAGAGCTGTTCATAGAGTCACGGTTCGCGAGCGACTATGAGCAGCGATCGCGTGTTTCGGTACATTAAGAAACAGTTACAATATTATAAACATTAAAATCTTACTTCGCACCTGACAGTATTCCATCCAAATTTTAAATTTTATTCATTGAACTTTATATATTTACATCAATTAATAAATATTGTACAATAAGTAGAATCTGTACAGAAGTCATTCATAACACACCATTTACGTGCTATAACATAATTATATATGCATATTAAATATAATTATACTTATTTAAACATAAACCTCCTCTTACAGGTATATCTTACTTAAAAGGTGACTCCAATCACTGTATTCGATATTGTATGTACAAGTTTTGATATATATAATTTTGTATTTTTGTATAAGTACTGGCGTTCAACAGTAGTTGTGGCGCGCGTGACACGCCCACTTAGCCTTTCTATTTGATTTAAATGTTCTGTGGGCGCAACACAGGCTAACCTTATTTTGAGCATCCTGTCTATTTATTTTCGATACAGAAAGAAAAACCGGGTTGTGAAATACGCGGCTTTTTCTAACTAATCGAATCAGGACACTTAAATTAAATTTAAAAAATTCACTCAATAGTTATTCAAAAAAACCTTATTACATATATATTGTGTATGTTGCTATCGCAAAGTTTCCATTGGTTTCCGCAAAATAAAATTTCAAAAATTTGGAATTGATAAAATTTTGAAATTCTAATTTACAGAAACCAATGGAAACTGCGAATGCAGTACCTATACACAATACATAGGTAATAATGTTTTGTTGGATGAATATTGAGTGAATTTTGAATTTAAGTGTTTAATTTCGATTAATTAGAAAAAGGCGGGTATTTCACAATCCGGCTGGATACCACTCTTAAATTAAGTTTAGTCCTGTCAAATAAGTTAAATCGTGTTACACCAAATCGACACAAATCTATATAATTTTAATTATTCTCCGTATCTAAGACAACAATAAATTCAGAAACAGCTCTTGAAAGCTCTATATTAAATTTCATTACTAAGTAATGAATACGCCGCTTGTTGCAATTATATAGAGCGTGTTACACATTTACTAACTATATCTTTAGACGAAGCTATATTTATATGTGTGCTTTGCTTGTGTACAGCAAAATAAACCTAGTAGAAACAGGTATGTAAATTTTGTATGAATTTGTACAATGTGGCTTTTATAATCCCAAATAAAATTTTGTAATTGTGTTCTGTACATACTTTTTAGAATATTATACAGGGTGGAAAAAATGAAAGGGCCCTGGAGGGGAACTACCTTAAATCCTTTAGTTAGCTCATTTTACTGAAAGGAAACATTCCTTTATTTTTTAAAAGAAACAAAACTGCATTCAAAGATCTTCTAAAATTTGCTTGTCTCACCCGGGAACTGAAACAACTAAAAATAAAAAAAAATAAACCCTCGCTATTTTATTATACGAATCGGTAGGATTATTGTTCAGGATAAAATTTGTCTACTAAACTAAAGTCTTACACTCATCTGTTGTACGAGATACCCATGAAATTGAATATTTATTACAAGTTCTTTATTAACAATACCTAGTACTGTTCACTTGTAAAGTAATAATGATACGCCATTATTACACAATGACAGCACGGAATGAAAGCAAAACAAAACAAAATTTTAATTTCGACCGAAATTTATGGTTCGAACTTCAAATTTGTTGCTCCGCGTTGCAAAAAAAATACGTTCCTTTTTTAAACTTTTCGTCAGTACGCCTAGTGCAAGAAGTAATTGTGCTCTGCATACATTTATTATTACCATTTAACGATTTTCTTATTGAAGTCTTCAACAAGATACTTAAGATAAATAACATTAGCAAGCTTGTACTTCATACGATGTCTTTGGATGTAAGAGAGATAAGAAAATTAGAACGTTTCATTTACTTGTTACAAGTGAACAGTACTAGGTATTGTTAACAAAGAACTTGTAATAAATATTTAATTTCATGAGTATCTCGTACAACAGAGGAGTGTAAGACTTTAGTTTAGTAGACAAATTTTATCCTGAACAATAATCCTACCGATTCGTATAATAAAATAGCGAGGGTTTATTTTTTTTTATTTTTAGTTGGTTCAGTTCCCGGGTGAGACAAGCAAATTTTAGAAGATCTTTGAATGCAGTTTTGTTTCTTTTAAAAAATAAAGGAATGTTTCCTTTCAGTAAAATGAGCTAACTAAAGGATTTAAGGTAGTTCCCCTCCAGGGCCCTTTCATTTTTTCCACCCTGTATACTTATCAGAAAACTTCATACTTTCTATATCTGACGTTCTAACCCCTTGGCCATAGCTTCAGGCTTCGAGAGGCGCGCCAAGCGGTTCTTCTTGCGACGGCGCCTAATGTCAAGCGCTTTGAGCGAGCGAGCGCGCTATACATGAAGGCGCCGACGGGTGTCGTGGCAGTGCAAAGCCCGTCGCAAAAACCGCCTGGAACCGCAGCAAGAAGCGCCGCCAGAAGCCTGAAGCTGTGGCCCTCGCGTAAATCTTTGTTTCGATACACTAGGTAACCAACGGTTAGTCCCTGGTAACGAAATAGCTTTACACTCATAATAATGTTTTGAGGCTTACACTCAGGTGTTCTGAGGTGTTCTGAGCTCTGACACTATCGGTTTACTTCCCAACTAACACACAAGCTGCTTAAATAGCCTTTGGCCAGCCTGAATGCCGTATAATAGGTGTTCAAGGGCTTTATTGTTATCCTTAAGTCATTATTGTTATCCTTAACAGCAGCGTATTTAAAAGGTCTTCAACAGGCAGGTAGTACAGTAGCCATAAAAAGGTAACTTTTATGCCCAAAGAAATAAAAAGACATGTTATAGTGCTATTGTACGGCCCTAAGAAGTTAAGTAGAGTTATGAGTACCTTTTATAATACTGTGTGATCTAGAAGAGCTCTATTATAGGTAAAAGTGTTTGACTGGAGTTATAAGCTTCTTTTAAAACGCTTTAGGGTGTATGAAGTATTATTTTAAAGCCTTCAGCACTCAAATAGAGTTTATTAGAGTCTTTGTAGCGCTATATGTACAATAGAGTAATACAACTCCATAGTAGCGTAACAACCTGTAAATTTGAGAATTTTACAGCAACTATATGTTAAATAGCTGGTCAAAAAGTTTATATCCAGCAAAAGGAGAGGAAAACACATTTATATCGTCACTATAACGGTCACAGCAGAACAAGAGCGCTTATAATCATTATTAATACATAATATATGTAATCTGCAAATTTGTTCAAGTATTCAGTGAATCTACCATGGAGAGGAAAAAATCGTAAAAATTTAGAAAAGGGAAAGAACCTTAAATATTAAGGATGTAAAAAATCATTTTTTTAACAATAGGGTAGTTAATACGTTTATATAATAGGATATATAATAGTCTTTTTTATTTACTTGAGCTCTTAAAAGGAGACGCTAAGTGCCCGGGTACGTCCAAAGAGTAAAAAAATTGCGCCAATACGCCAACTGTAGGACCCAAAGATTTACAACAGCGGCTTTGTACAGTTGAAACCGGTAGAACGGACATAATAAACTCTGAGAGCTGTTGTAATGAGACGCCATTAATATTTTGATTGATACTTCTCCTCATGGTTATTGCAACATTTTTACCGTCATAAATATGTAAGAATTCTATACTTTACATCACCATTTCTCACCCACGACCCTGATAAAACGACTAACAAGCATGTAATATCAAAAAAAAAATGTAAACGTTGTTTATCATCCTAAATATAAATGTATTTTTTATATTAAAAACTGCAAATATTGTAGGCGTGTAAATTTTTTAGCTAAAATATGAGGATACTTTAACAATAAAGGGATACTCGCACTGATATTTCACATAAATAAAAGGATAAATCAGTGTTAATTATCTGTTAATTTATTTCAATTATATCTTTTGCTTTGCTGTCACTTGTTTACCATATAAATATGATCCACTTTGTTGAAAAAATAATATCACTTCTATAGAATCAATATAGAGCCATGAAATATAAATCAGAGATAGAGTTGCGCCGAAATACGGTGAGAACTCTATAATCGCGCTACAAAAACTAATATTAGAGCTCTTGGCAGGTAGTACCGCTCTTGCAGAACCGTTGTATGGCCATACTAACACACATTTACGGCCACTGAAGGGTGACTGTAGGACCTCTAAGCCTCTTTTGGGGTTAAAGCGGCGCTATAGCCGCTTGTCTACCGCTGTAGAGATTATCTATGGAGCCTATGCCGTAATTTATGACGCCTCACCGGCTTCTGTACGGCTACTTATAGAGCTTGCGTGCTACTTGGGTTAGACCTCTCAAGTGTAAAACAACTTCATGACTTTTATTTTCTCAGTTTCATTTAGACTACCGTGTCAGACTTACATAGAAAAAAATCAACATAGTCATGAATATAAAATAGATAAATATAGCTGACCTGGGGCAGTAAGGTGAGTTGCTGCGCGCTGATTGGTCGAGAGGAGCCGCGCTCGCGCTCCTGAAGATGCGACACCAGGGCGGCGATATGTTCAAGCAGCTCCTTGTTGTGAACCAAGAGCTGGTGCGTCCTTGCCTGGGTGACAAATATCTAAGGTTACTTGGTGGACGCGTCGGTGCGCGTTCCCAAACGCAAAACTTATGCTTATGATTGTTTTGCTTAATTTTTGAATAAAAATTATTCAATAAATGTGATTTACGGCATTAAATGTAAATTATGCATTTCTAGCAATGTTTGGTTATTATATGCAACAATAAACAAGTTGTAAAGTTGTTGTGCAGTGATGCATTAAATAACACAACTTTGCTAGAAAAGCCTAATTGACATTAAATTGTGGTCGCATAATGCTATAAATCACATTCATTTCGTACATTTTATTCCATTATAAGAAAAACAATCATAAGTTTTGCGTTTAGGAGCCCGATCTTTCGCATCCAACACAACGGCAGACACAACAAATTGAAGCCTTGGAGTATTTCTAAAAGGATACTTATGTATCAATAGAGCCTGTTTCATTGTTAAATAATTTAATATATGAAAACTCCATTATTGCCCGGAAAACAAGGTAGTAATGGATTTACATACAAACATGACTGCACTGTTTTTGCACTAAAGCCGCAAATCCCGAGTGACCAACATGACCGTCTATAGAAAACTAGTTTTAAACTACCCAATCAGCGCTATTTTTCTTCCTGCAAACAATTTAAAATAAAGAAAACTGGCTGTATAAACGTAAGTCCATAAACAAAGAAAAAGCTTTATCAATAGACGCGAATGAGTTTATTTATACGCAATAAATATTTCTGACTTTCTGTGAAAATTTGATTGTGTTTCGAAATTGTAGCGACAAAAGTGACAACATAGTTAGTTATAGAGAACCTTTTGCCACCAAAACCTAGAGATACCTAAATATTTGAAACTGGTACAAAAAACCAAGCACTACGTCTCACCACAGATAATATAATATCCCACAGACACGACCACTAAGCGGTTCTTTATGAATTTCATGGATGGTAAATGGACAAAGCAAGTTATTGGCAGAAATAAGTTAGGAAGTATACCCAAAGAGATTGCTGCATACCTAAAACTACAAAATCCAGAAACCTACACTTGACATTGTTTCCGTTGTACGTCTGCAACACTGCTTGCTGACTCTGGTGTTAACTTGACAACACTCAAGCGTCACGGCGCGGCGGCTGGAAGTTGGGTCAAGTAGCAAAGAGTTACATCGAAGAGTCAGCAGAAAATAAACGCAAAATTACTCATCAAATAACGAAATCAATTAACTTGCGTCAATCAACATCACTTACTATCATTTACAACATGATTACTTTTCGTGAAAATTTAGAGATCGAACTGAGCCTGCAACCTTCTACGTTGTCACAAATAAAACAAACTAATAAAATACCAAATAAAAACGTCAACCTGACGTTTAATAAGTGTTCAAATGGTTCAAATTATCAACTTTATATTTTGATATTGTTCTTTATTTGGTTGTTAAAAGAAAAGCAGATTATGATAGTGCGAAAGTGCTTTTTAATTGCATTCGTGTTTCTCGTTGCAATTAAAAATCACTTTCTGCTCGATGCAACAATCTACTATTAATCCACTTTTACGTAATTTTAACGCAGTAGGTGCTATTTTTATCGTTTCGTACACAAAACTCTAAACTGCTGAAGGTCAAAGGCATACCCAACGATTTAAAGAAAATGATAAATAATAATTTAAATTTGAAGAGATTTAGGTTGTATAAATATTCTAAAATAATTTGATGCTGAATAATCCATATTTAAAAATCAAAAATTCCGTGGTTTTCTGTACAGACTGAGATAATGTCCATATCTGTCGTATCGTGGAATTATCGCTTATTCGCTCAGCCCCCAAAATGTCTTTACATATAAGATACCTGCATGTATAGTTACTCTATACAAGGTGACTTTTTGATCATCGTCCAAATTCATACTGGTGGCTTGGTAAGTGATCAGTATCATGGATCAATAACAATTTTGGTGAAATTTGTAAAATGAAATTTCGACTCCCCATAGTGATTCACTCGGGACTGGAACTGAATTTCTATGGAAAGCTGAAATTTCATTTTACGAATTTCACAAAAATTGTTACTGATCCAAGATACTGATCACTTATCAAGCCTCCAGTATGAATTTGGACGATGTTCAAAAAGTCACCTTGTATAAGTATAAACCTAACTCGCTGCTCCTCGTTCCGCTCAGTGTCGCACCTTTAGGATGAAATATTTACGGTTTCACACTTTACCATTTGCCGTATTCTACAAAATGACGACGGCATATCCTAGGAAAACAATTATGCAGGAGCCTCAGGCTGGGCTTGCCATCTACAATTTGGTGACGTAGCAACATGAATTAATAATAAGCTTAAAGTAATTAGACCTGGATGGGAAAGCACCAATTAGAGAGTTGATCATCCGCCTGTGCCCAACAGGCGCCACACTTCATTATTGTCATCAATATGAAGTGACCTTCTTAAGGCGATTACCATCGCCAAATTAGCAGCTCGATATTTGTCACTACAAATATCAACGGAAACGACATTGAAATAACGTTCATATCAGCGCGCAATGCATAGTGGCTGTTACGACGCTCGCTGCGTCCTTGAAAGAGCGAAATAGGGGAAAATTATACTTTTCACTTGGACGTGATTACTCGATTGAATAATCTTATGTTATGTTTATAGCTATAAAGTTTATCTATTTATCAAAGCATAGATGAATTCAATCGGCCAAGCGACTCAGGAGCAGTAGGGAATTTGAGGTCAAAAAACATCATTCAGTAAAAAAAAAAATTCATGTAGAAGTTTTGGTGGTATGAAAAAGAAAACTGTTGCATATGTTGTCTAAGAGTTGATTATTTATAATACATTATTTCATTATTTTTGGTTTGGCCATAAACGAGGAGTAGGCTTTAGAAAGTACCCATTTGGCAATAGTAAGGGCCTTAAATCATAAACAGTATTACCTGAGCTTCACAGCGAGCCGCCTGCTCTGCGGCGAGCTGGTCGCGCAACAACAATAGCTGCGCGACTGCTGCGCGTGTCTGTTGCGCTTGTTGCTCTAAGCGCTCACGAAGCAATTGCAGCTGGTGTTGCGAGCTCAGCGGTGTGCTTGCATCCTCAGCCTCTTTGCTGCAAACTTCCACTTTGGTGATGCATTCCGGCAGGTCCAGGGTAGGCGGGGGTAAATTGCGCTGGAATACATATAATAATAGGCATTAATATTTATTTGAATATTTTCTAATGAAGCTCAGGCTTGCCGGTTGAGCATGCACCAATAAGTTTTTCTAAATTTTTTTTTCATAGTAATTTTGTTTTACCTAATACTTAGCACAATCTACGTGAAGGAAAATATGAAGGATACGTGAAGGAAACCTGTATGCCCCATAAAGCGTGTATTTGTGCCCGTAGAAAGGTGATGGACCTCACCATCATGTTGGGAGGTAATATTCGTCGGTGAAACGCGGGTGTACCGAGTGTGGACTGTGACTTGCATTTCACAGTTCACACTCGGGAATACCTCTGAAACCCACTTGGGGATTCATGCCGTCACGATAATAACAATATATATATTTGCATATATATATATACACGTATATATAATAAATAATATACAATATGTATTATATTACACAACTTTATCTAGCAGTATATTTTAGGGTTAAGACTATCATTACTCGTAAACTGCTCGGTGCCTCGGTCCGATGTATAATATTGCAATCGTGTGCTGGTTCCTGCTCGCGTTCCAAATATCTGCTCTCTGGTAGCTTCTTGTGAATAAACAAACATGTTGTAAACAAACAAACAGCCTGTCACAAAAGCTGCAACGATCCACTAGATTGCAAATGAAGCTTTCAAAGTAAACTCATCGCGCAATGCGGTCATGTGGAATCAGACGACAATCAACTAGACCGTTTGTACTGACTTGCTCTGACCATTTTGGTATTTATTGACTCATATTTAATCAGTAACTACTACTCAGTTTCAGTTAGTTATTCCGTTATTATTAGTGATACACAACGTAAAGCTTTTCTCAGGAACCTCCTGGATAAGAGTGAAATTAAACAAATTAATACGTTTCAATTACTAATTTTGATTATTCACTAATCACAAAGATACATTTTATAAATATTATAATTAATATATTTTTGATAAAGATCGTATTTGGAAACAATCTGACATTAGCAATTTCATTAACAAATGTTTTACTGAGCCAATGAAAGGCGAGTACAAGAAGGTATCGGCTTGTGGCGATGGTTAATGTATAAGAGATAGTATATTTTTAGTTGAAATAAAACCAAAACTAATAATAGCAGCTCGATGAACGACAACGTAAGGTAATGACGATAGTTGTAATAAACATGATCGTGGTTACTTCTCTAAAAAATTTGGAACTGACGCATAGATTCGAACGAAATTTGGGAACCCTAAGCTTAATAACACATTGGAAAAGAATTTAAGCTGAACGTTAAAAATGCCTTCTAAAAATAACCGTGACGACCCAATTTTAAAATTAAATTTCGAAAATTACCCATTACTAAGCATTGAAATTTCAATTGATGAGTGTTATAAATATAATAGACCTATCTATAGGACCTACACAGCCAACCAAAATGCTCGGGAAAAATATAAGAACGATTAAATCTATAATTTATCTTACACCAAATGGAGCGCTAACATCATATTCTTTAAAGTTTTCGTCTTGATCGGACTAAAAATATAAAGCACTAATTTGTGTCATAAATATGAAATGTTTATTCCGTAATATTTCTTGCACTAAGTCGTAGGTAAATAATATTAATACTCTTAATTTTTAGACACATCTTTTATAATAAATTTATTGGCAGTCTACGTGCCGTAAAATCAAAGAAGTTGTCTGATTTCCCAAAGTTTAGTAGCTCATACGATTCGCTGTCTCCTCGTTCATCTTCGAACCCTAAAAAGGCAGAAATTACTCGCCACCTGCTACGATTCTTGTTTCTACATACATCAGCTGAGTCTTGAGTCATATAATCTCTTCTATTCCAGTCCAGGTACTTTTGACTTGAATCGCCTTCAAAATGAAAGTAGGTAGGTATTCAAAAACTATGCACATAATTTGCAAAAACTCATTGGCCTCTGCGGCATGCAAGTACATTGCTGTAGGAGGGTTGATAGAAGACCTAACTTTTTGGGGCTGGTTCACCCGCATGATGCAAAGGTAAACGTTTGTCCACCTCTCCCTTATGTTATGCTATGATGACCTTGCTTTGAACCCGTCTCCTTCCCCTTTGAACATCCACTCAACTCTAGCATAATATTTTCAATGAGTGTATCGGTATAGTATATTTCATTACGAGTGCGGAAAGCCTGTCATTGCAAAGAGTTCCGACAAATGTCTACCCGAGCCGAGGCGCAGCCGAAGGTGAGGGTTGACAGTCAGAACAAGTTGCAATGACGGTTCCGCACGTGTACTGAACAACTACGAGTATTTTTAATACAGTTGCGAAAAAATTAAGCAATTTAATAAAATAATAAAAACACAATAAACTCAACTAACTAATACTCCACGCAATAAATTCGTAGTATGTAGATATGTAGCGACTTTTTGACTTTTCCGGTAAAATGTTCTCCGAAGCATTTTGTGCAATTATACTGAGTTCCGGTGGTGTCAATTCAAATAAAATATCGTCGAAATTACTCATTTTGTGCAACAAACAACTATACCCGCAAAGAATATTTTTGGAAAATGGCGCCAACCGTAAAAGAATATAAGCAGAGATTTTTTTTTGTTTTCTTCACCCATTCTGGGTAGGCAAAGGGAACTATGCCCATACAGCCAAGTCTTCAGTAGAATTTTTTTATTGATATGAAATGAAAATGAAATTTAATTAGATGAAATGAAATGAAACCTAACCTAACTCATTGAATCAAATAATTAAATCTGATATTGAAACAAAATAGTAGCTTCTTTTTAGAAATATTTGCATGAATCATAAAAACTTCTTTGATTTTTTTTTAGTAAAAACTTCGTGGTTGGTTTTTTCTTTTTAATAGACATTATTTTGACAGTTGGGACAGAGAACGCACGAGTTCGGAAAAGGTAAAGAAAAAGCTCGAGTATGTAATAGCCCACATCCCGAACGCTATACGTCCCTGCAATACGCCACTTTTTGAGCAACTGTATTAAAATAGTATATTTCATTACGAGTGCGGAAAGCCTGTCATTGCAAAGAGTTCCGACAAATGTCTACCCGAGCCGAGGCGCAGCCGAAGGTGAGGGTTGACAGTCGGAACAAGTTGCAATGACGGTTCCGCACGTGTACTGAACAACTATTTTTAATACAGTTGCGAAAAAATGAAGCAATTTAATAAAATAACAAAAACACAATAAACTCAACTAATACTCCACGCAATAAATTCGTCGTATGTAGATATGTAGCGACTTTTTGACTTCTCCGAAGCATTTTGTGCAATTATACTGAGTTCCGGTGGTGTCAATTCAAATAAAATATCGTCGAAATTACTCATTTTGTGCAACAAACAACTAAACCCGCAAAGAAAATTTTTGGAAAATGGCGCCAACCGTAAAAGAATATAAGCAGAGATTTTTTTTTGTTTTCTTCCCCCATTCTGGCTAGGCAAAGAGAACTATGCCCATACAGCCAAGTATTCAGTAGATTTTTTTTATTGATATGAAATGAAAATGAAATTTAATGAGATGAAATGAAATGAAACCTAACCTAACTCATTGAATCAAATCATTAAATCTGATATTGAAACAAAATAGTAGCTTCCTTTTAGAAATATTTGCATGAATCATAAAACCTTCTTTGATTTTTTTTTTGTAAAAACTTCGTGGTTGGTTTTTTTCTTTTTAATAGACAATATTTTGACAGTTGGGAAAGAGAACGCACGAGTTCGGAAAAGGTAAAGAAAAAGCTCGAGTATGTAATATCCCACATCCCGAACGCTATACGTCCCTGCAATACGCCACTTTTTGAGCAACTGTATTAAAAAATCTTTTTCCAGCTTTTCTGTATACAATTTGCATACTGAACAATACTGTAACTACATAGATATTTTTGAATGGCATCCGAATGTGCAAGATGATTCGCTCCGCGATGATATTATTATATACGTGATTTATGGGTTATGATCATTGGATTCGACGTGGGAGAGCTATTATTACGTGAGGATGTCGATATTTTTGGTACAGACTATCTCAATACCTACCGTTTATAAATAATAATAATGATTCAGTTCTTACAAAAGACAAAGAGATTAAAATGTTTCCTTGGTGTATAAGTCAGTACCTACAGAGAGCAGCCAGCTATTGATTAAGAGGATGGCCTACCCTAGCAACTTTTTTTATCACCCGTCGCACAATAAGTCCAATGGCAAAGGAATTCTTTGCTTTTGATAGAGGCGATTATATGTTGGCTCGTTGGCCTCTTTTTCTTGGACGCGTAATACTAATAATCACGCAGCGAAAGAACAAATTACCAAACACACCAGTGTTTTTAGCTAATACTGAAATAGTAAAGTATTGAATTTAAGTAGAATCCCTTCATATTTATATTACCCGTTTTATGTAAAAAAAATCAAATGATCTCTTAACCGCGTTCGTGAAATGAAGGTTTGAAAACCAACAAAAAGAAAAGAATTTTTTTTGACAAAAGTGTAAATCTTAATACTTTGTTTATAAGTAGAATCCCTAGATAAAACTTTAACAAATCAAATACATTCTTTTCAACACAAGGAGAGTCCGAATTTCTTCAAACGAATCCTCGAAACTCTGGCGTTGTACATGCTCTAGGCTCATGTACAGTCTTAATTAATTAATTATGTCCTAGAGAATTAGTGTTGGGGTCTATCAGATCTGATCTCAATGCTTTATGATGTAGTAATATGCAGACGAATAATACTTCCCCTTTTCCGACATAAAGGAAGGTTATCTTGTCATATGACAGCGTAGTCTTTTTCTGTTTTCTACCTAAGTAAGTATATAAAATGTATGTGTGTATATAATAGGGTGGCTTTTTTTCGAGCTTTTGCGGATCTTCAATACCGCGCGGTGCGAGTTTGGTGCTCTAGCGGAGTACAGTCAAAAGATTATATGGTGACTTTTTGATATTTTTAGAGGAAGTACTGTCCCATTGGGGTTAAAGATGAAAAAACATGAAAATATGAGTGAGCTATCATAAAATTTCAAAACATCTTTTGATAATATTTGCTTTGATCGAATTAAAGAAAAAGGACAAATCAACACATTTAAAGTAATTCCATTTCCAAAAATCCAAAATATAGCAAATTTTCCCAAGAACATTTTTCAATCTTTTTGTATTTTTTTGCAGTAGAAGCCAAAACTCCAGTTTTTTTTTAATGATTTTTTCTTATTTATTATTTTTAAATATTCGCTATTATTCCATTTATATGATAGAAGATGCATGAAATAAACGATTTAAAACAATATTTTTGAAGATAGTTGCTGTACAAAAAAAGTTACGATGTGAAATTTTTTTAGCAGTAATTTCAATATTTTCAGCCTCTGTAACTTAATTTCTATGGCTACTTTCTTTACTGAAATCATTTTTATTAATTTATATGCTGATTGAGAAGCTATGTACAGAGAAGAACAGTTGTATAAAGTGTTATAAATCATTGAAAATAAAAAAATATGTAATTTTGGCTCCTATTGCAAAAACATACAAAAATATTGAAAAAATTTCTCAAGAATATTTGCTTAGTTTTTGGATTTTTGAAACTTGAATTATTTTAAATGTGTTGATTAGTCCTTTTTCTTTTATTCGATCAACAACAATATTATAAAACGATGATTTGAAATCTTATGATAGCTCACTTATATTTTCATGCTATTTTCAACTTTGGGCAGTATTTCTTACTAAGATATTGGGTTTTCTATAATTACAGTATAATCCATAGGCACTAAGCTCAGAACAAATGGCACTAAGGCATGTTTTGCGCATAGCGCGATCAAGCCGAGACTACTATAACAGCCGAGATCCACTCTAGTGTGTAAGGCCCCTATTATGTTTATTTCAATTCCAACGGCAGCAGCTATGAATACGACTTTTTTTCTGTCGGCCATTTGGCCTTTGCAGATTTATCTAGAAAGTGGGGGACAGATAGTCCCCAATTGCAGCCTTATCTTGCAAGAGGGGGGACAAAGAGTATCCACGACTATTATGAGATTACCGAAGAGCTTGTCTTACCTACTGATAAGACAAACAGAGGGAATGGATTTTGTTACGACATCTAGTTGTAAATGCTATCTGAGTTTTTAAGGCGCTACGTAAAAGTTTTAGCGTCCCTGTAACTCCATATGCGAAAAAACCCTCAGTGCGAGTGGGACGGATTCGTGGAAAAGTAGCAAAAAGTTGGTTTTTAATTAATATAAAATGTACTAAGCTATTTTGTCAAAATGATTTTCAAGGAGACTTTACAAATACATAATATCCACATTTTGAATGCAATTTCACAATGAAATTAGTTAGGATTTCAGAATTACAGGAAAAAACAAAACAATTTAGAGGTCTTTTCGGAATTAAATCTTATCAAGAAAATTTCATCCAACCGCGTTTTACTTCATTGAGAATCTTAATCAAATACTCAATAAACATTTACTCAAAAATGAAATACGTAGATGACGTTATAGTAGAGTAAATGGATTCGAAAAAACCCATTTTTTTTTTGTTATCGCCTTAATGGAAATGTCTATTGCAAACGGAGTTTGTCATGTGATAGTTTTGTAGATTTCCAGTCATGCATAAGTTAGTATATGTTAATAGTGAAAAAATCATGTATAAACGTTTATGTATTTTCTTAAACATACGCGGAAATATTATCTTTGCAATAATGTACGAGTACTATTAATATATTACTTGGGATAGTTCTCATCAATACAAACAGTAAAACTTTTACCACTAATAATGTTATGCGAAATTGGCACCTTTGCTTTTTATGTAAATCTAATTATCTATTTTATTAACGTAAAAAAAAACGTCGTTTAGATACATATCTACATTTTTCAGTCTCTAAATCAAAATATATACGAACATATACATACAGCATAGACGAAACAGTTTACCATACATATTTCTCAGACCAATTAAACCAATTTATTAAGTTTTGTTTTCATGACAGTTCTTTTTTTTTCCGATAGAACGAAAAGTTCACAGAACAAAAAAATATTCTTCGATAAAAGCTCGCAGTGAAAGTTCTAATGGGAGTGTTGTAGTGAGAACGAAACTGCGCGCTTTGTACAGAGCAGACAGAAAACAAATCGAAGGGAATTTAAAAGTAATTCACCAAGTTCAGTTCTTATTTTTCTTATGTATTTCTGGCGCTACGGTACAATTTTAGTTTCTTATATCTTCAAAACGTGACACTACGAGATTTTGTCGAATAATGTTTTTTGTTTTTATTGATGTTAGCAATCGATTAACACGAAAAAGAACCGGCCAAGTGCGAGTCAAACTCACGTACCTAGGGTTCCGTATTGTGGATGATAAATTTAATTTTGTCATTTTTTTTCGTGAATTTCTCAACCGCTTTATTTTTCCTGTAATCTTTACGTAAACACATATTACCATGATTTTTTTCATATTTTTTGGTCCACCAGTTTTGGAGATAAGGGGGGAGACATACCTGCATATTTTTGGGGTTTTTCAAAGATTTCTCGAAACCAGTGCCAGTAAATATAGTAAAAGGATATATTTTTACAATCAACTTTTTAATATTTACAATTTGATACCCATATTGTATTTTTATAAAATATTTTTTTTACTTCTTTTTTTATATTTCTCATTTGAGCTCGATTTTTTTTTAATCGCTATAGTTCTCCTGTAGTTGGCCAGTTATTATCTACAATTGATTTTTTTTTCATATTTTTCGGTCTACGAGTTTCGGAAATAAGGAGGGGGGGGGGACATACATATTATTTTCGAGGTTTTTTAAAGATTTCTCGAAACCAGTGCCAGTAAATACAGTAAAAGTATATATTTTTGCAATCAACTTTTTAATATCTACAATTTGATACCCATATTGTGTTTTTAGGATAATAGTTTTTATTTTTCTCACTTTTCAAATTTTTTATATACCTATTTTTTTAGACCGTGATATGTGGGCAAATTAATACAATTTTTGTGCCAAATTTTATGTCTTTATATTTAAAAGTGCTAAAGTTATGAGGCTGTGACATACGGACGGACGGACGGACAACGGAGTCTCACCATAAGGTTCCTTTTGTACCTTTTAGGTACTACGGAACCCTAAAAATGGGCTCTTTTGAAAAAAATTGCCCGTAACTGATTGGGGCCAAAATCTTTAACCCTTTTGCAACGTTTGTCACTTAACATTAATTTTTAGGCCAATCAGCATCTAATGCAAATCCTTAGAAATTGCTGTTTGGGTTCCAATTTTGTGCCAAATTCGTAATTTTGTACTAAACTAGGCATTATGAAAAGAAAAATACTGTTATAAGAAATTACGCCCTAAAAAGTGAGCTAGATGCGATTATTTGTAAAATCCTATGTCCTTTTATGAATTCTGGCTACCTGTGGGGACCGCCGACAATCTTTCCTGGGCGGCGGCGGCAGCTCCAAGTGCTGCGGTCTGCTGTGCTCCTCCGGCGCTGCTGGTGTCGTCACCTCCACTGCAGCTCGCGACGAACCGCCTCCCGTCTCCGACACCTCGCACTCTGACGCCGCATCTGTGGGCAATACATAACCTCGCTCGCTAAACGTCATCATCATCACTAAAATTTCTGTGGCTACATTCGAGGTGTAGGTAAACCACGGACGTCCATGCTGGACCACTGGACTGGGCGTCTGAATAGGCGCCCGTTGCTATATCGTAGGGAATACGCCGTCTTCTAGACAACATATGTTTCAGGAAGAAAGAAGTCGGCAAAAGTGATGTTTCGGTACCATCGGTCATTATCATTATACAATTATTTTAAAATTTTTAGGGAATGACTGCTGTTAACTTTGAAGTCGGTTTCTATATTTTTGTTAAAAGTTCTTTTTTTTACATTTTTTTGTGTAGAAAGGCTAAATATGAAGTGTTGCATATGATACGAATTTCATAAATGAGTATAATGACAACGTTTAAGAACAGACATCATGACCCAACCAACTCATTGTGGTCGTGGCCAAATGTCATGCTGTTTCATTTCGCTATAAGGTGCACCCTCAATGAAACTTGCGAGGACAATACAATCGTGCCGATTTCATCGCGCGCGGGCGCAAAATTGAAGACTTTGTGTCAGGAGAAACCACCTTTTGGCAAGACTTTTTGAAATATTATTTTTGGTTATTATTAATCTAGTTTACATTTTCGAAGTTTGAATCGTATTATTTATTTTATTTTATCTAAAACAATAAAAACACATTCGGCTACAGTTTTGGTAAAAAACCGTTAAATTTACGTATTTTTGAGGGGTTGCTGAAATTGAAATTGAAAAAATATTTATTTATCACCATAATAACTACACACACAATATAAATATCAAATTATTCAACAAATATAAAAAAACAATACATATAAAATAAGAGAAAATAAAAATATTGTAAATAAAAAGATGAATGCATATTGAATAAGTTAAAATGTGATAAAGAGGGGCAGACTCAGCAACTGTTGTGTGTTGTAAAACAGCAGCACAACGCTGATTTTCAGTCTGTCCCTTTTTCATGCACTAAAACAAATTTACATATACGGGTGCATAATAATACAATAAAATCACAATACAATAAAAAAAAAACATGACCGTTGAAAATATTATTTTAATTATAATTATAAGAGTTACTGAACCAAAGAAAAGAAATGTCAATAGGATATATCAAGTTTTAAATAAAATTCATAGCGAGGAATTTCGCAAAATAAACACAATCTTATAAGACTTGTTTGAAAAAAAAAATGCGACTTATGTTGTACTTGCAGTTTGCAGTGTAATATTCGTATATATTTTTTTACATTATTTTTAAATGTCGGCTACATTTTCTTTTGTAAAGGCGGAGGCAGATCATTCCATATTTTCGATGCCGCATATTTAAAACCACCTCTGAACCTTTTAGTCTTATGTTTCGGTATTATCATGCCATTTCTTGTTCTACTACGAGTATTAATAGAATTAAAATCTCTTGCCCATTCAAACTTAGAATATAAATATGTTGGCCTTTTTTCGCGGACAACCTTATGCAGCAAACTAGCAAGATGTAGTTTCCTGCGTTCTGGCATCTTAAGGCGTCACGTGGCCACGTTTTGGTACTTCAAAACAGAAGCATTTTGAACACGCAGTCTTACCAAACAATCTTGGGCCGTAGACCACGTCACCAAAATTGAACAAAGACAAAACAAGGGCTTCAGAAAGTAATATGCGGTCAAATACGGTCTTATGTTATAAAGAACCTTAATTCTATAAAAAACATTTCTTACCTTTAAATTAACATGCTCAATATAACGTAATTTGCTGTCCAAAATCATTCCCAAGTTGCGTGCTTTTGTTACTCTGTCTACTCCTTCATGGTCTATTTCAATGCTAGGATTTTTTCCTGCTATTGACTGACATTTCTGCTTTGTCCCTAGCACTACATATTTGGAATTTTTTGGATTTAGAACTAATGTGTTTCTTTGGGCCCATATGTGGATTGCATTAAGGTCTTCACTGATCCTGGCTACCGCTTCATAAGTATCCTCAGGTTTAAATGAATAGTAAACCTGAGTATCGTCTGCATAAAGGTGGATTTTACAGTGATTGATGTTTGTAATTAGATCAGCGGTATATAGGATGAACAATAAAGGACTTAGAATTGAGCCCTGTGGACATCCACGAGTAATATTATTTACTTCTGATTTACTCTGGTTACCCTCGTCAGTACATACCTCCACATATTGTCTTCTATTCGATAAATATGATCCAAAACATGCACAAGCAGACTCAGAAAGACCGTAGTGATGCATTTTGGACAGCAGTAGTCTAGTGTTAATGCAGTTAAATGCCCGGGAAAAGTCGCTTCTATAATCTCATCGGTAACGTGCGCAAGGGCAATCTCCGTTCCATGACGGCTGCGGTACCCAGACTGCATAACAGGAAGGATATGTTCGGCTTCCATAAATGTCATGAGTTGTAAGCATACCACTCTTTCAACTATTTTAGATAGAACAGGTAATACGCTTATTGGTCGCAGATCCTTAAAGTCCTCAACGTTTGTTCTTTTTGGTAGTGGAATAACTTTGGAAATTTTCCAGGCTTCCGGAAAAAACATTAGACAAAATAGATTTATTTATGATTACTGTGATCATTGGAAGAGTAACCTCAAGAGTCATGCTTATCATTTTTATCGATATTAAATAATGTCCTGATGCATTAGTACTGATGCTCCTACTTGTTACTGTGTACATGTTTTAATATTAAATTCATTATCGCTAATTATTCTTGATTTATAAGAGTTAACTAGGTCATCATCTACAATTACGCTGCCTGGAGCGTTTAAAAAGAAAGTGTTTATGTCGTTGGGGTTCTTTAAATGGCTGGGTATGGATGGTAATGTCGTGTCATTGATACCAACAGCCTGCTTTAGATCGCGCCACATTTTTTGGGGTTCTTAAAATTATTATTTATGACAAACGTGAAAAAGGCAGTTTTTTTATTCTGTTTTGCGTTGTTTACTAAATTCCGAAGATCTTGGTAACATCGACGGTGATGATCGGTTTTAGTAGCGCGAGCTTTGTTCCAGGCTTTTTCTCGCAGTGACATCATGTATCTCAGCACTTCAGTTAGCCATGGACGCGACTTTTGATTGACTCGTATTCTTATTAACGGAGAATGTTTATCAAATAGAGCTATGATGCAATCGTTAAAATGAGCAACCGTATCATTCACATTATCAAACTTTAGAATTTCTTCCCACGGCTGACTTTTGAGGTTAGTCAGGAATTCTCCAACATCGATTTTATTAATAAGACGCGTCCATATACATTGAGGAGTATCTCTTTTTTTCTTAATTATTAAATCAGTTAAAACCATTGCATGGTCGCCGAGCATTGGGTTGTGATGGACACACACATTCTGAAACAGTTTTGGGGAGTCGCTTATGATAAGATCTAAAAGTAAAAGGGTAGCACTCTTTCCTACAATTCTTGTAGGCTTATTGACCAAGTTTGTCAGGTTTTGCTGTTCAAAAAAAGCCAGAACTTCTGGTGCAGGTGTTGTGTTCAACAGGTCGACGTTGAAGTCGGAGAGCACGCACACATGAGCACAGTCACTGAAGGAGATAATTGATAAGCTTAGTGCGTCTATGGCATCTCCAGTAGATACGCGAGTAATACGCGTGGAGTCGGGTCTGTTGTACGCAGTACCGACGGCGGCGAGACGTCCTGCGCCCCGCACCCGGACTTCGAGCCATAACTGTTCCACCAGACTATCCGGATGCGAGCGCAAGCGCGCGTTCACACTGCGACGGATATAAAATCCCACTCCACCGCCTCGGCGTCCACCAGGCTTTGCAGAGAGCTTTAGGGTATATCCTGGAATTTGTTGTCAAGATATTACTCAAATTTCACGATTTTTAGTTCAACTTAAACATAGATCTAGATAATGTTAATGAACTAAGCCTAAAATATTATAATAACATTCCATAGACACTACACAATGTGTTGACAGCGTTTATATGGAGGTTTATATAATTTCTAAGTCACACCTTGCAATCAGCACCCTAAAACAGTGACAGCCGCAATCTTGGGTTATGTGCTCTCATCCGTTGAGTAGTTCCATGGTAATGAGCCCAGGATCGAAAGTTCGGTGGAAGAATGTCAATTTCCAAGTAATACCATGCAATCAGCATCCTGATACAAAGCGATTGCCTCAATCTCGAGAAGCATGCTGTCATTTTCTGAGCTCCACTGCCTATCTCTGAAAACCTTTATCAGATCATGACCAAACCCAAAATGGGACCTACCTGGGAGCACACACTTCCAAACAAAAACTGAGTTATTTATGGAGTAACAAACCCAAAAATAAAATACAGTAGATTGTTGAACTTATTTACTGAAATTTATATCATCATTGTCTATCTCCGTATTTTTTCATTATGATAATTTCTTAACCATCCAACGGTTAACTAGGAGAAATCGCTTCAAGTGATACTCCACCTTTGTGCAGATTTATGTTTTCAAAATTCTATTTTTCTTTTTAATGTGTTTTATGTATAATCAAGTGTAGATACGAAATAAAGCTACGTGAAATAAAGATGCTTCTATAGACTTGAAAGGAAGAAAATTGGATTATGTCGGTCTCGGTTATAAAATTATGACGATGATATTCTCAGACAGATGAATATCTAATGCAATTATGAGACACCGCATTCGGACATTTTATATTAAGAACTCGCTCCGAATCGTACTAATACATATCTAAAAACCATAACAACGTAGAACATAATAAGTAGAACAATTCAATCAAATAAATTTTAGGCTTTCATTTAGACCAGGGGTCTCCAAACTTTTTAGCCTAAGTGCCACACTGATTCCCCCACTAAGACCCAAGGGCCAAGACGTAGATAATTCCAAAATATTATATAATAAATTCGTATTGGTACTAGCCGGTCAGTGAGATATCTTTTATGCAGGGCACAGGACAGTACTCCGCTCCGTTCGCAATTTTGGTTGGCATTTCGGGCAAGTGTCATTAAAAACACTGCGACGGAGTTAGCCAAAGCGTATTCTGTGCACCTTGAAATAGTTTTGTAAATAACATTCATATAATAAATAACTCTACTTTTAGACAAATACGCATGATAACCTTTCTATTAGTATCGGTTGTGAGTTTTGATCAATCATAAATAGTAAATAGCATTACGTTATTATTATAAGTATGCGAATTTTAAATAAACTATAGCGGGCTAGAAACCGGGCATGTCCGGCCAGCGACCGCGGGACGGATTGGTGGTGCTGGCCCGCGGGCCGTTGTTTGGAGACCCCTGATTTAGACGGTTAATACGAAGTTGTGTATGTCCCTGATTTTTTCACAAAAATTATTTAAAATAATGGGTTTTCGCCCTAAAATCGAGTACTACAAGGCTTCGTTAAGTGACTTATGAACATTTAACAAGCAAAGTAAGCACATACACCACTTGTAAGTATTTTGGCATGGTGGTGTGTATAACTTAGTGAAACACAAGTCTTTCTGTATAATAGTCCGATATAATCAAGTGGCTAAAACCACACAGGAAAACACGTCTAAATGATACAATGTCGGGAAGAGAACTGGCGTGGCTAAGTGCCTTGCCACAAGTCGTGCGCAGTTGCTAATTGCAATAGTCAGCAATCTCATGGCTCTACAGTACATCCCTTTCGACAAAAAAAAAATTACCAAAATAAAATTGTTAACAAACTAAAACCATCTTTTATTGATTGAACCTGAATGTTTTAAAACATACACTGATTGTACTCTGATACACTGTTGCAATAATAACATAATCTGTAAACACAAAGCAAGCTCGTAACATGAAACTGCCTACTGGCTGACGCAATTCTTATCTTGCTGTAATTAAATAAATTTCAATGAAATATAATTTCAACATTGTACAGAACCATAATGTAAAAATTATTTTATAATGTAAAATTACACAAGATTCTTTAAGAAAACAATACAAAAATAATTTGAATATAAAACTGAAAAACTCTTTAACATTAACTTCTGTAGAAATTACTATGAAATTGAATACAAAATTAACAGATAATACTTGAATATCGAAACAGTAAAATAAAATAGCAACGGTGTTATAATATCAAAAATAGTGCTATAATGGAAAATTTTCAACTTGTTCAATTACACAATTGATAACTGGACTTTACGCAATATAAGAATGTAAAAATAGTGCTATAATATAAAACTGTAAACAAAATTTTTAGAGAAAAAATAAAATACGAAAATGTTACATAACACATAAAATACATTTCCTGACATCTATCCGAATCCTAAACATTTCATAACTTTTTTGGGTAGCTAATCCAAAAGCTAAAAATTATCTAGTATCCCAATAGTATATCTTTACGCCATGTAAGAAAAAAATCGCGAAATTTTTACTTACCTACATGCTTTATAGTTACATAAGTAACAAACATAAACGACATTTTCAATACACAATAATCTTACTAAAAAAAGAAATTCAATAAAATACAAAAAATAAAAAAATGTATTTCGCATTGCATCAAGGGTCTACATTTGCACTCTATTACGGAACCCTGTTTTTTCATCTTTGCTTATTTGTTCTAATTCGATGTCACTCAGGTAGCGTTTCCTGCTTAACCTGACCACATATCGACATTATAAATCACTTGAAAGCAATAATAAAACACTACAAATTTCAATCTACAAGAAAAGAAAGAAAAAATATCAAATTTTCGGAAATCTCTTTAGGATCCTTTTAATGCTGAAAGAAAAAATATAACTTGATAGTTTGCAAAAATACTCTCTAGGCCATTTTACGATTCACCGAGGGCTCGGAACAACTTGAAGAGTGTTCAGGTTAAAATATGGCTTCGAGTTCTAAAC
Organism: Ypsolopha sequella; assembly: GCA_934047225.1. NCBI lineage: Eukaryota > Metazoa > Arthropoda > Insecta > Lepidoptera > Ypsolophidae > Ypsolopha > Ypsolopha sequella. Next base: position 13,973,845 of record OW203983.1, read on the forward strand.
TCACGGAACCCTAACATTTCGTATCTATATTTCTACGTTACACATGCTATCGTATTTTAGCTATTCTTTAAAACTACTTTCTAGTATGATCAGTACTTTGTACCTTAAACAAAATTAATAATACAATGGTCACCGTTTCGCAAACTTTAAATTTTATGTTTCAATTTTACTGCTGAGGTCATTCATCCTATACATGTTGCTGCATCGTATTTTGGAATGCCTGTGGGGCACTCTCCAAAGTTGACGCTCTTAATTCTTTCCTTAGCCACTTTCGCGTATGATTATATTATAATACGTACACTGATAAAAAACACAATATGATGACTGTTATTACGATCACAATTCCATAAATCTCCACTTTTTCTTCTAATTTCAAATTACTTGACTCGTTTGCACCATTCTGTGCTATGACAACTTGTTCGTTTTTACTTTGTGGTTTACCCATTTTTCGGAATTTTAACCACAAAATACAAGGTGACTTTTTGATCATCGTCCAAATTCATACTGGAGGCTTGATAAGTGATCAGTATCTTGGATCAATAACAATTTTTGTGAAATTCGTAAAATGAAAATTCACTTCCAGTCCCGAGTGAATCACTATGGGGAGTCGAAATTTCATTTTACAAATTTCACAAAAATTGTTATATTTTTTCGATATATTTCGGCCTCATCACCATCGTCATGACTCGACTGATGACGGCCTCACTGATGAGGCCGAAATATATCAAAAAAAAAAAAATTAAGTTTATTATTTTTTTAATTATTATCATATAATTGCTTAAAACTACAAATAAAAAGCTAATATAGCTAAAATTATATTTATTCAAAAAAAATTGTTATTGATCCATGATACTCATCACTTACCAAGCCACCAGTATGAATTTGGACGATGATCAAAAAGTCACCTTGTATTTACACAACTTTTGCAAAAAACTGAATCTTTATCGCTGGACCTCCTAATATACACTGTGTTTTTAGCCCAAAATTGATTTGAAAGGCATGAAATAAAACTATGTTTTATATCTGAAGTGGGAATATAATTGTCATAGATAATTGTCAAGAGTCGGTATAAACATACCAAAGAGAATATTTTACATTGAACTAAAAAGTATACAATACAGCGATAATCTTCTTACAAATTTGGACATTCCGCCCACCAAGGACAATAATGTCCTTTACCGCCCACCATGAACATAAATCACAAATTATCTTCTAATCCTTTATACCTATTCTCAATTAAACCAAATAAAATAACCTTCAACATCACTAAGACTCTACAAAAAAATAAGTAAATTAAGTGTTCTTTTTTAACATTAACAAACGAAAAACTTAATCTACAACAGGTAAAATACACAACTTAGAAGTTGGTCTTTTAATGACAGTGTCATTACATTTAAGTGTTACTACTCTTGTAACTCCGTCCAAACCAGGATGTTTTTCTAAAATTTTGCCCAAAAGCCAACGAGAAGGAGGTAAATTATCCTCTTTTACTAAAACAACATTACCAATTTTTGGCTCGGTAACTTGTTTTGTCCATTTGTAACGTTGGAGAAGTGTACCTAAATATTCACTCGACCAACGACGCCAAAAATCTTGCATCATTTGTTGTACCAATTGCCATCTTTTTAAACAACTTACATTAGAATTTTCATAGTTACGATCCGGAGCAGATAACAAAGGCTCACCAACTAAAAAATGACTTGGTGTCAGTGCAATAGGATCATCTGGACTTTCTTGGGGTACCTGATATATTGGCCTTGAATTAAGACAGGCCTCAATTTGAGTCAAAACCGTGGACAACTCTTCAAACGTCAAAGTTGAGTTACCAACTACTCTTTTAAGATGAAATTTTGTAGATTTAATTCCAGCCTCCCACAAACCTCCAAAGTTTGGCGCATGAGGCGGAATAAAATGCCAAGTAGTACGATTGTTGGCTAACCAATTTCGAATTTCTGAAGCAACTGATGATTTTTCTTCGTCAAATAATCTTTGTAACTCCTTTGCTGCCCCAACAAAATTTTTACCATTATCACTCCACATGTCAGAGCAATGACCTCGACGAGAAACAAATCTTTTAAAACCTGCAATGAAACCTTCTGAGCTAAGATCACTAATGACTTCGAGATGTACGGCCTTTGTGACCATACACACAAACAAACAGATATAACCTTTGTAAGTGCGATTACCTCTGCCCTTTGACATTCTCATATCAATAGGTCCGGCAAAATCGACACCACTGTGCAGAAATGGTCGTTTTATTGTTACTCTGGTTTCAGGTAACTGACCCATCAGTTGATTTTGCAAAACCGCAGCTTGCTTTGCACATACGACACATTTTTTTACATACGCCTTAGTAAGCGTTTTCACTCTTATTATCCAATATTTAGAACGCAGATAGTTATTCATAAGAGTAGGACCACCATGAAGGGTTTTACTATGGGCATCTGCAATAATAAGTTGTGTAAAATGTCCTTCATGTGGTAAAATTATGGGATGTTTACTATCTTCGTCCAAATGTTGACAATTTTGCATCCGTCCACTCACTCTCAACAATCCTTGCTTATCAAGGACTGGACATAAAGACTTCAAATTACTCTTGTTCTTTACACACCCAGTTTTTTTTAAATTTTCAATGTCCTCCATAAAGACATCTTTTTGAAAATATTTGATACAAATTTCTAGCGCTTCCCGTAATTCTTCCGCTTCGAGATTTGTTGATGACTTTCTATCCTTTTTCTTCAAAAATCTTCTGCAATAAGCCACTACTCTAACTAATTTTTGAAGATTTGAATACTTGTTCCATAAAAAATCATCAATCGTTTTTTCTTTCCCTTTTGAAGATTCTGTACTAGTATGTACCTTTATTGACCTTTGTTCCAAATTCGTGCTCACATCATTTGGTCTTGAATAGTTTATCGATTCGTTTTGGAGCCAAGAAGGACCACGTTTCCACAATGGATTTGTTGAAAGTTCAGAAGCCGATACTCCTCTTGAAGCTAAATCCGCAGGGTTTTGAGATGACTGAACATGTGACCATTGATTATTATCTAACACCATCAAAATTTCTGAAGTTCTATTTGCAATAAAAGTTTTCCACCGGCTAGGATGACTACTTAGCCAGGCTAACACAACTGTTGAGTCTGTCCAAGCATGAAGTTGTCGTTTCGGTATATTTAGTACATCAGCTACTTCGTTAATTAATTTAGCTAGCAAAACAGCTCCACATAATTCTAACCGCGGAATCGAAACCTGTTTAACCGGAGCAACCCTTGTTTTTGCAGTGACTAAATTGACGATAATATTTCCTTGCGCGTCAACAACTCTCATGTAAATAGCTGCAGCATATGCAACGTTAGAAGCATCGCAAAAACCGTGCAACTCAACACTGATATCTGTCGATTTAGTCCCCACCCATCGAGGCAGACTAAATGTATCCAGTTTTAACAAATCTTGACGATACTTCTCCCATTCTTTTAACAACTCTGTTGAAAGAGGTTCATCCCATTCTAATCGCGAAAGCCAAAGTTTTTGGATGAATACCTTTGCAGTAACTATGCATGGAGCTACCCAGCCCAATGGATCAAAAAGTCGTGCTATATCGGAAATTGCTGTCCTCTTTGTTACTGGCAATTGCTGTGGTGGAAGTTTTACTGAATAGTTAAAGCTGTCAGAGTGCCGATTCCAAGTAAGTCCTAATACCTTCATTTCTGTGTCTAACTTCATATCTACCTTGCATTCACTTCCTTCTTTGATTTGATTAGCTAGCTTCTGACTATTAGTAGTCCATTTTTGTAAAACAAATCCTCCTTTTAATAACAACTCACTCATTTGCTTGCAAATAACGAATCCATCTTCTACAGTTTCAGAACCTGTCATCAAATCATCCATGTAAAAGTCACTTTTGACCCTTTCAGCAGCGATCGGAAATTCCTCAACATGATCTTGAGCAACCTGTTGAAGAGCCTTTACTGCCAGATATGGTGCTGATGCTGTTCCAAAAGTGACACGTAACATTCTGTAATCTTCTATTTCGTCTTCAGGATTTTCTCTCCATAAAAATCTTTGGAAATGTGTATCCTCATCTGCGACCTTCACTTGTCTATACATTTTTACAATATCTGCAACAATACAAATTGGATGTAGACGCCATTTCATCACAATATGCCGCAAGTCAGGTTGTAAAGAAGGACCCACCATTAATGTATCATTCAGTGAGACATTCGTTCCTTTACAAGAAGCATCAAATACAACTCTGACCTTCGTTGTAGATTTATCTTCACGCAAAACAGCGTGATGTGGCAAATACACTGCAACCGATCTTTGGGGATCCCCAAACTTGCAGATACGTTCAGCATGACCTAGTGTCTTGTATTCTTCAATGACCTCGCTGTATCTTTCTTTCATAATCGGATTTTTCTCCAGTCTTTTTTCAAGAGACTTTAACCGTTTTACAGCTGCCTCTCTAGAGTCACTATATTTACAAGCTGGGTCGTCATCTTTAAATGGAAGTTTAACTATGTAACGACCTGTATTATCTCTCTTGGTGGTTGCCTTGAATATTTCCTCACACTTCTGTTCTTCCAATGACAATACTTTCTTTGCACAACTGGAAGATTCTGATTCCTATTCCCAAAATTTTTTCAGTAACTCATTGCTTACGATTTCTGTATGCATACTGATTACAGCTTTCTGACATGGAGTCTTCTCAGACTGAGAGATAACTTGTCCAGATAAAATCCAACCTAAAGCTGTGTTCTGAGCTGTAGGTGTACCTGGTGGACCTTTGACTAATCCTTCTTTAATTATGTGAGCATAAACTTCTGCGCCCAACAATAAATCGATCCTGTTTGGGGTGTGAAAATTAGGATCAGCCAAGTTTAGACTACTCAATTCCTGCCAGGTTGTATCTTTCACTTCTTCTGACGGAAGAAGTGTAGTGAGTGCACTTAGTACGTACGCATTTACTTGGGCAACAAAGCTTGGATCGTGCAGTGACTGAATGTCAACACTTATTACATACTTCGAACTCAAAGTATTTTGACTACCACCTAAACCTGAGATAGTACTGATTGTAGGTACCTTCTTAAGACCAAGTAACTGCACTGCTGACTCGGTAATAAACGAGGCCTGAGAACCTTGATCAAGCAAAGCTCTTAGCAGTTGAGTGGACCCGTTTTTACTCGTGGCCTTAATAACTGCGGTTGCTAATAAAACTTGTTTCCCTACACCCTTGGTAAAATATGTGCCGATTTCACTGTTTGAATCAACGGTTTTATTATCAGCAGATTCATGGGCAGAATCTACATCCTCACTTTCAGCACTATTATTAACGTCAGCTACTTGAGAAGAGTTTTCAATAACAGCTGCGTTTGAACTCGGCAAGGCGTTTGGGTGCAACAATGAATGGTGTTTGCGATGGCAAATTCGACATGTCGTTTTATGACGACAAAACTTTATGGAATGGTTCGCGCCCAAGCAGTTGAAACAAAGTCTATTGGTTTGGACAAAGTTCTGGCGATTTTGTACATTTTCTTTTACAAACTGCTTGCAATTAATAATCCTATGGGCTTCGTTACAAAATGGACAAATAATATCCTCACTCTTTGAAACAGTATTTGTCAGGGAAACCCTAGGTTTTGGTATGGTCGCCGTCTCTAAAGACTCTAGTGTCCTAAAACGGTTTTTTAAAAACTCTTTGAATTTTGTAAATGTTGGTAGATCATCAGGAAACTCAGACACCTTTGCTTCCCACTGTTCACGAGACCTTGTATCAAGTTTCTGACTTACTATATATATTACGAGAATATCCCACGAACTCACATCAATTCCTAGATTTGTAAAGCCCTCTAAACAATCATCGGTTGTGTCTAATAAGCTCTTTACACCATTTGAAGACTCGACAACACTAGCTTGACTCAACAGACACTTCAAATAACCATTTGCCAAATATCTTTTATTGTCATACCTATCTTTTAACAGATTCCACGCTCTTTTATAATTAGCTGCCGTGATAGAAATTCGTCTTAGAAGCTGTGCTGCTTCTCCAGTTACATGCCCTTTTAAATAATGTAATTTCTGCACGGCATCTAATAATGTTTCGGAGTCTATTAATGATGTGAATAAATCTCTAAACGATGTCCATTCAGAATAGTTTCCAGAAAACACAGGAATGGATATATCCGGAAGTTTTGCCTTTGCTTTTTTAGTATCAGCACTTTCAACATGACTGTCACAATTTTTCTCTTGAATCATAAACTGTTCCAAAGCCTCCCTTAACTCAGTTTCAAACTCTAAGTAAAACTCTTCAGTAGTATCACTTACTTCATCCGTAAAATAACTATTTTTTAACTCGACCGCTGTAGCCTTTTCTATAATCTCTCTATCATTTGATCGAAATGTTATCCACAATTCTTCAAGAAACTTTAATCGAGATTCGATGTAAGCTTGAGTTAAACGAGACTTAGGAGATTTTTTATAATTTTCTCTATGTTTACGAATTTTTACAACAAGTGCGTTTTGTAATTTTAGTTTGGGTTCCATCTTGAATAATAATTTTGAATCAAACAATTCAATATTCCAAATGATTTTAAACTAACATTTCACTGATAAATCGGGCATAGCATAGGTTTCCCGATGGTACAATAATATGAAAATTATTCTATGTAATTCAAACTATTTTGAGTTCTTGACAGTTAGCTTTACTCTATACTAAACATAAACAAAGTCTATTTATTATCTTCTTCTTCCGAATGTCACTTTCGTGTTTTATGTCACTGTCACATGTATGTAATCTGGAAAGTACTTACTGTTAATTCACTGGCACATCGATACCTTGGTTGATTCCACAAAACTCAGCCTTTCATTCTTGGGCTTGTACTTTTATCTAATATTTCCTCTCGTCCTTCGGGCTCCTCTCGGCAGCTTTACCTTGCTACCGTGGTACACTCGCTGTACTGCTCATCAGTAGTCCGAAGGAAACCGAAATGGCAAATTGGCAATGTGCCACTATTTCGGTGATAGATAACTTCCAAATTGAATTGTACAGTTTGTTTAAATTACACGGAAGTACAATCCGACTCGATTAGGACCATGTTTTTAGCCCAAAATTGATTTGAAAGGCATGAAATAAAACCTCAGAATAAGGAATACAAATAGAAGCCTGGCTAAAATAATACGCGGAGAAAGACACCTATCCTTGATTTTCTTACGACATTCTAGTGCGTTAGAGAGAGATGGATATGTATTAGTTTTTTCTTAATTAGGTAGGTTGTCACTAGTTCGTTGCTTCGCTAGTGATGTAACAATGTCGATTTTTGACTACGATAAATAAACCAAAATCGAAATGAACCACGACCAATCTGCTTACCACACATTATATCGTATCAAAGTGTGAAAAAAAAGAGAATGCAGGAGGCACCGACCTTTCTGGTGACATCCTCTTGCTTTGGAAGGAGGCCAAGAGAATTAATAGCAAAGTGGTCTCTGTCTACCCCAGTGGGACACATGTTATATTGTGCAAATAAGGAATTAATAAAAGGATATCTTTCGTTTAGCATAATATTTTTATTAAGTACAAATTACTATATCGTAGGCAGGTAGGTACATAAGTTAAGTCCAACATTGTGCTTGTTTCTAGTACAAAAAATGCTGTAGCTTGTATCAGAGATACAACCGTAAACTATTTAAGTGGATACTTTTTAAGTCGCCTCTTAACTCAATCAAATAGATGTTCGTTGATGTCGAGACTTTGTTCAATCAAGGAGGAAGGAATTAATCGCAACAATAGAAATCATAATAATCATAGACTTATAGGATTTGTAATAATAATATTATGTCAATGATGTGCGATGACAGCGCAATTACTACAGAGGTAATTTAATTTTTTTATTATTTCTATCAAATAAACATCAACTTATCTTGAATAATAACTAACAAATAATGAACGATTAAAATACCCAATAACCTGTAATAAGAAATCAAATTATGCGCAGTTCAAGTCAATAAGCATTCCCAAAATTTATGTCACGATAGAACTACCCTGTCAAAGTACTTTTATTGTCAACCACTAAGTACGAAAATGTCTTGATCTGCGGAATTTCTTCGTGAAGTCGATCACGGAAGTAACGTACAAGTTCTGAACAGGCCTTTCAGAACGATTTGCGAACATAGAAGTATGCACTTTTCTACACCACAGACATCCATAGGTACTGGTTCTGTAATATACTATAGTATAGTAAAGCACGTACCTACTAACAAGATTGATAATGCAATTAGACATAATTATTTAAAGGTTACCAATGTGTCTGTATCTGGTAAATATAACGTCGGTAAAGCATCTGCTTTTAACCGTCTCCATTTTAAATTTTCGTTTGATCCAAAAGAATCCGGCATAAAGTGTTTCGAACAAATATGACTGCTTTTTTAAATTGCCCAATTTGTTCTTATTATTCGTCTAAGCCATTCACTTTTTGATTCTTCCCTTTTTGGAAATCTGTAACAAAAAAATATAGCGATATTTATTCGGCATTATTTTTCTTTTAACTCGCGCTGCAATTAATCTGCGGTAAGTATTATCCTTTATGCACGGCTGCCGCGGGAACCAATGTTCGATAGTTTGCCACACGGACTTTAGTACATCACTATGCGTAAAAACATAAACTCTAATAGTCGGCAGAAAATCTATATAAAACAGGCAAATATCGGTGTAGAATTGAACACGAGTATGATTTACAAGAACTACTATTATTGTTACTGAGTTTTAGGTATGATCCTGCAACTTATTAACATAAAAACTATCAGAACTCACCGATGAAATGATATTGCTTCATTGTTGTTTTCTTTTTTTCCTGTATGCGATTTACAGCCTTCAATCGCACAAGACATTTTATTACAATGTTAAAAAACAATCAACACAAACAATAATAAATCACACTTTCACGAATTTTGAGAGGAAGAGCACCAAAATATTTAATTTCTCTCGGTGAAGCTGTAAACTTTTGCAAAATGCATTAGACATTTCGATGCCACCAAATTAAGATGTGATGCACGCAACGAACGATATTACAACAAAACGATACAATGATGAGACGTATTTAATTTGATGGTATTATAATTTTTAAAATACATCCAAATTACATCCAACTGACATTTGCTTAATTCAATCTAGTGACACACCAGGAAAAAATATAAAGTAAGTGCGGTCCGTCGTTTCATTCACTCGTACACAGGAGTAATTTACGTTAGATGAGTACAATGGCTAATGCCCAGTTCTTATTTTAGCCAGGCTTCTATTTGTATTCCTTATTCTGAGAATAAAACTATGTTTTATATCTGAAGTGGGAATATAATTGTCATAGATAATTGTCAAGAGTCGGTATAAACATACCAAAGAGAATATTTTACATTGAACTAAAAAGTATACAATACAGCGATAATCTTCTTACAAATTACTAAAAATAATACTCTTTATGTACTTTAATCATTGCTCTAGATAATTGTCCTATATACTTGCTTGCATATCTGCAAATATAACTGGTTTCCTAATTACACGACCGCTGCGTGATGTCTTAATTTCCGGCTGATCACGTGTCTCAAAAGGTACTAATGGGCTTTGAACTGAAACGTTTTGATTCTTAATATTTTGACTTGTTAAATCGCTCGGGGTCACCACTTTGGCATGGTGGTGTGTATAAGTGAAACAAAAGTCTTTCAATTTTTTTTTTCAACATTGTTAAATTTCTAATTTACAGAAACAAATGGATACTTTGCGATGTCAAAATACACGATACATAGGTAAAAAGGTTTTGTTGAATAGCCATTAAGTGAATTTTGAATTTAAGTGTTCTGTTTCGATTAAATAGAAAAAGGCGGGTTTTTCACAATCCGGCTGCGAAACCGTTCTTAAAGACAGTTCATAGCATTTCTAGTCATTTAATTGAGCAGCTTTTTATTTGTTATCCTGGTAGGTAAGTAATGATTTTTTTTTTCTCAAGTGATGTAAACAAACAGCTCACCTCAATAAATACTATAATCGGGATAGACGACCAGGTTATTTTTATGGGTCGGGAACTTCTCTACCGCGACCAAAAAAAGTAGTTTATGCTACAAGGGCGCAAAGGAATAAATTACGAGGACGATTTAAAACACGAGCGTAGCGAGTGTTTTAAACGTAACCGAGTAATTTATTGCTTTTACGCCCGTGTATCATACTACATTTTTCAATGCATAGTGTGAGGAAATGAAAACAAATATAATCTTGTGAACTTTAAATTATAATTGGCTCAAAAGGACTGTACCCAGAGCCGTTAAACAGTGGAAAAAAAAGTATAACGTCTATGGTACACAGGAAAGGCTGCAGGTTAGCCAACCATTGTAAATAAATTAAAAAAAATAATAATAATAAAGCCCTAGGGCAAAATAATCGACTTTCTGTTCGGTTTTGATGCATAAAAAGTGGGCCTTTACGAGCACATGCATTGAAAAAACATTTTTGTGAATATAATTGCTTAAACCTAGGATACTTTTCATCCCGGGAAATCTACTAAATCCGGACAATTACATTAAAATAAAATCTACGCGAGCTAACTACAACCATTTTATAATTTTTTATGATTTATGCTTCTAATATTTATGACTACAAGTTTAGTTTTTTTTAATATATTTATTTTTACTACACCTGTTGAGTGAAAGTTGAAATAAAAAGTTTTGAATTGAATTGAATATACATTGACGGAACCCTAACATCGTGAACGACATTTTCCCTTGATGGACTTTTCATCCGTATTCAGTATTTTTTAACACAGAAAATACAAAGACTGTTTTGGTTAGAAAGGAATTCGATTAGGAAACTTTGAAGATGTCCGTAAAACCAATAAAAATTGCCCCTACGTAGCACAGAAATATCTAAAATTTTATTAGGGGCACGTAATATTGTGTCACGTTTACCATCGACAAAATTCTTACCAACCTTTCGCTCTTCCTACCATTGCAATATGGATGAAGCGTAGGGTTGCGGATTTTCTTTGATAGTACAACAAATGTGTAACCATCTGCCTACTATGTTTGTATGAATATGAACCAGAACTCAAATCCACGGTGACACTTTGAGTGCTACTTGAACCAAAATAAATGTTCAGACGAATTTAACAAGCTACGTCACGAGGTGGGTCGACAAGCCGTAAACTGTTGTGTATATCGCGTAGTGAGTTGTACAGTAGTTACATATTACAGGAGATATAGAACGTCATCTGTAGCAAAGAAAGAATTAAGTACGCGTATAGCCTCACAGCTGGTACTAGTACCCTATGTCATCAACTAACACGATGTTACCAATTCCAAGGGTTGGCTGGGCACGTTTTCTACAGTCAGCAAAAATATCACAATTTTTCTGATATACTGGATTTTCAGATGAAGTTGCGGAAGCTGGAAACTGGCGAAAGTACTAGTCCATACGAACAACTTTTACCATGGAGACATCTCGTGAAACGCGAAAAAGAAATCAGCTGTTCCATAGAAAAATTACATAGGAGCTACCCGACCAAAATATATGAAACAACAGCATTTTTTTCTCGATCTCTAAATTTTTGTATAGAAAGTTGTTTGTATTAACTAGTACTATCACCAGTTTTCGTCTTCTGCAACTTCATCTTAACACCCTGTATAAATCACGTCTTGAAGTATGTATCAAGTAGGGTCCTACTATGTTTGATAGAGCGTATCTAACTTGAGTCATCCTGATTTTATGGAAGATCCATTTATTTGAAAAAATCGATTCAGATTGGATTTCGAACTTCAAGCACTTCCTGTAAATTTTTATAGTTAGCCGGGTTTAGTGCTTGTACTTATAGGTACTAGGAATGTCGATTTTAAATCATTTGTTGATTAATAGTGGTCTATAAAATTGATACTGATTCGATTTTATCAAAAACGACTCACGTTAGTACCAACATAGCACATGCAAACCTTAATTTTTAGGTTCCCGTAGTCAACAACAAGGAACCCTTATAGTTTCGCCATGTTCGTCTGTCTGTCTGTATGTCTGTATGTCCGCGGCTTAGCTTAGAGACTATTAGTACTAGAAAGCTTAAATTTGGCATGGGTATACATATTTATCACGGCAATAAAGTGGTTTAGTAAAATTTTTAAAAATATTTTTTTTTTGTTACCTCCCTTATACGTAAAGTGGGGATGATTTTTTTTCTCGTTTATCCCCTAGTGTGGGGTGTAAGAGACAAGATTCCCCCCCCCCCTCTCCCCTGCTGGCGAATCGGTTGTATTTGGAGATATGAAAAAAACACGGAAGTACGAACATACATAACGAAATTAAAAGAAAAACTATCACAGCTAAGTAGGCTTTACAATTTAACGAGTACAGATCGCGCCAAACTTTTAGTCCCCTCTAAACACGGGGCGATTCGCATCAGCAGGAACAAAATGTTACTTATTGACGTGAAATTTTTTATAAGAAAAATCGTTGTTTTTGCTGACTGTATAAAGCAATCCAGGTTGCGCCCAACCAAGACTCTTTATTTTGATGTATTTTTTTCTACACCACCACGAGTTGGTCTCATCTTGTTACTCGATACCTAGGGCTACCAACTGTACGCCAGAATTAAATTTGCATGAACGTGTACGAGACGAGGCACCCGAAACCTGCACGGGTAGCTTTCTGCAGCCTTTGTCGGTTGAAACTGCATCTTATTATTCATACTATTGATTGACGTGTCGGTCAATGTTGTTTCCTGCATCGAACTTGAATTTTATTTCTAGTTTCGAGACTTATGTTATACAAATATCTTAAGCTGAAAAAATTAAACGATATTATATTTACGACTCATTTTATCTGATTACTTATTATTTTGCATATTCACGTGAAAATGTTTCAATCGCATTGAAAATATTGATTTCGCTGAAGAAACAAGTACAATGTTAAAATTCGCTAGCCAAATTCTCGGAACGATTTTGGATCGGAATGTGAATAGGGCTGTCATTGACAGCCTGTCAATCGCAAGCAGCTGGTAAGCACTATTAGTTAGCAATCATGGCCGAGGACAGTCAGCTCAAGTGATATGGCAATAATTAAATTGTCCACTCAGGGGTGTGCAGACTTTGGATTATTCTGCGCCAGAGCCATGTTGATGGCGTGTTCGACGGTAGTAATCACTTTTCATGATTGCCCGAGAGAACTCAAAGCAAATCCACTTTTGTAAGATTATTGATACAATATTATTATTTACTAGTAGTGAGATAAATAACTCTAAAATTATTTTCCTTAATAAAATAAATCAATTTCTATAGAGTTACTAGCTTCTGCCCGTGGCTTCGCTCGCGTGGCCTACAGGAAACAATTTTTTTTTTTTCAGAGACAAACATTTTAAGTGCTCTCACTCCCTCTGGGAGTCAAGGTGTAGTGCTCGGCCGAAAAACTCCCATGCTCGTTTTTCGGCCTCGTAGGAGTACCAAAAATTTAAAATTTTTATTTTTGGTCCTGTAGCCCCAGCTTGACCAATCACTATAGTTGAAACCCAAACTCCTTACAATTAGCCGTTCGAGAGATATGGCCGATAAAAATTTTGGCAATTTTTTTTTTTGACTTTTTTTACCGTCATCTAGATCTCGCCGAGCTCTTTTCTTAGAATACCATGAACATGGGTCTAGCATCAGCCATTAAGGAGATACGGGCCTGTAAAGTTTTGACACTTTCGGCAGGTAGATCTCGTCGAGACCTTTTCCTAGATACCCATCAACGTTGGTCTAACTCCAGCCGTTTGGGAGATACAGGCCGTCAAAGTTTTAAACTTAAACTTTTAAACTTAAAAGTTTTTCCTTTTGCAAATAAACTATTTTATTATATTTTTTATAATATATAGATAGATAGATACCTCAAAAGGAAAAAATGGAACCCTAAAACGATCACTTCTGTGGCTGTCTGTTACAGCCGATTTGCTCTGGCACACATACTTTCGAGAATTTTCATGTCCACTATATTAAATTTCAAAATCGAAGCCATTTGTTCCAAAAACCATAAAAATGACACCCATATTGAGATTTACATATTTCAACCCCATCGCACCCCAACAGGGAATGATGGTATTTCACTTGGTATTTCAATTGGATTTAGAAATCGTTGTTGTTTTCGTAATCAGCGACCTGATAAACCATACAAACGATACCCATGTTGGTTTTCAGACTTTGTCACCTCATTTCCCCGTTTTAGGGATTGAATTCTGGAAAAGCCTTTTTCACGTCCACCACGTTGGATTTTAAAATCGTTGTTGTTTTCGTAATCAGCGACTTGATAAACCATACAAATGATACCCATGTTGATTTTCAGAATTTGTCACCCCATTTTCCCCTTTTAGGGGTTGAATTCTGAAAAAACCTGAAACACATGTTAACTCATTTATAGACAGGAGTACTCCTGAGAAGTCTCGAATAAAACAGTCTAACTAATCTTGTCTCCTCATACAAATTTCAGGGTGAATTTTGAAAAATCCTTTCTTAGTGGACGCTTACACTATATAATGTATCTATATGCAAAATTTCAAGTCTATAGGACCAGAGTGGTTTAGGCTGTGCGTAGATATATCAGTCAGTCAGTCAGTCAGTCAGGACTTTGAATTTTATATATACAGATTCTCGTACGTAAGGGATGCCCTCTCGTAGCATTTCAATCTCGGTAATACGGGGTCTTTAAATCAAGCGAAATCTTGTACAAAATTCAAGTCTCATATTTTATTCCTACTTTTGCCCTCGGTTAGTTATATGACCGACTTTATTTAAAAAAAAAACAGATGTGACTGAAGTGACAGTTGTTGATAGACAGATAGAAAAAAGGAATGTAGACAGTCAGACAAAAATTCTAAAAGCTGTGGTTTTCGCCTCAGTTCAATACTAACAACTCATTAAATTAAAAAATTCTCAATAATATTCAAAGTACCTACAGACACGACTTTTTTGCTACTTACTTTTACTTACGTTTAATAGAAGTTTCTATAAAATGTTCAACAATTCGTCGCTCATAATATATTTAATTTCATTCATCAATAAAGAATTTAGAAAATAATCACGTATTTTGGTATAAATACGCTTCCAAACAATTTTTTTAAAAAGCCATTTTGCGGTTTATAGAAGCAAAATCCCGCAAATCTCGCGCATTATACATCCCGAAATTGTGCTACATCTCGGTATTTCGGGATTTCGCTATACCGAGGTTGTATTCCCTACCTACCTACATATATTTACAACACGCTCAATGAAATTGAAATGGATAATCCCGTTCTAAATCCGTTACACGCTACTGGGATTTTACACTACAATAGAAAATAAAATATCATCTTATATAATACTTATATATTACGCATTTACCACATCACACCCCTTCATTACGCAAAGAAATATAGAGAAGAGCTCTTACCTTTGAAGGGTGGTGCGTCGCTGGCGCGATCGGAGGTGGCTGCTGATTCTTCGATCATGGAGGAGGTGGAAGGCGCTGCCGCTGGTTCCGGAGGCTGGTCGTTCTGCATCTTGTGGCAGACCTCGAAAGCTTGGCCCACGGTGCGCACGATGCGCATGGCTTGACTCTGCAGAAGAAAGAACCTTATGAATTGGGAGCATAACGCCTGTCTGTCTTGCTTATTACTTATCAACAGCTGGATGAATTTTGAAGCCGTTTTTGTTATAAACTATCGGTGTTTTGATAAGGAAATATCATTTATTGCTGTGTCTACTTAAGGGAGCTGAGTAGTGATCGATTTTTGTAAAAAAATTATCCTTGAGAAAAAGGCTGGTTTTAATAGCTACAGCCAATCCCGGTACCAAAGTAAAAAAAAAACTTAGCTTTATGGACCTACGGACATGAACTCTTTACCGTACAGTTGAAACGGTTAATCACCGTATATGAATTTCGGTACAGGTTAATACAACCGATTTCTAACCCTTATTTAACCGGTTATTATTTTGGTAGCCGAAATCAGGCAAATGCATCGCGGGTGCGGGGCTAGCGGGGCGAAGAGTACTTTGATTCGACGCTACCACCGGGCCCACTGCGCCGCCTGCCACCTCACCCCGCGCCCCGCGTCTCTGGCCGCGGCCATGCAGTGCGCAGTCAGAACACACATAACTCTTTTTGATTCGCGCCGCGCGCGATATATACGTGTTAAAAGTACTTAAGGCGATATGTAAAAAATAGAGGTGCTTCTTTTTGTGTATTTCATGAAATACACGGAAAATTTTAATACATTTCTGGTATATGCACTTGACTATATAATCTAGGGTTTTGAAATTGGAAAACATGCTTGGAGAAATTTTCCTCGATAGAAATAATTGTTGAAATGAGGTCTTCAAACACACTTTTTCTTATCGTTTGACGAATAAGAACCATATACAATACTCAAACATATTTTATTAGGTGTGTTTCAACAATATCAGGAGATTTAATATTTGAAATTTTGCATGCTATTTTAGTTTTTTTATAAAAATTATAAAACTAAAATTTTTCGCTTTCGCCCTGAATTTGCCTCTCTCGCACTGAGCGTATTTTCGCTTGGAGTGACAGTGACAAAAATAAAATTCGCATAGCCTCTTAATAAAAGGATAAAAAACGTAACTCCTAGAAGTCGACTAGGCTGCGGGCGGGTGCGTGCCATCAAACAATGCCGATAGGCGCGCAGCGACGCGGCGCGGCGTCTACAAAGAAACGAGCCGAAGCTTAGGTAAAATAACGGTAGCCATTATTTAATCGGTACCACAACCCGAAATGACGTCAAACCTTAATTTTACGGTAGCCCTTATTTTGCGGTTGAGCAATTAAAGGCTCCCGAAATACAACGGTATGACGTCAAACCAATCTTTTACGGTATCCCTTATTTTGTGGTTGAGCAATCCCTGCCTACGGAAGAAAGTCCACGTAATTAGTGAGCAAGATTTGTAATCTACATTTAGTTTGTTTTAAATTGTCATCAGGATCCCATCTGACAGTGAGCTTAGTAAACAAAATTTAATGGCCGCAACCCACAGTCGGGCAGACAGCGGTTTCATTAATTATTCACAGTTTAATTAGGAATTAACATTGAAAGTATACTGATAGACATAGCTAAATGTCGTAAATTATTTGGTATGTTTGTTTTGTATATAATAAGGTCATTTTGAAATAGCCACTACTTGTGAACATGGTTTTCGTCCGCCAAAGTTCGTTACGGAGTCACATTGAATGAATGATTGAATTTATTATTGATGAGTTCATAATAATGACGTATTAAACACAGACACACAGTATATTATGAAAACATGAAAACTACTTAGGATATAAAACAGGTAGCTTTAATTGCAGGCGACATATAGATATATAGTTTGCATGATAAAATGAAATTCATACTGGAGACTTGGTAAGCAGTCAGGACACAGGTTCAATGACCCTTCTTGCAACATAAGAAAAATGTAATTTGTGCCCCTAAACCAGAGAATATAAAGTATTAATACTATATATTTAAAAATAACCCTGGGTAAACTAGCATGTATAGGAAGCCTCCATTTTATTTTGCGTATTTACCAAAGTCACTTTATGACCAAAATCGATTTTAGGATAAACTAGCCAAACTAGTTTTTCTGAAATCTTTCAGCGCGGAAGAGCGCCAGTTTATGTTAAAGAGCAGATTATAATAGTTTTATGCGGTATTGGCGCGACCGCCAGCCTTCGTGCTAATTTTTTTATGAAAACTGTGAACCACTATGGCATGGACCAAATTAGTTAGTCCTAGACCAAATTAGTTTGTCCTAAAATCGTGTTTGACCGGTAACATGTATTCCTACAATAATAAGTGAAAATAATTGTGGGGTAGATTATGTAACGTTGACTGAGCACATTGTAGTAGAAATAAAACTCTTTGGTTCAATTTATTTTTCAGTTTCCAGTACAAAGTGGTTCAGTCAGTTGACTCGAGTTCTATAGAAAATTGAAACAAAAAGCCCGCGAATTTAAAATAATTTTCTTTGGTATGTGATCCATAATGACTACTGAATCACCCCTGATTTTTTTCACTTAGTTTGTAGGACCTTACCTTATACAGGGTGTAAATGCAAAACCAAGAATCCCTTTAGGGTATGAAAGTATACACGATACTGATACGATTACGATAAAAAAAAGTTTACCTTAAATTTTTACCAAAAATTATATTGTTTTCCTAAGATCCAGCTACGCACTCTTATCAATGCAGTTCATTCACCCCGTAGTGCGGTACCGACCAATAACATTGAGTAATTATGTTCTGTGCTACTGACGCTATCAGAGGTCAACGACCAGCGAGAGTGTCCACCGGATTAGAGTATTTCAAGTTTTACAAATCGTGTTATTGTGTGGTACTGCTACATAAAAAAAAATTGCTGCTATTTTTTTTAAACACTGTATGATTGTATGTACCCTAGAAGGATTCTTGCCTTTGCTTTTACAACCTGTATAAGTTATATACAATACAGTATACCCTAATTCGTGAACTTCTCAAAGTGATCAATGTTGCACATGCACACTATTGAGTGAGTACAATCACCAGTATTGGGACGCGCGGTATAACGTGTCTTCTCATATGCGAATAACTACTTGTATGAACTGTACGAGTAAACTAAAGTGATTAATAGTTGCAAGCTGAAGTTTTGGCACGCACGTGGATTTTTAAGAATTTTTCTTTGATCTTGAGATTGTGATATGCTCACATTTTTCTTTTAGTTTAGCATAAATATTCGTCTCCGAAAATTAATTAGAAAAATAAGGTGACTTTGATTAATACAGCAACATTTGTACTGGAGACTCGGCAAGTCACCAGTAAAAATGTTTAAAACACATTTTGCGAAATGCGCAATGTTGTATTTTGGTTTCTTCGACCGAGTGAATTAGGGGTTGGACTAGGAGACTATAACTATATATGTTGTGTTAGAATATTTTTATAGTAAGTTACATCTTTGAAAAGAATTTGTTAATAACGCTTCCTGGTCTCCCCTTTTAAAGCGTGAACTTGGATTTTTGTTTGCAGCCTCGCCACCTTTTGCAAAGTAAAGACTATGATTCTAAGTTAGAAACCTGAGCGTGGTACGAGATTCAAAGGCACAAGAAACAGAATAAATTCGCTCTTGTGTGACACATACAACTTTTCATCTTAGTAACGAGAAAACACAGATGTAAAGACACCATCTTTTCGAACGAACTTATAAGAATTCAATGGTTTTTTTATTTAAACAATACAGCATATAAAAATATTGCATATAAAATAAAATGTAAGGAGTGTTAATTGAATACCAAAATCCGCGAGAAATCGGAAAATCTTTGATAAACCGATCGAAAACATAACCATCACGCGGGAGTTTTACTCTATCTATCCGTTTCCGGCAGAAGTTCATTTGTTTATGCCACTGATGAAGTCTAGCTTTACAATACATAGACATGTTTTGCAATAAAAAATTACAGTTCTTTTTTGTGCCGATTCAAAGCGAACGTACCGGGAACTAAAATTGACACTTGTCGATAACGTCATTTTTTCATCTTTATCAATAGTTCCGAGTACGCTCACGTGACTTACTGCAGCGAACAGCACCAAAATGTCGATAATCAAATTTCATCATAGTCTGGTCATCAATAGCCAGTGTGGCTACTTGCATTACTATAGAGGTCAGTTGTTTATTCAGTCTACAGTCTATGGATCGGATTCCATACAAATTGGGAAGCCAAACACAGGATTTTGAGGAGTTTACCTTGTCTATGGTATCCGACAAGCTGTGGGGCTGTGTATAGCCTCCCAAAGTGTATGGAATACGCATAGAGTGAAAGAGATAGCCGCCATTCTGATGTTTGCTGTCTCTCTTTCTCTTGAGCAAAAGATATGGTGTTTTTGAACAATTCGCAGTGTTCTTAATTTGAAACACTTTTCTTCACTGTTTAAAAACAGTGAGCAAAATTCAATTTTGCTCACTGTTTTTAAGCAACAAAGACGCGCTTTTCGAGATAGTGAGGTGAAAATATATATTTCGATTAATTCTATGGAGCCGTCATCACTCGACATAAACAAAAAAAAAAAACAAGTATCACGCTATATGCTGTCGATGATGACGACTCCATAGAAGGTGTCGAAATATATCATATTATTTGTTTCTTTTTGTTGTTTATATAAATACTTTTTCAGAAACAAGCATTATAAGTGCTCTCACTCCCTCTGGGAGTCATGGTGTAGTGCTCGGCCGAAAAACTCGCCTGCTCTTTTATCGGCCTCATCAGAGTGCTGATCAAAGTTTTACCGAAAAAGTGCCAAAATCCCTATCAGTTGTCAAAAAATGTCAAATTTGAATACGGCAGCGTAATCGGCGACCCCGAATGCCCCTTGATACCGAGTGTCATGCAAATTGGAATACTTTTTTGGACCTGTCAAAAGCCCAAGCTTGACCGATCACTATAGTTGAAACCCGAACTCCCTACGATTAGCCGTTCGGGAGAAATGGCCGATCAAAATTTTGATAATTTTTTTTCGACTTTTTTTTACCCTCGTCTAGATCTCGCCGAGACTTTTTCTTAGAGTACCATGAACATGTGTCTAGCATCAGCCGTTTGGGAGATACGGGCCTGTAAAGTTTGGACACTTTTGGCAGGTAGATCTCGTCGAGACCTTTTCCTAGACACCCATTAACATGGGTCTAACTCCAGCCGTTTGGGAGATACAGGCCGTCAAAGTTTTGACACTAAAAAAAAGCTTTTTTGGCACTCTCTGTATCACCTTCCGCTACAAATATATTTTGCTGGGATATAGATAGATAGATATAGATAGATAGATAGATGGATAGATAGATAGATAGATAGATAGATAGGTTGTGGATATAAAGATAGGTAGTTACCTCAAAAGGAAAAAATGGAACCCTAAAAGGACTTGTGTGGCTGTCTGTCTGTCCGTGTGTTACAGCCGATTTGCTCTGGCACACATACTTTCAAGAATTTTCATGTCCACTATATTTAATTTCAAAATCGATGCCATTTTCGTAATTAACGTCCCAAAAAACCATAAAAACGCCACCCATATTGATATTTACACATTTCAACCTCATCGCACCCCAACAGGGGATGATGGTATTTCACGTCCACTACATTGGATTTAGAAATCGTTGTTGTTTTCGTAATCAGCGACCCGATAAACCATACAAACGATACCCATGTAGGTTTTTAGACTTTGTCACCCTATTTCCCCCTTTTAGGTTTTGAATTCTGAAAAAGCCTTTTCCAAGTCCACCAAGTTGGATTTTAAAATCGTTGTTGTTTTCGTAATCAGCGACCCGATAAACCATACAAACGATACCCATGTTGATTTTCAGACTTTGTGACCCCATTTCCCCCTTTTAGGGGTTGATTTCTGAAAAAAAACCTGAAACATATTTTTACTCATTTATAGATAGGAGTACTCCTGTGAAGTCTCGAATAAAATAGTCTAACTAATCTTATTTCCCCTTACAAACTTTGGACTCCCGTTTCACCCCCAGTCAGTCAGTCAGTCAGGACTTTGAATTATATATATATACAGATTATATAATCCATAAATAAAAAAGTCATCTAAAGGTAATTATAAAAAAATATATTTATTTAGATAAAGATACTTAAGTAGCACTGAGTGAGTGATGGCACTTATGACAGCTGCATTTAGTGATGAGGTACATTTCAAATTTCGGTTAAAAATAAAAATCAAGTGTGAGTTTACTCAACATTAGACACGTCATTCAACATTCAACATAATGATACAAAAATAAAATGTACCAAAACCAGTGGCGAAGCTATCGGAGGGCTATGCGGTGTAGTGCCCCGGGGCCCCCAAGAGATGTTTAAATATCTAAATCGAAAAAAGTATTTTACTATAATTTATTTTCGTTTAGTTTAACTTCGTCATTGTTTTGTTTTTAATTAAATATTATTGCGTAACTTGGTGACCTCAAACACGACCTATAAAAAATGGGAAACTTAAAAAAAAATTCTTTTTTTCTATACGAATTCTATTGCACAATAAAGCAACATTCAAATCGAAAAATAATAACCGAAACAAGTAGTACATCACTATCAACAATGAAGTATTACATTTTTTAATTCACACTTGCTTATAAATAATTACGCTACTTTGTAGGCATTTAAACGTAATAGGCGCCATCACTCAGTGGCTCTACTGTAGTATTAAAAGATTAAGTATTTACAGGTAATAGCTTCGGTGTTATTTATACGACTGAACTGCATTTCACAGTTATTTATTTATTGTTATGAAGAAAAATTGTACGTCAAGTCTTTTTAGGGTTCCGTTGTACCTAAAAGGTACAAAAGAACCCTTTATGGTGAGACTCTGTTGTCCGTCCGTCCGTATGTCACAGCCTCATAAATTTAGCACCGTTAAAGATAAAGACATGAAATTTGGCACAAAAATTGCATTAATTTGCTCACATATCACGGTGTAAAAAAAATAAAAAATTTGAAATTGTTTAAAACAACTCCAAAACAAAAGTAAGAAAAATAAAAAATATTATCCTAAAAATACAACATGGGTATTGAATTGTAGATATTATAAAGTTAATTGTAAAAATATATACTTTTACCATATTTACAGGCACCGATTTCGAGAAATCTTTAATAAACTACTTAAATATGTATGTCCCCCCCCCCCCCCCCTTATCTCAGAAACTGGTAGACCAAAAAATATGAAAAAATGTCGATTATAGATCATAACCGGCCAATTACAGGAAAACTATAGCAATTTAAAAAAAGTTGAGCACAAATGAGAAATATAAAAAAAGAAGTACC
Organism: Ypsolopha sequella; assembly: GCA_934047225.1. NCBI lineage: Eukaryota > Metazoa > Arthropoda > Insecta > Lepidoptera > Ypsolophidae > Ypsolopha > Ypsolopha sequella. Next base: position 13,996,646 of record OW203983.1, read on the forward strand.
TATTATAAAAAATAAAAAAATATTTTTTTTATAAAAATACAACATGGGTATTAAATTATAGGTATTAAAAATCTAATTGTAAAAATATATAGTTTGGCTATATTTTATTGCATTTATTTCCAGAAACCATAAACAAATTATGCCCCTTTCTCCAAAACTGGTGGACCGCAAAATATAAAAATATGGTGTTTACGTAAATATTACAGGAAAAATAAAGCGGTGAGAAATTCTCGAATAAAATTACAAAATTAAATTTATCATCTACAATACGGAATCCTAGGTACGCGAGTCTGACTCGCACCAATATAACCTTTATGCCCGACGTAGTGCGTAGTAAAAACTATACTGTGACGTCTTGTCGACCGTACTATATGTAAGAGCAATTTAGTAGAAACCAGCTTCAGCTGGAGACCTTGGACGGCAGCCAGACATCGACAAGATATTCACTTATGCGTACTTTCCAAAGCTCCTAGTAGGGCATATCCATAAATAAATCAGATGTGAAGATCTATACATCAAAAGTTTCTTAAGAGGTGATTTCATACGTCAGTCGTTCGGTACAAAGTGCACAACTTAATTTGTTTTTCTTGTTAAGAAGTTAAAAGAGAGAAAGATATTGGTTTAATCACTGTGCGTCTTTTTAAGTAAAAAAAAAAACTTGACATTGGCGGAACTAATGTGCGGAGTCCACATTATCGGAAGCCAGATAAAATGGCATTGAATTGAATTGAATTGATATTGGTCTGTGGAAATTCACGCCAATAGTTCAGTATAAGTTAGATTTATGAATCAATAGTTTGAAATGAAATACACAAGTAGTCACCATTTTGTCGAAACAAGCTTAAAATGCAATTTTAAGTTTGTTTCGACCTTATAGTGGCTTTTTGCCCATTAAATTTCAAGTTATTCGTTGATTTATAAACCTACCTTATACTGAATTATTGTCGTGAATTGTCATACACTAATATATTTTTCACATTAAACTTCTTAACAAAAAAAACAAAGTTACGTTGTGCACTTTGTACCGAGCGACTGATGTTTAACCTTAAAGAAAAATCATGCCGGAGGTCATTGCGGAGGTCTATTAATTCACAAGTTGTAACAAGATTGAAACTGAAGTTGGTAGCGGTAACTATATTATCCATCGAAATGATATTATAGATAAACACTCATAGACATATTTAGGGAAACGCAAGAAAAGGTTCGATTCAAGTTTTTAGTGACTTAAGTTTTTCTATTGGGCGTTCCGTTACGTGATTTTTTTCCTAAAAACAGTGATTTTGATATCTTAAAATGCAAGATTTAGGTCAAATTTATGTATCAGGTAAATATAAATGCTTGTGAAATAGTTACAGACCCCGAGAGACAAACACGATTTTAAAATAGCACTACTCAAATAAACTACTCCTAGATAGGACAAAAAAGTTAAGCTCTTAGTTAAATTGCTTATAAAATATGATTTTAATGACTGAGCCAAGCTTCTGGATCATCCCATAAGAGGATTGAAAGTTCAGAAAATGTTGAAGAAATATTTGCCATTACTACGCGGTTAATTGTAAGTCATTTATGTTATGAGTCCAAAACTTTCATAAAGTTAGAATAAAGAATATGTTTTGAAAACGTAATGCAAAAAAGCCGGTCAAGTGCGAGTAGGACACGCGCTGAGGTTCCGTATATACCTAAAAAAACACAAACTTCTTCCACATGCAGCTATATACGACCAACTTAACTTGAAACTTACAAACTATTCAACTCTTTGTATCTAAAGGATCTTATTAAGTTGGTACTCAATAACTTCTTAAATAATTAAATATAGGTAATTTTATGATTTTTCCTTATACTATAAGACCTACGTGTGAACCAAATTTCAAGTTTATAAGTGGGAACGAAAATGTCCTAGTCCTTTTCTAAGTCACCTGGAATGCCCCATACATTTTCATAACTATGAAATTTCGTCCAAGGAAATTATATATTAGGGCAATAACTTTTTTTGCGTTGAGTTAGATGCCTGATTTTCTTACAGCGCCATGGGGCGGGCTGTACTAGACTTCTCTGGGAGGTATCAGTTTTAACTTCATTTTTGCGTTTCTCTAATTATGCCCCAGAGTGAATATTTCAAGTATACCTCCGGGACCTTCGGCGCATACAAAATGTCACTTCACTCTAATACTACCGGTTTATTTTGTGATAAGTTTTAGGTTGTCATAAACAAGGATTTCAAAAGTTATAAAAGCTTTTTCTTCTCCCGTACTGAAATTTACTCGTTATTGAATCACGAACCTATACGAAAATTCCTGCGTTATTAAGGGCTTGTTTTCCGATATAAATTAACAAAATAGACTTACTTATAAAGTCTTATCATAAAGATCCCAAAAAGAAAGTACTTTACTGAAAGACAATTTCTACCTTTTCTGCGTAACTCTTCTGCGTAAAATATTAGTTCATGGTTTTAGTTTATCTAATAACATTAGTGACAGTAGAATGATCTCCAACGATGCAGAAATAATCGCTTATTCTCTATTACTGTAAGGAAATTTAAGTTGTGTATCCATCAAGTAGATAACATCGCGTCTTCGTGATAACTATAATTCACAAACTACGATGTTTTATTTTAAAAGTGTTGATTGATGGTAAGGTATTTCTGTTCTTTTTTAAACAAGTAAATTTAATCTATGAGAAAATAATAGAAACAACAGAATGCAATAATAGTAATTGAAGGCGATTTTCCTTGTGAAAATTCAACATTTTTGAATGTCGAATACGTCGCATCCTGTCGATTTGGGAAATTGAAACTCTAAAACACATAGAAGTGTGTCTAATGAAAGCTGAGAGTGATAATTAATCGTTTTCAGGAACTGGCCACACTGGCTCACACTGCGTTAAATGTCAATTCTTGTTTTTATAACCTCATCACCCAACCGTATTTCTGAATAATTTTGTGTATTTCGTCCTAAATAATGCCTAAAACAATAAGAAGCGGTGTCAGAAAGATTTTATACGGTTTAATTAAAAACTACCAGGACGAGAAAAGTGAACGTGATGCTGTTCTCAATAAAAAAGTGCAATTGTTTACATTGATTTCGGAAATGCTGATAGGTTCTACTGAACTGGTTTTGATACTTACTAGATTTATTTAATATTACATTTTTAACTCAATAAAACTTTTCAGGATTTACATTTATTAGACATGGTCTATCAACATGGCAGTTTTAAATGTTGAGTCTATCGAAATATTATAAATACTTCGATGGTGGATTCGAACATGGGCGCCGGCAGATTTTATTGTCAGGGGGCTATAAATTATAATTATATAAACTTATTTGCATCCTTATAATTATAATAAAAACAAGATAACACGTTCGGACAATTACGTTGCGTTTTTGCATAAAAAAATTGTAATAAAAAAGTGCATCCTCTCGCACTCTCCTCCCGGCGCCCATGGATTATAATTGTAATACATTACAATTATAATTGTCGCAAGTAAAAATTTGGGAGCACCTGCTAAAGAAATGGAAAAACTAATAATAGAATCATTTTCAAGTATTACGCCCAATGACTGGAAAAAATATACAGTATATGTAATTCATGTTGAAAATGAATACAAGAAAAGAGACAATATACTTGAGGATGAACTAAATCAGTTTAGCATTAATTTAAGAGATGATGGTGATAGTGATAATGAAAGTGATGATGACATGGACGATTTTTTACTGGCATTGAATTCCTCGAATCAAACTTCAATTACGATTCGTAATTATTGTATAATATTTCTATATTAAATATATTTTTATTAAAAAACACCTTTATTATTGTTGAAGTAGTCTGGTCCCTAAATCCTATGTTTTCTTCTAAGGAAACCTCGATAGCAGGAAACATAGAATTATATATATCGTCACGACTTGAATCCCCAAGGGCGTGTCAGGAATTAACAGATCATCAGAGGTGATATTAATGCATAGATTTAGGATTAATGCATAGAATTATGAAAACCAAACAACTAGCATACGTAATTAATTAGAGTAATTACAATCAAAATGTTAATGAATACTTTATTATTATTAATTTCCTATGCGTATGCACCCAGTCTTACAATCATAGAAACTTCTCTAGACATTTTTTTGCTTTACAATTTCCTATTATTCTAAAAAGTAAGTATCAAATACGTTTATTCCTAGTAAATCCGGGGATACCCAACCTATATTTTTTAAATTTGCCGCCGTTTTTCACTCTCAGCTTTCATTAGACAGACCTTACCTTGATTCTTAATCTAAGCTACCATCCTCAACCTTTTTATTAGTACGCTTTACGCCTGACAACAAAAACATGAAAAAAACATGTTTTTTACCCTTTTCTCGTCAAATACGGGATAAAATGCAGAACTAATCACATAAGAAGACGTGGTTTATAAAAATGAAGACAGCTTTTTATTAATATAAATTAAAATTTTATTTTGTATATAATTTATTATAATATTTTTGAATTGCCATGTTGGAATAATTCCAAACTCCAATTCAAACTCCAATATTTTAAAAATTACCTATTTTTGTTTTATTGAACTAAAAACATAAACTAGTGAAACTATACATATATCTTTACAATCAGCTCTTTAATACCTACAATTTAATACCCATATTGTATTTTTATAAAATATTTTTTTTATTTATGTTACTTCTTTTTTATTTTTCTTATTTGTGCTCACCTGTTTTTAGAGTTCCGAAGTCAACAACAAGGAACCCTTATAGTTTCGCCAAGTCCGTCTGTCTGTCTGTCTGTCTGTCTGTCCGCGGCTTAGCTTAGAGACTATTAGTACTGGAAAGCTGAAATTTGGCATGGGTATACATATTTATCAGGCCGATAAAGTGGTACAGTAAAATTTTTAAAAATATTTTTTTTAGGATACCTCCCCTACACGTAAAGTGGGGATAATTTTTTTTTCGTTTATCCCCTAGTGTGGGGTGTCGTTGGAGGATAGGTAATTTAAAAAAATATTGGAGGTGTGAGAAGATCATTTTTCGATCCAGGGTTCCGTTTGCGAAATATTAAGCTTAAAAGTGTTAATTTTTGTTAGAGGCAAGTGTCCCCCCCCCTGCCAGCGAAACGGTTGTATTTGGAGACGTGAAAAATATCACAGCAGTAGTATACATAACGAAATTAAAAAGAAAACTATCACAGCTAAGTAAGCTTTACAAGTTAACGAGTACAGATCGCGCCAAACTTTTAGTCCCCTCTAAACACGGGGTGATTCGCATCAGCAGGAACAAAATGTATAGGCCGTTCTTGGGAAGAGCAACTTCCGAGTGGACTAGAAGTTTGGCGCGATCTGTATTATTATAGATAATGGTACTGCTTGCCAAGCCTCGTCCAAACTGCACTCAAGTCCTAATGGCCTTTATATACCTTGTGTAGTCAGTTGCATAAATTACTTAAGCACATTCTCAGAACAATAATTAAATCAATGAGGAAATTGTAATAAGGTATCTTATAATTTTATACCTGCAGGCCTATTGTGTATCTCTAGTTGCTAACTGGATTAGGTGCCTATCATCAAAAACATAAACATACTATCGAATTTCGATTGTCTAAGGATATGTTCGCATTTGAAATGACGTCACAATTCGTAAATAGCTCAATACCTTCTAAAGGCAATTTTGAAAGTTCAGTTTTAATCTATGTTTTTGACGATAGGCACCCTGTCCAGTTGGCAACCTAAGATACAGAATAGGGGGGCTGTTTAATACTTTTATTTCAATTATAGTTTTTATAAGGTTTTGTGTTAAGATGTATTGTGAAAAGGATTTTAAAACGCCCTTTAATTAAACGTAAAGTTAAATAGAACAAAAATATATAAGTTAGTCGCTCATAGACAATGACCTTTACGTCAGTCGTAAATTTCAGCTACCTCTTGTTACGGATCCGCCGCCGCGCCGGCAATCGTCTATTTTCGTTGATGACGTCACTCTACGTGGAGTGAGGTCAAAGAAATGTGCTCTGTCGATGGAGGATCTCCAAAGCCCAAAGGTAGGTATACTTGTGAATGGACATATAGATAGCGGCTATTATTTTGTTTTTTATCACATATTTTGTTTTTAACCGAATTCAAAAAGGAGGCGGTTCTCAATTCGCCCTGAAACAATATGTTATCTAGAAGTCGGCCGATATAGCAACATAAAAACCAATATAAAAGCGCCGACTTCTAGATAACATATTGTTTCAGGAAGAAAGAAGTCAGTAACACTTTTTGCTTCGGTACCATCGGTCTTTATAAAATTATTATTAACTTTTTAGTGAATGACTGCTGTTACTATTGAAGTCGGTTGCTATTTTTTTGTTAAAAGTTCATTTTATGTATCCCATATTTCCAATCAGATTTGGCACAGGTATGTTCTTTTGGGGAGATTAATCAGTGTCAAGATCAATTTTAAAGAACTCTCACGTGTACTTCTGTTTCTAATTTAGGTTTTGTAGTGTATAGTAGAGACCACATCAAGCTATACACTTGCAGTACGACATTAGGCCCTACAGAGAAGAATATAAGATAGGTACAAAGTCAATGTGTCTTACTTGATGCGGTCTCCACTGTACTTAACATAAGAATATTTATTGAAGTAAATAAATATCTACAATAAATACATGAGCTAAGCCACTTAAGGTATAAAGCTGGTCAAGTGCGAGTATGACTAACTAGTTCCCGTAACAAAAATGGTCTAAAACTGACAATTTCAACGGCCCCCCTTTCTCTTGACGTCATGGTAGGGTTGCTAAATAAAGTCTAAAAATAATACAATGCATGACAGAGAACACGGTAGGAACTAATTATATTTTTACCAAACAGAACGACGACGCAAAAAAAAATTATTGCAATTTTCATAACAATTTCATACAAATTTTTGAGACTCGCAAGTGAATCAAATCCTAGAGGGCATTTCCAGTTGACTTACAAACATGAAATTTCGTTTACAAGTAGGTCTTATAGCACACACATAGGACAAAAATTACAAATATTTAATTAATTAAGAAGTTATTAATGACCAACTTATTTAGACCCTTTAGTTACATAGAATGTAATAGATCGTAAGTGTCAAGTTAAGTTGGTATATATGACTGCAAGTGGAATTATTTACAATGTTTTTAGGGTACGGAACCCTTTGTGCGTGATTCCGACTCGCACTTGCCCGTTTTTTTAACCATATAGCATGCAAAAGCGAGAATTATTTCAATTCAAGTTTTAGTTTTCTACAAAACCACGAATTACCTGCAAAATAATGTCATTTTTATATAATTTTCATCAGAAAGGTCATAGCTTAGCTTGGACTGCATCTGTGTCCGTTAAAAATGGTTTTCATTCTCATCATCGATAAGGGGCAGGTAGCCGCCAGCGACCTTGAGTCGGCCTGTGTCGGTACAAATATCGACAGAAAATATATCGAAATAACGTTCATATCAGCGCGCACTGCATTGCGTCGTGCGTTGCTGGGTCTCCGGATAGCGCAAAATAGGAAAAAATATACTTTATACATGGACTCGATGGACGGAATTTTTTTTCCATAAATAGTTTTTTTAAGCAAAATTTTCCTTGTATTTTAGTGCAAGAACGATACGGTGGTTAAAAAGAAATAACCAATTTTACTTAATCTTGGTCTAAAAACTTTGAACGATATTTTCAAGCTGTTTCTTATTACGCGAGAATAATTTTCTTAATTAAGTTGTTTTTTATAGTTTTAATAAGAATTGTGTCGATTCGGTGTATCACGATTTAACTTAATTGACAGGACTAAATTTAATTTAAGCGTTCTTTCTTTTTTTTTGTATCGAACGGACAAAGACGGGACGCTTAAAATAAGGTTAGTCCTGTAACACCGAATCGACACCACTATCTATTTTTTTAAATAATTTTCAAACATATTGTTTAAGAGAAATATAACTTTATCAATAGAGTCATCAATAGAATTATCAGCAGAGGCATCTTAAGGGAAGAGGGTCAGATTTGATGCAATATAAATATTAATTGTCTTATTTGTACGCTAATGCATAAAATCTAATGAAAATTAAAATATCTTTGTCTATCGCCCAACCTATACTTCCTATCCGTCTAAAGATTTCTGGCGATCAAAGTGTTTAACAAAATACAACTTAGTACTCATAAATCTTGTATTTTAAACTCTAAACGTCCCATTTTTACATGGTTTTTCTTTAATAACAAACATTTTTCTTAATTTTAAAATCAACCCCGCGATAGTTCATAAGTAATTGAAAAATGCAGTAGTTTAGTGGGAAGCATAGCAACAAAACGCTACGAGCTAGGATTGGAAATCGCGATATAAAGTTACAGTCTTGTTCTGTGGTCTAGCCAGTATAACATACATGTACAGAGCTTTCTCTACCTCCAGAGATTCGCTAGAATTTCCCTTTCATAATAATGTTTATTTTCTTTTATCAATTCTTGCCCTTTAATTTTTAATAAAATCTAAACAATTATTGCGGAACACACATAAAACATACGCAAATTCACATAAATATAAGAAAAGGTAAAAAAGGTATAAAAATTATACGTATATATTTATTATATAATTAAATGAGACTTGCGGATAATTCATGATTTATATAAAACGGCTCACCTCAATACGTGTCATGATCGGGAAGTAAAGACGTTTCCTGCTGAAACTGGTCGGCTTTCCCGATCATAACACGTATTGAGGTGAGCCGTTTTATATAAATCACGTATATATTTATGTATATGTATGTTATGTGTATTCTGAGACAAATATTTTGATTTTTGAATTTGAAATTACGTTTGATTGCTCATTAGAGGGATGACACGACTTTGCGTCATAAAGCCAAAATACGGTTCTGAAGTTAAACGAGGCTGGGTATTCTCTGTCCCACTCCAGTTAAAGCAAAGTTGTAAAGGCGAAAAGGCCAAAAATAATATAAAATCAAAATAATAATCAATAATCTAATAATAAAAAAAAAGGTTCTGAATACGATTCTGGCACATTTTAATTATAGCCAAAGGTGCTAGAAGACAGCATTCGGACGAAATAACAAATTGAGGTATTTTACGAAGTCACTGTAATACTTTTTTTTCTACCCGCTATTGATTTCTTTCGGTTATTTTCAAAAGTAAAGGCCATATAAAACTGTTGGTTACTTTGACGATAAGTTCAAAAAATGGTTTCATTTAATTATTCAACTTATAAATTAGGAAAAAATCTCAATACATTCTGTGGTTCTAACATAATGTAATGATGATCACCCACTTTCAATGAAGGCGATACTGATAGCCTATCACTTTTCAACAATATTAATATCTTCTGCTTCCGTCGTGGTGGTGGGTGGGTAACGTGATTTATTTTGTTTTCCGTATAATTTTCCTCTAATGAATAACAGTCACATAAAAACATAGCCCCTCAATACAGCGCGCGTTGAGATAAGGCATTATGGGAGTATTTTAAACCATTTGGAATAGAGCACGTATGATTTGTCATTTGCTGTTGAAAAGAAAATAAATCTGTATTTTTTTTTTAATACAGTTGCTCAAAAAGTAGCGTATTGCAGGGACGTATAGCGTTCGGGATGTAGGCTATTACATACTCGAGCTTTTACTTTACCTTTTCCGAACTCGTGCGTTCTCTTTCCCAACAGTCAAAATAATGTCTATTAAAAAGAAAAAACCAACCACGAAGTTTTTACAAAAAAAAAATCATAGAAGTTTTTATGATTCATGCAAATATTTCTAAAAAGAAGGTACTAATTTGTTTCAATATCAGATTTAATGATTCGATTCAATGAGTTAGGTTAGGTTTCATTTCATTTCATCTCATTAAATTTCATTTTCATTTCATATCAATAAAAAAAGTCTACTGAAGACTTGGCTGTATGGGCAAAGTTCCCTTTGCCTACCCAGAATGGGTGAAGAAAACAAAAAAAAACTTTTACGGTTGGCGCCATTTTCCAAAAATTTTCTTTGCGGGTTTAGTTGTTTGTTGCACAAAATGAGAAATTTCGACGATATTTTATTTGAATTAACACCACCGGAACTCAGTATAATTGCACAAAATGCTTCGGAGTACATTTTACCGGAAAAGTCAAAAAGTCGCTACATATCTACATACGAAGAATTTATTGCGTGGAGTATTAGTTAGTTGAGTTTGTTGTGTTTTTATTATTTTATTAAATTGCTTCATTTTTTCGCAACTGTATTAAAAATAGTTGTTCAGTACACGTGCGGAACCGTCATTGCAACTTGTTCCGACTGTCAACCCTCACCTTCGGCTGCGCCTCGGCTCGGGTAGACATTTGTCGGAACTCTTTGCAATGACAGGCTTTCCGCACTCGTAATGAAAAATACTATTTTATCAAGATATTATAATCTGGCCCTCTGTGTTTTTGACACGTACTCGTTCATTAACGTGATTGGCAATTTAAGAACAAATATAGAAAATATAATGAAAATTTTATGATTTATTTCTCTAAACCAGCGGAAATGAGAAACATTTTACGTCCCAGCTATAAAAACGTCTTCTAAAATAAAAAAAATGGAAATGATTGGACATACTTTAGAATAACATGTAGGTGAAACATAAGATCTTCCAATTACCAGGGGCTAAGCCTATTACAACTTTCGTACGTATTGCAATGTTGATTATCTCAGTGTGGCGGGCCTTAAAGTAACATACAAGTATTTTTCATTTTTCAATAATATTAATTCTGCTGGCCTACGCTTTAATTACATTAAAACAGAAAAAAATATACAGTTATTGTTATTTACCCCATATCTTCTTTGCCCCAAACCTTCCCCATACTGTGCTATCACAACAGGCCATTCAGTATAAAACAAAGTAATATTCCGATAGAATATAAAACGCGTCAACAATGTTCATTACTTAAACAAATATTTACTTTTTCAGATCGGTACCGAAATTATATAAAATATTTTTGTTGTTTTAGCACAATTGGTTTAAAATTCTCTACGCAGATAAAATTCAGAGTGATGTTATACTCGAAGATGCTTATTTGTTAGTCTATATTTTAACTAACGTAGCTGTTGAATTGTATTGGTTTTTGTTGAATTCAAATAAATACGGTGACTGGTAATTTATTGATATCTAAAATTCCAGTAAGTGAGCCAGATCGCAATTTATGCGGAAGCCGACGACGACCGTTTCCAAAATACCGCATACAAATATAACTAGTTTACCAAAGATTTTCTAAATAACAAATGAAATCGACGACGGAACTATCGCCCTTGACGTAAGACTCATGATGTCGCAAAATAAAATGTCTCTGATCCAAAAATGTCAGCGGAATAAAAACTTCCGTGTAGTACCGGCGACAGTGACGACGATGGCAACGGGTAACCGGCAACCGGCGACCTTTACTGACGACGATCGCGTAAATCAAAATAAACATGAAATAAACCGTGCCGGGTGCCTTAACCTGAGCTCTACCGCTATTCCCGTAGCCAAGTGTTTGAAAAATGGAAAATGTTTATAGATTTTCCCATTAATACGCGGCCGCCACTGCTAGATTGTTTTCTTGAGCATTGCGCGTAAGTGCACGAGTCTGGCTGAGTTGACGTAATTGCACAGCTTTAATGTTTCTGAACAAAACATTTGAAATTCTGAAATCTGCTGGTTATAAAAGATAATAACGATCGCAGCTAATCGTAAAGTATGAGTTATTAAGATATATAGTTTGTCTCGCTTGTCTCTTGTTATACGTCTTGAAGACATAGATGACTTGTGTTGCCTATGTGAAATTTGCAAGGAACAACGAAAATATTGAATTGACCCACTTTTTCTCTCAAATTACCAACGTCGTAGAGGCGACAAGTGGATCAGCGCAACTTTTCTTGATATTACGAGTAGATATTTCAAATTTCCTCACACGTTCTTACCTCTAAATCAGAATCCAGACCTTCTATGCTTGATGTCTGATCAGGAGCTAGTGAGAACCTCTGGGGTTTCCTGGTCAGGCTGTTGACACCCATAATTTTTTGAGAGCGTCCTTGAGTCGCGCTGTCACTACTCACGATTTCTGGTTCTCGAAACGAAAGCTTTTTTCTTGGCTTTTCACAAATTTCATGGACATGAACATCTGGTCCATTAAGTCTTTCATTGTTAACAGGAATAATAAGCCTAGACTGAACACAAATCTCTTCCGAGGAATCAAAGCGTCTCTGACCTAATGGTTCACCAGGGAAACTGCCACAGTGAAAGTCATCATCTTCTTCATCACCACATGTAAGTCTTTTAGAAGCTCCGACTGATAAAGGCCTAGGTCTTATACCTACATATTTTCCGGGACTGTTTTCATCTTTTCGACTTCTCCTGTTCTTCCTTTGCATATTACTAAATTCTGGTTCAGATCTACTGACTTTTAGACGCTCTTCTTTTTTGTTACTTTTGGTCCTGGACTCCTGCTTCATTGGTTTCTGGCGCTGATGATCTTGTTGCTTAGATTTCAGCAATGTGCCTAACGTACTCTTTGCTTTCAGAAGCACGTCTGTCGGCAAATGTTTAAGAGAATGCTCGGTTCTTTTGTTTCTCATGTTGGGCTCTCTTTGATTTGACATTTCAAGTGAGTTGTTGCTGTTTGGCACATACGTGTGAATGGTTATGGTATGTGTTGTTTGTTGACGCGAGTGTTTCGCGGCCGGCGCGTGAGCATCGGTTCGGATATCGGCGCGCGCGCGGCTAGTGTGCTCGCCACGAAACGACTGGAGCTTACAGAGTCGGTCGAGTATGAAGCTTCCGTGTGCTATCAGCCGGACCACAAATAAACTTCGCACTGTTGACCGGCGCTCTGTCACCGAAACACGTAAACTGTGACGTGTTTTGATTCATTTCAATAACATACTTGGAATATTATTTACGATTTTCGCAAACATGGACCTCAATCAGTTCTAACAATTAACGCATTCTAAGTGTGATACTGCCCCTTAAATGCCGATACCCGACTCGAAAGAAAATGCAAAAGAGCATAATGTAAGAAAGTTTATCACCCAGACCACACCATTCACAAAATAATTACGAACAAAAAGATAATTATAAATTATATTATAATAAAATATTGTAAACTCGCATAATCATAAATCTAAGGATAATGATTAAACTTGCTTGTACTAGTTCATATTTATAGCTTCCAATCCCCCAACTACATAATCGAGAGTATGTAATGCCTGAAAATCGAGCCAAGTTGGATCCTCAGAGAGTTTATTAAGGGTCTGCACAATGCTAAAATTCAGTCCTGCTCTAACGCTCTTGTTTTTAACTGTCTATCCTGCTCTAATCAGATGCCGCACGTGCAAAACTTCAGTTATTTTTAAAACGCAGCTACATTAGGACATTGACTATAATTTCTTAGTGTAATTAAGATGGTTTTTTCTAGTACGTATCTGCGTGTGTTGGTTTCGTTTCAATCGGTTTTGAAATATGGAAACTGAATCGCTTTTTTCGTGAAATTCATACTTTTTTAAAAGTATTATAATTAAAAGAAGATTGAAGATATGTTTATTTATAAAGTGTAATTAATAATATTCTTGAGTCAAAGAAACGCCATATTTAGAAAAAAAAATTACCGTCTACATTGGCGGAACTGAATCCAATGCAAAACCGATGTTTAGCATTGTGGAGCCCCTTAAAGGACAAACTCAGTTCCTTAACTTCATATTTCTATGCTTAACTTCGTCGATAAATTTACAACTATGTAACCAACGGCGTGGATGTAAGTATAACAAAGCGAGGCTTTCCGCCTGTACCCACAACAGTGACCTAACTACCTTCCTTGTACAGTCGCCTGCAGTTCGAACTATAAATTACTTACTATTTGTACTCTTATGACAGCGTAATAAGAAGTCCTTTGGGTAGGGCATAAGGACAGTTGTTTGTGCAGTAAACAGTAAACGCGTAGTACATAGGTACTTACTTGGTGGATGCAGAATTGCACATGCAGGCGGGGCACAAAATCTTTGTTCTGAGACTACGGATAAAAACTTGAATTTTTCAGTTCTGTTACATGCAAGAGGTCTTTATACTAATGTAATTCTGAATCTTAAATCTTATACAAGTCCTACCGTATGCATGGGCTGCACATTAAAATTTCCTAAAATACTATTATTGTTTTTAAATAGTAGTTTATGAAACTGGTGCAACACACCCCTGTTAACACATGAGTGGATTTTTAAAAGTGGCACACGAGTGTTTTTATAGCTAATTATGTTTAGTTTCATGCACTAATTTATCTAAATTAATGTACTAAAATATGAACAAACATATAGAAATAATTTTATTTAAATATTTAACAAACGTATTGTGTGGTGGTACCCTTTGTCCCGTGAGTTGGACTCACACTTGGCCGGTTTTTTTGATTATACATTTCATATAGGTAATTCTGAACGTATTTGAGCATGTTACATTTAAGAGGATGGCATGCAACTTTTTTTATTACCTGTCCAGCACAATAAGTCTAATGGCAAAGACCTTATTTGCTTTTCATAGAGGCGATTATGTGTTTGCTCTTTGGCCTCTTGTTCTTGGACGCGTAATACTAGTGATCACGCAGCGAAACAACAAATTGGTGTGTTTTTAGCTAATACTGAAATATTTTGTAGGAAAAAAAATAGTTATTATGTATTGGTTATTTTATAAAAAAAAATCAAGTTGATCTCTTAACCGCATCTTTGAAACGAACGTTTGAAAACAAAAAAAAAAAGGGTGGAAAACATTTTTTTTTTGACAAAAGATAAATCTTAAAATATTGTTTATATGTGGAATCCCTAGATAAAAGATCGATAAATCAAATATATTTTCTTCAATATGAGGAAAGACCTAGTTTCTTTGAACCCTTGAAAACCTGGTGTTGTTGATATTCTAGCGTCAGGTGTCCCGTTAAGGTGAAACGTCAGTCGCTTAGGGCAAAGTGCATAACTTTACTTTGTTTTTATTGTTTATAAGTTAAAAATCTAAAAACATTTTGGTATGTGGCAATTGACACCAAGAATTCAGTACTAGCGAGGTTTATAATGCACTCTTGCACAATTGGTTTTAATGCACAATTAGTCATTATCTTGTCCAAACAATGTTAAAACAGCATTTTAAGTTGGTTTTAAAAAGATCACAACTAATTGTGTATACAATTTCAAACTCTTGCTCTATAAACTGAACTGTTGGCGTCAATTGCCATAGACCAAAATGCTTTTAAATTTTTCATTTCTTGTAGCAATCTAAAATATGACTAAATCAGCTCATGCAACTTAGATATAACAATATATGCGTTTTTTGTTAGAATATGTATGGTACCTCCGAGAAACTCTTCTTGTATGTGCGAGCTGAAATTTCTCTTGATCGGATTATTTCTTGAAAAGTACCAGCCGTAAAAGTTCAATACCACAATATTCTATTATCTATAATACCATTGAGCGCAATCGATCATCAGTTTCTTCAAGTTTCACTTTCTTTCCTCTTACCTGTAGCTAGCGGATGTGTAATTTTTTTCCTTCTTACTTATTTGCTCAAACCAAAATAATTAATCAAAATAACGTGTCCAAAACGTCACTATACTGATGTGCTATATAACGTGAAATTAATCCAACCGCCCAAATTTATATGGGGGCTCAGTACAATGTGAAGTTTTAGGTGGCTCCAATGTGGTAATAACAGGACACTTGACGTCGATAATTGTATGAATATGTGAGTAAATTTCGATTCTGTTTTGTGACGTGTGAGTGGACACCGTGAGTGTGTGTATAAAATTGGCTTCATCGTATAGGTACAACTTCTAGGTGGTTTCTCACACTTTTTAGTTTAATTATTGCCCTTACCAGCTTATTTCTTTTATTATTCCTTGATATATTTATTTATTATACTTAAACAAAGTGTAAATGGACTGCACTGACTGCCGATATAACAAAGAAGTGGGCAGAAATCAAACGCTATTTTTTTTTTAGAGATTTGCTTATACTTACATAATGGAAATAATCTACCTAGATACAGGGTAGACTGAAAAAGATGTACAAAAATGTTTTTAAATTTAAATTTAATAAAACACTTACATATAACAGATTTAGATTGTTTTTAATTTAATAATTTTAATTGGGGTTCAGCATTTCCTGGGGAACCCTGATTAACGGTACGTGTTGAATATTTATGGGCATCGCGAACGAGTGCTTGCAGACAGTTATGGATTATAAAAGTCTCGCAGTCGGTGAGGGTAGAGATTTATATCGTATGTATAAATGCGCGGAGGGGCACACATCATCGACTGACGGACAGATCTTTGTACCAACCGATGGCTTGATTTAGAGCAAGACAATAAATATAAACTTTTACCGCGGCCATAGACAACTAATCAGATTTGGAGCACAGTTTACGAGCCTTGTAACAGTGCCTGTTCATAAAATTTAAACGAGGACTTTGATTGAAATGCCCAATTAAATGAAAAAACAGTTTATATCTGTCTCAAGTTTGATCTTTTATATTATTAATTTATTACTTATATGTCAACAAATCAAATTCGGTTATGGTCCAATACTACATTACTTTATCTAATAAATTTAAATTATTATAATAACTAAAATTAAATAAGTAAATCTAAAAATATATCCAATATCTACAAAATAAAATACTATGAATAAAAAATATATAAATTAATAACTCGGTCCTCGGTCGGCCTTCAGGTAGGCGACGGGGACTGACTGTTAGAACTGGCGACGTTAACTCTTTGGATAGTCCGAATGATCCTCTGGCCGAGCTATCCCTCTGGTCACCTGAGACATCCACCAGGCGCGACGAAAGTTCTTTAAACAGTCGCGCATCCGTACCCCACGGACCCAGAGTCTCTACCCCACACGGCACAAATAAATTCAAATTCAAATGTTTATTTCAAACTAAGTGTACATCAAGATATAGAACCTGTCAAGTGCGGCATATTTGCGCCGTTTGTTGCTTTCGACAATGTCCGCCGCCGCAAAGATAGCTCTGCAGCTTTGTTGAACATATTGGGAAGCCACAAGCATGTCCACGCAAGTGGCGTCCCCTTTCCATCGTTTGGGCCCCTTTCCATCATCATTTAAAGATCATCGGTTCGTTGATGGTGGTAAGGTCCTTCAGATACATGTCATTCCAGGCACCATGGCAGGCACCTCTTTGACACGTTGGATTATGATTTATTTCCAAAATGTTTGGACTTCTTGGGAGGAGCTGATGGTCGCGGTGGTCGTAGAATTTGGAGACGCTTTTCTGACATTTGCCTTGTGTCATTTTGCTACATTAATATTTAGTCCATTATTATTATTATATGTACAGAAATATATTTTTGTATTTTATCTACAAAATTATTACACGAGAATAAATTTAAGCAAAAAAATAAAAATACCTGTACAATGTTTGTGTTTTACAGAGGAGGATTAAGGAAATCACACTATAAGAATTAGTAGAATATAAATAAGAAATAGGTAGGTGCTATTGTCGTTGCGTAAAGTACAAAGCATAAAGTACAACGCGTACAGCACAACGCGTAAAGTACAAAGCGAGAAGTACCTATATAGATGACTGCGCCCAAAACTTAATTAAATTTTGTTTCCGTCATACGTTATTATCATAATTGGGACCATTATTATACCTCTCTTTTGTAAATAAAGTTCGCATTAACTAACGAACCATTCCTAAATACTCGTACACAAACGTTTAATAATACTGAATACATTTCCATTATTTTGGTGAACAAACTGAACATTTGATTGACATAAAATTATTGATTGATTGACGGTATTGACTGATTGATTGTATTCGCCTAAAATAACAGAAAAACAGCGGTAGAGCCGTTATTCTTGTCAAAAAGTAAGAAATAATGCAATAAATAAGATATCTTTGAACATTTTTAGGATTCCCTACCTGAAGGGGACCCTACGGTACCCTATTCCTAAGCCTCTGCTGTCTACCCGTCCGTCCGTCCGTCAGTCACAGGGGTCTACAGCTTCAGCCATTATCAGTAGCCAGATGAAATTTTCAGAGATTGCGTGTGGCATCTTTCACGGCAAATAATTTTTAAAAAGAAATTTGAACACAAGGGCATTCAAACCGCATTTAAAAAATCTTCGAAAATGTCCCCCCCCCCCCCCCCCTTTATATCCGAAACGAAAAAAATGTGAAGAATACCATAGTAATAGGAGATTATGTAAACCATACAGAAAAAAATTAGTAGTTAAGATATTAGGGTTCTGTACTCAGTGGGAGCCGCGAATTGTTAGCTAGGCGCTACCATTTTAGCGGCTTGTTTTTGTCGCCTCAATGATGCTATTATAGCATCTATACTTCACCAACCTATACACATTGTTGTAATTTACCATGAAGTTCTTAGGGTGCCGTACCCGTATTGTGTGGTGGTACGGAACCCTTTGTGCGCAAATCCGACTCGGACTTGCCCAAGTTTTCATCTTTCCTTTCCATATTATGCACCCCTCCCGCCACCCAAGTTTACCTACAGTAGCGGCCAGAGTTATATATCTGCTAAGATCCTGACACACCTCTTGCGCTTCTTCCATATCTATCAATAAAAGAAAGAAGAAGTAAAAGAAGCTAAGCTCTTCTGTTCAGAGTGCTTTCACTTCTTTATTATGTTTCTAATTTAGTCGGTAAAATGTCCTTCTAGAGCGACCGACCTTCCACTTGCGCACTACAGATACATCATAGTTCGATGGCGTACTATAATAATAGGCATTGATTAAATTATGTTAAGGTGTGTTAATTCAAAAACCATTTCGAGATTTAGGTTTGATAAGCCGTATTTTCGAACTTTTGGTCTATAAAACCTTATTATGATGAATATTTTCACGAAAATGCTGCAACTTCCATTTGCCCTCGTGTGATGTCACGTGAGTAATGGCTGTTTAGAAATGTGTCCTTTGCTATCAAGGTACCGTTCCGAAACACCTTAGGTTGTCCGATGAAGTAGAAGATATTACTATCTGTCAGATAAAAGTAGCTCAATGCTGGTTCCAAAACCACACATGAGATCGTTTTGGAACGATCAAACCCGAGCAACTTTTTCTACTGACACGACCAATATTTTACTCTGCGAAAATCGCCGGGAATATATTGCTTCTGTCAAAAGCATGATTCTTGACGTATGATTTTTATACGTTTACATGGTATCAAAAATTACAAAACATGAACTGAAGAGTGTTAAACGTTTGAACACATCTCAATCCACAGATGAGAACTATTCCTATTTTCTCGCCTAGAACGACATTTTTATTTTAATTTGTTTTTTGTTATTTCCTACAAGTTGAGCAAGCTTTCTCTATAATTATAAAATCTGTAGGTAAAATCTCAATTCAATTCAAAACCTTTTTATCTGGCTTCTTTAAACGTGTCTCCGAATATTAGTTCTGCCATAACTTGTTTTAAGCGAAAAATAAAAAATATCGTAGATAAAATCTCATCCATCATTTAAACATTTTCGTCTTCCCGCCAAACTTTTCTTTTGACATATTACTCTATGTCCGTTCCAAATCTCACCAAAGTTAGTCCGAAGACTGTTCCATTATGACCGGTTCCAAAACGTATTGCTCATCCGACTAGAATTGCTCGATGATAGGGGTTTGGTTTCGGAACGCTACCCAAGATAAATTTATGATAATTTTCTTCAGACTAATTTGACAGCCAGATGACAGATGAGTAGAGAGACAGAGACATACCACTTTTTTATAAGCAATCACAATCACAATCAGTATAATGTCTAAAATTCTCAAGTGACAAGGTCATCGGACAATTCTTTAAAAAATCATAAAAAATAATGGTTAGTTTATATACCAAAATAATAAAAACCATGTCCTAAAATGACATCAATTCTCGGAAAAAAATTAAACACAAAATCTTTTAAAAATTAATCCATGGCAATTCTTTCGTTATTGTTTTTTCATCCATCCTCTCAACTGAAGCATTGGTTTTTTGTTCTCAATATACACAATATGTAAACAACTACAAGGGAAGGGAATGCTCAGAGTTTTTGCAAGTACGTGTTGCATTAGAAATCCAAGAATAGTATTAAGTTGTCTTTGGGTTACTGTGAAATAATGTTGGTATTTATATACTCGTAGGTACAGAATTACCGTATTTAATTTTAGGTGTATTGCACTGTACTTGTATCTCATAAGATTTACCCTTCCCTGTAAGTATCTCATTCATTCCCTAAGCACACGTAAGCTGAGTGTGTGCGGATAGGCCATTATGATTTATTTGCAGCCAGCGATGTCAGGGGAGAGCTGAGGGGGTTGGCGGGGGGAGCTGTTCAAAAACAACACACGTGTGGATGGCACGAACTCTTCTTCGTGAAGGCTTTTTCTCTGACGCGCTCACACTTTTCGCACGAGAGGTTCATGAAAATAAAACGAAATTTATGTTATTTATGTTACTGAATAAAGTGAATAAACCTGAAGGTTATTGATTTGATTCTCTGTAATGCTCTATCAGCTGAGTGGCACTTGACTCGGAAAACGTCAAAGCAGGGGAAGGGTAATATTTTGAACTTTTCGGGGGGATTTGGTAATTTTTCAATTTTAGATTTGCCGTGTAAATATACAACTATACGTACAAACCTGTATAATGCGTTAGCAGTAAAGAGGGAAGAATATCATTAACAAAAACTCGTTTAAAAGTTAAATAAAATTCGAGCCCCTAAAGTCAACAAAACTCCATTTTATTAGCTGTCTCAGAAACGTTGAAATCTTTTACTGTTTTAAAACTTTGACCGTAAACTTTGACGTTTTACTACCGTTCTCAGAGTTTTTTATTTTGTAGGCTATCTGTTTGTGTAAGTAGCTTTTTGTGCCAAAGTTTTAATGAAATAACGCTATTTCTCATTATAAATTTATATGGGTCGAGTGTAACGTACGAGTGGTGTTTGGGGACGGTTCTGTTTAAGGGTCCGTATAAAGTCAGATGCACAACTTCAAATGACCATTTCACATTGTGTAGCTTGGTCAATCGGTTTAATAAAAACAATATAGATAGTAGACTATAAGGCTGATCTAAACATTTTAGAAAACACGCAAAAGCTTTAAGTTCGCTCTACAGAAAAACATTACGAAGTTACCGCTAAATTTCATGTTTTTCGAATGTAAAAGCTTAAATTATAGAGCCTTGAAATTTGTATTAAAAATAAACCAAATACACTAATTTTTAAATCTCTTATTTGTTTTTCATTTAGTTTATATCATACGTATATATGTTAATATATTCCTTTAAAAAACACTTTATTATAATTCATCTGCATATATAATAAAGAATTAAATAAAGAATTTATTTATTTATATAAAATTCGAAGTCCTGACTGACTGACTGATATATCAACGTACAGCCTAAACCGCTGGTTCTATAGACTTGAAATTTTGCATATAGATACCTTATATAGTGTAGGCATCCACTAAGAAATAGTTTGTCAAAATTCATTCCCTAAGGGGGTGAAACGGGTGTCCAAAGTCTGTATGGGGAAACAAGATTAGTTAGACTATTTTATTCGAGACTTCACAGGAGTACTCCTATCTATAAATAAGTAAATATGTGTTTCAGGTTTTTTCAGAATTAAACCCCTAAAAAGGGGAAATGGGGTGACAAATTCTGAAAATAAACATGGGTATCGTTTTGTATGGTTTATCGGGTCGTTTATTAAGAAAACAACAACGATTTTAAAAATCCAACGTTGTGGACGTAAAAAAGGCTTTTCCAGAATTCAACCCCTAAAGGGGGGTATAGTTTATCGGGTCGCTGATTACGAACACAACAACAATTTCTAAATCCAATGTAGTGGATGTGAAATACCATCATCCCCTGTTGGGGTGCGATGGGGTTGAAATGTTGAAATGTGTAAATATCAATATGGGTGTCGTTTTTATGGTTTTTTGGGACGTTATAAGTTATATCTTAACACCTCCGTGCAAAGCCCACGGACATGCATTTACGTTCCACGCCACTTGAATGCCGTGCCTCTAACACAGTTCTGTTCCAGAGATCTGACGACAATCAGGCTCGAAGTTCAGGCCTGGGGGGGAGACAGGGCAACCGTGGTGACGAGGAGGTGCCCACTAGGGAGCTAGTAGACCTGATACAGCACTGCGAGCAAAGTGGCCTGGACTTGATCGTGTCAGCAGACTCTAACTGTCACCACCCCATCTGGGGCAGCGAGACTCCCAACAAGAGAGGTGAGGACCTAGTATCTTATCTTTTCTCGACTAATCTTACGGTCCTTAATAAGGGCTCTAAACCAACTTTTGTTACCTCCAGATTTCAAACAATAGTAGACATCACCCTAGCCACGGAGACGGCCGCAAAGCTAGTTACCGAATGGCATGTGTCTGAGGAGCCCTCTTTCTCGGACCACAGGCGAATCTGCTACAAACTAGGTGTCCACGCAGAAAGACCCCTACCTAGACGTAACCCGAGAAAAACGAACATCGCAAGGTACAAGGGTCTTCTGAAAGAAGAACTGCGGAAGATGAACTTTCAGGATATGAGGACATCACGCTGCCCTAGTGCTTGAATATGGTATAGACCATTTAGCAAATTTTACAGGAGACGTTTTTTTTTGTTTACTCGGGTATTAGAAGAATTTTAGCATACCTAACGATGTTTTAGGGAAGGTGTTATGTACTTTATTATGAAAATATTACTTAATAATAAAATATTTAAGCCTAACACTGCTTATTTTCAGTTTTAAAGTGGATATACAATAAAATGAGTCAACCGAAATTGTCTTATTGGATATACGATACAGTGACGTGGATGTACGGTAGTATAACCAATTTTCAGGTCCATGCTTGTTTATTGTATAGACTTTTTGCATGTACAGCATGTTCAGTTTTATTTATTTTTTATTATTATTGCTGTATTAAATTATAGGGTTGCAGATTTGGAACCCTTAGGGATCCTAAAAAAAATGGAAACCCTTTTATCAAAACCTTGTATAAGTAAAACACTGCTAGACTAGACTGCTAATAGTAAAATATAGTAGATTTTGATGTAAAGTACGGCTTTTCCAATATTTAGGAAATCTGTATACCTTTTTTTTAGAGATTTCTACAAATCTTGTAGAAAGTACACTTTACTGAAAATAGACTGAAATTTTGCATTCATATATTTCTAGACCTGGAATAGGACATAGGCTACTTTTTATTCTAAAAAATATATGTAGTTTCCGTGGAATAGCAAAGAAACGATATCCACGTGAGCGAAGCCGTGGGCAAAAGCTAGTTAGTTAGAAAAGGTTACGTTTACAAAAAAAAAACGAACAATAAGATTTAAAAAGAAATTATATTATTTAAAGAATTATTCCAAAAAAAAAAGGATTTATTTAGGCTTTCAACCTAAAAACTGTTTTTAGAGCTTCTAGAATGGATTTGATAAATCTGTTTTATTTAACACTTTCTAATACTTTGAATGTTTATAAAAACAATATTTTAATACAAGCCACTTTTTTGGTTTTTTTACATTTTTGTGAACCTGATCCTTATAAACAAAACACATATTCGGATTCCTATGAAAAAAAAATTGTTTCAAACAAAACAAAGAAATATTCAAGGAACTATTACATAACTATCTTATTAAAATTGTTATTAAAATCATGCACCAAGATAGCCAACCCTTGGTCAACGGACGTGCCCAAAACACGAAATTTGATAAATCACTAATTTTGCTAAGTGGGCTAAATGGGCAAAATAAGAACTTGTCTCATGTACTAAGTTTAGCTAAAAGAAACCATGTATTTATGTAACTGTTATACATTTAATCTTGTACCGTACTCAGGCAAACTGAATAAAGTCAAGAACAAAATTGAACCAACCTGTATCAATTATATAGAAAACGCTTACACGGAGTAAAATCAAAAGAATATCAATAAAGCGGCAACGTTCCTTTCTAAACTCATCTCAAAATGTGTGTGGTCCTTTTTTTTCTTCGTAACAGACATATTTGCCACGAAAACTACAACGTAGCTGTTTCTATCGATTATTTTAGCTAAAAAATTGCTACTCCATTCGTATCACAACAAACAATAAGCAAACAAAATGGCGTCATGTGGCTGTGACGTCACGAGAATGCTTGTTGCTGATTGGTTGGCAGATGGATATACCATGCAGAAGCATGAAGTTTTAGATTTGGATGCGTTCACTTCGAGCAAAAATGGATATACCATATACAAGATCTGAAGGAATTTTTCTATTTGGATATACAATATTTTATTTTTGCTAATATCATGGGTTATGGTAACCATAAAGCAAATTTTGTGACATTATATGGTGCGTTATAAGTAAATACACAGTTTTACTTGAAAAAACCAATTTCTCAAAAATGGTCTATACCATACACAAGTATTGGGGCAGCGATCAGCTAGCAACATTGAAGCCAATGTTAAAATACTAACAAAAAGCATTAACACATGTTACCAAAAGGCCTGCCCACTAGTGACGCAATCTTCCGAAAATTCGAAATGTCACTGGTGGGGACCTGAACTCGAACGGCTCCGGCATAAGTCCAGGCGCTTATTCAACAGAGCCATGAACACCAGAAACGAGGCAGATTGGGACGAGTACAGACAAGCCCAATCATTCTATAAAAAGCGTATCAGGATTAGGAGATGCGAATCCTGGCGCCGTTTCTGTGAGAACATCGAATCAAACAACGAAGCTGCCAGGGTACGCAAGGTCCTATCGAAAGACCAAGATCGCAACCTAGGCTCGCTTAAGAAACAAGACAACACCTATACTAACACAGACAACGAGACCTGTGAAGTACTACTTCAGACGCACTTCCCAGGTTGCAGCATCTCAGACGAATGCAACTGGGAGGAAACAACAAGTAGAATACCAAATGAGCAGGACTGGAAAACAGCCGGGACCGTGGTCGATATTGACAAGACCACCTGGGCCGTCAACAGCTTCCTTCCTTTTAAATCGGCAGGGCTGGATGGCATATTCCCCGCTCTCTTAAGATGGAGAATTGAGTACCTAGCAGAGCCGCTGGCAGACATCCTGGAAGCATGTCTTGCACACAGCTACATACCGTACGACTGGAGGGAAGTCAAAGTCAATTTCTTGCCCAAACCAGGTAGAAGTGACTACACTGAAGCAAAAGCCTTCAGACCCATCAGTCTTACATCCTTTCTTCTTAAGACCCTCGAAAGGCTATGCGACAGGCATATCAGAGATGGAGCTCTAAAGAAGAAAACGTTACACCCGAACCAACACGCCTACAGTTCGGGTAAATCAACGGAGTCGGCTCTGCATAACGTAGTGAAAAGAATCGAGAGCGCTCTAAACACAAAAGAATCAACGCTAGGCGCCTTTATCGATATCGAGGGTGCCTTTGACAAAACTAGATTCACAAACATCAACCATGCCCTTCTCAAGTATGATGTCGAACCAACACTACGCGGGTGGATAGACAACATGCTTAAGCTGAGAGCTGTGCAACTAAGTGTGAATGGCACTACCAGAGCTGTGGTTGCTAAAGGCTGCCCACAAGGAGGCGTCCTATCACCGCTGCTCTGGAACATCGTGGCAGACGATCTAATCCGACGCCTCAACGAGAGGTGCTATCACACGATAGGCTATGCCGACGACCTTGCTATTCTCATCAATGGGAAATTCGAAGGAACACTCTGCGAGTTAATGCAGAGTGCTTTCAAAGTCGTTGAAAAATGGTGCGAAGAGTACCAACTAACAGTGAACCCGAAAAAAACCGAGTTAGTCCTGTTCACCAATAAGAGAAAACTGGCGAACATGAGACTACCGAAACTTTTCGGCACTGAACTAACCATATCAACTGAAGTCAAATACCTAGGAATGATACTTGACAACAAGTTGAATTGGACAAAACACATGAACAACAAACTGAAAAAGGGAACCATAGCACTATGGCAGTGCAAACGCATGATGGGCAAAAAATGGGGACTACGCCCAAACATAATGCTATGGCTATACAAAGCAGTGATAAGACCAATGGTCTCGTACGGTGCCGTCGTCTGGTGGCCTAGGACGGACGCCGGCTATGTACAGAAAGAACTGGAAAAATTTCAAAGGCATGCTTGCATGCTTACCACAAGCTGCATGCGAACCACGGCATCCGCGGCCCTTGAGACCATCTTGGACGTCCCACCGCTACACCTGTTTATACAACAGGAGGCGGCGGTTGCAGCGTTCAGACTCAGGGCGGCTGGACAGTGGAAAAGCGATGACAGGGCACCACACACGCGCATTCTTGAGTTGGCCGTGTCCCACCAACCCATGATGGACGCACCGTGTGACAGAATACCTAAAAAGCATGTCTTTAATAGACAGTACAACGTCCAACTATTTGAGGAAACAGCAGATCACTCTAATATCCATGAGGTAAGGATATATACGGATGGATCCAAAACAAAGGTGGGTACCGGGGCCGGAGCGTACTCAGCTGAACTTAACATTCATAGGTCAGCAGCCTTGGGTAAGCACAACACGATTTTCCAAGCGGAATGCGTAGGAATTATCCTGGCCACAAGCGCGGTGCTCAGAAGGGAAGTTAAAGGCCTCAACATTCGTATACTTTCTGACAGCACGGCGGTACTACGAGCCCTAAGCAAGACTATTGTTAACTCTGGGCTAATACTACAGTGTCTAAATCAACTGGAAGAGGTAAGTCGACACAATAAAGTCACCCTCCAGTGGATAAAAGGACACAGCGGATCGCTGGGCAATGACGCGGCAGATGAACTGGCAAAGGAAGGTGCAAAAATGGAACCGGTAGGTGCTGAGCCACTGGTTCCCTTGCCCTTTAACCAGATACGAACCTGGCTGCGTGAGAGAACCAGCTCTCAACATGCTGAGCGATGGGCAAGTATGGCAACTTGTAGACAGACGAAAGCGGTTCTACCAACCGTGGACCGTCGCCTGACAAAGAAACTACTTCGTCTCAATAGGCTGAACCTTCGCATGATGGTAGGGCTAATTACGGGACATTGTAACCTCAACAGACATTTCTATAATATAGGTCTGACGGACAGTCCTCTATGCAGAGCTTGTATGGAGACCGAAGAAACGCCGACCCACGTGACGATAGACTGCGTAGGCGTCAGCACACAACGGGCTAAGATCCTCGGTGAACCGGGGACGCTTCGCCAATCCTGTGGCGACCTAGGCCGCCTCTTGGGATTCTGGCGAGAGCTGGGCTGGCTGGAATAGCCGGCTCCACACTTTCCACGCACAAAGGTCCAAGTAAGAGACTAGGTGCGGAAACCGAGCCCACCAAGAAGAAGAAGAAGAAGAAGGTACTCTAAGAAAAAGGCTCGGCGAGACGAAGGGAAAAAAAGTCGATAAAAGAATTTCCAAAATTTTGATCGGCCATATCTCCCGAACAGCTAATTGTAAGGAGTTTGGGTATCAACTATCGTGATCGGTCAACTGGGGCTACATGACCAAAAAAAATTTGAATTTGTCAGGTTTTGACAGTTTTTTTACAGGTCCAAAAAAGTATTCCGATTTGCATGAAACTCTTAAAATATTTTTACCCATAATGGTGGAAATTTGGAAACAATAAAAATAAAAAATATTACAATTATTTTTATTGTTTCCAAATTTCCACCATTATGGGTAAAAATATTTTAATATGACATCCCCATCACTTAAACTTTTACTAATCCAACTGTTTACACAACGTTGACCAATGAGACATAATCCGTAATATATTGTATAGAATTCCAGCACAACGTTTGACTCAACTTAGTTCCATCGTTTACCGACCATTTTTGATTTGAAATTCCCCTTCTGTCTGTTTGTTGTTTCATTTATTGCACGTCATTTTAGACATGATTGTAGTTTATGTGATTTATTTGTTAGTTAGGATGTGTAAAAAGCCCTAGAAAATGCTTTACAGCGAAACCGGTCGGGCATAATAAAGTTGTACGTAATATGTGGATAAGTACAAGTGTTTTTTAAAACAAAGTAGAATAGATCTTTATTATATTTTAGTAGCTTCAAAATAAAAGGAATTTATTATGATCGCAAAGGAGACGGTCAGTACCCCATAAGCAAAATGCCTTAAGAGAGTACACAGATATATTGTGGCCAATGAAAAAGAACAAATTCAAAATAACACGGTTCGACTATCCATTTAAAACGGACACCAGCTTTTAATAACTTTTTATGCTAAATCGTTTTTATTTTGAGGTTATTTTCATATGGCATTGCGAAAATAAACTTAAGCGCTTTTGAAACGTTCATAGTTGTAACAATGTTTCACGATGATTCTGATATATTAAAAAAGGTCATGCTCGAATGTCAGTCGTAATGTAATCTCTATCAAAATCCAGAAGAAAAGCATGAATCGTGAAATAAAAAGCTGGGACTGCCGATTGCGTCACGCATGACTCTTATCAAAGCACGCTGGAAGCGTAGTTTGTGGACTACTTGGTAGATGGCGCGCGCTTTCGTTTCGTTCGGTGTTCGCTCTCATGACCGGCTGCGACATTAAGTACTTATTTATTTTAATATCTGTGTCCGTGTTATTATAAAATTGAAACTAGCTACGAATAAATCTAACAAAAATTATAGTATACATTTATTTCATGTACGCGGTTAAGGCCGATTCTGACCGTCTCCTTTAGCATGTGATTGTCCCAATGATGTTACAATTGCACAAAATACTATTGGGTTCTATTTAACCGAACATCTAATAAATAGGATTCTTGTCTATTGTATCTCACTCAAATTATTATAAATGGCTATGTTGAACTAACTGAATATATATTTTTACTTTTGTCCGTACCTGGTTTGCTTCTTGTTTTTTTACAGCGTTATTATTTTCAGCCAAGAAAAGTACTCATCCCAAAAGCTTAGATTTTATTGATCGAGCATGTAGGTAAATGCTACATCAGCTACGTACATACCAAAGTTGTTAGGTACGTGTTTCTTTACGCTGTCTTTTACATATTATTACAAATACTTGCACTAAATAAAAGTAGGTAGCTTACGTATATACTTATTTTACTACATGGAATCAAAAAAAAAATCAAATCAAATCAAAATCAAAATTTAGTTCCTTACAAGCTTATAATTACAATTTCTGGATCTCTCCTTTTAAGTTTTACAAAAACTTGTATTAGAGGCCCCTCTCTTTTATGTATATTAAATTTTTATAAGGTAATTTTTGTATTTATATGAGATACATATTTTTTTCTTATTATCTATTAACTTAATAACCATTTACTAAAAAATATATTAAAGTGTTTAGAAGGGTGTGTCTGAGTGTGTATCTGTGTAGTGTCAGTATTTGATTGTGGGTGTGATGTTATTATAATGTTATGATTTTATTATCTTGGCAATAATAAATAAAATGCCTAATTATACGATAATTTTAATGTATATATATATATATATAATATATTTATTTTATATTTTAAAAGGCTTAAAAAATTCTTCAGTATCTTCGTAGTTCAGTGATTTTAGCCATGTAATAACGTTTGTTTTGCATTCATTGTAAGTCATACCATAATATTATATTTTTAGTATTCTGTTTACTTTGTTGTGGATTGAAATTGAGTTCTCACAATATTGAATGGAAGCAAAAGTTGTATTAGATGTATTTGATTTTATTACAGGGTAGGGTTTACGCTTGTTAAAAGATTTTGTGTTTACAGGTAATTTTTTATGGATCTTTAAGATACACTGGAGAATATATAATTGTCTGACGGTGAGAACATTCAATTCATTATTTATATAACTCATTGGTACTAAACCGTTTTTTTTTTGCGTAACGCTACTTTACAAACCGTTCAAATGAAAATTCTAATAAATTTAGTTTTATAAATGCTGCCCCAAACTGGTATGCAATATAATATTATTGACTGTACAAGAGTTTTGTGTATGTATATAATGAGATCCTTATTGGATAAGTCGAGAAGGTATTTTAAGAGCCAAATTAGTTTTCTTGCTCTATTTGTTACTAGTTCCAGCTGAGGGTATCACGATAGGTTCTTATCAATAATGATTCCGAGATACTTTGTGGACTTTACCTGGTTGATTGTAGGGCAATTGCAACTGTCGGAGTAACATGTGTGAGCTGTTATAGTTAAATTTTCATCTCGTTGCGTATGGTCGCGAATTGAAAAAGCAATGTAGTTTGTTTTACTAGTGTTAAGAGAAAGTGAATGTAATTTTAACAGTTTTATTACTTTAGTAAGTCCATTTTTGAATACGTCCGACCAGTTATTGTCATGGAAAAGCAAGGCTGTATCATCCACATACGAGAACACACGTTTATTAATTTTAAAACATGGTGGGGCCAAGGACACTTCCTTGCGGAACACCATTATCAGAAGTGTAGACATCGTTACTAAAAGTTTTATCATCAATTTTCACTCTTTGTGTACGACCGTGTAAAAAGTCACTGAGTAACATTAAGAACGTTCCTCTTATACCCATTTTCTCCAATTTCCTCTTGAGAGTGGAAACAGAGACGGTATCAAATGCTTTTTTGAGGTCCAGGAAAATACACAAGGTCTTTTTCTAATTATCTAAATGTTTATTTATATCCTTTGTTATGTCCAAGATAGCATATTCTGTACTTATGCCTTGACGAAACCCGTACTGAGAATCTGATAGGAGATTATAAGTGTCAAGAAATTTAATAAGCCGATTATTTTTTATTTTTTCAATTATTTTTGAAATCACAGGCAGTACTGAAATATGCCTGTAATTGTTGATATCGTCTCTATCTCAACTCTTAAAGACTGGATGTATAACCAAACGCTTAAGAACTGTTGGAAATACTCCCTGTTGAAATGATAAAATACTTAATCGAGTAATTATTGGAACGAGTTCCGTTTTGGCAATTTTTAGGAATTTTGTTGGAATTCAATTCCAAACTCAGTTTTAAGGTTATTTATAATTGCCTCTACTTCATTGAGTTCCGGTTCTAGTATACCAATGGAGTTAATTTGAGAAGGGACAGAATTAAAGAACTTATCTTTATTTAATAAATTTGGTTCATTTTCAGTTTCCTCGGCTAATGACTTACCTATAATATTGAAATAATTATTTACATGGTCAGCAGATTCAGTAGGAGTACTTTTTAGATTGACAAGTTCTATGTTAGTATTTTTTGTCTATTTTGATGAGTAATATTTTTAATACATTTCCATAAAGATTTAGTGTTTGCTTTAGATTTTTCTAAGCGATCTCTTTCATATTGGTTTTTTAAATTTTTTATATGTTTGTTACAAAAATTACGATATCTGCGATATGTAATCCTAAGGACTTCGTTGGTATCATCTTTTCGTAATTTCTTCTGTAAATTATTCCTATTTTCATACACTTTATAATTCCAGAAGTCATCCAGGGTTTAATGATTCTTTTGTTGTTAGGTAATTTAATAGTTTTTGTATTTTCTTCTAAACATTCTGTGATTGTATTTATTACTTAGTTTGTCCGCTAACTCGTTAGCATCTTGTATATTAACATTATATCATTGCAGTATAGAAACGCAGAAAGAAAAGTAAATCTGGATGTCAGGAGCTCTGAACCGGGAATCGAACCCGGGACCTCTCGCTCTAACTTCTGAGCTATCCAGGTCTCAACGCAACTCGTGAATTTACCGATGTGCTTTCCCATACTGCAATGTTATTTATAGATACCCACTTTATAGAGAGCCACTTGGCGCCTAGAGGACGCTAGTGTATACAAAGCTAGTCAAAGACTATTATGCCCTACCTGTTACAGTATCGGGTAGTGAAGAATACACATTTTTCTTATCGAAACTATGACAGAAATAAATTTCTATGTTTGAACACTTGGCGATTTATCCATCGCAAGGAGATATAAATTAACATTATATAATTGCAGTATAGAAACGCAGAAAGAAAAGTAAATCTGGATGTGAGGAGCTCTGAACCGGGATTCGAACCCGGGACCTCTCGCAGGTCAACAGAAACGTGGATGGAGAAATTCGTCTCGATAAAAATACTTATTGAAATGAGGTCTTTTTCGACACCATTTCTCTTGGTTTGACAATTTAGAATAACATAGGGACTGCAATTATATTTTATTAGATGTATTTTAACAGTACCTGGTTAAACAAAACTTTGATAGCAACTTGAGTACATTTAATATTAATAAAAAAACCTTCTTTTGGCTACTTTTCCTCGAATCCGTCCCTCTCTCACTGAGGGTTTTTTCACATATGGAGTAAAAGGGAAGCTAAAACATTTACATATCGCCTTAAGTATAAGGACTTGATTTTGGCACAAAAATAGTAAGTATTCATTAACATTATATCATTGCAAAATAAAAGTAAATCTGAATGTGAGGAGCTCTGAACCGGGAATCGAACCCGGGACCTCTCGCTTGCCGGGCGATTGCTCTAACCAAGGTCCCGGGTTCGATTCCCGGTTCAGAGCTCCTCACATCCAGATTTACTTTTATTTCTGCGTTTCTATACTGCAATGATATAATGTTAATTTATATCTCCTTGCGATGGATAAATCGCCAAGTGTTCAAACATAGAAATTTATTTCTGTCATAGTTTCAGTAAGTATTCACTTGACAACAAATCGCGGTTGAAACGAAAATTGAAAAATTTGAAAATTTTTCAAATATTTCCAATACAAAAGAGAGAAAAATAAACAATAATATCCTAAAATACAATATGGGTCTCAAATTGTAGATATTAAAAATCGAATTGTAAAAATATACACCTTAACTATATTTACTGGCACTGATTTCGAGAAATCTTTGAAAAATCACAAAAGTATGTATCCTCCCCTTGTCTCCAAAACTGGTAAACCAAAAAATATGAAAAAAAAACATGATAACACGAAAAATAAAGCGGTTGAGAAATTCACGAAAAAAATTACAAAATTAAATTTATCATCCACAATACGGAACCCTAGGTACGAGAGTCTGACTCGAACTTGGCCGGTTTTTCATTTTTTATAAGCAATCACACAATCATAAAAAAATATGGTTAATGTATATACCAAAATAATGAAAACTATGGCCTAAAAAGGCGTATAATCTCTAAAAAAAAAAAACTTTTAGGAATTAGGCTAAGGGAATGGAATTACGAGCGTAGCGAGTGATTCTTAGTTGGAATCCTGAGCGTGGTGAGGGATTCAAAGGTACAAGAAACAAAATAAATTTGCTCTCGTGTGACATATACAACTTTTCACGTCACTAGCGAGAAAACACAAGATGTAAAGACACTATATTTTCGAACGATCTTATAAGAATTCAATAGTTTTTTTCGTTAAACATCACACTATGTATGATACCCGTCATCATATGGCACGAAGCATAGTCAGTGTGATACGGTATTGCTACGTAAGACCAATCAGAAGCAAGTAAGAGAAATGGGGCGGGGCTTGAGAAATAGATCATAGTCCATGTTGTTGGGTTCCCAATTAAAGGGTAATTTAGCTTTAAAACTCTGCCGGTTACAATTTTTTATTTTTATATTTTTGCTGACAATGTTTTGTTTCTTGCAAATCCTCAATTCTTGCACGCTCCATCGTTAGCTACAATCTCATATTGGTACCACGAGTTTAAGCGGGATTGAGAGTACCTCAAAGATGAACCGAGACCAGGACGGCCATCGTGTGCTGTAACGCCAGAAGACGTGATCAAAGCCGAATGGTTGATTAAAGAACACAGAAATATTACACATCGGAAAATAGAGCATGAACTGGGCATTGGATCACCCACACTTGCGAGCATTTTACATGATCATCTCGGCGTCAGGAAGATTGCGTCGCGTTGGATACCGCATTTGCTGACTGAAGAGCAAAAAGCCCGGCGAGTAGATTGGTGTCAGTTTATGCTCAAAAAATTCGACGGAGGCAATTCCCATCAGGTGTCTAATATCCTTACTACTGATGAGCCCTGGATATACTGCTATGACCCTCTAACAAAGCAACAATCTATGCAACGGGTGTTCGAGGAAGACGGGCCGCCATTAAAAATTGTTCGTGGCCGTAGTGTGAACAAAAAAATTATCGCCGTTTTCTTTCGCCGCGGGGCCCCAGTAGCTGTAATTCTACTTGAAGATCGAAGAACAGTTACTAGCCAGTGGTACACAGAGGTTTGTCTACCCCAGGCATTTGAAAGACTTGGTGAGGATCGTCCAAAGAGCGGCACTCATGGAATTCTTTTTCACCAAGACAATGCACCTGCACACACCGCGGCAATAACAATGGACTTTTTGACCAGTAAAGGTGTTCAGCTGGTGTTGCATCCACCCTGCAGTCCAGACCTGGTCCCGTGCGACTATTTATTATTCCCCACTATAAAGAAAATGATGCGTGGCCGGACTTTTACGGACTTGAACGAGGCAGTACTAGAATTTGAACAACTTTTCTTTGAACTTCCGCAGAAATCATTTTTAAAATGTTTTGAGGATTAGTTTCTAGAATGAGGTGATGTATTGAACTTTGAGGAGTAAATTTTGAAAAATATTCAAGTTATTTAGAAAAAATTTATAGTTTTTACTTAACTAAAAATTTTCGTAGCAACCCTTGTAATCACAGCGCAGGATGGCGGTGTTATAATGTTATTTTGAGACATCGAGCAAACAATTTAGGTACTTATAAAACCGCTTTTAGGGTTTTATTAATTACCTTTGTAGTATGGGAGTAGATAAAAAATTGTACGATCCACTAATCCATCCATCCATCCATCAGCCTAGTTCGTCCACAGCTGGACATAAGCGTTTCCAGGATTTTGCCACTCCCAGCGGTCATCCTGGAAGAATTGCCCATACTCATCCACTAATATCCCTTTACAATTTAAATTACCATAAAAATGGAAAACCGTTGTATTGGTAAATAATTAAAATTTGTCTACCAAAGACAGTTTAAAAGTAAAAAAACTTTTTTGATTTTCGAATGAGAATTTCAATATCTCTTTATTGACCCTTCTCCCATTGGAGAGATCTTAGAGCCTTTAGGTCCATTACATCAAAAGTACTAAAATGACCATAGTATCAAAATGACCAATTTTATAATACGTCTAGATCAAAAAGTCTAAGTATACAAAACGTCTAAAATATCAAATTGTTCAAAGTATCAATTGGTCCAGTTTTTTTTTTAATTCAATTCAATAAAAATCCTTTATTGCACACAAGAATAAAACGTATTACAAGTACCATTAATCTTACAGTTTAAGCAAAAGCTTGCGAGCGTCTCTCTGAAAGAGATTGCTAGCAGCAAACCCGTGGTGATAGAATCGATTAAACAAAGAGTGAGTATTTCATAAGTGACACAAAGACAAAAACTGTAAATTAACTGTAATACATATTAAATTAAATAAATAAATACTTCCATAAAAAAATGTATATACCACGGGGATGGCGTGACACAAATGTTATACCAGTACCTTTGTCGCCGGTTTTTGGAATAACGTTAGTAGTATTATGTGAAATAGTATTTGAGTTATGAGGGGGTCAAAAGTGGCTCCAAATGGTTCGTGTAATATTACACACGGTACCGATCGCCATTCTGTTAGCTTGAACTTGGCTTGACACGCTACCGCGAGTCTAGATTAGTTAGTAAACATACGCGGTGCACTCATAGATTCACCCGTCTTCATACAAAATTTATTGAAAAAAAATTTATTGAAAAAGGCGTTACTTTGCGGAAGTCCATCATAAATTTGTGGATATATTAATAATTTGCAATATTCCGCTAAACACTCTTACCATGCTATTCAAAATGCAGACTCAAGCACCGCCCGCCCTCCCGCATAAAACATGCACAAGCAAAGCAAGCAGTACGAGCACAAAATAAAGCAATCTTAAATAACAAGCAAGAAAACTTATCGACACTTGTTACGCCTCTAAACGAGGCATCCTCGGGATGTGTAGTCCGCCCGACCGCTCGACAGCAAATCGTCTTCATACAGCCAAAATAACACCATATTTACGAGGGGAGATAGCTTGATATGAACAGCCTTTAGGTCCATTACGTCCAAAGTACTAAAATGACCATGGTATCAAAATTACCAATTTTACAAAATTACCAGAGTATCAAAATGACAAATTTTACAAAATGATTAGAATATCAAGATTACCAGGATATCAAAATGACCACAGTAACATATTCCTATAAACATATATGCATATACTAGTGTTTTGCGTGAGTTGTAATTGTTCTTGGTTGTAACTTGTAATTGTTGTTAGTTGTTGTTGTAACTTTTTCGTTTACGTGATAGGACTGAGGAGGGTTCGAGTTTAAAACACGTTTATAAGCTGAAATTGAGTTGAAACAAATAGGTATATCAAACGACATTCAAGTAATGGGCAGAAGTCAATTGTATCACGAAATGTCATCGGTCATGATCAGTTTTCAAAATTGTCATCGTCGTAACCGTAATAGCGCGTTGAAATACGTGTGGTAACTTTGATTCAATTGAAATTGAATTGAAATTGCTATTGTGTACTCTGACAGCTGTCAAAAGTCCAAAATGTAAAAGGTCGAAATGTGCTTGAACCAACGTTCAACGGACTCGAATCCCGCTAAGCCCAAGCTCAAACGTTTGGAAGATACGTCCAAAAGAAACAGTCTTGTAATGCCCCCGGGGTTTAGTGAACTTGGCCTCCGGCCTCGCCGCTTGGTACTGTTTGGCCTCCGGACGCTTCGCCTTCGGCCTCGTAGGAATCGTCCTCCGGCTTCGCCTTCGGCCTCGTAGGAATCGTCCTCCGGGGTCGGCCTTCGGCCTCCCTAGAATGTCATCAGATATGACTCTGGTAGCCGCGGTGTCGTGCTCGGCCAAAAAACTCGCATGTTCGGCCTCGCTAGAAAGACAATTGAAGGCTCGGCCTTCGCCCTCGCCATTAGATCCGAAGAAATGTCCGATCAATTTTTTTCGAAAAAGTGTCAAAATCCCTGTCGGTTGTCAAAAAGTGTCAAATTTGACAGTGGATTCGTAATCAGCGACCCCACTTGCCCCTTGATACCGAATTTCAAGCGAATCGGAGCACTTTTTCGGACCTGTCAAATTTTTTTTTGTAGTCAAGTAGCTCCTGGTGAACTGATTACTATAGTCAAAACCGCAACTCGCTAGGACTTACGATTCGGGAGATATGGCTGATCAAAGTTTTGGCAAAAAAAAAATTTTCGTCTTTTTTTTATATTTTTTATTTTCAGGTAGATCTCGTCGAGCCCTTTTCTTAGAGTACCATGAACATGGGTTTAGCTTCAGCCATTTGGGAGATACGGGTCGTTAAAGTTTTGACTCTGGGGGGGCTAGATCTCAGCGAGACCGTTTCTTAGACACCCATCAACATGGGTCTAACTCAAGCCGTCTAGGAGATACGGGCCGTTAAAGTTTTGACACTGGGGGGGGAGGAGTAGATCTCGGCGAGACCTTTTCTTAGACACCCATAAACATGGGTCTAACTCAAGCCGTCTAGGAGATATGGGCCGTTAAAGTTTTTACATAAAAAAAAAACACTTTTTTGGCACCCAGTGGACCGACCCCTAGGCATGTACCACCTTCCGTTCCGAAGATACGGCCAAAACAATTTTTTTTTCGATACTTTCCTAAAAAAAATCAATTTTTCCCATCCCTAGTACCGTACTCGCCCATACGAACAACACTCCGTGAAAAAAATTGAGAAATCGAGAAAAAAATCTGTTGTTTCTTACGTTTTGGTCGGGTAGCTAAGTAACTTTTCTATGGAACAGGTGTTTTTTCGCGATTCCAGGTTTGGCTCCATAATAAAAGTTATTCGTATGGACGAGTACTATCGCCAGTTTCTGGCTTCCGCAACTTCATTTTAACACCCAGTTTATCTATACGTAATAAACCCTGAAAATAGAACGTATGAGCATACTGTTCATTCTGATTTTCATCATTTATTCACATACCTACGGCTATGAATCCTGAATTCCTGAAACACTTGGCACTCGGAAATTGACAGCGTGGCGCAGTGCGGAAATTGAATCAGTGTCTAAACAGAGACAAAGTATGAGGTCTCACTAAGCCAGCGTTTCTTTACCTTTTTTGTCCATGGACCCCTTAGGAAATCAAGCACAATTTTAAGGACAAAGGAAAAAAGCAGCAATAAATTTCGGACTATTTATTTTAGTTCTAAAAATTACAAAAAATATACACTTTTTCATATAAAATACGTTAATGAGAAGGTTGGTGCTACTTTTTTGAAACTAAATTAGTGATTTTTGGGTTTATAGTACTACTGAGTTGTAGTCTCAAATCGGATTCCACTTTTGATCTACTTCTGTATTTGTTTTTAGTATACAAAAGAGCAGAGAATGCCTTTTCACAGAGGTATGTCACTGAGAAAAGCAGTAAATGTCTCAGTCCATAGATTAGGCTGCGGACCCCCATAAATATGCTCGGGGACCCCCAGGGGTCCGCGGACCCCAGGTTAAGAAACACTGCACTAAGCTATAGTAAGTCGAGCCAACCAACTTGCTTAGGTTTTGCATGCATCTTTCTAGCGTTTTGTATGAAATAACCGGTTTAGAGCTACAAAGGATAAAAAGCAAGGTATGGTCAAATTGGTCAAACTGTGTTGTCCGTCTGTGCTAGGGTTGCCAACCGTCCTTTAAAATAAAGTATCTTACGTTATTTTGGATCTCTGTACGTTATACTTTTGAATATCAATTAATTTATTTAAATCTTTACGCAAAACACTTTATTTCAATCTTTACGTAAAATTAGACGTAAACTAACACCAGCGAAAACACAGCCGTAAAGAAATCCGGGGGAAAATGTATGACTTGTGCGCAGTTGTGCGTTTGTGTTTGTGCAAAGAGTACAAAAAATACAGTTTCACAAAAGGATTTGAGGATGTTAGTTTGAGGAGCCTGGCCTTCCTAGTTCGTACCGTCCGCTGCCTTGATACTTTTTCAAAAAGTCTTTGAACCCCCTTGAAAAAAAGATTACTTTTTTTAAAGGATCTTACTTTTATTTGCCTTACCTGAAATCAGATATACTTTATTTCTTGTAAAAAAAGTTGGCAACCCTAGTCCGTACGTCTGTCTGTATGTATTCGTCTGCAAAGTATCATACTTAGCTTTGAACTTTTTTTTTGCAATCAACAATATCAACAAAATAACAAATCTTTGAAAGACATAAAATTTGCTTAATTTGCTAACACCATAACTGAAAAAAACCAAGTCTTACGAAATATTATAAAAATATGCCTTTTGCGATTTTTCATACAAAACAAGATTTGTTTGTGTATGAACTATTAGGGAAAGTCCTGCAGACCCATTCCTGCAAAGAGGAGTGTGCGGCATGCGCCTAATTAACAATGGGACTAAATATTACATACCAGGTAGATCTGTCACGTGCTTTTAATTTAATTTAATGTTGGTACGAGTCTAAGAATGTCTTAAAAATAAATAAATAAATATAATCATCACGACCTGAATCGAGGTGTTACCGAGTGTGAACTGTGAAATGTAAGTCACAGTCCACACTCGTTACAACCACGTTTCACCGACGATTATTACGTATCAACGTGATGGGTGGTGAGCCCTGCCGCCGTTCTTCGGGCACAAATACACGTTTTTTAGGGCATGCAGGTTTTCTCAAGATGTTTTCCTTTACCGTTCATTCAACATTCCAAAAAACTCATTTGTGCATGCATGCCCGACCGGGGATCGAACCTGGGTCGCAAGACTGCGAGACCAGCATTCCACCGCCTGAGTTACCACCGCTTTTGGTATATTTCTTAAAAACGAATAAATGAGTTAATTTCTTCTGAGTATTTTTTTTTTATGATTGTACGAGCGAGCGAAGTTCTCAAAGTCTATTTCTACAAACAGTTCGATGACTCGAGTATTGTTTATTGGAATGAACGTCATGAAATTTGGTAGGCTAATGAATGAGACAAAAAGAATTTCTATGCTCAAACATGAGCCAAATCGGTTAAGGGGTTGCCGAAATATGGGGTTTGGGGGCCCGCGAGTTCATAGTTCGGGGCGAAATACTAGTGTAAAAATAAACTATTCGGTATACAAAATTTAACTACCTATTCCCTGATTTTTGAAAAGGTAAATATTTTTTTGGTCTAAATTGTATAGTCATGGACCAAAAATTGTTCATTATGATCTGAACAACATGTAGTTTAAGTTTCGAAACACGTCAGAGATACTGTATCTTAAAGAGAATTTTTGAAATACTGTAAAAACAAGGTGTTAAAAAGATGTCATTAGATCAATAAAATGTTTTATTTTTGTCTTATTTGTCCTGATATTATTTTGTGTTTTAATAATTTTACCTAATATCTTTAAATTTTTTGTTAATTGCTAACCAACTTAATACTCGTATGTAAAAACTAGTAGTTCGCTCCAAACTGTGAACTCGCGATTCGATCTTGACCGATTTTGCTCATGTTCGAATTAAAAAAAAAATATTCTCTTTTGCTCGCCCGCCAAATTTTATGATGTTCCGATCAACGATACCCGACTTATCGTCGGACAAACATTCATACCATACATACCAACGCCACTTTGTTCAAGAAGACTCTGAAAACTTTTCGCTCACTCGTTCAATAAATATTCCTACACTGC
The DNA here is from genome assembly GCA_934047225.1 of Ypsolopha sequella. Lineage (NCBI taxonomy): Eukaryota > Metazoa > Arthropoda > Insecta > Lepidoptera > Ypsolophidae > Ypsolopha > Ypsolopha sequella. The sequence continues at coordinate 14,037,203 of OW203983.1, forward strand.
GACAAGTCTCTTTTGGCGCATGGATTGGTCATGGCCAAAATCGGAACTAACGCTGCTGTCCTAATAAAACGTAACCCTTGTTTCACAGCTGCGCCCCACTGTCAATGTCATCCACGCGCCAATAGAGCCTTGTCGCGCTCTAATAAACATTAGTTAAATGTGAACTAAGAGTTCAACTTATTCTGTTATTATTCTATTTTTAGTCTATTTTTTCTACACCGCCTTGCCTTAAAACTCATTTAATTTTGGAATCCTTTGAATTACTGATTTTATTTTGTTTTAGCGTTCAATGTAAAACATAGTTATTTATAATCTTTAGGTTGTCAGGTTTGGTCAGATGTTTCGCTAGACACTTAAGGTGATACCTATTTCTTTGATTGCATTTAAGATGTTTATTATCTTGAATTCGCATTTTTAGTTGTTTCATCCTCTTTTCTTCCTTTTCTACCTTTTTTACTTTTTCTTCTCGATTCTTTGTAACACCTGTAACGTTTTCCCAGTGAAGACGCCACTTTGACTTTTCTGTATTATGATTAAATAAACGCAAAAATCTTTTCCAGTTTATTGTAAATAGCGAATCAGGTTTATAAATCGGACTCTCTCTGCGTATAATCTGTTTTCGTATGACATCGGTGATATAATCTTTGAGTCTTTTGAACGACGCTTTAATGGTCCTAAGCCACGGACCACCTTCTCTTTTACGATCACGAATTTGGCTTTTAACTTCTCTTTTTCTTCTAAAATTTTTTATTTTTTTTTGTAATACACATGCTGTTCTTTTATTATTTGTGCCTGGTTTAGTGTGCCACCACTGATGAACGGCAGTTTTCCAACGAGGTGATTCGAACGAGTTACCAACATTGAGGATTGCGCAAAGTGTGCAGAAGGGATGTGCCGCTGCTGGCCAATTGAGTGAAGTATCACGTCTCTCTAAGCGGTAGCGTGTACGCCACCATAAGAACTTCTCATATGACGTGGGATCTGACGCTAAAGCTAATAATATATTTACTAACTCACTAGGGTTGAATTTCATTGCATCTATGTACGAGCCTGGTGGCAAGAACCGCGTCAAATTAGCACCACTGAAGACGACGGGCACCACCCCGCTGGCCATGGCTATGGCGATCTTCTCAGTCAAATAATCCTCACACATGGAATCTTCGAACACAAGGGAGAAGTAATAAAAATAGCCAATCTTTTTGCGACAGTCAACGGTCTTATTGCGATACCATTTTATGTTCCAGCAGTCACCGAATATATGGACTGGTAGACCGAATTCTTGAAGTTCACCGACACGCTTGAAATTCTCAATTTCACCTTCACTATGGCAATCTGTTGAAATCCAAGCAGCGACGCGTTCTTTTTTTGCCATTAATCTAGTAATCTTCTTTTGTAGATTGGATCCTGGTTCAGGTGTAGATACGAGGTCCCATGTTGGGTCGAGTGATGGAGCCACATCCTTTTCAGTAAGACGATCTACGAAGGCGAAAAACGGCCAGGGTATATCCGAATCCAATCGATAAGTCATAGTCAAATTAAAATCACCCTGGTTTGGTTTACTCGAAGGTAAACGAACTTTGTTTGGGGTCTCGAAGGCAGTAAAAACGAACAGTTGCTGAGTGTTGCGGGTAGCAGGCCAATTACTAGAACCATTAAGGAGTACTGCGTCATATTGTCCCATTGGGTCCTGATAAAGCTTTCTCTGAATGAAAGAACAGTTACTGATCCTGCAACCAGCTGTTGCAAATGAATTTGGATCTTGATTAAAAGGAAATGATGTATTTAATCTGTTAATATAATTCCAAGACAAAATTTTTTTTTGGCCTTTCACTTCCATTAGTAGAAAATATTTAAACAAAATCCATAATATTGTTAAATATCTTAAGACATTTCGGTGTGCCATTGTGCGTTTAACTGAGCACTTCTCACGTAGCTAGTTCTCCTTATAATCTTGTTTGTTTTATAAACAATGAGATTATTTTGAAAAACATAGTAACAGAGTTGTAGTATTTAGTAAAACGTAAACAGTGGCGTATTTTTCTAATGTCTCTATATTTGTGTTCCTTGTGCTCGTACAAAGAAGGTATGCACATATTGCACATTCCGATACAATTAAGTATCTACCTAGATCTACATACGAGTGCAATTAAAATATCATGACTTTTTATAGTTTATTACTAGGTATTATATCAGTCGCTAAATCTGAAATTAATTTAATATTACTTCAAACAAATGATTTTCATAACATTTAGTAATAATTACGGAGTAATTCAGGATTTTGCTACAAAATCATTTAAATTAAACCTAAAATTAATTTTTGCAATACACGATTGACGATTGACCAGTTTTCGTTATGTGAAGTAACATGAACTGGTTCTTATAATAATAATATTAGCTGGTTTGTTCGTCCAAGAATATTATGTACACATACAGATTTGTGTTTTAATTTTAATATTTTGTTTATTTAAGAAGCGTCTGTGTTTCGATACCTTTACGTTGCGGTTCATGGATGTTGTATGGCCACGGGCATCGAAAGCTATGAAAAAACATGCCATAATCGCAGACATTAAATTTATTGTCTGTGGTCAAAATTAACACTAACTTCCAAAAATAAAGGGTTTGTTACTGAAGTAAAAGGTCCTAAAACGTATAAGATATCTTTTTAACCAATTTTAAAAAAGGAGGAGGTTAAATTATTATTACATACGGCTTGAACACTCACGTTTGATTGTTGTTGACTATATGCCAACCGTTTCACCGATACTATTTCGGCATTATAAAGGCGAGTGTCGTCCTTCTTAATAATAATTTAGTATGTCAGCTCACGCGAGTTTTAATAATATTAAAGGAGGAGGTTATCAATTCTACTGTATTTTTTAATTTTTTTTGGATATGTTAGTCCATAATTCCGTCATTTCGGAATCGATTTGAGTTATTCTTTTTTTGTTTGGAAAAAGTGTGTTTCCAGGTAGGTCTTGTTTTATGTTTGGCCATGATCTGATGAAGGTCTTCAGAGACAGACTATGATAGACAATATATAGAAAATGACAACATACCATCCGAGAATGAGGCAACATTCTCGCTTTGTAATAGGATCCTGATTGCAGGGTATTACTTGAAAATTGCCATTCCTCCACCTGACCTTCGATTCTGGCCACAATTCCATAGAACTCCTCAACGGATAAAAGCACATAACTCGAGATTGCGGCAATCTGTTTGTGTTAGGGTGCTGATTACAGTGCACTGCTTGAAAATATACCAATACTTACTAAACCTTCGTTTTATATCAACAGCGCGTTTATAAGAACTATTCACCCATATGTCACAATTTAAACCGTAAGTATCAAAAAACGTGATATAATAAACTTGTTACAAAAAAATAGTAACTAACTTTAAATGTAACTGCAGACATTCACAAAAAGGTTTAAAAGATTTAATAAGTTTTTACTGACCATTGGTATCAAAATAACACTTTTGCCGATGTTGCTATATCGTAGGGACGCTAACATCCAAATAACATGTTTCGGGAAGAAAGAAGTCGGCAAAAGTGGCATTGACATGAAAGTATATAATATTATAATTAATTATTAGGCATTGAAATGGTTTGTAGCAAAAAACTCATTTACGTGCTCACAAAATAACTTTTACACGATTACTAAAATTTTTTAAATATTGAACTTGTCTTCTCGGGCAGGTTAGCATCTTATCGGATCATTTCCTGGTCTTCTCATTTTAATTCCAGCTTCCCGGTATCATCGTGGCACACGCTGGACAGTAGGAAGTGTAGAAAGTGCTCTCGCTGTTCTTCGCTGATCGCATGGTCCTTAAGGGTATGGATGACCCGAGAATGAGCAACTAATTTTACATCAAATAGAACTGAGCTTAGTGACGTTTCATTATTGTTTAAAATTGCGCGCTCTGAGCCGTGGCTGTTACGACAAACGAAATATCGCATGCGCTCTCGAAAAACTGCGTTTTTATTAAATAACTCTGCTTCTGGTTGAAACAAAAACACTATTTGTTCAAACTAGATAGCTATCAATAATAAATTTTTCTTTAAAGAAACAGCCATCCAAATCGGAAATCCATACTCGAGAGAAAATCAATATGAAATCTAAAATCAGTAAAATAGAGTTTTACAAAAGATTTAATTTACAGAAAATAAATGAATCAAATGACGTGGTTTGTTCAAACTTCCTTTATAAACGTTAGCAAAACATAGGTATATTTTTTAAATGACCGTAATTTAGCTGATTATTGCAACAAAATCATCCAAAGTCTGTCATTTCATTTCTATTTGTCTCATTTTTCCCCTTAATTCCGGCATCGTGATGATTCTTGCGCATTCCTCTGGTGTCAGAGGCATGATATTTTTTTTTGTACCAGCATGACTATCAAAGGTAACGTGTGGTGCAACCTGTACTCATTGCAATTTTATGCAGAAATATGGAAAGCGGCGGTAGCTCAGGGATAGAAATCTCGAGATCCAGGTTCTTTAAGGCGATTATCCCGGACAAAATGTGAAATTCGACATTTTAGAATTTCGAAGACGCTGCATCCTGTCGCTTTAGAAAATTGCAGCTCTGCATAAACATACGTTGATCCTTATTCTAAGACCCCTTGGAATTCGTTTTTACATAATTTATCATTTAAAGCTATAATAAGCTTCACGCGTTACTACAAAGTCATAAAAATAAGAAACTGTTTATCATCAGTTTCTCACCAAATACGGGCTAAAATGCAGAAGACATCACATATTCAGGTATGGTTCAAAGAAGTAAAGATTCCTATGAGATTCTTTTTTTATTCAATTTGTTTTAGAAGGAAAAAGCTTGAAAATATTTAATAGCGCCTGAAAAAAAAAATACCAAAACAAGATCTAACGATTTTGATTATTGCTTTTAAATTTAATCAGGCACTTAGAGTCAAACGACACGCTCCCGTCACGCAAAAATAAAAAAATAAAATGTCTTTATTTCGGGCAATGAAAAACACATAGAAAGTGGAAAAAAAATTTTGGCTAATATCAGGTGTTTTTGTGGTAGTGTAGTGCATTTGACGATTCCGATTTTGTATAATGGATATTGTGAACTAGTGGTGTGTGGTGTATAGTAATGTAAATATTCCCTTTTGTTTTGTTTTTGTGCAATAAGTGTAAGTACTACTTAGTATAGGTTAGGTTAGTATGCTGTATCATTTATTAAATAAATTAACATTGTAGAAGACAATAATAAATGGTAAATAATGGGTAATAAAAGAATAATAAAGTACTACGGTTCTAGTAAAGCCAAGCGAGTTTACCAAAATAAAGGTCGACGACTCCTCGGTCTCAAATAGGCACGTCAAAAATAAAATAAATCAAAATAAAAAACAAATAAAAGGCCAATAGAGGCAATATTATATATTTATTAAAGTATTACTCGCACATGTGATTATATTATAAACTTATGAACGAATAACTCTTTTCGAGTGCAACAACAATAAAAAGATTTTATGCAACAAGGATTGAAGAATCACGTCGAGGTGCATAATTGAAAAACTGCAGAGACGCAACCACACGTGCATTTGTCCCAAGAGCTGCAGTTGATTTCATACAGTGCATTGTGTGCGCAAGACATTTGAAGGCAGCCAGAGACTCAAAGGATTTCTCTCCATTCTTCAGAGGGCTATTGACGGTCTCCAATATAAATACGTAACTCGATGAGGACTGCTTGAAGCAGGCATATGGAACAGAACCCACACAATTATTGCTGCTCGTTTGATGGACTCTAATCTTGTGCTATATAGGTTACACTGTGTTCTTCTTACTGCCGTCTCAATTCAGCGTATCCACGTTTCAAAAACATCTTTAATTATTGTTATATGCTCCTTTGTGCATTTTTGACAAATACCAAAATCTTCAATTCAATGCCATTTTATCTGGCTTCCGATAATGTGGACTCCGCACATTAGTTCCGCCAATCTCAAGTCTTTTTGTTTTTTTTTTTTTTTTTTTAAAGTAAAGAGACGCACAGTGATTAAATAACAACTAAACGAAAATTATAATCTCATCGATCTTCCGCGAGTGCAATAAAATAAAGATAAAAAATAAATAAAATTAAAATGCATATAGAGAAAAAAAAAAACAGGAAAGAACTAGAATTAGGTACCTACAGTAAATATTGCTAATAGGATTAAGTATCCCTTTTATAATTTAATATTATTTAATTTAATAAATCTACATAATAAATATACAAATGGACTGTAAACAAGGGACAATAAAAAGCTGAAGTTGACGGGGCGGGGGATTTCAGAAGGGAGAACATCATACAGAGAGAAACGAAGTTTTTGGCAATCGAAAAATATGTGGTCAACTGTACCCTCGTCTAAGCCACACTCACATAAGGAATGATCCCTTACCCTGATTTTTGCCAAGTACCAAAATCTTGATCATCTGTTACAGCCTTCTGTCAAAGTCAGTATAATTTTGATGAACATAGATACTCGCAACGTGCCAGTTAATCAAATTAGAACCTTCTTACTTAAATTTTAACGAAAATGAAGGAAATCGTAAATAAAATAAAAAATATAACAGCCAAACATTCCCAATATTATACCCATTTACAATTTTTAGGAAAATGTTTGGAAATTGGTGCAGCACCGAAAGGGCTGATACCAAAAATTGTCCTCAGTGCAATACCACCAATAATCAGAAGCAACATGATTATGGTTAACTACATGAATGCCTTACACTCTACACACATGCTCTACATACAATATATACACCACTGCACAGATCAGAAAAATAAGCTAGATGCACTTTTAAAAGTCAGCCTTATCGCCTTTCCTCATCTGTTTTTAAAAATACAAACGCTCCTCTCAAAAGCTACGAGAAATATCTCTCAGGAGCAAATCAAATCACAAATAAAACTAAAAAATCTACAAAAATATTACAAACAAAACAACATTAATCTACCATAAGAGTCGTCCTACATCTGGTCACTTGGTGCCCACTACAACCATGGACTGAACAGAAAACACTAACTGACAGACAAACTAAACCACCCTCTCATCACTTCCATCACGCTCTTCCACACATACCCTGAATACCCCACCAACCACAGAAAACTCTCTGTCCCTTTCAGGGAACACATATACCAGAATTGGGATGGCATAAGAAAAATTTATGGTGGTGATTGTTGGCACTTGAAGGGCTTGTACTTGTCCACAAAATTTTTTAAATTTTATAATTTTATTATTTGATAAAAAATTTGTGGACCAATACAAACAGGTTAGGTTAGTTAAGAAAAATATTGTCTTTTTTTTTTATTATTTCTTTTCCTGTTTTTATTACTATGGTATATTTTTCTTTTTTAATACTTGACTGATGACGGCCCACTAAGGGCCGAAATATATTTCAAGCTAAAAAAAATTATTTTATTTATTAATTATATTTAAAGTAATATATGTATAATTACAAATCAATGATAAAATAGTATATGAATTCAGGTAAAAGAAATACAAATTGTTAAGTTAATATTTTATATGTATATTATTAAAATATTATATCTTTCATAGAAATTTAGGTGTCAGTAATGAATTACCATTCTGACAAAGAAAATATATATGTCCTACTGAGAGGACAAGATAATTTAAATCAAGAAATGGTAATGAGGGAGTACCTAAGTATCTAGCTGCTGAATCTTCATTCAGTAAAATATAAATCAATGCTTGATAACAGAACTATTGAAACGTTAGAGGCTTTAATGATTATTTAGAATAATTTGTTTGTTTTTTAGCTTTTAAAGAAAATTGAGTGTCAGTAACGACCATCCTGACAAAGAAAACATAAATGTCATACTGAGTGGACAAGATAACGTTGTGCCGTTCAGGGTCAAGGTCATTGTACTGCCAGAAGGACAAGTCAAATTTTCATACAAAATACGTACTGCAAGCAGGACAACATATTGATTTTGTCAGGACGTTTCGCACAAAAAACCCATCCTTCCAGAAGAGCTACAAATAAATATCCAAATAAGCTACAAATAAATTTAAATATCTGCCTAACTTTGCCCGTTCAATTAGTCTTACTAAACAACCAATCAACCCAAATTTTGGATTGATTTACGTATATAACATGTGTTATTATTTTACTCTAATTAATGATTCTTTCGCTAAACTCATAAACTAAACATGAAAATCAGAGGTGCGATTGTGTAAGAAAATAGTCATGAAATCGTATTCATTTGATAGCTTAAAACTAATCATTTCACTTGTCAAACGGCCAATTCGAATTGTCTATGGTATTCATAGATGCTTTACGATTTGTATTGTTATTTTAGACAATGAGTGAATGATTTGTTAAGATTGACAGATAATTCGAATTGTCTAAGATTTTTTTAGTTCATCGCTAATGTCAAATGATTGCGGCGACTTGTTGTCTATGACAGTCGTTTAACGGTAAGTGTTTTTGATTATTTTGGAATAATATTAGGTAAAACAATTTTTATTCTACCATTAAAATCAATAAATGATGTTCAATTAATTAAAATTGTGGAGCTTTTTAGTCAAAACCCTTGGCTTTGGCACAGAAATAAGAATTGTTTTTTATATGAACACAGTTTGGGGTTATATTTTTGTAGGAAAGATATTATGAAAAGGTTTAGGGCAGTTCGGCCACAGATTAAAATATTTTTTCTTACTTTTTAGGGTTCCATACCCAAAGGGTAACCAACGGGACCCTATTACTTAGACTCCGCTGTCCGTCTGTCTGTCCGTCTGTCAACAGGCTGTATCTCATGAACCGTGATAGTAAGACAGTTGAAATTTTCACAGATGATGTATTTCTGTTTCCGCTATAACAACAAATACTAAAAAACAGAATAAAATAAATATTTAAGGGGGCTCCCATACAACAGACATGTTTTTTCGCTGTTTTTATATATAATGGTACGGAACCCTTCGTGCGCGAGTCCGACTCGCACTTGGCTGGTTTTTGTATTTTGGTTCGGTTGCTATTTCGTCATACTAATATAATAAAGAAACATACTATAAAATAAAACACCGACCGATTCAAAAATATTTTGCAGTTGCAGTTGACTTGACACTTGAATTGATTCGAAACTATGACGCGTTATTATAACTACAAAACTCGGACGAAGACAAATAATACGATAAGATATAGCGCTGTCTCTTTCAGACATCACATCTAGTAAAAAAAGTAATCCCGTGTCAAGCTCTTCAACTACATATACTGTTGAGTAGTAGTAAACTTATGCCACCACCTGGGGTCGAGCAGTTGAAACTCGGTTTTCCTTCAATTGTTGCGTTTGGTTATACGAGTTGCATGTAGATAAGTTTCGATTGAATTCTATGTTTTAAATTATAAAAATTAATTTTTGTGGTGGATTTAAAAAATGTAATCAAAAAGATCTATTATTTTTGTGTTTGACATAATTTTAAAGTAAATAAATTATCAAATTTCATTTTACGTAGGTAGTACACAATAAAACGCAATTTCATTTCGCATTTTTTAAACCATCGGTCATTTTTAAACCTTCGGTTACTTTTCGGTCTTCATTTTATGGACAGTTTTACACAATTCGAATTTGCCCTACACGATCCTTGACAATGGTATATATTTATCATCTATGACCAACCTTACACAATCGCACCTCTTTACATTACCAGAATACGGACGCCTCACAGAATAAGGTTGCGGGAAGCGCGCGGGGCGACTCGCTTGCAAGTGCGCCGCGCAGCAGGAATAAGACGGCTATAGTTTTTTTCAAATACAGACTGTTCACAGGTATTTTACCTCTGACAGCTGTTCTATGTCCAATACTTAAGAAACATTTTCGATCAGCCTAGAGGTAAAATAACTGTGAACGATCTGTACCTATCGCGGCCGCGGCCGCTAACTCAATGATTCCCTTAACAATTTCGTTTCTTAACTTTTCTAAAGAAGTTAGTTTTATCCCAAAAAGGTTTTGTGCGAAAATGATGGGAAAAAGATTGTCCTTGTCCGAAACGTAAAAACGATTGGACTTAAGGCGATATGCGAAAATAATACGGGTGTTTCTTTTCTGTGTATTATAATCATATTATAATTATAATCAGTTTCTGGTATATGCATTTTGACTCTAGGGTTTTGAAATTGGAAAACATGTTTGGATAAATTTTCCTCGATAGAAATAATTATTAAAATGAGGTCTTCAAACACACTCCTCGTTTGACGAATAGGAACCATATACAGAACTCAAACATATTTTATTAGGTGTGTTTTAACAATATCTAGTGATTTGATATTTGAAATTTTGCTAACTATTTTAGTTTCTTTAATAAAAGTATAAAACCAACTTTCTTCCCTTTTGCCCTAAATCCGCCCCTCTCGCACTGCGCGATTTTTCGCTTGGAGTGACAGTGACAAAAATAAAATTCGCATAGCCTCTTAATAAGCCTGGGTTTTCACTGTTTTGTAGCTAAATGTGTGCGGGATATTATTATACAAAGACATATCACTATATAATAGTGTTCCCTTTGTATTACTAGATGACGCTACATTTATTGGAGTACGTTTACTATGTGGTAATAACTTGATTAATGATGAACTAGATGGCGCTGTACATCAAGTTACGTATCAGGTTGTAGCAGGGATGAAGCTTGGCGCAAAAACTAGTATGATACTCTAAAAATCTATGGTCAAACCACACAACAAAATTATTTGGCCAAGTGCGAATCGAAATCGCGCAGAAAGGGGTTTCGTACTACCACATAATACGGGTGGAACCCTGAAAATATTATGGTATGACATAGCCACATAACATAGCATATTATGACAAAAAACGAGGCGCTAAAAAGGTAGCGCCTGATAAACAATTCGGCATCCTCTTAGTACGGATTTGAAGGGTGTTTTGGAAAAACAACCAATGTCACTTTTCCGACATTTTGCAGGAAGTAAATATCAACATCAATCAGCCCACATCTACCCACTGTTGGGCATAGGTAAATAAAACCTCATAAAATTCGTTACATGGAAAAATCCTTATTTATGTTTTTTTATTATTAAATTTGGATATATAAAATACTTAATTTTGTAAATAAAAAGTAAAAAAAAAATGTACATTTGTTGGCTATTTATTCTTCATAGAAACGTTACTGACGTTGGTGGTTTTTCCGGAAGCACTCTGTTTTGTAGCTACATTTTGAATGTACTTTGGTTGTTTTTGCTGATTCTAATATTACCAGATTATTAAATGTACAATAGAGAATCCGTAGAGCAAAATAAAACAAATTCGAAAAAATTGGACATTGGTTGTTTTTCCAAAACAGCCTTCAATTAGTATATTTTATTGTTTTGCTTTGAGAAAATTTGAAACTCGTATGTACCTATTTATAAGCGAATTTAAGGCAGAGCTTCAAGAGCTGACAAATAATGTCATCCACGTACCTAAAGAGCCTTGTCACCCAAAATCTTTGTTATCGCCTCAGATTTTAGATCAATGTCTGTGCTTTTCGCACTGTGCACTGCACGATAAAACGGATAAGTGTTCAAACGTTTTTACAGTGCTGACACAAAACGTTTATGCGTGACATTACATACTACAATATAAGGTTCGAAATAGGTAAATATCAATAAAGGAACAATATTCTCGTGCATGATGTTATGTTAGTAATTTTGGAACGATGCCTTATCATAGGCAGGCTTGAGTTTATTCTATTCTTACCTTTTTCGTGCTTTTGAAGACGTTGCACTTGAAGGCGTTAGTGGCTCCATCTCTTGCGATGTAGGAAAAGATCTTGAGGTCGGAGCTATCGTGAGACACGTAGAAGATGCGGTAGATCGGGTGATGCATGATCTCGGTTCCGTTGCCACTGCTGTCGTTTTCTTCGCTGAACAACTTGTTTTTCTTTTTTTTCTGAAATATAAACGTAACGCTTTGATTATTATTCGCTATTTCTCATTAAAGAAAAGGTAATAGGTATTTTGTTTTTGTAAGAAGGAAACGAGATAAAATTACGTGGCTGCTTTCAAGGTGCGTTTGTTGGCAAGACAACTATTTACCTGAACTTGTAATGTCGACAACTTTGAAATTAATATACATTAAGAGTACATGATACTCTTGCGACAAGCCTTCATGCCAAGCCTTAATCACCTTGTCTCATCATTCCATTGCGTAAGTAATTAGTTTGGTTTTGGTTTATTTATATCAAGACACGTATTGTAACTTTTTTTGTACACTTGGGCTACTTTACCGCATCTTATGGAAAGCGTTGATAACATCTAAGATGGAGAGTGCTCTCCCAGAAATCAGGAAAGTCAAAGCGGTGAGGCAATTAATCAGTCTGCCCAGAGATTTCTGAAAATCTGCGGAAGTCGGTAACGATGCAATTTCCTGCAACCACTCTCCCAGTACGGCCGCTTATGACGTCATACCAGAACACAACGAGTCGCTTGGCGGCACAGTTTCGTCATGAGGGTAATGGCAAGCCACGGCCGAAGCCTTCCACCAGTAAATCAGACCTTATGACCTCCAATACTACAGAGATATAGAATGCTTGAATAGAATACTACAGTACAGAGACATAGAATGGCACACTTCTTTTATAATCTTTAGTCCCTTTTTACGACATCTACGAGAAGACCGGAGTTACAATATTATTTTTTAGGTGACGTTTTCACACGGCACAAAAACGGGCAAATTGTGTGAGATTTACAAAGTGTGTAAAGATGAAAATACAAAGCAATTCTTACCGTTTCGGCTAAAATTATATTGGACAGATTCATAGAATATTACGGCGATATCTGTTTTTGTCCATGACGAGCTACCAATAAATTGCTCTCAATTAGCCCTGAGCCAGCGGCGTAATGGCTTGCATCGTCTGAGGATGCGGATAATGTCGAAGGCAATTATTCAAAGCTTAAAAAACCTTATTTAAAGTCAGTTTATTGTGGAAAAACTAGGTGAAACTAAAACAAATCTGAAAAATATTTAATACAAAACACCGGGTATGGTGGGTCCGGAGTGCTAAAAATGTATATGGTTTTAGTACTTAAATAAGTATAAGTAGCAGATACAGTTAATGAAAATACTAGCTTACGATTTGTTGAATCAATATTACTTTATTTCAAATATCATATCTGAAAATTTTTTAAGAGCGGTTTCGCAGCCTTTTTGTGAAAAACCCGCCTTTTTTAATTAATCGAAACAGGACACTTACATTCAAAATTCACTGAATAGTTATTGGGTCTATGTCCAGCAGTAATTATTCAACAAAACCTCATTACCTATGTATTGTGTATGTTGCCGTTGCAAAGTTTCCATTGGTTTCTGTAAATTAGAATTTCAAAAATGTTGAATTTAAAAACCGCTCGTAATTATATGACCTCATGCATTTGCCTGTTTTTAAGCAGACAAAACTTAAACAAATCTAAATCTCGAAAACTACTAGACTTTGCACAATAGTAAATTTAGTCAACATTTTTCAAAACCACTTCCTTTATCATCCCTGAAAATATTTACATCGATGTCCCAAACGTCATATTTATACATATTTTCACTACTGGCTGTTGTATGATTCGATTATTATACCGTTGTCTTGGCTTTAATGCTGGACTCCAGCTTTGAACAATATGCCCGAAGCTTTTGTATGACATTTAACAAAGAGATTAATCTAGCATTATCAGGGCTAATCTTAAAAGCCCGTTTCTGTGTACATTTGGAGACTAAAACACATCTGATTTATGACTAATAATAACTGTAGGCTACTTTCCTATACACAGTAGTAAACAGTAAGTTGTCTCGGCAGTATCTTTGAAATAATGACCTAGGCCCGCTTGGTAGGTACGTAAATAAGCACTATAAGGGCCGCCTAGTGCATATTTGATAATCCTATATTAAATAATGTCGTATTATATTTTCATGAATACTGCAAATTTTGTATATTTTAATTTGCATTATTTCTATTTGGGTTTTATTTCTAGTTTGAGAAGTGATTGAGCGTTAGTAAGGAAAGAATCTAAAAATCATGTAATAGAAATACGTGTTGTTTTTTGTTTAGATTAATAAAACAAAACATTTTTAAACTCTACGCAGTAATAAAATATAAAATGATCCTTCATTAGTTACAAACTAGTCATAGAGAAATATTTGCGCCTCGTTTGGGATGAAAAAGCTTTGTTATTGAACTTCACAGCGTAAAAAAATTGTATTCTGATAAACAGCTTCATTGGAATGAAATTGGGAAACATAAACATGGATAAGAAAAAAATAATTTCTTTTATTTGTTCGTAAACTTCGTGCCACAATTTACGTAAATAAATGCGCGGGAGCGTCTCAAACTGTGCGCGTCCGCACGTAATTGCGGCGCAACCAAAGAGTGAGAATGACTCTGATCTGAGAATAGAGACATCAGTCGCTTTTGTTCGACACCGCCATTTAGCGTAATGCACCGAAACTAATATCACAACTACATATTCATAGATAGACAGGTATGTATGTATGCATATACAGTAGGTACCTACCTGTACTGCTGCTTGCTGATCTATAACTCATTTTTTTTAGCTGTGCACTTAGAGCTATTAAAATTTGTATTGAATTCGGGTGAATTCCATACAAATGTTGACAGCTAGAAGTACACAGTTAAAAAATTGGGTTATAATATTGGTTAAGAATGGGTAACAGTGAATGAAAAAACACAATGAGAATCAAGGTCTTTATTTTTACTTTTATAATAATCACATGCTTGTTTTTTTATATCATCTTTAGTATTATATTACGCTCTGGTGTCATTCAATATTTTGTTGACATCACAGGACCAGTAATACAAAATGTTTGTGGCACACTCTCCGATGTTTGTAAATGAAATGGTTCTCCAACTTCAATATGTCTCCTCCAATGTTATAGAGCCAAGATCGAAAGAGGTCTGGTTCCTAATCACGATTCGAGCTGTGCAATGGAACTTTACCACCACCTAGAAGCAAAAATAAAATGAAACAACTGTGATTGAACTTGATGATGTGGTCAGTGTCAGTAAGGAGGCACGGCACCCAAGCAAAAAATTTCAATATCTTTTTCCTATAGTGCCTCCTTATCTATACCCTAACTGGTTTTTCGGTTATAAGTAGTTCGATGTCAGGTACAGAAACCATCACCCCTTTCCCAGTATGTGGTTGATAAAAGTAATGAAAATTATGTGTAAAAATTACAGTGTTTCTCTTTAAACATCAATGGTTTCTCTGTTAAATAATTTCCTAATTTAAGTCTACTCACTTGACAAAACTCTTGTGTAACCAGCATAGTTTCTCTCAATTGTTGCTATCACTATCAATAATTAATTAAATAAAACAGTTACGCGACTGAGTAACAGTCAATTCTCGAAGTTGTGCACTGAATACTATTATTTCTTCTGTGACTGAAGAAAGAATCATAAAATTTGGATCAGAAATGTTCTATAGAGCAAGGGTAGGTATTTATGTAGGCACTTACGAGTCACGTTGCATTGAGGAACACAGCACATTTCCCAAGTTTACACGGTACTAATCGGAAGGTACATCAAGATCCAAAAAAACGGCGCAGGGGTCGGAGTGTGACAGCGAGGTCGGTCGGTTCAACTAGGCAGATCTAAGTTCAAAAACAGGTGCGGGCGTCGATACGGGAAGCAGCAAAGTAGAAACTCTAAAAACCATGAAAATGCAAAGAAAATACGTTCACATCACGACGGATCGAAAACGGAAAGTGAGTAGGGATTAAACGATACATCGCTGTTTGCTAAACGTCGATATGTGCAGTCCCTACGACATTAGCCCCTACAGAGAAGAATATAAGATAGGTACAAAGTCCAATGTGTCTTACTTGATGCGGTCTCCACTGTACTTGATAAACATTTATTATAACAGAATCTTAAGAAGATAAAAGAGAGTTACACAGTTTTAGCGCTCAGAACCTCAAGGCACTGACTGCAATAGTGGTGTTACCCAAATTTAGCTTTCTAAGGTTTCATACATCAATTTATCATAAAAAGTGTTGAAAATTTTAAATTAAATAACACTTTAAGTCGTGTGATAGAAGAACCAGAACATCGATACAAATTACCGATGTTTATGAACACTGTCACATTCCTAAAAGTGAGTCTACCTACGGAGTGACATTTGTTTAAGTGTTGCCCTTAAAAAAATATAATTAGTAAGTAATACCATATAACCAGTTTAAATAAAATCAACAGCGTCATCTAGCGAAATCAGCCAGATCAAAATTTATACTGTTTTCTAACATACAAAATGTTTTGTTCTAAGTGAAAGGACCCTGGGCGCAACCACGGGCCGCGACTGCCGTATGCTGAATGAAGTTCGCTGAGAGTAGGAACGGCGTCGTTCTCGGCCATTTATATGAAGACGTAACGCCAGGGCCACAGCTTCAGGCTTCTGGCGGCGCTTCTTGCTGCGCTTTCAGGTAGTTTTTGCGACGGGCTTTTCCCTGCCACGACACCCGTCGGCGCCTTCCACCGCATCGGATGTATAGCGCACTCGCTCGCCCAAAGCGCTCGACAGTAGGTTCGTCCTGTGCGCTCGATCACTGTTTTAACCGCCCACCTCCCCGAACACCGCCGTCCCGAGAGCGCAAGTCACTCGAAGCCGGACAAGACGCGCGAGCGG
Organism: Ypsolopha sequella; assembly: GCA_934047225.1. Lineage (NCBI taxonomy): Eukaryota > Metazoa > Arthropoda > Insecta > Lepidoptera > Ypsolophidae > Ypsolopha > Ypsolopha sequella. The sequence goes on from OW203983.1 coordinate 14,053,836, forward strand.
CGACCCATGGCCGGCTCTATACAACTTCATACATCTGTTCTCTCCGCCAGCGCCGTCGCAAGAAGAACCGCTTGGCGCGCCTCTCGAAGCCTGAAGCTGTGGCCGACCGATAATACTGCTTACTTTATTCTTATACACTATGTCTCAGTGTCACGTAGGCGTGCTAGAACTAAGAAATGATAAATATTTTGTGTAAAACGATTTTCAACAATCCAGATTCGAGCTTCGTAGCTCAGTTGGTAGAGAAGTGCCTTGTTAGCAAGAGGTCGCAGGTTCAAATCCTGGCCCGAGTAATATTTTACAAGATATCTGTCTTTCTGCTTAAAATTAGATCTGCCTAACGTTGGCATTAGCGCCAATAATAAAAAAAACTTAGGATCCTAGTCTTAATATGGAAAGTGGCACAAGTAAAATTAATTTCATACAGAATAGCACATTTACTTATTCACATTTTTGATAATGAATTTTTGGGAGTGGCTGTTTTTTGAAAAGTTCGGAAATGATTATTTTGTGATTTTCTTCTGTTTTTAAGCTTTATTCGTTGTATTGTGCACATAAATATCAAAAAATTGCTTTAACAACGTATTAAGTTCATAATTAAAAAAAAACACAACAAGAAAATAATAAGATAACACAAGAATCTTTTTATTTTATCATTACTGTTATAGCTCTGCTCTGAGAAGAGACTTAACAATTAGCAAAATGAAATAATAATTATTATGTTTTCCAGTTTAACGATCGCCTTAGTCTCGGTTTGCGATGCTGAAACATTCTATAAACAGCCTCTTCTTTTTTTCGTCAATATTTACGATTCGAAAACCGTTTTGAAGAATAGCTTTCCTTATTTTCAAAGCGGCGGCGGTACCCCAGGGGTAGAACGCTGGCCTCTCAATTTTGAGATCAAGGTTCAATCCCCGGGCGGGCATGCGTATTGCGTGTGTAGTGTACGGACGTAGCACTAACACTAACGCATAGTGTTGACACCTGCTAAATGGCGAGCGGGGGGTGTGGTGCGTCACGCAGGCGGGTGTGCTCCGTGCCCTCGCTCCTGTATTTGTAAGATCTAATTGTTTATATAAAGTTCATTGGAATAAAGACATTCGGTAACTTTATAAGTATTATTAATTCCCCATAAGTCATTTCCTATTGGACCTACGAAGTTGAAATTCTGCGTGCATGTTAAGGTCTCCGGAAGTACCAACAGTGCAAAATTTAATTTAAAGTAGCTCGAAATGATTCGTGTAAACGCAGCTGCGTGTCTAGATAAAATCGGTATGTATCACGAAAGTATGTATTAGTAAAATTATATACCTAAATTGATCAATTTATTTCAAAAAGCAGACGAAAAATGCACATTGAGGTTAAAAAAACAATCGACTTTCTTTTGATGTCAACAATGTCAGTTTTGTTTTTTCTGGGGCATTAAAGACAAAATTACTCGTATAATTAATTATGTAACATTGATTTAGAAATTCAATGTTATTATAGATCGTTACATATGAAATAATAATCCTAAATAAATAATCCTACTTCCCCCAAATACCCAAAAGAAAGGGTTCAATTTTCGCACTGATATGAGCAACAGGAATCTACGGGCCTCTCATGAGCTTATGTTATCTATACCAACTCATTACACGGAACGTTACTCTGGATCTTTTACAGTAGACGCTGTCCGTCTTTGGAATTATCTTCCACACTCCTGTAAAAGTCTTCCCTCAATTGCTTCTTTCAAATGTAACTTGAAGAAGCACTTTTTGTCCTCTCAGCAGCTCTAGCTACTAGTATGTATGTATGGTACGTATTTATGTTGTGTCATATTTAAATACATATATTATTTTAGTACTCTTTGTTTAGTTTTTAGACTATCAGGTAGTTAGGTATACTTTTAGGTTAATAGTGTATGTAGACTATTATATTTATTATTTTTTGTTTAAATATAAATATATTGATAGATACGATAATACAAATATTATAAAGCAATTCAATTCAATTCATTGCCATTTTATCTGGCTTCCGATAATGTGACTCCACACATTAGTTCCACCAATGTCAAGGTTTTAAAAGTCAAAAGACGCACAGTGATTAAATAACAATTAGGCACCAGCAACTAAACGAAAATTATAATCTCATCGATCTTCCACGAGTACAATAAAAAAACGATAAAAAATAAATAAAACTAAAAGGCAAACAGAAAAAAAAACAGGAAAGAACTAGAATTAGGTACCTACATTAAATATTGCTAATAGGACTATCCCTATTATTATAATTTAATATTATTTAATTTAATAAATCTACATAAAAAATATACAAAAGGACTATAAACAAGGGACAATAAAAAGCTGAAGTTGACGGGAGGGGGATTTCAGAAGGGAGAACATCATACAGAGAAAAACGTAGTTTTTGGCAATCGAAAAATATGTGGTCAACTGTACCCTCGTCTAAGCTACACTAAAAGTAATTTCAAGATATATTATATTTCGGGTCCAATCTGCAGTCGGCATCAGTTGTTATTGACATACATAATACGTACGTATAAAAGCACATGACATGACAGGTCCTGACATAATAACATATAAAACCTAGACTATTTACAATCAAAACGCCTATAAGTACTTCTATTGGAGGATAGAACACTACATATGTGGCAGAGAATAATATAACAATTACTGATGAAACTATTACAGATAAAGTTTAAAATGTAAATATTATGATTCTTGGTGGTAGTTCCAAAAATGATTCCTTTTTAAAATTGCCTAAAAACTCGTCACTTGATGCGGATAATTTGTCGAAAGTACTGCTTGGAATCCGTAATGAGCTTAATTTACTTAGAACCCGAAACGAGGAAATATCACCTCTGAGATAGGACGTTTAGCGGCTGAGCAAGTTAGTTGAAGATATGTCAGAGTCTATTAATAAATTAAATAACACATTGGGGGAAAGAGATAAGTATACAAAAAAAATAGAAAGCAGGTTGTCCGATTCAAATGAGTCAAGTAAAAAGTCATACGCAGATACAATGGTTAGGCTTAGGCAAACTAACACTAAAAGTAACCCGTTACCAACGCACACAGTACATAAAAATAACGCAGTAGAATCGGCAGATTCCCCAACTAAATGTTGAAAGAGTTTTTATACATATTCAAACTTTGTATTGCAATGGTTGTCTTTCGAAGAAAAAGCTGTCTTGTTTTTTTGTGTCAGAAAGGAAGTCAACATCGATTAATAAATTGTAAAATATAACGTGCTGTTTTCTGTAAAATTAAGTTAGTAAAGCTCTCACAGTCTAAAAGGCTACAACCCTTGGACACCACTGCGTCACCCAACAACATCAGGTTATCGGACCCATCAACTAATTGGGATACATGGAAATGCAAAGTCACAACTCTTCTGCAAACCGTCTCGCACGCGCTAGAAGTAGTACAAGGCTCGTTCCTGGAACCCACAAAACCAGTTCCTAAAGCAGGAGATACTGCAGTTGCTACGTATAATACTAATTTAGAACGGTTTGTAAAAGCAGACGCGACTGCTCTTCTCATTATTACAACCAATATGCAAGAAGACACACTCAGAAAGGTCATGAGATACAAGAATGCAAGAGACGTATGGCTTGAATTGCATAGACTTTTCGACGGTACCTTACAATCTATGCATGAGCTTCTTCGGCTTTAAAAAAGATTCGACAGACGATATAGCCACACATTTCAAAATTGAAGAACATTTGGACGCAGCTTAATCAGGAGTTAAGTAAAGACAAAACGAGTGAGTTATCAGAACTGCTACTCCTTTGCCAGATTCTCGATACCCTCGACGAAACCTTTTTCTCCTTCAGAAGCAGGTGGCTACTTCTACCAAAAGCCGAAAGAAGTATTGAAAGCCTGACAAGCAATTTATGTGCATTTGAGCGAGCACTCCAAAGCAATAACTTACTACTACACCTACCGGCACTACGGTCATTGCAGAAAAAAAGGACAGAAAGTTGAAATGTAACTACTGCCAAACAATCGGCCATCGAGTGAGAAACTGTCAAAAGTGGATCAAAGACGGCAAGCCTCCGAAAAGCAGTAACACGCAAGCAATACCTTCAACCTCTGAGTCAGCAAACATGATCCTTATGAGTATAGAGAGCACTGAATTATTTTCAATCGATTCTGACACCGAGAACTGGTACGTAGATAACGGCGCCACAAGCCACGTGACAAACCGGGCTAATTGGTTCCAAAACTTTGAAAACTTTGACGAGATCCGTACTGCAACAACGGCTATAACGGCAATGCGATCAGAGCTAAAGGCAAAGGTTCAGTAATTATTGAAGCAAATGTAAGAGGAAAGTTGCAAAGGTTAACCCTGCAAGATGTTTGGTACTGTGATATGCACACAGTGTACCCGGGATCTCGTAGGGATTTTACTGAATTATATCACTTTATTATTACTTTGACTTCTTGTATCTAAATCTCGTAGAGCACTCGCTTGTTGTATTTCTTCAAAAACTCTAGGAGGAATATTTATAGATGGATAACCACGTTCGCACTAATCGGACTCTCTAAGGAATCTTATGGGAATCTTTCTCGTGTTTTGTCTGAAAGATCTTTTATACTCGATCTGTATTTATTTTTGGAAAACACGAAATAATTCAGTCAATGCGACGTATATCGATCCATAAAGGTTATCGATTGCCAACTAAACACGAACAAATAGTCCTTTAACCTACCTATAAAACCTAGCCTTACCTAAACCTAACATATTGCCTAGCTATATGTTACAGTACGTACCAGCTATAACAAAAAAAATATTCTCGATTTTAGCAGTACACGATAAGATTCCGAAAAGCGAATTCTCATCGATGACAACAGAATGTACAGTCTATGTCAACGGAGAAGCATGCTTAATAGGAAAACGACAGAAACAAGGTAGATTATACAGACTTGACGCATAAGTTGTATTACCTGTAAATCCCGCTGAGATCTTTGCGACATCCGATACTATGCAACTATACCACGAGAGCGAAACTGGACTTAGATCTTCTTCTTGATAAGGACTTATGCGAGGGCTGCATATATGGGAAAGCTAACAGACTTAAATTCGGTACGAGGACTCGAGCTACCGCGCCAGGAGAGCTCGTACACACCGACGTTTGCGGACCATTTCAACCGAGTTACTCGAAGTACCAGTACTACGTGTTGTTCAAAGATGACTACACAGGCTACCGTATGGTATATTTCCTGAAACACAAGTCAGAGGTTAAGGATAAGCTTGCCTTAATGTTAGCTCAGACCAAGACTGAAGGACATACTGTAAAATGCCAACTAAGCGATAACGGTGGTGAGTTTGACAACAAGTCCATTTAAGAGCTACTAAATTCCCATGGAATTCAACAAAGACTGGTAATGCCCTACACACCAGAGCAAAATGGCGTCAGCAAACGCGAAAATCTAACTCTGGTTGAAACTGCTAGATCAATGATGTATGCGCACGAACCAATGCCTCGAGAACTTTGGGCAGAATTAATAAATACCGCCGCGTACATTCTCAATAGAACTGGTCCAGCAAACAAGTACGACAAGTCACCGTACGAACTTTGGAGTGGAAAGAAGCTGATTGTCAAGCATCTTCGGATTATAGGATGCAATGCTTACGTGCACATTCCAAAACAAAAACGGAAGAAGATGAATAAAAAAGCCATTAGAGGAAGGCTGATCGGCTATGATGAAGATGGCTACCGCATCTGGATCACTGACGGAAAAAGAAATATGCTTGTCCGTTCGCGTGATGTAACTTTTGATAAGAAACCACTTCCTAACAGCGATATTTACCCACCAAGTTTACCAGCTGCAAATACGAGGTGCTCACATATGTGCTCACATTGCGACTACCGATGGATATCGCCAATAGTAGTGACGAACTGAATTCACATCTAAAAGCACAGCATGATCCAACTGCCGAATCCGAGAGAGACTTGGAATACAATCAACCAATAGTCTCTAACGATCTTGAACGTGGCCTTGAGGGAGAACGTTTGGTTGGCTGAGCCAGTTCAAGAAGACCACGTTCATGAACCAGAACTGCATCATGAACAAGATCTTGAAGCAGACGAATTTTATGACGCTGAACCACCGAGTTACAATTTGCGCGATCGGAGCCAATTCCGAGGCCCTGAAAGATTCAATGAATATGTATCTATTACTGAAACATATCCATCTAATTTTAAAGATGCATTAAATTGCGATCATTGTGATGAATGGCGAAAAGCGATGGAAAACGAAATGAAGTCACTAAAGGACCTCAAAGTGTAGACTGCCTGTGATTTGCCGAAAGGGAGAAAGGCTCTTCCGTGCAAATGGGTTCTTCGAACGAAACGAAATCCAGACGGCTCAGTTGACAAATATAAAGCACGCGTGGTTGTGAAAGGCTTTAAACAAAGAAAAGGAGTCGATTATGATCAGAATTTTAGTCCTGTCACACGCCTAGCAACTGTCAGAGCATTGCTGAGTGTCAGTGCACAGGAGAACATGCACTAAGTTCAATTCGATGTTACTACAGCATTCCTAAACGGAAAACTAGAAGAGGAAATGCATATGCAGCAACCTGAAGGCTTTAGTGATGGAACGTCCAGTCTGGAGACTTAATCGAAGCCTATATGGCTTAAAACAAGCTCCAAGATGTTGGAACTCTTGTTTTGAAGGAATCCTACTTGAAATGGACTTCAAGCAATGCGAGGCTGACTGTTGTCTTTACACTAAAGAGATAGATGGTAAAAAGTTATTAATCACATTGTACGTAGACGATGGATTAGTAGCTGCAACTGATGAAGAGTTGGCTAATCCCTTTCTAAACGATTTAAAAAAACGTCTGCGCATTACGACGAAACCTGCGTCGTATTATCTAGGACTACAAATTGTCAGAGAAAAGGATGGCTCTATCTTTATAAATCAAGAAGCTTACGCAAAGAAAGTCCTAGAGCGTTTTGGGATGGCAGATTGCAACCCTATCACGACTCCTGTTGAAATAGAAACTTCTCCGATAGGGAAAGTCGAAACTGAAAATAAGGAAAGGTTTCCGTATAGAGAAGCCGTTGGTGCCTTTGCATATTTAATGGTTGGGACACGTCAGACATTGCCTATGCGGTGGGTGTTGCCTCCCGGAAATTGGAATCTCCCTCCAAAGCTTAGAGTAAAGAGGATCATGCGTTACATCAAAGACACATGTTCCTACGGAATTAAATATAAACAGCATCAACCCGGAATACTTGAAGGATTCAGCGATGCAGACCATGGAGAAGATCGCGAAACGAGCCGATCTACTACAAGCGTGGCCTGCCGCTATGCAGGAAGTGTGATTTCATGGCTCAGCCGGCGACAAGCATCGGTCGCTATATCTACAACAGTGAGGCAGCTAGAGAGTTAGTTTGGATAACCAGAATCATGCAGGACCTGACAAAGCTTGTGCATACTCCAGTGCTATATGTGGATAACGAAGCAGCTGTTCGCTTAGCGCACAATTCAGAGTTCCATAAGCGAACAAAACACATTCGCATACGACATTTTTATGTCAGAGAACAAGTTGCTGAAGGTGCAATCGAAGTAAAGAGAATAGGCACAACGGATCAAGTAGCCGATATTTTAACTAAAGGAGTACCTCGGCCAAGACTCTCTTCCCTTTGTCATGCCCTTGGAATACAAAAGTATTAAATAAGGGAAAGTGTTGAAAGAGTTTTTATACATATTCAAACTTTGTATTGCAATGGTTGTCTTTCGAAGAAAAAGCTTTCTTGTCTTTTTGTGTCAGAAAGGAAGTCAACATCAATTAATAAATTGTAAAATATAATGTGCTGTTTTCTGTAAAATTAAGTTAGTAAAGCTCTCACAGTCTAAAAGGCTACCCTTGGACACCACTGCGTCACCCAACAACATCACTAAAAACACGGCAGGGCGAGAAGGATCACAATTGCCACTACCATTTTCTGCTGTTGTGTCATCACGTAATGATAAAGGTAAAAACCTCGAGGCGAAAGTTGGGGCAACGAAACAAGCGGAAAAGTCTATAATTACAGATAGGCGGCAGGAAGGTATGGAGTCTGTAAGCGCTGGCGAAGAGTGGAATGCAATCAAAAACACCAAAAAAATAATCAATTTTACGGAAGTAAAAAAGGGGGCAACACAAGTTGTTTAAAACTAAAAGAAAGAAAGAAAGAAGAAAGAAGAAAGAAAGAACGGAATTTATTGCCAAAACAAAAATACAGTAAAGAATAAAAAATAAAACAAGATATTATATACTAACTTAAATTCTAACAAATTAACCAAGAAGGCAAGTAACTTAAAATAAATAACTTACAAAATAACTTATAAATAAAGTGTTACATGGTTAACCATACATCCTTAAGCTAGCATACATTGTACAGCTTTTGTTTGGCAAAAGGTGGCCCGCTCAGCATTTGCTGTCGGAAACTTGTCGAGAGTTCCTACAGCGCTGATTTTCAGCGAGCCCCTTTGTTTGTATACGTTTAAAGGTTGTTTTGCATCATTTTGCAGCGGGCGCTCTAGTAAATTTATAACATGTAAATAAATAATAATATATATATAAGTAATATGATAATTATGTAGGATAAATATGCACATGAAATAACAGTAAAAATTATGTAAAAAATTTTAATTATTGGGTCTGCCTTTGCCGTCATCAAAGAACAACAGATTGGCGTATTAGTATATTTATATTATATTATATAAAGGGCACAGAACGGAAGAAGTACCCTCATGTTTGGCGACTAGACAAATCCACATCGGAGAAAGAGCTGATTTTGTTGTGAGCATAGTTACTGTTGGAAGCGACGAAGGTGTGAAAGTACAAAAAATACGGACTAAAACTAAACGAGATTACGTTTCATATGTAATAGGAGTACCGGAAAGTTTTTACGACAAACTGTGTCAATCTGAAGTTTGGACAGGTAACGTTGAATTTGCGAATGAATTTGGAGCAATGTGCCCACCGAAGCGAAATCATTGCATTAACATTTTCTACCAAAATGTCCAAGGTTTTCGAACGAAGTTTAACAAGTTTAGAAATAACCTTAACCGGTGACCGAAACAGGATGCATTGATTCCATTTGTGATGCAGAAATAATACCACCGACTTTTAAAATCATAAGGTGCGATCGGAATGACGGACGCAAGCAAGGTGGCGCGTTTTTAGTGGCCACACCCGATTTTGAGATAAGACAACTTGCTCCAAGTGACGTCACCGTCGACCGAGAAGTGTTTGAAATAGTTTGTGCTACCGTCTATAAACATAATAATTTGCTAACCATCCTTTGCGTTGTTTATATTCCACCGAATATGTGGTTATTTAAAGTTATCGAACATTAGTGTTTAAAAAATATAAAAGTACTGGTAGTCGGAGATTTTAATATGTATTCTTGTTCAGTAGAAGTGCAAAATTATTTTTCCAGCTCTGCTACAACATGCAATCAGATTCATAGGCAAAAGTCTGTTTAAACTGTACCAAAGTAGCATTGGACTAGGACATATACCTCAAAACTGGAGGAAAGTAAAAGCAGTCTTCATGTCAAAACCTAGTAAAAAGACATATCAAGAAGCTAAGGCATACAGGAGCATAAGTTTATCCTCATTTGTCTTAAAAATACAAGAGAAAATAATAAATAAATATATTAGAAACAAAATAAAAGAGAGGGGCTCTCCGCTACATGCTAATCAACATGCATATATGGAAGGGAAGTACACAGAGATTACACTTCACAGTCTCACAATTAATATTGAGCGTGCCATTGATAACCAAGAATATGCTCTCGCGTGTTTCTTCGATGTATATGGAGCATTTGATAGAGCAACATTTGAAGCAATAGAGGTATCGCTCAAAAGAGAAGTGATTGATGAAGCAATAGTAAGATGGGTAATTAAAATGCTAGAAAACAGAATTATATCTGCATATTTAGTTAGGGAAACCTATACTATAAAAGCAGTAAGAGGGTTTCTTCAAGGAGGATGTCTATCCCCTCTAAATGTGGTGCCTACTGATAGATTCGATAATAACCATCATTAATAGAATGTACATCTATTTACAAGTGTACTCGGATGATGGAATTATAATGATAGTGGGGAAAGACTTAAGCACGATGAGGTCTCGGATGATCACTGCAATAAGAAAAGTGTTGGACTGGTGTGAAGACAAAGGACTTGATCTTAATCCCAGTATAACAAAACTAGTTCTCTTTACAAACAAGAGAAAGCCTAAGGAACTACTACCTATCAAATCAAAGGGTATAGTTCTGGAAGAAGGCTACACGTCTATTTTACACAAATAAACTAATATTATAGATGAAAGTTCTGGGCTAATAATCGTAACATTCTCTGTAAAATAACATACGTAGGCAAGCAATTTTTCAGCCCAGATAAAGAGCTAGCCATTTGCACAAGAACTTATAAAAACTGCGCGGGGGAAATGAGAGATAATGACCGTTTGGCTCCGTTAATTTGTCCTTAAATGTTTGTTCCTCCGCAAAAATTATGTGAAACAATAGATGTGAATTTTATGGCGTATCTACAGATTAATCAAAGGTTACAAAAGAAGGAAACATAAAATGTAGTAAAATAAATAAAACAGTTAAGAGCTACCTTTGATTTAGTTTTTTTCTTCCGTGTAGTCACCCGCACTCCTTCTATTGACACATCGACTGTCACCTTACGTTTCTTCACTCCTTTCGCTTTGAACTCGTACTGAAAAAGAGAGAATATATTTAGCCGTTCATTGTATGTAGCTATACTGCAGGGGTGGCTAAGAGGTCGACCGCAAAGACAATTCAAGTAGGCCGCGAAACAGGAAAAATTGCTTTTTCTAACATTCTCCACTATTAATACAACAAAAACCAAACGTCGTTCTCGCTTAACAGAGGCCCACTTATACTTTCTGTTTGCGCATCATAGTTAGTTGTTACGCTACCCAATATGACTTGTAGAGCATATCCAGTGTCAAATATCCACCCAAATCCGCAAAGCTGAGTGAAAAATGCGTATTTTGTACTTTCAATTAATAAGTTAATCACTAAATTGTTTTTCCCCCTTTTATATATTATCCTAACTTGCAGTCGACCACATCAAAATATTTTTGAACACAAGTAGACCTCACAGGTCAAACACTTGGCTACCCCTGCCTTATTTCATCGAAATTCGAAAACTCGAAAAGTCACTGGAGCAAAAGTTTTTACACAAAGAATATTCTGGAGTTCCTTTTAGTATCTGCTTTGCTACTACAGTTTAATTTAAGCCGAAAGATTTTCCTCTTAGAATATTTTTTATTATTAGAATAGGTTTTGCAAATAGAATAGAACAGAATAGAATAGAATAATTATTTATTAAAGCATCAAAGGCTCAAACTTTGCTAGTACAAATTAAAAAAAATTAAAAAAATGTTAGTAAAAATTACAATAAAAAAATAAAAATAAATATACAAAAAAGACAAATTTAGGGAAAGTGGTGTTATCGTTATTTCCTCACCACTCCCCCCGATGTTTCGCAGCAATGACTCAAGTACGCAGTCCAGTCTGCTTGCGATCATATTCAGAATGCTATTGATGCTACCCCGCACCCTGCGCACCAGCGAAGCGCATATTTTGCGCATCGTTGCATAAAAACAATCTACTCGCGCCTCCGCGAAAATCCCTGATGCGCTGCAGAAGCGTGGTAGCCCTAACAGCACCCTAAAGGCATTATTATATTGTACGCGTTTGAGTATAGTTAGCCCACAGGCTGCACGTGTAAAAAGTTGTGCAAAATGCTCTGAAGAGAGTTATTTTAACATTATGTGAGCAACGTGCAAACCGGCGAGCCAACATATTCGCTCTCACCGACAACGCCCTCCGTCCTCTTTCGATGTCCGCATCGTCCTTGAGATCGGGAGTGAGTATATGGCCCAGATATGTAAACTTGTAAACCCTATTTAGAACGCAGTTATTTAGAATAACTGGAGGACAATTCTTGATTTGATGTTTGCTCGCGGCCTCAAAGACCATGACTTGGCTCTTTTTTACATTGTAGACCAATCCATGAGTCCCAGCATACGCCTTACAAATGGCCACAAGCTTCCTCAATACTGCTTCCTCAAAGCTGCAAACAGACGCACTCAGCAGGACCATGTCATCTGCGTAGCTAATATTTTTGACGCTGACGCCGTCGATGTGACAGCCGATCCAGTGAGTCTACCGCGTAATTCTCATTGTCATCAACATCAACTTGAGATTGAAATTTGACGTGCGTGCGACGACGCCCGCCTAACATGCCATCTCTTTTGCACGCGTTGAATTTCGCAT